>CM065131.1:6562500-7952500 GCA_033026305.1 Cirrhinus molitorella
ATATATAAAATTTTGTAATTTAATATTTTATTTTTTACTAATATGTTTTTATTTATTATAAGTAAATATATATTATTATTATTATTATTATTATTATTATATAATATTATTACAATTATTATTAATAATATTATTATTTTAGAATGAATATCATCAGAAATAAAAACTTTTTCCATTTCCATATATATATATATATATATATGGAATATATATTCTTGTTGGATTTACATAAAAAATGATAATAATAATACTTTTTAATTTAATAATAATATTGTTTTATGTATTTATTTATTATTTTTATTGCTGTTATTATTATTAATATTATTATTATTCATAAGTACATTTATCTTATTTGAAGGATTTGTATGTTTTTACTAGAAAAAATGGAAAAAGATTTTAGGGAATTTTAGGGACATTTTAAAAAAATCTATTTTTACTGGAAAAACATCAAAAAGACAAATTAAAATGTGTTAAGAAGATATTTTTGCAGTGTAGTCAGTACGTTTATTTAGTAGCTCTACAGTTTGCAAATCATGTATATGGCAGATATTTTATTCCCTGATTTTGTACCTTTATTTTATTTTAATATACTTTGGAATTTAAGTGTGGCACTATCATGTAGACATTGCCTTACCTGGAAGTCAGCACTGCCTTCCTCTAAACCCAAAAACTTTCCTGGTGGACCCTGAAAATGACACAGTGATATAAGGACAATTCAGAAATATGATATAAATGCAGGTGGCTGGGAAGAAAAAAACTATGTTTGAAGAGTTTATTTATTATGAAGTAATACGGTTCTGTAGCAGATCCCAAATGGAAGCTCTCAAATGAAATGAAATAAAGCAGAAAATGAAATAAAACGTACACCCAGAATTGCAGCAGTTATGAGACGAGATGTCATTTTACACTGTTCTGACGCTGATTTATTATCAGCCCTACAGCTTTATACAGAGAATTGGATTTTGTGGTTTGACTTGAGAAGACTACGTTTCAAAGTGAAGTCAATGAAGCATTCTGCGACTTACTGGCTTTCCTGGAGGTCCGGGTAATCCTGGAGCTCCAGGACTTCCCATGACACCCTATGGGATGAGAGATTAGAGTTCAAGCAGGCATCACTTCAGTGATCTTTTTAATTACATTGGTTTGCTGAGAGAAATATTAAACACTAAAATTTTAAATATTCCAACTACAGTCTTAGCTAGTAACAAAGGTTAAGTGTGAGCAGCATTCTTAACCATGGAAGATTTGTTTACTGTCAAGTAATTATGAAGATGTATTCGAGGGAGACACACCTTTGCCCCAGTAGGCCCAATTTGTCCAGGAAGCCCAATGGGGCCTGCTGCTCCCTGTAATGAGATAATGAACAGTGAAATGAGATACTTGTTTATTAATCTAATACATTCATAAGAGTGTGCTGTTGTATCTAAGAACAGACAAAACCTCAGTGGGCTAAGATCCCATAAGGATTCAGAAGGTTTTGTAAGCTTTAGTACATTTTTAAGCAAACAGTTTAAGTGCACCAAACATTTAAAAACTAATCAGTTTGGTTCTATAGTATATGCATATAATTAAACAATGTGGTTTATATAATAACAATAATATAATAAACAGAACAATTCCAAGAGGGTCCTCACACCATTGATGCTTGGGCCCTAAAAAAGAAGGAAAACAGGAAGGAAAGGTTAAGGAAGCAAAATAGATCATGAACTGGGTTACTTACAGGAAGTCCAGGCAGTCCAGGTCCCTGGAGATAAAATAAAAAAATATTAGCAACAGATCTTGAATGTAGTACATTAATACTGGAACACAGTCTGTAGAAATACTCAAACCTACCAAAACTCTGGAATTGTAATATTTTTGTACTACAACATTATGTTTTTTTTTTTTCCAACACATTTATAACATATTTTTATACTTACCGTTCGCCCTGCTGGTCCACCAGACCCTGGTTGACCCTATGAAAATTAATAAAACATAATGTTTTTAGATGCGTTGTGTTAGAATAACAATGACTGAAAAGATTATATGTTATTCATGATATTCTTAATGTGCGTACATGATATTCATGTTACTCATAATACTGTTTACAGTTGTTGTCTTCTATTATCACTTATTAAACTTTAAATGATATGTCATGTGTGTTTGTTGGCCAAATGATGAGCCGCATGAATATACATTGCAAAATAAAATATTACTTCCTGACCTTTGGTCCGGGACTACCACGAGGGCCCCTCTCACCCTTAGCCCCGATCAAACCCTGGAGACAGGACAGAGAAAAACAAGCCTTCTGAATAATAATCAAGCAGTAATTATTTATATGGAATCATTGACTGGGTCATGTTAACATCTCTAAGGTGACGTGAAGAGTTAAGCAGGTCATTTATAAGCAGAACATTTACAGTAATATGCAAAGATTCATGTGCATATTCTCATTCAGTACCAAAACTTTTGAAAAATACATTTATTCATAGATAGTTCCTCAGAATAAAAATCTAGTGGGAGAAAAAAAAACAGGGATTGGCATTCCAAAGCAGATTAACAAGAAAATCCAATCAGGAATGTTTGCTTCCTAGCATGTGACTGAGAAAGTCTTG
Source organism: Cirrhinus molitorella (assembly GCA_033026305.1). Lineage (NCBI taxonomy): Eukaryota > Metazoa > Chordata > Actinopteri > Cypriniformes > Cyprinidae > Cirrhinus > Cirrhinus molitorella. The sequence continues at coordinate 6,565,095 of CM065131.1, forward strand.
CTCATTAGGACTAACATCCTTTCTCTGTCTCATGCCAACACTAAAGAGCGAAGGTGTGAATAACCTTCAGCAGAACATGTTTTTAAATGCCATTGTTCATTAAAAAACAAATGTAATGACTGAAAATTAGATTTAGCTCCAGTTGCTTTGGTTGTAATTACATTAGAACTTGACAGGATGCTGAAACATACATTATTATTCACTTCCAAATGACTAACTTAGGGAGAAATCATGTTTTGTTTTTTTGTTTTTACACAGCTACATAATGACAGGTCTATAACCTTATGAAAGTCCATAATTGTAATTTCTTACTCACATCAATACCATCCTCTCCTGGAGATCCATCAGGACCAGGCTCACCTGCCTCTCCCTTTTGACCCTGTAAAGTGTTCACACATGACAAACACTCTGTTATTTGCGTATGACTTTGATACTAAATTTTTATCAGGGTCGAAAATTAACCAGGGCTTGTGGTAAAAAAAAAAAAAAAAAAAAAAGCCACCAAAATTAACAAAAATACCCCATGATTTCAAGACAAAGGGGCAAAATGCCCATTTAAACAATGTATTAGATTAAAATAAAACGTGAAAATAAATTAAAAGTGTCAATTCGCGTTGACTACATTACATTAAGATTAGCTCACACTGCATCAGATTGCTTTTTACTTATAACCAATCAAAAGCGTTTCTGTTGAATTTAGGAACGCATTGGCCAATCAGAGGCGCTTAGATTAGTCAGCTGTGTTGTGTGCATGTGCGCGGATTCCCTCGTTAGTGCAGATACGTTGTAAATGAACGACTGATTTCGTAACAGGAGGATTTGCATAATTTGCGCTAGACTTGACTAATGTCATGGACCGACATTTTGTCTGTGAAGACAGAATGTAATGTAACAAAATGCAGACACAAAACAAAAATGCTGTAATATGTTTATCTGTATCGATATTTATATTCATTACTACAGTATAAAGAGCAATAATCCACAAAAATGATTTGAGGTACAATATTGCAGCCCTATGAGCTTCTGATTTATACATGCATAACTTAGATACGATTTTAAACAGTTTATTGTTATTGCCAACAGTTTAAAATAGCCTACTGATTAAAGTAATTGGGTAAATGTAAGTAGACATGGTATGGTAACTATAATTATAAGGTGATTATAAAAATTGCCCTTGGAAATCAATTCCAGGGGGCAAATATTGCCCCTTAATGGAAAAGTTAATTTCAGATCCTGGTATTAATAAATATAAGTTGTGGTTACTACTTACTGCTGGTCCAGGAGGTCCTGGAGGACCCTTTTCACCCTGTAAAGTGGGAAAAAACATGAGCAAAGAGAACTGGGTGACAGCAGACTTTATTAATATACATGTGAAGGACAAAGCCAAAAAATATTAATTTGCTTCTATAGCAAATATAATGAACACTTAAAATGTCATGGCATCAATAATTATGCTTTCTGCAAATAAATAAATAAATAAATAATAATAATAATAATAATAATAATAATAATTTCTATAAGACTATAAGAATGTGTTAATGAATATATTTATATTTCTCTATGCATTTATCTATATTCATGCCTATGAAATCTAAATATCCTGAAATAATAGAACACATGGATGAGCCATGGGGGATCCTGTTACTGTTTTTGCTATGCAGTGGATCAATGAGGCCTGTTTATCCTGCTGAGTGTCTTTATACTCAATCCAGCCTAGGCCACAAATGTATGTATCAAATAACCAACATCTAGTAGCTCTCTCTTTCTCTCTCTCAGTATAGGAAAGAGGCAACCTCTAGTCTAACAGAACCTTTTTGTATTATTATTTATATTTCTTGCGCCCTCTGTTGGCAAGATTTTGCTAGTGCTGATGAACACAGGGCTCATGAAACAAGGTGCACAATGCCTGTCTTTGTAGCAGCTCAACCTGTGGTGCAGCCAGGCTTCTCAAATACTCACATCAATTCCGTCGGCACCAGGAGTTCCAGCGGGACCAGGGGGACCAGGGGGGCCCTGCGCTCCGGGTGGACCGGTCTAAAATGAAACACAAAAAATTAGTTTAAGCCTGTTTACTGATATGCATTGCCAAACGCTTCTAAACAGCATTCTATATTTAACTTTCACATATATAACATATTATTGTAATATTATAAATTAATAGTCATATTGTTGACAATAATTAATGGCGGTTTAGTCTAAGTTTGGATAATAAACAATATACAGCATATATTGTTTGGCAATGCTTGTTGTGACCTTAGATTGGTATTATTTTACGACTATTTATAACACTATTATAGCATATACCACAAAACCAGTCTTAACTAGCACAAGTATATTTGTAGAAATAGCCAAAAATACATCATATGGGTCAAAAAATGTTTATATTTCTTTTTAAGATCACGTTCCATGAAGATATTTTGTCAATTTCCTACCGTAAATATATTAAAACTTCACTTTTGATTAGTAATATGCATTGCTAAGAACTATTTGGACAACTTTAAAGGCAATGTTCTCAATATTTTGAGAACCATACATCAATGAAAAGCTTTTTTGTTCAGCTTTCAGATGGTGTATAATTCTACATTTCCAAAAATTGACCCCTATGACTGGATTTGTGGTCCATTTCATTTTGAATTTAAGGTTTTTGTTACATTTTGTTTACTTGAGTTTTAGTTTTAGTTAGTCGCAGTTCTTATTTCCATTTAAGTTTTGTAAGTGAATGTTTTATTGAAAAAAGACTTAGTTTTAGTTAACAATAACAGCACTGCCTCAGACATGTTTGCGTACTCAAATTTGATAGACAGAACAAGGTTTATGATGAAAAATACATGAAAAGCAGAGGCTGTGCAATCAGGGTATCCGGGGTGGGAAAAGAGAGGCTGGGAATGTTTACACAGACCCTCCCCCATTCAGCATCAAAGATGCATCTATTTTTCAATACATTACTTAATAAGGTGACTCAAAATGAATGCACGTTCATTAAATTCATTGCATTTTATGCATATGAGCTGCATGCAAGCATTGGGCCGAGGTGATCCTTCTAAATGTGACAAGTATGTGTTCAGGTTCTGTCTGTTTGAATAGCAGCTTCTGGCAGCTGTGTATTTTCAATGGCCTCTTTGTAGTCTTTTCTACCTTCTCCTCTCTCTCTGTTTATCTGTCTCATGTTCATATTTTATTCAGCAGCTTTCCATTTATTCATTCATTTACTGATATGAATTGTTTAAGCTTTCAGAATCAAAAGATAACGCTGACGGAAGACAGTCTATTGCAAAATACCGGGCCTCTTGTATCTGCATGCTGTAGAAAGCAACGTAATCCACTTGGGTAAACTTTCAGAAGATCAAAAACTCTTGAAGAACTTTGAAGATCAGAAGTCTTCAATATCCACCAAACTTTTGAACTAATTACATCTGAAATGAACTTTATCTATTGGAATTTTGATTTACAATCCAGTTCAATCCACAGCAAATCACATTTCAATGTTCTCCAGAATTCATGGATCTCATTCTCAAGATCATCCAGCACCAAAAAAAGTAGATAACCGCAGCCAAACTCACCACTTGTGATAAGGCCAGGCAAAGTGCCTGCAACAGGACCAAACTTCTGAAGATGATGAAGAATCTAGCCATGGTGAAGAATCGCTATTCAAAAACCAGTCGTCCCAGCGGTTCCTCCAAACCTTGCCACCCTCTCTCCTGGCTTCTCAGCCCAGGATGGTGGATCCAGGGAAAAGAAAGGTAGGTGTGTGTATGTGAGTGTGCGCTCTGCCCAGGACAGGGAAGAAAAACACAGTGGCAGGGACCTGAGGGGAGGAATGAGAGAGGTGTAACCCAGCCCTACAGCCAGCCCCTGAGAACTCAGGGAGCTCAGAGAACCCAGCGCACTGAGGACCGGACAGACCTGAGAACCCATCACACGCGCGGGAGGCGGAGACTTCTGCTGATGATTGCCCATGCATCCAGCAGAGCTCTAGAAAGCTGACTGGACACAGCTGCGTTTGCGGGTTTCTCACGCCCCCATTGCTGAATACCTCAATAGATTGTTAAATATGTATGCTGGACATCCAGTCGTTGACTTAGTCTACGAGCTGTGGAGCTTCTGGACACTGGAATGTTTGTTTTTGAGGGGTAAATAAACAGATACTCAGGTCTTTTCATAGGCATTTTTGCTAGAACATTTAACTAGCTGAATCTCAAGATGACTTTTAATGGATGTGTAAGGTCAGATCTTCAAAAATAAAAAATAAAAAAAATATTTGTTGAGTCAACTTTAAATAATTTGTTACCCTACTGCCTTCAAATTGTAACATTTCAAATTGACTAAACTTTGAGTTGACTGAACTTAACATTATTTGAAGTTTTCAACAAATTGTTTTTTGCACTGTACTAGCAGTGCAGTTTTGCCAAGTCCTCGGTTTTCCTGTGGAATAGGGCTACTTTAACACTGTTGCCACGGGTTGTTTTTGATGTCAGCGTGTTGAATCAATAACGTCATATTTAGGCCCTGAAATGCTAATATACCAGGGAAACCCCAACAAAAAAATGTGCAATTCATCCCTCCAGAATGCAATTTTTAATGGGTGACCACCCTCGAAATTGGGCAGGTTTTGTTTTTTTTCATATGTCTTTTTAATGTTAAATTGTAGTCATTTTGTTGTGTGTTTTGTAATTGTATTAATTTCAGGTTTCATTAATTTTTATTTCAGTTCTAGTTTATTAACTTTAACTGATTGATTTCATTTCATTTAAAGTTACTAAAATGAACATGATTTAATTTAGTCATCATATGAGCAATTTAAATTTTTTTTTATTCAGTTTTTTATCTTATTATTATTAATAATAATAATAATAATAATAATAATAATTATTATTATTATTATTATTATTATTATATTAATATACTAACATAGTGTTTATTCATATTTAAAATAATATTTTGTTTTTATGCTTTTAATTTTCTTTTAATGTTAGTTTAAATTGTAGTAATTTTATTGTGTTGGTTTTTATGAATTTTTATTTCAGTCCTAGTTTATTATTAGCTTCAAATTAAACTTATTTCATTTAATTGTCATAGCAACATTTCTAATCTTCATTCATTTCATTTTTTTTTTTTAAATCTTATATGTATTATTATATTATTATTACTAATACTAATAACTATACTAATAGTATTTATTTATTTTTTTTTTTTGTATATTTATATTTGTTATTTTATTAGTTTTGGTTTCATTTATTTCAGTTTTAGTAATTCAAATTAAACTTATTTCACTTAGTCACCATTGCAGAATTTCTCATCTTCATTAAGGTTTTTAATCTTTTATTTTGTTTGTATTTTATTTCAGTTTTATTTCAGTTAACAAAACTGTTTTACTAGTTTTTAGCTGTAGTTTTTGTTAACGATAACAACACTGATATGGAATGAGCTGTGACAGTGTTAATTTATTTATTTTGGGCTTTTAAATAATCAAATGTAAACAAAATAATCATCGTACACAATCATTGTAATTAATACATTTTAAACATATCAAACAAAATGAGAACACGTTTTGAATTTTTTTAAATCTACATTCAATACTTTGTTTGAATGCAAAATACATATCTTTGTGTATTTGCACGTTTGGTTTGGTCGTTTGGTCAAACATCTTGCCTGCGTGACAACACGAGCATGAATGAATGTTACACGGATGTCCGCAGTGTCCTGTTTCCCCGCAGGGTGGCGCACTTTCCCATATTCTAGAAATTGCACAAAGGGCTTGTAATTCACAACATTGAACAGCGAACATCACGACCGCAATTGTCTACCTGATGCCGGATTTAGTTCTGCTATCTTTCAGACACTGAATGTATTAAACAGCACATGTCTGCTGACCAGAAGCAGGCACGACAGAGGCACTGCTGTGACTAAGCGCAGCTGAGATGAGTAATACTCAAGTGTAGTGCTTGAACGTGCTCGATGTGTCTCTGATGCTGCGGGTGGAAAGTTGGGTGTCAAGGACCAGCGAACGTACAGCGAGGAATATGGTGTTGTTTTTATATGAGCCGTGCTTCAATGCCTTTTCCTCTTCCTGGTAAGATTAGCGGAAGCCAGCAGTACAGTATTGTTTTTTTTTTTTCTTTTCATCTGCAGCTGCAGCCGGTTGTGACAGTCAGCGATCTACTTCCCGGCGTGTTTCGTTTACGGACAAACATCTGAACATCATCTCAGCGTCGTTTGACTATTATCACGGAGCAGCCAGGTTGATCAGTGAGATACTGATTTCTCAAGATGACGGGTAAATCAGTCAAAGACATTGACCGCTATCAGACTGTCCTCACATCTCTTCTCGCATTGGAGGAAAACAAGTTTTGCGCTGATTGTCACGCCAAAGGTAAGATTCATATTTCAAAGGTGCGTTGCATCGAACAAATAAAATAAATAGTTTGAAACTGAGTTTATACAGTTATGTTCGGTGTTTGTGTATGAGAGGTTTGGGTTAGGCCCAGTATGTTTCACATCAGTTTGCTTGGTGCGTTGATGTCCGATTCATAAACGAATCGTTCTGTTTGAATCGGATCTATTTGATGAATCATTTGAACCGGTCTGTGTCGAGCGTTTTCCAAAAGTATCGAAAGCCAATATATTTGACAATTGGTGCCAGTGGTTTCTACGATCTGCTCAGGCTTTATGAAACACAACCCGAATCGTCGGTTCACGAATCTGATTGAATCAGTATGAACAGTTCTTGACCGAACTACTTACTGTACTTATTAAACTAAGAAATGTCTCTTTCAGACATGTTCAGCTCCTAATGATAATAGTAGATATGCTACCAAATTTGCAGTAAACATGAGTATAACTTTATAGAGGGTTTGCACTTCCGTTACCCAGATGTGCATTGGAAGATATTGGAGATACTTGGATGTAAACAACAGCATGGATTGCACAGTTAATGTACTACTGAATACAGTTTTTTCTGCTCATGTATGCTGTCTAAACCACGGGAAATACGTGTGGAAGCTGCTGAATCATATAGAGAAAGACTTAGTAAGCAGGGAAGGGCACAATATTTTGACAAACTAAAATTAATAGGTGGTAAAGATGCATTCGAGCAGTATTAATTAAGATATTAGCCTAATATTTCACCTACCTGACCGAAAACGATAAGAACAAACACAAGTGTTGTCAAGATTCTTTCTCTGGAAATCCTGGTTCAGTTTAGCCAACTACAAGCGCCGCCTCTCCTCAGACAGTTTTTTGCACTCTTCTCCTTGATTTGTTATAACTTTTGGCAGTCTATAATACTCCAAATGTTTTTCCTGGCCTGACCGATTAGTACAGCCCAAAACATGACAATAAATGGCCATTTTCAGCAGCAAAATAAGTAAGTTTTGTTCGGTTCAGTGGCATTGTTTACGTTTCGTGCCGCCAATATGGTCGCATCTTGAAAACACTCTATTAAAATGTTTTATAACATAATAAGGCCCACGTGATGACATGCTCAAGTCCAAACATTAAAATAACTACTGAATCATTTTCATACTAGTTCTTTGAAAAGAACTGTTTGAAAGAACAGATTCATGTTAATGAATCACGATTTATCTGCACAGTGCACACACACAATATTTGTGCAGTGTTGCAGGTGCAAAAACATGTCACTAGACAATACAGTTATTATCCTTTATTAAATCTTGTGTCTACTGAGAGACAACAATGCACAAAAACAACAAAGCAGACAAGTGAAACTAGTAGGCCTTGTGCAGTACAGCTGTTTTTGCAACTTTTTCTTGCATCAGCGCTACTTTTTTTTGTGTTATCGATTATCGAGACATGGTTTCTTTGTTTATTTTTCTAAATAACAACTGCATTAATTTGGCTGTGGAATAAAGACTTCAAACAACAATTTGTTTTCAGTTTAAGATTGCGTCAAAGATACTACTTTTGTGGCTAAATTTCAGATTAACTTGTGTTGCACAACATTGCACAAATCGCAGTACACGCATACACACACACACACACACACACACACACACAGTTGCGCTTGCCAAACTATGCTGCTTCTGTGATTCTGCTTGTAAAACACTTTGTGTTGGCAGACTTCCTTGTTTGACCTCCAGCCCTTGAGGGAGACTTCCCACAGTTCTGCCCTTCTCCTTATTCTAAGAGGCCGGCTGCTATTGGTCAGATGTAATCTGTTCCCAACCCTCCCTGTCTTGTACTGCCCTGTCCTGAGCTTGAGGACACCCACAACTTCTCATGTCCTCTCTCAACCGTATTCCAGTTGCACTCTGTCCTATTTGAATGCTCCACTACTTGCTTTGAACATTTCGCTTGTTTGTGTAACATATGTTTGTTCCCTTTTTCATACTCTAAATACATGTAAATGTTCTTGGCCTAGGATGGAAGAAGCTTGTGTAGCCCAGCCACAGAATTTCCTCACTTCGAAAAAAAGGGAAACGATCCCACAAGCAGTGAAATTCAGTTACAACTCCATCTCAGAATCAAGCTAGTTTTGTAAACAGTAGCATGTAGTGGGCAAGCAAGGCTAACAGGTTAGGCTATTCATGTGACCATTTGTTGTCACATGAATATGTACAAATGAGGACTTTGCTCAGCTGGAAAAAAACAAAAACAAACAAAATGTATTTTGTCTTTTAACTGTGGCGGAAATTGTGTTTAATGGTTAACTGGCATTTGACTTGACATTTTGTGCTTATTGAACTCATTACTGCTTCTCTGTTAGCACTTTGCTGTAGTGATACTATGTCTTCGCACATCTGAATAGGGCAGGTGGCTCAAAGATCTAATTAGCAACTTGTGCTGAAGAGTTTTAGGTGTGGAAATAATGCTGTGTTTCTCTTTGCATGCTACACAGTTTCCACTAGCATTCCCGATTGTTTGCTTTTCTGCATAATAAAGGAGAGTGTTTTTATTGTTGAGAAGTGTCATGTGATAGACAGGGTATTGTGTACTGGCCTGCCATGTGTTTTAAAGGCACAAAATGAAATTTTATGTCACACCTGCCAGTGATGGATGAATTGAGAAACTTTACTGAGCATGAATATTTCTCAAATGCATTTTTGTTCATGGTAAACAATTGTAAGCACACTCAAAAGTAGGCCCAGACCATTGTGGTGTTGTGGTAGGAAGCTACAGTAACTGATCTAGAATCAGTTTTAGTACAGTATAGATTTCCGTTTGATGGCTTCCTTTAAGTTTGTCACCTTAGCAACTTTGCGTGACGGTAACTACCTGTTTCTTCCTGTTTTGGCTGAAGCTTACTTTCAGTAGTCTGCAATTTCAAGTTGAGCTGCAATCATGGAGGTAACACAAGTAGCTGTAATAATCTCTGGAGTTTAACTGATGCCGTCTTTTAATGATCAATTCATTGAGCTGCTGGAACTTCTATTTAAAGGGCTGTTCCTTATCTTTATGTCTGTCAACACACTTATCTGTTCCTTTATTTCATTGTTCAGTTGCAGTTTGATTGTATGTTAGGGACGGTCTGAATGAACAGCTGAATGAAATGGAAATCAGAGAACGGAAGTGAGTTTTACATGTGACCTTTTCTCCCAGAACACCTTGGTATGAGGCTCATTTGCATTCTCTTGTTCTGCGGTTGTCATGGAGATATCGCCGTGGAGGCTGGAGTGGATTGAGGATGTGATGCTGGAGGACACGATGACTGTCCCTTACAGACCCTCTTAGAGTCTCTCACTGAGAAGCCAGTGTACTTCTGTTCTAACCCAGGCTCATTGGAAAAACGTGCCTGTGGCAACTTTTCTAAGTAACTTCCAAAGTAAAATGTCCAGTGAGTGTTGCTAAAAGCAAGTTCAGTTGTATCTGAAACAGGTAAATGTGAATCTGGCATCATTTTATTACATTGGTTGTTGTGGCAGATCAGAAATGAAATGTCCGGTTAATGCTCTTTCGCGTAAAAAAAAAAGTAGCATGTACATTAAACTCTATGTGAACTAAACTTGAAATAAAAACATATTTGCTGAAGCAACTATGTCATTTCAGCTTGCTTCTATAATTGTTTGAGTTCTTTTATCATGGCTTGTGTTTTGATTACCGGGTGAGCTACAGCGCAATCTTCATCAAAAAGCCAATCAAATGGAGCTGATTATCTAATGCAAATGTAGAAATGTTTTAGTGCATGGTTTGTAAACTATGGTAAACGTGTTTTGAGGTAATAACATAGTATTGAGCAAGAAACCGCAGACAAATGTCTTTATTAAAGAGTTCATTAATTACTCACCCTCATGTCGTTTCAAACCCGTTCATCTTCAGAACACAAATTAATATATTTTTGATAAAATCAGAGAGCTTTCTGGGCTGGCCCTGCATAGACAGCAACTACAACTAAACAAAACAAAAATAACATCTTTAATCGACAATACTCTTGTTAACTAATGTCAAAGACTGACAAGGAGGAGAAATAATTGAATAAAGTCATTATTTTTGTTTTCTTTGCACACAAAAAGTATTCTCCTAGCTTCATAACATTAAGGTTGAACCACTGATGTGACATGGACAAATTTAACAATGTCCTTACGACCTTTCTGGGCCTTGAATGTGGTAGTTCCACATTTTTAGACTTTTGCAAAAACTTCTGTTCTCTACTGTGATGCTCTCTTCAGCAACTCACAGCTTGGAATACATAAAGTAGACACACTAGATGTTGTCTGTGAATGAGTTTATAATGGTGTCTAATAAACAAGAGCATATAAGGATATCAGTTGAATGTATTCACAAAGACTTTTCTTTGAGGTTTCTGATCATTTTTAATAGGCTGTAGCAGATGTTGATTTTGTCTGAGCTGCGCCGTGCTGGATGCATCACTCTGTCATTGTAACATTGTTTGTGTTACACAGTAGTTATTTCTAGTAGTTTATGCACCACTAAGGAATGAATGAAAGGCTTTTATTCACATGGTTGCCACATGATGTGCTTCACTTCACTGTAAGTATTTTGTAAGTTAACCCTCTACAGATCAGGAACATTGTTGAAGAGCAAGAAAAAAGTGAGAAAATATGAACAAACGATCTTAAGCGTTTACCAATTTGGTATATGTGTGTGTGTGTATATATATATATATATATATATATATATATATATATATATATATATATATATATATATATAGATAGATAGATAGATAGATAGATAGATAGATAGATAGATAGATAGATAGATATAGATATAGGTATGCATTGAATTAAATACATATGTTGCTATATATATATATATATATATATATATATATACAGATAGATAGATAGATAGATAGATGTTGAGGTATTGAAGTAAATACATATCTTGCATATAGAGAAACAAAATAAAAAAAAAATTATACACACACACACACACGCATATATAAATATACATAAAATAATTAATAAAAACATCTGTTTTAATGATAGTTTTTACATAATGTATTTTTTTTTCTTTCATTTCACATGTCAGTGTTTGTCCTTCCACACAAAGACAGACCAATAGGAAAGGAAAGGCTGTGACATGTGGCCAAGTATATATACAAGTAAATACAGGGTTGTGCAGTAAATTAATAAGTAGGGCTGTCAAACGATTAATCGCATCCAAAATAAAAGTTTATGTTTACATACTATATGTGTGTTTACTTTGTACATTTATGATGTACATATAAATACACACACATACATGTATATATTAAAACAAAATATTATATGTATATATATTTATACCTGTATACAATTTAGATTATAAATAAAATATAAATATTTTACATATAAATCTAAAATGTTTCTCCTTAATATATACATGCATGTGTGTGTATTTATATAGACATATTAAATATACACAGTACACAAATATATAGTATATAAACATAAACTTTTATTTTGGATGCGATTAATCGTTTGACAGCACTATTAATAAGCTTTTTTTTTTTTTTTTTTGAGACTTTGCTATTTAGTACCAATATCACAAAATTTGAATGAATAAATCAGAAGTATAGGGCTGTGCCTAAACCAACATTTCCTATGATAATACCTCTGTATTAAATCATAAAACACATAATTCAGAAAAATTACATTTATATATATATATATGCATTTCAGTTGAATGTACAATTTAGTTGATTTAAATGTTTTTTTTTATTATTATTTTAATAAAATAATTTATTTAAAAATGAATCCAGAAAAATGAAAATGGAAAACACATTTTAGATAGATGTATAAAGTTGAGGTCAAACGTTTACCTACATAAATGTTAATTATTGTTTCAAAATAAGAAGGATCATACAAAATGCATGTTATTTTTTTATTTAGTACTGACCTGAATACTGAGGGTAAAAACTTTTTGAATTTGAAAATCGGGGTAACTTTACTTATTTTGTCTTCTGGGAAACATGAAAGTTTCTTCTGTAGCTTCTGAAGGGCAGTACTATATATATATATATATATATATATATAAAATATAAATATAAATAAATAAGAAAATAAGAAAAATGTACACATCTTCATTCTGTTCAAAAGTTTATACCCCTGGCTCCTAATGCATGGTTTTGTTTTGTGTTTTTGTCACTAAAAAAATAAAATAAAACACAGCTGTGGATCATTCAGGTAAAACCACAGTATTAAGAATCAAGTGTATGTAAACTTTTGAACGGGGTCATGTTTATAAATTCAACTATTATTCGCTTGTGGACTATATGTAAACGTATTTTTTATATGAAAAACCTTATTCAGGCCAGTACTAATTAAAAAATAACATGGATTTTGTATGATCCCTCTTACTTGGTAAAATTAACATTTTGCAGACTGTGTAAGGACCTTAAACTGTAGAGTACTGCTTTGGCACACTAAGAAAATTACTGTGTGAGTTAAGACTTTGATTTAAAGATTGGTATTATCTTCAGTGCAAGGCATTGTATACATCCTCTATTAATGAGACATCATAACAAAGCTACAACCATCCCCGTTCCCTAGGTGTTGTGTCGCCTTTGGAGATTAGCATGAAAATCAGACTGCAGTCCTAATACTGCTGCTCACAGACACGCGTGACGTGTCTAATAGCGTGACGGCAGAAAGTTCATGTCTACCTAATTAAGAACAAGGCCTGTCTTTATGAATTTTCTTCTGAATAAAACAAGAAGTCCTTCTGCTCAGAGGATTCCAGAGTCAGTTTATGTCCTCTGGTTATTTTGCAAAAGGAGAAGCCTTGTAGTTCCCAGAAAAACTGGCAGCCTTGCAGGCCAAGAATCCCTCAACCCATTTGGAGAAACTGGGTCTTTAGTTCACAGCCCGGTCTGTGGTTCACTCTCAGTACACATCCATTTAGAGCATCTCAGATTGTTGTTTTGAGACGTGTGATATGGTGATCCATGTGGCTTAATGTGTTCTGAAGAGGTTTGTCTGTAACGTTTGGATCCAGAGAAGGGAATTTGAATGCAGATCTGTATTGAACAACTACATGTTGTTTTTACATTTGTATGTATTAAAGATGCGTCCAGTATCTGTGTGTTTGTGTGTGTGAGGCCCCATGTTTGTTCAGTACACATCCTCTCGCAGCAGGACCAGCCAAAGTCTGTGTTTGCCCTCTGAGTGGTTCTGTTGGCCGCCTTTGTTGTTTGATCCAGGAGCGCTCTCATGCGTCTTGCATCCCTCTTTTGGCAGACTAGAGTGCTGTCTGTCAGAGGAACAAGTTATAGATCACAGCATGTTAATGTAACTTTAACAGCAGCATTACGACAGCTTTGCGGCACTGTAAATTTCCGCACAGACACTGTAAAAAAAGGCTCCTGTCAAGCTGGAGGGTAAGGTGTTCACTCTTTCTTGTAGATCAACAGTTGCCTGGAGTGTGCAGGAAATGCAGGGCTCCTTAAAAAACTCCTTAAAGTCTCTGCCAGTAGCTCAGATAATATATTTTACACAAAAAAGTTAGGGGACCCAAAAATTAAATTTAATAAATACATTTACGTTGTTAAAATATTTGTATTTTAAATAAATGCTGTTCTTTTGAACTTTGTATTTGGCTGCACAACTGTTTTTAATATTAATATTAATAATTAAAAAAGGTTTTCTTGAGCAAATCAGCATATTAGAATGATTTCGGAAGAATCATGTGACACTAAAGCCTGGTGTAATGGATGGTGAAAATTCAGCTGTTCTATCACAAGAATATATTCTAAATGTAAATTTAATGAAATCGAAAACAACTACTTTGTTTTATAATAATATTTTGTAATATTTTTTAATAATATATTGCTGTTTTACTGTATTAAATACAGCCTTGGTGAGCATGAGAGACTTTAAAAACATAAAAAAAAAATAATCTTAGTGAACCCAAACTTTTGAACAGTAATGTGTAAATATGATTATTTGTAATAAATGTATAAAATGAATAAAAATGTATATTAAATGCAGAACATTTTTATATTTAAATGCATTTAATACATAATTATATTTGCCCCATAAATAGTATATTATATGTATAAATATATAAGTATATATTTATTTAAACATTTATACTTGTGTATTTACCCCCTCCCCCCAAAATATTAGTAATAATAATGTTATATTTTTAGAAAATATATGGGAATAAAATCTTGTCTGGACAAAAATGTTTTACCACAAAAATACAACATTCTGGTGGTGGTCAGTAGGGAAATGAAGACCTATGGAGCTGTTTATTTAGAAGACTTTTGCAAACCATAATGTTTTTTTTTTTTTTCTCCTCTGCTTACCAAGCCTGCATTTATTTGATCCAAAGTGATTTCAAAGCTGAATTTTTAGCATCATTACTCCAGTCACATTATCCTTCAGAAATCCTTCTAATATTCTGATTTGCTGCTAAAAAAAACTTTTTTTTTATTATCATTATGTTGAAAACAATGAATAAAATGAATAAAAAGTTTAAAAGAACAGCATTTATCTGAAATAGAAATCTTTTGTAACATTATAAATGTCTTTAACATCTCTTTTAATCAATTTAAAGCATCTTTGCTTAATGAAAAATATTAATTCCTATAATTTAGTTCCCAAAACAAATATTATTTCAGATAAATGTTGATCTCTGGATCTCTCTAAACTGTTTCAAGGTAATTATTGGTAATGTATAATTATTGGTAATTATACAAGTAATAATAAATGTTTCATGAACAGCAAACCAGCATATTAGAATGATTTCTGAACGATCATGTGACACTGAAGACTGGAGTAATGATGCTGAAAATGTAGCTTTGATTACAGGAATAACTTAAAATATATTAAAATAAAAAGCAGTTATTTTAAATAATACAGATGTTTCACAATGTTACTGCTTTTGTGGTATTTCGGATCAAATAAATGCAGTCTTGGTGAGCAGAAGAACCTTTAAAACGCATTAAAAATCTTACTGTTCAAAAACTTTTGACTGGTAGTGTATGTCCTACACTCGTCTTTGACCAACAGGACATTATTATTGTTTAGCCCTAAAATTATTTACCTTTCTTATTTTGATACACAGTTGTTTTGAGTGGCCTCAAGCTCTCCTTTACTGTAAGTGAATGGGATGTTTTGCCCTTGTTTCATCATCTACCAGGTCAAAAATCGTAAGCCTAACCATGTAGAAAGAAAACAATACATCTCATCTATTAGCCACCCCAAGGTATCATGTCCATAAAGATTAACAGTGCAGAATGATTTCCCACCAGGTTCAAATCCCAAACTGTAAGCAGCACAAGCATGTTGATGTTTGGCTTAGCAAGTCCCACTAATAAACAGGTGGCTTGGCTTCTGTCCTTTCTCGGGCTTCTCTCTAACAAGCTAATAAGTGTGATCTGCATGTGTGAATCTCTCTGTCCTGTGTTCTGTTCCGTTCTGCATCTCTTTTGTGCTTCACCCTGAAACCTGCCTGACTCCACATGACTGTTTATTACAGCTGCACATGTTCTTCAGTCCGTCCTCCATCCCACACGATAACACTTTCTCTCTCCCTGTGCTTGAGCTGACGTCCTCCAGTAATACCGCTCAAGCTGATTACCCCTTAGCCACGCAGGCGGGTTCAGCAGGAGACAGAGAGAGAGAGGAGGGATATTTGTAGGTGGGGGATGAATAGGTAATCTAAAGAGGCCCACAGCACACAAGAGCTCATGAAAATTGTGTTTTATGCTGCTGCAGTGAACCAGCATGCATCCCTTTGGGAATATCCCTTTCCTCTGGCACTGGGCCATCTCACATTAGAGCCAATGCCAAATCTCGGATTCGAGTGTGACCGGGAGCATAGTGCAGACGTAAACCCGAAGCCCTGGTGCTCCATTAAAGGCCAAAGCAACACATTTATAGCAGAGTAAATATCAGAGCTCAGATTTCATGATTGGATCTTGGCTTTCTGAGCTTTTTTGGTACAAAGAAAATTTTAAAACAAACAAGATTAGATGGTCTCGTCTAGCCTCTACATTGATTTCCAGAATAAAGTCAGGTCCACTTCCGCCCACTGAGATGGGAAGAGGCCATCTGATCGACATTTAAAGCACCCAAACACGGTTTATTTGTTTTATGTGCTGTTGAATTGTTAGGGAATCTAAATAGCATCAAATAATTGCACAATAATAGACTAGTGCAATCAGTAAATGAATACTATATGGCTTAACCAGGAGTTATCTTTATTAACAAACCACATATTTGTCTTATAAGTCTTAAACAACTACATTCTCTCTGTGACACAAAAACAGTATTATTTATAAAACTATAGTGTATTTGGGCGTCCACCATGACACTGTCTTTGAGAAATACTGCAAGTTCTGTCATTAAAATATCGCATGCCTGGAAAATGCTTTCAGCCAATCAGATTCAAGAACCAAAAAGAACTGTTTTATCGTAATAATATTTATACAACAGTTCTTTCTGGTCCTCAAATCTGATTGGCTGGTAAGAGTGTGATATCAGAACTCCAACAGCGATTTCACAGTGAAATCACTCCACTTACGGTACTTCTTACAGTGAGTGTCATGACGGACGCCCAAATCCAGTATCGTATTATAATATTACTGTTTTTGTGTAGTTTTGGCAAAATTACATGTTTATGTAAATTCACTGCTGTATATTAGAGCACTGCCTTTGTACTTTTGACTAAATTGCCTAGAAACTCTTATGATGGCTGTTGTTGTTGCTTATTAAATATTATTCAATGAATAGTATTTAATGTAAATAATAGTATTTAATAATAGTGTTTAGTTTTAAAAAACAGTGCGTTCATAATGGTGATTTGTTACATTGTTCTGCCATTAGATGGCGACAAGAGTCAGCAGTAAAGACTTCTACTTTGAAAAGTTAACACTATAAACAGAAGTTATTTTTAGTTTCAACAATAGCTTGACGCAGCAAACAAATGCACTGAGCAGCAAAATCACCCTTAATAGAAAGGATATTACGTTATGACAAAGTTAACGCTTTTTCTCAGTAGATATTCAAACTAATGTTTATTGTGAATACAAGAATATCTGAAGAATGAATGCTGTATCAGATGCAGGCAATCACACTCGCCCAGTTCATCTCTCTCTCATAATTTCTACGCAATACAGTGAGCTTTTAATACAGTATACAATAAGCTATTAATGAAGCAACTCGACGTTCTTTCGTTGCTAGTTCTAAAGTGACGTTTTCGAATTAGTAATGGTGGCTTGGGCTCAGATGTTGTAAATGTATTTTACTTGTGCCGTCAAACTGTTGTATAAATGCCATATCTCACGTCTATGAGTGTGATGTTGCTTATGTTTTGAAATGGCTGAAGTTCTGTTATCACTAGAATATCACACGCCTGGAAAAGGCTCTCAGCCAATCAGATTCAAGAACCAAATAAAACTGTTGTATAATATATTATTATACATATTATGAAATGTCTCATCATAATATGTATTTAAATGGTTGGAGTTCTGTTATCACTAGAATATCGCACACCTGGAGAAGGCTCTCAGCCAAACAGATTCGAGAACCAAAAAGAACTGTTGTATAATATGTTATTATGATAATGACAATGTGTAGATCAAAATATACATAAAATTTTGTCAGTAATATTTTACAAATATGTATGGACAGTATGCTACCATATTGTTTATTGTTCAAAAATATTCATGTTTATAATAACATAATAAATAAATATATATATATATATATATATATATATATATATATATAATTTAAAATAAATAAGTTTTATACATTTATTTAAAATGAAATTTATTCCTGTGATGGCAAAATTAAATTTTCAGCAGCTACTACATCAGTCTTCAGCATCACTTGATCCTTAAGAAATCATTAATATGCTTATTTGGTGCTAAGAAACATTGTTGATTTTTGTAGAAACTATTATAGAATTTATTTAAAAAATAAATAATATTAATGTTTTTACTCTCACTTTTGATCAGTTTAGTTAATTCTTGATGAATAAAAGTATTTGTTTTTTTTCCAATAGTGCTGCTAAAAGAATCATTCATGGAATTGCTGAACAAACAGAATCGTTTTTATTATTGTATCCCTTTCCCTCTCTCTCAAACAAAACTGATTATTTTTCAGAGTTTTAATGCATAGCAAACTTTGTCAAATTCAGTTATTTCTTCCGCATGAGCATCATGATCTAATTGGAGCTTGTTATTTTTAAAAGCGCTTCTCAGTTTTGTATGCAACACGCGCAAAACTGTCAGCGGACGGCCCATGGGCGTGCCGTATTGATGCTTACTCAAGGTTAGAGGCAAACTGTCTATTTTGTGTCAAATTAGATCCATTCAGATGAATATAACCACAGCAGGTGCACTGTGTATACAGCAGGTATGATCGTCCCAGGATGCTGTGTGCTTGTTCCAGAGAACTCTAAGCAATTAAGCAGAAATGTTGCCACAACAATCCTCTGTGACATCACATGAGGAGACCAGCCAGAACAAAAACTTAATGTAGTGCTGCCACCTCTTGGCCAAAACTGATATTGCGTCAGCAATACTTGTGCTCGGAGATCGTCTTTGACATTGTCTTTGAAGCTAGCTCGTGTCTCAGCAGAGTACAGTTACATAATGTGTTTGAAGTAGAAAAGAAATGGGTAAAATGGTGATAGCAACACGTATATATGCACCTGATTCAGATGGCTTTGTTGAAGGTAGTGTGGGCTTCATCATGACTGTGTGCCTGTGTGTATTCATACACGTGTGATCTTAAGAGCAGTGGGAGGGACTACAGATGCTGCAGGGGCTGGTGGGTGTGTGTTATCAGCGTTGTGCCAGCGTGTCCACATGACTGCCCAAACTGGATTAGTCATTGCAGTGCGTGAAGCTTCTTATTTTCTCTTCTAATGCCAAGCAGGAGAATGTAAATATCACTCCTCAGCAGGCCCTCTCTATCTCTCGCTCCCTTCTGTCTGTGTTTTTCTGTCCATTCTCTCCTTCACTGACTCATTAAATTGCTTCAGCCAGGGTTGGGCTGAATTTTGATTTTAAGAACTGGCTCGCTTTCAATTCACAGAATGGAATTTGAATTGAATTGGCCACTCCCCACAGGAAGTTGAATTGTAATGCCAAGAAGAGGAATATGCTGGATTTAAAAGCATACTGTCTCTTCTGCTCACCAAGCCTGCATTTATTTGATCCAAAGTACAGCATAAACAGTACAATTTAAAAATATTTTTCACTGTATAACTGTTTTGAATATATTCTAAAATGTAATTTATTCCCATGATCAAAGTTAAATTTTCAGCATCATTACTCCAGTCTTCAGTTTCACATGATACTTCAGAAATCATTCTAATATGCTGATTTGCTATTCAATAAACATTATTATTATTATTATTATTATTATTATTATTATCAATATTTAAAACTTTTTTTTTCAGGTTTCTTTGATAAATAGAAAGATCCAAAGATTTAATTTATCTGAAATAAAAAGCTTTTTTAGCATTATACACTATACCATTCACTGGGAAAGATCTAAAAAAAAAAAAATAAGATTTTTATTTAGCAAGGATGCTTTAAATTGATCAAAAGTGATGATAAAGATATTTATAATGTTACAAAAGATTTCTATTTCAAATAAATGCTGTTCTTCTGAACTTTTTATACCACAAAGAAACCTGAAAATCTACTCAGCTGTTTTCAACAACAACAACAATAATAATAAATGATTTTTGAACAGCAAATCAGAATATTAAAATGTTTTCTGAAGGATCATGTGACTGGAGTAATGATGCTAAAAATTCAGCTTTGAAATCACAGGAGTACATTACATTTTAAAATATCTTCAAATGGAAAACAATAAAAAAAAAAAAATAAAAAATATAGAGTTTTTACTTTGGATCAAAAGTCTTACTGTTCAGAAGCTTTTGACTGGTAGTGTAAATAAAAATGAATAGTGTTAACCTCAGTCCATTTCTACCATGCTTATATGATTATAATTATTAGATACATTTATACACTGCTGTTCAAAAGTTTAGATGGATACGATTTTTACATTTTTATTTAGTCTCTTTCATCAGTATATTGATTTTTTTTTTTTTTTTTTTTTTTTTTGAATGAGCCGTTTCCTATTTTAATACATTTTAAAATATAATTTATTCCTGTGATGTCAAAGCTAAATTTTCACCAGATTAATAAATTAGAGCACTCTGGGAAATAAATTTCGCCATGGTATGTATGTATGTATGTATGTATGTTGAAATACCTGTATAAAGTGCCATTTCAAAATTAATATTTAATTTCATATTCCCAAAAATAAGGTAGATACTGTACTGTACCTACACTGTACCTACCCCTAATTAAATATCTAATTTCTTTTTTTTTTCTTTGCCAATCAGGTCCCAGATGGGCATCCTGGAATCTTGGAATCTTCATTTGTATCCGCTGTGCGGGAATCCATCGGAATCTTGGCGTGCACATATCACGAGTTAAATCTGTAAACCTGGACCAGTGGACTCATGAGCAGATACAGGTAAGCTTTGAGGATAAAGGTTTCCAGTAGAAAGGCCCTTTTTTTGTATGATCTATGTATATGACTGATTGATATACATGTGTTTGTGTTGTGCTCAGTCTGTTCAGGAGATGGGGAACGCCAAAGCTCGGCGACTATACGAGGCCTTTTTACCAGAGTGCTTCCAGCGCCCAGAGACAGACCAGTATCCTTTAGCACTTATATACAGTATGTGTGCATGCATGTTAAAGCTTATTCTTCTCTCATGTTAAAGGTTTCCTTAAGCTACACCTTACAGAGCTGCTGAGATTTTTATACGTGACAAATATGACAAGAAGAAATATATGGATAAATGCATCGACATCAATTCTTTCAGGGTAAGTCCTGAAATTTAGGAATTAAAAACTGTTCATTTTAATTGAATTTTATGAATAAAATGAATTTTCTTTCCATTTTCAGAAAGAAAAGAGTGAGACAGTAACAAAAGAGGCTCCTGTTGTTTTTGAAAAGATGAAGGTGGTGAGTTTCAATTGTGAAATTGAAAATTATTTTAATATATTGATAACTTTTTTTTAAATTTTAAGTACTTTATAGTCACTTTGAGGCCCTGGTTTAGAACAACTAGTTTATATACACAAAACATAGAAGAAAATTAGGATTATTTTTAGCCATGAATTCCATCTGGATTGGTTTTTTCAAAATAGCAGTTTTTGATTTCTGATTAAAACTGTGGTTAATATTACTTGAAGAGACTTTCTAACCACCACCCTGGAGCAAAAAACTAGTCTTAAGTAGCACAGCTTTAGCCAAAAATACATTATAGGTCAAAATTATTGATTTTTCTTTTATACAAAAAAAATGTATGCCATTAGGATATTAACTAAAGATCATGTTCCATGAAGATATTTTGTAAATGTCCTACCGTAAATATATCAAAACTTAATTTTTTATTAGTAATATGCATTGCTAAGAACTTTAAAGGCATTTTTTTTTTTCTGTATTTTGATTTTTTTTTTTTTTTTTGCACCCTCAGATTCCTTATATCATATAGTTGTATCTCGGCCAAATATTGTCATATCCTAACAAACTGTACATCAGTGGAAAGCTTATTTATTCATAAATGGACAAAACATTTTTAAATCACATTAGACATTTTTAAAGGAGTCTTCCAGGTTGACCTTCAAACTGAAATCTTGACTGAATGACTCAATTTAAATAACATGCTGTTTTCATCATTAACACCTAACATTTGTTTGTCCTATAGAAAAAAGACGAGATACTACCATTCAAAAACAGTCCAAAGCAGTCACAGTCTGTTAATGACTTATTAGGACTAGGTAAGATGTTAGCATACACTCCATCCATATCAGTACAATCACAATTGTACTTGTGATTGCTTAATGTTGAAATTCTCTTTCCCAGATACCCCTGCTCCTCAAGCTCCTGTGTCCAATGGCAAACCAAGCACTGAACTCAGTCCCGCCCTCGACCTCTTTAGCTCTCTGCCTGCTGCCGTCAGCAGCTCAAACTCCTCCAGGAGCACGGTAAAGATTTTCATACAGCCTGGAGTTTTCACTTCATTCTCACTGATCTTGGATCCATCTTTTGCTCATTATTTTTTCCACTGTAGCCTAGCTCAGGGTCCATGCCCACTGGACGGGTAGCAGCATCAGTGCCCGAAAACCTCAGCTTGTTTCTGGATCCCCCATCCAAAAATGAGGACAGTGGAAAAAAGATGTCTAAGGACTCAATCTTGTCCTTGTATGGCAGTACAGCACCACAAACAAACATGGCCCCTCATGGTGAGATTAGCTTCAGGATGAAGGCATAATTGAAATGACTCGCATGTCGCTTTGTACTGTTTATGCATGTTTATCTGTTTTTGCTTTAGCCGGCATGTACATGGGAGCAACCCAGATGGGCTATGTCCCTGCTGCAGCGTACGGCCAATACCAGGCCCTGGGTGCCCAGCAGGGCATGATGGGGCCTATGATGGCTCCACAGATGAACATACTGGGACAGGCAGGTGTCATGCCGCACACCGGAGTGGCAGCTGCTCCTCAGTACGTGGCAGGGGTGCAGGGGGGCGTAATGGGAATGCAGAACGGGATGATGGGAAGCATGGCAGCAGTTCCCCAGCAGGCATATGGAGCACAGCAGGCCCAACAGCTGCAGTGGAACATCAGCCAGGTAACAAGCACTGAAATCACAATTACCATGCTGACTTGAAACAGCAATTGGTTTGCACCATATTTTTGGTTTTGTTCACAATGAATGCCCAAAACATTTCGGGCATGTTTGAGTTTGTTACTGCGAGAACACATGCTGGAAAGATTTAAAAATGTAATATTAAAACAGTCATTGTTTACTTGCCCTCATGTTGTTTCAAACATGTATGACTGACTTTCTTCTGTAGAAAACAAAAGAAGATATTCCGAAGAATGTACTGTTTTTATTTCCATGAATTTATCGTGAATGGACACTGTAGCTTTCAAGCAGTGTTGCCAAGTCCGTGGTTTTCCTGCGGAATTGGGATACTTTAACACTGTTGCCGCGGGTTGTTTTTGATGTCCGTGGGTTGAACCGACCCCAATAATGTCATATTTAGCCCCTGAAATGCAAATTTACCAGGGGAACCCCGAGCAAAAACGTGTATTTCATCCCCCTAGAACGCGATTTTTAACGGGGGACCCCCCTTGAAACGCAATTGGGCTAGTTTTGGGCTACTTTTGAGTAGCAATTGGGCGGGTTTTGTTGTGAAAACCTGGCAACCCTGCTTTCAAGCTTAAAAAAAAACACAAAAGCTCAATAAAAGTATCCATTAGGGCTGGGTACAAAAAAAAATATTTTTTAATTGATTCTCATTTTTATGAAACGGTATCAATGTTGGGGCTATTGCATTACAAGTAATGCAAGTTACATAATCAGATTACTTTTGTCAAGTAACTGGTATTGTAATGCATTATTTTTAAATTTACAAGAAAAAGTTACTTTTTCAAATCAGTAATGCTAGCTACTTTGTTTTACCATTTATTCACTGACATCTCTCCTGTCTACTGTCTAGGAATCGGGAATAATGGTCCTTGCAAGCTGAATCCGAAATTAAAATATAGTTTTAGAGGTGTTTTGATGTTATGTGCGTGACGAATTTTGATGAATATAAAAAAAATGTATACGAAAATTGCGGACCTGGCATTTCCTTCAGTCTGAGGCTTATTCTTTTCACTTTTGGTGTTAAAGGGCCTTTACAGCTGCCATTTGTGTGTGTGTTATTAAAAAACAAATAAGCAAGTGTTTTTCAGGTGAAAAAAGCAACTCAAATGTAATGTACTTTACTTTCCATAAAACTACCTTTAGAAACTACCTTTTTAAAAAGAAGAATGCTATTGTTCAGTAAGGATGCACTGAATTGAACAAAAGACATTTATAATGTTACAAAACATTTCTATATTTTTTTTAAATGCCATTATTTTAAACTTTCTATTTATAATTCTGAAAAAAAAAGTATCACGGTTTACACATAAAAAGCAATTACAATATTGAGTTACTCCCTAAAAAAAGTAACCTAATTATGTTACTTAGTTTACTTTTTATGGAAAGTAATGTGTTACTTTTGCGTTACTTTTTAAATCTGGGCAGGGCTTGCTTGTGTGTTTTTAATATAAAAAGTTATATTTTTGGCAAAATGTAAAAGCCTTTTCACACCAAAAGCCTCAGGCTTAGGGAAAAGTAAACTCACGTCTGTACAGTAGAAAACAGAATATTTTTTTTTTTTTTTTAAATGTCAAAAATTTCGGCAGTGAAGATTGGTTAGTAAAATTAGATTAGATACATAAAGAAAAATTGTATTATTTAACATATTTAATTATTACAAGTTTGTGTCATATTCTGAGTTGAATTTCGATTCGTTTTGATTAATACTAGATTTTAGTTTTTTTTGTGAGTGAGATGAATTAATGCATGTTCACATTTATTCTAGAACTAAAGTAACATCTTACTCCCAATTTCTCTTAACATTGGGACAGGAGAGCTTTTAATCAATAAAGTAACTCCGATATTTTCTTTTCAATTAAAAAGTAATGCATTACTTTACTAGATACTTGGAAAAGGTAATATTATTACGTAACTCGTGTTACTTGTAATGCGTTACCCCCAACACTCCCCAGCTGTTTACCTTCACAGACATAACCAACAGTTTTTGTAACTCGTGTGTTTTTAACATTAACTTGCATGTATTTAACAGTTTAAGTGCAATAAGACATGAAAGAGAACTTAGTTTAGTATTCCCATGCCGCGTGACAGTCACTTTCTGTGCTCGTGCTTTGGATGTGTGCCGTATAAAACCGTATTTCAGAAGTTTAAACTAATATGATTTAAAAAGCATGTCAGCGCACTAGACATGATAATCAAAACCAAACGGTTTTTGGGCAGAATATCTGAGATGAGGCTGAGACAGTCTTCCTTGAAAGATTCAGTCCCAGTAAATCGTTCTGTATTGCTAAAAGCAACTAGTATGAAGTTTCTCCTTTTATCTTCTATTGGTTTGGAACGACACGAGGGAGAACAAAATGAAATCATCGACTGCCAGTGCTGTTATTTTCTATTAATTGTCTGTAATAACTGTTTCTGTTGTCTCTCTCACAGATGACTCAACACATGGCGGGAATGAATTTCTACGGCGCCAATAACATGATGGGATACGGGCAGCCTATGGGCGGGGCAGCTGCACCCGGTTCAAATCCAATGCTCGGGTCACACGTGTGGAAGTGAAGATGATGTCATAGAGAGAGAGTGGGGCGGCGTGTCAGAATTGGTTGGGCTCGGTTGGCGCCAAGACTGACTGACAGCAGAAGGGGAACAGATTGTAGGAGCAAACACTTTGGGAAATCGATTTAGATGATCGCAGCCGAAGCAAAGTCTCTACCTCCGTCATACTCAGAGCCAGATTCTCATGCTTGCCTTTAAACGGTCACATACTCAGAAAGAGAATAGAAGTGTCGTTCGCAAGGTATAGTGCGTATGCACTTCTCAGCCGAATGTTGCGTGTTTTATAGCTTTGATGTTCCTAAATAATTTTTTGTTACATTCGCTTGAAAATTTGGTTTTCTGTTCTCTCTTTGACCAGTGTTAAGATACGATTTTCTGTTTTTGGGCGAATTTTCCCGGGCAAATGATGATTTCCCCTCGGTATTTGCATGTGAATTTGACCAGCAGAAACTTGTTAGGAATGAAAGTGACTTTTGTGTGAGTTGTGCTTCATATTTCACTGTTGGAAATATATAGTTATCCTTTTTAGCCCATAGTGTTTCGCCAATATGCGACAGCATCTTTAGTTACAGTTAAGAAAGCTTGTTTCATTTCAGAAACACTTTATCACTTAGATGTATACATAATGCAGTCTATGTCTCATCATAAGCATGTTTGCAGTCATAAATGAACAGCCATTTTAGTTACCATTTCTGTTCTTAACTTTGATACTGCTGAGGAAAATGTCAGTTTTGTCTGTGCTATCAGGTTCTGCAATGATACTCTTTTTAACGCACAGGGTACAACAAAGCCACTTTGACTTTGCTTTCTGTCACACTCACTCTCAACTCAGGAGATATAAAGGCTTGGGAGGATGAGGGTTCTCACATCCATCTCATAGCAGGACATTTACATTCAGCCAAAGATTTATTAACGCCCAGCAGTCGGCACAGATCTTTGGAACGATGCGTTCTAGATGGATCCATGCTGCTGTTTGTCGTTTCAGAGCATTTGCGGTTTGACCTCAAGAGTTTAATGGCACCATTGATTGTATTGTGCACTGCTTTTCTCCTCATTACTGAGTGCAGGGTCACCGCTGGCGGAGAGAGTGAAATTTTCGGACACTGAGGCTGCAGCTTGGACCGAGACCAAATGAATGTTTCACTCTGACTGCTGCCCGGAGAGCAGAATTTGCCATGGCCACTGTGTGAAGTTCATTCGAAGCAGTCAGCTTGGGGTTTTTATTGACTTTGCTCGCTGTTTGTTTGAGCCTGGCGTACTTCTAAAGTAACCAAATGCGATGAGGTTCACTCTTGATCTTATTTTAAACTAGAGCATGAGAAAGGAAAAAGCTTGGGCCCCTTTAAAACTGCTGAAAAACAGTATAAGCTGGTTTGCTAGTCTGGTTTCAGAAAGGTTTTAGGCACTTCTTACAAATCTATCTTAGACTGGTTTAGGATGTTTCATTTTATTTTATTTTATTATTTTTTTTTTTAATTAATCAGTTGTACATGCATTAAACATGTCTGTGCTTTTGTGTTCATTTTCAGGTGTTTTTATCTTTCATAGCCATAAAAACTCTTAAAACAAAAAGCTGTTTTTCCCCTCAGTGATTTGTAAAGGAGTACATTGCATTAGGCTTCTCTACAACATTTGGTTGCTGTGTTTTTCACTGTGGCCCTGAATGTGAAGACTTGTTTGCTAATATTATTACTTAAGCTTTTTATACCTTATTGGACATGTGGTCTGACGTGACACTGTCATTGTGATTTTGCACATCACTGCCCTCTACTGGCCAATAATAAATGATCATCAGTGATGTACAGTGTTGCTTGTACCACATCATCTGTTGCTGAATGTGTTTTTTATTGTGCAAAAAGTTTTCATTTGAAGCTGCACTGCATTTTTTAGGTTTTGTATGTTTGTTTTATTCTGATTAAATGGGACCATTCTTTTCTCATGAATTAGGCACATGTGAACTTGTAAATACCATGTTTGTGATTATACTAAGACTTATAAACCTCTATATATGGTCCAAGGTTTTATCTTTAATTTAAAACTGTTGTTATAATGGCACTTTACAATAGCAGCTTGTATGCATGAATAGTTCATTGAGATTTGATTAGACAACATTCAATTTGTGTGCATGCTAGACATTCCAAAACAGCAATCATTAGATGTTTAAACTGACGTTCATGTCAGTGTGCTAAAAAGAGTTGCTGCTGATTTGATTCATTGCACCAGGTGAATCTGCTTTCAACCTTCCACTTGAATGTATCTGTCCGTTTTGAGTGATTTGGATCAGGCCATTCGAAGAAAAATGTTGTAGTGCTCTGTGTAAAGCAATATGGGGTCCTGTTTGAAAATTTGATTTACAATAATACATCAGCACATAGTTAATCCGTAGAGAAGCAATCATTACAGAGGCCTACAAAATGCAACTGCTACGTATACAGTGCACATTTCTTACCACATAAATGCTTTTTTGCTAGCTGTAAAAGTAAAAATTCTATTGCTGTTTTTCCTTTTTGTAATATGGAGGGCTTGTTTCCACTCGCGTTAGCAGACTCAAGGAAGAGACTTCGACAGCTGTGTAATGGTTTTCATCGCTCCTTTTGGTGAAATGGTGCTAAAACGTCATCTGCCCACATTACGTCGTGGAGGTCTTGAACATTCTTCCTCTGTGGACTCTCACATGAGAGGATGTAACATCATCTAAGTGTCTGTCATGCTGAAATGATCACATCATTGTGGCTCACAGTGAATGTGTACATATGTGGGTTTCTTGCAAAAGTTTGTATTTAAGTTCCTTTTCAGAAATGCATTACAAAGGCTTGAATGTCAAATAAGATGAGAAATAAACATCTTGACTGCAAAAACATGTTGTATTGTGATTTGTGATTACACATATACAGGTGCATCTCAATAAATTAGAATGACGTGGAAAAGTTCATTTATTTCAGTAATTCAACTCGAATGAAATGAAAGAGAAATTTGTGTATTAAATACATTCAGTGCACACCGACTGAAGTTTAATTGTGATGATTTTGGCTCACATTTAACAAAAACCCACCAATTCACAATCTCGCATCTCAACAAATTAAAATATGGTGACATGCCAATGAGCTAATCAACTCAAAACACTTGCAAAGGTTTCCTGAGCCTTAAAATGTTCTCTCAGTTTGGCTCAATAAGCTACACAATCTTGAGGAAGACTGCTGATCTGACAGTTGTCCAAAAGACAATCATTGACACCCTTCACAAGGAGGGTAATCCATTAACATTCATTGCCAAAGAAGCTGGCTGTTCACAGAGTGCTGCATCCAAGCATGTTAACAGAAAGTTGAGTGGAAGAAAAAGATACACAACCAACCTAGAGAACCGCAGCCTTGAGAAGCTTGTCAAGCAAAATCAATTTAAGAGTTTGGGTGAACTTCACAAGGAATAGACTGAGGCTGGGGTCAAGGCATTAAGAGCCACCACACACAGATGTGTCAAGGAATTTGGCTACAGTTGTCATATTCCTCCTGTTAAGCCACTCCTGAACCACAGACAACGTCAAAGGCGTCTTATCTGGGCTAAGGAGAAGAAGAACTGGACTGTTGCCCTGTGGTCCAAAGTCTTTTCAGATAAGAGCAAGTTTTGTATTTAATTTGGAAACTAAGGTCCTAGAGTCTGCAGGAAGGGTGGAGAAGCTCATAACACAAGTTGCTTGAAGTCCAGTGTTACGTTTCCACAGTCTGTGATGATTTGGGGTGCAATGTCTTCTGCTGGTGTTGGTCCACTGTGTTGTTTTTGAAAACCAAAGTCACTGCACCTGTTCACCAAGGAATTTTAGAGCACTTCATGCTTTTTACTGCTGACCAGCTTTTTAAAAATGCTGGCACCTGCCCACACTGCCAAAAGCACCAAAAGTTGGTTTAATGACCATGGTGTTGGTGTGCTTGACTGGCCAGCAAACTCACCAGACCTGAACCCCACAAAGAATCTATGGGGTATTGTCAAGAGGAAAATGAGAAACAAGAGACCAAAAAATGCAGATGAGCTGAAGGCCACTGTCAAAGAAACTTCGGCTTCCATACCACCTCAGCAGTGTCACAGACTGATCACCTCCATACCATGCCGAACTGAGGCGGTAAGTAAATTATTGAGTACATATACAGTAAATGAACATTCCAGAAAGCCAACAATTCACAAAAAATGTAAAGTAAAATGTAGAAATATATTTTTTGAATTTACATATACTCATTAAACGTATTTTAAATGAATTAATTGTTTTATTAAAGTGATAGTTTACCCAAAAAAAATTAAATGTGTCATTCCAACCCTGCATTCATATTTGGAACACAATTTAATATATTTTTTGATGAAATCTGAAAGCTTTCTGACCCTGCATAGACAGCAATGCAACTAAAATGTTCCCAGGCCCAGTCCATGTGACATCAGTGGTTCACCTTTAATTTTACAAAGCTACATAAATACTTTTTTGAGAAAACAAAAATAATGACTTTATTCAACAATTCTTCTCCACCGTCTTCTGCCATTATTAAGAGTACCACAACGCTTAAAGTTTTGATGTCACATGCTGGGTCAGAAAGCTCTCGGATTTCATTAAAAATATCTTAATTTGTGTCCCGGAGATGAACGAGGTCTTAAGGGTTTGGAACGACATGAGGGTGAGTCATTCATGACAAAATTTTCACTTTTGGGTGAGCTAAGAGCAGTGTTTCAACAACGGCTGTTGTAGCCACCTGTATGGAGAATGTGTACTTGAATGTATTTATTAGTGTATGAGGGTAGATCATTTTTGTTGTAGCAGTGATATTCAATAGTTGCTGCCACTGGCACAACAACCACTAGGGGGCAGGGCACACAATCTGCCGGTTGGAAATTAGTAAAGGTAGGAGTTTGTCATCCATTTAGGTTTCATATGTAGGCTTTTTAATCACCTTTGCTAATCAAAATTCAGGAGGTACTGTATTTTGGAGTAAGTCAAATACTGCCATTTAGCTTCAGCGTCCTGTTATCTCTTTCAATCTCTGCTCCATTTCTCTTTTGTGGTATAACGATATCGTGTTGTGTTTCACAACAAAATAAACTTGTCATTTAGCTCTAGGCCTACTGTGAACTCAACCCAAATTTGCTTTCCAGGTGTTGCCATTCTTGTGGAAAATGGAGAAAGAAGGTGTTCCTCTAATTTCCGGTCAAACGCTGAGGTAAATATATTTGTCTGTGTACTGTATTTTCGTTTGGCGGTCGGAAGAAGAAGAAAAAGGATGTCAGCAGTACTTACCCAAGTGCTGTTATGTATTATTTTTAGTTGTTATGAATAAAAATCATTATTAAACAATAACTGTTATGAAATGTGAGGGTCATTTGGACCTACCACAGAACATGAAAAACCCAAAATATATCTCTAGTCTATGTCTGAACTATATTTTCAATTCAAAGTATGCTGAGATGTCAAACCTTACTGTCTAAACTAAAGAACTAAATTATGTACCAAGAATTTGAGTGAAGTGTCCTGTAAAACCACCAGATGGCAGTCAAGTTCAACAGAATTAAAGGGGGAGGCCTGGATGAAGAATTCATTGTATATAATTCTACAATGTTTGAGAAAATAAAAGGTAAACTTTAATTACCTAACTGAGGCTGAACGTTTGCCACCAAATTCCCTCTTATAATTTAAGTCTTGTAAATGCAAATGGAAATCTGCCATCCATAGTGTACCATCTTTGAATTTAAAGGTGTTGATTGTATTGAAGGTTTATGAAAATCTGCTCAGCTGTAATATGAAAGCAGACCGTTGGGTAACACAAAGCCTTGCTCTGATTGTTTCACGTTTTGTTGCCCAGAATGAGAACAGAATAGACTCAATTTGGCTCTGTTTCAAATCAGGCTAATCGGCTTTTGAGGCAAAATACATTCTCTCTAATCTCAACCTCGCCACTGTCCTCACTGAAGTGCATAAAAAGGTAAAACTGTCATTAAGAAAATCACATTAAGGGGCAGAAAACCACATGTAATCCCATGTTTTCCTTCCTTCTTAGTTGTGTTGCTATTGTACCATTCAGGGCCCATTTTCGTGTATCATAATCCCCTATGCAAACACCGTCCAGCAAACTACCATGAAATCATTGCTTAGAAGTGGTTGTATTAATCATTTGCATTACATTCTTTTCAAGCAGAGCTTTGAAAAGGCCAGTTTATACCAGACCTGACTAGACTTAGACTAGTTTATGCTAGTGAGTGCACTGTTGACTAGCAAAACTAGGTTAAAGCTGCGTTATCAAAAAGATATTGCTGGTAAAACCTGAAATATGAAATATGAAATAATCTATAACCAGTTGAATGCTCAGACAATTTTTTAAAAAGCCTGAACGTTTGCATTTGTTTTATATTTTGGATCATATTTGATACATCATGCTTTTATGGCCCATACATATAGTATAATACAGTGAGAACATGAAGCTCATACTTGAAGAGGACAAAAACACTATAAACTGGGCAAGAATAAATAAACCAATCA
This sequence comes from Cirrhinus molitorella, assembly GCA_033026305.1. Taxonomy (NCBI): domain Eukaryota; kingdom Metazoa; phylum Chordata; class Actinopteri; order Cypriniformes; family Cyprinidae; genus Cirrhinus; species Cirrhinus molitorella. The sequence goes on from CM065131.1 coordinate 6,597,258, forward strand.
ATTTGGTTAAAAAATTACATACATAAAATATTTACATTAATACATGAGGATGAGTTTTTACTCTGTATCTCCTTTTCTAACCTTCCTGAACGGCCTGTCATATTTGATACTTACATTTTAACAATTTGTTCAATTTGTTTTTTTTTCTTAAAATGAATGTAAGCATAATCAAGTAACATTTTTTGCAGTATATGCAGTAAATGTAAACAATTTTGAAACATTGCTAAAAATATATAAGTTATTCTTACATTTACTTTATAGAAATCAGTAAAGATTTCACAGCGAAAAGAAGCGGAAGTGAGAGTTTTCGAATTATATAGGGTTAAGAAGCACTAAAATTTTATACTGGGAACTATAGCATCCAAAACACATATTTATTTTATTAATAAGCCCATTTTTTGTCAATACGTATGTGTATTAGTAACATATAATATTACATATAACACAAATCATATTATTGTCCAGCAACCAAATACGTTTATATTGTCTGACAGTGACGGACTGCTGAAATGCAAAATCCTCTGTGGACTGTAGCCATTCAAACCCATAGACAGCCTTGACAGGCTCAGATTCAGTGTCTCTGAGCTCTCGTGTGTCCCTTGGGTGTACTGTCAGGCCTGGCCGCACTGATCTCACGTCAGTGTCACCAGTCCTGTTACTGTATGCATGTCAGCCTCCGGGATCCTCTGGGAAAGCCCATTGTTTCCCTTCCGTTTGCAATCGGTCGCTTTGAATGGTACAATGATCAAGCAAAATAATCAACTGGCCTTTGTTTTAGACAGCCCACCTCAATAGGAGAAAATAAACTTATGGTAATGAAGCCTTATCGTGGGCAATTCAGATGTGAGAGTGATGGGCTTTGCGTGCCAGTCAAGCAGAATCATCCAACACAAGCCCCACCATTGCAATGAGATGCTGACAGCCAATTGTCTGAGCTCCAGATCCTAATGCTTCAAGTCTCTTAAACTATCCCAGTGTACAGCACTGCTTTCATTTTAAAAATATTGCTCGCTCATTTGACCTTCAGCTCATTATTGACAATATAGTACATCATGTAATAGTTACCTCTGGTCAAGAGTGCTGATAAAACAGTCTGAAAGCACTAGGACTTTTCACTGTTTGTATTGCCCTGCTTGTCTGTATTTATTTTAGACATTCATTAGTGGAGGCATTTTTCAGTTATACTTTCTACAGATTACATCAGTACGCTGGTAGGGGTTTAGATGGGGCTGTCTAAAGAGTGAGTTGTTGAGTGATTCATTCAACCAATGCATTAAACCTGCTTTTTCGTTCAGGGGTGAAGCGAGTGACTTTGAGCTTGTCTAACTACCCACACTTGCGGCCTTTGCACTTGAACACTTGTCTGCTTACATGATGTATGTCCAAGTGTTCAAGTGGGTGTGAACACCAGAAGCGTGTCTAAAACTTGTCATTACCCAATGAGACACACTTATAAGTCAGTGTTGAGGAAAGTTACTTTTAAAAGTAATGCATTACAATATTGCATTACTCCCTAAAAAAGTAACTTTTACGTAATTACGTTTTATGCGTTACATTACTTTTGCATTGCTTTTGAGTTACTTTTTAAATCTGGGCAGGGCTTGCTTATTTGTTTTTAATATAAAATGTTTGATTTTTAGCAAATGTAAAAGCCCTTTCACACCATACAGTGAAAAGAATAAGCCTAAGGCTGAAGGAAAAGTAAATTCACGTCTGTACAGTAGAACTGGGAAAAGGAAGTTCAACACTCTCCAGCAATGAAAAAAATAAAGCACAAATGATTAATCTAAAGTAAGTTGTGCTTATTAGTATGGTTGAATTGGACCAACAAAGGTCAGCAGCAAAGACATTGGTTAATAAAATGGGATTAAATACAATAAAGAAACAAAAAGTAACTGGCGTTACTTTTTACAAGAATATTTTCTTGTGAATGAAAAAGTAATCCGGTACTTTTCTAGTTACTTGAAAAAAGTTATCTGATTACATAACTCGCATTACTTGAAATGCGTTACCCTCAACACTGCTAATAGTGTTATAAAAATTCAAGTGTTTGCAGAGCTTTAATTTTAAATACTTTGCATTTTAAAATAAAGTTCTTATAGTAGTCCCTATAACAGATTACACAGTTTAATTAAAAAGCAGTTTTGTGTTAAAATGTGCAACACTTTATGTTTTACTAACAAATTATATGTAAAATTGAATTATTATTCATATTTAACTTACACTGAAAACAAGACAATAATTTTTGCTTGTCTAGAAAATCCTTCTTGATTTAAGAATTTTTATAGATTTTGGCTGGAAACGAGACAAAACGTCTAAGTAAGAAAAGCATTTTTTGCAGTGTAATTACTTACTCTAATGTCATTCTAAATCTGTTGGACCTTAATTCATCTTCGGACCACAAATTAAGATATTTTAGAAATTTGAGAGCTTTATGAGAGAAGAAATTGTTAAGTAAAGTTGTTATCGTTTGTTTTCGTTGCACACAAAAAAATTCTTGTAGCTTCATAAAATTACAGTTGAACCACTAATGTCACATGGACTATTTTAACAATGTCCTTACTACCCTTTTAGGCCTTTAATGTGGTAGTTGCATTGCTTTCTATGCAGGGTCAGAAAGCTCTTGGATTTCATCAAAAATGTCTTAATTTGTGTTCTCAAGATGAACAAAGGTCTTACGGGTTTGGAATGACATGAGGGTGAATAATTAATGACAGAATTTTTGGGTGAACCCTTTTAAGACATTGCTGGGACAGTCTTTTGCACACACTTCCTGTTGCGTGCATGTGCTCTCAAGTAGCCAAGACTGCAAGTGTGGGTATTTGGACAAGCTCTATCTTTATGGGTGAGTCATTGAATCAATCACTGAAACGATTAATTCAAAAACCTTATTCAGTTAGGAACGTAGACAACGCTGGAGAGACACACATTGGTTCTGCTGTGGGTTTGTTTGGAAAATAGACAAAACGAATGGTAACACTACTTAAAATGTGAGTACTGAAGTACTCAGGAGCTTGTTTATTGAACAGTTTCATCAAAGCAGTATCACACATTTTCTCTTGGTCTGTAGGCACTCTTGTTTGTGGGATGTTGCTTTAGTGATAGTTCACCCAAATCTGAAAATGAGTTTCATGTTGCTCTTAAACTGTATGATTTTCTTTCCTCTGCAAAACATACAATATTTTAAGAAATGTCTCTGAGAAAGTGTTTGTTTTTGTGCATACGGTTAAAGTCAGTGGTCACCAAAACTGTTTGGTTTATTATGAGTAAATTATGACAGAATTTTCATTTTTGGATGAATGAGCCCTTTAAAAAACAAACAACTTGGTGAGAGAGAGCGCTATTGTTCCAAATACAGTATTTGCAACCAGTATTTGCATCAAGCTGATTCTTTGTATGGATATCAATGCAACGGTTGATTAAGATTAAAAAAGCACTCCAAACTTTAATTGGTTTGCAGGCTATGGATAACTTTGTTAAATGAAGTGAACTGTGGTAGTACATAATCCAAATCCTTTGAGAATACACATTTAGGAAACTTTAATATCCTATTTGTGGCACAAGTGAGTACTTTTTAGTAAAATGCTTACCGTGACTTTTTGAGGTGACAGCTAGAACAAGAACTACATGTTGTGATTTTATTTAAGGTGATGATGTTAAATTGCGTTTAGAGGAGTACCAGAATGTTCCTGTTCTCCAAACACATTTCCCTTTAACTCAAACTTTTCAGTTTGCATCTTGTTAAGTTTCATAAGCCAGTGATACGTCTGATTGCGATATCAGCCATACATTTCTTCAGCAAGGATGCAATAAATTGATCTAAAATGACTAAAAGACTATAAAGACATTTGTCATTTTACAAATGATTTTTTATTTTAAATCACTGCTGATTTTTGATTTGTTCTATTCGTCTAAGAATCCAGCAAAAATGCAAACGTTTCGAAGAAAATATTTAATGTTTGCTCAATGTTTTATGTTTTTTTTTTCTTAAATGTGCCGAATCAGCATATCAGAATGATTTTTGAAGGATCCTGTGACACTGAAGACTGGAGTAATGGTGCTAGAAATTCAGCTTTTCCATCATAGGAATACATTACATTTTAAAATATATTCAAATAGAAAACTGTTATTTTAAATTGCGATAATATTTTACAGTATTACTGTTTTACTGTATTTTTTTAATCAAATAAATGCAGTCTTGGTGAGCACTGGAGTCTTTTAAACTTGACCCCAACATTTTTGAGCAATAGTGTATTATCTTCCAGTTGTGATTAGTTTGATCATCCAGTGCTGTATATGAAGAGTTCAGATTAGGGCTGTGAATCTTTAGGGGAACAGCGAATCGATTCACGATTCATTTTGTTTCGATTCAAGAACGATTTTTGCAAAATCAGAATAAAATTTGATGCGATTCGATTAACAATTTGATTCTGCATTCTTTCAGTGTATTCACAGGATTATTTAAACGCTTAGGGATTGTATTATCTCTGAATAAAAAAAAGTCTTTAAATGCAAGATATTTAAAGTGCACCTGAAATATACTTGCAATAGTTCCACTTTAGCACAATCAAATATACTTCTATACAGTTCATCTTTAGTTGGACTTCAGCACTATGCTTCCAATTTAGCACACTTTATGCCAGACTACTAAAAGTACATATTTTTTATTAAGAACATAATTATGTAAATGTATTTGTAGTATACTTAGCATGAAATAATTTCACATACATTTTAGTATATTTGTTTCTCCTTATTCATATTAGCCTATGTAAGCCAATATTTTAAAAAAGGCTTTAAAAGTAGGCATTTTATGTCACACCTTTGCATGATGTGAGCTTCATCTTATTTTTATAAAAGAAAATGCTACAGCATTTAAACTATTACTTTCTATTGGTGAATGATGACTCTAATGATGTAGTAGCCCTATCGAACGCAACTTTCATGCATGTGATTGACAGATAAACCTTGCATTCTTATTTTAAGGTTGCTGCTAATGTAGTGGTTATTTCAACCATTTCCTTTGTACGTTTGGTTTAACAACATTAAGCTAAAACAGCATTTACGTTCAGTGGAATTGTGCATATGCTTGTTTTTGCTCCGTCCAAACGCGCAGCTTTCACCTGTTTAGGTAATATCTGGAAACTACAGAAAAGTAAAACTACTACTAGCAGTACTGGCCACGAATACTATGGAGAGATCACGTTTGCTGCTCAAGGCTCAAAAAACGCGGTTTTCCCGCGGAATTGGGCTACTTTCATACTGTTGCCGCGGGTTGTTTTTCATGTCCGCGGGTTGAAGCGACCCCAATAACGTAATATTTAGCCACTGGAATGCTAATTTTACCAGAGGAACCCCATCACAAAATGTGTATTTTATCCCCTGGAACACGATTGGGCTACTTTTGTGCTAGTTTTGAGAAGCAATTGAGTGGGTTTTGTTATGAAAACCTGGCAACCCTGCCATGCGCAATCCTGTGACAGGCAGTGAATGAAGTGTGTGAAGGAGAGATGTGAAGAAACGAACGCTGTTCAAGGTCTCCATTAATTTGTGCTTGTAGTAATTTAATGTGTATATATTTTAAAGCACTGAATCGCTATAGAAATCTTGATTGATTCAGTGCTTAGTGTTTTAAATCGATTACTGTCTGAAATCAACGATTCATGATTCAAAAATCCATGTTTCAAGATCGATGGATATGCTTCGTCAGGTTTTGTAATCCATGCATCTAGAAAACGAGTGAATCGTTACACCCCTAGTTCAGATGCAAAACCAGCTAAAAGCCATCTCGGTCAAAAATGAGATAATGATATTGAGTGAATGCTCTTGACATATTTTACATCCATCAAATTCTTTTACTTTAAAATCACTAAAATACCAGTGTCAGCCAGGGGTGGCTCTAGGGGTGGGCTAAGGGGGCTGAAGCCCCGAATGTTTTCAGTAAAGCCCGAATGTTTTTATTACCATGTCTTTTTGTGCATCAAGAGTTTTCATGCGTATTAAAATCATTTATATTAAACCAGCACTTAAACAGCAAAATGCAGCTGCTTCAGGTATCTTACTGTATATCTTCATAATACCGATCTCATCATCTAAATTAGGCTATTGTTAATGTAGCAACAAATGGCAGACTTTCTAGGATTTCACAGGCATTTAGAGCGATTATATGGTTAGCATTTTGCATGGTCAGTGGCAGAATTTACTAAGTGTCAGGGCAACAATTCAATAAAAAATAAGTTATTAAGTGATTTAAATCATAGAGAAAATATTGTCTTTTTGCTCTAGTTCTAAGCAAAGCCATGTCGTGCCTCTCTGCACACTGTGGTGTTTCAGTACCGAATGAATTCGCCTTTTTTATGCAATTTGAAAATACAGTGTAAATGCATGCTGGAGCTCCTTAAAAATATGTGTAAGCTACAGAGCCCTGTGTGTTTAATTATAAATGTTCTATAAAAAAAAAAAAAAATAGCCACTTAACTGATATAACTTTTAAACATTTTATTTGAAGAACATCTGGGCTAAGCCCTGGATATCTACTACTTACCAGTACTTACATAGAAACCTATACATCGGAGCCTGATAAAAATGCATTTTTTAAAAAAGACATCAGATGGATTTAGAGGCTTTTGCATCTGAACTCATATGCTATTTTCAACTATTGTCATTTGAACACCTTATGTGCCCCCTCTTGCTATCCGCACCTGGATCAGTTAAGAGCACCTCAGTAGAGCCGTCACATTCCTGCTAATTCCTTGATGAATCGGAGCAATTGTGGACTTTTACGGCCGCTGGAATGAGCTCTGTGCATGGGCAGGACAGGAGGGGGCAACCAACCATCATAAACAAGCCTCTCTCTGACAGATCGGCCAATTCACTCAAACGCAGCGGCACCATTAACGGCTCTTGTAAAACCACCGGTGACCTTTAAATACATCTCCATGCCGAAGGTACAGCTGCCATCTGCAGACGATTATAGATGCGACAGGAGTCTGCTTTATCTTGAAAGTATTGTGCTCGTCTTGCTTTAAAGTTCCGTCAATTCGCTTTGTTGTACGATAAGGGAAAAATATGTTGTTCTGGACGTTGTGAGTGGGACGTTTTGTTTGATACATAGTGTCTCGGGAATTGGATGAGGTGTAGCAGCATAGATCACTGTATTTGTTATTTTTCACCTTTTTTCATTGGCAACCTCAATGAAAATATTTCATTGAGTTCCTCCACTCAGTTGCTAGCATGGCTACACCTACAGACTTTTTCTGGGTGTTTATTGAAATAGTCAGTATGACAAGCGTAAATAGATGTTGTAGGGGAGTCAGTCTCCTAGGAAATGAGAAGAAGACTGCAGCGCTCTCACTTCGCCCATAAACGCCAGTGTGCTTTGTGCCATTACTGCATAGCAGGAGGGAGCCACGGAGTTTGAATCACCCTCAGCATTTCTGCTCTCTGTTACACTTTACCAGAGCCCATAAAGTCAAACACAAAGAGACACAGAAGCAGCACTTCTGTCTCCTCATATCACCAAACTGGCAAATCACAGTGACAGAGCTGGAGAGAAGGCAGGATAAGCCAATTACAGGTGGCCGGGGCCGACAAACCCACCCTAGAGAGCGCAGTGGAGATAAAAAAAAGTTGCTTTCATTCTCGAAATGCTCTTTCTGTCATTGGCTTATCTTCTGTTTTCCCGTTCATCCCGGATAACAAAATTAGCTAAATGATTTGGATGGAGGCGGCTTCAACTAGGCGACCCCGTGCCAATGTTCTTTTGGGTTATCCATCAAATCCAGAAGCTTTTTGGGCGATGTGGGCCCTTTTCCCTTTAGGAGCCAATCAGAAGGTCTATTTTTAGCCAGCGCTAACACAGCGGCCTTCTAAGTGGCAGATGGTATTTGGGGGGGAGTGGGGTGCAATTTACAGTAAACAGATTCTTTATCCTTGGCAGGTCATGGGGAGCGCTAGAACACTGCGGCCATTTAATAATGGAGCATTCCTGCAAATATAGGCCTGAGGAGTCTTGGGAAACGTTTCAACATCTCACCACTCATATTATCAGCAATTGTAAGCGTAATGCGTTTCGTCTAGGTGGAACAGTTAGCAGAAGAGTCATTCCCCCTCAATTTTGTTTAAGCCAGGTGGATTTTGAAGGCAACTTTAAAGCAAAGTTATCATTAAAAAGTTTGGGGTTGATTTTTTTTTTTTTTTGTTATGTTTTTGTAAGCATCACCTCTTGTGCTCACCAAGGCTGAATTTATTTGATCAAAAATGCAGTAAAAACAGTAATATTATGATTTTTTAAAATTAAAATTACTCTTTTATATTTTAATATATTGTGTATATATTGTGTAATTTATTCCAGCTGTTACTCCAGTCTTAAAGTCACATTATCCTTCAGAAACCATTCTAATATGCTGATTTGGTGTCCAAGAAATATTTATTATTTTTTCGAAGATTTATTTTTGAAAACAGAAAGATAAAATGAAAAGAAAACCTTGACCTTGACCTTGAAAAAAAAATAATTAAACAGAGCAATTTATGTTTTAAGTTTTCTTATGTTCTTTTGTAATATGTGATAAGTTCAATGCATCCTTGCTTAATAAAAGTTCTTTCCAAAAAAAAAAGTTTGAATGGCAAACGCTGTAATGAACAACTAATTCAGAGGTTTTTAAACTTTTTGTTGACAAGGATATAAAAGTAAATTAAATGTTTTGTTATTATACTAAAGCCAAAACAAATTGGTATGTGGAAATACACATTTTTAATTGGAAATGCACTTTTCACACATAATATATACATTTTCAGACACCAGATATATCATTTTATTTTTTATTTTTTTACTCTTGGATGCAGGACACTATAGTTAATTTTGTAATTTTGTTATTCAGACACTTTGACCTGACCATGCCTTTAAAAATATGTATTGTAATTGAAATCTATTGACACAAATAGATACAGTGCTATAAAATAAACTCTCTAACAGTGTCTTTTAGTTGTTTTATTGCCACTAGTCTGAAAAACCAAAAAGCCCAAAATCTCAAACTTGACAGGCGCATTAAAAAACATGGTAAAAACATTGTTTTTGCTTGCAGCTTCTCCCTTTAAGTGCTTTTTCTTTAAATGCTAATGCAACCTTTTTACACCATAGACTGAACAAAGTTAAGCATTGCTTGGAAATTGGTTGACAAAGTATTGATAGTTGTGTAAATATTGTCATACTAAAAGTTGTCTGAATTTTTGGTTGATTGTAATCCATTACATACCTTTCTATCAAAGTTATCAAGATGAATTTGTTCTGACATAGTTTAACTCTGAGTTTGTGTCATATTTTATTACCATTTTCCAAACTATAGTGAATAAACTTTGATAATGTGAGAAATGTTGAAGGCCTCTGAGTACATTTTGGGTTGACTGTATATACAGTGCCTTGTATTCAGAAAGTATTCATACCCCTTTATTTTTTCATGTTTTATGTTGCAGCCTTATGTTAAACTGCTTTAAATGACTTTTTCTTTCCCCACATCAGCCTACACTCCGTCCACCATAATGACAAAGTGTAAAACAGGTTTGTAACAACTAGTACATTTAAATAACATTTCCTCTCTAATTTTACATAGACACCCTAGAACCAACTTGCTGTACCTTGATCCCAAATGAAAACCCTGTACTGACTTAAATTATATTATGGTATATATGCAACTGTCCGGTTTTTAAAATCTTGAAATCATCAAAATGTAGGCTCTATCATTCACAGATATGGTATCTTCACTACATGCGTCCCCAAGTAGTGATGTTCCCCTCACAGCTTAATGGATGACGAGGAGGGAGAGCATGAGAGGCAAGTAGCCTAATGTTACGTTGTATGCGGCACAGATGCAGAATGCATTAGATCTGGCATTTGCAACACATTGTGAGCTCAGCGGGATAGCATCTCTGCATAAAGTGAGTGCCTCTCAGCTTAAAGATAAGCAGCGGCGTACAGCCTCAGTTTGTTACTCAATGATTTGCTTGTTTCGTCTGACTAAGACTGTATTTTTGCATAAAATAAATTAGCAATTCAAATCAAGTTTTAAAACCAGACTGAAAAGAAAAAAAAATCAATCAACAACTACAACTAAATCTACGACTGCTGGTACACTTGCAAGAAAATATCTATCCTTAAAATATTACATTTTATCATCCTGATTTTTTTACACACTTTAATTTACAATACAAATCAGATCAATCACTGTAAAACAACAAAGAATATCCTGTGTATTTGCGTTGTATGTGCTTTTTGTAAAAGGCTTGAAGGAAGTTGTCTCCTTGAGCTGTTTACTAGTTTCACTGCACTGTCAGCTGTGGCCTGAAGGAGGCTAAGGTGTGGTATTATGTAGTGCTGTGACACAGTGGGTGAAGACGGTGTCCTTGCTTTTGGGAGAAAAATAGACTCATGTACTGAGAGTCTTGAGAGACGGTTGTTTTATAAAACACTAGAAAACAATGTTTCCTACTAAAGACAATGATGGGCAGCCTAGTAGCCAATGACTGACCACCATTATTGACATCACTTTTTTGATTTTAATTGATTTTCATTTTTACGAAACGATATAGATTCTTGCAACCCAAGAATTGATTAGTCTAGCCTGTTTTCAGTTACTGAACAGAACATTGTAGCGCACATCTCATCAAATAAACTGCAATAAGCTTTGTGGTTTGTTACTTTTAATATAAAACAAAGTCTCAGATTTCAAATTGTTCTTTTTTTTTTTTTACAGTATTCAAACAATAAATGCCGTTTTGGCGCAGTTTAGTCTCAGTTCAAGCGCCAACGTGAGCTTAGGGATGGGCGATATATAAAACAATGTGATATCTCAATATTGTCACAAATTTTACGATAATCAATATATATATCGATATGTTTGTATTTGTTTTTAAATAATAAAAAAACTATTTTCTTTTGCTCCCATAAAAAAAATCAACAAAAATAGAACAGCTATTGTTACAAAGTAAATACAAAATGTTTAGTGCAAATTTAGGCAGTTACAAAATCTAGATCAAATAATCACTTACTGCACATGAATGAACACATGTATATAGTACTATGTTCCCACTGGCACTAAAAACCCTCTCAGATGGGGAGCTAGTTGCTGGAACACAGGTATTTCTTATTTGTTTCTCTATTCAAACAACAGCAGTTGAGTAAGTGCATTCATTCAGTGATCGTAATCACAAACAATACAATCGAGATCTCATAACAGAACTCAGACTGGTTGAGGGACTCTTTCATTTTAATCGCTAAACTCCAACTTGTTTGCCGGCGTTTTCAGATTGGCAGCGGAGCTTCCGCGGTAAGGAGCGAGTGTGTGCACATGGCTGCCAGATTGCTTAAAATAAGCAAAACACCAGGAATAAGATGTATCCTTGTAATAGCGAAGCTCTGATTCGGGGATTTGAACGCTTGATATCTGGCAACCGCGCACTCATGAACGCTCACATAGTAGAGACCTATACAGCACTCCGCAATAACATTTTCTCCTTTTTGTTTTGCGAAAATACAGAGAGGTTTTTGGTAAAGTTTTTAAATTTTTTTATAAATACATTTTAGTCAACGAAATTGCATATTGATATAGTCATAGCTTTCGTTTATTGACCTTATTGTCATCGCATCTTCATCTCGTCTTAGTCATGGGAAAAAAAGCTCGTCAAGGAGCATTGTTCGTCATACTTTTCATTAACGAAACTGTGCAAAGACATCAGTGTAACAGCTTGTAAACAATATGTCACATAATGTCACAAAAACATATTCGGTGATTATAAACTTGTTTGTCCGCTAGAAAAATTAACTCTAGATATGAGCATTTTGCTCAATATATGCATCATACAACACATTCATTATAATTTTTACTTTTCTACAATGTTTAGTTCATGTTTGAATTAATCTGTCATTTTTATGACAGCTACCATTTAAATGTTTATATTTAAAAAAAAAAATAAATAATTGTAGCCTAGTAGAAATATGTGACCCTGGACCACAAAACCAGCCATACGGGTCAATTTCTTTTTTTTTTTTGAGATTTCTACATCGCCTGAATGCTGAATAAAAATGCTTTCCATTGATAAATGGTTGTTAGGATAGGACATTATTTGACTGAAATACATCTATTTGCAAAAAACTCATTTATTCAAACTCAAAAAATATTGAGAAAATCGCCTTTGAAGATGTCTAAATGAAGTCTTAGCAATACATGTTACTAATAATTTTTTTATATAGTAGGAAGTTTACAAAATATCTTCATGGAACATGATCTTTACTTAATATCCCAATGATTTTTAGCGATAATTTGGGCTCATACAATGTATTATTGCTACAAATATACCCGTGCTACTTATGGCTGGTTTTGTGGTACAGAATCACAAATAATTATGTAATTGTAACTATTATTACTTCATTGACTTTAATTTAAGCGTCTGTATACAAATAAGTTAATTTTAACTTTTAATATTGGTAATGTAGTACCAAATTACTCTCATGTATATTACAGCATTAGAAAATTTGGCATGTACTATGCCTGATATATTCCCAAAATAGTCAGAAATTGAATCAAATCACAAGCTTGTGAATCAGAATTTAATTGAATCATGAAAATTGTGTCAAAACCCAGACTTATTGCCCTCCACAGGACGTGTTACATCTGTATGGCACTTTCCCCAAATTTCTCACAACAACAATAACATTTGTCTCTATTGCTTTGAAAAAAAAAAAAAACCATGGGATACCACTGTATAAAGGCCTCTTATTAGAATTCTGATGCGACTACTAAGAATAGACGCTATATGATTAATAATATATACCCAGTACAGTTAAAAGTGCCTATATATCTGTACCCCGGTTGTAAATTTTAGAAAATGTAATTCTTTCATTTAAGATTGAACAGTAAATTCAATTTTGTTTATCACAGGAGTAAGGACTTCATGCGTGTTATCCTATAAACTGTGTGTACCATCATAAGAGATAATGCATTTGAGATCAGCAATCTGTAAAGACAGCGCAGGGGACTGGGAGGAGCAAAGGGAGTTATAGGAAGCCATGCTGGGTCCATCTAAATTACACAGTCCATAAAACTGTAATAGGGAGACGATCAGTAGCTTATATCAGTAAGACTTCGCAGGGTATTTACCTTTTTATATGGGCGTAAATTTTACAGGGACCAAGGACAGCGGAAACCTTGCCGTCTTGACTGCAAGTGACTCAGAAATAGAGCCAGGGTCATGAGATACGAAGACAACAGGAGGGATTTGAGGAGATAGTTTAGTACTGCAATGTTATTATTTCATAATCTTGTCTGATTGATGTTCTTTTGTGCATATATGTTGAAGTCACTATATGAATGATTAATAATGTTATCCCATATTCTAATATAATGGTGATACGAGAGATATATGTAACTAACAGTTCAAGTATACAATTTATAATAATTATGCTTAATATTTAAATGCTAAATGTCATTATTGACCAATCAAAATCATGTATTTCAAAGATGTAAGAAATTCTTCATGGATGACCTGTGTCTTTATGGTGACCCTCATTCATGAGGGCAATATGTCATTGGTAGCATTCTTACTTGGTTTCTTCATGTTAGCAGTATTTTATGATATAGTGGTTGTTAAATCACGGTATTAAACGCATTTCCATTAGGAATGATGAAAGATTTGTGTTGATGTCAGAGATGACATCATTAATTACCTTAATGGTCACACAAATTATTGCATCTCCTTGACCTCAAAAATGCATTTGTAAGAGACTTTAGCAGTGACCTCATTGATTATGTGACTCTAAAAGCATCAATATATTTAATATCAATTAATTTGGCAAATTGCAAAAATGCAATAAAATATTCAATAAGCATAAAATGTATACAGTTTAAGAGTTTAGAATGAAACTAGAACAGCAACCCAAACAAGCAACATTAAGAAAATTTAAACCTGTAATGCTAGATTTGTGTACTTGTATAGAGGAGTTGAAATAATGTTTCTACTCTACATTTTATATACACTACTGTTCAAAAAACTTTTTTTAGGCAAAGATGCATTGATCAAAGGTGACTGTAAAGACATTATAAAAGAGTTCAGTTTCAAATTAATCTGTTCTTTTAAACCTTTGTCAAGAATCCTGACAAAAAGAAGTACAACAAATATCAATATTGATAATCAGAATATTAGAATGATTTCTAAAGCATCATGTGACTCTGCACACTGGAGTAGTAAATGCAGTCTTGAACAAATAAATGCAGCCATTAAAAACATTTACTCACTGCTTTTGAATGGTATATAGATTTCTTAGATTATTTAAGGATACAATAACGCAGTTTTGAGTATAAACGCCACTGGCTGGTGCATAAAGTGTCATAGATGAAAGGATCTGCCGATCTGTAATGTTTTCATTCACTCAGATTTCCACAGGATTTTCTTCCCTTCAGGTCAGTAGTCAACACCCACAAGCAAACTAATTTACACTGCAAACAGACTCATTGCCAAAGATGAAAGAAGGACACATTTACTTCCTTTGGCCTATGTGACTGTTAATGAGTGTGCTTGTGACAGGGCTTCTTAATGTAGAGGTGATGTAAACTGTGAAAAGTGATGAAAAAGTATATTTTAATTAAATAAAAACATTCATTTGTGAAGAACATACAGCAGTAAAGGATTAGTACACTTCCAGAATAAAAAATTCTTGATAATCCAAGATGTCTTTCTTTCTTCAGTTGAAAAGAAACGTTTCCTTTTTAAGGAAAACATTCCAGGATTTTTCTCCATATAGTGGACTTCAGTGGGGATCAACAGGTTGAAGGTCCAAATGGCAGTTTCAATGCAGCTTCAAAGGGCTTTACATGATTTCAGTTGAGGTTTTATGTAGTGAAACGATCAGTCATTTTCTAAAAAAAAAAAAATAAATAAATAAATAAAATGTACAACTGGTTGTCTTGCAGTAGCTCAAACTCACAACAATGTCGGATGATTTTGAAGTCGGACAAGCATTTGGGGTTAAAAAGTATATACATTTTTTTTTATTATTTAGAAAATTAGTGATTGTTTCACTAGATAAGACTCTTATTTCTCGGCTGGGATTGTGTAGAGCTCTTTAAAGCTACATTGAAACTGCAATTTGGATCTTCAACCCGTTGATCCCCATTGAAGTTCACTATATGAAGAAAACTCCTGACATGTTTTCCTTAAAAACCTTATTTCTTTTCGTATTAAGAAAGACATGGACATCTTGAATACACTGCAAAAAATGCTTTTCTTACTTAGATATTTTGTCTTGTTTCCAGCCAAATTATCTAAAAATTCTTAAATCAAGAAGGGTTTTCTAGATGAGTAAAAGTTATTGTCTGGTTTTCAGAAACTATGTTAAATTTAAGTGAGTTTTTGCTTGAAACAGACAAAATAATCAGCCAATGGGGTAATCTAGTTTTCTGCTTGAAAAATTATTATTTTGCTTTTTTGTCTTGTTTTTTTTTTCTGAAATTTTTCCTTGTCTAGAAAATCCTTCTTGATTTAGGAATGTTAGATATTTTGACAAAAAAGCATTTTTTTTTGCAGTGTTACATATAAATCCCTAAATTCTCAGGAAATGTTTATTCTGGAAGTCAACTAATCCTTTAATATATAATGTAAAAATAATTACAAATATGAAATATGAAAATAAATCTAAAAGTAACTAAGAAATTGAGCAGAAACCTGAATTAATCAGTCAAACGAATACAGAATGAAAGTAAAGTGAAATGTATTAATCATGACTTGATGTTATTTGCTATATTATAAATGTTAATTGACGGACTGGAGTCATGTGGATTACTTACTTTAATTACTGTGATGTATTTATCAGCTGTTTGGACTCTCATTCTGACAGCACATATTCTCTGCAGAGGATCTATTGGTGTGCAAGTGATGCAATGCTAAATTTGTCCAAATCTGTTTGGTTAAACTCTTGAATGGCCTGTGGGTGAGTAATATTTTAAGAAATGTACATTTTTTGGGTGAACTATTCCTTTAACCCTTTAACTGTCACTCCCTATTTTGAACATAGACATGAAAATGCAATACTCAGACTTACATTTTTATAATTCATGAACAAAAACATTTTGCAATATGATTTTGATGTACATTTTCTATTTTTAATGCAATGCCTGATTTTAAGTTTTCCGTTGATATATAATTTCTTATTATTTCTAAAGCATGATAGGTAAAAAGGCAACGACAGGCAGATTACACAAAACAGTAGTAAAACATCTATTTAAAAGTCTTAGACCTCTCCAATGATATATAGTTTAGATTAGGATCTTTTGTAATATGGAGAAGTAAACGTAGGCGTCCCACTGAGGAGACGCTTGACAGTTTAAGGGTAAATGTGACCCTGGACCACAAAACCAGTCATAAGGGTCCATTTTTGGAAATTGAGATTTATATATCATCTGAAAGCTGAATAAATAAGCTTTCCATTGATCTTTGGTTTGTTATGATAGGGCAATATTTGGTTGAGATACAACTATTTGAAAAACAGGAATTTTCTTTAAAAACTTTAAAGTTGTCCAAATTAAGTTCTTGCAATGCATATTACTTATCAAAAAATAAGTTTTGATACGTTTACAGTAGGAAATTTACAAAATGTCTTCATGGAACATGATCCTAATGATTTTTGGCATAAAAGAAAAATCAATAATTTTGACCCATACAATGTATATTGCTACAAATATACCCCAGCGACTTATGACTGGTTTTGTGGTCCAGGGTCACAAATGACATGTATAAATATTAGATGGAACTAAGCATTTTTTTTAAATTTTGCATCCAGATCTAGTTATTTGGGTTTATTGTTCACAATTTAAATCTTTAGTGTTTTACGTCTTCTGTGCTGTTTCCAACTTAAATGCGTGACATGTCCCGACTAATGCCTGAGGTACAAGCTTTCACTTGAGGTAGAATAATTCAGCATCGATGTAATCTATTTTTTTTTACGTCTTACAAGAAAACAATTACATAACAACTTAAAAACAGTCCCATTGCTGTCATGTCTGCTTTATTTAACAGAGAGAACCTTCTTAACGTAAGGCAAACCTTAAAGAAGAGGAAATCACATTACATTTTACACTGTCATTTTTGATACAGTATTTCCCACAGTCAGTTTGAAATGAGAGTTATTAACATGTCTAACTCCAGTGTGTCAGGAACCCTTTTAAGACCCCCCTCTCCTAATGACTACGTGTGGAACGAGGTGTTGAGAGGTAGAGATTAGCACCCTGTGAACGTTCCCTCCAAATAGAGTACTCTCTGAGTACATTAAGGGCTGGAAAATGACTATGTCACAGCACTACACAGTCTGGAAAAGGTCATCCACACGGTGCTTAGATACCAAGGTGATGTTATTTTAAGCGTTATCCGGAGCAATTAAAACCCAGGGACAGGGAGCGAGAGCAACTGTGGATATTCAGAGCTCTGATCGAAATGTCGTGCTGCCTCATAAGTGAATCTTTACTGTCTTAATTCCCTCAGCAAACAGAGGAAATATTAGAAGCAGACCGACTGAGAATGATGTGGAGGCTGTCAGAGCAAAGATCATTGTGATTAGATGACGCCTTATTTCAGTTTGAAAACTGTATGACAATGACTGTATGATTTTGAGATCCATCTTTTCACACTGAGGACAACTGAGGGACTCATATGCAACTATTAGAGAAGGTTCAAATGCTCACTGATGTGCCAGAAGGAAAAAACATGCATTAAGAGCCGGGGGTGAAAACTTTTTGAATTTGAAGATCGTGGTAAATTTAACTAATTTAGTCTTCTTGGAAACATGCAAGTCTTCTGTAGCTTCTGAAGGGTATTACTAAATGAAAAAAAATATGATATTTAGGCAAAATAAGAAAAATCCACACAGCTTCATTCTGTTCAAAAGTTTACACCCCCAGCTCATAATGGATAGTTTTTCCTTCTGAATCATCAGTGAGCATTTGAACCTTCTGTAATAGTTGCATATGAGTCCCTCAGTTGTCCTCAGTGTGAAAAGACAGATCTCAAAATCATACAGTCATTGTTGGAAAGGTTTCAAATACACAAAAATGCTGAAAAAGGGATTTTTCTGAAGAACAGCAGGCAGTTTAACTGTTCAGGACAAACAAGGGACTCATGAACAATTATCACTAAACAAAAAAGACAGCTGTGGATCATTCAGGTAACAACACAGTATTAAGAATCAAGTGTATGTAAACTTTTGAACAGGGTGATTTTTATAAATTCAACTATTATTTTCTCTTTTGGACTATATGTAAATGTCTTTACGTTGGTTTATCATGAAATACAAATTATAAATGTGCTTTTTCTCTTTATAAACATTTAGGAACATCAGAAGGAATGAAAAATGTTTGTTTGTTATTTAATAAAAAATGAAACTTTTATATATTCTAGATTCATTACATGTAAAGTAAAACATTTCAAAAGTTTTTTGTTTTAATTTGGATGATTAGAGTGTACAGCTCGTGAAAGTCAAAAATCCAGTATCTCAAAATATTTTGACTTTATTCTCAAAATATTTCAACTTTATTCTCGTAATTTTGACTTTATTCTCAAAATATTTCAACTTTATTTTCATAATATTTAGACTTTATTCTCATAATTTTAACATTATTAAAATATTAAATGTAAAATATAGTAAAATATTAAATGTTTTTAAATATGTTTATTTTACTAATTCAGGCTGCATTTATTTGATCAAAAATGCAGAAAAAAAAATTATATTATTTCAGTGCGAAATAATGTTTTTCTTTTTAAATATACATTAAAATCTAATTTATTTCTGTGATAAAAATGCTGAATTTTCAGCATCATTACTCCAGTCTTTAGTATCACATGATCCTTTGGAAATCATTCTAATATGCTGATTTATTATCAGTTGTGCAGCTTAATATGTACGTTTTTTAACCTGTGATCCTTTTTTTTTTTTTTTTTTGAGTACATGCTGTTATTTTTAACATTTTATTCATCAAAGAATCTTGAAAAAAGTATCAGAAGTTCCAAAAAAACAGTTTCCAACATTGATAATAAATTATATTTTATAGTTACTAAAATAAAAACCATTGTTTTATACTGTAATAACATTTCACAATATTATTTTTTTCTGTATTTTTTATCAAATAAATGCAGCCTTGATGAGATGAGCATAAGAGACTTCTTTAAAAAACATTATATATATATAGAGAGAGAGAGAGGGAGAGGGAGAGAAAGTTTAGAATGTATTTTTTCACCAGATTTTATTTAATATTTTAACTTATTTTAACTAATTTTTCTAGAGTGTTTCAATTTTATTTTAGTTTTAGTTATTTTAGTACATCAAAATGAGAAAGTTTGCCTTTGCAACTAGCTGAAATAAGAGTTTTAATATTGTATTTTATTTTAGTTAATGTTTACATAATGTTTAGCATATTCATTGCCAGTAGATAACAACACAGTATCATTTTTGCAAGTTGCATAGTTATGGTAAGTCTTGCACTCGCCAAGCAACTTCCACTGAAATGATTGCAAACGTCTTACTAACTTACAGACCTCCTTGCTTCAGACTATCATAATGACAACAGTTTCCTCAGCTGACATTCATATTACCATATAATCTAGCGGTGTCATCACATTCTCTTACGGATGGTAGTTTTTAAGTTCTCATGGCTAAAACGTATGCTCGCTGAACATGAAGTCACCATCACGGGCCTCTTTATTATGCAGAGGTTGTAATCAGATTGTGGAAGGGGGCATGGGGGTCTTGAACGAGAAGGCCACTCTGACATAAGCGCACCCGCTGCCATTATTACAACCCTAATGACACACTCCGCATGCTGCATGCTGAGCGCTCAGCTTCAGGGGGTCCGTCGCGAGCGGCTGCAGAAACCGGCGACGTGTCATCAATGTGCATCAATCGGCAGCGCAACACGAAATCCTTTGCCTTCAAAAAAAAAAAAAAAAAACAGAAAGAAAGAAACAGAGCCCTTCAGATAATGTCTTTCATGGTTCAGTGGCCTTACAGGGGTTCCTCCTGCATGGCCCTGAAATGGGCAAATTAATAGTTGCTTTGGAACAAATTGGAATTACACCCCTCGATGCATTAATGTCAGAATGCAAGCCAGATTCCCTGACAGGGTGAGGGGAGGAGAAGCTTCGTGAGGCAATGAGATACTAGGGTACTAGGCATTTACGCTCTTCTTGCACTCCTGTGGTGTGAGGGAATGGTTAAATGACATGTGCACTGTGAGTAACAGACACGACAGAGCCGGATAAAGACAATTTTCTGTTGGTTTGCCCACTGGTAAGCGTCACTGAACCCTTGAGAGAAGCTTTGAACTCATCTATCATTGGAGTGGTGGAAGTAATGCTTTCATTATCAAATCATTACGCTCAGTGATATTTTATAAGATCTGACAAACGTCTTCAGCACTTTCTAAGAACGTGCTACGCTTTGATGTCCCATTACCTGTTTAAAGCATTTCAGGCGCCAATCCCATGTTTTTTTTTTTGTGTTGTGCAAACTAATTGATCAGGGTGTTTTCACACTTGAGTCCTCTTTAAAAGAACCGAACCCAGACACCTTTAAGTGGACCAAGAGATGGACCAAGTGAAAAAGGACCCAGTTTTCTGTTCACACTAGCCTGGCCGTAGCCATCCGTAAGCTTCCGCTCAATTCTCATTTCCCTGCAGGGTACGTCTGGGAACGATCTCGTTGGACCCGATTCCTCCGGTAGAATTCCTACCGGGCCAATCAGCGAACAGGAGGAGGGGTGTTAACGATGACGTTAAGCAAAATGCGCTGCATTAGCGTTGTAGTCTCTAAGTTAGCTGGTTGTAGTTTCGCAATGGCGGCGCAGACGCAACTAACGCCTGTTTCACACATACTCCGTTTGCAGTGCGTATGCGGTGCGTATTTTTTCCGCACCTATGGTAACGGATTAGAGCATTCACACTGCATGCGGTTGCGGTCCGGCAGTGCGTTCCAGAAGCGGTGCGTTCGCAGCAGTGCATCGGTCGTTTCCGCACCGAGTCTATTTTTTGCTGTGCTGCATGCGCTGAATTAAAGTGACAGCGCATTGTTCGTGTAAAAATGAGCATGGATTGACACCGAAATGTAGTGATAACACCATAAATGCACATAAATATAGTCTACTGTGTTTCACATGGTTTTTGGCTAGGTTTAAAACAAGGAAAGGTGTACTTTTAAATAAACAAGTCAACATAATAAATGTACTTGTGGATGTAGAAAAGAAAAGTTCTTTAAGACCCGCGGGATTGCTTTTAATAAAGATTTAATGCAAAAGAAAGACACAATAGCCGACTGTTTCTGTCTGTGTTAAGTTTTAATTTAAATTATTTGTGGTAGCCCATTTTCAATAAGAAAGGGAAGCTATATGCGGTGTTTAAAAGTGTTGCATCTTGCTTGATCAACTTAATATACAAATCTAGACGTGAACGTGCATTAAATAATACGTCGTTTGTATTTATTGAATTTAAACGTGAATAAATCTATGAACGATTGTATTAGCGTGCTGTGATAAAAGAGGATCACAAAGCTGAAATGCTGCACGTTTGTATTTGAAATCAAAATAACGGATAAATGTGTTTGTGGTAAACAGCAACGGATCAGGCGTCCTGTGTGAAAGCAAACTGAGTCCGTGCTGCTTCTGCACCACATACGGACTGCATACGCACTGCAGACGGAGTATGTGTGAAACAGGCGTAAAGGAAGCCATTCAATCCGTTTTGGCTAGGCACCCAAATATCCCGAAATTAAAGTCGGAGCAAGAGGAGTGTTTGGAACATTTTATTTTTGGAAAAGATGTTGCGCTTGCTTTCACTAACAATTCGGCGCATTACATACGTCACGACCAAACGTTAGCGATTGGGTAAAATCAGATCCAATCGTTTCGAACTCGAATCGGTTCTCAATTATGCATGTCCAGACCCTCTGTACGAAATAAGTACGAGGGTATGGTAAGACTAACTCTATGTTCACACTGTTGCTGTTCCTGAAACTCAGATCGTTTTTTGGTCTGGTGTCGCATTTTTAAGCTCACATTTAAGACTTTTTAAGCACAGATAAAATTCGGCTGATGAAAAATACTAACCTGATTCATTCTCTGCCAGTGGGTGGCGCTTTTTTTTCCATTAATGTAACTGTTTCCCCGGTAACAGCAGTACACAAAGCAGTGCAGCACCTGACTTTGAAATGTGCAGCGCTCATATTTAGCCAATGAAATCATAGCCTTTTTATTTTAATATTCACATTACGCTAGATGGCATTACTTGTCTTTCCTTCCCATTGTACTTTTTATTGTCTTAAATTTTGTACAGTTAAATTTAAGACTTTTTAAAGACCCGCGGAAAAGGCATTGATGACATGAAAAAAAACTATTTTTAAAATTTTAAGGTACATTATAGGTAGGCCTATCCTTATTTAAGTAAGAAATACAATAATCAAATGAAAATGCATATTAATCGTATAAATGTCAGATTCTACTAATTCTCATATTAGGCTGCTGTACTAGAACTACAGTAATGCACAGATCAGTATTCAGTGTTTCCCCTGTCATTATTTTAACGACGGCACCCACTGCCCCCCTTGAAGGTCAAGTTAATTTTATTTATATAGCACCAGATCACAACAGAAGTCATTTAAGGTTACATTTCTTATAGTTCTTTTATTAAACAAACTAAGTTTCTTATTTACACGACGGCATGTAATTTCTGTCTCTACATGGTCACGTGCAATTTCTCCTCCAGGCGGAGTCCATTCATAAAAACGGAATACTCTATAGCGCGGAATGCCACGTTACTAAAGCACGCTCGTGGTGATTTCCGGCCTCTGCGTCTCACTATATGACGACATTAACACATAAACTTAATCAGAGCGGTTGTGACAGTCACTTTCATTTGCGAAAACTAGTCTAGCATCACACTGTATACACAGAGAAACTTCACGGCAACCTGTCAAAAGAATCATTTGCAAGAATCATTTGATTCAGATCGGGACCTCGTAGTGGTTTCATAAATCTTTTTTTTTTTTCTTAAACAGTAGAAAACCATAAGTGCGATCTCTGTGTGAAGTCCTTGAAAATTAAAAAGTTGTGCTTGAAAAGTGCTTGAAAGTCCTGGAATTTTATTTTACAGTATCTGTGCGAACCCTGAAAATCCCCCCCCAAAAAAGTACATTGTTTAATATCCTAGGGTTGATGATCAACATTTTCTGAAGCTTAATCATCATCTTTCACTGACCATTTGTAGAAAAAGCGATCCAAGTGCTATTTTACCCTATTTGTGGAAAGTGCACTTCAGAGCTTTCTTGAGCTCTTGAGTGCCGTTTATCTTGACTGACATCTGAATAGTTACAGTACTGTTGTGTTAAGCATCAATAACAGAAATAACAATAAACTCACAAGTATTGTTTATTACGAAGGTCACATTTTTTTTAAAGTAGCTAAATACAGACTCGTCTTGAAACTCAAGTGTTGAGGCAGATGAATTGTCCCACTATTTCTCCACTGAAATAATGTTTGAAACTGAGAACAGCCCCAAAGATGAGCGCAGACGACAACACTGTCAATGATAAAGGATGTTCTAGAATATACCATAGTTATAAAAATGAGATTTGTAAAAAATTATAAAATAGACTTTGCTCTTACATCAGGAAGTAATGAATTATTTATAACACAAGCCATTGTCAGTTTCACTGTCAATGCAAGTTCATTTGCGTGTAATGCACTGGTGTTTGAAAAAAATGAAATAAAAACATTATAAAGCTGAAAAACAAAGGTGTTTGCAAGACAGGAACGAATAGTGTGCAGTTTCTTTTATATAAAAAATACGATCAGAAACACTGCTTGAGGAATCTTTGCACACGATACCATCCATGAGTCATGGGAAATGTCAGTGTATGAAAAATAACTTCTACTGGACATACAGTATATTTAAGGTAGAAACGGGCTCAGATCATGATCAGCTGCAGCGTTAGACTTGAACATACATTGAGTCTTTCCCTACATATTTGAAAAAAAAAAAATATATAGAGATCACAGCACTGACAATTTTTAAGATGGCAACTGTGGTCATTTAATCATTGTTTCTGGTAGACAAAAGAGGAACATTTCAGTCTGGTGAAGCAGTGGCAGTTCACTTCTGCTGATTTAATTTGTGAAAGTTATTTTGTGTCCCGCTATTCAGCAGGAAATGAGGTGATGGCGCTGACTGTGTAGACAAGACGATTACTTCACGTGAGGTAATGTTGAGAGCTTTTCAGTCTGGGATCTCCTGCTCAGTCCTTTCCTCTTTCACAGAGTCATCCTCAACCTCTTGTGGTTCTTCCTCCTGAAAAAAACAAAAAACAAAAATCCTATTAAGTGAACAGAACATTTTATGTAAAAAAAAAAAAAAAAAAAAAGAAGCAGGTTTTTTTTAGAATAAATGATTCAGCTTCAATAATTAGTTCAGTTTAGGGTCTATCAGCAGACATACATTATAACATAATCAGGGAAGGACCGATATCCAAATCCAATACTGTGCGTCATGGTTGTTACGCCACAGGAAATAAACAGAAAAACAGGAAATAATTATATAAAATCAGAATATATAAATGTAACTTGTTAATATATAAAAGTAAATCTGAAGATATAGTTAAAAGTCGGAATTTACAGAAATAAATCTGAATATATATTTATAAATCAGAATATATAAATGTAAATCAGAATATATAGTTGTATGTCTGGATATATAGATACAAATCTGATTATATAAATGTAAATCAGAATATATATATAAAGAATATATGTAAGTCTGAATATATAGTTAAATAATATAGATGTATTTATATTGAGATAAGGACTGTATTCAGATATGCATTTATATGCTCAAGATTTATAAATATACATTCTGATTTGCAATTACATAGTCAGAATAATAACTATATATTCACAATTTACGTTTATATATTCAAACCTTCCACTATATTTTCAGAATTGATTTTACTTTTTCAGACTTTTAACTATATATTCGGATTACCTTATATATTAACTACATATATTCATGATTTGCATATAAAATATTTAATCTTTCATGTACATTACCACTCAAAATTTTGGGAGCAGTAAGATTTTTAATGTTTTTTAAAAAAGTTTAAGCTCATCAAGGCTGTGTTCATTTGATAAAAAATTCAGAAAAAAAAATAATAATATTGTGAAATATTATTATGATGCAAATCAATATTTTTCTATATTAATATACATATTATATCTGTAATTTAAGTTACATTTTTTAGAATCATTACACCATTCTTCAGTGTCACATGATTGTCCAAAAATCATATTAATATGCTGATTTATAATAAATAAATTCAGCTTTGCATCACAGGAATAAATTATATTTTAAAAGTTAAAAAAAAAAAAAAAAAAAAAAAAAATATATATATATATATATATATAAACACAAACATTATTTTATATTGTAACAACATTTGCAATATTACTGTTTTTTTCTGTATTTTCGATCAAACAAATGCAGCCATTACAAGTCTTACTGATCCCAAAATTTTTAGCTTCAGAATTATAAGTACATATTCACAATTTACTTATATATATTCAGACTTAAAACTATATATTCAGATTTACTTCTATATAATCACGATTTACATTTTTATATTACGGTTTGTATTTATATATTCAGACTTATAACTTTATATTTGTATATACATTTCTATAGTCAGATTTCTAAATATATTCTGATTTACTTCAACATATTCAGAATTATAACTATATATTCTAAATTAACATTAATATATTCTGATTTATAAATATATGTTCAGGTTTACTTCTATATATTCAGATTAACTTCTACATATTCACAATTTATATTTATATATTCAGATTTTATATAGTTATTTCCTGCTTGGTGCTTCAGATTAACTGTGATTAATCTGTTTAATTTCTGTTTACATAATATGTGTGTATGTGTGTACTGTGTGTATTTATTATGTATATATAAATACACACACATACAGGTATATATATATATAAAAAAAAAACATGTTATATTCATATATTAAACTGAACTGACAACCGTATTTAGCTGCAGTGTGTATGTTGCCTAAATGTCTTTACAATTGGCTTCACATCTTGGATGATTTTTATGCATGTAACAAAAGCAAAACAAGCAAACAAACTTACTAGCCTGTGTCTATCCTATTATTTTAATTGCATACATTTTCTTTATCTAATTTGGATGTATACTGCTAGAAATCACTAGAAAAGTCCCATGTATTTTGACATGCTACACTTAACTCTGAATAATGGTAATTTCAGTGCCTCTACGGCAAAGAACAAAGAGCAAACGTCATGCCAGAGTCACTTACACAACCTGCAAATTCAGAGGAGACGACAAACAGGAAATGACGGCCATCTCAGCTTTTAAGTGAGTCTGACAGATGCAATTATCCCCTCCTCCAAAGGTTAATAAACACATCTACGCACAGCCATGTGTGATGGCAGAGCCCTGACCACACACTACACTCAAAAGCAGCTGAGAAGCACATGATGATTCATGGCTTTACTTACAGAAAGCATCAAGAGTACAAAACATCGACGATGACATATCATTAAAAGCATCTATTGTTCCTTGAAGCTCTTAAGACATTTATAGAAACAAATCTGATTATAACAATAATTACATTGTAACGACCTTGTAATTACATAGTAATAACTTTGTAATGAAGGTGTACCCAATATATAAAAACTACTTTAGGACAGTTACTTTTTATCTTTAAATGTATCTATACATTTACAGAAGCGAAGACCATAGTAATAACCTAGTCATTACATAGTAATAGCTTTGTCCACAATATAAGGAAAAGCTTAATTTCCAGGCATACAAACATCAGAATACACATCCAAATGTGGCTTCAGGAGCCGCCTCAGCAGTTAATCTGAGCAGACAGCTTTGCTTTATTCAGCAATGTCGCTCCCATATGGGTCTTGTCTATGTCTGTGGATGACTTTTGATATGCAGCCAGGCCTTTATGAAAAATGAGTTACTTTTTCCTGAACTCTGGGTACTTTGCCGTTGCCGGGCCGTGCGCCGGTATAAATCTGAAGGTGGGACGACACCTCATGAACCTTGCTGCCGGATCAGCCGGTGCCATCCACCAAATCTCTCTGACAAGCCTGCCAATTTTCCAATTACTTCTGGCACCATACATTATCATCAGGCCAGTCAGCACTTAAAAGGGATACAAGAGGGGAGGGTGGTCCGGTGCATGCTAACAATCTCATGGAGTGCCTCGATTGAGCTTTTTCACACTCCCATGGACACAAACGCTTACTCGTTGACCCAGACGTCATGGCCCGTCTGTGATTTAGTGTTTATCCTGGGGGCAGGGTGAAATCAGGGCTCTTGGATACTTTTTGGTTTACCGGACATGGGGTTGATAAGACTCTTTGTGCATTTATTTAATATTGTGATATATTACATTTTAAAGTAACTGTTCTATTTGACTATGCTTAAAATTGTAATTTATTCCTGTGATGGCAACGCTGAATTTTCAGCATCATTACTCCAGTATTCAGTGTCACTTGATCATTCAGAATTCATACTAAAGTGCTGATTTGCAAAACAAAATTACCCTAAACCTTTGAATACTAAAGTATATATAACATTAATGTATATAATATATATTATTACTATAGCAATATTCTATAGGCAAGAGCTGAGAACTTGCGCAATGTTGCACTTGCTGATTTCAATATCTAGTTGAAGAATCTTCAAATGTTCATTATTTTACCAAAACAAGAGGGATTATACAACATGCATGTTATTTCTTATTTAGTACTGACCTGAGTAAGATATTTCACATAAAATATTGATTCTTAAAACTTTTTTTTTTTTGACTCAACACAAGTCCCTTGTTTTCCTGCATTTTTGTGTATTTGAACTGTTGTGGCAAAACTATTCTTAACAATGACTCTCACCGCATAAGAGACAAAATCACTCTTAGTGTCTTTTAAAAGGTTTATTTCTTGCAAGAAAGGTCAGACAGTCATAGGGAACACAAGTTGCTGCAGAGTGCGAGACAAAGGAAGGAGGGCAGTCCTCTACCTTGTATTTCTTCCCTGGCCTTCAAGGTTACATCTCCTAACAGCTGGTAAGCTGGTACTTTTCCACACAAGAAAAGAAAGTCAAAAACACATTTTACTATATCATACTTCTGAAACCTCCTACCCTTATATTTAGGCCCCAAAGCCATATCTCATGTCATCCTCACAGTAGGTCTAAATAAAATACACTACACAATGTTCTGTAAGCATATAGAATCAATAAAATGAAATTTTCTTTCACAGAACCCTTTCCAACAATGACTGTATGAGATCCATCTTTTCACACTGAGGACAACTGAGGGACTCATATGCAACTTTTACTAAAGGTTCAAATGCTCACTGATGCTTCAAAATGAAAAACATTGCATTAAGAGCCTGGGGGTGAAAACTTTTTGAATTTGAAATTCTTTTCAAATTCTTTAAAATCTTCTGTAGCTTCTGAAGGGCAGTACTAAATGAATTCCGTTCAAAAGTTTACACCCCTGGCTCTTAATGCATCGTTTTTCCTTCTGGAGCATTAGTGAGCATTTTAACCTTCTGTAATAGTTGCATATGAGTCTCTCAGTTGTCCTCAAAGTGAAATGATGGCTCTCAAAATCATACAGTCATTGTTGGAAAGGGTTTAAATACACAAAAATGCTGAAAAACCAAAGAATTTGTGGGACCTGAACAGCAGGAACTTTAACTGTTCAGGACAAACAAGGAACTCATGAACAACTATCACTAAACAAAAAACACAGCTGTGGATCATTCAGGTAACTACACAGTATTGAGAATCAAGTGTTTGTAAACTTTTGAACAGGGTAATTTTTATAAATTCAACTATTAATTTCTCTTGTGGACTACATGTAAACATCTTTCATGTGAAATATCTTTTTCATTTCAGTACTAAATAAAAAAAAATAACCTGCATTTTGTATGATCCCTCTTACTTTGGTAAAACAATTAACATTTTGCAGATTCTGCAAGGTGTATGTACACTTTTGAATTCAACTGTATGTTTCCATCATGTTTTCATTCACATTTATAATAAATCAAATTAGAAATGAGTGATGGAAATGCCAAATTTAGAAAAAAATAAAATAAAAAAATCCCTTAATTCGCAAAAAGGTTTTTATGCTCGTGTGAGGTGTTTTTTGACTGCATCAAAAAAGTCTGTGTGACTGTGCTATGAGACGGCATAACCTGACTAACCAGGGGACCGATTTTGTTGCATAGCATCTGAAATCTTGTTATGGTCATTCTTAAATTCCCAAGCAAAGTCAAAACATCCAAACATCCACCTCTGAAAGCAATGACAGCATTAACTGTGTTTCTTCTGCTCACTCTGAGGCAAAACTAATTTATTATATATGAAAATTACTATCTCCTACATTTCTTAGTGATACTTAGTACCAGTTTGTCAGGATGTAACAATTTTGTTCGGATGAAAACAGTGCTTATTTGCAAATGTTTTGTGTGAAAATCCAATTTTGCACATAAGTTAAATTCACAACTTTGGATAGAAACCCAGCTTATGTTATTATGACCATTTAATTTGAGAAGATTTACACTGAATTCAGCATTCAAGTTTGAGTATATTTTGTCATAAAGTGTCATAATTTTATCATAAAGAGTTCACTGTGTTTGAACTAGTGCTGTCAAACGATGAATTACATCCAAAATAAAAGTTTGTTTACATATTATATATTTGTGTACTGTGTATATTAATTATGTATATATAAATACACACACATGCATGTATATATTAAGGAAAAATATTTTAGATTTATATCTAAAATATTTATATTTATTTATAATCTAAATTGTATACAGGTATAAATATATATACATATAAATATTTTTTCCTTAATATATACATGAATGTGTGTGTATTTATATATAAATAATAAATATACAAAGTAAACACCTATATAGTATGTAAACAAACTTTTATTTTGGATGTGATTAATCGTGATTAATCATTTGACAGCCCTAGTTTGAACATATCTGCAAAATTTGCATGAGGACAGTTCCATTGAAATTTAAATTATTTCTATTTTATATTGCAGTATAGATGCTGGTCTACAAAATGGTTTTTGGCACCATGGTTTTTTAAACATACATACATACATACATAAATAAATAAATATAATGCTCACAACTTACAGAGACAGTTTACTCAAAAATGAAATGTTACAATTTACTAACTCTTATAATGTTCAAAACTCTATGACTGTTCTGCGATGTTTTGACGATAACAGTTACGTTCCCGTACAAAGGAAGTCAGAAAACAACTGAAATTATTAGGTAAAAACACTCGTTAAAATATCTCGGTTTGTGTTCCACAGTAGAGTCAGTCATACAGGTTTAGAACAACATTAGGCTGAGAAAAATGATGACAATTTCATTTTTGTGTGGACTAGTTTTTTAGCTTAAACAGAGACAGTTTAATACTGAAAGACAGAGGGAACATTGTCAGTACTAGGTGGTACTTCCTGTTCTGATTTAATCAAAGTATATGAAAAGTTTGAGAAGCTATAGGGTATAAAAGAACAGGACTCATACACATCGTCCATCCCCAGCCAGATGAAACACTCTGCTGAATACTGCGATATACATGTCAAAATATAAATAATTCCAAAATGTGAAGTTCTTCTTCGCTCTATAAAGCTTCAATTTCAAATCTTCTTTTTTCGATACAGGGCGCTCATTTTGCTGACAGTGTGACATTTGCTTTGTGAGGCAGAGACATGGTGGAGACGCTGGCCCACTGCGGGCCCGATCACGCTGACAGGCAGCAGCTTTGTGGGATATCTCCATCACTCTCCTCCAGGGAAAGCTGGAGCCTTCATTCTGCCATTCACTCTCCATGCAGCAGCCAGCCCTCTGGCTACTGCTTATACATGTATGATAATGAAATGCCACATTCTTCATTCTAATTGCATTTTAGATTTTAAAAGGGCAAAAAAAAAAAAAAACTAAGCTTGTGTGAAATAGCAAGAGAGCGAGAAAAATGCGCGGCAGCGTAAGGAAGAATTTAAGCGAGCAGGGACGGAAGAAAAGCGAGAGTGTGGTCTGGACCCTAGGTGGCAACAAAGGCCTGTGGCGTGTTAATGCATCTGAGTCGGAGACCCCTGCTGCCTTACAGCGACACAATCAAACCCCCTTCCTTTTTTTTCTTCCCACCCACCCACACTACACGCAGCAAACTTCATAAAGTGGGATTAAAAATAAAGCTGTGCTGGGGAAAAAAAAAAAAAACATAAAAAAGAATTAAAAATTACAACGCTGCTTTTACTTTAATAAGCTTTAGCATCCTTTATCAAGCTGGCACAGTGCTCAAAGAATTAGCGGGCTAATTAGTATGACTTACTTCTTTATCGCATTTTCTGCTTTCTTTGTATTTATTTGTGCATGTGTGTTGTTATGCGGCTTTTATGTGGTGTGCAGGAAAGAAGCGGCTTTCCGGCCTCCCCCCGTTTGATAGGTGCCGGCGTGCGTCTGCAATCCTGCGTGCTCCACGGAAGACAGATTGATGTCCCACAACGATGATGAAAACACGCAGCATGTAAGGAAGCAGGAGAGACATCTAGAGAAAATGAAGCGCTGTGGCTCAAACCAATGGGTGTCTTCAGGCAGACGTGAGAGAGAGAGAGAGAGCGAGAGCGCTATCAGGCCCCCGGATTATTCATGACCCCTCCTAACCATCTCTCTTCATAGAGATGGTGGAAAAATATTTACCAGTCAGTGTAATTTGATAAAGCTATACTCACCCAGAGAAAGCTAGTCTTGCGTAGCCAGAACTTTAACTAAACAGCATAAGTTTTGGCCCACACCGCAGCTTATGCTAGGCACGAACCGCCTACTTAAAGGGATAGTTCACCCAAAAATGAAAATGCTGTTGTTAGTTTCTCACCCTCATGTCGTTCTAAACCCGCAAGACCTTTGTTCATCTTCAGAACACAAATTAAGATATTTTTGATTAAATACAAGAGCTTTCTGACCCTGCATAGACAGCAACACAACTACCATGTTCAAGACCCAAAAAGGTAGTAAGGACATTGTTAAAATACACTCTGAAGTAGTCCATGTGACATCAGTGGTTCAACCGTAATGTAATGAAGCTAGCACCAGCAGCACCACACACCACACATTCGTTAAATAAAGAAATTGTTGAATAAACTCATTATTTTTGTTTTCTTTGCACACAAAAAGCATTCTCGTAGCTTCAAAAAATTCTAAAATGCCATTTAGTTTTAGTCTTAGTTTAGTTTTAGTCGACTACTTATCATAAGACTTTAGTCAACTAAATATAAAGTAGATTTAAATAGATTTAATCAAATATAATCGAATGGGATTAGTTACAGCAGAATGCATTTATTAAGCATTTCTTTAAAATATCCAAACTCATTTTATATTTGTTAACCTGGTAATATGAATGATTTGAACACACAATATAGATTTATAACTGCTGTGACATAACATTTATCTCAAAATTAAGAGAAAATCAAAACTCTTAATTAAGAAAAAGAACATGGTCCTGTTTTCAATGAAAAACCAGTGGTTATATAATATTTATAGCAATTTGCATATAACATTCTTCATTCTATGCTGACATATTACACAGTATATTATATAATAGTTTATGCTCACTTAAGACGTAACCGGGCACATTTTACATGAATATTCGTCAAAATTTGACATGATTTTGTGTGTATTTCTCCATTAAGACAAATCTCGTTTTTATTCGTTGACGAAATATCAATAGATTTTCAATACAATACATTTCATTATTGTATTTATATATTTCGTAGATGTTTTTACTACCTTTCTGGGCCTTGAACGTGTCTATGCAGGGTCAGAGAGCTCTTGGATTTCTTAAAAATATCTTAATTTGTGTTCCGAAAATGAACAAAAGTCTCTAGAACAACATGAGAGTAATTAATGAAAATTATTTTTGGGTGAATTAACCCTTTAAACAAGAAGAGACCATCTTACTGGCATTTCAAATGACCAACCAGAGTTTTTGTTTTTTGTCAGAAAAATTTATTAGCATGTTTATCTGAAATATATTATACCACAATTATAGTCTGACAAGACTAAAAAATGTAAAAAAAATCAACTCCGATAGCCTAGTGTGCAGTGTGTCGACAGTGAACTACAAGTTCGATTTCCAGCTTGAGGACCTTTTCCGATCCTGCACCAGTCTCTCTCTCCCATTTTGCGTCCTTTCGCAATAAAGGCAAAAATTTAAAAAATTCAAAAAGTAACTGGTGGTGTTACAAAAGATTTCTATTTAAAATTAAGGCTGTCAGTCAATTAAAATTGTTAATCTAATTAATTACATGGTGTTTCGATTAATTAATCTAATTAATCACAAAATAAATTTGACCGAAAATACCCACAAAAGATTATTTAAAGCTATTTTTGTGTTAAATGAGAAAGTATCAAATAGACATTACAGATTGTAGCTTTAGAAAGAAACATTTGATTTAATTCAACATAGAATTTATTACACATAAACATTTAGCCTGCAACAATTGAACATAAAAGAAGATAACTTCTAAGATCTTTATTTTCATACAATGAAAGTCATTGTTAACCAAAACAGCTTTGTTACCAACAGTCTTCAAAATACCTTATTTTATGTTCCACAGATAGGGTTGCAAAAAGGTGAAAAAATTTACAGTAAATTTCAGAAATATTTCAGAAGTTTTGGAAACTTTCCAGGATTTTTTAGAATCTTCCAGAGAGTTTTTGGAAAGTCTTTAGAAATTTTCCACCCCTTTGCAACCTTATCCACAAAAGAAAGGTTTGAAACAACATGAGGGTGAGTAAATGATGACAGAATTAGATTTTGTTTTTTGTGAACTATCCCTTTAATGTTTATATTTTTAATATTATTATCATTATTACTATGCCAGCAGATGGCGATAAATGTCTTTATGAGTCATTCATTCGATTCGTTCAAACAGCTCTCTTTATGAATGGGCTTTTGAATCATTGGTTCACACAATTCGTTCAAAATGCGGATTCATTCAGAAACTAAACACTGCTGTGTTTCTCAGAGACAAGCAACAATTCTGCTATGGCTTCAAAGGTAATATGTTCTCTGCGAAATTGAGCCAAACCACATAATATTGTGTTTAAATATAACATAATATCAACTTAAAATCACATTTAATCTTGTGATAGATCGGAACAAAATCAGTGCTCGTGTCATATTGCTCTTGCTGCCTGTGTGATCTCGTGTGATATATATATATATATATATATATATATATATAAATATGAGACAAAACACATACAGGGGCATTTTTTGAACCAATATCTTGAATTTGAGGGCATAACTGCATTTGTGGAGTTGTTGCCCTGCATCATATTTGTCAACATTCAACTGTATGAAATATAAGGCCCCGTTTACGCTAGTGCGTTTTCGTTTTAAAACGCATAACTTTTGCTACGGTTACGCCTGTCGTCTACACTACTCCGGCGTTTTCCACCCTCGAAAACGGAGACTTTTGAAAACGCTGCAGAGCCCGTTTTAGTTTGAAAACGCCGGGGTTGCGTTTCAGTGTAAACGGACAAAAACGCAGACTTTTGAAAACGATGGCGTGTCTGCCCACGTTCGCTCTGCGTATCCCTGACAACCGTAAACAATAAACAAAACATGGAGACTGAATTGCAATCTCTGCTGGCTTTATTGTCTTGTCTAGCAGACACTGTGCAGTTAAATTCAGTATTTAATAATACTGCAGCTGCCTACATGCGCAGGAGGCAAGCTGTGGTTAGAGCAATCGGCAGCAAATCTAGTTTCAAGCACCGCAAGCCCTACATGGAATGCCGGTTTTGGGTTAGACCGGGAAGAACTTCCTGTTTACAATTGTATGCGCATGAGCAGTATGCATGAATGGTCATGTGACATGCGTTTTCGGCCGCGTAGTGTAGACGGAGATCGTTTCTGAAACGCTGCGAAAAACGCCAGTGTAGACGAGGATCGTTTTTATTCTAAAACGCCGTTTTAAAAAACGAAAACGCACTAGTGTAAACGGGGCCTAAGATGAAGTACAGGTCTGGGGGTGGGGCCACTGCGTTAAAAAATTTTAATCACGTTATTTTTTTTTATAACTAATTAATTACGTTACTACTTTAAACTGACAACTCTATTTAAAATCCTTTCATATCCTGAGAAAAGTATCACCGTTTCCACAAAGATATTAAGCAGCACAACGATTTTCAACATCGATAACAATAACATTTTAAAATATAGTTTACAGTTAAAACTGTAATATTATTTTACAGTATTACTGTTTTTACTGTATTTTAAATCAAATAAATGCAAAATAAATGTTTTGTTAAGCATAGGAGATGTTTTCTTTAGAAAACATTACAGTTATTCTTACCAAAACCCAGAGTTTTGGAAGATGCTGTTTCTGTGTCTGTTTTCATAAAAATCAAACTTGCATGTCTGGGTTTGTACAAGGAGCTGACAGAAATCTACACGACGAGTAAACAAATTCAGTGTGATGGTGGTCTGTAAGCACATACTCAAGGACGTGTGTGTGTTTCAGCGTAGTGGATATGACACAATTGCATTCAGTCATAAACACTCGCTTCATTAGGCAGCTGAAGCTGTGCGTTACGCGCTACATTGAGCCACCTCTGGCCCTATCGCCTTTTTTCTCTCACACACCCAGTCCCAGCAAAACCCAATCACCAGAAAGCACAATTAAATTTCATGACTATGCATATTTGCGCTTCCCATTTTCATTTATTACAAAGGGCATTCATTAATCTACCTTTTTTCCTAGAGAATGGATTTTCATTTTAGTGAGGTGTGACAGATACTGAGGTGAACTTACCAAGAGATGGCTAATTAAATCAGCAGTAAAATGCACAAGCCAGAGATCCCCCCCCTCCTTTTTTTTTTTACTCACATCTGATAAGAGCCAATGCTGTGGGGAGGTGTGGTATATGGAAAAGAGGAGCTACTTTCTCTCCATTTCCAATTTGAGGCGAAATATTAAATCACAAATAAATGTAAGTGCTCAAACTCTGCGAGAAAATTGGTTACATGGCTACATGCATGGATGGAGGCTCTCAGCAAATGAATGGATAGCGAACTAAAAGCTAAACAACATCCAGCATAAAAGCCGAAGCAATGAAGAGCACACTAATAAAGTAGCAACTAAAACACGCACTGCAGGTGAAAACAGATGCAGAGTGGCAAACACCTACACCAACTTGTGCGAAACGACTGTCAAAATCCTTGCTGGTAAAAAAAAAGCAATCATTTACTTACAGCATACGTATATGCATATAAAACAAACAAACAAAATACAAATTTGTATAATAGCAATTACAAAGATTTGAAAACATGAAAGCGAGCGGTAAATGATAATAGAATTTTCTTTTTTTGGAAACTATCGCTTTAAGGAAAGAATGGAGACCTCAAGACTGACTATGTGTGTGTGGCCTTTCTGTTATGAACAGTATGCAGTCTGCTGATCCCCATTAATGTGATTTATAGCATCACACAGTAACACTCCTCTAAGGCTGCATTTGTTAAACAGTGTGCCGGTCGGTATGTGTGCATATGGGAGTGTGAGAGAATCAATTTTTGAACAGATCTGTTAGTGTGTGTGCAGGTGCGGAGACATCCCTACAGTTGTTACGGAGTCTTTCTTTGTCAGCAGATACTGGGGGATGTCCCATCAAACACAGCCAAATTAAATAAGGCAGTGCATATGCACCTATGGTCCAGGACTCAATGCACTCGTCACAATTCTTAGAAGCACAGGGGTACGAGGGTTGTACGGTCTTGTCATGTTCAATGTCACCTTTAAGAAGTGTGATAAGGCAATTCCTGGTCCTTTATTAATAATGCATGTGAAATGGAGAAACGCCTCCTCTACTACCCTCACTGTTGTTGTCTAATGGGTGGAGAAGTGCTACTTCATGCGTCACTTATTCTTCTTATTCTACTTATTTCAATAAACCAAGTACGCAGTCACACCTGGTGTTATTTTATGTCTTTTAGCTAATTATGATTAACTCAAATTAAAGACAGGAAATCAAACAGGTCTTTCACTCTGAACTAGTAACACCAAACTGAATAGCTAAAATAATGACTGCTACCAAACAGGTTTGCCAAATACTCCCCATCATGTAATGTTTGAACAAATAAAAAAAACAGCAGTAAGTGTTTTGGAATGAACCAAATGATTCATTGACTTGCTCATAAAGACACTTTGTTGTTTCACTTTGAATTAATCTGTGTTTTAGAACAAATTAATTGAGTGAATAATTCAGTGATTCATTTGTAAAGACAGTCACTTGTTTAGTTTCTGATTAAATCAGTGTTTTTAAACAAATTAAGTGAATGATTCAAGAATTCACTCATAAAGACAGTCAGTTGTTTCAATCCTGAATAAATCTGTTTGCATGATATCAATTCAGTGAATGATTCAAGGACTCACTCATAGAGATAGTCATGTGTTTTATTCCTGAATTAATGTATGTGTTTGAACAAATAGATTCAGTGAATGATTCAATAGCTCACTCATAAAAAAAAAAAACAATCATTTGTTTCACTCCTGAATGGTTTTACATTTGAATTAATAGATTTAGTGAATGATTCAGGGACTCAAAGACAGTTATTTGTTTTATTCCAGGATTAATCTATGTGTTTGAACGAATCAATTTAGTGAATGACTCAAGGACTCACTCATTAAGACAGTTATTTGTTTCATTCCTGGATGAATCGATGTGTTTGAAAGAATCGATTCAGTAATTGATTTAACAGACTCACTAATAAAGACAGTCATATGTTTCATTTCGGAATTAATGTGTTTGAACTAATCTATTTAGTGTATGATTTAAAAACTCACTCATAGTAATTGGTTTCATTCCTGAACAAATTTAAGAACTCACTCACAGTCATTTGTTTAATTCCTGAATAAATCTGTGTTTGCACTTATTGATTCAGTGAATGATGCAAGGACTCATTAATAAAGACAGTCATGTTTAATTCCTGAATGCATCTGTGTTTGAATGAATCTATTCAGTGAATGATTCAAAGACTCACTCTTAAAGATGATCATTTGTTTAATTCCTAAATGAATCCATGTGTTTCAATTAATCAATTTAGTAAATGATTCAAGGACTCACTCATTAATTCAGTCATATATTTAATTCCTGAATGAATCTATGTGTTTGAACTAATCAATTCAGTGAATGATTTAATGACTCACTCATTTGTTTCATTCCTGAATTAATCCATTTGAATAAATCGATTTAGTAAATGATTTAAGGACTTATTCATAAAGTCAGTCACACGTTTAATTCCTGAATGAATCTATGTTTGAACAATTGATTCAGTGAATGATTAATGGACTCACTTGTAAAGACAGTCATGTTTAATTCCTGAATGATGAATGTGTGAATGATTCAAGGACTGATAAAGACAGTCATTTGTCAAATCTATGTGTTTGAATGAATCTATTCAGTGAATGATTCAAAGACTCACTCATAAAGATGGTAATTTGTTTAATTCCTGAATGAATCTATGTTTGAATAAATCAATTCAGTAAATGATTCAAGGACTCACTCATTAAGTCAGTCATATATTTAAATCCTAAATGAATCTCTGTGTTAGAACTAATCAGTTCAGTGAATGATTTAAGTATTCAATCATAAAGAGTGACAGTGGCTGCATCCAAAATTTCTGAAGCAATTCCTTTGAAATAGCAAGTCATCTGGGCACTTTTTGCCTACTTACTATACGAGTACTGTGAATTCGGACATACTTCTTTTGTCACATATGGTTTTTCACCTACTATATAGTAGGTAAGTATGCAATTTCAGATGCAGCCAGAGACTTGTTTTGTTAATGAACAAATTAGTGTGACTGAACAAATCAATTGAGTGAATAATTCAAGAACTCGCCTATTTAAGACTGCCAACAGTTTTATTCCTAAATTAATCAATGTATTTGAATGAATCGGTTGGATGAATTATTGAATGATTCACTTGTTGGAAGGCCATTTTTGGCCAATTAAATTTAAGATTCAAAAGTGTATAATTTTATATAATACTATAAAGTTAAAGGGATAAAATACTATGGAAGTCTCAATGGGTACAAGAAACTGTTTGGTTACCCACATGCTTCATTAAATACACATTTGTGTTTAACAGAAGAAAGTCAGTCATAGGTTTGAAATACCTTTAAGGGTGAGTAAATGATGACAGAATGTTAATTTTTGGGTGAGTTATCCCTTTAACCCCAATTCATCTTTAGTTATGTCGTGAAACCCTTTCAAAATGGTCAGTATACTAAGATCTCAGAGCATAAAAGCAAGCAGTCTAAAGTTCAGCAGAAATGACCAATGAACTAGGCAGCAATCACTTCAAAAAATGAGCACTGGGGCGGATTTGAAAGGTTCATGGTTTCGGTGGTAAATTGGCCCATTTTTACCAAATCATAAAGCCTCTACAGCACTAAAGGGTTTTACAGGTCCACCCTGGTTGTGTCGTACAGACAGTGTAAGTGAGTTAATAAAACCCACTAAGTGGTAAGAAAGTGACCAACGGGACAGCTGAAATTTGCCATGCCATCTCCAGGGTCCTGTTTACTCTGTAAATTGGCCCCTGAGAGGACATGAGGCATCCAGCTTGCCTAGTTAAGGTGATGGACGTGACTCCACTGCATTGATTTCCCCTATGTCTTAACGCTCACCATTCAACTCACCGGCAAGCAGGGGTGCAAGGTAACCTCCTTCAGGATCATGCTACCTTTTCTCGAAAAGCTAACCTTTGGTCCAGATTGCATCTATGACTATACAGCTACAATAACCCACCCTATTTATGTCTGACCTCTCAGAGCCCCACTGAACACTTTATCAAGTGGCCTTATAAGAACTCTGTAAGAAGGTAAACTGAAGGAGACCTGCAACAAACTTTTCAACCAGTAGAAATGGAACCGCTTACTGTATATTAAGCTACTGATTTTGCCATTGATCTTGTCAGGTGGCAGTCAAATGTTTGATAAGTAATGGTCTTTAATTTCCCTTACAAATTTCATTCCATGGTAAAGCTGGCTGAGTGAGAGACTTAATTAAGGTAATTAGTCTAACTTAATTAGGCTGTTTAGCAGGTCAGTCTGTCAAGGTGCTTATTTAATAATTAGTTCACTTCCAGAATGATAATTTACTCATGTCATCCATGACTGTGAATTTAACAGTAAAAAAATGTAAAAATGCTACAGTAAAAACTTGTTAAATGGTTAATGGTAAAAGACTGTAAAAAAGTGAATAACTGTAAATTGACATTCCCAGAATTCCCTGCATCACATTTTTTAACATTTGATGTTTTTTTTTTTTAATTTTTGAAATAACTCATTTTTTCTTAGTTTGTTCTTAGCAGTTTGTACATTAGGGTTGTAGGTTACATCTAATGTTGTTAAATGAATCTTTATTGCATTATTTCAGTTTCATGTGTGTTACCGTGATGGTGTTTAGTGTTTGTGTGAATGACACTGTGCACCTTCTATATATGTTAATATTTAAAAGCTGCTTGTGATGGGCTTTAGTTTATCATGTGACTTTCTCATCACCACCTGGTTTTGGTGGTTATCAGTGTATTACAAAGGTATAATACAGATTTCAGTACTTCAATAGGTTGGTACATACAGTTAATGAAATGCCGATTTTCTACCGTAAATGTTACAGATTTTTTTTTACAGTGTGAGATGTTGGTTCGAAGGTCCAAATTTCAGTTTCAATATACACATACATGATCGCAGAAGAGTAACAAGGGTCTTATCTAGCAAAACGATCAGCCGTTTTCTAAAAAAAAATTAAGAAATAAAAAGTTCTATACTTTTTAACCACAAATGCTCACCATGCGCAGTTAGTTCATCTGTGTAATTCAGTTTAAAAAGGTAGGACAGAGTGAAAAACCATCTTATTTTCATCTCCAACTTTAAAATTGTAAAGGTAAAGGTCGTTTGACTTTCTTTGCACATGCACTTTGTTAACTCTGCAACAGATGTGATCTAGGAAAACCCAACACATGGTAATTTTTTTCTATTTTTGGATTTTGATACCATATGAAAGCTGGGTTCAAGACCTTTCCAGAACCATTTTTATTGAACGTAACAAAAGTTATGGCTATCTGAAGTTGGCTATGATTTTTAGGAATGAAATCCAGGCAAAACAGGTTTAAAGTGAGACGGCTTTCACTTTCACTTTTAACGAGAGCTGTCAGGAGCGCTATACTGCATCATTACACGAACAGACTAACGTCTGTTTTTGGTTGTTTATCATGGGTGTAGTCTATGAACTTTTGATCACCCCTTGTATGTTTAAATAGCACAAATAATGTATTTTGTAGTTGCAGGTTACATTTAGAAAAAGCGAGCACAGCACAAGTGTTCGCGCATTGTTTATATAACAGACTGTCATTGGACTCCTCCTCTTTAGTAACTTCATTGCCCGATCCTTCATCCCTGGATGTGAAATAGTCCAATATAACATCATTTAGGGCACTGAAATCACCAGGATTGAGCAGATTGAGACGAGTAAGATCGTTTGAGAGAGCAGCTTCTTCAGACTGCGTTGATCTCTTGCACTCCGCCATTTCACAGTATTGAAAAATAAATAAATAAATGAACTTTGTGTGCCGCAGTTTACACAGGACTGGTGGGGAATGTGCATTGATACACCTTTATTAAATATGTTACGTGGTTTATTTTGACAGGTTAACTGTTTTTATGGTGTTAAGAGAAAGCACCTCAGCAGCACGTTCTCATAAGAGAAAGACACAGCCATTTCTGCTTGCTGCAATAAATCGCAATTTCTCTGCAATAAAGAAGTGAATTTTGCCAATATATTTTCAGAGATGATAGACAAGATGTTATAGAATAATAATTTAATGAAAACCTAATTTTGACCAAAAATTTACCATTCAACCTGTTTTTCAAATTTCCTGAAAACGTCCCAGCATGACATCCAGCGGGTTTTCCCAGATAGCATCACATATACATTTAATTTTTGCTTCGAAAATGACAGAAAGTTTGGCTAGATAAGACCCTTATTCCATCTGTAGAGCCCTTTGAAGCTGCATTGAAACCGCAATTTCAACCTTCAACCCGTTGGTCACCATTGAAGTCCACTATATGAAAAACTTGGATGACATAGGGGTGAGTAAAAGAATTGAGTTTCCTCACCAGGTTTCTACAGAAAGTCCAAACCAAAAGTGGAATGGACTCCAAAGATAAAGCTGTGAAAAAAATGTTCAAATAAATAAAGAAGCAAAACTAAATTAAAGAAGCAAAAACTACTTGCATAAAATGCCTCATAGATAAACAAGAGAAAAGTCTTAGCAAATTAAAATAGTTCAGTTAAAACCTCAGGGTCAAGAAGCAGCGTACTTCAAAAGCATAATCCAACTTGTTGTCCAATCAGCCTGCTAGCCCACAAATGCATTTCCGTAAGTGTTGTAATTGCTGCAGTAACGAGGCTTTTGACCCCGAGTCCAGATAGTGACTAAATTAACAATCCACAAAAGCAGTC
Organism: Cirrhinus molitorella; assembly: GCA_033026305.1. NCBI lineage: Eukaryota > Metazoa > Chordata > Actinopteri > Cypriniformes > Cyprinidae > Cirrhinus > Cirrhinus molitorella. Next base: position 6,639,949 of record CM065131.1, read on the forward strand.
CTTTAGGCATTTCCATTCCCGCCTGAGTCGGGTGCGCCTCGTGGCATTTCAAACACACCACAGATCTGCTGAAACGTTTTATCACGAGGGCGAGCTGTGGTGACACGCGGGTGTAAATAAAGCTTAAACAAGCCCCTCTCCAGCACCTAACGGGCTCTCGAACTAAAGGCCATCCGTATATTGTGGCAGGACTGTCATTTTATTACCCGAATCAATTCGGCAGGGCTCCGAAGTGACAGCAGAGGGATGTGGCCTTCGTTGGCCGGGGGGTTATCTGACGTGTGCAGGCAGGGAAATACACAGCCTTCGTAATGAACTCAACTCTTACTAATAAAGCCTTTATTGCCGGGCCACGTATGAACTGATACCGGCGTCGGCCCCGTTCGCCTGCGTGCTCGTAAACTAATGAAAATGCGCTTTTTCGCGCAATCGTTTTTTGCGAGGGAGGAAAAGGCAAACGCAATTAAGTGATTTAATAACACAAACGTCTCGACGTGACAAATCATCCACCGAGAAACAACTTAAACAACATTTTTTATTAATCAAGACCTTAGAGGCAAAAACCCATTTATGCTGACCTTTAAAAAGGCAATGAGTGAGAGAAACGCACTGAGAGACAGATAACCACACGGCAAGCCGGAGACCGTCTCGTACCCTCCAATCGACGTGCGACACCCACGGATTGGTCCCTGTGTGTAAGAGTTTAGGGTCTGCGGTGGGAGTAGGCCTGTCAGCGGGCCCTGTGTTTTGATCGAGAGGCTGAAAACGAAGATGGCTCCACGAGGTGCGAACCTCTCGACTCGACTGTCTCTCTCTCGCTAATGCTCCACGCTCACATCTAGAAGTCAAGGCTGGAAGGGATAACAAATGGCCTCTTCAGTTCCACACTTCTGAACCGCTACTTCTTCATTTCGCTGCGGCAAAACCAAAGCGCCGCTCCCTCTTTAATGTCGACCCCCACAATCTTGCCGAGGAGGAGAATTACAGATGAAGCTGGCTGCATTTTAAGATGGCATTTTGAAAAACATTCGGACCAACCGCAGGTAAAGAGGTTCACAGCGTGGCAGATTACAGAACTTGAAGTACTTGAACGCAGTGCTCATCTCTGGAGTGCTCTTTGATTCTTATAATGGAATCAATTATGTTTCAAATGGCAGTCTCTGCCAAAAGACTTCTACCCTTTACCCTGACTTTATGTTGCAAGGGTCAGATGTGTCTACATTTACAGTATGACGATTGTTCAGCCAAACATGTTAATGACGTTTAAATGTCTAGAGAGCTGAAAAACCTAAAGATTTATATTTGAATGTCTACTTTAACTCTCTTCTAGTAGAAATACTAGAATAAATATTTGATTCATAATAAAATTTCACTGTACCTTCACAAAACATTTAAATATGGCACAGATTGAATACAAATCAGATTGCACAATCAATGCCAAGGTTATGGTTTATACATAAAAAATACTGAAATATCTAAGATAAATATGCAGATAAAAGCATGTGATGATAAAGTGAACATGAACAATAAAATCTTCCATGCAAAGCTTTGATTGTGTTAACATTGGGTAAATTATGCAAATCATAAATATTATTAAATGAAATTTAAATAAACTTTAATAAAAAATATTAAAATGTGTGTGTTTACACTAAAATTATTATTACAAATCTTTTAAATTACTGAAATGTTAAGTAAAATAAAATGTAAAATTTTAGTTTATGTTCCACAGTACTACAATAACTGAAAGTGTAACTGAAATAAAATTAAGAAAATATAGATATAATTAAATTATCTAAAAACCTAAACCTAATTCAATATATATAAAAAAACACCAAAATAGTATATCAATGACACTAAAACAACACTGATATACAGTATTTATATACACACATACATACACACACACACACACACACACACACACACACACACACACAAACCATTAAAACATTTCAAAATACTTAAATGTTAACTGAAATAATATCTTTTAAAAAAAAATATATTTTTCACTTTAGTTTACTACAATAACTAAAACTATAACTGAAATAAAATTAAGAAAATATAGATATAATATGAAACAATAATAATAAAAAACAATATTACAAAAAAATTAAAATTAAATCTAAAATTAAAATGAAAATCTAAAAATAAAACCTAATATATTTAAAAAGCTAAAATAGTATATCAGTGATACTAAAAATAACACTGATATGAAGTATATATAAACACTTAAACCATTAAAAACATTTAAAAATACTTAAAATGTTAACTGAAATAAAAAAAATAAAAAAACTTTTCTGACTTTAGTGTAAGTACTACAATAACTAAAACTATAACTGAAATAAAATTAAGAAAATATATACAATATATAATATGAAACAAAAAATAATAAGAAAAAAACAATATTACTAAAAAAGTATCTAAAATTAAAATCTAAAAATAAAACCTTATTTAATATATTTTAAAAAACTAAAACAGTAAATCAATGATAAAAAATAACACTGATATACAGTATACACGCACACACACACACACACACACACACACACACACACACACACACACACACACACACACACACACACACAAACCATTAAAGACATTTTTAAATACTTAATGACTTAAATGTTAACTGAAATAAAATCTGAAGTACAATAACTAAAACTATAACTGAAATAAAATTAAGAAAATATAGAGGTATATAGATATAATAATAACAATAATAATAATAATAGCAATATTACTAAAAACGGTATGTAAAGTTCAAATTAAAATCGAAAAACATAAAAAAATAACCTAATTCAATATATTAAGAAAATATAGATATATAGATATATCATGAAACCTAAAACAACAACAACAACAACAATAATAATAACAACAACAATAATAATAACAAAATTACTAAAAACTAAAATTAAAATGAAAATCGAAAATATAAAAAATAATCTAATTCAATATATTAAAAAAATGCATGGATCGGTAACACTTAGTTAATTCCATTAGTCAACATGAACTCAGAATGAACAACACTGTGCAGCATTTATTAATCTATTTATTAATCATGTACTAATGCATTATTAAAATCAAAGTTTGTGTTTATTAACATTAGTTAATGTACTGTGAACTAACATGAACAAACAATAAACAACAAAATGGTTTTTTTTTAACAAAGAGTGCATTGTTCATTGTTCGTTCATGTTAGTTAATAATTTATCCAATGTTGACAAATGACACAAGTTATTTATATATCTGCATACAATATGTCATTTTGACACTTCTGATAACATTCACAATAAAAAATACCAATGCATAAATAAAAGCTCTAAATCAACTCTATTAAATATACTATACAAAATGAGTGCCTGATCACATTTAAAAGGTCATGTGAAAAATGATTTTGAGCAGGAAATCTGTGGTGTCAACATAGCCTTCGAGCTAACTGCTGCTAGAGCTATTCCTGTTTCTTTGTCTGTCATTGTTCCTTTACCATTTAGTTGACGGCATTAGAAGGAGCAAGAAAAATCCAAGGAGGACAACAGAAAACCAGGTAGTGAGGGTGAGATAAGACAGCAGGTCCTACTAAAACCATGCACAGCGCGTGTGTGTGTGTGTGTGTGTCAGAGAGGGAGAGAGGTGTGTGGCCTGGTGCTCGTGTGTGTGTGTGAGTGTGTGTGTGTATGTCTGTGATTAAACAGGATTGTGTCTGGTCTCTGCGAGTCCCCGGGGAGCGGCTGGTCTCACGGCAGGCTGTCACTGAACACATTCTAAAGGCAAAGACTTGTTTAATCCCCGTGGCCCTGGTGCACCTCCCACTGTCTAAAGCTCTTTTCTCTGTCGCCACTCGCCTTCCTTCCATCGCTTTTGTTCTGAACTGCACAGCTCTCATTCTGTAGCAGCAGGTTACCGATCTGCGGCTTTTCTTCAACGCCTTCGACTTATAATAGGCCTATTTACAAGAGATACACAGCACACACAAAGGGGGTCTGCTGCCAGAACATAATTCTCCATCAGTCGATTTTATGAGCGCGACATTAGGCACTTTTACATGTATTTGAAACAAAGGGCTCGTGTGAGTACACTGGGAGCTCTTTTATCTCATTTTATCTTCACATTTTGGACAGATGAAAGAAATATCTGTGAACAAACTTTAACAAACTTACAACTACTACCATATTTTTTTGCACATTTACTATGGTAATACCATGTTTGTGCATTTTATCGTAGTAAAACCATATATGCTCTGTTTAAATATGCTATTATAGTAATCCCAGTTTTTTGCACATTTACTAAGGTAATAACATGTTTTCAAACACAATTTCACAGTAATATCATGTTTTTACTATGTTTTGTTTGTGCATGTTATCATAGTATCACCATGTCTGTACATTTACCTAACATTTTTTTGCACATGGTATCATAGTAATACCATGTTTTTTTGGACATTTATCATTTTAACACAATGTCTTTGCTTTTGATATCAACATATATTTGTATATTAATCAAGATGTTATGGATTGTATTTTATCAGAGTAACAACATGTGTTTCCATCAACTTTTGCATATTTACCATAGTAATACTATGTATTTTGTATATTTATAATTGTAAAACTATGTATGGATTAGATATTATAGTAGTACCATGTTTTTTGTACATTTACTATAGTAATACAATGTTTTTGCATAGGGTATTACAGTAATACCATATTTTTGTACATTGACTAAGATATTATGTTTTGTATATTATTAGAGTAATAACACGTTTGTACATTTATCATGGTAACACCATGTTTTTCCAAATGGTATCATAGTAACACCATGTTCATATGGTAAAACCATGTTTTTTTCCCACATGGTATCATGGTAACATCACATTTGTGCATATTTACCATAGTAATACTGTGTATTTTGTCCATTTATAATTGTAATGCTGTGTGTGCATATGCTATAATAATTTATGATAATATCATGTCTTTTTACCGCATTTTTCCACATGGTATCATTGTAACATCAGATTTTTGCATACTTACTATAGTAATACTAGGTATTTTGTACATTTATAATTGTAATGTTGTATGTAGGATATTATAGTAATACCATGTTTTTTGCATATCAACTGTGGTAATACCATGTTTTTGTTCATATATTATAGTGATACCTTGTGCATGTTATTATAGTATCACCAAGTCTTCTGTACATTTACCATGGTAATGCAACATTTTTGCATATGGTATCATAGTAATACCATGCATTTGTACATTAACCACTGTAATGCCATGTTTGTGCAGGTTATCATAGTATCACCATGCTTTTTGTACATTTACCATTTATAATTTTAACACTTGTTAATATGTTTTCTTGTACATATGTTTTTCAGTGTTTTTCCACACTATCATAGTATCATAGTAGCATCATGTTTTTTTATCTGGTAAAACCATGTTTTTTTTCCACATGGTATCAAAGAAACAACACATTTTAGAGTAATAACATGTTTTTTGCACATTTACTATGGTAATATGTTTTTGCACAAGATTTCACAGTAATGCCATGTTTTTGTACATTCACCATGGTAGTACCAAGTTTGTGCATGTTATTGTAGTATCACCATGTCTTTTGTACATTTACCATGGTAATACAATTTTTTTGCACATGGTTTCATAGTAATGCCGTGTTTTTTGGACATTTATAACTCTAACACCATGTCTTTGTTTATGATAGCATAGTAATACCACATTTTCTGTACCTTTCCTTAGATATTTTGGTTTGTATATTATCAGAGTAATAACAGGTTTGTACATTTATCATGGTAATACCATGTTTTTTACAACTAATATCATTGTAACATGTTTTTTATGGCAAAACCATGTTTTTCTACATCATAACATCCTTTTCTGCATATTTACCATAATAATACTATGTATTTTGTGCATTTGCAATTGTAATGCTGTGTTTGGATATGATATTATAGTAATACCATAGTTTTTGCACATTTGCCATGTGTAAAAATGCACTATTGCATATTACCTATGTTTTTCCACATGATTTCACAGTGATACCATGTTTTTGTATACTTACTATGGCAATACCACATCTGTGCATGTTATCATAGTATCACCATGTCTTTTGTACATTTACATAGTAATACAATGTTTTTGCACAAGGTACCATAGTAATACCATTTTTTTGGACACACAATGTTAACACCATGTCTTTGGTTATGACTTCACAGTAATACCATATTTTTTTGTAAAGTAATATGTTTTGTATATTATCAGTGTAATAACCATGTTTTTTCCATATGGTATAGTAACACCACGTTTTTATGAGAAACAACCATGTTTTGTTCACATGGTATCATGGTATTACATTTTTGTATATTTACCATATGTATTATAGTAATGCCATGTTGTTGTTTTTTATTACAATTTTAACACCACTTTGGTTATGATAATATAGTAATTAATTAACTAACTAAGATATTATGGATTGTATATTGTATGCTGTATGCTGGGTATTATAGTAATACCATGTTTTTTGCACATTTACTGTTGTAATACCATGTTTTTGAACATTATTTCACAGTAATACCATGTTTTTTGGACATTTACTATGGTAATGCCATGTTTTTGCACATGATTTCAAAGTAATACCATGCTTTTTACATTTACCATTGTAATACCATGTTTGTGCAGGTTATCATAGTACCACCATGTATTTTGTACATGTATTTAGAATTTTTTTTGGACATTAACTATGGTAAAGCCATGTTTTAGCACATGATTTCATGGTAATATTATGTTTTTGCACATCTACCATGGTAATACTGTATTTCCGTACAATTTCTATGGAAAACCATGTTTTTGGAAAAGGCTGAATGATACTACGTACAGAGACAACACTAGCACAGTGAACAGTAATCTCTTTAAAGATATTTAGATAATATTATAACAATAACAAAAACCTAAAAGGAAAAATAAACTTCCAGTGAGTAAAAATAGAAAAAAAAAAACATGACAATAGTTGTCAGACAGTATTCTACTGAGCTACAAAATGAATAGTGCTGTAAGAATTTGAGTGTATATTTATATCTCTGAGGGGTTCAATCATTAAATCGCAGCCAAAATGGTTAGAAGATGTACCATGTTATTATCATAACCATTATTAGCACAGCACTACCATTCATCGTAGCATCTCCACATATACAGTATATTGCAGAGTATATGCCAGTGTCTACATTTCTCAGTCTATCATCATGCTCTCTGCTTTAACCTTTTAATTTTAATCCTGAGCAATAATTTCATGTTACTCATTCTGCCATGCAGTCAGACCACCATCATTTTTCATCTTTTACTTTCTCTTCAGCAAACATCAATTAACCCCCATTTTCCATGCCGCTAGAGCCTGGCTAGCAGGACTGTCCATTTAAAGATAAATTGAAAAGCAGATGCATTTATTAACTTAATTAGGTTTCCAAGAAGACACATACTGCCTTTGATTGCACCGTAATTCAATGAGAAATAGAAATTAAATGTTTGGGGAAACGTGGATGCACTCGCCAATTTCCAAAAATAATATTAAAAAATCAACGCAGGGTAAGGTCTAACTCAACACGCAAAGCTAAACGTGGCTTTTAGGAACGGGAACGGAAGCAGCCGCTGACGTACGTGGAAGGTTTTTAGGGCTTGAGGAGAAAGGTTTTTAGGACTGCCATCACGTTTTTTTGCGTCTTCAAACAACATCCCCTCAGGATGTATAGTAAATGTTCATTCATTCACTCATTAAATCAGTCATGTCAGGAAATGCTACAAAAAGAAAAGGGCTTAGCACATCCATGTGCCGTAATGCAGCTGGAATGCTGGGAGAATGTAAGAATACGACTGACGTGGGTAGAGGGGGTTCTTGTTGACTCTTACCTTTGATGAAGAGGTGTCACATTCCTGACAGATCCATCCATAGCCGGTTTGTTTGGGCGACTTCTTCAGGGGAGGGTCCAGACAGCCGAAGTGGTAACAGAGCCGACACTCATCACACCTATGAGGAAAACAGCCAGCATATTAGCAGCGAGAATACATTAAAATGCAGCTGCGGTGCCGTCGTGCACTCACACACACGCACGCAATCTGCTTATACCCTGCCAAGAGGCCAGTATGGCCCTAACCAGGCAGGTATGATAGATGGTGACAGAGCCATTTGCTGTCAGGTAACAGATGCTTAATAGATTCAAAACACATTGGCACACAACCTCTCACACGGCCTTGTACAGCCATCATAAAACACGCTGCTCGATTGGTCCTGCTGAAATGAGTTTCAGCTCATCCTGTCGATAAATCTCTATAGGATTTTTATTCCAGAGTCAAGGTGTCAAGAGAGACACTGAGATTCTGTCCTTAGTTATAGGTCTGCTCAACCACCGTCTCCTGCTATCCGATTTTACATAAACCGTAAAAGACCTCCATCTTCCTTCGATTATTATGCTATTCTGTGCAAAGTGCTGTACTGAATATTGTTACGCAAAACAAAAAGCAACATCCTGAAAAGAATTCAGGGCTATTCCAACATAAGTTTCAGAAAATTGCTCCAGTGTTACAAATATTTTACTCTTAAAAATGGGTTAAACATGGATAAACTCAGCAGTTGGGTTGTTTAGACCCAGCGGTTGGGTTAAATGTTTAAAGGAACACTCCTCTTTTTTTTTTCAGCATGAAAAAAAAAAAGGGCTCATTTTACAACTCCCCAAGAGTTAAACAGGTGAGTTTTACTGTTTTCGAATCCGTTCAGCCGATCTGCCGGTAGCACTTTTAGCATAGCTTAGCACAGATCATTGAATCTGATTAGACCGTTAGCATCTCGCTCAAAAATGACCAAAGAGTTTCGATATTTTTCCTATTTAAAACTTGACTCTTCTGTAGTTACATCATGTACTAAGGCCAGCAGAAAATTAAAAGTTGTGATTTTCTAGGCCAATAAGACTAGGAACTATACTCTCATTCCGCTGTAATAATCAAGGAACTTTGCTGCCGTACCATGAGCGCAGCAGGCACAATGATATTACGCAGAACCTGAAAATAGTCCCCAGCTAGGTAACTTCCAACGTGACTGGCACTAAGCCACTAAGCTAATAGCTGGGGACTATTTTCAGGCACTGCGTAATATCATTGCACCTGCCTGAAATATTTTGCTAATATTAACCAATTTTTTTTAAAAGAAATTCTGCAACGACATTAAATTGATTAAAAGTGACAGTAAATATATAAATAACTTTTAGAATGTTATAATATATTTCCATTTCAAATAAATGCTGTTCTTTAAATTTCATGAAATAAATCCTGTTAAACGCTCATCAAATAATCTTGAAAAAAAAAAAAAAAAAAAATATATATATATATATATATATATATATATATATATATATCACAGTCTCCACAAAAATAATAAGCAGCACAAATATTTTCAGCACTGATAATAAGAAATGTTTGTTGAGCAGCAAATCAGCATCTTAAAAATAATTTCTGAAGGATCATGTGACACTAAACACTGGAGTAATGATACAGAGAATTAAGTTTTTTTTAATTACAGGTATAAATTACATTTTAAAATATATTCAAAAGAAAACAGTCATTTTAAATTGTAATGCTATTTCACAATATTATTGTTGTTACTAATATTAATACTATTTTTCATTATTAATTATCATTATCATTTTAGTTCATAATACATTATTCACAATATAAATTTCCACAGCTTGAAATGTTAAATATATATACTACCAGTCAAACAGTTTTTGAACAGTAACATTTTTAAAGTTTTTTAAAGAAGTCTCTTTAAAAAGCCTGCATTTATTTGATCCCAAGTGCAGCAAAAACTGTAAAAATGTGAAATATTTTTACTATTTAAATAACTATTTTCTATTTGGAAATATTTTAAAATGTAGTTTATTCCTTTGATTAAAGCAAAATATTCAGCACCATTACTCTAGTCTTCAGTGTCACATGATCCTTCAGATATCATTCGCTGATTTGCTGTTGAAACACTTTGAACTTTCTATTTATTAAAGAAAGCTAAAAAAAAATCAAGTTGGTTGTTTTCAACATTATAATAATAATAAATGTTTTTGAGCAGCAAATCAGAATATTAAAATGATTTCTTAAGGATCATGTGACTGGAGTAATGAAAAAAAAAATAAAATCACATTTTAAAATATATTCAAATAGAAATTGATTTTTTTTTTCAATACTGTTTTTGCTGTACTTTGGATTAAATGAATGCATGCTTGGTGAGCAGAAGTGACTTATTTGAAAAAAAAAAAAAACTTTTGTTGGGTATATATGAATAATTAACTGCAATAAATTAACATGTTAAATGACAGCTGTCAAAACACATTAATTTAATCTACATTCACAAGACTATTGTAAGAAACACAGTGCATGAAGTTGAGCTCTCATTTAACATTCATAAGGTGTATCTTCTAAGGACCCACATGCCCTTCACCCTGCAGTCCATGCTCTCCTCTCCTTCCTGTCCATAATTAGCTAATTATGTTGTAATCAATATAGTAGATTCTGATTTGGCAATGTAAATCAGATAAAGCCGATAAGAGCCGAGGAGGTCAATAGGCCCGTTCCCCATCCTCGTCTCCATTACGGGACGGGGGGCGCGGCGGTCTTATCAGCGAGCCCGCAGGATGAGGCGAGAGAAAAAGACAGGGACAGACGCCATAGTTTTTCTGCCAGGTGAGCGAACGGGAACATTGAGACTTTTAGCAGAGGCAGGGTTGTTCCTGGTGTCACCGAACCAGACGCTGTGCGACGTGGAAGCCCTTTTCAAACTCAGGCCTATCACAGACTTCAAATGCTAATTAAAGGACTGGACGGGGATGCGGCTCAGTGCTAATGAGCGAAGTGTCTCATGCCGAAGACACATGTACACCTTCTGTCAACACCGAACGGCCATAACGCAGCATATAATGGCTAACCCGATCACATTAATGTAGTTTTCTGGTCATTAGTACCGCATATCATCGAGGGAGTGCAAAAAGGTCAAACGCACTCTTGATTTCTGCTTTATTAGCCTGATTTATTAAGGAAATATGATGGCAGAAACACCACAAACCAGTGCGTATTGATGTTTAACAGGTTTATATGCCATTAAGAGTCTGACTGAAGATCAAAAAGCCAACAATGACGCCTGCTGCTTGTATCCACCACAGCACATTTCACACCGTTTCTGATCAAGCAACCAAATAAACTTCTCAAGTCCAAAGGGAGCACTTCAAGGTGCCTTTGTAAAAGGGAATGAGCCGACTCTCACCTGTGGTTACCATGCCAACCCCGACAGAGCTGCTATAGGGCAGCCAAAGACAAACACATTCACAAATTCCCACTGGATCAAAACTACTATAGTCTGGAACCTCCCAAGACACAAGCGTAACCTATTGGTTTGGCTCACTTAGTGTAATTCAAGGTGTTTTTTTGTGTCACAATAAGAGATACAGAGAAGTCAAACTATTCACAAGTGCATATAGTACTTATAAAGGTTCAACTGTGTTACTATATCATCTTTTAAGGGATAGCTCACCCAAAAATGCAAATTCTGTTATTAATTACTCACCCTCATGTCGTTCCAAACCTGTAAGATCTTCGTTCTGCTGTCACGATTCCTTGATTAATTTTGAGTACTCGATTTTAAAAAATCAACCGGCAAAATATACATCCATGAAACGAATTTTTGGACTGTTTTACAAGGCTGCATGATATTAGAACCCATTTAAAAAACATAATAATGCATAACAAAATTGTGAATTCACAAACGCTATGATTCAATTAAACAAATATAGGCAATGCAGGTTTAATATATGCGTTTTCAGTATTTACGTACATGCGTGTCAGAGCGGGTCTGTTCACAGTAAATGCTGCTCCACACAAACAGTTATCATATTTGGGTTATTATAACATTCATCTCGGAACGTAATGTGCACCATTTCCACCAGATTTGTAAGCTAAATCGGTGCGATTTGTGAAAAAAGCAGGGGGAGGGGTGCTTTTGAAAACTTTTTTCTCTCTCCATAGGCCCAACTCCAGTAAGTAGCCAAATGAAGTGTAATCTGTTAACAATGCACATTATAAACCCGTCTTTATAGGCAAGTACCAAATAATGAGTGTCATGTCATAAAATGATTTTAATATGACAGAAACTGCATCTAACATGATCACAATTTAATAAAAACATTGTAAGTTGGGCTTAAATCATTACTTGCATTGTAAGTAATGATTTCATTTTCACTGTTACTCAAACAAAAAATAAATTATATAGAAAATGTGAACGAAGAGCATCAACTAAGCTTCTTGAAACTCTGAATCAGTTACCACTGCTTCGCAAAATAATTTGGAGTGCTCCAATCGGATTGTGTATTGCGAGAATTCAAAGCGCATATTGTGAATCATTCGATTCAGAACAGGAATTCAAAGCGCATATCACGAATCATTCGATTCAGAACAGGAATTCTACTTTGTTCATCTTTGAAACACAAATTAAGATATTTTTGATGAAATCCAGGAGCTTTCTGACCCCTCATAGACAGCAAAACTTCTTTTACACAAATGACTTGATTCAACAATTCCGTGTCAGTCTTCGATGTACGTTCACGAAAGTATCACAACGCATGTGTGGTGCTGCTGATGCAGGAGATGGTGTTTATATTACAGCGTAGCCTATCCTGATAAAAGTGACAACGTAAAAAACTTAAAAATACATTAAAAGCGTATTTAATTCAAATGGTCAGCAAGAATGTGGAAACATTGACTAACACTAAGTGGACATGAGGGAAAAATATAATGTAGCCAACGTGAAATACTGCTCATTTAAAAGACGACTGAATGGAAATAGTTGTGTTTGATTAAAGCAAATCACACTGACAACACGTCTTGTTCAGTTACATAAGAAAAATACGAAACGTGTTAATTTCGCTCAACAAACACACACCTCATCTCTTTATCCAACATGAGGCTGTAGCAGTAGTCGATTCACAAGCTCATTTAAACGCTGCATACTGCTTGTGCCTCAGCATGCACGGTTTCTTCCTGTTTCTAATCCATATATTTATTGTGACAGAGCAATGAGAAAATGGCTTGCCCTCGGCGACAGACTGTCAACTCGAAGCTGCCTCCATTACATGATCCTCCTCTGAAGACAGAGTGTGGGTAAAGGGGAAAAAAAAATCCTGCTACAGCAAGATTCCCAGAATTCTGCTCATATCCCATTATACCTTGCAATAACGGCTGCCTTTCACTCGTTAGTAGAATAGTTAACGAGAACAAATGCCCTTCTGTTTTATTATTTTGTCCATAAAAGAGCTGTTAAATGAGCCAGACAGCTAACATGAACTGGTCTCGCATGAGACTGTGTGAAGCTTTGGGTTTTAAGCATAGTACAGCTAATATTTTTATCTAATGATCTATTCTAATCTAGACCAAGTAGCAATTTTCTTCATATTAAAGGAATATTTAGGTTCAGAATATGTATTAGTGGCATAATGTTGATTGCCAGAAGACTCATCAATTTAAAAAAAAAAAAATACAGCAAGCAAAAATAACTTCAGGAACTTACAATGATGTAAATGGGGATAATTTACAATGTAAAGCTTAAATTACTGCCATTAATTACTCACCCTCATGTCATTCCAAACCTGTTAGACTTTTGTTCATCTTCGGAACACAAATTACTATATTTTTGATAAATGTGTAATTTATAATTATAATTAAAATGACCAGAATACTCTATTAATCGTCAGAATAATTGACAGATTACTTGTGTCAATTATTACTCACCCTTATGTCTTTCCAAACCCACAAGACCTCCGATTACTCTATTAATCTTCAGAATAATCAACAAATTACTTGATTTCCAAAATAATTGTTAGTTACAGCCCTACTCCATTCATCTTCAAAACACAAATTAATATATTTTTGATGAATCCGAAAGTATGTAATTTAAAATTATAATTATCCGATTACTCGATTAATCGCTAGAATAGTTTACCGAGTACTTGTGTCATTAATTACTCACCCGAATGTCTTTCTGAACTCACAAGACCTTTGTTCATCTTCGAAACAAATTAATATATTTCTGATGAATCTGAAATTCTATAATTAATAATTATAATTATCCAATTACTCGATCAATCTTCAGAATAATCAACAGATTACTCAATTACAAAAATAATCGTTAGTTACAGCCCTAATTCATTCATCTTTAAAACACAAATTAATACATTTTTGATGAATCCGAAAGTACATAATTTAAAATTCGAATTATCCGATTACTCGATTAATCGTTAGAACAGTTTACAGATTACTTGTGTCATTAATTACTCACCCTTATGTCTTTCCAAACCCACAAGACCATTGTTCATCTTTGAAACACAAATTAATATATTTGTGACGAATCCTAAATTATATAATTAATAATTATAATTATCCAATTACTCGATTAATTGACAGAATAATTGACCGATTACTCTATTACCAAAATAATCGTTAATTACAGCCCTACTTCGTTCATCTTCAAAACACACATTAAGGCATTTTTGATTAAATTTAAGAGCTTTCTGACCCTGCATAGACTACAACGTTCAAGACCCAGAAAGGTAGTAAAGAACATCATTAAAATAGTCCATGTGACATCAGCAGTTCAACTTTAATTTTACAAAGCTACAAGATACTTCTTGTGAGCAAAAAACCAAAACACGTTTATTCAACAATTTCTTCTCTTTCAGCCTTCAAAAACACTTTCACAAGGATATCATGAAGCATATGTCAAGTAGAAATTCATTTTAGTGCTTATAAACTGTATGCCACAAATCATGCTTAACGTGTATTGAACCTGGAATAATTAAAGAAAATCATTAAAGCAACACAATTAACAATTATCCCAAAAGTTCAATTTACTGCAATATTATCAAGGTGTAAAAACAAACATGAGACAGACAATGAAATCAAGGAGCGAGATGACAGCTACAATTACAGATGTAACCTCAAGTGCACATTCTTTTGTCTGAGCAAATGTGAGGACAGGTTACGAGTGCAAACACACACACACACACACACACACACACACACACACACACACACACACACACACACACACATATATATAGAGAGGGGCTGAGCAGGCATATCTGCACAGGAAAGGGGAATTTAAATCACCTCCAGGCTTCCTCGTGAAAAGAAGACAAATGACCAGGAGTGCGTGTGTGCTGCGCTAATGAGCACGCGGCTATTGTTGCACACAGTTGCCGATTGATTTCATATGAATCCCTCGCTCAGGCAAATAAAGAAAGAGTGAGAGACTCCTCTCGCTTCCTGCGGGGGGAAAGTTTAGGACCTGCGGCAGCCACGGGAGGCTTGTGTTTTATTAGCGGAGCACGCCCCGATTCGCCATTTACTTCTTTAATTACTTTGCCTTAATGAACCTTTTGTAGCGTTTGTTGTGTATCACGGTTTAACATCTTTGAATTAAAACACTGCTCAGCGATGCAGACCCAAGCAGACAGACGGGACGATGATTATGCTTAATTGGAATTCAAATTGACAATG
This sequence comes from Cirrhinus molitorella, assembly GCA_033026305.1. Classification (NCBI taxonomy): domain Eukaryota; kingdom Metazoa; phylum Chordata; class Actinopteri; order Cypriniformes; family Cyprinidae; genus Cirrhinus; species Cirrhinus molitorella. The sequence continues at coordinate 6,655,539 of CM065131.1, forward strand.
GCCAATCATCATAAGCAGTTCAACAGGAAGTAACCTTTCAAAATGAACACATATATACTTTTAATTTCTCTTTCAGTGCAGCAGAATAAAGAAGTCAAATAATATGTCTTTCTACTGACTATTGAACAAATCTACTTTATGTACTATACAGTATAGTGCCACTTTTTTGCATTTTGGTTTATATGAATGCCGAATTGCTACATTTTGTGCTGACATCTTGTTCCAGTTTGACAGTGGGTCTCACCTAATCATATAATCAGGTACAGTTAGATAGCAAAATATAATGGCTTAGAGAGATAGAAATGAGTTCCTATAAAATAATCTAAAATAAAAATGATTACAATACTTTTAATAATCTGAAAGGGCACATTAAACTGATCAAAGTGACAGAAAAAAGACTTGAAAAATGTCTGTCTTTAAATTTTCTAATAAACTTTCATCAAAGTATCCTGAAACAAAATGTATCCTGTATGCAACATTGCTAATAAGAAACGTTTCTTATAGCAGGAAATCAACATATTAGAATGATTTCTGAAGATCATGTGATGCTGAAATGTCAGTTTTGCCATTAGAAATCAATAACATTCTAAAATACACCACCAGTCACTACCAGTTAAAAGTTTTCAATGTTTTTAATGTCTCTTCTGCTCACCAAGCCTGTATTTATCTGATCCAAAGTACAGCAAAAACAGTTACAAAAAAATTTCTGTTTGAATATATTTTCAAATGTAATTTATTCATGTGATTTCAAAGCTGATTTTTTAGCTATTTATATTTTTCTTCTATAGCTATTTTTAGAATTACTCCAGTCACATGATCCTTCAGAAATCATTCTAATATTCTGATTGGCTGCTCAAAAATATTTTATTATTATTATTATTATTATTATTATTACTATTATTATGTTGAAAACAGCTAAGTAGATTTTTTTTTAGGTTTCTTTGATGAATAGAAATTTCAGAAGAACAGCATTCATCTGAAATTGAAATCCTTTGTAACATTATACATGTATTTATCATCACTTTTTAGCAAATTTAAAGCATCCTGCTAAATAAAAGTAAATAAATAAATAAAAAATAAAATTATACTGACTCCAAGCTTTTGACTGGTATAGTATATAATAAGTGTTTTATTTCAGATAAATGCTGATCTTTGGATCTTTCAGAATCCTGATTTTTTTTACTCAATTGTTTGAATTAAATATTGATAGTAATAATAATAATAATAATAATGCTGTTTTTTAACAGCTAATCAGCATGTTAGAATTGAGGATCATGAAAGGATCATGTGACACTGAGGACTGAAGTAATGATGTTGAAAATGTAGCTTTGATCACAGGAATAAATTACATTTTATTTCAAAATGTTACTGTTTTTGCTGTAAATGCAGGCTTGGTGTGCAGAAGAGACTTCTATATATATTTTTTTGTTTGTTTGTTTTAGATTGCAATATTTCACAAAATTAATGTTTCTGATCAAATAAATGCAGCCTTGATGAGCATAAGACACTAATTTCAGCTATTTGATGTAAGATTTATCTTATTTATGGATCTTAATCTAGGTTTGATGTAATCCAGTAGAAACATATAGCCAGCCAAATTTACATATCAATACCTTATATTTATGTGTAAATATTGATATAATATTTGTTACATAAAATCACAGTTTTTGTTTCTGATCAAATTAATGCAACCTTAGTAGGCATAAGCAACTTTTAACAGAAAAAACAAAAGATAATAATGTTGGGATACCACTTGAAATTCAATATAAAATCTACAGCAAAGCCAGTTGAAAACCACTGATTTGGAAGAACTGTGTGGATATGCTCTCATAATAGAAAGCCAGCATGATTCTTCTCCAACAGGGTAGTTGATTAAACCCTACATTGTACTTCTGAAAGAAAGACTTGTGCTCTACTAATAACAAAGCACAGCTCCACCAGCAAGTTTCTGAAGAGTTTCTGCACCGTGAGGTGACGCGTCATTCCCATTCCCGCAACACGCAGGCGCCAACTTCTATCTGCTCCAAGCACTGCCCTTCTGGACCCCGTCACAAAGTCCTTGATGTTATCAAAGCAATTTGGGTCCGCTTTAATCATTGGGAAAATTGAGCTGCTCGTTTCTCTCCTCCCCTCCAACTCTCTCCTCCGATCTCGGACGGAATCCAATCACTCATAAGAGAGTCTATTGATTGATGTAATCTTATTGGGATGTGAGGTGAGGGGAAAAACACGATTGATTGCTTTTGTCTGTGACACATGTTGCTCTCGGCTAGCGATGCGTATCCTCTTTCATCTACTGTTTAATCTCTAAGAGGAGTTCTTAGAGACCCCCCGGCACGCTCAGCCTCCCTCCCCCCATCGTCTCGCTGGTTTCTCGGTGCAGGGTGAAAGCCCGGTGGCTCTGTTGCTTGATCTCTTCTCATCCTACCACTTAGAACTCTATTTCAGCCCGCCGCTCCTTTTAAAGGCTGATCCGGTCAGCCAGGTTCAGGGCAGGGGCCTTCGTCTACACAGCCCGCTGATTGGAGAGATAACGCATGACAACTCCACTTAATCAAAGCATGTTTTAATACCATAATGTACAACACTAAATCTCCCCAGATAAAGCAAAGAGGATACATTTAAGTTAAATTGGCTCCCGGCTGCAGTTTTACGGATCGTTATTACTGCGATCGTCTTGCATTTTAAAGAGACACAGGCAATCACCAACATCAGAATAATTCTTGGGACATTTAGGCCCGATTGGAAATTTCGAGAAGAGATAGCAAAGGGGCACAACAGAAAAATCACTCTGGAGATTAATATCGGTGCTCATTAAATGATAATGTGGCCTTGTTTGAGAGGATCAGAATAAGTTGATCAGTCCTGAATTACAGACTTTCGACAAAAGATTGAATAAAAGTTAAACATTGTTAAACATACCGAGTCTAAAACAGAATAGCTGTTGCTGTTTATTATTTGATGTAATAAATGAACAAATTTACACAAATGTATAGAAGTGAACGACACAGTATGTAATTTTCACTGCTAGAGGGCGTATATTCAAAACAAACAAAGAAACAAAGGCGTAGTTTGATGACGCTGTGATTGAGTGTGAAATCATGGGAGCAGAAATCATGTTCATGGATGAGCTATTGTATTAAAGATTTATTAACGTCACTGTAGTATGAAGCAGGGTGGAAGCGAAACAAGGCCACCGCAATGATTGCTAATGAAAGACAAGCAGGACACACAAAACAGCAGAGGTTTTATTACGCTACAGTCGACTATTTCCGCTCTTTCTGGTCATGCGTGTGTGGGGTAAAGCAGTGCTGTTTTATCATACTAGATACTAGGGATGTGATGATATCTAGTGAAATGCTGTAATCATCTGCCACAAAAATAAAGCGTAACTGGTGGCCGTTTCGTTCCAAAACATGCACTAAACTCACAGAACATTCAATAAACTAGATCACGCGGAAAACACCGGATCACGCGCTGATCGCGTGAACGAAGTGCACGCTTTGATTTGAAACGCACAGCTTAAAGGGACTTGAAGGGATAAAAGCCATATTGTGCTTTCGGTTTTAGTTCGTTTGACAGATACTGTGCCAAAGCGCAGGCCCAAAACATAACTTTAAAGAACTTTATGTTTAAACAAGACTGTTATTGAACTTTATGTTTAAACAAATTTGAGGGTGTTGTTAGTTCTGTTATAATGCTATTCTGTGCATTTGTCACCTGTCTAATAAAAAACATTAAATTATAATAATGTGAAGAGTTCAGATGCAAAACCCACTAAAAGCCACCTTGGTCCAAAATGAGATAATGATACTGCGTGAATGCTCTCGACACATATTATACATCCATCAAATACTTTTACACCAAACTCGCTAAAATCCCAGCCTCAGCCCAATCAGAAGTACCAATACTAAGGAAGAAACCTATACATCAAAGCCTGATAAAAATGTTTTTTTAAAAGAAAGACGTCAATCTAGAAAGACGTATTTCTACAAAATAAAACTGGAAATCGAGGGTGTATGACGTCACTGGCAGGCAACGCAATAACATGGTCAGTTACACTAGTTCAATTATTTATTTCTTTGCATTTAAACATTCTTGGAAACACAAGTCAACAAAATATATATCACCGTTCTAGTGGTTTTTGGTTATTTTAATCCAGACATTTTACAACTGTACACTGTTTAAAACAGTATATACACTACTATTCAAAAGTTTGGTATCAGTAAGATTTATTTATTTATTTAGACAGAAGTGACCACTTCTATTTAGCAAGAATGCATTAAACTGATCAAAAGTGATGGTTAAGTATGATTTCTGAAAGATAATGTGAAGGATCAGGAATAAATTATACAAAAGATACATTTTAAAGTATATTCAAATAGAAAACAGTTGTTTTAAATTGTAATATTTCACACCACTACTGTTTTACTCAACCTGATCTGACGAAAACGTACCTGTGGGATTTTTTTTGCAAAATGCAAAATATAGTGTCATGTACGTTTCATTGTGAAATGTCAAAATGTGGTGCTAAACAGTGTTAGTTTTTCCCATATGAACAGATGAATGTATGTTACATTTTATGTGATGTTGGTTTTGTAAGTGTTCATTGATTGGTGCTATAACTCTAATGCTCATTGACGTTTAACTATCCTATGAACAAAAGTGAATGTGACATTAAAAACGCAATCGCAAGCATGCCATTTTAGCTTGTTTTTCAATCTCTCATCTTTCAGCTCTTTCATCATGGGTCATGTTTTTCACGGGATTCGTACCCAAGTCCTATTCCATGCCGGATGATTTATGGAGCAAGCTTGTTACATCCAAAGAAAAAGATGTAAAAAAAAAAAGATAAGTGCTCGCTGTTCTACCTCCTAGTGTTTATTTCTGCTAGAAACTGCAGTGGTATGTACTTACTGGTACGTATTTCGCGTCTCGCGAAAAAAAGGTTCTCACAGGTTCATTGTATTTTTAATAACTCAAATAAATCAGTTCTTAAGAAGCGTCTTTAAAAACATTTTTAAAATCATTTAAAACATTTACCCCTGGTTTCACAAACAAGGCTTAAGGCTAGTCCCAGACTAAAATGTTTATTTGACCTGTCTCAACTGAAAATATCTTGCTCTGAAATATCTTAAAATATGTCAGAATCATTGTTCTGTCTCAAGATGCACACCTTAAGTTGCTTAAATATCTCAGTTTAACTAAGGCCTAGTCCTGGCTTAAGCTAAGCCCTGTCTGTGAAACTGGGCCATAGAATGGTAGTAAAAGTACAATGCTAGAATGAAAAACAACATAAAAGAGCCCCGAGTCTGATATTCTGGTCCCTAGATGTGGCTCAGGTCATTCCATCAGTATCTATGGAATTATTTATTTATTTATTTTTTTGACAATTTCATCATCCTCTAAGGAAAAGTTGGAAGTCTGATTGCATAGAAAAGTAATAGCACACCTTCTATAACAAGCTGCATGATTTCAGATATCACGTCCAGACCAATGATGCTGGATGCACATCTTAGGGGTTTGCTCAAAAGTAGGAAGCTCTAACAGCATGTCATTTGAGGACATCCAGAACTAGTTGAAAAAACAAAGTACAAACAAGGCAACAAACAAGAATCGTTGCACTACTACCGATAAGCTACTGCTAAAACACTCTTTAATACCAAAATAAAGACAGGATTACTTTCTAAATGTTTGAACATTGTAATTAAAGGTTTTAAGTTAAGGGATTAATCTGCATGGTAATTTTAACTGGCCCTTTTGTGGATTAACTTCCTGCGAGCAAGAGCAATTTCCACAGTGACCCCAGGAAAACGCTTGGGTGGCAGAAACGCAAATCTCTTGAACAATAGCGACGTGTTTAATAGTAGCTACGGACGCTTGCGCACCAAAACACCAAGTAAACCTCAAGACATCTGAACAGTGACTTTGTCTTGTCCAGAAGATTGCATATTATAATTCTGATAAATTGGCTATTTCTTGGATTTACTCAGATCCGAAGTGTTCCGAAGATACACACTGCAACTTTCGCTACTCTCATCCATGTGGATGGTACAAACGCAGCAAATTTATCACTTAGGTCCAGCGCAATTACTTGGGGAGCCACCACGTGACAGGGATCAATATGGCACAAGACGCTCGTCCATTGACTGCCGGCCATGACAAAGTGCCCCCGTGGCTTTTTGTGAATCCCTTCTATTGAGGGAGCAGATTATCAGCCTTTGTGAGCCTCCTCCTTTTTGATTTACTGTTGAGGTGGGAATGGTATTATTAAGAGGCCTTTGTTTTACAAGGAGGAGAGGCAATGAATGGGCTTATGGCTGAAGCTGCAGCGGCTGGCCGATGCACTGACAAAGTAACTCCTCTTTATTATCTCATTACCACACGGCTCACTCATTCATTTAGTCTCGTACTCAAAGCCAGGACGGCCGTCGGGGACGTTAACTTCGAGCGGCACCAGCCACCTGAGGGACGCAGTGTGCTTCTCGGAGTAGACAGCAGGGGGCCATGATGTGCCAACTTATGCACAGTATTGCCTGATGGAGGGTCCGTTTGGTGGTTTGAATGATGCTGGTTAAGGTTAAAAGAAACACTTCAGGTTTGGTGCAAGTTAGCTGAACAGCATAGTGGAATGATGTCAATTACCACAGAATATAATTTCCATTTGCCTCTTTTTCTTTGAAATCCAGGTTACAGCGAGGCACTTGCAAAAAAGTAAATGAGGACAATTTGTAAACATTAAAATACTTCTATAGTACAGCCACAAGATGTAAACAATACACGTTAACATGATTAGTGTGTAAAAAATGTATAAAGTCATACCCATTACAGTAATACTAAAACTGAAACAAAAAGAGAACAATAATATCAGGGTTTCTACACATTTTCCATTTCAAAATTACCAAACCTCTCAGTAGATTTTAAGACAATATTTGACATAAATGGTTCATACTAGATCATGACTTTCAGCTATGTTCACTTATTTTCATAGGGTTTTTTTATTGATTTTCTTGAAGTGACAACATACAGAGCCCCTAAAATAAAGTTAAATAAATAAAATAATAATAAGAAGACGTCTTGCATGTATTTTGCAATTTCTGGAGCATGGGTGCACATGAATTAATTAATTAATCTACTCGCTCAAAATTTGGCTTTCCTTATGATAGTATCTCTAATATCAAGGCCTATACTTTTATTTTTGCAAAGGTCCTTGAGGCTATGCAATATGGTGGCTAAGAATATTGTAAGAAGAAACCCCAAATTCTTATAACCTACATTTTACATAATGAAAAAGTGCGTTTGAACAATCACTAAAGAATCATTAAGCAGCTGCCATGAAAACACACACTTCTTGTTTGATAAATTTATTTTCATTCAATTTCATTAAAAAATATACAGCAAAAGTCTGGAAATTCAAATAATTTTCCATACCCTGCTTTCTTTTTTTTCTTCTAACTTTTCCAGAAATTAGTTAAACCAAATTCCTTACTTTTCCAAAAGACAATCCTGTAATATGAAAGTTTTAAGATAAGAATGAATGCAAGTGCTTATATAAAATTATAAGATTCAGATTTCTGCTTTTAAATCCTTAGAAACTGGCCCTATTTATATCCATTTTAAGTACCTCACATACACCTTAATTTGTAGCATTTTTTCAGGGATTCTAGTGTTAAATCAACTTTTTTTTTTGCAAAACAAATGTTCTTGATTGACCTTGTATTAAACTCTAAATATTTCTTTAAATTAGCACTGTCACTAACGATTATTTAGGTAATCTGTCGATTATTCTGACGATTAATTGAGTAATTGGGTAATTAAATTTTTTTTTGCAATAAAAATAGACCTAAGCGAACAATAACCTTCAAAATTACTTAAACTACATATATAATAGAAACAAGGCAATAATAATTAGTTCAAATAAAGCATCAAAAGCAAGCAATCATATGGTTTTATTGTCAAAAATGTATATGATAATATCACAATATGAAGTCCACGATATAATATTATTGCGATATTTAAAACAAAAGACAAATGAAGACTTGGAAAAAAAGAACATTTTGTATATTTTAAAAGTTAAATTCTTCTAAAGTACTTTGAGAGTTCAAAATTAAGAGTTCCAAACCATGTTCTTAACAACAGTAAGAAAACTTGAACTTGAAGTAACGTCTTCAAGTTCATTACATTACGTATTATATAACAAATGACTGCAGAGGGCGCCAGCGGCCTGATGCAATCTAAACAGCATTTCATTCAAATGTCCACTTAATCTTTAATATTTGGCCATTTCTCTTCTACAGAAATGCTACAGCCAATGTAATTTCTAGAATATGTGGACATCAAAACGAGTTTAAACTGTTATTTTGAAATCGTGATGAGCAGTTAGCATATTGAGAAAGATACTGATGTATTCGCTTGTGTTTGCGTAGGTTTATAAATGATTTACCTTACAAATCTGATGAAATGCCACACGTCGCATTACCAGATGAATATAATATAATATAACCCAAACTCACAGCAATATGCAGAGTTCAAAACGGTCCACACATGTAAATGATAACAGTTCATGTGGAGCAGCATTTATTGTGAACCTGCTCCACATATACTAATTCTTACCATTTGTGAATCCATAATCGCATTACGTTTTATTATGATTTTAAATGGGTTTAATATATCATGCAGCCTTGGAAAACAGTTTTAATAACTTGTTTCATGGATTCTCATCCGCGGAATGCACCACTTCCGGTATTTTGATGGTTACTTGAAACGGGAAAAATAAAATCGAGGATTTTTTTTAAATAGAGTACTCATTAAATTAAGGGAATCACGACATTAAACCATTTTAAATAAATAAATACTATTAAAACACATTTTAGTGAAATATTTAAAAATATTCATTTAAAAAAGTATATATTTGAAAAAAAAATAGTTTGAACTTATTAACAAAAATGACAAAAAAATAATGAATTAAGAATAATAGCAGATTCTGTTTTGCATTCTAGGATTTTACAGTATATTAAACCCACAATATTCCTATAAAGGGCATTGATTTTGGATTTGGAAGGGAAGTTTGGCTGTTTTAACCCCGGCGTCCTACGGCACCTCAGCTCTGGATCAATTCCAAGCAGTCTGTTTTGGCAGCAATGCAGTTCACCAGCTTCTACCATGCTTTTGCTAATTAGTTAGGCACCTCTGGGCTGCACAAGTCATCTAGCAAATGCATAAAAAAGAGGGGGAGGCGCTCGATCCCGAAGACCAGTGGTGCACAAATACGCTGCAGTAAAGTGGCCAGGATAAAAGACACTGTAGAAGCTGTAGCGTAATAGATTTTAGCTGCTTGGCCACTCTTCCCACACTCTGCAGCCCTGCCGCTTGGGTTTTTTGTTTTAATAGTGGTGGGGAGTGCAAAAGCAAGAAAAAAAAAAAAAAGAGGTGAAGTCAGCAAAAACAAAATGCCGCCATTAAATCATCTCCCTGAATCCCGTGTCAGGTCTGTAATAGGAAAGGCGCTCATCATCGGAAAGGTTACTGCTCTTCCAGAACATCCTCCTCCCTCCTTTTTCTGCTCGCTGGGTTCTCGTCCCGCCGGACCCCTAGTACCAGACCACTGGACTGAGTATGAGGAATTGGGGTGCTCCGCTTTTGGTCATGCCAAACTGATTCAATCTTTTCAGTCCACAATAAGAGGCTCAGAGCTTTGGTGGGCCCGGGCCACAGAGATGCAGCTTGTTCCCGCCACCGTCGCCACTGTTGTATAAGCACAAATGCTATTCGCTTACTAGCAGACACACTGGGCTTTTTGTTATGCTGCTAACTAGATTTTCCCATGAAAGCCTCTCTCCCTTCCTCTCGCTCTTTGTAGAGCTGGGCTTGGCACGGGGAAGAGAGACGGCTGCTGGAAAAAAGGGAGAGAGACAGGAAGAGCGCACCAGTGTGAGCAGATGAGATGTGCTAAACGGGCAAACGGCGATATAGAGAAGGAAAAACATCAGGAGAAAACAGCAGGGAAGAGAGTATTACGCTAACAGAGATGTGTTACAGCCACCTTATGTTTGCCGTGGCTCTTTTTCATTTACGATCAAGGCTATGGACCATTCAAAGCCTGTTCACTGACTGTCTTTGTATGCCTATTGCATACAAAAAAGGCAAAAGCTGACTGAAATTGGTAGTTGACCAAAAAAATCAGAATGGCTGATATTAAGCTGGTGCACCACACAATTTACAGTAAACAACATTCATATTGCATAACATTGTAAAATGTTGTTTTCAAATGTAGATTTTTAATTGCACACAATGAATATTGTTGGCTCTGTGATTATAAATTGATTTGGATTAAAAAAAAAAGAAATTCAATATTAATAGAATAAATGTTTAAGTAATACAGTATACTAAAATAATTTGAAATAATAAATATGTAAAAAATAAATTTTGATAAAAGCAGAACCTGTTATGTAATCCTATTTCTTTTTTAAGAAACCAAATAACTAAAAACACTAATTAAAACTGAAGTAAACTCTGGCAAGGTACTGTTTCCAATACTAATTAGCCAAACAGGAAAACTTATTGGCTGGTACCTTAAAATAAATAAATCAAATATTAAAAAAATAAGTTATGTAATATTTACTAAAATAATTTGAAATTATTATGCAAATGAAAAAATAAATATGTAGAAAATAAATTCAGATAATAGCAGAACCTGTTCTGTAATGCTATTTTTTCTTTTGTTCGTTCTTTTTTTTCTTAACAACATGAAATTGCTAAAAACACACAAAGTAAACACAAAGTCTGTTTCCTATAATAATTAGCCTTACAGAAAAACTTATGGGCTGGCTGGTGCTTAAAAAAAAAAAAAAATAATAATAATAATAATAATAATAATATATGAAACTATTAAGTAATAATAAAATAGATGAAAAATAAAATACTTTTGAAAATTAAAACAGAAAAAAAAAAAAAATGTAGAAATGTAGAAAATAAATTCAGATAAGAAGACTAGAAGAACAATTGCTAAAAACACAAATTAAAACTATGAAGTCAATTGTTATTTCTGGTTCTAATTAGTCAAACACGAAAGCTTATTGGCTGGTACTTTTAAAAAATTTAAAATAATTAAAATTAAAATTATTATGAAAAATAAATAAATTTACATAAAAAAATACACAAGTAAAAATTAAATTCAGATAATAGAAGAACCTGTTCTGTAATCCTATTTTTTTCTTTTTTCTTTTCTTTTTTTTTTTTTTTTAAGAAATTAATAAAAACACAAATTACAACAGAATTAAACTGTGAACATAAAAAAGTATGTTTCTTCAATACTGATTATCCAAACAGGAAAACTTAGCGGCTGGTATCTTAAAAAAAAAAAAAATTATAATAATAATAAAGAAAGAAAGAAAGAAAGAAAATAAATAATAAAATAAATGTTTTACATAATATTTACTAAAATAATTGTGAAATTATTACGAAAATACATTTCCATAAAAAATAAATATGTAGAAAATAAATAGCAGAACCTGTTCTGTAATACTATTTTATAAGCAACTGAAATAGTTAAAAACACAAATTAAAACTGAAGTAAACTGTGCAAGTCAAGACAAAAAACAAACCAGTAAAAAAACAAATTCAGAAGATAACTGAACCTGTTCTGTAGTCCTATTTTCTTCTCTCTTTTTTGAAGAAACGAAGTGTTAAAAACACAAATTAAAACTGACGTAAACTTCTGGTAATCTGAAATCTGGTAAGTCTGGTAACAAACAGGAAAACATCTGGTAACAGCTGGTAACTTTAAAAAAAAATGCCCAATTTGCTTGGCTTATCAGTCAGATATACCAGCTTTACTAATACCTAAATGACACAGAAAACAAAACAAGCTCTGAGCTCAAGCTCAAAGTTGGCATGTAATGGAAAAGGGAATTTGAGGTAGTTTTTTTTTTTTTCAAGTGAAGAGAAAAAAAAAAGTAGTGTTTATTTTGTTAAACCCATCATCATATAAGAGTTGTTCAAAAGGGAAGAGGAAATTAATATTCTTGATTAAAGGCCACATGAATCCAAAAAAAAAAAAAAAAACACATTTTCGGCTTTTATTTCAAGGTGAATTTACATTCCTTTCTGTCTAAGTGGCCAGTTCTGGTCAGAATGAGCTGCAGATTGGACCAGACTTGATGCCAATGATAGCTGACAGAACCAGATGCTTCTATAGTGATAAACAACTGAGACTCATTCATCATGGTGGCAATGAGGTGAAAAAGTCAAAAGTTTATTAAGGCTTGCATGATGCAGCGCCTGTCCTAAGACCACACTTGCGCGAAATGACGCATGGTAACAAAATCACTGCATGTACACAGGACACAAACACTCACGAATGCAATGCCATAATCTCAGCTCAAGTCACATTAACACATTAACTACTGAGAATATCTAAGAAATAAATTACCATGTCAGATATTTACATTAAATAAATACATCAAGTACAAAAAAAAAAAAAAAAATCAAGTACAAAAACTTTTCTATTCCAAACATTTGGAACAAAAAAACTGCAGCACGGCTTATGAAAGAAAAAAATTAACATAAAAAGAGCTCAATAGTTCGCTAAACTGACATCACATGACTTAACAGGCGACCTGTAATCTAAAAGGCTCCATCTTGCAGCATTATCTCGGCAAAGCAGATGCAGTATGTGCCCCGACAAACACTTACACACACAGTATGCTGTGAGCTAGCTAAGACAGCTGTAGAAGAGACAGATAAAGCTGTGGCTAAAGATACAGTGGGGTGAGAGGTTAAAGGGCAGCCGAAGTCATCCAGAGAGGGAAAGATGTGTAAATCCCAGGGAAGGTTCAGTGCGAGTAAGCAGTTTGAGCCTGTTCCCAGTGGTATAAAGGAAGAAACTGGGAACTTAGGGCCTCATGTTACCTGTCAGCCTCATAGCTACACTGTCAATAGTGCAATACACAGGGTTGGGAACTAAGTAATTTTCAGTGCATTAGGATTTCTTTTTGTCATTGCAAAGCATAAAACAGAAAGACTGTCAAAGCATATGCGAGGCAAAATACCAATACAGCCTACGTTCACAACTAATTACTGTAACTGCAGTTAGTTTTAGCATCATATGTCTCCATTACTGGACGAATCTCCTGTCAAGAACATCTGAAGGTCACATTTCACCTCAAATTTGAGGAAAGATAGGAAACTATTTTAGCAAAATAATGAAGCATTTATATAGAAAGAGAGAGAGTGACAGTATCAGGAGAATTTGGCACAATATTTCTTTCTACTGTTATTAACATAATGCAAACAAATTATATATTTAAATTGTAAACATTCATATATCAAAGAGTAAAAAAAGTACTGTAAGGAAAAAAAAAAAAAAAAACAAGGAGGGGGAAAAAAAAAGAAAATGCCCAAAAATAATTTTGGTAATAAGATTCCGGATTGAAAATGTGCTTAAATATCATAAAAGTAATGTCAAAATATAAAAAAAAGTACTGTATGAATGTAAAAACTATTGTATTGCTTACTCTATCACAATAATGGTTTATCAATTAATATAAATAAATATCTCACAAATAAAATATGGCCAAAAAGCATTATGGTAATAATATTCAGGATGGAATGTGCTAAATATCATAAAAGTAATGTCAAAATATATATATAAAAAAAGAAGTATTGTAAAAAAGTAAAAACTATTGTATTGCATACTGCATCACAATAATGGTTTATCAAATGAGGATTAAAGTAAATAAACTTGGCCAAAAAATGGCCAAAAAACCTTATGGTAATGGAAATGTACTTAAATATTATAAAAGTAATGTCAAAATATTACACAAAGTATTGTATACTGTATTACAATAATGGTTTATCAAATGAAAACTAAAATAAATCAATATATAGTAAAAATGAAAGAAACAAAAAAAACAAAAAACAAAAAAAAAAACAGGAAAATGGACAAAAGCATTATGGTAATAAGAATTGGGATAGAAACTGTGTTTAAATATAATAAAAGTATATATAAAAAAAAAAAAAAGTACTGTAAGAAAGTAAAATATGATGTATTGTATAGTGTATTACAATAATTGTTTATCAAATGAGAACTAAAGTAAATCAATATATAATAAAAAAAAAAGGAAAAAAATGGCCAAAAAGCATTATGGTAATAAGATTTGGGATGGAGAATGTCATAAAATGTCATAATGCTGAATATCATAAAAGTAATGCCCCAAAAAAAAAAAAGTATTGTAAGAAAGTAAAAACTATTGTATTACATACTGTATCACACTAATGGTTTATCAAATGAGAATTAAAAGAAAATAAATCTATTACAAAAATGTAAAACAAAAAAAAAAAAAAAGGAAATGGCCAAAAAGCATTATGGTAATAAGATTCGGGATGGAAATGTGCTTACATATTATAAAAGTAATGCCACAATATATATATATATATATATATATATATATATATATATATATATATATATATAGTAAGAACGTAAAAACTTGTAGGCTACTGCACACTGTATCACAATATTGGCTTATCAAATGAGCATTCAAAAAAATTATTTATTTAAAAATGTAAAAAAAAAAAAAGGAATGTATGGAAAATCTGCTTAAATATCAATAAAAAAAAAAGTCAAAACATTAAAAATAGTGAAATATACCCAGATATGTTTTGTGAGATTTGTCCCATCAGTAATATGATACTAAGGAAAGAACTATAAGTTTAAGTACAGATATTATCATATTGAGCTATATTAGGCTAACACAACTAGTAAAAAATGTAAACACTTAAAAAACAAAAAATACAACAACAAAAAAAAAAAAGATTCTACTAATTCTAACTTCTATCATCTAATCATCATTATAGTAACTATACAATACACACACGTCACAAGCAAAATAGAGTCAAAGTCAAAGAGCCAAAAAACAAAAGCATTAAAAGCATTCATAATAAAAATCAAGACAGAAGACACAATTAGCTTTCAAAAGCACATTTGACTCAATCAACACAGCTGATTGAGCAAGTTGTGCCGTTTTACAGCAAATGTAAAAGCGAAAGAGAAAGAAAGTCCAGGAGGCCCAAACAGGAAGGCCAGGTGACAGCAAAGATGGTGAAGCGGCCCAGAAACTGGTTTAATCCACAGAGCAAAAGGCCTAAAGTCATCGTCAACACTTCACATATTCCACAAAGAATGACGCTATGGGTGAACACGTGCTTCCAAACTGGCTAACTGAGTATTCTTTCCATATAAAGTCCATTTATAGTGTCCAATGAGGGTTGATCTCCCCCTCCCAGTGCAAACTGAATCAATTTTATGTTAGTCCACATACGGAAAATTTTCGCCGGAACGTCGTTTGACCGTGATCAAGTCCGTCAAGGGACGGTCGAAGGGGACGGACGAAGGTGGCGGTCGGAGGCGGCCATCTGCGACTCCTCCCCGACCCCAACGCCGCTCTTCAAACGAGTTAATTTCCCTCTCTCCCTCCCTGTCTCTCTCTCATCTGTCCTTTTCTAGGGGAGGAGGTGGTGCCCGGCTCTCACAACCTGTTCAATGCAAAGATAGAAAGAGTCAGGGCAACACACCTCACACCACAGCCGAGGCCAAACAGCAGCTAACCCGAACTAGCCGTGTGACGCTTTGCATGATGGTACAAAACATTGCATATCTCCTACTCCGCATCTGAAGTACTTGTAACCAGACAGACCACTTTCCAATTACCCAAAAAACAGCTTTGTGTCAAATCGAAGTGGTGACTGTTTGGCACTTCTATTATGCGAGTGTCAATTAAAAGTCTTTTAGTCATGCTTGCATATATTTTAAATCAAAACATAACGAGGTTACGGTACTGAAAAGCATGGCGAGGAGGTGTTAAAGAAAGGAAAAAGACAGGATAATTGATCCGGATCTGACAGTTACGTTAAAATAATCCTGTTCGAAGGAACCACAACCTCATACCGGAGGCCAAGTGGTGACAGTAAATCAGACAGCTCATTACTGCCAAACCAAGTGAGCAAATACATGTGGCAGCCAAATAGAGAAGGCCCTGTGGAGCCCGCACTGCCTCCCACTCACACATGCATGGCAGAGTCCTTATAATGAAGCCTGAACTTTAATCACGAGGCGAATAAACCCCCACCCCCCCTCCCCCGCCAGATCAAACACGCTCTCGCGCGCAGATGCTTCAGAGACGCGCGTCGCGCGAGCTTTACCCACCTCACTAGGTTTTCATTGTCGCCGGGGCCCTTGCAGGTGGTGCACTCGGTCCGCGTGTCATCGGCTTTGGGCTTTTTCTGCAGAGTCGACTGCCTCTGTCTGCGCTCCCGCGGCGACGGTTCCTATGGAAACGCAAGCTATTAGAGGCGACCGCCGTGTGTGTTTGAATGAAGCTGGTGAGTGGAGAGGGCTGAGATTGCTGTGTAAACATACACAAGCTGTCTTCCTTCATCACGCTCTCTAAATATTAGAGGTAGATGAGGGAGATAGACAGTCTTAAAGGAGTGCGGGGTGACGAAGGGGGAACGCTCACCTCGATCTTCTCCTCCTCGCAGATGGACGTTCTCTTCCTTTTCTGGCCTCTGGTTCTCTGGTTAAAGGGAAAATGAGAATCGGTCATAATACAGAAGACTGAACTTCTCAAACGTACAACGCAACAGTTTTAGACAATTTAGGATTATTAAAATGAACAATGGAATTAAATGATTAACATTTGCGTTAAGGATTCTTGTTAAATGGGGTATTTAAAATAATTATTTCAAATGGATTCTCACTTAAAATCCCACTGAGAAACAATCCAAAAAAAGGAGAACTAATGAAAGTACAAAAGTTCTGAAGTGCAAAAAACATGCCACGTCACTTGTTATTTTAATTGAAAGTTCATGTTCAAAATGGAGCAATCAGCTTTAAAAGTCCACTGAAGTGCTTTGAAACATGCAGCTTTTTTCGATTTCAAACTGAAACGGGACATATCAAGCAGTCCCACCCCTTTTTTTAAATAGCCAATAGCGTTTCGTTTATATCACCGTTGAGCTCAGTAAAGCTGCATTTGACAGTGCATGACAGCCACAATCTCCATATCACTATAAAATTTCGCATTCCGTGTAGAATTAAAATGTTTCTGATACATTTTATTGTCTGCATCGATTTGGACATATAATCCGCATTATTTCATAAGAATATTGATATATAATTTATTTTCCTATTCAATTGTTATGTCTTGCTGTTTCATAACAGGAAGTCATATTTGGATTTGAAAACCCATAACATTTTCCTGAGATGTTGCTTTATGATAAACAATTTGAAAATATTCAGATTTAAATGACAATTACAAAATATAATCATATTTCCATATGGATGTACAATTTTTGATTCAATTAATTTTAGCCATCTTTAAAGACCAAGAAGAGGGTGTGGTCATGGTCAAACTTCTAAACAATTTTGGTATTTGGTAACTCTAAAAAGCCCTGAATGTGAAGTCTCATAGAAGTTCACTAATTAATGATCAGTTCCCTGATTATTACGCCAGAATAAGAGTATAGTTCCTATCCATATCAGCCTGGAAAATATCAACTTTTCATTTTCTGTCGGTCTTAGTACACGATGTAACTACAGAATAGTCAAGTTTTAAATAGGAAAAAAATCTTTGGTCATTTTTGAACGAGATGCTAATGGTCTAATCAGATTGAATGATTTATGCTAAGCTATGCTAAAAGTGCTAACAGCAGACTCGGAGATCAGCTGAATGGATTCAAAAATGGTAAAACTCATCTGCTTAACTCTAGGGGAGTTAGAAAATGAGCCTTTTTCAAAAAAGCGGAGTGTTCCTTTAAGTAAAGATCATATTCAGTAAATATAACAAAACATAATTTTTGATTAGTAATATGCATTGATAAGACCTTCATTTGGACAACTTTAAAAGGCGATTTTCTCAGTTTTTATATTTTTTGCACCCTCAGATTCCAGATTTTCCGTTGTGTCTCAGCCAAATATTGTCCTATTCTAACAAACCATACATCAATGGAAAGTGACACACTACTTAGTTCACATATTTTCCGCCTACAATATATTAGGGAAATAAAGGCATATTCAAAAGTAGGAAATGAAGTCGAAATAAAAACATAAGCTGAAATAAATTATAAATGTTTCCAAAATCCATAACTTTGCACTTCAGTGGGTCATTATAAAAAATATAAATAAATAAAAGTAAAATGAGATTTGAAAAGCTGCTCAGTTGGATTGTAATGCAATGTTGTTCAAGCCATGTGGCAGTAAGCTGAACAGAACAAAGTTTAACACTCTCCACGAGCAAACAGCTCACGCAGAGCAGCTGGTGACTTGCGGCTCACTGTAGCAGCTACAGATGTCAAACAGTGGTGCTCCTCTCTAATCCAAATCTCTCATTCAGTCCAGCTCCCCCTTGTGTGCCATAGAGGGATTCAATCCCGTTATTTAGAGCCCAGACCACAGCCCCAACCGGTGCCCCTCTCTATCCAGATATAAGGCCATTCAGCAATTGGGTCAACCCTGGCTGCTAAATTGGATTTTTGTGTGTGCCACGAACCAAGATTGAGTATCCAAACTCGTTCTCCACAGAGCACTCTCCTGTTCGCTTAGAGACACTTTTTTACGCTGTTTTTTCTTGTCTACCGTTGGCGGATCAACTCTTCATCTCCATCAGTGGCTGATAAACACAAGAAAAACAACAGCAGCGTTGCACGAGTCAAATCAAACGTCTCCACCTTAATGCGAACAGGCGCATGAGTGTGCCAAGCTGGGGCTTTTTAAAAAGAGAAGAAAAAACGACAACATATTTAAACAGATTGTGAAAACAATTCCATCTGTCGCCTTTGGCTTGCCACCACACAGCAGATGGAACACTTATCATTATAAATGCTAACTGCTTCCACACTGCCAATTGGCACTTAAATGCCTCTGCCACTTCTCCCTCGATGGTGGCACCAAACAAAGGCACTCATTTATTTCATTATTCCTTCATTACGGCAGACTCGATTAAGGTAATCTATTAAAGGCTAGATCAGTGGTCCTCTGCGCCGAGATCCTCTATGTAACGGTAAAGTACTGTAAACGTGGTGAAGGGCTGACGTAAACAACAAACTACACTTGGAGGAGGACAGACAAGACGACTCTGCGAAAAAACTACTTTTTAATTAAGGACCTTGAAATGCTGCATCTTTAAAAAAAAAAAAAAAAAAAAAAAAAAAACTGAATCAATTTCCACAAGATTGGAAAAACTACTGGTGCATACAAAGGGACCCTAACAGTAGCCGACTGAAGTAATTCAAAGACTAATGGCTTACAAACAAGGATAAATATGTAAAATATAATCAAAAAGGTGTCTGAACAGAAAAATAGTTTGCTACAAAGTTTGTAGGATATAGGGCCATTTGACCTAAAGGGCACATAGGTAAATAAATAACTTTAAAAATAACAATAAATAATTTAAATAAACTGCTAAAAATAATATTGCATAAGGTGTTTGATCAGAAAAATTGTTTGCGACAAAGTTCCTAAGACAATAGGTGTATGTGACCTAAAGTGCACAGTCTGAGGCAAAAAATAAATAAAATACATTAATAAATTATAACTAATGTAACAAAAAAAAAAAACTTTTAAAATAATAATAATAATAATAATAATAATAATAATAATCATCATTAAAATAACATAAAATATTAATAATAATCAAAAGGGCCCTAAAGGGCACAGACACACATATTTAAATAAACAAACCATATAAAATAAAATGTAAAAAATAATAATTAAAATATATAAAAATAGGATACAAATAATAATCAAAAAGGTGTCTGATCAGAAAAATTGTTTGTTACAAAGTTTGTAAGATTATGGCTATTCGACCTAAAGAACACAGGCAAATGAATAAATGAATACCTTTACAAATAATAATTATTAAATTCAAATATAAAAAAATAAATAATACAAATAATAATCAAAAAGGTGTTTGATCAGAAAATTTGTTTGCTACAAAGTTTGTAAGACTATAGGACTATTTGACATAAAGGTCAAACAGTTCTATAATAATAATAATAACTTTACACCAAAGTATAATAATTAATTAAAACTGCATAATAAAAATCTAAATAAAAAAAATGATACAAATGATAATCAAAAAGGCTTTTGATCAGAAAAATTGTTTGCTACAAAGTTAAACAGTCCTATAAATAACAAATAATAATAAATAATATAAAATAAAATAAAATATAAATAACTTTAAAATAATTTAAAAAAATCAAATAACAATAATGAATTATTATTATTTATTTTAATAAAATATAAAACATAAAATGCTAAAAATAACAATCGAAAAGGTGTTTGATAAGAAAAATTGTTTCCTACAAAGTTCACAAAACTATAGGACTATTTAACCTCAATGGCACAAAGACAAAAAATGAAAAATTTATTAATTAATTAATGACACAGAGAAAAAAAATAAACAAATAAAAATCAATAAACATTTTTTTTTAATGTGTTAACACAGTGTAACACGTAGCACACCTTTCCTCCATAAACTGCACAACTAGAAGTATCATTCATGTCCATATCACAAATTGTGAGTGACATGTCAAAGTTAACTACTTGAAAATCCCAAGTATGATGAAAAGTGACCCTTGCTTTAGCAAACTGCACTAATTCAAGCAAGATTTCCAACGCCCTCAGTCCTGCAAATGATGCATAAAGCTTTTTAAGTCCAATAGACTCAATCTCAGTGTGCGTCATTCGTGAGAGCCATTTCAGTTGCGCAGGAGGGCCGGTATTCAGTGGCCGCGGAACAGTGCGGCACATTAACGAAGCCGAACACCACTGACTCCTGAACGGAGGGATGGTGGGGGGTCGATTAGCTGGCCGTGATAAATCAGAACACAGCTTTACAAGGGCTTGCCACTACCACACCGACTGGTTAAGGGCATTAAAAATGCAAAGCAGGGCTCCTTCAGCTGCTTCCACACTTTGGAGTGCAAGTGAAGATAAATTCTGCAATGAAGCATCTTTCTCTGGTGGAGTTTAGCCGGAGCTACAGAAGAGAGAGAAAACTAAAAGCCTTTTAATCCAGCTGCTCTCCACCGAAGCCCTCGCCTCACTTCTGGGCACGCGTCTCAGAGACTAAAGGGAAAACACATTAACCCTGCCTGGCATACGCAAGCCCACACTCTCACACGTAAATACAGCAAACAAAAATATCGTCCAGAAGTCATTTCTTTTACTTTCGTGTGGGCTACTTTGACAGCCGTCAGCCAAGGCGAGTGGCTGCAGCGCTGCGGAAGCCATTCGAAATTGCGCTTTACTTTCTAATTCGATTTAAAAAACTGGCAGGGAAGGGTTTATTGACTACGCTTTAAAACAAAAGGTTGAAAAAGACAAAATGAAGGAGGGCTGGAGAGCATGTCGTTTCTCCGATGGATATCTTTTGTCTTCCTTAAGGGAGCTGGGCTGCCGGAGCGCTATCGCAGGATCAGAGAATGCTGGACAGTGATAAGTGGAAGCCATGGAGAGCCTGAAAGACAAGCCCTATCTCAAGTCTGAGAAAACACGCACACACCTACCCTCACACTTCAATGTGGCGCTCTGCCTTTAACTAAAGGTAGTGCGTGCACACTTCTGATCTTTCAACTGACAATTAAATATTCACTGTGTTACAGTGAGCTGCCACCAAAGGCAGCATTTTAGAGTATCACAGGAGAGCTAACAATAGTACATACTTGGCAAAAATGTAGCAGGTTTCTACTGGTCAGTGGTATGAATATGTAAGACCATCAAATAGGGGTGGTGAAATCCTTTTCCCCTCACACTTAAATTCCTGGATGCATGGACACCTATTGAAATGGCTGGATTTTGCTTGTGAAAATTCGCCAAACGGTGGTAAATGTAACCACGTGTAAAAGGGATAGTTCACCCAAAAATGAAAAAACACCCCATGATTTACTCATTCTCAAACTTTTCTAGGTGTGTATGACTTTCTTCTTTCAGATGAATACAATCAGAGTTATATTAAGAAATGTTCTGGCTCTTCCAAACTTTATAAAATGGCAGTAAATGGGTGTTGAGATTTTGAAATCCAATAAAGTACATCCATTCATCATAAAAAGTACTCCACACGGCTCAGGCTTAACTCCCTTAAGATCAGTGCGAAAGACACTAAAATACTCTGTTAATTTTGGTCATCATTCGAAACTGTTAAGTATATACTTTTATTTGTGTAAACTCACAATAACAACAGAACTTTGTGTTTTTTAAAAATAAAGAAAACAAACAAGGTGCTTTCTCTGTTTCCACTGTCTCAGCGAACTTCTTTTAACAATGCGTCATTAAAAATAATCAAAATTCAGTTAATACTGGGCACATAGACAGGAGACGTATCTGTAGAAAACTTGATATATCTACTTTTAAATAAAGTCTTATCAAAAACAAATATTCTGTGATAAAGTAATCCGTATGAAACCAACGACATGTAGAGTTTTGCAGTCAGAGCTAATTATTTTTTAATTCGTTCACGCCCACGCGCTACTTTTGCTTTACATATTATAATTAGCCACATGAGAAGCGCGGCCAAACACCGGCATGTATGCGCCCACATCACCTCAAGCAATCTTATCTCATTTTTTGGGTGAAGATGCAATGAGAGGAATAACACATAAATTCACCTTTAGAAGAAGAAGACGCGCCGAGAGGAATAACACATTAAAGACAAAGCAAACTGATGCGTTTTGGTAAGAAAAATATCCATATTTAAAACTTCATAAAGCATAATCTCTAGCTTTGCTAACTGTCTTATGCACGTTCATGAGAAAGTGGCTTTTCGGCGGATGACGCAGGCAAATATGGTAGAGCAGTGGAGAGAGCAAAACAAAACACTGGTCACAAAGAAGTAGAAAATGAGGATTTGTAAAGAAAAATGTAGGAGGATTTCGATATAAGGCAAGCGAAGACTGGTTTTCCTTTGCTGTAAACACATTCTCTAACATTCATTATCCACTGGAACGCCACACTTTTGAGAACACGCATACAACAGTTAGCGGAAGGTAAAGATTACGATTTATAAACTTTTAAATGTGGATATTTTTCTTACACAAACGCATCGATTCATGTTAAACGCTTTTAATTAACCTGCTGGAGTCATGTGGAGCACTTTTTATGAAGTGCACTTTATTGCGCTTCAAAATCTCAACACCCATTCACTGCCATTATAAAGCTATAAAGCCAGGACATTTTTTAATATAACTCTGATTGTATTCGTCTGAAAGAAGAAAGTCATGTACACCTATGATGGCTTAAATGTGTGAGTAAATCATTGCAAGTAATTTTTATTTTTGAGTAAACTATCTTTTTAAGGTTGTTCAAAATGTAACACTGCCTTAACTCAGCGACACCATGAAATGTTGAAGAAATAATGGTGTATAAATACATTTCATTCAATAATGAAAAGTATCAATAAAAACAGCCACCACACAGCTAAAAAATTGATTTTGTCCAATATTCTGTGTTATTTATGCTTACTAAGATACTCTCAAAATCCCTTTGGGAAAGTCAGTTCACTAGGAGGCCGTATTAGCATCACCTCTAGGCAGCTATTTCAGGCATGCAAGACCAACTTCTATCTAAACTGAATGAAGATAAACTGAAATCTCAAACACTGCTCACCAAACACCAAAATAAAAATATAAAAATCAGCAACAAAATCTGACAAACTGTCCCATAAATGTGACCCTGAACCACAAACTTTTTGCAATTGTGATTTATACACAATCTGAAAGCTGAATAATCAAAAATCAAAATCAAAAACTAAATCAAAATTAGGTTGATGTATTTACGGTAGGAAATTAACAAAATACCCCAATAATTTTTGGCATAAAAGAAAAAATTATAATTTTGACATATACAATGTATTTTTGGCTACTGCTACAAATATACCAATACAACTTAAGACTGGTTTTGTGTCCCAGGGTCACAAATTTTCTATCTTATTCACAGATACAATTTAAAAAGTGTAAACAGTCTCAATTGTCAAGCCGTTTTGATTTTCTGAGCAGTATGACATCATATTGCTCAAGCGCCTCCCACGGCCGCTGACGGATGTCTCTTATTAGCATATTTCCGGCCTCAGCCAGTTGTACACTGTCTGCCGTTATCTCCACGCTTACAATGCCTTGTAAACAGTGCAGGTGTTTTGTAGTTGGAGGGGCGGAGTGAGCAGTAGCTCATTATCATTTAAAGAGAACAGATCACTGTAAGCTGTTTCTGACATGGTAAAAAGGGTGCTGTTTTACACGACCACTGAGGAATTTTACCCAAAGTATGTCGCAGACATTTCATGAAGACCCTAAAGAATCATACCAACTTGTAGAAAACGGGCATCCGATTTCCCCTTTAAGGCAAGCAAGGTGTAGGTTGAGCTATCATCTATAGCAGCTGCCTTTGTATGGAGCAGGCAGCAAGGCAGCTCGTTAAGTTTCGGAAACAATTCTAAATGCTAATGTTCCAATAAAACTGAAATGCTAGGGAGCAGTTCCAGTGGGGTTTTTACTGATAGCTTAATTATGGCTATATCAGTTTCAAGGTGATTTTACAAAACAATTAAAGATGATAAAGTGTTTAGGTTGTCCATTTCAAAGTAATCAACAAGGCTAGCTGTCGTGACCTTCACCGATAACCTCAAGAGACTAAAGAACAGGTCAATTATCCATTTTACGTGAGGAGCAAAGAATCAATTTTGAGGCAGTGAATGAATGTTTCACCTAAGACAACGGCTAGAGTTAAACCACCAATCTGAGAGCGCTAGATGAAGCTTAAAATGGACTAGTGGACAAAGTCCCTTGAGCCAAGTAATTCCAATTTTCCAGCAACATTTTCCAAGAGATTTGTGGGTCTCTCTCAGCCATGTTTTCACTCACTTTAGAGCTGAACGAAGACATAACTGATGAAGCGATGCAGTAGTGGCCCATGGTTAGAAAACCACTTTTATCTTTAGTGGAAATCTGGGAAACGCAACTGGTAGAAAAAGGGTAGTAGGAGCCCATTTCAAGTATTGGCTTTTTAGCACACGTTCATCATCAGTGAACTCATGATATGCTCATACTCACAGTCCCTCTCACTTGAAGCTTCTTGGGCTCTGGACTCATTTCTTGAGGGATGAATTTGATTGGTCCCTTGATCTGCCTCCTGGACCTTTTGGTTCCATCCGGTAGCGTCTCCATGGCGATGTCAGCCTCGTCACTGCTGGCCTGGTCGCACTCAGAGCACTGCCTGGAAAAGGATGAGCGACAGACAGAAAGAGAGAGAGAAAGACAAAGTCGTCAGATACTCTTGCTTTCATTTGACCTTATTGATTCCTCAATATGGAGAAATCTTTGAGATGAGAGAGTGGCTTTCAAGGTCCATGTCAATGTTTTTCCATCAGAAGCAGATGTGGCGCATTCAATCCAACAAAAGGGCTGTTAAAATATCCCACACAAACAATAATAAAATGGAAGGAATAGCCAAATTCTTTAGTGCGAGCAAAAGCTTTTTGATTATACAGTATTACTGTCTCAGGGGCAGGCAGTTGCCAGTAATTAGGTACGACTTGGCCCCCCACACAATTTTATCTTTCAAATGCTTTCTAATTTCCATCCAGCAGTGCAGAACGACATCACGCTTTCTTATTCATGGATTAAATGAATTACTCGAATCAGCAGCGAAAGCATTGGGCTCAGCTTGACAAATAAACAAAACACAGAAACGCTCACGCACGCAACTGTGGAGCTCCACATAAATTTTCGAAGTGACAGTTAGTGTAACCTTATGAAAGTAAACACAAAGCACTGCAAGTGGAATACTGCACTTAGAATTTGAAACGGCATCTTATTTCGCTATAGACATTTTAAATTAGTAAATTTAGCGATAAATAATAATAAATTTGATATATTAGCATTTCATGGAATTTGATAAACATTTTTGTTAAATGACAGCCCTAGAAAAGGAAGAAATTATATATAAATTGTTTCCTCTACAGTAGAAATTTTTAATCATTTGATTTTTGATGTTGGTTTGTGTTCACATGACATGCAAAAACAAATTTTTTCTAAATATGTTTTTTAGTATTCATTTTGTGTGTTTTTATTTACTTACACTGCCATTCAAAAGTGTGGGATCAGTAAAATTTTTAATGTTTCTTAAAGAATTCTCTTAAGCTCAAAGTTCCATATATTTGATCAGAAATAAAAAAGTAATATTATTGCAATAAAAAAAGACAGTTTTCTTATTTAATATACTTTTAAATATAATTTATTTCTGTGATGCAAAGCTGAATTTTCAGCCATTACTCCAGCCTTCGGTGTCACACGATCCTTCAGAAATCATTTTAATATGCTGATATATTATCAATGTTGGAAACTTTTTTCAGGATTCTTCAATGAATAAAAAGTTGAAGAACAGCATTTATTCTTTACTATCACCTTTTATCAATTTAACACATCCTTGCTGAATAAAGTATCACTTTCTTTCAAACAAAGAAAGAAAGAAAACATTTACTGACCCCAAAATTTGAACAGTAGTGTATATTGTTACAAAATATTTCTATTTTAAATAAATGCTGTTCTTTGCAACATTTTATTCATCAAAGTATCACAGGTTCCAAAACAATACTAATAATAAATCAGCATATTAGAAAGACTTCTAAAGGATCATATGACACTAAAGACTGAAGTAATGAGCTTTGCATCACAGGAATACATTCTAGTTAAAAATATATTAAAATAGAAATCCACTATTTTAAACTGCAATAATATTTCGCAATTTTCTGTATTTCTAACCAAAAAAAAAAGAAAAACATTTAAAATCCTACTGATATTAAACTTTTGAATGGCAGTGTATTTTAAATGTTACATTTTTATAATTATTAGCCAGTATTGATGATGGAAAAACTCTGCTTTAGAGATGTCAGTACTTCCAGAAGTTCATTTTTTTTCACATTTTAGATCCAACTCCCAGTCTTGTTCTCACCAGTAGCTATTTTTGGTCTTCTTCGGCATGCGTGTGAGAGGAGGGTCCAGGCAGCCCAGGTGGTAATGCAGCTTACAGGTGTCACATAGCAGTAAAAGATGCTGGTCTTGGTTTTTCTTGCAGATCCCACAGCTGCACAGAACATGAAACTGTTTCTTATTTACAGAGCACCACCACATCAAAACATACCTAAATCTTTTCACACATTTTTCTCTCTTTTAGCACAGAATAGTTTATGAACTCTAGGTCAATGTTTAAAAATGGCATTAGAATAACACTGGGCCAGGTGTTGGGACTGATGCTGGGCCCCTGCTGGCACCCTGTATCGTCTGCAAGCTAACCTGTAGAGCATAGCTGGAAGGTTCGACGACTTCCCTGGTGATCCTCCCTCCTTCTTGCTTGGCTTTCTCTCTTTGGGAGCTTTCAGAACTGCAGGAGAGTTCAACTTCTGCAAATAAAGTGTAGCACTGAAATTCACTACATTTGAAAGACATACAATTTAGTAACAAACAAACAGCAAAACATTAACTAGACCCTCATAACTTGAGAAAGTGTTTGCCAGGGCAGTGTTATACAGTTGATAATGTGATCTAGGTGGATTCAGCACTGAACTCGCAAGCAATTCCAGCTGCAGTGCTGAACCGATTCCCTTAGCGAGAGTCTTTGAATTCTTCTGTCGTCTTGTACATTTGTCTTTTATGGGCGACCAGCCTTTTTGGGAAATTGAATGAGTTAGTGTCATTGTAAACCTGCAGTTCTTTTTCAAATATCTGATTAAAGTTTTTATACTGTGCTTCAGAATACAATTAATTCATGAAATATGCATAAAACCTGACTTCAAATCTCCACTGTATGTTTTTTTTAATATAAAAATACTATTATCCAATCCTTAGGTGAAGAGACAATAAGCAAGAACACTGTGGCTCTATAGAGCTTTCAATATGTTTGAGCGGCTGACATAAAAACACTGCTGTAACAAATGACGCCTCCGATAAATGGTGGGTTTGTGACAACGGAAGCTGGCCAGAGCATTTGGGGAAACTTGTTTGAATTATTGCATTTCTGTTTGATGCTGCTCTTGGCACAGAAATAACTCAATTTATGTCTGGTTTTCTCTCATTTCCTCTATATGTAACCTTTCTAATAGCACTGTGAACCCTCTAATATTACAAATGCAAGGAAACATACACTTTTTAAATTCAGAAAAGAATTTTTTTTTTGGCCAAACAAGGTCACTTGAAGTTGTGGCCAGTACACTGAAAACTACTTAGTAGTACTACTTAGTAGTAGTGAAGATATTACTATGTATTTATATTGAAATGGGAAATGATAGGGTGAGCTAGATCTTATTACAAAAATGTCAACATTAGACATTTTATGTATAGAAAATAGGTACAACTATTACAGGGTTTCTAAGAAAGTTACTTTTATAGATGCTTGGATGAGGTTTGGAGTGAGGATAGTGGTATAGTGGATAGTATCACAGGTTCCAAAACAATACTGATAATGAATCAGCATATTAGAATGATTTCTGAAGGATTATATGACACTAAAGACTGGAGTAATGAGCTGTGCATCACAGGAATACATTTCAGTTTAAAGTATATTAAAATAGAAAACCACTATTTTAAACTGCAATAATATTTTGCAATATTCTGTATTTTTAACCAAATAAAAAAAATATATTAAAAAAGGGGAAATGATAGGGTGAGCTAGATCTTATTGACACCTAGAGGAGGTGTCTATGTGACTTTTATTCTGAAGAACAAATAAGCAACATTAGACATTTTATGTATAGAAAATAGGTACAACTATTACAGGGTTTCTAAGAAAGTTACTTTTAGAGATGCTTGGATGAGGTTTGTAGTGAGGATAGTGGCCAGGAAAAAAAAAGTTTCTATTTTCCCTCTATACATCTGTGCTGCATCTTTTCTGTCTGGGTTAATTAGAAAAATTATCTAGTAGGAGCCGGTCGCACAGCAACACAGAGCGGCTTCTCTCTCTCTCTCTCTCTCTCTCTCGAGGCTTTCTAATCTGAGCGTGCTCAGTTCAGTGTGCCCATGGTGACAGTCCCTCTTCACCGCACCACAGGGATTATAACAGGCCGGAAAGCCGAGCGAGGAGATGCCAGGTTTTACATCCCGCAAGCTCTGGGTTACTGTGGACAGTCCCGCCTATCCCACACTATTTCAATGGGAATATTATTTGGAGAAAGGTGTTTGCCTAAGAACAAAACAAAACAACACCAAAAAAAAAAAGCCTCACAAAACAACCGAACAGGCGGTTGGCCATCTGCTGAGGGAGCCAGACAGACTTTGCTGTCTTGCAGAGATTGTGGAGAATCCCAATGGTACAGTGAGAGGGGTCATATAATTCACAAAATTTTCAAATGGGTGGACTTGTCAGGGGAGCCCACAATGACGTTGGCGTCCATATGAAATATTTCATTAAAGAAAGAGTTTTTTTTTTCCTTACATTCACAAAAACACAAATTCTAAACTTAAAGATAAACAGGAATTAGAGAAACAATGTGGGAAAAGAGCTAAATTTTTCCCCATAAATTGTCAGCAAATTCAGTTGAAAAAAAAAAAAAAAAACTGCTGTTCCATAAGCGCCACCTGCTGTCAGAGAGTGTATTTGCATCTCATTCAGTGCTGTTTTTGTTTCGTTCAGAAGTTTTATATAGTATAGTTTTACAAAATTAAGGTCAGTTCTGGTTTTGCTTTAAATTTCTAAATTTTACAACTTAATTTATATTAAAAACCGCTCATGCTGCAGCATCTTTGTTTGGATTGTAATTAAAATGCAGTGGCTGCCTCTCATTTTAAATGAAAACAGCATGGACAAAGTCTGTGTTTATATGAAGAGATTTCTTTTATTTGTGCCATTTATTCATTTAATTGATTTAGGGTTTGTTTTAATTTCAATTTAGTTAGAAATTTAAATTTCACAAAAATAAAATATGCAGCCTTTTGTCCAAGCAATAACAAAATGACACCTCTACATTTATAATTGGTCTTAAATCTCATTTGTTAATAATAAAAAAAGCAAGAAAACCATATCTTGATTCGTATCGCACTGTGAGTTGAGTGAATCGTTACATCCTCATTTTTTTTCAAATCCACTGCAGAATTTGTCATTTTCTGAACATTACTGATTAACTGATGATTGGGGGGGCAATAACTTTATACTTGAATGTATAATTTGTCTTTTATTAAAAATACCTAAAACTGTGGAATACTGTTCACATCATGTCAGGAACCAGATCAGTCCAATTTGTCAATCAGATCTTTGTTTGATTTGATATAAATGATATCAAGGAGTTATAAATTGTCAATTTGTTTAGAAAATGAACAATCGTTTTGCTAGATAAGACCCTTCTTTCTCAGCTGGGATCGTTTAGAGCCCTTTTAAGCTGCAGGTAAACTGCATTTTGGAAGTTCAATCTTGGGGGTACCATAGAAGTCCACTATATGGAGAACATTTCTGAATTTTTTTCCTCAAAAAACAATTTCTTTATGACTGAAGAAAGAAAGACATGAACATCTAGGATGACAAGGGGGTACATTTTTGTTCTGAAAGTGAATTAATCCTTTAGCTAAAGCAGTTAACTAATGTTAACTAATGTTACCGTAGTGTTTCTATGACTTCACATAAGACAAGGGAAAAATGTCAAATTTGCAGTCACACCCCAGCCGCTTCATTAGAAACACTCATTTTTTTGCCATTTAATGCTGTAAGGTAACACAACAAAAAAGAAGATCCTATTGTTTTT
Organism: Cirrhinus molitorella; assembly: GCA_033026305.1. Classification (NCBI taxonomy): domain Eukaryota; kingdom Metazoa; phylum Chordata; class Actinopteri; order Cypriniformes; family Cyprinidae; genus Cirrhinus; species Cirrhinus molitorella. The sequence continues at coordinate 6,686,315 of CM065131.1, forward strand.
GACAACAAAATACTTGCAACAATACATACAAGTTCGCGAAGGTCAGAAGATCCTTTCGCTACCAAAGACGTTTTCATAAGAGCACCGCTGAGAGCTCTCCCTCACGCAGGGTGGCACGAGAGACGAGACCCTCTCCTGAGATCATCAATAATTTGAGGGTTATGTGCAGACGCCAATGACTGATAGGGAACGAAAATGTAGTAGATAGATGACACAAAGGAGCGGGGCGCCTTGACTGATGTTGCTACTTAAGCGGTGCGCGTTTTCTAATTATGTGATTTATGACCATCATTGCAGATTCACTGGCTCGCTCTTTTCCAGACCACTCGGCTCTCCTCGCCTCCTTCTACCTCCTCGCTCCATTATTGCGGCATTTATCTGCCGAAAGGACATTTTAAGAGATCCTTTTAATTAACCATCTTACACACTCTCTAAGCCGGGTAACTGGTTATTCAACGCAAATTAAGTTTTAAACAAGTGCGCATGGGTGCATACAAATGGGCGCCTTTTGAATGTTTTGTCGCTGCGTCATAAGTGAGATAACGGCATAAGCAACAGTTCTGACTGTTGCGGTTTTAGGTTATCACAAGGAACTGTGGACTCTCATCCTCATTCCAAACAGGCATCTCATCAAATTCACTCTTCCTGAGTGTATCATAGTGATTAAAAAGGTGACAAAACACAGAGGACTGGTGTTACCTCCTCAGTGACAAGCTCTCGCTCTAATGCCATGCTGTAAGTGTGTGTGTGTGGCCTTTCAGCCTGGCCTTTACCACTACACTAATTCTCCACATAATCGGCATGAAATTGAGCACCATTTAGCTCTAACAAAGAGGATCAATTTTTCAACAAACTTTTTGAATATTTTCGAACCCAGAATTCTAAAAATTCCTTTCACGGTTGCTGTTGCCAATGACATTTTTGTTTCGGGGCGTATCCTGCTAAATGGCATTCTAAGCACAGACTGTTATTTAGACAGAAACAAGAGAGATCTACAGAACATTTCAGACTTTCACATTTTCGCACTCATTAAGTGACCGTCACCCATGGCGACGCACCTTGGTGATGTGGTTGCCATAGTGAGCAGGGGAGAGGTTGGCGGCTTTTAGCTACCGAGTCAGGGCTGAGTGCATGGCCAATGACAGGTCAATCAGTTAGCGCAAATGAAAGAATTTCGCAAACAGGAGGCCCATTACTGCGAAGAGAATTACCTCAACGCTGTCTACCCTGTGGGGTGCTGCCTACAATCTAGATTTCTTTCAATCACAGCTCATTACCCAGGTGCAAAAAATCCAGGGAGAAGATTTCTGCTCTCTTTACACTCTTGCCACCGTGAAGTCAAAAACGAATTCTGCGAACAATATGCTCCTGCCGCTAGATCCACGTGACAACGTCTCAAAACCCAAAACGCCTACACAATAGAGCACGACTGTGAAAGATGTCCATTAGCCAAAGAGATGTTGACTCAAAACACTTCATGGTTTATTAACTAAAGGTTAATTAGCTTTAGTACACAATATAGCTTTTGAAGCTGTAACATGCAGACATACAAATGTTCAAATTTAATCATTAATGCCCATTAAAAGAAACTAAGCCACCAAATTATTGACTGTTACAGTTATGCTTTTGATGTTAAAACCACAAATGACTATGTGCACTATGCCAATAGTGAAAACATTAGCCAGTTATTACAAAGGTTGTTTTATAGTGGCTGCTGCCATGATAAAGGAGAATTCCACTTCCAGAACAAAAAGTTACAGATAATGTACTCTCCTCCTTTTCATCCAAGATGTTCATGTCTTTCTTTCTTCTATCGTAAAGAAATTATGTTTTTCGAGGAAAACATTTCAGGATTTTTTTCCATATAATGGACTTCTATGATGCACCAGGTTTCAACTTCCAAAATGCTTTGAATGCATCTGTAAACGATCCCAAATGCAGTTGTAAGTGATCCCAGCCTAGGAAGAAGGGTCTTATCTCTGAAACAATCAGTTATTTTCATAAAAAATAAATAAATAAATAAATTATATATATACACACACACACACACACACACACACAATTTATATACATTTTAATGTCAAACAGTCGTCTTGTCTTGCTCTGCCTGAAGTTCAAACTCGGGGCACCACAGAAGTCCAGTATATGGAGAAAAATCCTAAATTGTTTTCCTCAAAAAAAAAAAATTCTTTATGACTGAAGAAACACAAACATCCTGGATGACAAGGGGGTGAGTACATTATGTGAAAATGTTTGTTCTGGAAGTGGACTTCTCCTTTAAGGGAATGAATTTTCTAAGCTGAATTTATCAGCAAATTCTCCAGTCTTCAGTGTCACATGATCCTTCAGAAATCATTCAAATATGCTGATTTGCTGCTCAAGAAACATTTAATTGTAAATGCTGAAAACAGTTGCATGCTGCTTAATATTTGAGAAAACCATGCTTTTTTTTCAGAATGAAATGAACAAAGTTAAAACTATTTTCTCTTCAATTTAAAGGTCATTGCGAGGGTGGAAAATAGTTACAGAAAATAAAAAAAACCTTTTGGGATTGAAGTGGAATTCAGAAATATGCTATGAAAGTGTAAAATATGAGCCCATCCCATCCTGATCAGAGCGCTTGAAGGAAGTGGTTTGTATCAGGGTGGGCTGTAAGCTCACCGGAGCTGTGATAGATGAGGCGTACAGTTGGATCAAGGATGGGATGGGGCGGAGAGAGATGGAATGAAGATGGACAGGGGAGAGAAAGGATGAGGCGGCTGAAGGTAAGCCATACCTGTCCAAGGATCCCCCCCATCATGCTCCATATGGCTTGGCCCTCGGTCCTCAGCTGGCCATTGACATTCTGCAGGTCCTCCAGAGACTCGCACAGCTGTGGCAGATAAAACCGCGGCAAGGCGGGAGATAAGATAAGACAAGGACAAGTTGGGCAGCTCAGTCCGTCACACACACACACACACACACACACACGCATGGACTACCGTGTGTACAAATGGAAAGGTGTACACAAATCTGAACATCTGAATGGCCAATAAATGCATACATTTACAGTGCAATTACAAAATCCAAGTTGATTTTAGGCAGACAACAAATGTTACACATCAAAACATACTCTGGTGCAAAAAATATTTCCTGCTATTAACAGATTCAGAGCCAAGCACACCATGAAAAACAACATTACACTTTGTGCGTTTACATCCGTCTCTTTCTCACACACACACACACACACCACTGTGGCATTTCGCCGTGTAGGGGCCACTCTCAGCTCCAGACAGTAGATAAGCGTCAGGCAGGCGTTTGATAAAGACGATGATGAGAGGAAACAGTGGAGAGGTGAAGTTATTATGGGTATGTGAAACGAAACTACAGAGAGCCGCCCCTTATCTCCACTGTCTGTGAAGATGAGGCTCCACGTGGGGAGCCTGAGTTAACATTTAAAACCGGCTCCTCTCCAACACACACTCCAGACTAATACTGACGCCTCAGCGGGGGCAAAGACATCATAATGCAATTATTTATATAGTTACATATCATTAATTTTAATGGAGTTTACAATAATTAAATTAATAAAGTCCAAGCCTATATGGGCCATTCTACAGAATTGGTACACACTGCTGTCTCACAACCAAAAAACTTTTAAAAAGCATTTAAGTATTCAAATCTTAGATGTTTACTAAGATCCTTATTGAAACCCACAATAATATTTAAAATATCAGTAAGTTTAATATTAGTGGTGTCAAAATTACCGCGTTAACGCAGGTGATTAATTTTTTCATTTTAACGCGTTAAAAATATTTAACGCAATTAACGCATGGGCAGGCCTAGGCAATCACAACTTTACAAATTACGCTCCAACTTCACTTCAGCACCAGACACGAATCAAACGAGGGCAGAAACGGTACCGGTGACAAGGAGCTTAAGTAGAACATCAGTGAACTGCGGTCAGATGAGATGTTGTCAGGCCATATGTTGGTAAAAATAAATTTACCTGTTCTGTCAGCTGTTATACTGTGATCGTAGTGCATGCTCTTCAAGTGCACACACAAATGTGTTGGCGCGCACTGTATTAGGCCTATATTAAAGTGGTGTATCCTAATCAACTGCGAGTATGCAATGTTGTAGCTATGTCATGTCGTCTGTTAAGACATGAACTTACTAAAAAGGCGATTAAAGCTGCCTTAAAACTGCATGTAAGTATTTATTATTTATAGGTAACATTTAAAGCAGTGCAGCAGTGGCAGCTTTTTAAGCAACAGCAGTCAAAATATCCTAATAACCACCTGCTGTGCTGGCTGTTAATCAAACAACAAAATTAAAAAGCAGAAACTTCTGTAGTTTTAAGCTTTATCTTTATCATTTAAAACTGTATATAATTTAGCGTTTGATAACTTTAGGCAATTTTTTCTTGTTGAAGGGCACAGGTAGTTAGCCTATATGACATTGATTATAATGGGTTTATGTGAAGAATGTTTCAAGTTCACTTAAATTAGAAGTTTTATTTTTTTAAGTGATAGCTCTCAATTATACTGTAATGTTGAATGGTTGTTTTCAATGGTTAAATATTTGGGGGGAAAAATGGAGACATCAGTTGGAATCAGTGATACCCGTCTTCAGTTATAAAAAAAGATGGCATTAAGCAAATATTATAAATATATTATCGATGTTCTTTATGTTGTATCTATATTAATTTGAATCATGAATGTGAAATGATTGCAATATAAAAGTATAAATAAAAACTTTAATGTCAGGTAGGATTAATTTCAGGAAAAATGTGCGATTAATTAATTATTTTTAATCAATTGACACCACTACTTAATATATATGTAAAATCATAATTTACTGGGCAACTTCATCTTCCGAAATTTATATTAAAATATTTTGCATTTTAGTCCATTGTTGTTTTTATAATTATCTTTTAGATTTGTTTTTAAAAAGTGAAGTTAAAAATATATATTTATTTTATATTTTCTTTGTAAATTAGGAAACTTTATGTAAAAAAACGCGTCCCGCATTTTTATGTCGCTACCGAATGTGTGTATGTTTTAGTCCATTGGCTGAGACTGATTTTAACTACACCCCTACATTTGATAATGAAATATTCCTGTCTCTCTTATGACCCTTCATGGTAAGTAATTAGGTCCCATCGTTTTGAGGTAAGTGTGTTCAAAACTCTAAAAAAAATCTGTGTGTAATTTCAAAGAACGTCACTCCCGAACACCATTTTTCTATAATTAAACACTTTTTTAAGAGTTATTCCATAACAATTAGTTTTTATATGTGTACAGCTGTTCAGAACTGTGCTAGCTAACCATGTGCTGATTAGCATCTTTGAGCTAGGTTCAAAAGTTTCTAAAACGGTCACTACCAAAACATTTGGTGAAGTTTCAGTAGTGACATCTTTCTTTTTTGTTTTGGGTGTTATTCCATTAAATTGTCAGTGGTAGTGACAAAAGGGAACACACAATCCTTTATTTGCGGGAAATAAAATTTTAGTATTTTAGTATGTTTTAGTAGTGTTTTAGTATGCAAGTTAAAATTCTGTAATGTGATGTGGTCGCTACCAAAGCATTACTGTCAGTAACGAAATTGTGCTGTCACAAGCAAAACATGAGATGTTTTGTCAAAAATGAAGTATACTGAATTACCAACTACGACGTTATGATAGCTTTTGGTTCAATGTATATTCGAATTAATGAATCCTTAACTTTAAAATCAGTATGATATACTTTTTGCCTTTTAGATTCAAAATACAACTCTCATAAATCACACTGGAAATACTGTTAAACTGTAATTGTTATTGATTTACCTGTACAAAACTTCTTCATGAAATAGCACACACTCACTTAAAAACGTATATTTGCACAGGAAATTGTGAGCAAAATCTTAATAGGTCAATATAACCCGTTTTGTTAAATTATATATTACTGTGTTATTCCAAAACTTACAAAATACAATATGAGAATTAACTGCACAACTACTAGAAATCTGTACCTTGGATATTACACAATTAGCATACATATAAAATTTGTGGAAAAAGATGTTTTACTTTCCCCCCCATTTACTTTCATTGTATATACAAAAAAAGTGCATCAAAATATCCTCTGTTCTATTTAAAAAGGAAATACATCAATTTATAGCTAAATATTTTGCAAATATATTTATATATACCATTACTGTTATATAAAATGACTCACACCTGTTATGAAAAATTCATTGTGAAGTCATCACAGACATTACCGTTGTCTCACTGGTGACGCAAATGCACTGCAGTTATACAATGTTAAAAACATCCAATCAAACAATCCAACTAACCAAATAACATACTATATAATTCAGGATTATTAGACATAATGTCCAGGGGCCGGTTGCATAAAAGGTTTAGACTAGTCTTAAAAAGTTAGTCAGCTATTTTTTTTCTTTAAGACTGATCATAATTTTTTTAATTCGGTTACAGAAAAATGTAGATTAGTCTAATTTGAATCCAAAAATAGGACTGATTACCCTTTGGTTAACTGATAGTTGGTCAAACTAGTACTTAAGACACTGTCTTAACATAGAGGCTAAGTTTATGCAACTGGCCCCTGATGACTCAGTCCCTGCCTTAGACGCAACTTTTGTAAATAAGTAGTCAGCTTTCCACAGATGTTGATTTTTATCGGGATCTCTCTCTGAGGCCGGCATCGTGCTAATGCATGTTGAGTGCCGTAATTAACAACACACACTCCATTAATACCGCTTAATACATGTGGCGCAGAAAGACTGGACGCCACATTAACTCCTCCAACTTTCTCTCCTCGCTTTCATTTTTATTCCTCATTGGGCCAGATGAGAAAACACCATCTACCCAAATCTGCTTCAAGAGACCATGTTTAGGAGGATTGAGGGTAGGAGGCAAATAAATAAAGCATCACAGAACATAACGTTGCTATTATACCAGGGGTTTTGAAATTTTTTTTTTAGCATGTCAATTTTTATTTAGCTTTAATTCAATTGTTCATACATTTTTATACTATATTTTTTTTTGTACTTTATTGTTCATTATTCATAGTTTTTGTTAAAGCAGAAATAAAATAAAATATATTAATATTAGTTGAAAAACAAACAAACTTGTTGACTTAAATTATTGACACCTAAAATAAAAGCTAAACAGAAATCTACTAAAAATATAAATAATAAAACTACTGAAACATTAAAGTTAAAATAAAAAGTTAAAGTCTCAAATTATGAATAAATATTACATATAAGTATATAAGTAATACTAAAATAACACTTAGTGGAAAAATATAGTAAGTATATAAATATAGTCTTTATAACTTTATTGCATTTCTACTTGCAGTTTCAGTTTAATTGTAATCCTTTGCAATTTTTTATTTATGTTTTAGTAAACAGAAAAAGCAATCACTGCCAGTTTTCATCATCTAAATCTTTGTTAACAAAAATAACATTGTGTTACACGAAATCCGCTTGTATCTGCTTTTTTTTATTATTATTCCTCTCTGCAGTTGGTCTGGCACAAAGTAGCTTGAAAGGAGATTTCACAGTTGTATAGTAAATGGAAAGACTGAAGCATAATTGGCATTATTTAGTAGCTGTTTAGGAGCTTTTCCGCACACTCTATTCCAGCAGCGTGTCGTTATTTCCTGGTGTGCGTGCCTCTGCTTAAGCACCAGTGGCCAAAACAAATGTTCTACGGACAAATGCTAATGTACAAAACAGATGCTAGAGAGAGCCTGGAGTGTCAATAGTGGACAGACCTTGTCGTACTCCATATGCAGCTTCTCCTGCTCGCTCTCCAGCTTGTCTTTAAGGTTCTTCTGCTCCACGATGTTGTCCTGTATCTGAATCATCCTCATGTTCCGCTCTGAATACCAACAGACATGAACAAATCGATACAGAGATTGCTATCAGAGTACAGGAAAAAAGTATATCAAAGGAAGATTGAGGGAGAAAGTGCAAAAAAAAGAGGAACGTTAAGATAAAAAGAGAGAGAAAGTGCACTGATAGAGGATAGGCCTCCTGCTGGAACCTAATGGAGTGTGTGCCCAAGGTTACTCCACACATCTGCTCTTAACATCACTCATTTGGAGGGCAAGTGCCTAGCTGCAAGGCTACAGAGCGGGATGCATGTCTTGCGCTCACTGTCTGATACCGCCTGCTGTTCCGCAGGCAGATTCAACTATCTTAGGGACAGTAAGTCACATGCTACAAATGCATCAATGCTTGTTTTAGCCATTAAAAAAAGTGAAAAATACTACCATAAGTGGGTTGAGAAATGCTGATTCTCAAAAATAGATCATAGGCCTGATGAGTTAAGAGGGCTTGACAATACAGACTGGTCAGGGCCAGTGTCAAAGACACATTTAAGACAGTTGACAGAATTGTGATGCGTTTTTAAGTCTTGCCCATTGAAATATTCAAGTGATTTTAAACGATTCAAGCGCAAGGTGACGCAAAAGAGAACTGTTGTACCAAACTGACTTCACGCATTACATAATCACATTGGAAAGCTCTCGTACCATACAAGTTTTTCACCCTACCCTACTTTTTTGATCCAAAGTACACAGACAAAGAACTAATTATGTGTTAGTAGAATTAACCACATCACCTTTTCAATGTGAGCGCTAGTGCAATACAAGTATTTGTGGTTAAAAAGTATATACTTTTTTTTCCACTAGAAAATGTACCAACCATGTCATCCAAGATGTTCATGTTTGTCTTTCTTCAGTTGCAAAGAAATTAAGTTTTTTGAGGAAGTTTGGACAGGACCCTTTTTCATTCTAACATGACAATGCCTCTGTGTATAAGGCAACGTTCATAGAGAAATGTTTGATTCAGTCAGTGTGGAAGAATTTGATTGGTCTGCATAAAGCCAAGTCCTAATCCCAGCTGAACACCTCTGGTGTGACTTTAAATGCAGACCCTGAGCCAAAAACTCAGACCACACTCTAATGACTTGTGCATATGGGTAAGGTCATTTTAGACACTTCCAAAACTGTAACAACAGAGACGGAAATACAATTTTATTAAATACATCTTTGTTGCTACAGTTTTGGAAGCACCTTTTTTGTTCTAAAGAAGGGGGTGTCCCAATAATTGGTCCATATAATGTATGTACAAGTCATTGGTGTTTGGTGATGAGTTTTTGGCTCAAGGTCTGCATTTAAAAATCACACCAGAGGTGTTCCGCAGGGATTAGGACTTGGCTTTATGCAGACCAGTCAAGTTCTTCCACATTAAATCAAACATTTCCCTATGAACGTTGCCTTATACACAGAGGCATTGTCCTGTTAGTCCTGTTAGAATAAAAAAGGGTCTGTCCAAACTTTTCCTATAAAATTAGAAAGACCCAATTTCCTAGAATATCCTTATATGCTTAAACATTAAGATTAGTATTTATGGAAATTACTAAAGTAGTCAAACCTGTTAATTAGTTACTTTTGGCAATACAGTGTATATATACTTTTTAACCACAAATGCTCATCTTGCACTAGATCTGCAATGCACATATGTAAGGTTAGTTCTTTGTCTGTGTATTTTGGTTAAAAAAAGGTAAAGTAGGGTGAAAAACTTCATCTCATTTTCTCCTTCAACTTCAAAATCATCTAACATCATTTTATCTTTTTTTGGACATAACGTTTACATTTTTTGTGTGTTTGTCGGTACTTCCGACCTATGATACGTGTGTGAGATTACGTAATGCGTGAAGCTCAGCTAGTGCCAGACAAGCATTTGTGGTTAAATAGTATATAAATTAGTATTTTTCTTAGAAAATGAATGATTGTTTCGCTAGATAAGACCCTTATTCCTCGGCTGGGATCACGTAGAGCCATTTGAAGCTACATTAAAACTGCAGTTTGGACCTTCAACCTGTTGATTCCCAATGAAGTCCACTATATGGAGAAAAATCATAGAATGTTCTTCTCAAAAACCTTTATTTCTTTCCGACTGAAGAAAGAAAAACAAACATCTTGGATGACATGGGGGTAAGCAAGTGATTTAAAGCTGAACAAACAAACAAAAAAATTGGAATTGTGAGCTGTGAAATAGTTTCAAACCACCTACCTAGGTAGTAGTTAACAAAGTCTGCCGTGAGGGCAGGCTGCTTATGTTTACGGCGTCCGTCCACGCTCGCGCTGGTATCGGATGTGTCCACGGGGAAGATGTCTGTGCTGATACCCATGAGCTCTGCTTTACGCATCAGCTTACGGATGGCTGAAGCACTAGAGGTGAGTGGCCGGGGAAGCTTCTCTCGGGGCACCCACGCCTGTGGCCGAGTGTTTCGAGACAGCTCTGCTTTCGCTCTGTACTGCTGAAGCCGCGTGGTTATTCGAGCCTAGAGGTCAGGAAATCACAAAAATTAATGATGACTGTGCACTCATTAGACTGGATTCATCTGATGTATGGAAGACCATGTCAGTGTAACGCAGACCTGAGCTTCAGGTGTGAGCTGCTTCTCCCGTTCCTGCAAAGACACTTTGCAGTAGGACTGTAGGGCCAGGTAGTTCTTCCTTTTCCATTTCCTGTCAAAGCGGTCTGCGTGCTGCTTGCAGTAGGCAAAAAATGGATCCGCAATATCCTGTGGGTAAAAATGGATCATGACTTGAGAGACAGACTCCCACAAGACCCTAAATCTTAAAATATAGCTTGATAAAACAAAGAAAAGGAAAAATCAATGACAAATGGCATGTCATTAATAATCTGTTTTATATTATTGTTATTAATAATATAATGAATGGGTCCAATTAAAATTCAGACTGGATGAAATGCATACACAGCCACTGTAAAATGCAGATAAAAAATTTGTATTAATGTATTAAGGCAGCAAACTACTAAATTGCTTGGCAACTGTACACACAATGTAGCTTCTCAAAATTAATTGCTTTATTTTTTATTCTCTAAAACATGGCTTTCAAAACTTTTTCTTACCAAGTAGCCTTTGGTAAACAAAGAGATGTTACATTTTATTGTGCAAAACTGATGATTAGCCTGACCTCATTTAGCTCATGTGTATAGCATCATATTAAAGGGCTAATTCACTCAAAAATGGGTCAATAATTCTGTCAATAATTAAATCTGAGAGCTTTCTGACCCTGCATAAACATCAACACAACAGACACATTTAAGGCCCAGAAAGGTAGTAAGGACATTGGTAAAATAGTTCATGTGACATCAGTTCAACCTTAATTTTCTGAAGTTACGAGAATATGTTTTGTCAGAATACCAGCTCCTGTGTCAGCAGCACCACATACGTGTCAAAGACTGACATTGAAGATAAGAAATTGTTGAATAAAGTTGCTATTTTTTGTTTTCATTGCACACAAAAAGTATTCTCGTAGCTTCATAAAATTATGGTTGAACCACTGATGTCACATGGACTATTGTAACACTGTCCTTACTACCTTTCTGAGGCTTAAATGTGTTGCGTTGTTGTCTATGCAGGGTCAGAAAGCTCTCAGATTTCATCAAAAGTATCTTAACTTGTATTCCAAAGATGAAAAAAGTCTTAGGAGTCCAGAAAAATCTGAGAATTATAAAATACCCTGCTGATGCCTAGACTGTCATCTAAAAACATGAAAAAAAACCTTTGCAAAACAGTGTTTAATCTAGTTTTTAAAATGCACACAACTTGAAGGAAGGTGGGAGAAGGGCTGAGGTCCTTAGGAACAAAATCTCTGAGTGATTTGATTAAGGTTATTTCAAGATATTTTCCATCATCTCAAATACCTCATTATTGTTAACGTGACAAAATCGCTGCAGGTTTCATTTTGAGTGCTTGTGTGCTCAGACACCTGATAATTCTAATGTACAATTTGATTATAGGCAGACGGGAGTATCTTCTGAAATACAGGCTCACGCTTTTTGGCTGCTGGGATAATGATGCCCAGCACTCCAGATTTTTATAGACCATCGGTGTCTGCGCATTCTCTGATAGCCGTGATAAATAGCCAGCCACAAAAGGCCTGTAAAAATTCCCCTCCCTTTTAAAGGACAAGTACATTTTGCAGAGAATGTGGGAGCTGAAGCTGGGGGGGGGGGGCAGGGGGGGCAAGACAATGACTGATGTAAGGCTGGCGGGATTTTTCCAGGAATGGAAGAGGACTGCAGATCTGCCTTTCTCAGAAACAGCCTTCTATGGAAGGGGAGGGAGCCTTAGAACAATGTCAGCCTATTTCAGCAGTTTCAAATCTCTGCAGCTGAGACGTTAGCAGCAAGTTTCTCTCGCTGAGCTCACACATCTCGTCACAAGCATAGCATTTTGCCCCCTCCCTCGAGGGCAGATTGAAGCACAGCCATTTTCCGTCATCCACGGAATCGTTTAGGCTTAAGGTGTCTCGCTGGATGCTATCACCCCACTCACCTGTTGATATGAAGCCCTTTGCACAGCTGACTGGATTAAGTGGATTGCAGTGAGTAGGCACTTTTTGCCAGTGTTTATCTGCACTGAACGCCACCATCATATGCTTCTCCAATATGGACTGCATATTTGAGCCACGAGGCTGATGGTCTGTGACCACAGCCTGGGCTGGGAATTTGTTCAACTGGATGACCTCGTGCTCTGAGACCTCTCTCTACGCTTATAGGTATCTGCTTGATAAACTCCCGCATTTGAAGATCAAACGTGCATGAGAAAAATGTGTTGACAGAGAATCAAAATCTTCTTAAAGGGATAGTTCACCCAAACATGAAAAATACACTGATTTGCTCACCCTCAAGCCATCCTAGGTGTATACGACTTTCTTCTTTTAGACGAATACACTCAGAGTTATATTAATAATTGTCCTGCCTCTTTAATGCTTTATAACTGCAGTGAATGGCTGGTGAGATATTTAAGTCCAATAAAGTGCGTCCATATATCATAAAAACTGTTCCATGAAACTCTGGGGGTTAATTAAAGGGGGCATAACACACAGTTTTACCCAATCTCATGTTAATCTTAAGTACCTATGGAGTAGTACTGCATCCTTCATATCTCCAAAAAGCCTTTAGTTTTTCATATTTACAAAAGAAAGGTGCAGCTTTACGATTCTTCCCGAAAACAGCAGAGCTCCTGGAGGCGAGCCGTGGACAGAGCTAAAGATTGACGAGCACTTGTGCGCTAATTGCCAACAAAACACAGACATGATACCGTTTCACTTACCAACTGCAGTTCTGAATCATGACGGGGATCTTTTATAGCTGGGACCGCTCCATCTTTCAGTATCAAACGATGTGCAAATCCAGCGTCAAACTGGGCCTTGTTTATAAAATGCTTGTCAACAAACACACTTGCAAAACTCTGTTTCTGCCCCAGAAAAACAAACTGCATCCACTGTTCACATAACGCTGGGTTCTTCAGGAAGCTGAGCAAGGTTATCTTTGCCTTACAAACAAAACCATAATTCTTTAGAGACATTCTTCCTCATGCTATCACCAAAGTCCTTTTAAGGCAAGTCATTCCACTCTGCGGCCATCTTTGAAACGCCTCTCAGGCATACAAGTGCAGCTCCTCTCTCTTTAAATCAGTGGTCTCAAACTCAATTCCTGGAGGGCCGCAGCTCTGCACAGTTTAGCTCCAACCAGCTCCAATCACACCTGCTTGGAAGTTTCTAGTTAACCTGAAGAGCTTGATTAGCCTTGATTAGCTGGATCAGGTGTGTTTGATTAGGGTTGGACCTAAGCTGTGCAGAGCTGCGGCTCTCCAGGAATTGAGTTTGAGACCAATGCTTTAAATGGAGAAACATCAAATTCTCCAAAACTGTTCACTAAGTTTGATATTAAATTTCATATTTGAAATGACCAATGACATCTGACAAGAACTGCCTCATGCGCAGCACTAAGCGCACGTCTTAGAACGCAGACTGTTTCTATAGCAACCGAGACTTCTAACGGCAGCTGCAGTGACGCGCTGACTTTACTAATCAACGATTGGCTCTTTCATTAAGGCGGCGGCGCTTCGCAGCCATAATGAGCACTGCATTTTTCCCCATTCAAAACTATACGAGTGACACGTCTTGGGTATTCTATAGTCTTTGCTATCACTCTGGTCGATGTGTGCGCGGGCGCGCTCTTCTGGGAGAAATTCGCATACAAGGAGTTCATGACTTCATGAACAGCTATGATTTCAGAAACTTGTAAGAAACTCAGAAGTGTGTATTTAGTACAGAAATACTCCGTTATATGTCCAAATCATTTTTTTGGCCATGTTTAACATGAGAATCCAACTTTTTAACAGTGTAAATAACTTAACACGCATGAAACAGCATTGGAACCCCCCCCTCTTTAAAGTGAATTGATGCATTTGTGTGAGAAAAACATATTACATATTTTAAACTATAAAACGTAATCTCTAGCTTCCGCTTACTATTCTATGCACGTTCACGACATAGTTTTAAATATGGACATTATTCTAAATGCATGGATTTACCTCAGAAGGCTTTTATTAACCCACCAGAGATGTGTAGAGAGCTTTTATAATGTATGAATGGACTTTATTTCGCTTCAAAACCTTGGAAGAGCCAGGACATATAATATAACTCTGATTGTAAGCTTGAGAGTGAGTAAATCATGGGGTAATTTTCATTTTCGGGTGAACTTCCATGTTGTAAAGTGAGAAACTGCATGTTTGTAAAAAAAAAAAATCCATCAATAAGGCATTTAAATTTATTTTAAAATCCATAATGCTGTTTCCTCCATTGAAAACGTCCATCCCCTGTTGTCCTCTCACATCAAAATGGAGTGGTGTAGATTACTTGTGGCTTTTTGCACTGTTTTTATAAGTTGTTTGGACTCTCTTGAGAAATTCTCCTAATTCGCTCTGATCAAAAAAAAAAAAAAAAAAAAAAAAAAAAAACGTATACACTGTATATAAGTGAAATGGACCATTTTTTATGATATCTTCATGATGATTTTAGATCTTGGTTTCCTCAGTCCTCATCGATTTTCAGTACAGTAAAATGAGTGACCAGAATATTCTTTAGAAATGCACCATTAGTGTTCCACAGAAAGTAGTCAATCCAACAGCCTTTGGAACAAATGTAGGTGTACAGTAAAATTCAGTATTTGCTTTGGAATGTATTTGAGGAGTAGATTTTTTTTATATCCTTGAAAGATGTGGATAAGAGCTGGAATGTTAAAAGCATGACACATTACAAAGCTGGCATCACAAGAATGCGACTGTGGGGAAGTTGGAGAAAAGCGTCAAACAATGCAGCTCAAAGAGGATGACCACACACTAACCTCTTCCGCAGCAGCTTCTGACAGCAGCCCTTCTCGTTGAGCACACGTAACGTGGAAGAACGAGCGGCACATTCCGGCATCACAGCTTATGCAAACACCTGTGCGAGCAAAGCGTGCGTCCTCGCACAAACTGCACTCCTGTAAACCATTAACCCAAACAGGCCATTGTGACAACAGGAAATGACAGAAAACTACAAAGTACTAAAAAAAACATGAGAGGGGAAACTTTTTAGCATTTGCTGACTTCACATCTTGTTACTTTCCTACTAATAACTTGGAATTATTTTCTATTTTTGCAAAGTCACGAAAGGTAAACCGAAAGCTGATTGTGTAACAGCTTGGTTATGAAAAATCTTTAAACACCATTATAACAATCCCACATTCATTTACTGCATAGTTCTATATTTAAGATAAGGTGGACAACGAGTCTCTAAAAGCCCATTTGACTTTCTCCAATTACTGGAGTTCAAAATTAAAATAATAATAGCCTTTCTCTAGGAGTAATTTCTTTTCACATGTACAGCACAAACCATTAAAGAAAGCCTTTCAAGTGCTTCTAAAGTAATTTGCTTCCCAGTAAAAGGAACCTCTTCTGACTTACTGACACATAAAATAATGTCAGATAGAGTAAATGTCAAAATGTCTACAGTCGACAGAAATTCTTGGGAGGGAAGTGAAAGACGCCCTTTGCTCAGAGAAGGAAGTCAGCACTTCACATCTTTTATCAGAAATTTATTTTGTTTTTAAAATAAAGTGTTAAGAAAAAAAGAAAAGAAAACAGGTTTTCGAGCCATTTAAATTAGTCTGAAGAATATCTAGGGAGCCCCATCTGACAATGATAAGTTAATATCAGTTCATTTCTGTTTTACTAACATAAATGTATACTCATATATTCATATACACTACCAGCAAAAAGTTTGGGGTAGGAACTTTTATTTTTATTATTATTTTTTTTTTTTAATTAATATTTTCTTTTCAGCAAGAACAGATTAAGTTAATCAAGATGACAGCGAACCAATTTATAAAGTAAAAAAAAAAAAAATTCCATTTTAAATGAATGATTTTCTTTTGAACTTTCATTTATAAATGTTGTAAAAACAATTATTGGGTTTCCACAAATAAATTAGGCATAACTGTTTTTAACAATTTTCAGAATTTTCAGAATGTTTCCTAAACACCAAATTAGCACATATGAATGATTTCTGAAAGATAATGTGAACACATGACATAGTTCTGTTTTACTGTATTTCTAGGTTTCAAAAACACAGTATCACATGATTCTTTAAAAACCATTCTTAATATGTTGATTTATTACTTTTATTATCAATAAACCTGTTTATCTTTTTTTTAGGATTCTTTGATGGATAAAAATGTAAAAAGCAGCATCTCTAAAAAAAAAAAAATTTAAATATAAAACTTTTCTAACAATATAAGCCTTTGCTATCATTTTTTACAAATTTAAAATCCTTGGTGAATAAAAGTATTAACTTCTTTCAAAAAAAAAAAAAAAGGAAAAAAATTACTAAACATTTCTATTTTAAATAGATGCTGTTCTTTTTAACTTTTTATTTATTAAAGAATCCTGAAAGAATAGTATCACAGTTTCCAACAAAATATTAAGCAGCACAACTGTTTTCAACATTGATAATAAATCAGTATATTAGAATGATTTCTGAATAAGCTTTGCATCAAAGGAATAAATTATATTTTAAAATAATGTAATAATGCAAGTTTTAAATAGGAAAAATATCAAAACTCTTTGGTCATTTTTAAGCGAGACGCTAACGGTCTAATCAGATTCAATGAATTATGCTAAGCTATGGTAAAAAAAAAATAAAAATACCGCCAGACCCGGAGATCGGCTGAATGGATTTGAAAACGGTAAAACTCATCCATTTAACTCTAGGGGAGTTAAAATGAGCCAATTTTCAAAAAAGTGGAGTGTTCCTTTAATAACCTGTTCTTGAGGTAAGGTTAGTTTATTATTTTTAGCTGTACGTCGTAAGTTGGTACTTGCCTTTGCTCCATACTTTGAGTAGTTCATCTCTGTGAGCGTCACAGGCCGCAGCTTGTCAATGTCTCCAAACGCGACCCCTGGAACGTAAAGGGCACACACCACGTGCACCCACCTTCAGCAGAACAAAGCAAAAGTTGAGCATTCATCCATAATATCTATCTTTACAATGATCATAGTATGAGGACAGTTCCTTATTCACTTCATGTGCTGAATAACAAATCATACTATAATTACATTAATTCAGTGGTCAAGCATTAGCAGAACAAAGCCACATCTAGTTAATGGACTACCATTCACTATTCCTTGAATAACTGCTATAACCCTTCAGCCATTCAGAAGAGGAAATGCTCAGTTACAGGTTCAAATGTACTCTAACTTGACCATTTGGTGTGACAGAATTTCAAATGCAGACTTTAGGAAGGAGAATCCGAAGTCCAATATAAAGATATCCATCTTTGGTGAGCGCACGCTCCACACTTTAATTTGCTGTGTTTTTCATGCTCTAGTGAAGTAGTAAATTTGGGTGCAGGCGGGCTGAGGAGCACTATCAGTGATAACGTGGCTTGAGTCTTCACGCTTCAGACGCCTCTCTCTTCCTCTCCCTCGCTCTCAGCCGCATCCCTCCCCTCCTAGCCAAATCCACCACTTTTTCCTCTCCTTCACTCATCCTGCACATACCTGTGCCTCTTCAAGTATTTCACTTATTTAGCATTTTTTCAGCATCTTAGCTCAGAGGGTGGCATAAAACTTTCAACAGATATACAATAATTAAAAGAGTAACTCAAACATGAAAGTTGTGACGGGAATGGCCGTGCCTTTAATGAATGTACTAATGATGATGAAATGTAATATCAGATCAAGCATCGGTTAAAACTCACCTCCCCGCATCAGTTTCTTTGAAGATGCCGTCCTGACTGGGACAGAGTTCACAGCTGGGCGTGACGCCATTCTTGCAAGCGTCACAGAACCACGGTTCTGTTGAGTTCTCTGAGGCCGAGCTCATGATAGAGTCACTTTCACCATCAACACCATAACAACCTGAGAAAAAAGAAAGAAAGTGAATGTTCAGTATTTCATATCACTGGCGGCTCAGTTCTCCTTATAAAGCCTAGACACTAAAATCATAAATTGGAAAAGGATTAGTTCCTTTTCAGAACAAAATGTACAGATAATATACTCACTTCCTTGTCATCCAAGATGTCTTTCTTTCTTCAGTTGCAAAGAAATTATGTTTTTTGAGGAAAACATTTCAGGATTTCTCTCCATATAAAAGATATGTATGGTGCCCCAAAGTTTGAACTTCCAAAATGCAGTTTAAATCCAGCTTTGAAGGCCTTAAACAATCCCAGCTCAGAAGAAGGGTCTTATCTAGCTAAACGATTGGTTATTTTAGAAACAAATTGACAATTTATATTAGGACGATTTTGAAGTTGGGGAAGAACAAAAGATGGGAGTTTTTTGACATACCCTAACGGTATTGACCCAGATCACACAGACTACACATGAGCATCAGAGATGAGACAAGACAAGAATTTGAGTTTTAAAAGTATATAAATTGTCAATTTGTTTTAAAAATAGCTAGATAAGACCCTTCTTCCTTGCCTGGGATTGTTTAGAGTCCCTTGAAGCTGCATTTAAACTGTATTTTGGAAGTTCAAACTCAGGGGCACTATACAAGCCCATTATATGGAGAGAAATCCTGAGAGTACTTTATCTGTACATTTTTTTTCTGAAAGTGAACTAATCCTTTAACATATACAATGCAGATCAAAATTAGAAAACCTACAATTTCTTAAATTTCAAGGTCACCACTTAATATTTTAAGCATATTTCATAAATTACTTGTATTCTGAAGCACAGTATAAAAAAAAAGTAAATGAGATATTTGAAAAAGAACTGATCAAAGACAGAAAACACTTGGCACCTGGTTCATAATTTACTTATTTATATGACAAACCCTGTTTAACTGGCAGCATTCCTCCAATTTTCACTGAGATTGCATGATGGCGGGTCACTCTAAGGGTAAAATCCTAAAATCTTCTATTGTGTGGTGTCATTGCAATTATTTAACTGCTCCTGATCGAGATGGAGCGTCCTCTGAACTCAAACAACTCTGGATTGGACCACTCTGAAATGATACCCATGAAAGAACCTCGCCCATGTTCTTTTTTATACTTTGTTTTTCACTGAGAAACAGAATGCGTGCCAGGAGAGGCAGCAGATAACGACGATTATTCTCCGTTTGTTTTTCGTCTCTAGTCAGGTTGGATCTCATTAATATTCATGAGATCTCGTTCCACTGTGAAATCGTTCCTACAATCAACTGTGTGTGGTCTTGCAGTCTGGTCGAATCGTCTAGCGTGCACATTCAGAAGATTATAAGGCTAAAATCGGTTGAAACTGTCTTCATGTCTGTAGTCTCCAATGGTTAAGATTTAAAACACGTCTAGTGTGTGGTCAGCCTAAAATGACAAAGCCTGCAACAGGAGATTGTTTAGATGAAGGCCAAAGGGATGACACTTTGAGCCATTGCAAGAGAAGTTGGTCATTCCAAATCTTTGATTTCTTGAATATTGCAGGTTTACAAAGACCTTAATTCATCCAAGTCCCCTAAAAATGCTGATGACTGTCCACATAAGACAAATTCACAAGAAGACAGAATAATGCAGAGACTCTTAACACTGCAGCTGGAATTGCTTACCAGTTAGGTTCTGAACAGGGTCTTGAGATGTTTATGAGAAGTCAAACTGAAAACCCACTTTGCAGTGACCAAGCTTATCTTACATTTTTTTTTACATTTACATTTAGGCATTTGGCAGACGCTTTTGTCCAAAGCGACATACAGTTGGGAGAACATAGAGCGATTCTTCATAAGGAGACAAACAGACACAGGCAGTGCTATAATACCAGATTTCAAGTGGTGCTTCAGACAAGTACAAGCTAGAAAGGGAAGGAATAAAGAGATTAATTTTTTTTTTTTTTTTTTATGGTAACAGCAAATAGAGTTGAAAGAGATGAGTTTTAAGCTGTCGCTTGAAGCTTGTCAGGGAATCAGCATTCCGGATAGGGGTAGGAAGATCGTTCCACCAGCCAGGAACAGTAAAAGAGAATGTTCTGGATAGTGATTTAGCACCTCTCTGTGATGGTACCACAAGGCGTCGCTCACTAGCAGATCTCAGAGTTCTGGAGGGGGTGTAGATTTGCAATAGCGAGTGCAGATAAGCAGGTGCAGTAGCTGTGGTTGTCCTATATGCAAGCATCAGAGTCTTGAACTTGATACGAGCCGCAATTGGGAGCCAGTGCAAGTAGATAAAGAGAGGTGTAACATGGGCTCTTTTGGGCTCGTTGAAGACCAGCCGTGCTGCTGCATTCTGAATCATTTGTAGAGGTTTGATTGTGCATGATGGAAGACCAGTCAAAAGAGCATTGCAGTAGTCCAGTCTGGAGATGACAAGGGCCTGGACAAGAAGTTGTGTAGCCTGCACTGTTAGAAAGGGCCTGATCTTTCTGATGTTGTGCAAAGCAAACCTGCAAGATCGAGTAGTCTTTGCAATATGATCTTTGAAAGACAGCTGGTCATCAAAGATGACACCCAGATTCCTGATTGAGTTTGAAGAAGTGATTGTGGAAGAGCCCAGCTGTATGGTGAACCCATGCTGTAAGTTTGGAGTGCAAGGAAAAACAAGAAGCTCAGTTTTTGCCAAGTTAAGCTGGAGGTGATGTTCTTTCATCCACGTTGAGATGTCCGCCAAGCAGCCTGAGATCCGTGCAGGTACTGTTGGATCATCTGGTTGAAATGAAAGATGGAGTTGTGTGTCGTCAGCATAGCAATGGTAGGAGAAGCCATGTGACTCTATGATGGGACCCAGTGATGTTGTGTATATGGAGAAGAGGAGAGGACCAAGAACTGATCCCTGAGGAACCCCAGTGATCAGTTGATGTGTTTTGGATACCTCTCCTCCCCAGGTTACCGTGAATGACCTACCGGTGATTTTTGCTGAGGAGCATGTTGTGTGGAGAGAGGAGAACTGGTCCAAGGTTCACTTTAGTGATGAAAGCAAGTTTAATTTAGTTGGGTCTGATTGGAAACAATATGTTCGGCACAAGCTGGGGAAAGACTGAACCTCAAGTGCGTAAATAAGTCATGGTTTGTGGGATGTTTTCTGCAGCACGAGTTGGGTCTCTTATACAGATACATGGCATGGTGAATGCAAATATCTATCAGAACCTCCTTCAGCAGTACCTTCCCTGCAAGCATCTCCCAATCAGCCTGAAATAATGAACTGGCCCTGGCCAGAGTCCTGATCTAAACCCAATTGAATCTCTTGATTGAAAATAGTTACAGCTAAGAAACCAACTACATTTACCAAAGTATAGAAGAGAGTAGAAAAGGGGACCAAAATCACATCAGCGCAGTCTGAGAAACTAGTGATGTCCTGCAGCCACAGATGTGCTGAAGCCTCAACACTTCCTGCTAATTTTTTGACGGCTGTAACCCTCCACAATTTTAGTTGTTACCTTCTTTTGTGCTACAGTGGTTTAGTTTTCCACAAAATAAAGTTTTTTGCTGAAATGCTTTGGTTATTTTGACAAACATGCTAGTAGAAAAGTGGTATACCCACAGCTGATATTCCTTTATATTTATTTTGATCAATGAAGATTAACAATATTTCAGAAAAAAAAAACTATTTATAGATTGTTCTCTAAATTTGATCAGTACTGTATATATATTTTTTGTTTCAAAAATGTCTTGAATTAAATGTCATGATACAAGGTAATGTTCACTGGCTGGCATAATTGCTCTGGTTTCTTTCTCCAAAATAAATAAAAGATTTTAAGATCTTTTTTTGGATGGAGCCAGTGAAAATATCTTTAGTGCCAAGCTTCCTGACGTAGCAACCGTGCATGACAGAATGTCAAAAGAACAAAGAAATCTAGAGCACAGAATGCTTTTGTTGTTAAACGTTTTCCAGACAAAGCTAATAATAAGGCCATTTGATCAAATGGTAGCATCACAAGTCAAAGAAGGAAGCATTGGGCCAACGAAAGCATTTTAATGCTGTCCCCTTAATTTCCTCAGGTTGCCAAGACAATTACTGTGCTGATCAGGTTACCATGACGCCTATTACACTCAGCAAACGTGCTCCATGCCACCAATAAGGGCGGCAATCAGCTCCTTCTCAACACTGCAGAGATAACGTTCCCGTTCCTAATACTGCAAACCAGCCCCCGGGCATTGGAGAAATGGAGAGAGAGAGACAAGCAAATAAAAGTTCAGGTACTTTGCATACTCACCACAAAAGAGCCAAACAGCAAAATGTGCAGAGAATGCTTAAGCATGGCTTTTTCTCTGAGTCCCAACCAGCGGGCTAAAACTTTTAGGTTTGTGGTGATAAACACAGCAGAACTTGGGAGCGGTAGATATTAAAGCTGAGGGGAAAAATTAAGGTGTGCAATTTCGTGATCTAAAATATGTTGAGCTGGACAACTTATGTTTGCCAGAAACATCCAGGTCACTTTTTCCAAGAGGAAAAACAGGTGCACGTGAAGAGCGCACAGCACCCCTCGCCAGTGGCAGCAAATAAGAGGCTTTCGAATCCACATCTCGCAGTCATTTTGAACCAAGTGGTAATGGGTGCCATTACGAAGCCCAGCCTGACGTTTATTTTCTTAAAGAAAGGTATTATGGGAACACTGCTGGCAACAGTTGGGTGCGTATTACTGACTGGGCTTTGAACCATAGGGCTGGAGCTGGCGACGATCAGTTTGCTGGTTTAACGGACTTACTGCCGAACCGTCAAGCAAATCTCCGATGTTCCTTTTGAACTCAGATACAAAGCTGGACCTGCTAAGCCACAGGGTGCTGGCTAATATGAGCTAAGCTGGAAAAAAGTGATGACTATAGGAGAGCTTCATAATCCCTGAGGAGAAGATTATCCTTGTCAGAAATGACGAGCTTGGCAGTTAAAGAGCGACCTGGGGAAGGGTGGTGACAAAAATCAAGAGGAACACTTTTAAGATTTAATGGAGGAAGGCTCAAGATTGGCTTCAGAATGAGTTAACAGGCTAGGCTGCTGTGCGTTTCTGTCAGAGTACAACTGAAATCAGACAATGAGGGGAAAACTGCTGGCATTGTGTGTGTGTGTGTGTGTGTGTGTGTGTGTGTCCTTCACCAATCTGTTAGGTGTTCAACTTCACTTTCATGATGTGCAAACAATGACGAGTACGCAATCATTTATCTGCACGCTATAAAAATGACAGTGAGTTGCTTTATTTGCATCTCTAATAGCCAAAGGGAACAGAATAACTTCGTTACAGTTCTGACTTCAAGCAAATTATTCCTTGCAGTGATAGCAATATATTTGCATAAAGGTCCTTATTTATAATTTTTTTTTTTAACAAAATTTGCAATTACAGTCATCTACAGGCACCTATAACAGGATGAAACCAGTATCCAGAGGGTTTAAAGGCTGCAATGTGAATCGCATATTTTTGTTACATTTTTGAGGTATAATAAGGTTGAATTGATCAAAAATACATTAAAAACAGTAATGCTGTGAAATATTATTACTATTAAAATAACTGTTTTGTATTTTAATATATTTAAAAAAAGCTATTTATTCCTGTTAATGCAATGCTGAGTCTTCAGTGTCACATGACCCTTCAGAAATCATTCTAATATGCTAATTTAGTGCTGACAAAATACATTTTTATTATCAACATTGATTAAAAGAGTAGCATTTTTTTTAAATCTTTAAAATATTCTGTAACAATGACAATCAATCAAATTAAACAATAAATCCGGTGAGAAGTGACACGGAAGTGCTGAGAAGAGAGCAAAAAAACAACAATTATGAATTAGAAGTGCAAAATGAGGATTTGTAAAGGAAGATGTTGGAGGATTTCGATATAAGCCAAGAGGAGACATGTTTTCCTTTGGTGTAAACAAAACTTGGTTCTCACAAAACTAGCATATTCTCACCGGAGCCTATATCCTGTGGCATACATCCCGTGTCATCACTTAAACAAGGTCACTCTCTCGTGAACACGCATATGACAGTTAGCGGTAGCTAGAGATCGCAGTTTCAGTTTTAAATATGGATTTTTTCCTACACAAACGCATTGATTCACTTCTGAAGGCCTTTATTAACCTTTATTAATTTTATGATGGATGCACTTTATTGGACTTAAAAATCTCAACAGCCATTCGCTGGCATTATTAAGCTTAGAGCACCCAGTACATTTTTAAATATAACTCTGATTGTATTCGTCTGAAAGATCAAAGTCATATGTGACCACGGACCACAAAACCAGTAATAAGGGTCCATTTTTTACATTTGAGCTTTATACATCATCTGAAATCTGAATAAATAAGCTTTCCATTCATGTATGGTTTGTTACGATGGGACAACATTTGGCCGAGATACAACCATTTGAAAATCTGGAATCTGAGGGTGCAAAAAAAAAAAAAACATTGAGAAAATCGCCTTTAAAGTTGTCCAAATGAAGTTCTAGCATTGCATATTACTTATAAAAAATATGTTTTGATATATTTACAGAAGGAAATTTACAAAATATCTACACAGAACATGATCTTTCCTTGATATCCTAATGAGTTTTGGCATAAAACAAAAATCAACCATTTTGACCATACAATGTATTTTTGGCTATTGCTACAAATATACCCCAGCGACTTATGACTGGTTTTGTGGCCCAGAGTGAGTAATTCCTATGGTAATTAAATTTTTTGGGTGAACTATCCCTTTTAAATTTATTGCATGACTTGTAAGTTACTTATTCTATAAAAAAAGAAGAAGAAAAAAAAGGGACGAGACAAAATTATTTACAGGGGTTCAACAAAAACTGCAACTTTACCTCCGTATTGCACCCAGAACATTCTGTTAATATGAAGTCCTTTGACTCTTTCTGTCTTTGTCAAATGATTAATGAGTAAACGTTCAGCGCAGCGATGTATTTCAATTATATTCACTCCGTTTCTTCCCTAAATGCTAATATTTTTCATCCAGGATGAAGTAGATTTATTCAATAGCTCAAATATTAGCCAAGTCAGCATGCAAAGCAGGACCACAGAGAGGAACAACAGAATCGAGTCGAGGGGCACAGGAATGAATGAATAGGGCCAATTAGAGCCCATAGACCTGGCAGATGAGAAAGAAAAAAAAAAGATGAGGTAAAAGCTACGAATGGCAGTTGCCTTGATGTAAATCAGCAAAACTGATTCATAGTTAGTAAAAAAAAAAGCCTTTTGAAAACCAGCACTCTCTCTTTCACAAAACAATACAATCATTTTCATAACCACCAATGCGTGGAATAAATCATTTCCTCATTAAGAGGCGAATGAAAAGAAATAAAATGCGAGTGAAAAAAAAATTCAAGGTTCTATCAAACCAGATAACATTTTAATTGAATACTTGTTTAATTCTGTGAAGCTGGTTTTGTACTGGGATGAAACCAATGTGATTCGGCTGTTATTCAGCAAGGCACCTTTTTAGGAACAAAGGCTTGAATTTGCTTAATAAATTGGTTTTATTCAGAAGGTTTGAAATGTTTTGTTCCTTTAGTCAAAAGTCAAAAGTGTTTTCACTACTCCGGCATGCAGCTATTGAATACATTCCACACTGCACAATATAAAATATAACATTTTCAGGCTTTCATTCCTTTACAACAATTCACAATCAGATATTTGTTACTATACAGTTCAATAACTGAAGGAACAACCACCCCAGGGTTAAAGGGTTAGTTCACCCAAAAATGAAAAGAGTTTTATTGTTTCATTAATTACTCATTAACCCTCATGTCGTTCCAACCCTGTAAGACCTTTGTTCATCTTCGAAACACAAATTAAGATATTTTTGATGAAATCCGAGAGCTCTCTGACCCTAAATAGACACCAACGCAACTAACACGTTCAAGGCCCAGAAAGGTAATCAGGACGTTGTTAAATTGGCCCTTTTGACTTTAGTGGTTCAACCGTATGCAAAGTAAACAAAAACAACTTTATTCAACAATTTCTTCTCTTCTGTGTCAGCATTCGACACACATTTCACCGAAACCATTCAGCGACAACAACAAACAAAAGAAAGAATTCCAAATTCTTTTTTCACCACACTGTAGCTTATTCTAGCCAAGAATCACTATGCCTCAAGTGTAATTTTAGCAGTTTGTTACCTTGTGAACCCACAGGCACATCTTCAGAGGCAGAGACATTGCCGCAACTCAGCCTAGGGTCACATGCATCGCAGGTTCATTGTGATAATACAATCCTCCTTGAAGGCAAGCTGAAACTTAGACAGGAAGCAAGGGAACAGCGCTCACGGTCTGAGGACTGGAAGATCAGATAAAGCAAGGGAGAAACATGTTTTTAACCTTGAGCAAAATACTTAACCTGAATTAATTTAGCAATTACCCATCTGTACAAAGGGATAATGTGAGCTCTTCTGCCAGGTGCACCAGTGTGAAAACACACGTGCAAAGTGCTTTCAATACATCCTGCTACACTCCGCATAGCAAATACCTTCAAGCAAAACTGTTTAACTTCCGATGAAAAACCCATTTATAAAACTAAGGCAGTTCAGCACACAAAGTCTCTTACAGTGTTCCCAAAACATAGACCCATCACAAGAACTGTCATAACACAACATGATATAAAGGAGAAAAACAAAACCATTACTCCTGTAACAAAATACACAGCTAAAAGCACAAGACAGAGTAGTCTCCAATCATTTATTTTTGTCTGGTTTGCACTAGACCAAGTTTTAAGAGTGTGTCCAACTGAAACATGATAATGGATTGGAAGACAGTGCAATGAGTGTGTTTCCATTACTCTAACCTCTAGGTTTGTGCTGTGAACAATGTTTTCCAAAATATACTAGATCTACATCAAATGTACAAAGTTACAAATAACTCTAGTTTACACTAGGAACCATTCCATTTTTTTTTTTTTTTTAATATTTTTGTTCATGACATTCTGTTTTTTTAATGAATGACTTTGAGGTTTTTTTTAGAGAATGAAATGCATACAGCTTTCAACTTACTGTGTTTTTGTTGTATTAAAGACTTGTGAGACTTAAGCTGCGTTTACACTAGTGCATATTTGTTTTAAAACGCATAACTTCTGCTAGTTGCTGTCGTTTACACTACTCCTGCGTTTTTGACCCTCAAAAACTGACACTTTTGCAGTCCCTGTTTTAGTTTGAAAACTCTGAGGTTACGTTTCAGTGTAAACGGACCAAAACGATGGCGTAGCTGCCCACATTCTCTCAGCATATCCTTGATGATCATCTACCTATAAATATCTATGGTTGTACCTGCATGAATCGTCATATGACATGCGTTTTTGGTTGTGCAGTGTATACGGAGATCGTTTCTGAAAAGCAGTGAAAACGCCAGCATAGACCGTTTTAAAATGAAAACGCACAGGGCCTTAAATAAATGTAGGATCAGTAAGATTTGTAATGTTCTTTAAAGAAGTATTTTCTGCTCCTCAAGGCTGTTTATTTGATTTAAAATACAGAAAAAAACAGTAATATTGTGAAATATTATTGCAATTTAAAACAGTGGTTTTCTATTTAAATACACTTTAAATACACTAAGCAGAATGTATTCCTGTGATGCAATGCTGAATTTTTAGCATCAGTCTTCAGTGTCACATGATCCTTTAGAAATCATTCTAATATGTTGGAAACAGTTGTGCTGCTTAACACTTTTTTTGAGAACCTGTGATGTTTTTTCCGGATTGTTTGATGAAAAAACATAAAAACAGCATTTATTTAAAATAGAAATATTCTGTAATAATATACACTATTGTTCTAAGTTTGGGGTCAGTGCACTTTTTCTTTCTTGATAGTAAAGTGGTAAGAGATTTTAACTTTTCATTCAAAGAATTCTCAAAAAATTATCACAATAAAAAAAAAAATAAATAATAAATAAATAAATAAATAAATAAATAAAAAAAAAATATATATATATATATATATATATTAGAATGATTTCAGAAGGATCGTGTGACACTGAAGACTGGAGTAATGAATGATGAAAATTCAGCTTTGCATTAAAGAAATAATTTATAATTTGAAGCATATTAAAATACTGTTTGAATATACTTTACTGTTGTTTTAAATTGCAAAAATATTTCAATATATTTGTATGTATTTTTGATCAAATAAAAGGAACTTTGATGAGCATGAGAAAAAAAAAAAAAACTTAAAAACCTCATGATTCCAAACTTTTGAAAGGCAGTGTATATTAATAAAGAGAAAAGTTCCCTTGGGAGCTAACTGAAATAAGTTTATATTGAAGTACTAAAATGACTAAAACTGAAATAAAAAATCAATTAAAGCTAGATTTAATCAACCAAAATTGCTAGACCATAAACTAAAATAAACATGAAAATAAACAGCCAATTCATATAAATAATACTAAACACTGATCAAAACCAGTACAATTCCCGACATCTCTAGTGGATATTTACTCTGACAACGACTGGATCTGATTACATAAAATCAGTTTGGTTTAATTTGTTGTTTCACAATTATTTTACAACTGAATGTAGGTCAGGAATTAAATTGATATGGAAAAGAAATAATCAAATAATTCACAAATTATAGTCATCATAACTATATCATTCCACATTGTGTATTTAGATTGATTATGATGCATCAATGCATTATTACAGCCCTAATAAACACATGCTTATTTTACTGAACATTAACCAAGCATAAATTTGGATATGCAAGCTGAATTAAGTGTTAACTGAAAATGGACAACAAAGTGAGACAAAGCAAAAGACAACATAAAAAACAGAACAATATTCTCTGAGGACTAAATTTGACCAAAAAAAAAGAACAAAAAAAACATTTAAGCAAGTAACCAACCTAAATGAATTGCACATGTTTGGGGAAATAATTAACTTTACGGTCCAGAACTCATTAGGGTCTTACTGAAATCAATACCAGCAGCATGGTAATTGGTGTTCCAATGAGTGCAAAGCCATTACTGAACGATGTGATGCTTTTTACTGGGGAACGGTTTTAATAAACTCACTCCACTGAATGACAGTGGCGACCATTACAACACAGCCGGTAAAATTCCTCTTTTTGTTTTAATGAACTACTAAAGGACATAAAAACAACAAACAAGTTGAAGGCGGAAAACAAGGATTCATAATTAGCCTGAATAGCCATCGCCGACCAGATCAAGTATGGCGGGGAGCGCCTCTTTTAACACTTCTCGGGTAATGACGAACGTGCAAATTGAGCGCGTTAGAGTTAGATGCTAATCAAAAGCATTGTGCGAGCGCTAGTTTGAGCTCAGACGGGAAATGCGTGTCAACTGCTGGAACCAAGAGGCTCCGGTCTTCCGCTCTGATTGAAGATGAGTCTCCAGCGCTTCTCTCTGATAGAGTCTTTCCCTTTAGAGTTTGAGCGAGGCCATATGCGAGGTCAGAGCCTCCACAGACTGCCGAGCTTCAGAGTCAAGCTGTGAGACACTTGCGCGCATCTAAGGATGACAGCTTGTCTCTTATCTTCGGTGCTGCTCTTGTGGCCCCTTTGCCCCATTACTTTATCATTCCATTTTTCCTGGCTCCTTCCCAAGAACATTTCCAAATCTCACTGCCTACTGGAGCCATCCAAATACTGCAACGTTAAGCAAAACCGCCACTTGAACTTTCTCTCGGTAAATAGGCAGATTCAAATCTAAATCCTTTGTTTCAGCAGCCACCCATGCACCCCACAGTTTGAGACGTGACATCCCATTTTTTACTGCGCCAGGCTGCCGAAAGCAGACTCTTTTCAACGCTTTTCAAAAGCTCTGCGGCTTTGGCGGAAGCAGCCTGACCCAAAATAGCTGACGTGAAGAAACCGCAGACGATCGCTGGGCAGGGACAGCAAACTACCTGCAGGTCTTGCTTTTGTCTCTATGCGAAGAGCCCTACAGAAAGCGCACCTTACTCAGTGGCACTTGTCTAAAGGTCACCTTTTCAAACTAGTGCACAAATATCAAGTGAGCATTTGTGACACAGTTAGCCATTAGGGCCGCCCCACCTCCTGGACCAATCATGCCCTCTCCCACAGGGAATAGTGGTACCATGGAGCAGCTGGTACTAGCAGGTGGCAAGCGACTGGCCCAGGTCAAGAATTTTGCTCTGAAACAGCTGTCCAGCCCCTTGGAAGCTGCTACCATTCTCTGTCCGGATGTGATCTATAGGAAAATATCATTCAAGTGGATATTGGATCAGTCAAATGTAACTCTCACAGAGTTAGACTAGTGACTAGGGGTAGTCCAGCCAAAAATCTGTCTTTCCTTCTTCTGTAGAACACAAGAGATGGTATTTTGAGAAAAGTGTCTATACAACGAAAGTCGCTGGTCACCAAACATCACATTTGGTTACCAACATTGTACAAAATATCTTCTTTTGAGTTTCTTATAAGAATTAAGAAGGTTTGGAACAACATGAGGGTGAGTGAATTATGAAAATGTTTATTTTTTGGCTGACCTATAGAGTGCCTTGCAAAAGTATTCATACATTCATCCATTTTTTCCCCACATCAGTCTACACTGCATAAACCATAATGACAAAGCAGGTTTTAACTTTGCAAATTTATTGAAAATTACAAACTTAAATGATTCCATTGCATAAGTATTCACACTATTATCTGAGACACTTGAATTTAGCTCAGAAGCATTCATCTTGCTTGTAGATGTTACTACATATTGACTGAAGTTAACCTGTGGCAAATTCAATTGAATGGTTAGGATTTGGAAAGGTGCACGTCTTAATAAAAGGTCTAACAGCTGAAAATGCCTATCAGAGCAAAAACCAAGCAGAGGTCAAAAAAACTGCCTGAAGAGCTTAGAAACAGTATTGCATCAAGTCACATATCTGGGAAAGAGTTCAGAAAAAAATTCTGCTGCATTAAAGGTTCACGGAAGCATGTAGTCTCTGTTACCCTTAATATAAGTAGTTTGATACAACTAAGACTCTTCCTAGACCTGGCCTCCTGAAAAAACAAGATTCTGTGGTCTGATGAACCTCAATTCCAAGCATCAAGTTTGAAGGAAACAAGGCACTATTCATCACCTGCATAGTTGCATCCAAGTGGTAAAGTGTGGTGGTAGCAACTTCATGCTGGGGGCTGTGGGGCTAGAAAAAAAGCTTAATGCACCAAAATATTGAAATAGCCTTAATGAAAACCCAGTCCAGAGCATTCAGAACCTCAGACTGGGCAGAAGGTTCACCTTCCCAACAGGACAATGACCCTAAGCACACAGCAAGGGTGGCTTATAGACAACTCTGTGAATGTCCTTGAGTGACCCAGCCACAGCCTGGGCTTGAACCCAATCAAACATTTCTGAAGAAACCTGAAAATGTGCATCTGCCCCCATCCAAGCTGACAGAGCTTGAAAAGTGAAGAGGTGAGGAGAAGAATGGCAGATAACTGCCTAATGCTGATGTGCAAAGCTTGTCGCATCATACTCAAAAAGACTAGAGGCTGTAAAGGAGCTTCAACCAAGTACTGAGCTGCTGAGTACTGATTTCAGTTTTTTTTTATTTTTAATACATTTACAAAGTTGTGACAATTCTGTTTTTGCTTTGTCATTATGGTGTATGGAGTATAGATTGATGTGGGGAAAAAAAGTAATTTAAAGCAGTTTAACATAAGGCAGCAACAAAACAAATGTGAAAAAAATGGAGTATGAACACTTTTGCAATGCACTGTACATTAACCTAATCATTAGAATGATAGTACTGAATCAAACACTCACCATACTAGAAAATGCAGAATGTAAGATTGTACCTAGAAAATGGCAACAACGCAACCGATTGATCTGAGTTGAAATATATAAACGCAAAGCTTCCATGAAGAAAGCAGTTGCTAGCAAGTGGCAAGTTCAAACTAGACGAACATTAAGAGTTCATACTACTTATTACATGGCACTTCAACACATATAATTATGGCAATAAAAGATACTGATTTAAGATAAACAGTTTTAAAATCTTACCAGTTCATTAGTAATCTTTCAATCTACAAACAACCATCGCAAAATGGCAGCAGCTGCGTTTGAATAAACAAGAGAGTGAGTCTGCAATACCAGGATGACATAATTAAATATTTGTATAGAGAATATTGATTTGAGTTTTAATATTTTATTAGCCAACCAAACGCAAAGCTTGCTTGAAAAAAAAAAATAAAAAATTCCCAGCAAGTGAACAGCGACAACTGCAGTTATCTGGAGTAACCTGTGTTAGTATTCCACAAATGCAATCCATAAATGTTGTTATTATTAAATTACTGGTACCATGATGTGGAGTAGTGATCATGCCACTTTTACAAGTCCTTAAATATTCCCACAGCAGGACTGAGGAAGCGAGAAGTAGAGAGTGGGAGCAAGAAGATTCAAAGTGCACATGAAGCAACAGAACTGCAGAACAGATTCTGCACTCTATAGGCCTCACTGCATTTTATACTTTCTATAACAATCCTGAAGAGGAGCGCGAGTGACTTTGTGCGTCTATGAATCTGAGAAGTGTGCGGCTCTCAGAGCTGACACTGCAACACTGCTCTTGGCACGGTAAAGGATTCCTGGATGCTTCAAGGTTGCCCTCTGATTCAGTGGCGCTAGGTTATGAAGTAGCTTGTTTCAGTGAGCTGACACTAAAGAGAGAGGAGTGAGTGTGCTAAAAAGAGTGTGTGCTTGCAATAGATGCCTCACTGCTGTTGTATGTGTGTCATCTAACCAGGATGGCAGAGCCAGTGACTGATTTAACCATTTTCTAACTCAGACATGCTATCGGTTTGAGAGTGCAGCTTATTTGACTTAGATAACACCACTGACAGCTTCAGACTAAAAACAACCCAACGGCTCCTAAAATTACACTTGTTTTTTTTTTTGAAAAATTACAAAATTGCTTGATACAAACAGTTGTTTAGAAACGCCATTGCTCATCCTCTCTATCTTTTGTGGATGAATTGTGAAAGTGAATTCCCCCCACACTCCCCCTCACATTTATAACATCTCAGTTTTAGTTTTTTTTTTTTAATAAATGGTATTTTGTTTAACCAGTGTTGGGGGTAATGCATTACAAGTAATGCGAGTTACGTAATCAGATTTTTTTTTTTACTTTTTCATTTACAAGAAAGTAACGGCAGTTACATTTAGTTTCCTTTATTATTTAATCCCATTTTATTAGCCAATGTCTTTGCTGCTGACCTTTTTTGATCCAATCCAGCCATACTAAAAAGCAAAAATTACTTTAGATATTAATATTTGTAATTAATTTTTCTCATTGCTGAAGAATATTAAATTTACTTTTCCTTCAGCCTTAGGCTTATTCATTTCACTTTCTGGTGTAAAAGGACCATTACACACTGCAAAAAAAAGAAACTGCAATTTTCTTAGTATTTTTTTGTTTTCTATTAATAATATCTCAGAATTTTTAAATCAAAAAGAATTCACTTTACAAGTAAAATATATTATGTCTTGTTTTTAAAACAAGCAACAATATCTGCCAATGGGGGCAAGAAAAAAAAAAAAAAAAACTTGTTTAGCCTTTAAATTAAGATAATTTTTCTTACCCCACTGGCAGATATTTTTGCTATTTAAGTAGAAATGAACAAAATTTAGATAATGTTTTTTAGAAAACAAGACTTAATATCTTAAATGATTTTATTTGTCAAGTAAATGCATCTCGATTCAAGAATGTTTTGATATTTATACTAGAAAACAAGACAAAAATACTAAGTAAAAAAATCATTTTTGCAGTGCATTTGCTAAAAATCTAACTTGTGATATATATATATATATATATATATATATATATATATATATATATATATATATATGTTTAAATAAAAGCAAGCTCTGCCCAGATTTAAAAAATAATGTACTACTTTCTATAAAAAAGTATCTAGTTACTTTTTAGGGTATAGCACAATATTGTCATGCATTAAGTAACTTTCCCCAACACTGGTTTTAACTTTCTATTCATCAAAAAAAAAAAAAAAAAAAAATCTTTGGCAGCTGCTTTCAACATTTAAAAATTGTAAGAAAAGTTTCTTGAACAAATCAGCATATTAGATGATTTCAAATGAGTTTAAAATCTATTTAAATAGGAAACATTTAACTTAATATTATAATAATTTCAATAATGTCAATAACGAAAAAAATATTTTTAAGATCTATTTTTGGCATTTACAGTAGTAATGACAAGTCATGATGTTGGGGGAAGGGGTAGAACTGGAACCAATAGGACTTTATTTTTACATTATTTTTTATGTATTATAATGTAATATAATATAATATAATTATTTTCAAAATACCACCCTCAAAAAGTACTGAATGAATGAAACCAGGATGATTTATTACACTAATACACTTTTTTTTTTCATTATTTTTTTAATAGTCCTCAAAACTATTCTCTTTGTACAAAATATAATCTCTTAACTTTTCCTTTGAATTTAAGGTGATTTTTCCCCAGGAATTTCTTCATCAGATTCACCCTTCTGGGATCCATTGCAGTATTTAAAAAAAAACAAAAAAAAAAACACAGACATGCATCAAGAATCAACTAGGGGGTAACATAAAGTACAGTACTATTACAATAAATATAGCATGTTTTAGTAAAATGAGTGCATATATTCTTCATTTGCCACTTATTGCTATGTGCTGAGCTGAAAGGATGAACAGGCACAAGCTCTGAAGATGTAATTAACTAATGCGTCCTCAGCAGATGAAATCTGATAAGCAAGCAGGTAAGCAAGTAGTCATTTAACCAATGCTTTAATCCAAAGTGACTTACTTGTTACAAAGACAATCCCTTCAGAGATTAAGCTTGTTGCTCAAGGGCTCAAGAGAGATTGTTGTTCCTCGGGGGGCTTGAACCAGCAACCTTTACTCTGAACAATTCTCATTTTTTGTCACTATGCCATGCCACATAAGACTAAACATCCAAGCATCCTTGATCCAATCAACAACCAACTGAAACCAACTTGTTTCCTCAATCCGTTCCTTTCCGTTGTGTCACAATATGGGAGAAAAGATTGTTTCATTACGACTTTAATAAGGTACGCTCATGAGATAAAGTTTAATTAGAGCTTTTTAACATAATTTGTACAGCTTGAGATGATGTAACCAGCCAAATGTTTTTAATTAATTCTTTAAAGCAGATTTATTGGAGGTTATTTCCAAGCATACCTAACATATGTGCACAAAACTGAATCTCATAAAAACTCAAATATATTCAAGCAGAACAGGCTTCTACTACTCTTTTTACCCTCCGTGTAGAACTACCTGTGAAGCTTCTGCAAATCAACAGAACGTCTGCACAAAAACAAGCAGTAAATAAATAATTAAAGAAATAAATCAGTGAGTAATTGAAAATTAGTGGTGACACATTGATCCAGCCTGCCCGGCTGGTGTTAAGCGGACCTGTCTGAATGAGACGGCCGCCGCTAAAAGACGGTTTAAAGCGTAATTGATTTTTGTTTCCAACGAGTCAGAGTCACAATGAGCTAATAATGTGGGATGATGAAGATCACTCTCTGTTCTGTTTATTCTCCTCACGCTTGCTTGACAATGCAATCTAGTGTACAGGTGCACAGTGAATGTATGGCATACAATGAAACAAGTTTCACAACAAACTTGAAAGGAACATAATTGGTGCTTGTGCTTGTATTCTTATCTAACTGAAAACTACCTAAAACTACCTCGAATGTAAGTTTTTGGACCTTCTAAGATGCTTATTATTTTTATTATTAGTTTTAACTCAGTTGCATGATGTGCATGAATTGCATAATATGGCTAACTGGTTGATATCAACGTGAGCTTATCATGCGTGTATACATCATACTTCGGAAAACTACTAATTTCTTTATGTAAACCTTTTAAATGATTAGTTCACTTCCAGAATAAAAATGTATTTCTTCAGTCGAAAAGAAATTAAGGTTTTTGAGGGAAACATTCCAGGATTTTTCTCCGTATAGTGGACTTCACTATGAGAGTCCAAATTGCAGTTTCAGTGCAGCTTCAAAGGGCTCTACATAATCCCAGCTGAGGAATTAGGGTCTCATCTACCGAAACTTCGTCATTTTCTAAAAAAAAATTAAATAAAAATGTATATACACTTTTTAACCACAAATGCTCATCTTGCGCTAGCTCTGTGAACCGCATGTGCGTCTTCACTCATTACATAATCACGCTGGAAAGGTCACATGTGGTTAGTTCTTCATGTGTACTTCGGTTCAAAAAGGTATGGTATAGCGAAAAAGTCCACCTTACTTTCTCCTCCAACTTCAAAATCGTACGACATTGTTGTAGGACGCTTTGTAAACACTGGGTTGGTACTTCTGCCTACGTCACATGTAGTTGACTATATAATGCGTGAGGTTGAGCTAGAGCAAGACGAGCATTTGTGGGTATGAAGTATATACATTTTTATTTCTTTCTTTTTTTAATCACAATTTTTTTTTTTTTTAATCACTATCTGCTAGATAAGATCCATATTCCTCATCTGGGACTGTGTAGAGCTCTTTGAAGCTGCACTGAAACAGCAATTGGAAACTTCAACCCGTTGGCCACCATTGAAGTTCACTATATGGAGTAATTTATCAGGAATTTTTTAATCTGGAAGTGAACCAATCCTTTAAATTAGCAAAATGTGAGTGCACCTTTAAGCTTTTTTGTCAAAAAAAAAGTTAAGAGATTTGCAATGGGAAAGGAGGAACTGAATATTAATATACACTCTAAAACTCATTTTTCAAAACTTTGTGCAAACATTTGAGATCAATATTTGAGCCGAGTTTTTGGTGGCAGGCTGCAGAGTTTGGGATTTTACCTTCATGCACGGTCACGCCACAGTTGTCACACTGGATGATCTCATCCGCATCTTCGCTGTTGTCTCCCAGACACACGCAGCAGATAAGAATATGCTCCATCCGCTGGGAGCTCCAGGTCTGGGGCCGTTCCAACAGAGAGTCCTGAGGAAGCAATGGATAACTTAGCAATCCAACTCCAGTTAGGGATGTTACAACTGATAGGACTAGTGTCCTAAACCATAGTCCAAATATCTTCCTCTGAGAAACTGAAATGGACCAGTGTGGGGGAAAAAAAAAGCCACTCAAAAGCTTCTGCTCTAATTCCATCTCTGAGATTGGAAGATTAGCCAATCCTATAAACTGAAGTTCTCAGATAAGCCCATTCACAAGGATTGCTCTTTTGTATCAACAATCTGATGGCATGTGAGCCAATGACTGGATTATCTGATTGATATGCTTGTGTATTCCTAAATGTACAATAATACATTTGCATTTGAGAATTCAAGTTGATTCCATATAACTGAACTTATGGCAACATCAGCTATTCGATTTTATTAGACACAAACCAGTTTTCAGTAAATGATAGAGACAGGTGGCTAGTTTATTAAAGCGAACCACGAGTATAAAGGCTTAATATAATGTAAATGATGTCTTTTACTAAAATATGTAGTAAAAACCCATTAAAGAGTTATGTTATTTAAAAATTCCACATTGTTTTATACATATTTTGGTGAGAACTCATTGAGCTACCAGCTACCAGTTGCTATTTTTACTAAAATACTGATATGATGACCACAGCTACTGAAAGAGCTTACAGGTGGCAATGGATATAAGCATAGGCTTAAACATCATATCGTTTTTTTTCCACAATAAGTCTAAATGGCCTCGGATATCCAGTGAAATCACACTGAGAAACTCCATTAGTGGCTGCGGCATCATGACGAGCAACAGCATGTTTGAATTCTGCCGGGATTTTGCTTTTCTTGTATCTGCCATTTTGCTTTTCTTGTATCTGCCAATTGCAAGCTCTTTTATTAGCTGTTGTCTACTAAAAGCCTCAAAGGCATCAGGGCTAAAATGGCGGGAAAAAAGACACAGGTCTTTAGAAAGGT
The DNA here is from genome assembly GCA_033026305.1 of Cirrhinus molitorella. Classification (NCBI taxonomy): domain Eukaryota; kingdom Metazoa; phylum Chordata; class Actinopteri; order Cypriniformes; family Cyprinidae; genus Cirrhinus; species Cirrhinus molitorella. Next base: position 6,724,495 of record CM065131.1, read on the forward strand.
TTATTCATGCACAGGCTTCTTCCCATTCTTTTCTCCTATTCTTGTCGCTAGGAAAGCAGTAAAGACTTCAACACACAACCCAAAGCCGCACAATGTGGCATGGTATCAGTATTTTATTTTCTGAGTTGTTCTGTGGTAAAACATAGCAACAGTCCATAAGTATGTAGAAAGTAACTAAATTGAGCATTCTGAAAATACAGAATTTGAATATGAATAATGTGTAGATCTTTCTGATAATGAAAAGTGCATACTGCAAATGAAAAAAATGTTTTTATATACACTACCATTCAAAAGTATGGACTTTAAGATTCTTTAAAAGGAACACTTTTTTTGAAAAAAAAAACAAAAAAAAAAAACTCCCAACTCCCAAAAAAAACCTTTCCAACTCCCCTAGAGTCAAACAGATGACTCTAAAGACTTGACTCTTTTGTAGTTACATCGTGTACTAAGGCCGACAGAAAATGAAAAGTTGTGATTTTCCAGGCTGATATGGATAGGAACTGTACTCTCATTCTGGCGTAATAATCAGGAAACTTTCCTGCCGTACCATGGGTGCAGCAGGCGCAATGATATTACGCAGCAGCTGAAAATAATCCCCAGCTAGGTACTTTCCAACGTGACCAGCACTAAGCCACCAAGTAATAGCAATAGTTTAATAGTAAAATAGCTGGGGACTATATTTAGGCCCTGCGTAATATCATTGCGCCTGCTGCACCCATGTTACGGCAGCAAAGTTCCTTGATTGTTACGCTGGAATGAGAGTATAGTTCCTATCCATATCAGCTTGGAAAATCGCAACTTTTCATTTTCTGTCGATCTTTGTACACGATGTGACTACAGAAAAGTCAAATTTTAAATAGGAAAAATATCGAAAATCTTTGGTCATTTTTGAACAAGATGCTAATGGTCTAATCTGATTCAGTGATCCATGCTAAGCTATGCTAAAAGTGCTAAAGGCAGACCCGGAGATCGGCTGAATGAATTTAAAAACGGTAAAACTCATCTGTTTAACTCTAGAAGAGTTGGAAAATAAGCCTATTTTCAAAAAAAGGGGAGTGTCCCTTTAAGTTTTTTATGCTCACTAAGGCTCCACCTATTTAAACAAAAATACATTAAAAACAGTAATATTATGGAAAACTATTGCAATTTAAAATAGCTGTTTTCTATTTTTACATATTTTAAAATGTAATTTATTCCTGTGATAGCAAAGCCATTACTCCAGTTTTCAGTGTCACATGATCCTTTAAAAATCATTCTAATACCCTGATTTGCTGCTCAAGAAGCATTTATTATTTTTCTTTAAGATTAACAGTTAACAGTTGTGCTGCTTAGTATTTTTTTTTAAACAGTGATGCATCATTTCTGGATTATTTGATGAAAAGGAAGTTCAAAAGAACAGCATTTGAAATAGAAATCTTTTGTAACACTATAAGTGTCACTTTTAATCAATTTAATGCATCTTTGCTGAATAAAAGTATTATTTCCGTTCGAAAGCATTTCTTATTGATCCCAAACATTTAAACAGTAGTGCAATATCAGCGGAGATTTTACCTCATTGCCCTTCCCATGAGATGTGCTGTGGCTGTCATTGGTCTCCTCTTCATCAAACGTGCCTGTGCTCTTCCCTGCTTTCCTCTTTGATGTCTTCTCTTCTTCCTCACTATCACTACTACTGGTCTCATTATCATCATCTTCATTGTCATCTTCATCACTACCCCCATCCTCCTCTTCCTCACTCCCTTCTTTCTCCTTCCCAGATGACGCCTTGCCTTTCTTTTTTCCTTGTGTGGGCCTCCAGTCATTGTCATCCTCGCTGTCATAATCATCCATTTCGTTTAGTTCTTCCATAGTAGTGAAGTCCAGCATGGGCCGGTTCCGCCGTAGGTTCCATTTTTTCGGCTCTGCTGAGCTTTCTTCTGTGGTGCCAGTACCATTTGGTTCTGTATCTGAGGATTTTTCTCCTTTTTTGCGATTCTTGGAGGTTCCCCCTGCTTCTTTGCTGCTGGTCTCCTCAGAAAAAGACTGCTCCTTGGCTTTCTCCTCTTCTTCAGAGTCATCATTTAATTCTTTGGGCTCTTCATCATCCATGCCTTCTTCGTCGGCTGAGCCAACAGCGTCAGAGTCGCTTTCAGAGCCTGCAGCGCTGTCCTTTGAACCCTCCTCATCACTCCCATTGCCAGTGCCTTCTGAACCTGATACAAAAGGATGTGAGATTAACTTTTTGTTTTTTGGGCACAATGCAAACAAAAAGACTCTTCTGACAGAAAGTTTCACTTTAAATGTTTCATGTACAACGGATAAACAATTCATAAAAGGTTTCAAATGAATGGTATTTAAAAAAAAAGGGGGGGTTATTTCCAAAACCCAAAAGGTTTTATTCTTAAAGGAGAAGTTCGGTGTGAAATGGACCTGGGGTGTATTAAAACATGTTACCGAGTACAATCATATGTCCAATTCCCACCTCCGTTAACCCAAAGCTTTCCGAATTCTAACATTATTTGCCTGTGCTTCCATTGGGCTTACAATGTTAGTGCTAGGGGCATAGCATAGCCTTTGCAGCTAAATCACTATTTTTACACCATTAACAACGTTCAAAGTAACTTCTGGGGGCCTTGACATTTAGGCGCGATAAGTCGATTGACGATCTTCATGATCGTCCGTTCTGTTCTGTTCCCCTGTCCTACTTGTTCGTTCGTGATCGTCAATCGACTTATCGCGTCTTAATTTTAAGATGGCGGAAAACGGGAAATTCAAGGAAGGTACTGTATAAACTGTCTTTTTAATAAACTACTTGTGCACTTTCAAAGTTCTCAGTGTCTCGTTTTAAATGTCAGGGCCCTCAGAAGTCCACCAATTGAGTGTGGAGTTACTTAATGGAAGCACAGGTAAATAATGTTATAATTCGGAAAGCTTTGTGTTAACGGAGGTGGGAATTGGACATATGATTGTACTCGGTAACATGTTTTAATACACCCCAGGTCCATTTCACACCAAACTTCTCCTTTAACATAAAACTCATTTTATTATTGTAGTACATCACAAGCAAGGTATTTTTTTAGCTGGCTGATACAGATTAAAAACAGAAGAGAAACTTGTATTAGTCATTAAAAATACTGTGTGTTGTAAATTGATATTAGAAAAGGAAACGTTTTAATTGATGTTATATTTAAAAAAAAAAAGTATTAAACTTTTTTAATTTATTAAATACATCTCTAAAAATATACACTACCAGTCAAAAGTTTTTGAACAGTAAGATTTTAATGTTTTTTTTAAAGAAATATCTTCTGCTCACTAAGCCTGCATTTATTTAATCCAGAGTACAGCAAAAACAGTAACATTTTGAAATATTTGTACTATTTAAAATATATGTTTTCTATTTGAATATATTTTAAAATGTAATTTATTCCTGTGATTAAAGCTAAATTTTCAGCATCATTACTCCAGTCTTCAGTGTCACATGATCCTTCAGAAATCATTCTAATATTCTGATTTGCTGTTCAAGAAACATTATTATTATTATCAATATTTAAAACAGTCGAGTACATTTTTTTCAGGATTCCTTCTTTTTTTGGGAAAGATTATAGAAATTAATACTTTTATTTAGTAAGGATGTTTTAAATGTATTAAAAGTGATAAACATTTCTATTTCAGATAAATTATGTTCTTCTGAACTTTCTACTCATCAAAAATCTGAAAAACATCAAATCTTCTGTTTTCAACATCATAATAATAATATCAATAATAAATGTTTTTGAGCAGCAAATCAGAATATTACAATATTTTAGAAGGATCATGTGAGTAATGATGCTATAAATTCAGCTTTGAAATCACAAAAATAAATTACATTTTAAAATATATTCAAATAGAAATCAGTTATTTTAAATAGGTAAAGTATTTCAAACTTTTACTGTTTTTGCTGTACTTGGGATCAAATAAATGCAGGTTTGGTGAGCCTTTTCACTTTTCAACTTATTGCAAGGAGATTTCAGCAGTTAATAAACATAAAAAAACTCATCCTTCCACGTAACATTAACAGAAGGCTTCATGAAATGTAAAGCACCATGCATTTAACATGTATTTAACACCACCATGAACTACGTATGTGTGGTTGGTAATTAATACATCTGCATAATTTTATACAGCCTATGACAATGATATATTGACAGATCAGAATAACTTAGGAGAAACAGACCAGAAATTTCTAAATGCAGCAAAACTTCAAAACCCAAAGGGGTCAAAGTGTTAGAATTTCATTATCAGGTTGCAGATATTTCTGCACTTTTGTTGACAGCAGCTTGATGGGATAGCTTTGCGTTAACCTCCAGTCTGTCATGGTGATGTGGAGCCATTGCCTGTGTGACTCCAGTGTTAGTAATGCATTGCAGGAGGTCTAATATTCAGGCAGGGGGAAAAAAACAGTGACGCACGTGGTGATGAAGGTCTCATCTCCACTTCAGCAGCTGTTTTCATGACAGGTGAGAAAACCTATGCAGGGGCCAAATCTAAAATGGCCGACTGCAGTTTAAATATAAATGTAACCATCAGTTATGAATATTTCAACTGTATGAGACTCAACATCACAACACATCATTATCTGACACGTCCTGTTGATCCACAATAACATTTTTTGACATTTTCAGCATACCTTAACATCAATGTGACAAGAAAGGGTTCTGAGATTAATTTTTACCTGATGCATCTCCGACTTCAAAATCACTGTCATCTGAGCTGTCATAATCCAGAGCATCCAGCAAAGAGTCAGCCAAAGGCTTCACCTGCCGCCGCTTCGACCCCCGATCCACTGGATAAAGAAACAACACTTCTTAATGAGATTTTAATTTCTTATATATAATTAATATTATATGTGACTCTGGACCACAAAACCAGTCATAAGGGTCAAATTGAGATTTATTAAGTAGAATAAATAAGCTTTCCATTAGTGCTGTCAAACGATTAATCGCGATTAATCGCATCCAAAAGTTTATGTTTACATACTATATATTTGTGTACTGTGTATATTTATTATGTATATATATATATATATATATATATATAAATAAATACACACACATGCATGTATATATTAAGGAAAAATATTTTAGATTTATATCTAAAATATTTATATTTACTTATAATCAAAATTGTATACAGGTATAAATATATATAGATATAATTATTTTGTTTTAATATATACATGTATGTGTGTGTATTTATATGTACATAATAAATATACAAAAGAAACACACATATAGTATGTAAACATAAACTTTTATTTTAGATGCGATTAATTGTTTGACAGCCCTACTTTCCATCGATGTATGGTTTGTTTGAATAGGACAATATTTCGCCGAGATACAACCATTTGAAAATCTGGAATCTGAGGGTGCCAAAAAAACTTGTCCAAATTAAGTCCAAAATGAAATTCTGGTATATTTACGGTAAGAAATGTACAAATTTTCTTTGTGGAACATGATCTTTACATAATATCCAAATGGTTTTTGTCATTAAAGAAAAATCTATAATTCTGAAACATACAATGTTTTGTTGGCTATTGCTACAAATATGCCAGTGCTACTTAAGACTATTTAAAGTCTTTATTAATTAATTATTTTAAAAAAATTAATACATATAAGCATGTGTCTATATGCACCTTGGCCACTAACTTAAGTTAGTTTAAGTTGAAGTAACGTAAAATTAGTCTAAAACTGAAAAACATTTTTGCACCAAAAGTGTATTGACTTAGTTATCTGTCATAGTACAGAAACTGACAAAAGTAGCACAAACAATAAGTGTGATATGATACCTTCATACCATGTAAACATTATCTTCACACTTGTGGTCTCTGACTGTAAATGTACCCAGCGTGTAAATGCATTATTTTAAACGAAAAGCAAATAACGACAGACTGTAGCTGTTTCAGATCCTCGTGCTGCAGTTCAGTTAACTCACACACATAATGTTGGTTAAAAATGCTGCTGTCGTAAGGTGCCATCACGGTAGACAGCTCACAGAGAAACACAGTCTGTGTTATTAAGCTGGTTACAGAAGCTAGAAGCTTTCCTAAAGAAAGATACGAAGACGCACTATTCTACATATTTCTAACACAAGATGGAAAATACGCAGAACTGCTCATATTTCTTTACAATATGTGATATTATGTGTTCATAAAGCTGAATGATGGAGAGTGGAACTTCACATCAGTTAGCCAGCGAGCTAAAGCAGCAGTAGCCTTGTGCTATCTATTTACGCTTATTTCTCTCATTTCACACCCCATGTTGTAAATTCTAATGGTGATTCTGTTGTGCTATTTTTTCTCTTTCAAAATGTATAACATAACAGCGAGAATTACTCACTTTATGGGTTTTTCGCGTTTGGATAGCTTGGACAAAGGTACAACGAACGCCTCTTCAGCTCATGCTCTGCGTAGTACGTCTACGACATTGTGTATCACGTGTACACATTGTGCTGACGTTCCGCTCACAAAGTAGGAGTTGGAAACCATAGCAACCGTCGCATCAGTTCGAGCAGTGCGCAAAGACAGTAGTCACATTACTGACGCCAGAGAAAAAAGTTTGAAGACATTGCCATTGCCTTTTTGTCGTAGTTTGTCATTAAAGTAATTTTAACACTATGTTTCACTTATTTATTTCATTATTTTTTTAAAAAGGAAAACGGTAACGCTGAACAAAACGCTGACGCCACTGCTATTAAGAAAATATGAAACTTTAAATGTCTAAACTAAAAAGTCTTACCATATTATTTAAATGTATTATCTTATTTATGAACACACTGGTTTGTAATGTAAACAGTTTTACAGTTTATTGCACGTTGTTATTTTTTCCCTATAGCGGATAATGAACTGGAAGTCTCGCCCATATGCTTACTTCCGCGTTGAAGAAAAAGGTGGATACATAAAGAATATTGTTCAAATCCAATTAAGGTGTTTTAATTTTAAACCGTTGATTTTGGCCAAAATATGAGTCCATAATTGCTATTGAGGCTTCCAAAAATCCATCCCCTGTTGTCCCCTCAAAATCCACTGATACGTTTGTTTAGAACTGTTTTTGCTTGTAAAAGTGTTTACTCGTGGATTATTATGATGTTTCAACAGATGTTTGGCTCTCATTCTGACAGCACCCATTCACTGCAGAGGATCCATTGGTGAGCAAGTGATATAATGTCACTTATTATCACTTAGGTTTCCTGTAATTCGCAATCACTTCAACTTCCTAAATCCTGATACAGTGGATATTGACAGTTTTTTTACACAACCAATCACTACCACAAAAGAATGCAAAAAGACCAATTTTGTGTTTGCAAACAGTGATGATGTTTTTTGTGGGCGGAGCCTATCTGGTGGCAGAAAATGACAGGAAGCCATGGAATTAAAGAATAAAACAGGTACATTTTGAGTTTATATTTCAAAATTATTTTAAAAGTTTTATCTCACAACTTTGCTTAGAAAAATCAACTTGTCATTATTTTATGTGGATCATTCAGGTAACAACACAGTATTAAAAATCTGGATCATTTTTATAAATTCAACTATTATTTTCTCTTGTGGACTATATGTTAATGGTCTTTTATGTGAAATATCTTATTCAGGTCAGTACTAATTAAACAATAACGTACATTTTGTATGATCCCTCTTATTTTGGTAAAATAATTTACATTTTGCAGATTCTGAAAGGAGGGTGTAAACTTTTGACCTCAACTACAAATTTTAAAATGTTATTGGTTTGAATAGTATTTTATGCTGTAACTGTAGGGCTAATACAATATGTCCCCCATGAACTGCATATGTGATTACATATTATGTAGACCTATTGTTAAAATCAAATTTATGCTTTAAAAGTAGAGTAATCATAGCTGGTTTCATCCATAGTCTGTTCATTAAGCTTCAAATGGTGTCGATGACAGTTTTCTGTAAAAAAGTTTTGCACTCCAATTCTGATATTCAAAGGTACAACAAAACTTTTTTTCTTCTTTTCCATGGATTTTCACTCTATCTGTTACCAGTGTTTTTCTGCCACCACAATGCACATGCAGCTGCAAGTGACGTAACTGTGACATCTACTTTACTGTTTACCCTCTTTTATTGTTCCAATACAAATCTGTATGCTATTTCATGGGAATTTAATTTACTTTACACTAAGAGTTCAGTGCTAGTTCAAAACAGATATTTGATAATTAATTTCTTGTGAATTACCTTTAACCTTTTTTTTTTTTTTTAAATCCTATATTGGAAAAAATTAACTAAATTGTAATTACATTTAAGGACACATTTGAGGTTAAAACAAGTCTTAAAACTCTCCAATATTATGAGAGCGGGAAATGGCTTTTTTTGGGCTTGATTTGAGAGCGAGGCTTGTTTCTGTCGTCCTCTGTTGACTTTGCCAGTTTAGCAAACAGGAGACGATTAAAATAAATGAGCCTAGATTGATCCTGATACACAGCGAGGGGAAGACTGATGGGGAAAGGCACGCACAAGGGATGATTACGACTGTCCTTGCCCGATGACAAATGGCACTGTATTGTGCTGGAAAGCCACAGTTTTTTATCCCTTGGCATCAAAACACTTTGCGGATATCATCATAAGCATCACCGTCATCATCACTGTCACCATTCTATTGCCAGCACTTTCCATTGTAGATGACATGTGATATTGCCAATGAATGAAATGAATGCATCATATTAGCCAAGGAGAATTTGATTTTCTGCAGCAGCACATATTTGTCAGTAAGTGGGTTTTTTATGCATTATTGTGGACTGAAATATATTAATAATGCATTATTCTGCATCTATATGAAGTATAGTGCAGTTTATGAATTGCTGTATACTGCAGAATTAATGCTCAATAAATTATAATATACTGTATTAATCAAAACTGACACTAAAGACATTTGCATTGTCAAAAAAATAAATACATGCTGTTATTTTAAACTTTCTATTCATAAAAAAAAAAGTTTCCACAAAAATATTAAGCCTTTTCAACATTGATAATAATTCAGATTTTTTTTTTTTTTTTTGAGCGCAAGCTTAATTTCTGCTCATGTGACACTGAAGACTGGAGTAATGAATGTTGATAATTTAGATTTTATTTCTTGGTTATGTGAACATTAAAAACAACATTAAGGGAAACATTCCATTTTATTATCTTGCAAAGATTATTGAAATGTTACGTTTGAATGTTCTCTGAAATTAGTAAATAGTAACATTTAAAAAATAAAATGTTTCAGAAAAATTTTGCATAAACAAATAAAGAAATAAAAAATGAGATGCGTGACAGAACATCTTTATGAGAAAAGAATACACCTCATCGCTGTGTTAAGTTTGAATACAGCATAATTCAGTATCTAGTGACGATATCGGTGATGGACCGAGAGGCTGTAAATGAAGAAACCCACAGAGGAGCCACATGAAAATCTTGAGAAACTATCTTGGTGCAGATATCTGTCAGCTTGATGAGGCAAAAGACAGAAGCAATTACATTAAGAACAAGAATAACACAAGGTTTAGGAAATAAAAACATTACTATAAAGACGTACTGTGCCACGCCAGCTTTAAAACCTCATTTGAAGAGAAGTAATTGCATGTGCTATTATTTATGAACCCTAAAGAAGTATGTTACAGAATGCTTGCATTGATCGACTGCCTCCGCCAGTTTAATGTTTTGCATTTAAATTGAAATATTTAGCCATTCATATGGTGTAAATCATACCACGTCGGCCACCGTTTATCTTTGCTGAGGTGCCCATTGCTTTTCCTCGCGAGCTCTCTCACTGGAGCGTGTGGCTGAAATTGAGTGAATTTGATTACAAACACATTGCTCCTGTGTGGAGATGTTATCTCTGTGTTATCTTAATGTCACCCTCAGTGTGCAGGGCTGCGCTAATTTAATCGTCATTTTAGATATGATTATTTACTCCTTAGGAAAGAGACAATCTATACCAATGCACAATCCTTTATTCAATTGGAAACTCAAATGCTTGAAATTAATTGGCAAAGAGAAGCTAAGAAATATTCTTAGGAAAGCCGTTGAAATGATTAGCGTGCAGCTCATCCGAGCAAAACAAAGCCATTAAAGGAATAGATCACCCGAAAATGAAAATTCTGTCATCATTTACTCACCCTTTGTTCCTCACACTGAGCTACTGTGTGGCTTCAGAAGACGTGGAAAGTGGTGCATTAGTCATAAGGTACTTTTATCATGCTTTCATGGTCCTTTTTGGAGCTTGAAAGCCTCTGGTCCTCATTCACTTTCACTGTATGGATGAGAGCAGCTCATACATTCTGGTAAACATCTGCTCTGGCACCTGACAGAAGAAAATTGTATTAATTAATAGCAGGATATCTTAAAGGGATAGCTCACCTCAAAAATGAAAATTCTGTTATTTTTACTCACCCTCATGTCGTTCCAAACCCATAAGACTTTTGTTCATCTTCAGAACACAAATTAAGATCTTTTTAAAGAAATCTTTTGATAACTTTTTCTGTATCAATTTTGGTAAAAATCGGATGAACCATCTAGGACGAGTTCGAAAAAGTAGCTTTTTTTACATAACGAGTTGACGGAACTTAAAATTTTAAGGCAGCCAGGTAACAAATTATTTTAAGTTGACTCAACAAATAATTTTTTTACGGTGTAGAGCCATAGGAGAAACAGGTTCATCGAGTTTCATTCTGATCATCCTTCATTAACCTCAAAGTTGATTGGCAGATGGTGGCCATGCTTTTCGAGATACACCGATGCCCTAATAGATATGGATTGGACCTTGGACAAAGACACTGCACGCCAAATTCTAAGTCAATCAGACTATTGGGTACATAGCTACAGCCATTTTCATGTTTTTTTCCTGTTATAGTGTCACCAAGTGGTCAAACTCCCCAATTTTTTGTAATTTGAATAAAAAATTGAGCTCATTCATATGTGTTTGGTAAAAAACGACCACAGACCATGTGTAACCACACCAGCCTAGGACTTCCACATCCAGCATCTTCACCTCCAAGATCGTCTGAGACCAGCCACCCGGACAGCTGCTGCAACAATCGGTTTGCATAACTAAAGAATTTCTGGACAAACTGTCAGAAACCGTCTCAGGGAAGCTCATCTGCATGCTCGTTGGCCTCAGCGGGGACTCGATCTGACTGCAGTTCAACATCGTAACTGACTTGAGTGGGCAAAGGCTCACATTTGATGGCGTCTGTAGAGGTGTTTGTAGAGGTGTTCTCTTCAAGGATGAATCCCGGTTTTCACTGTACAGGGCAGATGGCAGACAACGTGTATGGTGTCGTGTGGGTGAGAGGTTTGCTGATGTCAACGTTGTGGATTGAGTGGCCCATGGTGGCGGTGGGGTTATGGTATGGGCAGGCATATGTTATGGACAATGAACACAAGTACATTTTATTGATGGTATTTTGAATACACAGAGATACCGTGACAAGATCCTGAGGCCCATTGTTGTGCTATTCATCCACGACCATCACCTCATGTTGCAGCATGACAATGCACAGCCCCATGTTGCAAGGATCTGTACACAATTTCTGGAAGCTGAAAACATCCCAGTTTTTGCATGGCTAGCATACTCACTGGACATGTGCAGCGTGTTCCAGTTCCTGCCAATATCCAGCAACTTAGTACAGTCATTGAAAAAAAGTGAAAGTGACATGACATGTGGCCAAGTATGGTGACCCATACTTGGAATTTGTGCTCTGTATTTAACCCATCCAAGTGCACACACACAGTAGTGAACACACACACACACACACACACACCGTGAACATACACCCGGAGCATATTTCTATCGCTGCTGCGCCCGGGGAGCAGTTTAGGGGTTCGGTGCCTTCCTCAAGGGTCTCACCTCAGTCGTGGTATTGAGGGTGGAGAGAGCGCTGATTAATCACTCCCCCTATCGACAATCCCTGCCGGACCTGGGACTCAGCAACCTTTCGGTTACAAGTCTGACTCCCTAACCATTAGGCCACAGCTGAGGAGTGGACCAACATTTTGCTGAGTTTGATATGTTGACCCAGGAACAATATTTTAATCCAAAAATGTAGTCTTGACCACATCCCTACACCTAAACCTAACCTTACCCATGAGTAATCCCTAAAATCAGAAGAAATGATAGATGAATGACACTGATGTACAAGCACCAAACACTGATTATAAGCCTAAATTTCACAAAAATTATAAACTGTTTTTTTCAAATCTGATTGGTTAATCACAATGCTGTTCCAGGATCAACAAAGATGTTGATCCAGGAACATGTCGCACTTGGCAAAATCAGGTTCTGCATCAACTCTATGTGAAGGAGATGTGTTGCACTGTGTGAGGCAAATGGTGGTCACACCAGATACTGGCTGGTTTTCGGACCCCCCTGGACCCCCCACATCTGTGTGATAATCATGCTGTCTAATCGGCATCTTGATATGCCACACCTGTGAGGTGGATGGATTATCTTGGCAAAGGAGAAGTGCTCACTAACACAGATTTAGACAGATTTGTGAACAATATTTGAGAGAAATAGGCCTTTTGTGTACATAGAAAAAGTCTTAGATCTTTTGAGTTCAGCTCATGAAAAATAGGGGCAAAAACAAAAGTGTTGCATTTATAATTTTGTTCAGTGTAGTTTTTACCTAGTATGTATTATGACAAAGCTGCTCTTTATTGCACTGTGCAGTTTGTGAACCAACAACACACTCTGTTCTCCAGTATCATAATAGAGTATCAAAATATGGGTGTACATTTTAATGGTGAGCCTGTGCCTGTCACGTCTCAACTCAATCCTGCACTTTCACCCCGGTCCCTGAGCACCAGCACCCGTGAACCATCCCCCGAATACTAATCCGGAACACCTGTGCTGCCCTGATTACCCAGTGTATTTATACCCACCTCTCTCTCATACTCACCACTCGGGATCGAAGTAACATGCCTGGTTGTTGCTCTTCTTCTTTGGATACTCTCCTTTCGGATTCCTTCGGACTTGTGAATTGTGGACTTCTACACTGTGGATGGAAACAAGAGGATTTGAGGGAAGTGACTTTGTGAACCGTAATTCTAATGTCTATGGATGGACTTACATTCCTGTGCTCGTCTCACAGTTCGGGACTCCAGCAGTTTGTATGGCTGTGAATTAAGTTGTTCATGTTTCTTGGAAGCACTGTAAATAAACATTCACAAACTTACCTTCTGCCTTTCGTCCCTTCTCTGACCAAGCGTTACAGGATCCCGAGTCAGAAAAACGTAAACAAACATGGAGACGCCGCCAACAACCAAAACCGCGGCAGTGGATCCATTCGCTGAGCTTGTGCACGCCTTACGTCAGTCTATGTCACCACAACCCATTCCTTCTGTGATCGCTCGATCCCCGCTAGCTCGTCCTGCTACATACTCCGGCGAACCGGAGGGCTGCAATGGATTTATTCTCCAGTGTTCGCTGTATATCGAAGCCAACAGTGTGAGTTTTACCAACGAAATCTCTAAAATCTCTTTTGTGATTTCTCTGCTGACAGGACGAGCTCTACAATGGGCGGACGGGTTGTGGACATCAAAAAGCCCTGCACTAGCCACCATCACTTCCTTCTTCACTCATTTTAAGCAGGTATTCGGTACTGCACTCACCAATCTCTCTGTTCATGACGAACTGATTCATCTGCGCCAAGGCGACCTCTCCATACATGACTATACGCTGCGATTCCGCTCTTTAGCGGCCACGAGTGGTTGGAACGAGATAGCGCTGTTAGCTGCTTATCGCAAAGGATTGCATCCTGAGATACGGAGACAGATGGTGATCTACGATGACAACTCTAATATAGAGACTTTCGTTCAAAAGGCCATACATGTTTCCCAACATCTATCAGCCTGTTCTGTTCCTACTAACCAGTTTCCAGTCCGTACAGAGAGCACAGTGAGTCAAAACGCCTTGGATGAGCCTATGATCACCGATCATTACCATCTCCATACCTCTGAACGACAACGAAGATTAAAGAGAGGCCTATGTCTATATTGTGGAGGAGCTGATCACATAATCGCCGCCTGTCCGATTCGACCTCCGAAAACTATGGTGAGTGCAGTCCGACTTACACCCAACACCTCTCATATACCCCATTTTATCGCACAGCTCAAAATTAATCGTCACTTTTTTCCCGTCTCTGTGTTGGTGGATTCCGGCGCTGCTGGGAACTTTGTCTCCTCCCACTTCGTGGACCGCCATAATCTGAGAACCGTACCCAGTGAAACCAGTTACCAGATAACCACCATCCAGGGCACTCCGCTGGGTAATGGTAAAATCACACGGAGAACTCCGACCTGGGAATTAACCGTTCACCGTCAACACAAGGAGAAACTGACCTTCCTAATCCTTCCTAACTCGATTGTTGACGTCATCCTTGGTCGTCCTTGGCTCGCACATCACCAACCACACATGGACTGGAAGACGGGCAAGGTTCTGGAATGGAATGAGTCATGTCAGCATCGCTGCCTCCAGAAGGAAGGAGAACGACTCCCACTCCAATCCACTACCATCGAAAGCCCCAACACTACGATCACTGTCACTATCCCTCCAGCGTATCATACCTACCACGACGTCTTCAGTAAGGAGAAAGCCACCAGTCTTCCCCCTCACAGGCCCTGGGATTGTAGCATCGACCTGCTGCCAGGCACAAAACTCCCTCACGGACGTATCTACCCATTATCCAAACCCGAACAGGAAGCGATGAAGCAATACATCGATGAGGCGTTACATCAGGGGTTCATCAGACCATCCACCTCACCAGCAGCTTCTAGCTTCTTCTTTGTGGCTAAGAAGGATGGAGGGCTCCGACCCTGCATCGACTACCGGGTGCTAAATGAGGCCACGGTGAAATTTGCTTATCCCCTTCCACTAGTTCCAGCTGCCCTGGAGGAACTCCGCGAAGCCTGCATCTTCTCAAAACTTGACCTCCGCAGCGCATATAACCTGATCCGTATCCGAGAGGGAGATGAATGGAAGACTGCCTTTGTCACGCCCACTGGGCACTACGAATATCGGGTAATGCCCTATGGACTTGCCAACAGCCCATCGGTATTTCAGAATTTCATGAATGAAATCTTCAGAGACTATCTTCATCAGTTTGTCATCGTTTATATTGACGATATCCTCATCTACTCACGTAATGTGGAGGAACATCAGAATCATGTCTGCAAGGTCCTCAACCGTCTCCGACAGCATCAGTTGTACCTTAAGACTGAAAAGTGCGAATTCCACGTAACAACCGTCTCCTTTCTCGGGTACGTGATCTCTGCGGAGGGAGTGAAGATGGAGCCAGGAAAGGTCGATGCGGTTAAGAAGTGGCCTTCACCTTCAACGATTAAAGAACTGCAACGTTTCCTGGGCTTCGCCAACTTTTACCGCAGGTTCATTAAAAACTACAGTCTATGTGCATCCCCTCTGACCTCCCTATTGAAGGGAGGCAAGAAGAAACTCGACTGGAGTCAACCAGCCCAGGAAGCGTTTGAACGGTTGAAGGAGAAGTTTACCACCGCTCCAATCCTATCACACCCAAATCCAGAACTTCCCTTCACAGTGGAAGTAGATGCTGCAGACCAGGGGGTCGGAGCCGTTCTCTCCCAATGGTCTGGTGAGCCACGAACCCTCCATCCATGTGCGTACTTTTCCAGGAAACTTTCTCCAGCGGAACAAAATTACGGTATTGGAGATCGGGAATTGCTGGCTATTAAATTAGCCCTCGAGGAATGGCGTCACTGGCTTGAGGGAGCTCATCATCCTTTCACTGTCATTACAGACCACAAGAACCTGCAATATCTTCGTGATGCCAAACGTCTCAACGCTCGTCAAGCCCGCTGGTCCCTTTTCTTTGCACGGTTTCGATTCTCCATCACTTATCAACCAGGATCCAAAAACGTCAAAGCTGATGCTCTGTCACGTATGTATTCTCCAGACTCTGCGATTATTCCCCCGGACCCAATTCTTCCTCCATCTGTTACAGTTGCACCCATCCTTTGGCGATTTGAGGATGAACTACGTGACGCCATCCTCGAGGAGCCAGCGCCCCCTGGAGTGCCCGAAGGTCTAAAGTATGTACCCACTAGGCTGCGACTTCAGCTCCTGGAAGGTACGCACACCTCACCTGGATCCGGACACCCTGGCAGCAGGCGCACCCTCTCGCTCCTTCGCCAACGGTTCTGGTGGCCAAGGATGGACCGGGATGTCCACCGTTTCATCCAGGGTTGTTCGGTCTGTGCCGTTACTACTACACCTCGTCATCTACCGGAAGGGAAGCTTCAACCTCTGCCCATTCCTCGTCGGCCCTGGACACACTTAGGGGTCGACTTTGCCACGGACTTACCCTCTTCCAATGGATTCACCACTATCCTGGTGGTAGTGGATCGGTTCTCGAAGGCCTGCAAGTTCATCCCACTGAAGGGTCTACCTACGGCTATGGAGACGGCGGAATCACTATTCCAAAATGTCTTCCGTAACTTTGGATTGCCCGAAGACATCGTGTCTGATAGAGGTCCCCAGTTAATCTCCAGGGTTTGGCGAGGATTCTTTTCCCTCCTGGGTACTGCTATCAGTCTCTCCTCCGGTTATGTCCATCTCCAGCAGGCAGTCCGGAGACATACGGAGGCTGCAAATCGTCGCCGACTTCCTGCTCCGACTTACCAGCCTGGAGATCGTGTCTGGCTATCCACCCGCGACATCCGTCTCCGGCTGCCTAGCAGGAAGCTGAGTCCCCGCTACATCGGGCCTTTCACCATACACTCTCAAATAAATCCTGTCACTTACCGTCTCGACTTACCAGCCCATTACCGAATTGCACCTACCTTCCACGTATCCTTACTCAAACCATACTTACCCTCAGTTGTCCCTTCCTCCACAGACCCGGAACCCGATCCCCCGCCAGAGCAACCAGAAATCCAGGGAGACCACATCTTCCAGGTCCGGGCCATCCTCGACTCCCGGCGGCGCGCCGGCCGGCTCCAGTACCTAGTCGACTGGGAGGGGTTCGGACCCGAGGAGAGATCGTGGATACCACATGCCGACATCTTGGACCCATCTCTCCTCGAGGACTTCCATCATCAGAATCCAGATCGTCCGGGCCCCCGAGGTCGCGGTCGGCCGCGTCGCCGGATAAGGGTGTCAGGTGCCACCCGTGGAGAGGGGGGTACTGTCACGTCTCAACTCAATCCTGCACTTTCACCCCGGTCCCTGAGCACCAGCACCCGTGAACCATCCCCCGAATACTAATCCGGAACACCTGTGCTGCCCTGATTACCCAGTGTATTTATACCCACCTCTCTCTCATACTCACCACTCGGGATCGAAGTAACATGCCTGGTTGTTGCTCTTCTTCTTTGGATACTCTCCTTTCGGATTCCTTCGGACTTGTGAATTGTGGACTTCTACACTGTGGATGGAAACAAGAGGATTTGAGGGAAGTGACTTTGTGAACCGTAATTCTAATGTCTATGGATGGACTTACATTCCTGTGCTCGTCTCACAGTTCGGGACTCCAGCAGTTTGTATGGCTGTGAATTAAGTTGTTCATGTTTCTTGGAAGCACTGTAAATAAACATTCACAAACTTACCTTCTGCCTTTCGTCCCTTCTCTGACCAAGCGTTACAGTGCCCAAACACTTATGTAAGGCTATAAATGCTTCTGGTACATGCTGGTAAGGCGTTTGAGTCGCACTGGGTGTTTAGCGTTGAATAGTACAGGGAACAGTTTCTGAGAAATAGTTTTTCATGTTATATCCAAAGGAACCAAAAGTCATGAAAATCGAACCAGTTCTAGACAAGAATTAGATACACACTAAACAACATCTGTTTTTTGCTTCCAGCCCTAATGGTCTCCAGGTCTGGTGATTGAGGAAGCTATTTGAATTTGACATTTTAAACAGAAACATATATTTGTACATATTTTTTTCTGCAACTAAATGAGCAAAATGGTATCGCATATTCCTTTATAAGCCATTATAAGATTACGCAGAGCAGTCGTTGGACCTAATGACTCCCATGCGATGGTGCTAATTTTCAGGCCTCCTTTATCTTACACCTTCTACTAATTGGCAGTCAGCTTAATGTGAATCTTCTGTGCAACTGCTTTTGCAATCGCTAGCACTTACTTCAAAGTTAAACTCCCTTTTCATGTGGGTTCAGTTATTGTCCAAAAAGAACAGTGGGAAACATTCCTCGGGACATGGCATAATATTTGACTTGCAGGCCACGCTAGTTTTGATGAGGTTAATAGCGTAGGTCTCGCTGGCCATGCACAGATGAAAGGATGACCACACGTCCGTGTAACATATTTTGTCCCGAGCCTCGGGGTACGTCTCTTCAACGTGGCATTCTCAAAAGTCTGCCTAACATTTCCACATGAGGAGATATTCAGCTTTAATCAACTGCCTCTCCTGCCTATTTCACTCTGCTATTCTCTGAATTAGATACACTGTATTTCCTCTTTGAAGTTAAATTTGTATTTCATTTTTGTATCCTCAATGATCATTTCCATTTTTTTTCTTCCCAAATGTAAAAATTCCAACCCCTCATGTTCTGTATGGAAGTTTTGATTGAATTTGATGATTTATATCTGAGGTAGCAACCATGTTGGGTGTCTCTTGACAAAATTAAGAAAACATCTTGACATTTTTACTTCTTATTGATTATTCATTATATTTAATTAGAAACATCCCTTTATTATCTCTGAGAGGGGTTTCCTAATTGTTATGATTTGATCATTTCAGTTTAATAATATGCATTGCTGATTCAGTTTCATTCCAATTAATTGTGTAGCCCAATTTAATGTTACATTTGATGTATTTATTAGCTTTTCATCAAAAGACCGAACCCCAGATCTGTTTTAAGACACAAGGCCACAAATGAAATCATCCCACCATGTCCTTCCGTGCATTAGCCTTCAACCTTCCTACTTTGTATGCTTTGATGTTTCAATCATATTCAGCCAACGCGGCCACTTGGATGATCAACAGAAAGACTGGAAAGCGTATGTCTGACAACTTTCAATTTCCCTTAAAAATGCGTGACTATTTATAAAAGTTCTGGCCACTCTCTCCTTGGTGCAGTAGACAGAGCTTCCATTTCCCTGATGGATTGGCTGTCATATTCCGACAGTGCAGTGCTTCTTTTAGTTTATAGACGTCTCTGTGCTCCTGACGCCACAGTGTGCGCTGTCGTTTTTCTCCCTTATCGTCCTGCTGCTTTGCTCGGCTCCTAGACATAAACACAAACAAGCAACTAGGGAGGAATATCATTACATATTTTACTGCACTGAAACTTTCTCTTTAATGCTAGTTACTAACTAAGCAGCACAAATGGAATTACTATTCCCTGATTATAGCTCATTTAATTCAGCTTTAGATAGCTCGGAAGAAACTTGGGGGATTATTCATCCAAAAATGAAAATTCTGCAATAATTTACTTAAAAGTAATAGTTCACCCAAAAATGAAAATTACCCCATGATTTACTCACCCTCAAGCCATAGGTGTATATGACTTTTTTCTTTCTGACAAATACAGTCAGAGTTATATTAAAAATGTCCTGGCTCTTCCGATCTTTATAATGGCAGTGAATGGCTATTGAGATGTACAACTATGTCCTATGTCTTCCACGCGAACGCAACTCTCTCGTAAATTACACTGCAAAAAATGCTTTTCTTACTTAGATTTTTTTCCAGCCAAAATATCTATAAATGCTTAAATCAACAAGGATTTTCTAGACAAGTAAAAATGATCGTCCTGTTTTCAGATAAAAAGAAGTTAAGTGAGTTTTTGTTAAGTTAAGTGAGAATCTGCCAATGGATAAGCAAAATAATCTAGTTTCTGCTTGATATAAGATTATTTTGCTTACCCCATTGGCAGATTATTTAGCTTGTTTTTTGCAAAAACTCACTTAATTATTACTTGAAAACAAGACAATAATTTTTGCTTTTCTAGAAAATCCTTCTTGATTTAAGAATTTTTAGATATTTTGGCTGGAAACAGGACAAAAAAAGCAAAGTAAGAAAAGCATTTTTTGATTTTTTTAAATAAAGTTTTAAATATGGATATTTTTCTCATACAAACACATCACATTGCTTCAGAAGGCCTTTATTAACACCCTGGAGCTGTGTGGAGTACTTTTTATGATGGATAGATGCACTTTTTTGGGCTTTAAAAATCTCAACACCCATTCACTGCCATTATAAAGCTTGGAAAAACATTTTTTAATATAACTTCGATTGTATTTGTCTGGAAGAAGAAAGTCATATACACCTAGGATGGCTCGAGGGTGAGGGTAATTTTCATTTTTGGGTGAACTATCCCTTTAAATTATTTAATTCTGTATTTAATACTGACTTTTTCAAGAATATCCTTGTCACTCTTTTGAACAGAATTAGCCCTTTAGCCCGTACGATTTTGATTTATATTTTCCATCATAATACAATGTCTGATTTTAAAATGGTTTTCAAAGGATGAATTTTGAGATTTTGAGTTTTGAACTGATATATAATTTCTTATGATTTCTAAAGCGCGATAGGGTGCACTCTTGTCATAAATCGATCTATTACTTTTCCTACATATATTGTAACACAAAAAATGGTAAAATATCTATTTAGGAGTCTTAGACCTTTCCAACAATATATAGTTTGTCATGATTAGATTAGGATTCATTTGTAAAATGTATGCTTTGTGAATGAATCATTCTTTTGGAAAGGATCTTGTAAATGAATCAACTGATTCTGTTCACTGTTCTGAACTGTTTTGGTTCTGAGGTTCAACTCATTGACTCAACGATTTGGTTGCAACCAGCATGTGACCAGTATGTTGTTAGTAAGAATTTATGACTTTATGTTCCACACAAAAAAGACTAGAATTCCATTATATTTAATTAGGAACATCCCTTTATTATCGCTGAGAGGGGTTCCCAATTGTTTTAATTTGATCATTTCATTTTAATAATATGCATTGCTGATTCAGTTTTATTCCAATTAATCGTGTAGCCCAATTTGTTTGTTGAATGTTGATTTAATTATTAGCTTTTTATCAAAAGACCAATCCCCAGATCTGCTTTAAGACACCAGGCCAAAAATGAAATTCACTGTTCACTGTTCTAAACTGTTCTCAGGTTCAACTCACTGACTCAACGATTTGGTTGCAACCAGTATGTGACCAGTATGTTTATGACTTGATGTTCCACACAAAAAATATTAGAATAACGTAAGGGGGGAATAAATGATTTGGGTACTTAATAATAACGTAATAATTTTGGGTAACCTATCCCTTAACATGGCTGATTGTTTTGTAGGTCGGATGGCGAGTTGAGTTCACTTGCCTTTATGTGTAGGTGATATGTTAAATGATCGTGCATGTTTGGCTCCTATAAGCATGTGTTAGTCTGTTTATCTGTTTATTTAAGTTTATCTATGTTGGTGCAGTGAATTACTCCACTCGTGTCCACGTGTAAGCGCACGTATGTGACCTAGTGGACATTGTCTTCCTGGTAAATCTGGTCTCTCCTGCAGGCCTGTATGTGAGCGTGGGCTTATCAGCGCCGACCAGAGTCTCCCACATTCCCAGCCACCTCCGTTGCCTGAGAGGAAAATAAATTGCACCCATGCAGTTAATAAGAATGAGAAATATTGAGTGAGACTCACACAACCATTACAAAGAGTGAGAGAGGGAGAGAGAGAGAGATGTTTTGAAATGTCTGAGATAAACTTAAGTGTCACAAACAATGTTTTTGGTCCATGAAACGAAACATCTCCCCATGCCTTCATTTTCTTCTATGGTTGGCCATAATGAACTACTAGATGCAGTTTCTCTGGCACCAACAAACCACTAAACTACACACGCACACACACTAACCTACCTCCCCCTCCACCTACCAAAACAAACACTTATTTCCATCACATTACGCCGCAAGTGTCACGGGTGCATATTGAATTCCCTTCACCGGTGTGACTGTGTCTATGACAGGTAATTACATATTGAATGCTCTTTTTGTTCATTCGTTTCCTGGAGAGGGAAATCCATCTCTTGCATGGTGAGATTGTGTCAAGAAATTTCATTTTTTATTTTCAGGTTCAAACGTTACATGTACTATCAGAGCCAAGTAGAGCTGCAACCACCATTCACTGATTTATAGTGAAATTGCATGAAATTACCATAGTTCTTTTATTTACGATTTCAACACTCTACATTATGCACAGTGCAAAATGCACTAAAATGAGCCATAAACAGCCATAGCACAAATGTTGAAATTCAGATTAGTCCTCTTTGTTTGTTTGTTTTGATGTATGTGTCTGTGTATTTGTATTTATGTTTTTATAAATATGTATATCCCCATTATTCCCCAAAGGCAATGATTTTACCACATTGTTCAGTTCAAAGATTCATAAGCATCAGACGCCATTTGTCTGTTCCAGTAATAATAATAGGATAACTTTACCTGAGAGAAGAGAACTAGAATTGCTTATAAGGAACCACTACAATAATGTTAAAGTTTTAGGCAAGTATAGGTTTCTGGCTTTGATTCTACACAAATGAAATAT
The DNA here is from genome assembly GCA_033026305.1 of Cirrhinus molitorella. Taxonomy (NCBI): domain Eukaryota; kingdom Metazoa; phylum Chordata; class Actinopteri; order Cypriniformes; family Cyprinidae; genus Cirrhinus; species Cirrhinus molitorella. The sequence goes on from CM065131.1 coordinate 6,747,050, forward strand.
CAGAACTACCTGGACAGCTCTAAACGGTTAATTGGGAAGACCACAATCACAAATCAGTATGAAAATAGATGCATGAAAGAAGACCAATCACAATTCAGTGTGCAGATGACAATCACTGTCAGTTAAAATATCCAAGATCACTGTAAAAAAAAAAAAAAAAAAAAAAAAACTTTAAAAAAAGTTGTTTCAACTTAAAAAGTAAGTGTTCGGGCTGCCTTAATAGTTTACTCAACTCAAATATCTATGTTTCATGTAGTACAACTTACCATTTCATGTTGACTAAAATTTTAAGGCAGCACAAACACTTACTTTTTTACGTTTTTTATTTTTTATTATTATTATTATTTTTTTTAAAAAGTGATGTTCATGTTTTTCCTTATGATCTATCATTTTCTAAAAAAAAAAAAAAAAAAACATACTTTTTAACCACAAATGCTCATCATGCAGTAGCTCAACTTCCACTATAAGGAGAAAAATCCTGGAATGTTTTCCTCAAAAACCTTTCTTTTCAACTGAAGAAAGAACATCTTGGATGACATGGGGTGAGTAAATATCAGAAAATTGTATTTATTGAATGCTGAACATTTAGTCAATGGGGGATTTTTAAACTAAATAAATAGATATATTAAACACAGAGCTATGTAGTAATTATCATTACATAAGTATTACATAATCAGATTCCAAGAATTAAGTACTTGTAATTGCAGTCTACAAACTACAGTTACTTTTTTATGGATTATTGATTACATATTATTTACACAATAACAATACATTATTCATAATTTATTGATTCTGCCTAATTCCTCTTTTTCTTCTTTTACATTTTCCTTTGTAAAATATATATATATATATATATATATAGAAAGTCTTAAAGTTTTGTGGACATTCACACAAAGATCAGTCATTAGTTAGGTAGCTACAAAGTATTTGACCACTGATTTACAAAAATAATTTTAGCTTTAAGAAGTGTTTCAACATTGCATCAACTGATGAACATTGATTTTTATTTAAATTATTACTTTGTAGGTTATTTAAACAGGTATTTCAATTTCTATGGAAGGCTTTTGTCCTTTAAACATATTAAAATTCTTTTTCACTTAATATATTTACATGAAGTACCCTTGAGATTTTAAAATAAATAGTTTAGTAATTAAGTATCACATTAACATGTTCATGGTTTTCTGATGTTGATTTATTTTTATTTATTTTACAATGATTTATTTTAACCCTTTATCTGTCACTTCCATTTTTGAACATAGACATGAAAATGCAGTATTCAAACGTACATTTTTATCATTCATTAACGAAAACATTTTGTAATATGTGACACTGGACCACAAAACCAGTCATAAGTCGCTGGGGTGCCAAAATCATTCGTATAATAAGTAAAGATCATGTTCCATGAAGATATTTAGTAAATTTCCTACCATAAATATATCAGAACTTAACTTTTTTGATAAGTAATATGCATTGCTAAGAACTTAATTTGGACAACTTTAAAGGCGATTTTCTCAATATTTGTATTTTTTGCACCCTCAGATTCCAGACATCGATGGAAAGATTATTTATTCAGCTTTCAGAATATGTATAAATCTCAATTTAAAAAAAAATATATATATATATCCTTATGACTGGTTTTGTGGTCCAGGGTCACATATGATTTTGATGTACATTTTTCATGGTAATACAATGTCTGATTTTAAAATGTTTTTCAAAGGATGAATTTTGAGATTTTAAGTTCAGAACTGTTATGAAGTAGATTTTTGAGGTGCATAATTTGTAACAAAAAAAGGTAAAATATCTATTTAAGGAGTCGATTTCCAATGATATATAGTTTGTCATGATTAGATTAAGATTTATTTGTAAAATGGTGAAGTAAACAGGTGACAGTTAAAGGGTTAATCTAACATTTTTATGATTTAATTAATTATTAGCTTTTCATTAAACTAAAAAACAAAAACCTGCAGTTCCTTTACAAACACCAGTTGTTTGTATATATGTTATATGTAAGTATGTTATTTCTCTATTTATTTATACTGTATATATTATATATATTTTCTTACACTTTGTGTTTGTATGGCAATAAGATAAAGAAACGGGTTAGGTCGAAAGTAATCTGAAAGTACTCTAAAAGTATTCTGATTATATGACCTAAAATGTGTAATGTAATAGGTTATGTTACTAACTACAATTTTTTGATATCTGATATTTTTATACACAACATAATATATTCCAAATATATAACATTTATATAAACAGTAATAATTACAAATGCACATCATAAAATAAATACTATGTGTGTATGCATGTGTGTTGCATCTGTATTCATCTAAATGTTGTAATTCTGCCAGAGGATTCAGCAGAACGATGCATTGCTTCAGTGTGTTGGATTAGGGTTGGTTCTGCTTCCGTTTGGCTGGTGTTTGACCAGCAGCCCAGCAGGCACACACTGCATTCCCCTTACAGAAGACACTGCAGACTGCCTGAACTGCTGGCTGCGCTGCTGTCTGGCAGCTGGAGTGCTAAAGTGTGTGTTTTCAATTTGATGCATGAACATCTCCTTTTACACACACCAGCCAAAGATGTTGTTAACATTCATTTACAGCACTGAATAATAATCTCAATCACTGGGGAAATTATTTGCAATGACATGTTTTATGAAAAAATTGAGGCACAACTGAAGTTGGCCATTATATTTTTTCAATGATTCTTTAATGAAAACCTTTTCCTTAATGTAAATGTTAAATCCCAGATTTTCATTGTGACTAATTTATGTTGTTAAAGCATTCATCATTTCTTACACTACACTGTTATAGAAATTCCAGACACATGTTCTCCTGTAGTTTTCCTCAAAACCTGATTCATTTGCCCATGCCAGTCTATTACGTACCTGTTTCACTCCAATACATTTCATACGCCCCACATTTGATCTATACTTCGCAGGGAAAAATATACACGAACGATCACTCACATCATTTGAATTGCCCTGCATCCATCACAGGCCCCCAGATCGCTGTTTGGCTCAAAGTGTGCTGTGAAATACTCATATTCATTTCCTCCTGATTATGTCAAGCTGATGGCAGTGATTACCCTCCCTTACACACACTCATACACACACACATGCTAGGGCTGCTCATTGCACAGAACATCATAAACAATTTACACGTCATTAGCTTTGTTTTGATCATATTTGTTTGACAAAGTGTCTATCTGCGTGGCAGGCAGGCCTGTTATTTGCCATATCAGGAGGAAGAGCGCAGGGAAAACAGCCTGTTGGGGTACGAGGCATTAGTTTGTGTGATTAATTAGCATGCATCTGTCTGCTTAAAATTCATATGGGCTCTGCACGTTCTGAGTGGCGTTTACATTTTTAGGAGTGGATGTGCCAGTCTGTGTGTTTGTGTTAGTGTCTGTCATGTCAGATGTCTAATACAAAAAGTATTAAACCATGTTCATTATATTTATACATGTATTCCAGTGCCTGTGTTTGTGTTGGAGGTCCATTATGTGCGTATTATGTTCAAAGGAAGTGAAAATGTTGCCAGTTCCATCAAATTTGACGGTTACAAATTGCCTGCAGAGGGCACTATACATTAGAGCAAAGAAATGGGGCTGCTGCCATAAAAAACACAAAGTCATACAAATAGTTCTGCTAGTGCTCTGATATGAAACTGCAGCTCCTTTAACCAAAGCTAACACTACAAACGTGAATATATCAGACAGTATACAGAGTAAAGGTGATTAAAGGTTTGTTTAAATTTTGAGGATGTTAAATACTCTCATGTACTAGTGTAGCATGCAGAGATGACTATAAGTAAGCCAATAGTATTATAGTATTAGTAGAAAAGTATTTATTATCCCACCTAACATTAAGTCAAAGGTTTGCATACACCTTGCAGAACATACAAAAATGTTGATTATTGTACCAAAATAAGAGAGATCATTCAAAATGCATATTATTTTTTATGTAGTACTGACCTAAATAAGATATTTCACATAAAAGACATTTACATATAGTCCACAGGAGAAAATAATAGTTGAATTTATAAAAATTACCCTGTTCAAAAGTTTACATACACTTCAATCTTAATACTGTGTTGTTACCTGAATGATTCACAGCTGTTTTTTTTTGTTTTTTTTTTAGTGATAGTTGTTTATGAGTCCCTTGTTTGTCCTGAATAGTTTAAATGCCTGCTGTATGTCAGAAAAATCCTTCCGGTCCCACAAATTATTTCGTTTTTCAGCATTGTTGAGTATTTGAACCATTTAAAAAACAATGTTTGATTTTGAGATCCATCTTTTCACACTGAGGACAACTGAGGGACTCATGCAACTATTACAGAAGGTTCAAATGCTCACTGATGTCCCAGAAGGAAATATTATGCATTAAGAGCCAGGGGGTGAAAACTTTTGAACAGAATGAAGATGTGTACAGTTTTGTTATTTTGCCTAAATATCATGTTTTTTTTTTCATTTAGTGCTGCCCTTCAGAAGCTAAAGAAGACGCTTACATATTTCCAAGAAGACAACATAAGCTAAATGTACCCTTATCTTTAAGTTTTCACCCCCTGGCTCTTTATGTATTGTGTTTCCTTCTGAAGCATAAGTGAGCATTTGAACCTTCTGTAACCTTGCTGATGTCACAAGAAAATTGTTTTTTTTTCCCCCTAATATTTAACCATTGACTATAGCTATTCAACATTACAGTATAATTGAGAGATATTTATTTTAACATTTATTGGCCTTTAAACAATAACTTCTATTCTAAAATCTTTACATAAACCCATTCAGCAAGCAGGAAATATACAGAAATTGAATAAAGTTATCAAACACTTAACTACCGTATTGACCCGAATATAAGACTATACTTCTGAAAAAACATGTTTGTCTTATATTCAGGGTCTAGACTTTGACATGTCAATAATACACCCACAACTATAGGTGGCACCAAATCCACGTAAAACAAGTGTGCCAAGAAATACGTAATGTACGGTAATGTTAAAACAACGGGATTGAAAAAAAATAAAGAAAAAGAACAGCTTACAGTAGCATGAGTCTTGACTGTCATGTTAGCCTGATGGAACCAAACTTCGTCTGTAAGTGATTTTAAAATGTAAGACAGTACTCAAATTTGAAGACTACAGTAAGGTTTCACTTCTACTGTTAGTGAAATGTTCGTAGGCTACTATGAGTTGGATAGCCTAATCGTTATTTAATTTAGATGGGTTACCTGTTATTTTTATGATATATCAAAAAGTGTATATTTTTTATTGTGATTGTTGGTGCATTTTACCAGTATTTACCATACTTTCAAAAACTAAAAAAGGAAAAATATGCAATATGAAAATAATTTAAGACTTTTTTTTTCCCTAATAAAACACAAAAAGCCCTTTTACAAAAGGTACATCTTAAAAAAGGGGGGTCATCTTATAACCAGGGTCGGCTTATATTCGGGTCAGTACAGTAAATCTTGATGAATCCTTAAAGCTACAAAAGTTATTGATTTCCTTTTTTTCCTTTTTTTATTATTAGACATCACAGCAGCTTGATTATTAGCTTATTGTGGCTGCTATTACTTTAAGAGCTGCCGCTGCTGAATGTGCTTGTAGTTTCATTCACATTTTAAATGTAAAAAATTATACAGGCTACAGCGCACACTGCCGCATTTGTGCATGCAAGTGCAGAGCATATAACGGCTGACAGGACATGTAAATTAATTTTTACTGATGGCCTGGCAACATTTTATCCGTTGATTCGTGCCTGGTGCTGAAGTGAAGTAGAAATATGCGTCTGATAAGTCTCCTGTTTAATGGTATCGTAAAGATGTTCTGCGACTAAATAAACACACTTCTTGTCAAGAAAAAAAGAGAAAGAAGCAGCAGTTGTAAGTGGGGTGGCCAACGCTAGTCCTAAATATTTTTTAAATATTTTTAACGCTGTTAAACTGGAAAAATATTTGGGAAACCTGTGTGATAACAGTTACTGTTTTCTCAATTCACCCGCAGAAGAAAATTACACACCTTTAATATTAAAAGAATATGAAGACATCTTTCATTATAAAAAGCATATTATGCCAGCATCTGGTATCAAAATGAAAATGCTAGTTATACCTCGAAAAGGCAAAACAGAAGTTTGCAGGGATGCTGGGTAAATACAGATCTTGGTGGTAAACCTTTCTGAAGCCTGTACTTAAGCTCTTCTGCTGGCATCCACTAGCCCAATCAGGTAGCTGGCAGAGAGCTTAAAGCTGCACATTGTCAGAGTGAAGGCGGTTTGGGAGTCTTTGTGCTGTGTTTGTGTTGACAGCGGGTCTCCAAGTGACTGTTCCCGGAGTGCGAATCCCAAGGCTGGCACTGACACAAAGCTAGTCCTGGATGAAAGGCTGAGGTTGCATTCTGGACCTTGCTTTCCAGCCAAACAACCCCCAATACAGAATCGCCATTATTAAAAAATAGCACTATAAATTAAACAGTTATCATGTGTCTTGATGTCATATGCAAATTTGTGCTGTTCCAATAGTATAGAGGATTTGCACTTACACCACGGGTTTGGTCAGTTACCCGGTTGCGCAGCCATATTGGAGATACTCGGATGTAAACAATAGCATGGTAATGTGCTACTGAATACGTTGTTCTGCTAATGTATGCTGTCTAAACCATGGAAAGAACATGTGGAAGCTGCTGAATCATATAGAGAAGGACCTAGAAAGCAGGAAAGGGTGCAATAAAAGTTAATAGATGGCAAAGATATGTACACGCAGTATTGATTGAGATTTTAGATTTTAGACAAATACAATTGTTGTAAAGATTATTGCCCTGGAAATCCTGGTTTAGATTGGCCAACCATAGCTTTTGGCAGTCTATAGTACTTCAAATGTTGTTCCCTGTATGTCCGATTAGTACAGGTCAAGACACAACAATAATTGATTATTTTCAGCAGCAATAATCAGCAAAATTTGCGAGTTCATTTCAGTTCAGAGGCATTGTTTTCATTCAGTGGCAGCAATATGGCCGACTGGTGACGCCATAACTGATGTCCTAAGACACGAAACAATCTATTTGTGCAAGAAACTGAACAGCATTTATATAATTTTTTACCTCCGATTCACCACAACCAGGGTTTAAATTGCGCTGGGGTCGTCCATGGCTAAGCCCCGGCACATAGACTCTGGGGCAGAGTCCTGCAGGTGATTCGGGCGGGTACCCGACGGGTGAACTGCAAACCAGTGAACCCCTGTAAACTTTTCAGTCCAAGGAAACGAATGCGTTCAAACAGTAACTTTAAAACGGCTCTAAAACCCGACCGATTTAATCTCATTACATTTAATACAGTTGTATTTTTCTAGTGTAAATTCTTTTATTTCACAATGTGTAGATAATAACAGTCATATTATTGTAATTGGATTGTGAGATAAAATGTTTGAATTTTAAATTATAAGATGAAATATTAATGAAAAATCCCTTGAATTAAATATATATATAAAAAATCATGCAGATTTATGTCACAGCTGCTAGAAAACTGATGAGAATATCGCTTCAGTATAAATCATATTTGCAAAAAAAAAAAAAAAAATTCAAGAAAAAAAAAGATTCATTCCTATTATAGATTGAAGACAAGTGTATATATATATAGCCCGACAACATAGAGCCCCCCACATGACAAATCCCAATTTAATTCCTGGCCACAACATCCATCTGCCCTGTGCGCATGCACAGCGTTCAGCGGGTGATATGTGCACGAGCTCAGGCGTTCTATGCATGTTGAAAAATCCACGTTGTCTGATGCATGGGCCCCGATCTATGTTTCTGCTGGTGGGTGCTCAACACCGTATCTCATATCTGTTCACAATAAGCACTTACTCGCGCGTACACAGGACAAAGTTTGAGGGTGCACACATAATATTTGAGGGAGAGCGCTGCAAGCCGAGAAATTATAATTTGCGCACCCTCTCTCATATTAAAATAATGAACTCTTGATATTTATCATTAAAATAATGCCAAAACCTTCCTCAAATATAAAATATGAAAACGAGAATGAAGTGGTACAAGCTACAATACACTTCTAATTGGTTAAAATGAACTGAGAATATCTTGTGTTTTTGAAGATCTAAAGGTATTTAAAAGTACAGGTCCGATCCGTGTGTGCTCAGTTGCTCAAGCACCCACGGATCGGACCTGTACTTTTAAATACCTTTAGATCTTCACAGTGCCAGTAAACACATCCGCAATCCCTGTGCACTGTGTAAACAATGAGTGACATACATGCGCAGATCGCTAGTACTGCGCCATAACGCGTACATGTGTCACGAGCCCGAGCTGTGCATGCGCTCAGGACAGATGGATGTTATGGTGAATCGGAGGTAAAAAATGATATAAATACTGTTCAGTTTCTTGCACAAACTGATTGTTTCGTATCTCAGGACATCAGTGTATCGTCACGAGCCGCAGGGTTTAATTTGGTTTTGTTTGTGTATGTTTTTTTACTCTCAAAGATTTGACTGCCATTATATGACTGACAGACTGCGACCGTTTGAGTTAAAAATCTTCAACTGTGTTCTACTGAAGAAACAAAGTCACCTACATCTTGGATGCCCTGGGGGTAAGTCAAATTTTTATTTTTGGGTGAAATATCCCTTTAAAGAACATTTGGGGTGAGTCTAAATTCTTTTTTGAGTAAACAACAGTGTGCCACAAAAGCTGTTGAATGAGCTTAACTTGTATTGAATCTAAAATATATTCCTTTAAGTTTATTCCATATAGCCTTTATCGCTATGTGTATGAACCCAAAAGCATTAATAGACCAACAGCAACCAACAGCCCATCACACACATGCAGGAAGCTTTACAGAATGAGGAAATATCCTGTAAATGGTTGACATGCTAGGCTGCTTTAGCCGTCTAGCCGATTATCAGAGGTGATTTAGCAGCCCCTGTTCCTCTGCTGGCGAGGTGTGATCCTGGAATGAAATTCAAGGCATGGCAGCATATCATGCCGCTATCAGCGAACACCCGGATCGGGGGGAGAGTCTGGGTGGCCTGGGGGACGGGTAGCTGCAGCTCAAGAGCGAGATTTTAGCCATCGCCAAACACACGCCACCCGCGAGTAAATTAGTAGGGCAGGAGGGGAAATGACCTCGAGTGTTCGAGATGTCCGGCTGCCGTGGAAGGAAACATCAGGGAGGAAAAAACCTCGGAGGCCATATAAGCACTTTGCTCCGATTTATCTCCCACCCACCCTCGCTCCCTCCAAACTTCCCCTCAAATGCCTGCAGGTAGAGAAGCGATTTCCACCTTGTATTTGAATAATTCCCCCTTCTAAAAAAGTCCCAGGAATATTAAACTAAAATCAGCAGAGATCAGAGAAAAGGGATTATGGCTGAGTAGTAATCAGAGCGTCTCTCTGCTGTGAGTTTTTTCCCCCTCTGTGCGTGAACTGAATCTGAATTGACACTGTATGGAAGATTTACATGTGGCTCATGCGGCCATTGTGTGATAGCGACAAGGGCAGAGTTGGAAGGAAACACAAATACTTAACCAACATAAGTTCAATTTAACTACGGATGTCATTTCAACACATTCATTTGATGCAATTAATTCTGTTTAAAATAATATCAGATGAATTTAAGCAGGCAACACATAATGAGTAAGCAACCGTACACGAGGGACAAATACACTGCATTCGAAAATAGCTAGATGGTGTGCAGTGGAAAATGCTTTTCTTTTCCATTTAGTTCTTAAATGAAAACAAACTAAATGGATGACAAAGCCTCTTATAAATGTGGTGCTCATGGCACAAGGCACAGAAAAACAGTGAGATGCAACTTACTGTATGTTCAATGATATGTAAAATGCCTTTTTTTAACATTAAATTTGATAAAAATGCCTGCCCCCCACATTTTGTTTTTAAATGAAAATAAACTAAACAACTAAAACCAAATGAATGACAAAGCATTTTAAAAATGTGGTGCTCATGGCACAAAGGAAAAACAGTGAGATGCTACTTGTATATTCAATGATACGGAAAATGCCTTTTATTACATGCAAGTTGTTAAAATGCATTTTTCCCCATTTTGTTCTTAAATGAAAACAAACCAAACAACTAAACAAACTAAATGGACGACAACGCATGTAAAAACTGTAGTGCTCATGACGCAAGGCACAGAAAACGGTGAGATGCAAATGACTGTATGTTCAACAATATTGAACATTTTAGACATGCTTGACTAAAAAAATAAACTAAATGGATGACAAAGCATCTTTAAAAATTTAATGCTTATGTCACAAGGCACAGAAAAACAGAAAAACTCTTTTTTGTACATACAATTTGATAAGAATGCCCTTTTCCCCATTTTGTTCTTATATGAAAAGAAACTAAACAACTAAACAAACTAAATGGATGTCAAAGAATCTTTAAAAAGTGGCACAGAAGCTTACTGTGTTCAACAATACAAAAAATTGGTGATAACAAAAAATGCATTTTCCCCCCATTTTGTTCTTAGGGGGCATAACACAGTTTCACCCAATCTCGCGTTAATCTTGAGTACCTACAGTACTACTGCAACCTTCATATATCCAAAAAATCTTTATTTTTATTATATTTACAAAAGAAAGATATAGCTTTACGATTCTGTCCGAAAACAGCCGAGCTCCTGGAGGCACGTCGTGGGTGGAGCTAAATATTGACGAGCATTCGCACGGCAATTGCCAACAAAACACAGACATTTGATGCTGTTTCACTTACCATCTGCACTTCTGCAAAACACGGAAAAACAAACCATTTACTGTTTACGTAACGCTGGGTTCTTCGGGAAGCTGAGCAAGGTTATTTTTTGCCTTACAACCAAAACCAAATGTCTTTAGAGACATTATTCATGAGTAAGTCCCATGCAGCAGTGCAGCCGAATGAAGCGCGTTAATAAGTGCACTCTTGCGCTCGTTCCAGTCTATGTGTGCGCGGGCGCGCTCATCCAGGAGAAATGCCCATACAAGTAGTTCCACACTGTAGGACGTCATGAAGACGTCATGAAAAATGCCTTTTTCCCCTCATTTTGTTCTTAAATGAAACAAAAAAATTAAAAATAAACAACTAAACAAATGAAATGGATGACAAAGCATCTTAAAAATGTGGTGCTCATGGTGCCGAAAAACAGTGAGATGCAACTTACTGTATGTTCAACGATATGGAAAATGCCTTTTTACATAAAATTTGACAAAAATGCCTCTTTTCCACCATATATTCCACCTAAATGAAAACACACTAAACAACTAAGACAAATAAATGGATGACAAAGCATCTTAAAAATGTGGTGCTCATAAAGCAAGGTGCAGAAAAACACTGAAAATGACACTTGTTCAACGATATGGAATTTTATTTTTTATTTTTTACATAACATTTGATTTAAATGGCTTTTTTCCCCCGATAATTGAAAAGAACAAAATAACAAAATAACATGACAGAAGGCACAGAAAAACAGTGAGATGCAAATTATTGTTATGTTCAGTGGTATGGAAATAAAATAAATGGTAAAATGAAATGTTATAAAACTCTATAAAAACATTCAATAATCAGATTATGATTGTAATATTTTAAAATATTGTACAAAAACCTGTGTTACTGTTAACTAAAAGTATTATGAATTATTTTTAAAAATGTAATATTAGATGAAAAATCTGACTACAATATAATATAATAATAACTAAATTATTAAAATGTAAAGTAAATCAAAACCTGAAAACAAAGTAAAAGCTAATTAAAAAAACAATAAACACTAGTAGTATGTAACTAAGACTTAAATAATAATGTATTTCACAACATTTATATTATAAAAATTAATAAATAAATAAACTGAAACAAACTTTACTTTTAAAGCCAGAGTAAATTATTAACTTTACAGGCTTTTAGAAAATGCTGACATATACAGATAATTTGATTAAAATCACTAGATTACAATTTAATCAGTGGAATGACTTGAATTTATTATGATTATGCCTTCAAGAGACCTGGAAATATATTAAAAACATTCTGTCAAGCATTTTGACCAAATATAATCTATTATATACCTGTATAAAAATGAAAAATAAAGCTAAAGAGATAGAAATATAAAAAACTGAAACTTGAACTCAAATTCAAATGAAATATAAAATAAAAGCTCATTTAAAATAAATAATCATTTTTTGAAAATCACTTGATTGACGCATTGAATATATGATGATTATGAATTCAAAGGTCTTGGAACATTATTCAAACATTCTGTGAAGCATTGTAATGTTAAATATACCAAAAATAATTCACTATATATTTACCACACCGTATATGTTGAACATACAACTTGATGTGATACACACATCGCACCCAAATGTGCTCCTTTTGAACATCTCAATATATCTTATATATACTTGCTGAGCAGTGAAAGGTTCACCATGCTGCTCGAAATTATTCCGAGCCGAATTCATCTTGAAAAGCCAGATTGATCTATCAGAGCTGTACTGTTGACATGCTCTACACTGTGGCCTGTGCTTAAGATGCTAAACGCCTGCTCTCGGGGTGAACGTTTGTGCTGAAATAAGCAGCGCACCCTCCATCAGTTTGAAGGAGTCTTTCTCCAGCGTGCGCCCAAGTCATCCATAACAGGACAACCTCGGCAGCCATAAACATGCGCGGACCCAGGCAAGCAACCCTGGGAAAAGTTGAGCGAAACAGCGGCGTCTCTTTGAGCGATGGATAATGCATTCATTCAATCACAGGCTTGTCAGAGGAGCATCCCTCCCTAGATAAGAGTATGTTTGATTTCTTAAAGCCTGAGCACTGATTGGATAGGGGAATTGTTGTCTGTTGTGGAGGGATGCAAATGAGCATTTTACAATCTTCTCCATTGCTTCCTATTAATTTGTTTTGATTTTTCTTGTATTCCTCAGGGCCCGTAGCTCATTAGCAGTGATTAATCGGCGAGTGCCACTGCTTTGGTGCCTCCATTTGCTGAGCCTCCATTTTGAGCCGGACCCCGTTCCAGAGTCTGACTCCACCAGCAATATGTTCAAAGTTAATTCAGCCTTCATCTTAAATGGAAAGCTCAAGGCATTGACCTGCATTATTATTGTTATTTATTTATTTTATTTTTTTACAAGAAATTAACAGTGCTTAATGGACTAACAGTGTTGGGAAACATTAAAAGTATGCTACATTATTGTAGTTAGTCCTTAAGTTTGTTTAGTTCTTTTGTTGCGTGTCACAGTTTTCTGAGCATCAACATAATGATGGTTCTTTCATTGACTTTTATTTTCACCTTGAGCCGATGGTACTTTTGAGCCAATCGTTTTATAACATAAAAGATTTTTTATGTTTTTGAAAGAAATCTCTTATGCTCACCAAAGCTACACTTATTTGATCAAAAATACAGTGAAAAGAGTGATATTGTGAAATGATATTAACTGTTTTCTAATATATTGTTAAAATTAAGTTTATTCCTGTGATGGCAAAGCTGAATTTTCAGCATCATTACTCCAGTCTTCAGTGCCACATACTTTAGAAGTCATTTTAATTTGCTGATTTGCTGCTCGAAAAACACTTCGTATTAATATCAGTGTTGAAAACGGTTGTGTTGCTTAATATTTTTATGGTTTTATTTATGGTTTAATTTATTTTCAGGATTCTTTGATCAATAAAAAGATCAGTTGAACAGCATTTATTTGAAATAGAAATTATACTGTAACTTTTAATTCATTTAATGCATTCTTAATTTATCATAATAATCATAATAATCATAATAATTTATTAATTATTAATAAAAATAATACCCCCCCCCCCCAAAAAAAAAACTTCCTGATCTTAAACTTTTGAACTGTACTCTAACATATAAACATATTTTTTAGACTTGAATTTATACATGTATTTGAAATATTAATAACTGTACACTGTAAAATAAAATAAATTAAAATTTTTTCAAAAACTCTACTTGATCTTGAACTTATAAACTGTGCACTGACATATAAACTAAACATAATTTATACATTTTAATTTATAGAATTTATACATTTATTTGAAATATAAATATTTTGTGCAATTAAATGGTTCAATTAAAATTGGAATCAATTTAATGTATTCTTAATTTATAAATAGTTATTAATTATAATATTTTTGAAGTATTCATAAAAAATACAAATTTACAAAAAATCTTCTACCTTTTAATCCATTTAATTCACTCTTCATTGATTAATAATTATGTTAATTTATTAATTATTCAAAAAAATCTTCCTGAACTTTTGAACTGTACACTATAAACTAAACTAAACATTATAGTTAACTAAAACATTATAGTTAATTTATTGAATTTATACATTTATTTGAAACAGATATATATTGTAAATTACACTGGAACTTTTAATCAATTTAATGCATTTTTATTTGATTAATATGTATTACTTATAATCACAAAAATCTTTGTGATCTTGAAATTCTTTTTCTTTTTTTTCAATTTTAATACATTTAATGGATTCTTAATTGATGATTATTAATTATAATAATTGATTAATTATTTGTAAAATAAAAAATAATAAAAATAATAATCATCATCCTGAAGGCGGTATGTACACTGTAAAATAAACTAAACATCATTTGTAGATTTACATTTATGTAAAACTGTAAATTTTAATCAATTAAATTTCTTTTCAATTAAATTAAATTTTCATTGATTATGATTATTAATTATAATCATTTATTAATTGTTCGTAAAATTATAATTTACCAAAAAAATCTCCCTGATCTTAAAAATTTAAACTGTACACTGAACTAAACTAAACTGAACATAATTTAGTTTTGAACAATTATAAAATTTAAATTTTTGAACAATTATACTGTAACTTTAATACATTCTTAATTTAATATTAATAATTCTAATAATTAATTATTTAGAAAAAATATTTACAAAAAACAATCATTCTGATCTTGAACTTTTAAATTGTACACTATAAACTAGATAGATAGACAGATAGATAGATAATATCCACACTTTATATGCATGTGTATGTTTATGCACAAGCATATACATAAACATCTTTCTTTCTCATATAGTTTTTTTTTTTTTCCATCACAATCTTGCTCTGTTTGCCAAACCTTTCCAGGAAAGGATGCCATAGTAACAAAGTAGGTAGGAACTTATCACAACACTGCAATATCTCCAAAGTGCTCTCTGCTTATGACAGATTCAGCCTTTCAAATCTGAAACATGCGGCTCTGTCCTCTTCAAAATCCACCTCAGTCCTGTGAAGCACAGCCGCCGCTGCCTCTCTGCCACCACACACGCCACACCAGAGAAACACACACATACCGAGAGCGAGAGAGAGAATACACTCAAATGAAACAGAGAGAGGAGGAAAGTAAGGGAGAGAACCAGGCGATTTTATTTGCTCTTCGGAGCAAACATGCACACCGCTTTATGATGAGAGTTAAATCGAGGAGGTTAATTGAAAAATGAGATAAACAAAGCCCCTGAAACGGCACAGAGGAGATTGTGCCTGGCAGCTCAGATGGGCCACCACCATTTTAGCAGTGATGCTTCTCCAGACTGCACAAGCCTGATAAAACCACCCAGTTAATTGTCTTGCTGTTTCTTCAACTTAATTTTGCTCCAGTTAAGAAAAAAAAAGGCAAGGAACTGTCTGGTAGTCATTAGTATGCATGTACTTATATAGAGAATATGCAGTGGAGAGCTTTCATAGATTTGGTAGCAGGTGATGAATGCCATCTGCTTCTCTATGAATGCTAATGTCATTTATTACTGTTCCTTGAAATCTGCCAGAAGATTTTTACATCAAAATCTTCCTTTAAGGACAGAGACAGTGTCAAATTTTAAGCAACAATTTGATAAATAAAAATCTTAGTGAATATCTTCAAAAAGAAAGAATATGTCTAAACCTTAAAGGGATAGTTCACCCAAAAGGATTGTCAACCTGATCTCATGACGAAAACACACCTGTGTGGACATATTTGATGTGAAATGTCCATTGAGTGCCCTAAAACGGTGTTTGTTTGTTTTCCCCGGAACAGATGAACATACATATGGTACGTTTTATGTGACGCTGGTTTTGTACGTGTCACTGCAGTTCTGACTTGAAATGTCCATTGAGTGGCGTATAACGCTAATGCTCTGTGACGTTTTAAAATTATTATTATTATAAAATTAATTATAATTATTAATTATTATTAAAATGATTATACCATCTGCACTACACCGAAACCTACCTCATAGTACGAACGAAAGTGAATGTGACGTAAAAACGCAATCTCAATCATGCCGTTTTAGCTTGTTTTTCGATCTGTCATCTTTCAGCTCTTTCATCTTGAGTCATGTTTTTTTACAGGATTCTTACCCAAGGATTCTGCATCCTAAGTCCACTTCGGTGCTGGCTGAGCAAACGATCAAGCTTGTTACATCCAGAAAGCAAATAATGGAGCTGTAATCATAACTGTGTACGAAAACGATTACAAATGCTCACTGTTTTATCACCTCTAGTGTTCATTTCTGTTGAAAACTGCCGTGATATGTACTTATTTCTACATATTTCAAATCTTGTGAAAAAGTTCCAACAGGTACGTTTTCGTCATGAGATCAGGTAGGGGATACTGGTGTCATATGTACTATTCTAACAATGTCCTTACTACCTTTCTGGGCCTTGAACGTGCCAGTTGTGTTGCTGTCTATGCAAGGTCAGAAAACTTTCGGACTTCTTATTTGTGTTCTGAAGATAAACAAAGGTCTTACGTGTTTGGAAAGACATGAGGGTGAGTAATTAATGACAGAATTTCAATTTTTAAACTAGAATATTCTGTTAAGAATAATTTACTGTCTTTATATTTGCGATCCCAGTAATAATAATATTATCTCTCTTATGTGTTTTGATTTAGTCAGAAGAACATATTGGAAGTATTTGAAGAGAAAATGGCAAGTTAGTTTTGAAATTACAATGATTATTTTACACACACAGTATTGGAGTCTCTGGGACTCCAGACTTAAGACTGTAAAATTATTCTCAACATTACATATTCTGTCTTTTTGAAGATTTACATATGCTTTATCTTTGACACTACGGTACATCTATCCTACAATTTTGACACAAAAAATCTGGCAGATTATTATTAAAATGATTATTTATTAAATTGTAAAAATAACAATAATTTATCATACCACATTAAAGGGATACTCCACCCTAAAAAAAAAAAAAAAGTTGTCAGTAATCACTTACCCTAATGTCGTTCCAAACCCGTAAAAGCTTGTTCGTCTTCAGAACACAATTTAGAATATTTTGGATGAAAATCAGGAGCTTTGTGGCTGTCCCACTGACTGCCACGTATTCTCGCGTAGCCTGACCTTCAGACTGACGGCAGAAGGTCTGGGAACTTTGGCCATATGACAGACAGGTAAAGCAACCAATCGTGTTTCGTTTTGTACCACGTCATGTTTAGGGGCATGGAAATGTCGCCACATTTTTAATGTCGCCGACATATTTTAAAGATTCTATGCCACAAACTTTTAATTTTTCATATTCTTTTGAAAATCCAGCATTTAGTTGATCCTAATAGGCACTCATCATCACAGTTGTAAACACAACAGCTTTCTTCTTTTGTGATGGGGCTGGGCGCCATGGCATTTTTGTTTCCAGGTGGAACATTAAAGAACGTGACACACGTGTCTCCAGGAAATCCTGTGTAATCTAATCAGTCCGATGATGACTTCGAAACCTGAGTGTGCCATAGCATCAGACGTTTAGCCAACATTTCATGGGCGTGACGTCTGAGGCTGAGACTGCCAAGTAAATAAGGCCCAGAAAAGTATGAAAGACGTTGTGGACGGCAGGTGGACTATTTTGACAACGTCTTTCATACTTTTCTGGGCCTTGACAGTGTTATTTACTTGTCAGTCAATGGGACAGCTACAAAGCTCCCGATTTTCATCCAAAATATCTTAAATTGTGTTCCGAAGATGAACAAAGCTTTTCAGGATTGGAACAACATGGGGGTAAGTTATTAATGACAAATGATCATTTTTGGGGTAGAGTAACCCTTTAAACCTGTAAACCACATTTACAGGTTTAAATATAGAAAAATACATAATAATAAATCAATCAATCAAACAAACAAACAAACACAAACTCACAGGAACGACATCAGTGTGAGTAAATGATGACAGTATGAATTCATTTTGGATGCCATTGCACTTTCCTATAGTGGCAGCATGCCATGACTGTGCAGAGATTGTTTGCTCAGCTCATTTTCTGGACAATAATGTATACTTGAAAAGAAATGAGGTATGTCCTAGATGGCCTTTTTGAATCCTTGACAGATTCGCTCTCAAAACAAAGCACATCTACTGTCACTGAGCAGTGAGCACCCCTCCTTTTTGGGGGGTGGGATGGGAATCGGTGGGTTCCTGGGATAGTGAGCTCGGTATTTTAGTGTTAACTAATTAACATCCATCCTTCATGCTGTCTGGATGAATGCGCTATGGGGGAGGAGAGAGAGCGAGCTAAATGCCATGACTCGTGCATGAATTTCAATTAGTCCAATCAGCCGTGATTTTCATGCCGCTGTCAATAATATGTAGAATTGTGGGCTTATCTATGTTTGCCATGCTGTTTGTGATTTTCTTTCCGATACCCAAAGGAGCGAACTGTGCTCTATCCTTGCAGCATAAACTGAGGAGTCAGCAGGAATATGCTGTGTATTCTAGGCGACTTCTTACACACCATTTTAAAGTGGCTTATATGGTGTTGGAATTATAATTTGAAATTCAATATTGCCACTTAACTCTTCGGTAGTCTGTTGGGAAAGCGACTTATTGGACAAAAAAAAGTGTGCATTATTACACCGTTGGGAATTATATTTGTCTTTTTTAGACTAAATGTGCCATTATTCAAGCTGTTTTTCTCACAAAACAGCGGGTCTATATTTAGTTAGCTAATAGCGGATGAGAAAAGTTCAGCGTGGTAGCAAATACCTTCAAAGTTTAAGTACAGTAAAACTCCTGAAAGTAACTGTTTGGAAACCAAAGTCTGCATCTCTCTCCAAACCTCCGCAGATTTTGAAAAGACACGTCATCTTCCTGTCTTTCTACAAGTGCTCGAACATCAGAGGAACGTACAGTGCTGTGCAATAAAAAGAGGCTTTAGCATTCTCAAGCTCTTCCACTTAAAATAAAAATAACATCTTAATTTGAGATTTTGCAGCACTACTTTGAAGCCTCGTGCCTCACGGACACCGAAGAATGATTAGCATATGTTAGCATACGAGCTTGAAGCGAATAAGCTAGATATACATACATAAAGAAGCAGCTATTAGCAAACGAAAGCACAGCTTGATATATGCTCTGTTGTTCACTTCACCTTACCAGATGACCACGTTAACAATCGTTACATACAGTATAGTGCAGGTTACGACAACAAAACATGAATACAGAGCTGCTATTAATGAAAAACATATGCATGGGTAGAAATGAATGCGAATGTAAATGTGAATTCAAAGCAGAGTTCATGAATCTCTGTTAACAATTGTAATCAATGTAACACATAAATTTAGTATTAAATTACATTATGTAAATTCCATAATACATGTACATACATATACAGTTAAATACAGTATTGCAATCTGAAATAACTGTTTTAAAATATAATTTATTCATGTAAGGTTATGATGGCACAATGAATGTTTAGCAGCCATTACTCCAGTCTTCAGTGTCACACAAAATGCTTCAGAAATCATTCTACACTGAAATAAATCAATCAATACATAAATAATAAACAAAGATTATTGAAGTTTGTTATATATGAAAATACTATTTTAGTCTTTCTACTTGTCTTACTTGTCGTTTCTTTGTAGTCAATTGTGTGTGTGTGTGTGTGTGTGTGTGTGTGTGTGTTTTTTTTTCAGGGTAAAATGCTTATTTGGTGCTTATCAATGTTGCAAACAGTTCTGATCCTTAATGTTTTTGTGGACCCATGATCCACTGTTCTTTTGAATATTCTATTAATCACATAAACTGTAAAAAAAAAAAAAAAAAAAAAAAAAACCCTCTAAAAATGACCCCGTTCAAAAGTTTACATACACTGGATTCATAATACTGTTGTTACCTGAATGATCCATAGCCAGGGTTGCCAGGTTTTCACAACAAAACCCGCCCAACTGCTACTCAAAACTAGCCCAAAAGTACCACAATCGTGTTTCGAGGGGGGTCCCCCGGTAAAAATCGGGTAAAATACAGGGTAAAATACACGTTTTGTGGTGGGGTTCCCCATTAAAATTAGCATTCCAGGGGCTAAATATTACGTTATTGGGGTCGATTCAACCCATGGACATGAAAAACAACCCGCCTCAACAGTATGAAAGTTTTTTGTTAGTGATAGTTGTTCTTGATTTCCTTGTTTGTCCTGTACAGTTAAACTACAGAATTTTCTTCAGAAAATTCCTTGGGTCATACTAATTCTTTGGTTTTTCAGCTTTTTTGTGTATTCAAACCCTTTTCAACAATGACTGTATGATTTTGAGATCCATCTTTTTACACTGAGGACAACTGAGGGATTCATACGCAACTATTACAGAAGGTTCAAACGCTCACTGATGGAAAAACAATGCATTAAGAGCTGGGGGTTAAAAATTTTTGAATTTGAAGATCAGGCTAAATTTAACTTATTTTGTACCTTCTGTAGCTTCTGATCTTCATTCTGTTCAAAAGTTTATACCCCTGGCTCCTAATGCATCGTTTTTCCATCTGGAGCATTAGTGACCGTTTAAACCTTCTGTAACAGTCCCTCAGTTGTGCTCAGTGTGAAAAGCTGGATCTGAAAATCATACAGTCATTACTGGAAAGGGTTCAAATACACAAAAACGCTGAAAAAACAAAAAGTATTTTCCTGAAGAACAGCAGGCAGTTTAACTGTTTAAACAGTTAAAAGGAATTAGTTAAAGGGATAGTTCACCCAAAAATGAAAATTACCCCATGATGTATTCACTCCCAATCCTTCCTAAGTGTATATGACTTCTTTCAGACAAATACAATCAGATTAATATTAAACATGGCCTGGCTCATCCAAGCTTCATTATGGCAGTTGAGATTTAGAAGCAAAATAAAGTGCATCCTTCCATCATAAAAAGCACTCCACGTGGCTTGATATGTTTGTAAGAATAATATCTAGATTTAAAACTTTATAAACCATAATGTCTACTCTGTTAACAGTTGTATGCACGAGAAAATGGCGTTCCAGCGGATGACGTAGGAAGATTATGATTTATGAAGTTGTAAATATGGATATTTTTCTTAAGCAAATGCATCAGTTCACTTCAGAAGGCTTTTATTAACCCCTAGAGATGAGTGGAGTACTTTTTATGATGAATGAATGCCCTTTATTGGACTTCAAAATCTCAACACTCATTCACTGCCATTTTAAAGCTTGGAAGGGCCAGGACATTTTTAATATTTGTCTAAAAGAAGAAGTAATATACATCTAGGATGGCTTGAGGGTGAGTAAATCATGGGGTAATTTTCATCTTTAGGTGAACTATACCTTTAAGTCAATCAATATGTAATTTATTGACTTCAAAAGCAACGTTTTGTCATGTCTATTCAGTGATTCACTCCTCCACCTTAATGTAAAGTCTGTAATTATTTTAATTTGCAAGCTTTCTTAGCAAATATTTATATATGCAATTAACTGTGATTTAATTCACTTAATTAATCAGCGTATCATATAATTAATTTGATTAAAATTTGTTTCGACTCGCAGACCTAATTTATCTACAATAGTCGCGCTCTTAGGAATAATAACGATGACGATCACGTCTGCTCCATAACAATAAAAAAAATAGAAAATTCAATGGACCTTCCGGGCAAATAATGACCATGTGATCACTGAAAGAGGGAGGGAGAAAGAAAAAGAGAGCGAGCGAGACTGACATGCTTTTGATTAAACGGAATTTACACTGAAGGACACATTCAGTTGTGTAATTGTGTATAGTGTACATTGTCATTCATGTATAAGGGCTTAGTATTGGCCTTGTTTATTTATTCTGTCAAACATCGCTCCAAGAACTCTGTTCTTCTCTGTGTTACTCTTTATGGCCTCCTCTCAGAGGAAGGGAGGGTGAGAGAGAGAGAGGGAGAGAGAGAGAGAGACTTAGAATGAGAGCGGCAAAGGGATTGCGAAAAGGATGAGAGAATTACAGGGGTAAGCGAGTGAAAAAAGAGGGGGGAGAGAGAGAGCCAGCGAGAGAGAGAGAGAGAGAGAGAGAGAGAGAGAGAGAGAATCAAACACTCTCTGAATTGGGCCCAAATATCCAAGGTTAATTTTGTGAGAAAGCTGCAGTGCCCAGATAAGACCATCCCTGCAAATGAGTTCTGCCTGCCTGGATTACAGCTAAATTTATGCAGCTTTCCTTATCCTTTCACAAGCTCCTCTGAAGTGGCATAATTAACTTGCACACATAAAATGTGCACATTTACTGCTTGGTGGTAACCATTCCTCATTTCAACACTTTGATTCTTCCGACCCTGTTCAAAAAGGTACTTTTTTCCCCGTCGCGTTCACACGAGTTGAAAGATTTAACAGACAGCTGAAACAACACTGATCCTTTAACTCCCTTTATCGTATTGTGTTCCGTCATAATATGAAATTATTTTCAAAAACATGTTTACCATGCCGATTAACATTCTAACCCCGGAGGTGACGGTGGCACGAAAGCCACGGCGAATTTACATTTCACTTATGCGGCAGGAAACAACAGGCAAAAGAGCTGGCGGAAAGCCGTTTATGGACGGCTCGACGGGAAGTGCGGTGTGTCCAAGCGCAGTGTAACATTGCGGAAATCTTCAAAGTAAATACGACTGAGATGCAAATACAGTAAGCCTCTCCTGAGGTTCTGCTTTGGCATTACGTTTGATACCCCTCTCATGAAACCCTGGGCTCTATAGGCTATTGTGTTTAGCGTTTCAGACGTCTCACGGAAGGAGGCCTCTGCACCCTCTCTCTACTCCTCCACTCGGTTAGCCGACCGTCCCTCCTCGGCATTACCTTAAAGTTTTTCATTTGCGACCGAATTACAATCTCTCAGTCGTAACTTCGTTTCCAGCGCCGCACCTGAATGTAGCCTTCCCCTTTATTAATAATTCACACGTGCTTATCAATATTAATAGATGTCTATTCTTCTGAGTAACACAGATTAACCTGGCTTGACCTGCTTTGTGTTGTTTAACAAGTGTTTGAGGAAAGGAAAGCTTATTCAAACAGCTTGTGTGAAGGAGTGGATCACAGTACGTTTACTTCAAAGTGGCAGGATGAGATTTTTAAGTCTAGAACTGACTGATTGTTGAACAAGGTCTGGTTTACAATGCGGCTTATTCTACGCAACAAGAAAAAAATGTCTGATGGACATGTAAATTGACGAACTATAATTTGTTTTGTTTTTACATACCGTTTAGGGGTGGTTTTGATCAAGAACAGATAATATGGCAATCATAAAATGACACAAACAGATGATATCTATGTATCACCTGTTTGTGTCATTTTATGATTGCCATATTATCTGTTTTAATAATAGAAGTAAATAAAAGGAAGACAGAAAGAAAGAAAGAAAGAAAGAAAGACTGGGTTTAAAAATAAACAAAAGGAAAATAAATGGAAAAAAATAATAAACATGAGTTAAAAATAAAAACAGAAAATCATAGAATGGCACAAAAAATAATAGACTGAAAAAATATATATACAAAAAAATAAAATAAATAAAATTATATAAATATATATTATATATATTATAAATATATATTATATTATATTATATATATATAAACAGATAAGCCAATCAGCTTTCTAGATCAAAACTTATACTGAAATTCACAGTCAAATTAATCAGTGTGCATATATACAGCATCAATAAATAAATAGACGTTTAAAAATAAACCAAAATATATCATCACAGACTGGCATAGAAAAATACGTTGTTAATAATAATAATAATAATAATAATAATAATAATAATAATAATAAAAGAATAGACGGACTACTCAAAACATACAATCTTAGAATAGCAGAGAAAATTAAATTTAATTTATAAAAAATACAATCATAAAATGAAACAGAAAGAAAAAATAAATAAATAGTATACTGAATTTCAAATAAATACACACATAAAAAAAAACAGATGACTAGCCAATCAGCTTGCTTGATCAAATGCTTTCCAGATATTTATAAAATATAGCAGACTGTATAAGTAAAAAATTATATATATATATATATATATATATATATATAATCATATTGAAATTTACAGTCAAATGAGTCTGTTTGCATTTACAAATATATATTGCATAAATAAATAAAGACTGTTTAAATAAACAAAAATATACAAACAGACTGGCTTAGAAAATATAATAAATAAATAAACAGATAATAAGCCAATCAGCTTGACTGATCAAGTACTTTCCAGTTATGTTTAAAATATAGCAGACAGTTTAAGTAAAAACAAAAACACATACTGAAATTTACAGTCTAACAAGTCTGTTTGTATGATAGATACATAGATAGATCATAGATAGATGTTTTATTCTCATTTATTTACAAATGTTTAATGTCTAAAAGTATTAGCTATGGTTGTCAGGAATACAGCTGAGAAGCTCTGAATGTAAGATCATGTGTTGTTCCCTCAATTTTTTTTGAGCAGGAGTGAGCGGCGCAGCAGAGCCGCAAATCTGGCACTGTGATCCAGCTCTCAGCGACCAGATAAAATGCACAGCGCTGTTTATCTTGATGAAAAAGCGGCATGAATCTTAATTTAATGAGCAAAAACTAATTAGGTGATTTAGAGAGAATGCTAATTCTATTCAAAGTGAGGAGTAAGATAAATTGGTTCCACCTTATGAAGTCTCAGTTGATATTTGAGATGCATTTAAGGGAAAAAACGTGCTTTGAAACAATCAAATCTGCACTTTCGAAAAGCCACTGGGATGTACTCCTTTGTTTCCTAAGCAGATACCATTTTCCTGGAATGTTCTCCCTTTTCTTTCCTTCTTTCTTATTTTTCTCCTTACTATTATCATTCATATATTAATGGAGGTTTTTAATTGTACTAGCTTTTGGTGTTCACTACTGTGGAGAGACATTTTTAAATACTGAAAAATAAAATTGCATTTGTTTTTTAGTGAAAAAGAAAATTTTTCCCCCCTTATAATTCATAGTATTATTTTTGCATTATAAACCGTAAAGCTTGTGAATGTAATTAAGAGCCAGTGCTCTCAGATTCTAGATTTAGGCATAATATATACATTTTCTATTTTTGTTGCATTCTTTAATAAAAAGAAATGTTAATTCCCCTTTGAGATTGAATAATTCATAGTATTCCTTTTATTATTTGCTTAATCTACTTTAAAACCCCCTGAATATACGGGGCTATGAAAAACAATCCCCTCAGCTTCTTAAATAAAAACAAACGCCATCTAGTATCTTTATGTTTGAAGCTTGTGGGATGATGCTAATGCTTTGGGGTAGGCCAGTTCTTCGAACACATCTGAGCAGTTCCTCGCCATTATTTGTGCCTTAGGTATATCAGCGGGAGAGCTCAGTGTTAAGTAGAACACATTTAATGTCATAAATTATTCTTGATATCACACAGCTCTCTCGTCCCTATTTAACATTTTTGCCACCAAACTCAGGAGGAAGTCACAGTTGCTTGAAGTCTTGGTACACCTTAAACCTCCAAGCAGCACAAAAGAGGCAATGGAGGACAGATCCCTCACGTGGAGAGGTGATGTGAGTTATTCTCATGAATTATGGGAATTCCATGCTGTGCTCTAAGAGTGGAAAGACCCTCTGCGGGGACACGACTCAATGTTCTTGTTTCAGTGACGGGATTGTCGTATAGCGGAGGAGGAATTAATTTCAGTCATCTAACTCGTCTTTGGCTTAAAAATCTCGTTTTGATGAGATGAAAATGCAGATGAATTTGGCTAAACCTCATCCGCCTGATTTAGGGACATCTTTGCCCCTAGCAAAATCAATCAGAAATCTCTTTACACCATCTATACTGAATAGAAAAAATAAACTGACCCAAGATCAAGAACATGAAGTAATTTGTAGTACTACTCCACTATACAGTATTTTACTATCATTTTATCCTAAAACGTAATAGATTTAAAGCTCATACCTCAGATATATGATAAACAAACTAAATAACCTACACTCGCAAACAACCATTTCTGAGTTATTTGGCAGCCCAGTGCTGGGTAAATGCTAGGTTATTTAACCCAGCTTTTTGGGTTTTAAACATTAAAGTCAACCAATTGAATATTTTTTGTTTTTTATAATAAAAATGCACTCTAAAATCTGTTATAGATATAGATATATGTGTGTGTGTGTGCATTTTAGTTGAATGTACAATTCAGTTGATTTAAACAGTTATATGTATGTATATATATGCTTCATATAATTTTTTGTAATTCAATGTCAAGTCAGTCTTTTTCAATCATAACATCTTAAAAAACATTCAGTAAACATTTTAGGATATGACATGAGCAGCAAAACCAGCCAATGGGAATCTGTGGGAAGAAAACTGCTATCAGTAGGCTGTTCCAGTTCATTAAATTCATTACTTATATTTATGTTTAAAATGTTACATCCAAAAGAGCTTTTCCTCATGCCAAGTTTCAACCTGCCAAATGCATAGCATGACAACAGCTGCAACAGTGGCGCACCCAATAAAATGACCCAACAT
Source organism: Cirrhinus molitorella (assembly GCA_033026305.1). Lineage (NCBI taxonomy): Eukaryota > Metazoa > Chordata > Actinopteri > Cypriniformes > Cyprinidae > Cirrhinus > Cirrhinus molitorella. The sequence continues at coordinate 6,773,791 of CM065131.1, forward strand.
GTTGAACATTTGGGTTAAAAAAAAAAATAACCCAGCATTTTTTAGAGTACAGAAAAACTATCCAGCATCTGGTTAAAAAAGCAAAACATTAAAAATAACCCAGCATTTTTTTAGATTACAGAGAAACCCAGCATTTGAGTGCAAATGTTTAAAAATTACTCAATGAAATTAACCAAAAGGGTGAACCCAGCATTTGGTTTAAATAAATAACCCAGTATTTTTAGAGTGCAGAAAAACTACCCAGCACCTGGATAAAAAAGTAAAACATTAAAAATAGCCCAGCATTTTTTTTTTTTAGAATACAGAGAAACCCAGCAATAAAAATGTTTAAAAATAACTTGTTAAAATGTAAAAACAACCCAAAAGGTTGAACCCTTCATTTGGTTTAAAAAAAACCCCCAGCATTTGTTATAGTGCATAAAATCTACCCAGCACCTGGTAAAAATGCAAAAATGCAAACAAAAACAAACAAAAAAACACTACCCAGCACCTGAGTAAAACATATTAAAAATAACCCAATAAAATTACCCAACAGGCTGAACCCAGCATTTGCCTTAAAAAATAACCCAGCATTTTTTTGAATACAGAGAAACCCAGCATTTGAATAAAAATGTTTAAAAATCACTCAATGAAATTACCCAAAAGGCTGAAGCCAGCATTTGGTTTTAAAAAAAAACAACAACCCAGCACCTGGTAAAAATGCAGTAAAACTACCTAGCACCTAGATAAAAAAAAATATTAAAAATAACCCTATAAAATGACCCAACAGGCTGGACCCAGCATTATAGGGTAAAAAATAAATAAATAAATAACCCAGCATTTTTTAGAGTGCAGAAAAACTACCCAGCACCTGGGTAAAAATTACAAATAAATAAATAAACAAATAAATAAAACAACCCAACAGGCTGAACCCAGCATTAGGGTTAAAAAACCCAGCATTTTTTATAGTGCATAAAAACTACCCAGCATCTGGTAAAAATGCAGAAAAACTACCCAGCACCTGGATAAATTTTAAAAAAAAAATAACCCAATAAAATGACCCAACAGGCTGGACCCAGCATTAGAGCGTAAAAAATAAATAAATAACCCAGCATTTTTAGAGTGCAGAAAAACTATCCAGCATCTGGTTAAAAAAGCAAAACATTAAAAATAACCCAGCATTTTTTTAGATTACAGAGAAACCCAGCATTTAAACAGAAACCTGTTTACCCAACAGGCTGAACCCAGCATTTGGGTAAAAGATAAATATAACCCAGTATTTTTTTAAAGTACAGCAAAACTACCCAGCCCCTGGGTAAAAATGTAAACAAACAAACAAGCAAACAAAAAACAATAAAATGACCCAACAGGCTGAACCCAGCATTTAGGTTAAAAACAAAAATAACAGGTTTTTTTTTTAGAGCATAGTAATCCATAATTGGGTTACACTGACCCAGCGCTGGATAGGTATGTGAAGGGATTCATCATTAGTATTGATGTTAAAAATGATGCAGCAGCTGAGTTACAGAAAAACTACCCAGCACATTACAAATAACCCAATAAAATGACCCAACAGGCTGAACCTGTCACAACTACACTGTCGGAAGGACAAAGGAAACATGGAGTATCATAAACAGTCTTTTATAAAGTGAAACACAGGGGTAATCCAAATCAGGAGCGAGAGCAGACACATGTACAGAACAAAGTAGACCCAACAAAAGAGGAACACACAGACTGGAACTTAAATACATGGGGTAATTAGGGGAACATAGGTGAACTGAATGACTAAACGAGAACAGGAACATGACCAAATAAGGGCACACAGGAACTAAACTAATCAAGGATAGACAGAAACAGGGGCGAAAACTCAACAAAACAGGTCCATAATCCTGACAGAACCCAGCATTTGGGTTAAAAAAATGCTGTTTTTAAAGTGCAGGAAAAACTACAAAATGACCCAACATGCTGAATCCTGCATTTTTAGTGTGTTTAGCCAGTTTCTGTCTGTTTGATGGCAGTTCAGCTGTATAATCCTCACATACAAGTGCATCTGAGCCAACATTTATAGAAAACACTACGTTATCAACAATGTTTGTCCAAAAATAGACAAAGAAAAGATATCTACGGATTTAGACTACAGCAAATGCTTAAAAAAAGCAAAACCAATCAAGCGTCACACACAGAGCTCGCCACTATGACGCTCATGTCAATCTTGCCCGCAGCTATGATTGCTTTTGTAATCTAACATTATTTATGATCCAGATAACAGTGATTTCTTTTATTCATTTGGATTATTTTCTTCTGGTCTGGGTTCAGCCAAAACAACTGCTGATTTAATTCGCAATGTCCAGGTCAGTTTGTATGAAATATTCTTAAAAGACCTTCATTTCCCTTTCCGCTGAGCCTGAAACTCGTGAGACGCTACCTTTAACCTTTCCCAATGTCAGAAATTACAGTACCACTGTTCTCCATTATTTCCCCCCTAACATCGTGGCGGAAAAGTACTGTAAGCTTCTGTCTGACTTCTGCTCACAATATAACAGTCAGGACAATCCTAAGCTGCTTTAAATGAGACAGTGCTGGGTTTTTGCTGTATGGATTGGAGCATTTGAGTGAACGAACAATGTGCTGGATTGTCTCTTTATGTCTCTCTCTCTTTCCCAATCTCTGGTGGCTCGGTCTAAAATCACTGTGCTGATTGCAAAGACAACCGATGTGTTTGATTTGGCTGTGCGATTAAGACACTTTATTAATTTCACTTCAATGGACAATCAACAGGAGACAGAGGACTAACAATGCTCTATCTGCATTTACTGAGGAATAGAGCGCAGAACAATATTTCAAGTGGGGAAAAGATGGCTTGTTATTTGTGTACAGGAACAATTTTACAATAGAAAACAAAATCTTCTTTCATATAACCCAGGGAACAGCTGTGATGAAGCACAGTGCTGGAGTACTGTGTCACTCTTTGTCATTAGACATTATGAATCAGAGTGCACTACAGTGATTAATGACACTCTCAACTGAATGCAACATTACATGGCGATAGTTCACTGATAAAACAATAAAAGACATATTCTGGCATGTTAATGTGCCATCTACTGTAAATGAAAAACCTCTTCGGCCCCAATAACTAGTATAGTGTACATGGGGTGTTGGCTATTGTGTAGTGTGGTTCGAATTCTGAGTGAACAATTTAATTCCCTGTTTACAGTAATTCCCAATTTATTATATGTAATAAAAAATACTAATAATACACTGCCTTTCAAAAGTTTGGGGTCAGTAGTTCCTTACATTGACCAAAGCGCTTTTATCTGATAATATGGTGAAAGCAGTAATATTGTGAAATATTGTTACACTTTATTATATAGTTTTAAAGGTAATTTTTTTTTTTCAGCAGTCATTATTACCTCAGTCTTAAGTGTCATGCGATCATTCTTGTGCTGATTTGCTGCTCAAGAAACATTTCTTAATATTATCAATGTTGAAAACAGAATTTCATAATAAATAGAAAGTTCTAAAGAACAGCATTTTTTATCGAAATCCTTTGCAACATTATAAATGTATTACTGTCACTTTTGATCAGTTTAATGCATCCTTGCTGAATATAAGTATTCATTTCTTAAGAATAAAAAAGACTTGCATACAAGCTTGCTTACGCCATTGAATAAAAAATTAAAAAGGTAATTGTGACTTTTTATCTTGACTTTAAAGTCAGAATTGTGGGATACAAACTCACAATTCTGACTTTTTTTCAGAATTGCAAATTTAAGTCTCACAATTATGAATTTTCTTTGTAACATGCAATTGCGAGCTATCAAGTCAGAATTTTGAAATATAAACTCGCAATTCTGAGAAAATATAATTTTCCCCCTCAGAATTGCAAGTTTAAGTCTCAGATTTTTCAAGTTTATATCAGTTTATATAAGCTTATATCTAGCAAATCTGAGAAAAATGTCAGAATTAAGAGTTTATATCTTGCAATTCTGAGAAAAAACTTGCAAGTTTCTATATCACAATTATTTCTTAATAACTCACATTTGCCAGTTTATATCTCTCAATACTGAGAAAAAAAGTCAGACTTGCGAGTGTATATTTCACAATTCTGACTTAACTTGCATTTGCAAGTTTATATCTTAGAATTTTAAGAAAAAAAGTCAAACTTGTGAGTTTATATCTCAGAATTCTGAGAAAAAAGACAATTGTGACTTTATATCCCACAATTCTAACTCAATAACTCACATTTGTGAGTTTATATCTCAGAATTAGAGAAAAAAGACAGAATTGTTTATATCTCACAATTCTAACTTAACTCACATTTGGAAAGGAAAAGGAAGGAAAGGCTGTGATGTGTGGCCAAGTATGGTGACCCATACATGGAATTTGCGCTCTGCATTTGACCCATGTGCACACACACACACACACACACACACACACACACAGTAGTGAACACACACCCAGAGCAGTGGGCAGCCATATTGCTATTGCTGCGGTGCCTGGGGAACAGTTGGGGGTTCGGTGCCTTGCTCAAGGGTCTCACCTCAGTCGTGGTACTGAGGGTGGAGAGAGTGCTGATCATTCACTCCCCCCACCAACAATCCCTACCGGACATGGGACTCAAACTCGCAACCTTTGTGTTACAAGTCCGACTCCCTAACCATTAGGCCATGTGCAAATTTGCAAGTTTGTATCTCTGAATTTTGAGAAAAAAGACAGAATTGAGTTTATATCTCACAATTTTGACTTAATAACTAGCATTTGAGAGTTTATATTTCAAAATTCTGAGAAAAAAGTCAGACTTGCGAGTTTATATCTCAGAATTCTGAGAATTCTATATTTTTCTCCCTCAGAATTAGACTTCATATCTTAAAATTCTGACTTTATTTCTCAGAATTGTTTAAATCATTGAATTTTTTTTACTTGGAATTCCAAGTTTATATCATGCAATTCTAAGAAAAAAAGTTGCGAGTTTATATCTCAGAATCCCGAGAAAAAAAAAAGACAGAAATGCTAGTTTATATGTCACAGTTCTGACTCGCAACTGGAAGTTTATATCTTACAATTCTGACTTAATAACTCACATTTGCGAGTTTACATCTCACAATTCTGAGAAAAAGTTTCCCAATTCTGACTTTATAACATGCAATTGCAAGTTATTAAGTCAGATTTTTGAGATATAAACGTGCAATTCTGAGAAAATATACCCCCCCCCCCCCCCCCCCGAATTAGCACTCTATTCTAAATCTATTCTTAAAATATAATTAACAAAATTATATTTATTATATTACATTATATAATTAACAAAAAAGCAACAGAAGCCTCTGACACTAGCTTGCTCTATTATTTTTGTATTCTATCAGTTTTCTATTTATTATATAATTACCAAAAATTGCTTCCATTTTCCTCATTTGTAAGTCGCTTTGGTTAAAAGCGTATGCTAAATGACTAAAATGCAAATTGTAATGTAAATGACTTTATAAATCAAAATTCTGACTTTATTTTTGATTTTTTTTTCTCAGAATTTCCAAGTTTATATCATTCAATTATGAGAAAAAAAAAGTAAAAATTACGAGTTTATATCTTAGAATTCTGAGAAAAAAGACAGAATTGTGAGTTTATATCTCAGTTCTGACTTTATAACTCGTAACTAGAAGTGTAAATCTCACAATTCTGACTTAAAAATTCTTTGTATCTCTGAATTCTGAACTTAACTAGAGATGTAACCTCACAATTGTGAGAAGAAAAGTCAGAATTGTGAGATAAGTCGCAATTACCTTTTTTATTTGTTAAGTGACGGAAACAAGCTTCCATATATGTTGATTCTTGTTGACCTTCTTATAATTCTCTTCTTATTTTCAATGAATATAAACAAACAGAACAAAGATATCACACCTTCAAATTAAGATTCACATCATCTGCATCTCAGTATCGTACACCAAACGGCAAGACTTTCATATGCTTTTATACGCCGACATTTTAAAGTAAAAAGAAAATGCTGCTAATTAGGGAGCCTGTTTGTACCAGCACTCAAAAGTGTTTGCTAACAGTTTCGCAAAGATTACTGTCACAATGTAATCACGTGTCAATATTATTTCACACGCTATCTAGGCGTGATAGGGCATGTAAAACTCACACCACAGGGAAACAGGACCTTGTTTTTCCAACATTCAAATTGGCCTTGAATCAAGGAGCACTTAGCAAGGCCTAATCAGCCCAGTATGTCTGCAACCTCAAGAAATTAACCAGGGCTAATTAGCATCTGAAAGCGTTAATTTGTTTTGCAACAATTCCAGTGCTCTTTAAATACCAAATGCAAAAAGAAGAAAAAAAAAAAAAACTGTGAGTGTGCTTCATTTTAGATTATCTCATCGACTGCTGGCCTTTTTGTTGTCTTCATTCAGATTCCCTTTGGTCTTATACATCACCTCCCCCACCAGCGCTTTTCTCCCATGTGCCACAAAATACAGCAACAGCTTGTAGGTAATTGATCAGACAAGCCAACTGTAAAATATTCATTTTCTACTTCAACAGCCAAATAAATCTCTGGGGAGGTTTTCAGAGGACTGTGCTCAGATATTGCTTATGCGTAGCCAGGTTAGCGCGGCACTCATTGTGAAGAGTCAGTTCGGAGGGGGTTCTGCTTTAGGATGGGTGCCGGTCGATGGCCGGCCAAGCAGCACGTCGGCCTCGGTCCTGCCTCAGCAACGCATGCTCGGGACTAAGACAGGATTCAGATGCGCACAGCATGCTTCACTTAGTCTCCAGTGTCCGCATAACATCAGGGTAAAAGCCTGAACTAGTCACAGAGAGGGAGTAATGTACAGATAAAAACTAGTGAAAATATACACTATTTCTACAAATATAGACAGAAATAAATGTTTTAAAGAGAGTTGGGATTAGGACTGGGCTAAGTTTATTAAAAAACATTCCAGGATTTTTCTCCATATACTGGACTTCAATTGTGTTGAAGGTATAAGGTTGCAGTTTAAATGCAGCTTCAAAGGGCTCTACATGATCCCAGGAATAAGGGTTTAAAGTAATATTTCCCTTTTTTGGTCATTTGAGCATTGCGGTTTAAAAACAAGTGATTTTAAGCTGTTGAAACGCAATCAGCAGTGAAAGAGAACTCATTAAGCCGCATGCACATGCTTTTCTGAGAGTTGTTTTTGCTGTTTTATAGGCCTTGAATGTATAAATACACACACTTGTGTCAAAATGCCTGTTTTTGCAAGTATCCCCATGAACCACAGTAATTTACGTCTTTGAGTGAAAGCAAACTGCATATTGGATCAGTATATTGGATCTGGGTAGCTCTTAAAGTGACAGCAGTCTAATATTCCTGCTGTCTGTCAATTATGTTAATCAGACAACAAAAGAGAGAAAAACTCTCACTGCTCTTGACTAAATAATTTTTGTTACACAGTGAGGAATATTATACAATGTTCTTATACTTTATACAATGTGTATATTTCTTATTTATTTTTTCTACACTGTAAAAAAAATATATATATATTTGTTGAGAACTTACCATGCTGCCACAAAATTTTAAGTTCAGTCAACTCAAATAAGTTTATTCAAGTTGAAATGTTAAGTTGTACTAAGTGACAACTTATATACAACTTATATATAAGTTGACTAAACTAAAAAAATGTTTGTTAAACTTAACAGCTGTGTTTGTTACTTTTAATCAACTCTAATATCTAAGTTGTCAACATTTCAAACTTTTTTCGAGTTGACTGAACTTAAAATTTTAAGGCAGCCAGGTAACAAATTATTTTAAGTTGACTCAACAAATTGTTTTTACAGTGTACTGTAATTAGTTTCTTATTCTTATTTAATCGCTTTTTAATTTAGGCTACTGTTGGTTTTTTTGATAATGACACTGGTGACAAGAATTATGATATTTCCATGGTATCAAAAATGTATATCTTTAGGATGTATATCCTTGTCTAAATTTGTCCAGTTTTTATTGTGATCATGAAGGGCTCTTACAAAACCAGTTTAGTTTAGGTGGACAGAATTCACAAAGATTAATCTGCCTTAACCAGTTGTTTGAAACCAACATAAAAATAACCGTTAGAGAAAACACATTTTTGTGTTACTGAGATATAACCCCTGTGGCAGCTACCCCAGTATCTCTTTTATAAGGTCTTTCCTGCTGCAAAAATTCATGCTTGATGTGAATAGGCCATAAGGACTGCTCTTTAAAGCTATTTGAGTGTATTATATGTTTGACTGCAGCACCATGCTGAGCAGCTCTGAGGGGTTTGGACCTTCAATGTCTCCTTCACCTCCTCATGAAAATACTTTATGGATGACCTCGCTGCTAAAAGTGTCAAACTCATTCCTTGTTACACACTTACAGCAGCAATGAAGGGTATTTTTCATACATGTATGACAGAAAACCGAGAGGAATCAGGACACTGCTCTTGTCTATCAATTATACAGCGTTTCCCGCGAGCATTTCAATATGCCATAGACATAAATCAGACAGGCTGCGAACACATCTGCACTGTGTGTGTTTATGCGACATGTTTGCTCTCCCACTGTCTTTCATGAAGTGTTTGTATACTCTTGAAAATGAGAAGGAAGCACTTTGAAGACGCATCAGCGTCTTTGTAAAAATGAAACATTTAGAAATCAAAGCGAAATGTGAAATCATTCATATTTAATAGGAGAACGTTTTTACGGCCCGGTTAATTAAACGCCTTATCTATATTATGCAGATGCTTCATAAATTTAAAATATTACATATCACCACTACCTGCTCTGGGAAACCTCATTGAAGCATTCAGAAGAATAATTAAGTATAAGGAAAATAAACCAGTTTTTATTTATTTACCATTTTTTTTGTAAGTAATCACAAATGGTAAAACTCATTTAAAACTATCCCATTTTACGTAATTTCATCTTTTTTCCCCATCTCAATGACTTGATCAATTGTGCTTTATAAATATCTATGTAAGCTCATGGAATGGGTTGATTAAACTTGGGATAATCTCTGGGCTCATCCGTTCAATATCATAATACTTAGGATGTAATCCCCTTGTGCACTGGTCTGCTCTTCCTAGACTACTGGATTAGAACCTCTACTTTGTTCATTTATATATTTATTTTTGAATGTGTCCCCAACATTAATAATAGACTAATAATGTAGAAAATATGACCAGATGAACCAAAACAATTAATGTACAACAGAAATATAAAATTCGAACTAGCAACTTTTTTTTTTTTTTTTTTTAATCACAGGTCAGAAAATTAAATTAAACCTGAACATGATTTCTGGTGCTTTTACACATACAGTATCTCACAGAAGTGAGTACACCCCTAACATTTTTGTAAATATTTTATTATATCTTTTCAGGTAACAACACTGAAGAAATTACATTTTGCTACAATGTAAAGTAGTGAGTGTACAGCTTGTATAACAGTGTACATTTGCTGTCCGCTTAAAATAACTGAACACACAGCCATTATTGTCTAAACCTCTGGCCACAAAACTGAGTACACCCATAAGTGAAAATGTCTAAATTGGGCCCAAAGCGTCAATATTTTGTGTGGCCACTATTATTTTCCAGCACTGCCTTAACCCTCTTGGGCATGGAGTTCACCAGAGCTTCACAGGTTGCCACTGGAGTCTTCCACTCCTCCATGATGACATCACGAAGCTGATGGATGTTAGAGACCTTGCGCTCCTCCACCTTTTGTTTGACACAATCTGAACCAAATAAGTTTATCTTGGTCTCATCAAACCACAGGACACTGTTCCAGTAATCCATGTCCTTAGTGTGCTTGTCTTCAGCAAACTGTTTGTGGGTTTTCTTGTGCATCATCTTTAGAACAGGTTGACCCCCCACCCCTTCTACCTCTGCAGCAATGCTGGCAGCACTCATACGTCTATTTCTCAAACACAACCTCTGGATATGACGCTGAGCATGTGCACTCAACTTTGGTTGACCATGGCGAGGCCTGTTCTGAGTGGAACCTGACCTGTTAAATCACTGTAGGGTCTTGGCCACTGTGCTGCAGCTCAGTTTCAGGGTCTTGGCAATCTTCTTGTAGCCTGTGCCATCTTTATGTAGAGCAACAATTCTTTTTTTCAGATCCTCAGAGAGTTCTTTGCCATGAGGTGCCATGTTGAAGGTCCAGTGAGCAGTTTGAGAGAGTGAGAGGGAAAATGTGCACTTAAATGGGGTGTACTTACTTTTGTGGCCAGTGGTTTAGACATTAATGGCTTGTGTTATTCTTCAGTTATTTTGAGGGGACAGCAAATTTACACTGTTATACAAGCTGTACACTCACTACTTACATTGTAGCATATATTATATATATATATATATATAATATATGGTTCAAATATATATGGTTCAAATGCTCACCTATGCTTCAGAAGGGAACGTATTGCAAGAGCCAGGAGTGTAAACTTTTGAACAGAATGAAGATGTGTACATTTTTCTCTGGTAGGCACTCCTAAAAGCTTTAGGGAAACAACGTCTTTGAGGAATAATCCGGCAATATAATATAATAACTACTTTTTTGTTTAGTGATAGTTGTTTATGAGTCCCTTGTTTGTCCTGAACAGTTAAACTGCTTGCTGTTCTTTTGAAAAATCCTTCAGGTCCCACAAATTCTTTGGTTTTTCAGCAATTTTGTGTGTTTGAACCCTTTCCAACAGTGACTGTATGATTTTGAGATCCATCTTTTCACACTGAGGACAACTCAGCTTCACCTATGCTTCAGAAGGAAAAATTAGGCATAAAGAGCCAGGGGCTACAGAAGATACTTACATGTTTCCCAAAACATAAAATAAGTTTCATTTACCCTGATCTTTAAATTCAAAATGTTTTCACTCCCCAGCTCTTAATGCATCAGGTTTCCTTCTGAAGCATCAGTGAGCATTTGAACCTTCTATAATAGTTGCATATGAGTACCTCAGTCGTCCTCAGTTTGAAAACATGGATCTCAAAAGCATACAGTCATTGTTGGAAAGGGTTCAAATAAACAAAAATGTTTTTTTCTAAAGAACAGCTGGGTCATTTTTAAACTAATGGAACTTCATTGTAAAATGTTACCTGTAACCTTTTTTTAATGGTCTTAGTTTTAGTTAACTATAATAGCCCTGGTTTAAACTACAAAATACTGTTTGCAGATACTAATGCACATTTTTGTACCCAGGCCTTCAATAAACATTCTACCTAGAGCAGCGGTGCAGTTATATGGTAATATGTGGCTTTAGTCTCACTGATAGTCAGTGTGGTTTAATGCCACAAAGATTTGTACCTTGGGATTGGGAGCTTGATAAAATCGCACATCTCTGGTAGGCGCTCCTAAAAGCTTTAGGGAAATACGTCTTTGAGGAAGACATTTTCTGCTGCTGATAATCCCGCAATATAATATGGCTTTGAGAATGAATGTGTTTGTTTGTGCAGGAGTGGTGGAGCAGTGTGTTCATTTATAGTGACCTTTGTCTGAAGGAGGATCTGTACATGGGCTGAAATGAGCATGATTGACTGGTTCCATTGCAAAGTGTGTCCTTTATATCTGTAAACACTGTAACTGTGTCTGGAAAGCACATAAACATATATAAAATATAGCTTCCCTCTTAAGGAAGCCACAAGAAATGACTAGAAAAAGGTTTGAAAAACTACATGAAGTCATGCAGAATCTGCAAAATGTTAATTATTTTACCAAAATAAGAGGGATCATACAAAATGCAGGTTATTTTTTATTTAGTATTGACCTGAATAGGAAATTTCACATAAAAGATGTTTACATATAGTCCACAAGAGAAAATAATTTATAAACTTCTGGCTCTTTTCAAAAGTTTACATACACTTGATTCTTAATACTGTTGTTACCTGAATGATCCACAGCTGTTTTTTTTTTTGTTTAGTGATAGTTGTTCATGTGTCCTTTGTTTATCCTGAACAGTTAAACTGCCTGCTGTTCTTCAGAAAAATCCTTCATTTCCCACAAATTCTGTGGTTTTTCATTTTTGTGTATTTGAACCCTTTCCAACAATGACTAAATGAAAAAAAAAAAGATATTTAGGCAAAATATAATAGAAAAATGTACACATGCTCATTCCGTTCAAAAGTTTACACCCCTTTACACCTCTTATTTCACAACTCACTGCTTCAACCCTCGACAGGCAAATTAAATAGCGTAAAAACAGCAAAAAATATATCTCTATGCAAAAGTTTTCCCACTGCACTTTACAGGCTTTGTGGAGCTTTGGATTCCTAGGGTGACAGTCATATGTCCTCACACACAGGAAATCCCCTTCTCCATGGCCACTGGTGGGCTGCTGGGCTTTCTGAGAGTTGACGCCCCCTATATGTTTCAGTGGGCAGTCCTCCCACTCACCCTCATCTTAACGGAACCTGCTCGCCCTAAGCAGGACCCGACAGAGACACGGTGAGGGCCCAGTTCTGCTGTTATGTGATTTACACTGGTAGAAAGAGGGAGGCGGTGGATCAAAGGCAAGCAGACTTTAGGGCTCTAGTTATGTGTGGCAATGTTATAAAACTGAAGAGAGGCCATTTTATCTGAGACTATGGTGGCCTCAGAAAAGATGGTGGCAGGATGTAAAGTCCAATATATATATACACTACCAGTCGAAACATTTTTATGTTTTTTTAAGGCGTCTCTTCTGCTCACCAGGCCTGAATTTATTTGATCTAAAGTACCGCAAAAACAGTAAAATTCTGAAATATTGCAACTATTTAAAATAATTTTCTATTTGAATATGTTTTAAAATGTAATTTATTCCTGTGATCAAAGCTACATTTTTAGCATCATTACTCCAGTCTTCAGTGTCACATGATCCTTCAGAAATGATTCTAATATGCTGATTTGCATTTTTAAAACAGTAGAGTACACTTTTTTCAGGATTCCTTGATGAATAGAAAGATCCAAAGATCAGTATTTATCTGAAATAAAAAGCTTTTGTAACATTACACACTATACCATTCAACATTCAAAAGCTTGGAGTCAGTATAATTTTATTTTATTTAAATATTTTTTTAGAAAATTATAGATTTTTTTGACAGAATGCTTTAGATTTATTTATAATGTTACAAAATATTTATATTTCAGACAAATGCTGTTGTTTTAAACTCTATTCATCAAAAAAAATAAATAAATAAATAAAAAAAATCCACTCAGCTGTTTTCAACATAATGATAACAATAAATGTTTTTTTGAGCAGCAAATCAGAATATTATGAATGATTTCTGAAGGATCATGCGACTGGATTAATGATGCTAAAAATTCAGCATTGAAATCACGGGAATAAATTAAAATGTAAAATATATTCAAATAGAAAAGAGTTATTTTAAATAGTAAAAAATATTTCACTGTTTTGCTGTACTTCGGATCAAGTAAATGCAGACTTGGTGAGCAGAAGAGTTTAAACAATTTTGTGTGTGTAGTGTTCAATTCATTTACAAATATTTTTGCAATGTCACAGCACATGACCTTTTACAACCTTGTCAAAAATGTCACATTTACTCTTTAGTGAGATCTGGGACAACACTGTTTCCACTGTCAAAAGCTCAGGTTTGCAGTCAAAAGCTGAAAGAATGCTGTTAAGCTGTGCAAATCCCAGAGCCAAACCATACACATGCTGTAAATGGTAAGCCTGTGGGTAAACTACTTTGTTTGGTTAACAAACAAACATCAGCAATAGAACCAAACAGGAATATACCAACATGCTTGTCTACTAGTATTGTAGGTGATGTTTTCTCAAACCAACCCATTACCGACCTAACAGAGCTGCAGCTAAATTTTACAATTTTGCACCTAACATTTTACAATAAGGTGACATTTTTAGTGTTACTTAAAGGGATAGTTCACCCAAAATGACACAAATTCTGTCATTAATTACTCACCCTCATGTTGTTCCAAACTCATAAGACCTTTGTTCATCCTCGGAACACAAATTAAGATATTTCTGATGAAATCGGAGAGCTTTCTGGGCCTGCATAGACAGCAACACAACCAACACATTTGAGACCCAGAAAGGTAGTAAGGACATTGTTAAATTAGTCCATGTGACATTTGGGCCTAGAACGTGTCAGTTGTGCTGCTATCTATGCAGAGTCAGAAAGCTATCAGATGTCATTAAAAATATTTGATTTATGTTCCAAAGATGAAAGAAGGTCCTACAGGTTTGGGACGACATGAGGGTGAGTAAATAATGGCAATATATATAATTTTTTGGGTGAACTAGCCCTTTAATGTATTTTTAATGTATTGATTTAACAGCGAACAATACCTTTACAGCATTTGTTAATGTTAATTTCTACATTCACAATCACTAAAGAATTTCTGAAAGAAGTCTCTTAGGATCACCAAAGCTACATCAAAAATACAGTAAAAGCAATATAGTGAAATATTACAATTTAGAACAAATGTTTTCTATAGAAGCCCATTTCTGCAACTGAATAAAAAATAAAAAGAGAGTTATTGCAACTTTTTATCTTACAATTCTGACGTTTTCTCAAATTAACTGTGAGATAAAAAGTTGCAATAACCTTCTTTTTATTTTTTTATTAATTCTGACTTTTCTTTTATCAAGTCCAGTTTTGAGAGGGAAAAAAGTTGGTTCCCATCTCATAACTGTTTATATTATGAAATACTGAGAGAAAAAAAGCCAGATTTGCAGGTTTATATCTTGCAATTATCTCGCTGTTTCGAGTTATATCATGCAATTCTAACTTTATTTTTCAGAATTGCACGTTTATATCACAATTCTGAGAACAAAAGTCAGAATTGCAAGTCTGTATCATGTATCATACTCCAGTCTTCAGTGTCACAAGATCATCGTTTCTTATTATTATCATTGTTGAAAACGTAATTTTTTCAAGATTCTGTGAAGTTCAAAATAACTATATCTTTAAATCATAATTATTTTGAAACAATGTAAAAGTCTTGACTATCACATCTGATCAATTTATTGCATCCTTGCTAAAAAAAGAAGCTCCAAAACTTTGATCAGTAGTGCTGTATATTGTTTATATGTATATATGTTTATATATATACATAAATCAACAATGAGCAAAAGTATATGTATAATGTTCCAATGTCCAATGTTCACCCCGTTGTGCAATAAAAATGTGCAATAACTTTCATCAAGCATCAATAGCACAACTGCATATGACTTATTTCTTAATCCATTTTTCTATATAAATATTTTTTGTCTATTTATATTTACATGTATATTTTCTATTCTCTATTACCTTTATTTATTTTATTTTATTTTATTTATTTTTGTTATTTTAAATTTATTTTTTTTTATTTTTTTTTTATTGTCTGTGTTGTTGTCTATGTACACTGGAAGCTAATGTCACAAAAACAAATTCCTTGTATGCGCAAGCATACTTGGCAATAAAGCTCTTTCTGATTCTGATTCTGATACATTAACATTACAAATGCTTTAAAAATGGTTTCCATTTAACTGACCATACCCAAATAATATTAACAAATTTAACCTTAATAAAGTGTTATGAAAGATAACACAACCACTTTACTGTAACACCCACCGCAATGCATTTCTCCTCGAGTTTTTAACTGCATTTTTCTTCTTTCACGAATGAGAAAGTAAGAGATGGATGGAGGGAGAATGAGAGATAGAGAAAGGGAGAGAGAGGTAGAAAAAGAGCAGGAGATAAAGAAGAAGAAACGTAATTAACCTCCTTTGCAGGGAGAATTCTATTACAAAAACCTATTCTGCCATGCAAAGTGGGACTTGGAGATGTGACAGGCCATGGAGGGAAAAGTCAGAGGCTGTCTGCATCTTAAAACAACTTCCAATTTGCGTCCCCTATCTTTCCTCAACCTCACTGAAGCTGGAAATTGATCAATGCACACTTAGAGAAAGGAGGGAAGAACACAGCACACACTAAACCAACTATTTCATGTTTACGTGGCATGTGCCGTATAGAAATAACCTGCGGATTGAGAAGATTTTAAAGGTGGCACAGTTCCCCCCCCCCCCCTAACTTTCTCATGGAAGTGGAAACTGTGATGCACCAGAGTGACATTCAACCACAAAACACATCAAGCGTAGAAAAAATATCCTTGCGATGAAAATGTCACAGAGTCCTTCCCCCGGTAATCAGTTTGCGAGCATTTCTCACTCATTACATGACAGGATGAAAAATTGTGCTCTATCGTTTTGCTGTTAAAAGGAAGACTAGGTGCCGTGAAAAGGCCAGCAGATGCTTCTTTTGAGGCACTTCCATGAAGAGGCTGTACTGCGTGAGAGCCCCGGGAGAAACAAGCCTGAAATGGCAGGGGTTAATAAAGTCCATTTTGTAGTTAGAAATAACACAAGTGTTCGGGGGGAAATTACAGAGGGGGCGTCGATATCCTCCAAAAATAATTGCACTCCAAATACTTCCGCTCGCTCTACCCCCCGTCACTGCCCGCCCTCAAATGGCCCCCGGCCCTGGGGGTTTGAGTGACAGCTCCGCTGAGGCGAGTGTGCCATCCGTGTGCCATGCAGGGACGAGCGCTGGCAGCCGGTGAAGAGAAGCCGAAGGAAAGACAGAGGGACAAAACCAGCCTTTGTGGCTCAGAGCTGGCAACAACTGCTACAGGTGTCCTTTTCACCAGCCGAGTTTGTAAACCATTTGGGAAGATACTCCCATTTTGAGTCAATCCTTTAACATGATCATCCATCTTGAGCGCAAGTAAAAGGCTGGTGTTCAAACATCAAAATAAAGTCATAACTGAACTAGAGGTCTACCTGACCTCATGATGAAAACACACCTGTGGGAACGTTTTCACAAGATGTGAAATACATACTGTGTCGATAAGTACATATCACTGCAGTTTCCAACAGAAATGAACATTAGAGGCGGTAAAACAGCGAGCACTTGTAATCCTTTTCGAACACAGTTATGATTACAGCTCCATAAGTTTCGCTTTCAAGACATAACAAGCTTGCTCAGTAGATCAGCCGGTATGGAATTGGACTTAGGATGTGGAATCTTTGAGTACGAATCCTGTGAAAAACACAACTCACTATGAATTCAAAAACTATGAACTATGAATATTTCTGAACTGAAAGATGAGAGATCGAAAAACAAGCTAAAATGGCAAGCTTGTGATTGCGTTTTTATGTCACATTAGTTTTTACGTTTAGGTGTAGTGCAGATGGTACGTTATTTTAAAATGTCACAGAGCATTAGAGTTATAGCGCCACTCAATGGACATTTCAAGTCAGAAATACGGTGACAAACAAAACCAACGTCACTTAAAACATACCATATGTTCGTTCAACTTTTCCAGGGAGAAAAACCCAAACACTCTTTGAGCTAATTTTGAACATGTCTTTTTTTGAAGTAACAAACAATTCTATGAATGAATGGTTATATTCAATGGTTTAATATTAAGCAAAAAAAATCATAGTGATATCAGTTGGAATCAGTGATACTTGCCTATAGTCATAAAAAAAAGATGTCATTAAACAAATATAAAAATATTTTCTTTATGTTGTCAGGTAGGATTAATCGCGATGTGTGATTGATTAACTTATTTTAATCAATTGACACCACTAATATATATATATATATATATATATATAATGTTTACACCAAATCTACATATTAATGCAAAATTATTTCTGATAAATCATGTGATACTGAAAACTGTAATGATGCTGAAATATTCCTTTGCAAAGGAATACATTTTTTAAAATTGAATTTAAATTATAATTGTATAAATGTTTTACTGTATTTTTGATCAAATAAATGCAGCCTTGGTGAGAAGGATTTCTTGCAATAAATAAATAAATAAATAAATAAATTCCAAACTTCTGACCTGTAATGTGTATAATAACATATTATACTTCTAGATTTGATTCAGTGACTTGTGACAGATGTCACTAATTTACATCATAAATAAATAAACAGTTAAATTATTAGACAAATGTTTCTAAACTTGAAAGAAATTCATTTTTATTCAGAATTGGAATCAATATTTAAAGCAGTAAAATACGTTTTCACTCTTAGTCAGATTTGTTTTTAGTTGTTTTGGTAACACTTTACAATAAGGTTCATTAGTTAACTACTTCATTAGTTAACATAAACTAAGAATGCACAATACTTCTACAGCATTTATTAATCTTAGTTAATGTTAATTTGAACATTTACTAAGGCATTATTAAAAGCACAAGTTGTGCTTGTTAACATTAGTTAATGCACTGTGAACTAAGAATGAACGACTGCATTTTCATTAACATTAAAAAAGATCATTAAATACTGTAATAAATGTATTGTTTATTAGTTGTTCATGTTTTTTTTCATAAATGTGGCATTGCAAAACTGCACTTTTTTTAATGCTCAAGTCAAATAAGAACTGGGCAGTAATTTGCAGAATGCAGTGTTTTATGTTTAGTACTGCAAAGGGTGATGAATTGAACTTTCTCACATGGACACAAATATCTTGTATTATCATTAACTATACCCTGCAGAATAATACAATTTGCTTCACAGACTGTACCTGATTGGTGTGTGTGTGTGTGTGTGTGTTGGCGTGTCTCTGTGTGTAAATTACTAACAGAAAGTGACTTGACCGGGTAGCATCTGCATGCTTCGCGTTCCTCCATTTCTGAGCTTATGAGAGTAGATGTGAATGTAAACCACATTAGACTGTTCCCCAGCCAGGAAATATACTAGATGTCAGTCTGCATTCCATTTGAGCTCTCAGTGATTGGTTCCTACATTTCATTATGCTAAACGTGGTGTTTTACAGAAGACGAAGCATTTTACAGGGACGAAAAGCCAGAAAAAGCATCATGGGAGCAGCCAAGCGTTCCAGCTCGAACACAGACTGCCCGCTGCCAGCTGCTTCCCATGTGCCGCTTTTTAAAAGCACCTGACAGGTATTACAGTATGCCATACACAACAGTAACAAATACAACACGTCTGAGAAGTGAAAGCAGTGATGCAGTGGTACTGTTTTGTAATAAAGGAATTACAGTAATGCTTTATTCTCTTTGTGATGTGAATATACATTACCGTTTAAAAGTGTAAGGTCATTAATATTAATAATATTAATAGAAATTAATACTTTTACTCTGCAAGGATGCTTTAAATTGATCGAAAGTGACAGTAAAGACATTTATAATGTTACAAAAGGTTTCTATTAATTTTTTTCAAAGAATCCAAAAACATTAGGTGTCACTGATAATAAGAAATGCTTCTCCAAATCAGCATATTAAAATTATTTCTGAAGGGTCATGTGACACTGAAGACTGGAGCAATGACTGCTAAAAAATTCAGCTTTGCCGTCATATATTCAAATAAAAAAGTTTAAATTGTAATATTTAACTACTTCACTAATATTTCTTTACTGTTTTACTCTATTTTTCAAATTGATCAAATTAATACAGCCTTGATGAGCATAAAAGACTTCTTTCAAAAATAGAAAACAATCTGCGACTCCAAACTTTTGAATTGGACAGTATATTGTTAAAAGTAAGATTTCTTTTCCTTAAGAAAAAAAAAAATTAAGATTTTTTAACTAAATCAGTGATGTTGCTGAATACTGTGGAAGCCTATTTCCGCCACTGAATAAAAAAATGAAATAGGTAATTGTGATTCTTTACCTCACAATTCTGACCTTTTTTATATATATATATAAACTCGCAACTGTGAATTATAAAGTTCAGTTCTAAGGAGAACAAAGGCTGATGATATGTTCTCAGAATTTCAAGTTTATATCTCACAATTCTGACTTAATATCTCGCAATTGCATGTTATAAAGTCAGAATTGTTTTTTTTTCCAGAATTGTTAGATATAAACTCACAATTAAGAGTTATAAAGTTAGAATTGTTTTTTCTCAGAATTGTGAGATATAAACACAATTATGAGTTACAAAGTCAGAATTGCAAGATATACACTCACAGTTCTGACTTTTTTTCTCAGAATTGTGAGATATAAACTCACAATTGTGACTTTTTCTCTGAAAATTCTTCTCTTTCTGAGAAAAAAGTCACAATTTTGTGTTTTCTGAGAATTGTGAGTATTATGAGAAAAAAGTTACAACTGCAAGATAAACTCACAATTCTGAGAATAAAAGTCACAATTGTGAGATAAACGTGCAATTCTGAGAAAAAAAAGGCACAATTGTGACTTTTCTAAGAAAAAAACGTTACAATTGTAAGATAAACTCCAATTCTCAGCATAAAAGGCACAATTGTGAGATAAACGCACAATTCTGAGAAAAAAAGTCACAATTGTGAGATAAACGTGCAATTCTGAGAAAAAAAGTCACAATTGTCACTTTTCTAAGAAAAAAACGTTACATTTGTAAGATAAACTCCAATTCTCATCAAAAAAGGCACAATTGTGAGATAAACGCGCAATTCTGAGAAAAACAAAGTCACAATTGTGAGATAAACGCAATTCTGAGAAAAAAAGTCACAACTGTGAGATAAACGTGCAATTCTGTGAAAAAAAGTCACAACTGTCACTTTTCTAAGAAAAAAATTTTACAATTGTAAGATAAACTCCAATTCTCAGCAAAAAAGGCACAATTGTGAGATAAACACGCAATTCTGAGAAAAACAAAGTCACAATTGTGAGAAAAAAAGTCACAACTGTCACTTTTCTAAGAAAAAAACGTTACAATTGTAAGATAAACTCCAATTCTCAGCAAAAAAGGCACAATTGTGAGATAAACGAGCAATTCTGAGAAAAAAAGTCACAATTGTGAGATAAACGTGCAATTCTGTGAAAAAAAGTCACAACTGTCACTTTTCTAAGAAAAAAACTTTACAATTGTAAGATAAACTCCAATTCTCAGCAAAAAAGGCACAATTGTGAGATAAACACGCAATTCTGAGAAAAAAAGTCACAATTGTAAGATAAACTCCAATTCTCAGCAAAAAAGGCACAATTGTGAGATAAACGTGCAATTCTGTGAAAAAAAGTCACAATTGTGAGATAAACGTGCAATTCTGTGAAAAAAAAGTCACAACTGTCACTTTTCTAAGAAAAAAACGTTACAATTGTAAGATAAACTCCAATTCTCATCAAAAAAGGCACAATTGTGAGATAAACGCGCAATTCTGAGAAAAACAGTCACAATTGTGAGAAAAAAAAGTCACAACTGTCACTTTTCTAAGAAAAAAACGTTACAATTGTAAGATAAACTCCAATTCTCAGCAAAAAAGGCACAATTGTGAGATAAACGAGCAATTCTGAGAAAAAAAGTCACAATTGTGAGATAAACGTGCAATTCTGTGAAAAAAAGTCACAACTGTCACTTTTCTAAGAAAAAAACTTTACAATTGTAAGATAAACTCCAATTCTCAGCAAAAAAGGCACAATTGTGAGATAAACGTGCAATTCTGTGAAAAAAAGTCACAACTGTCACTTTTCTAAGAAAAAAACTTTACAATTGTAAGATAAACTCCAATTCTCAGCAAAAAAGGCACAATTGTGAGATAAACGCGCAATTCTGAGAAAAAAAGTCACAATTGTGAGATAAACGTGCAATTCTGTGAAAAAAAGTCACAATTGTGAGATAAACGTGCAATTCTGAGAAAAAAAGTCACAACTGTCACTTTTCTAAGAAAAAAACGTTACAATTGTACGATAAACTCCAATTCTCAGCAAAAAAGGCACAATTGTGAGATAAACGCGCAATTCTGAGAAAAAAAGTCACAATTGTGAGTTTTCTAAGAAAAAGTCACGGTTGTGACTTGTGAGATAAACTTGAAAAGTCACAACTGTGAGTTTATATCTCCAATTCTGAAAAAAGTTTATTTCACACAATTCTGAGAAAAAAAAAGAAAAGAACTTTAAGTTTATATTTTGCAATTCTGAGAAATAAAGCCAGAATTGCGAGATGTAAACACACAGTTGCAAGAAACCTAAAGAGATAAAAGGATGCAATTATGTTTTTTATTTTTTTTTAATTCAGTGGCAGAAACAGGCTTACATAGATTATAGACATCTTACCAAAATGAAATAACATAAAACAAAACAAAACAAAATTTTGCTACCTTGAATGCAAGTGATGTGAATGGCAAAGCATGTCATAATACCATATATAAATACATTAATATCATCCAAATCCACTACAGAAATAAACATATTTTGTAATTAAATATAAAATATTAAAAACAGAATATATATATATATATATATATATACACACATATGTATGCATATATATATATATATATATATATAGTGGTCTCAGACTTTTGAATCCCACTATATAATGTTTGTGTATGATGACTTGTGGCAAGAATGGTTCAGAGCTTATGCAAGTCTCAAAAAACTCTCAAACTGCCTCAGCTGCACACTGATCTCTGGCAACGGAAGTAAACATCCCCAATTAGAGGTCTGGCAGCTATTTTCATCCGCAGCTTGTACTTCTGTGGAGCGCTCAATGCCTGTTATTATGGACATATGTACATAAACGCATACATGCGCTTACAGACACACACACACACACACACACACACACACACACACACTACTTAAGGTGTGTACAAGGCTGGTAAAAAGGCTGCCTTTCTCCAGTTTGCCTGTCATTTCCAGCCGCTGGTTTTTGTTTGTGCAAAGAGGGACTGGGAATTGCAAATGTGACCAGTTTTACTCAACCATTGCTGACATTTCCTATCTATGCATTCGGAAGGTCATAATTTGAAAGAAATCGGTCAATATGCTAAATGTGCACCTTTATGTCTTGTGAGGAGCGATAAGCCCATCTCTAGATTTTTCTTCTGTCCACTTGGGTGTTCAGACAAAACAATCAAAATCCATTTCAAAAGACCGACCACCATATGCCGAACCATGATTCAACATTTCATTTGCGCTAACTAAGCTGCATAATGTTTGCATGACTGTAGAACACAGCGGCTCATTAAAAATGACAGACAGAAGCAGAACTTTTAAATGAATAGATGGGAGAAAAACAAAAATGGATAAAACAAATAAAATTAGGTTTGAAATTATATAAGGGTGTTTAAATAATTACAGATTTTTCATTTTGGCTGAACTATCCCTTTAGGTCTGTCATAAAGCCTGTAAAGTTCTGAAGCATAACTATGGCCAGTAGGTTACAGAATCATCTAGATTTAGATGCTTCATGTTCAGGATACAATGATCAAGAGGAGGAGGTCCAGCTGTATAAATATATAGTTCCAGTAAAAGAGAACTGATTACTTTCCTAATCATTTATCTTATACCAGACAAAAAGACAGAATAATTAATAGGTGTTTAACTCATGAATGACTCATTTATCCCAAAGCCAGGCACTGGTAATTTCCAAGTTATTGCCATTTACATTGTTGCTGATTGCACAAGACCCAGGTCAGCATATTTTTACCAGTCTTAATGGTAATTACGTGTTGTGTGAGCCTGTGGTCACTGGTTGCTACTTTGTTCCCTGCTGACGAGTCAGACCTTTGATTAACCGGAACCGTGACCAAAGTTATATATTTCATTATTTTTGTTGCATTTTAAAACACGATGAAAACTTGTAAGAGCAAATTCCCCTTATCAAAACAAAACAGAACTAATTACAAATTCAAAACACTACATAGACTGATGAAATGAAGAAAAACAACAACACCCTATGCTCAGTAACCTGTATTAACCCCTTATACCAGCAAAAAAAAAAAAAAAGATTTATTTTATAATATATTTCTACTATGGGGCTGTTGAATGCACAAGTAGTTCCAGGCAAGTCTTAACTGCATTACGTGTCCATATCATTTTGCCAGGTGATTTCAGTTATTTCAAAAGGTCCTTACATAGTACAACAGCAAAAAAAAAAAAAAAAAAAAACAAAGCACACAAAGACAATGATGAAGCCAATGAATATAACAAATGATAGGATGAAAATGCACAACTATTTTGTTTTCATACAAAATTACATTTTAATATCAATGAAAAACATGCTTGCTTTCTCTCCAATACTAACATACTCCCATGCTGTCAATGCTACACCACAACTTTATCAATGAAACAGTTTCTCTGCTAAAAACATCTACATGACATTTCTCAATAGCAAGGTGGTAACATTGCTCTTCCTGAAGCAGTTAAACTTACAGTTTCACAATTTGTAGATACGCTGCTGCCAAACCCCATTGAGAGACACAGGATGGAAGCCAGTTTCCGCCAATGAATAAAAAATAAAAAATGTTTTTAAACATAAAAAAAAGAGCTTTTGTCTCACAGTTTTGACTTTTTTCTTGCAATTGCGAGCTTATATGTCAGAATTCCCTCTGAATTGTGAGGTATAAACTCACAATTGTGAGTTATAAAGTCCAGTTCTGAGGGGGAAAAAAAGACATATTTTCTCAGAATTAATATCTTACAAAATCTTACAATTCTGCCTTAATTCACAATTGTGTGTTCTAAAGTCAGAATTGTGAGATATTAACTGACAATTCCAACTTTTTTTTTATCAGAACTGCGTGTTTGAATCTCCCAATTTTGACTTCATTTGTGTGTGCGTGTAGCATACATTTTGAGAAAAAAGTCAGAATTGCAAGTTTGTTTCATGCAATTCTGAGAAAAAAAGTCAGCATTGCAAGATGAATACTTGCAATTGTAAGAAAAAAGTCCATAGTAACTGCATTAGATACCATTAAAAACTGCATTATCAGTGGTTTAACCCTTAAATGCATACATCTCCCTCCTTCATTTTTTCAAGTTTGACATTTGTGCATCTTAGTATTCCTAAATCTATTCATTATAAACATTATAACAAGAACAAATTAACAAAATATAAAAGAATGTCTGTTTTCTGTTATTTTTTTAATGTAAAAAGTGTATAGGGTCGCTAGAGACCCGAGGTGTGTAATAGTGTAGGTATATTTTTCGTGCGCAAAAATATGTAAATATCTGATGACTAAATACATACAATATTGATGTGATGTTTCACTCATAACTATCGCAGGCATAAAACAAAAGAATATCATCAGCAAAAATTTAACTGGTTTGAATGGCTTTACTGCAGAGCAATTACTGTACGCAATAAAATATAAATTTCACTGTTATTTGATGATCAAAACATTGACTTTGAAGTTATTGAAAACGATAGTTTGCTGAATATACTGTGGAAGTGCGTTCTGAGGATGACCGCGATAGTAAATCTTTGGTCATTTTTGAGCGAGATGCTAACGGTCTAATCAGATTCAATGATTTATGCTAAGCAATGCTAAAAGTGCTAACGCCATATCCGGGGATCGCCTGAATAGATTAAAAAAAAAAAACAGTAAAACTCCTCTGTTTAACTCTAGGGGAGTTGGAAAATAAGCCTGTTTTCGAAAAAAGTGGAGTGTTGTATATTTTATATAATAATATTTTATTAAAAAGTAAGTTTTTTTCTTTTGACAATGATGATACATTAGACACCAATTCATGATTCATGGCATTCATGTCGTTCTGTACATGTATGCTGTTATTTGTCAAAATATTGGTAACACTGAAACACTTATATATATATATATATATATATATATATATATATATATATACACATGTAGCATTTATTTGGAAATGACATTCCAACATGGTAGGGTAAGCAGCAGAGAGAGAAGAAGAGAGCGAACAGGAGAGAGACAGTGTGTTTGTTTAGGCCTTGGTGCATATAGCTGATAAGGAATGTGCAGACTCATGCCCGCAATAAACAAAAACAGGAGCCTTTCCCAGTGAGACTACCCATCTCTCCCGGTCCTTAATCCAGCCTGCACATGCTACAGCAATGCCACCCCAAACCCCTGCCAAACACAACCTGATAAACCACGTCTCCATGATGCAACACCGACGGTTAAGACCCCTGGGAGGCTACATGAAATTACAATTGCCTATATGGCCACATAAAATCAATCTTGAATCTGCATGGAGAGAAAAAAAAGGTAAGTAAGTAAAAATAATTTTATCAGTGTGCACTGATTAACATAGGATTATCCTGACAAGCAAACACACAAACAAAACACACCGAGGATACCGTGTCCTCTACAACGAAGAGAACGGCCTATTTTAGTGCTGATTGCTCAAATGGTGATTTAATTCTTACCAGCCTTGTTCAAAATATATCCTTGAATGACCACAACTACGGTTATCGAGCGAGAGCGTGAATTATGCAAGCCTGGGGATCAATAGTGAATTATTCTCAGTAAAGCTATTAGCTTATTCATCCTGGACATGTTGAACCTATTGGATATGTAATTGCTGTGCATGAGCTAAATGTCACATCTGGTTTCTGTAAAATGAAATAATCTTTTAATCGATGCCTTTTCATGCAATACAAAAGCAAACAGCTGGAGAATTTAAACCTGAATCAATGCACACAAAACTACAGTAAATGCACCCATAGATTTGTTTATTGGAATGTGAGCATAAACTGTCAGTGAAGCAAATATGAACTGTACTTGTTTTACTAGATGCACCTATGTAAGACATTACCAAAGGGGCAATGCTTAACATGACCAGTTAGCCCTCACTAGAAGTAAAATCATTTATTATTTTACAAAATAAAATAATGTTTTGTATAATAGGTGAAGACAATTATGTCTTTCAGCCTGTATACATTAACCTAGAATAATAAATGCATGTTACTTCATGATATCTAATGCATTAACATTGACTAGGTGAACCTTACTGTAAAATGTTACCATTTAAACAAAGTATTATATGTTAGTTACATTTTGACCATTAAAAAGAAAACAAACCATATAACAATGTTACAGAAGTTTTCAAAATGCACACTTTCTGCACCAGTCGAAAGGGATAGTTCACCCAAAAATCTAATTTACCCCATGATTTACTCACCGTCAAGTCATCGTAGGTGTATATGACTTTCTTCTTTCAGACGAATACAATCAGAGTTACATTAAAAAATGTCCTGGCTCTTCTAAGCTTTATAGTGGAAGTGAATGGGTGTTGAGATTTTGAAGTCCAATAAAGTGCATCTATCCATCATAAAAAAAAGTGCTCCACATGGCTCCAGGGGGGTAAAGGAATAGTTCACCCAAAAATGAAGATTTCCCCATGATTTACTTTTACCCTCAAGCCATCCTAGGTGTATATGACTTTCTCCTTCCAGATGAAGGAGTTGTTTTAAAATTTATCCTGGCTCTTCCAGGCTTAATAATGGTGGTGGATAGTAATCACTGACTTCCGAGCTCCTGGTCAGTGTAACGTTACTCCGGTTCACTCTCTTCTTCTCTTACAGTGAAATCCGCTGAATTTTTTTTCATTTCACACAAAACTTTTCATTTTCGACATTTAATTGGTTACCGGCGTTTAGTATTGCTCTATCCTCGCTTGTTTATTCTCACCACTGCTTTACACTACGACTGCGGCTTACGTCATACATCGAGTCAGAGGTCAACAAAGAAGCTGGATCTCGACTAACGCGAACGCGCATACACATACGCCGCTGCCCGAAGTCAGTGATTTGAGTTTATAATTTTAAAAATATAAATATTTTTGATATAAAAACCCATGGATCCACTTCAGAAGACATGTGTGACGTATGGGTTAGTTTTATAACGGATATATGTGCTTTTTGGAGCTTCAAAATATCAGACACTATCCACTACCATTATAAAGCTTGGAAGAGCCAGGATAAATTTTAAAACAACTCCGACTGTGTTCATCTGGAAGGAGAAAATCATATACACCTAGGATGGCTTGACGGTAAGTAAATCATGGGGGAAATTTTCATTTTTGGGTGAACTATTCCTTTAATAAAGCCCTCCAATAGCAAATCAATGCTTTGTGTAAGAAAAATATTTATATTTAAAACATTATGAACCGCAGTCTCTAGCTTTTGCAAGTAGTTTAAAATATGGGTATTTTTCTTACACAAAACACATCTATTCACTTCAGAAGGCCTTTATTAACCCCCTGGAGTCGTGTGGAGTCATCACACTTTTTATGATGGATACATGCACTTTATTGGACTCCAAAATCTCAACACCCATTCACTGCCATTATAAAGCTTGGAAGAGCCAGGAAATTTTTTAATATAACTCTGATTGTATTCGTCTGAAAGAAGAAAGTCATATACACCTAGGGAGGTTTAAGGGTGAGTCAATAATGGGTCATTTTCATTTTTGAAATGTGAATGTAAATAATTAGCTTTCTATATGGACCTCTTTGGATATAGAGCTACTCGGACAGCAGTTATAGAAAATAATCTGATTGCTTTACCCTCTATACATTCACATCTGTAGGCCTGTGATACATTGTATTTTGTGTAAAGTAATCTTCAAGTATTGGTTAGCTTTTGATGGACAAAAAACAGGTATATAAGTGTCATTTTTGTACTCTTGACTTCCCTGCATCGTTCCTATGCTGTATTTACAGTAGAAGAGAAAGAGGGGGCTTTCTCCTCCATAGCATCCATATCTGCTTCCCTTTTGATTAGAAATGTATTCAAATATTGCCTTCTAATACTTTTTCCCCCATTCGTCTATGCACCATTGCACACGAGATTAAGCACTAGGTGAATTTTCCCACAAATCCCAGGGTGGAGAGGCAAGATAAACACACTCCATTGAGTTTGCCATTGCAATTACCTTATAGGAGTTTTTAAAAAAGAAAGAAAGAAAAAAAAGAAAACAGAATAAGAACTTATGGGCTCCATGGAAGATGTTCATTTTGTTCTGTGCATTTCACAGAATGATGAATTGTCCCATAGCATTGTAAACTAAAATCTAAACATGCATTTGAGGTTGTAACCTTAATCTTTATCTTCACAAATGCAATTTAAACACCGGTTGAATGCATCTACACTTCTTAGTAAAATAATTTGGCAAAAATGACATAATTCAGTTCAAATCAATACTCCTTGCTCTATTTGGCCTACAAGGCAAATCAAATTTTAGCAGAGCCGTGACACAGGCCTACGTGTGAAATGAGAAAAGCAAACAGATTTAATAATGCAGACACAGTTCGCCGTAAAAGCTTTCCTTTTACTATTAATATATGTATGGAAGAATGTATCAGTGTTTCTTCGCTCTAAGTCTGCCTCATAAAATGATCCGGCCCACAGATTGACTTATCTATCTGAATCCAATTTTCATGTTCACTGGCTGCAATGAGTGCCCTTATCCCATGATGAGTTACACCTCCCCTATCAGCTCCTGATAAACAGACAGAGCATTGCAGCTGGCCTCTGAAGTGAGAATGCACCCATAGATACTGCCATGAATAAAACACCGCAGAAGGACATGCACATCACCTCAGTGCAATGGATTCTGCCCATACCATTCACCACAGAGATACTGAGCAAATGCCTGCAGCAAATGGCTTTACGTACTTTGTTGTTGTTCTGAATACTGACTAAATCAAGAATTTGAACTACATTCACCCCTGAACACATCATTTTGTGCTCTACTCAGACTCTATTGCCAATTTCTTTGCTCCAAGTTAGTTTACCTCATTTTTTTAAAGACTAATTTATATTTACATGCCATTTGGATCATTTGCATCGGATCATTGGATCATTAACTATAGCCTAAGTTAAAAGGTAAGGTGGATTATAATGATTTAAAAATTTAATTATTTTAATTTTCTTGTTTGCTTTAAAAATCTGTTTAGATGATCTGAGAATAATCCTCTATACAATGTATTTGTCCATTGATACGTTTTTCTAAAGAGGCGGTGAGAAAGGTATGACCCTAAAAGTTCTTCCAGAGAGAGAAAAAGTCTTTCTGGAAGCAGTGCTAGCAGTCATTTGGCTAAAGTCCCAAATGAAAACAGTCTCCGTGCTTTAATTGCACTGATAGCAGACGCTTCTTCCCCCAGAACATTCTAATGTCATTAGTGAGGAAAGACATTAGAGGCGGGAGACGAGGAGAGCTGGCAGAGGGAAGGCAGAAGCAGCAGGTGACAAGCCCTAGGATGCCTGGAAAATGCAGTTTATGGACTCCTGATTGATGAGGTGATCCTGAACCAGGTGATGAGTAATTCGCTATTTAATTGAAAGAGATCAGTGGTGGTCGGCATCGTTTTCCACACGCTTGAAAATTGACTTTTTAATGCCCCCTTAGTTTAATTGCAGGGTTGTTTATTAATGTCTAGTTTTCAGGCTACTGGGCTGCTATAGCATTCAAACTTTCCCATGACTGTTTATACAGTAAAGAAATCTGCTTCGAATGCAATCACAGATTTGAAGTGATCAGTCCGACTCATTTGAGGCAGAGGAAGATGAGCTTTCAGATTACCAGCATAAGCTGTGGCACAAAAACAATCAGAGCTGTACAAAGGCTGTGGCATTATCACTTCAGCGAGAGAGAAAAGAAAATGAGCACACATCCACAATGGCCAACTGATCAGTGACCGCTGCTGGGTGTGCCAGCCATGATGACAGACAATAACAATCAGACCATGTGCTTAAGCCACAAGAAACATAAGCAATCTAAGACCAATCCATTTTAACAACCTTGTAATACTGAGAGAAAAGATTCTTACAAAAATCCTGGATATGAAAAACACATCCAACAAAAGATAAAATATATACAAGAGGCATAGGAGAAAGTTAAGGCAAATTATTTAGTTATTTGAATAACTACAAATAAATGATGTTATTTGAATAACATTTCTACATGAGAGATGGGAATAGTAAACAGGGTTCCCACATCTTGGTTAACTTCAAATTCAAGGACCTTTCAAGGACTTTCCAGGTCCAATACCCTCAAATTCAAGGACTTATGTTGCCTTCATGTGCTATCGGAATTATCATAAACAAGTTTCCTAATCGGAAATTAGACGTGAAAGCAGTGAAATAAGCATGTATTTGACCAAAATTCCAGAATTGTCAGCAAACTCCATGTGTAGCGTGGTGAATGTTTATATGATTGTCAACCAATGGCATGCTACATTTTATTCTTTCCTCGACAAGCTCGTAATGTGGGGACACATTTCAAGCAAGAGCAAGGTTACATCATGTTATCTTGTAATATACATTGTTACAGTTTTCATGTGTCAATTTTTTGGGGGGAGGGGGGATTTATTTTTGGCCATATGACAGAGATGTGATAAATCAAGCAAGCTACTATGCATAGGTCATGAAGTGTTGGTGAAATAACACAGAAGCAAACTGTAGGGAATAATATGGAAATATTTTCCAGAAAACTTCTTGCACAAAATAAATTCAAGCACTTTCAAGGACTTGTAACTACACTGAACAAAATTATAAATGCGACACTTTTGTTTTTGCCCCCATTTTTCATGAGCTGAACTCAAAGATCTAAGACTTTTTTCTATGTACAAAAAAGACTATTTCTCTCAAATGTGGTTTACAAATCTGTCTAAATCTGTGTTAGTGAGCACTCCTCATTTGCCGAGATAAACCATCCACCTCACAGGTGTGGCATATCAAGATGCTGATTAGACAGCATGATTATTGCACAGGTGTGCCTTAGGCTGGCCACAAGAAAAGGCCACTCTAAAATGTGCAGTTTTATCACACAGCACAATGCCACAGATGTCGCAAGTTTTGAGGGAGCATGCAATTGGCATGCTGACTGCAAGAATGTCCACCAGAGCTGTTGCCCGTGAATTGAATGTACCATAAGCCGTCTCCAAAGGCGTTTTAGAGAATTTGGCAGTACATCCAACCAGACTCACAACCGCAGACCACATGTAACCACACCAGCTCAGGACCTCCACATCCAGGATTCATACACAAGGATACCACATCCTAAGTCCAATTCCACGCCGGCTGAGCTACCAAGCAAGCTTGGCAAAATTATTACCCCCTTCTCTTTGAAACGCTACATGATTGCCTAATTCTAACCCTAGCGATTACAAATTGTTGAATAAAGTTATTTTCGTTTTCTTTGTGCAAAAAAAAAGTATTCTCTTAGCTTCATAACATTAAGGTTGAACCACTGATGTCACATGGACTATTTTCCCAATTTCCTTACTACCTTTCTGGGCCTTGAACATGGCAATTGCATTGCTGTCTTGAGGGTCAAAAAGCCCTCGGATTTCATCACAAAATATCTCCAATTGTTTTCTGAAGATGAATGAAGGCCTTATGGGTCTGAAACATCATGAGGGTGAATAATTAAAGACAGAATTTTCATTTTGGGGTAAACAATCTATTTAAAGTAAATCCTACACAATTTTTAACTACATTTTCAATTAATATTGTTTTGGAGCCCATTGGTTTTCATTGCAAGTTTAAGCAACACTCAAAATATATTCTATTAGGTTTTACAGAATAAAGAATTCATGAGGGTGAGTAAACGACAGAATTTTCAACCCCTAACCTTAACTATTCCAGACTTTTAACAAAGAAATATTCTGATCTGATCTGATCTCTAAATAAGAACCGGTTCTCAGCTCCCAAACCCTGTTGAAGTGCCAGATTGTTATTCACTAAAGCATAAGACTCAAATCAGTTTTCCAATTTTGGTTTTAAGTTTGACAACTGAAAATCATTTTTGTTTTAAACCAAATGATGTTTAGCTCTGCAGTACGGCAAATACAGTGTGCCAACTTTCTTCGTTTGATAGACAACTGCTGCTATGATGAATTGAAAACGAACAAAACTTCTGGTTAAACTCAATGGTGGGTGGAAAGTAAATAAGATGGTCTAAAAGTTTAGTGCACTTTCTGAAAGTCAGAACCCTTGTGAATTTGTGGATAATGAGAAAGACATGTCTTCCTGCTGTACAACAAAACAAACTTTCCTATCCGCTCATATTATCAAAGACAAACGATTTTGAGAGAGTAATACTAGGTTTTATTTTGAGCTACACTTCAGCTACAGGGATTTCCGGCCTCCGCATGAAATATATGTAAATCACCTTTATCACAGCGAGTCTCTTAATGAACCACGCTGCAAGGGATAGCTTTTAGGAACTGTAAAATGTACCCCTGGGGAGACAGCCGAGCAAAAGAGATTGATGTGTCATGTGAGAAATGGTCCACTCCAACCAATTTTGTTTCGATTAGACACAAGATCAATTTCAATTGCTTCATCACACAGAAGCTAGCGGGGCGTATGTAGGGATGAACAATGAGAGTGTCAAAAAAACAACATCTCTCTCTGTTTGCCGCGCTCACTGGGGTGTCGGCAAACTGATATTCAACGGGAAACCGCCGCTTTGAAATTAAATTTGTATTGCTAAGACTCAAGGGTTCCGTAGCCCGTTCAGACGCACTGCCACTTAAAGACCTGTCCTCCACATCCATCATGCTAAGTAAATATACTGTATTGTTTTAAGGTCAAAGCATTCATATGGTTTTACAGGCGGCTCAACAGAAAATACCTCAGGGAGTTGCACAGCAAAGCATTTCGCTGATGAAACCGGGCCCTCTGGTGAACACCAGTAAAATAAAATAAAAATTATTGTAAAGGGCCATTTCTCAAACTTGAATATTAAAATAAATACAACATTTCAAGATGTCTCATTTTTCAAATCATTCCCTCACGGCACCGTAAAAGTGAACTCTGTGAATGATTTGCAAGTGAATGATTAATTTGATTTAACCTTGACAGACCAATCAGATATGTCTCTCGCTGCCAATGTCAACCCAGCACGCAAAGACTTCTGATGAGAGATCTGATGCGATTTGCACCCAAGGACAAAGCAAAGCGGCCCAGCAGAATGTCACAGCAGTTTGAACTGCAAAAGGGCTCAATCTTAAGACTCACTAAGCTGGAACTGGCTGTAATACAATGCCATTACACTGGGAAAACCAGGTCAAGGCATAGTTGAAAATACCATTCTACCCTTTTCAGTCTAAACCCACCTCACTGTCCTGAAAACACAGGCATGCACAAAGACCTAAATGTCCTTTATTTGACCTTTCTGCTCAAACATATTGTGTCGGCCTTAATACCCAAGTAAGACGTAAAGAGATTCTGTCATTTACTCAACCGCATGTCTTAATAAACCTATATTACTTTCTTCTAGAAAAACAAAAGACATTTTTTTGTACAATTCTATTTTTTACATTTAATTACAAAAGCACCAAATTTAAGCCGTTGTTCACTGAAAATCATGACATCCTCCATATATCAACCTACTGCATCCATAAGAAAGGAACAATATCTGATTCATGAATGGCTCTTTCTTTTGAGTCGAATCACCTTCATAAATCTGTTGATCTTGTTCCCAAAAAGCATTCAGAATGATTTATTTACCAGATTGATACTGATACTGACACAATGATCCAGTTATAGTGGTTAACGGCTCATGAGAAGGAAGATTTATTACTTTAACTTTTCCTTTTGTGTTCCATGTAGAAGTGGGAAATATGATATGATCAAAATCTTGTCTCACTGTATTATTTTACAGATTAAGGTTTAGTTTACCCAAAAATGAAAATTCTATCATTAATTACTTATATTCAGATTTTTGATGAAATTCAAAATCTCTTTGACCCTTTTGGCAAGTTCAAGGGCCAGAAAAGTAGCAAGGACATCAATAAAATAGTCCATGTGACATCAGTGGTTCAGCCGTAATGTTTTTGTGCACAAAGAAAACAAATTTATTCAACAGTTTATTCTCTTCTATGATGCATGCGATGGTGCTGCTGACGCAGGAGAATGTCAAAGACTGACATGTAAGAGAAGAAATTGTTGAATAAAGTTTTTTTTTACTTCTTTTTTCTGCACACAAAGAGGCTGAAGCACTGATGTCACATGGACCATTTTGTTGATGTCCTTACAACCTTTCTGGGCCTTGAATGTGTCAGTTACGTTGCTGTCTATGCAGGGTCAGAAAGCTCTGGGATTTCATAAAAAATATCTTTATTTGTGTTCTGAAGGTGAACAAAGGTCTTACAGGTTTGGAACAACATGAAGGTGAGTAATTAAAGACAGAATTCTCATTTTTGATGATCATGACGCAGTTATTTTTGCTAGATATAAAGTTGAACTAATACTAGCTAATACACTACAACTACTAATAAAACTAATACTAGTCTAACTAATTTATGTTTAAAAAAAAGTGTAAAACCATTTTAAGCTTAACCAGTCATCAAATAACAGAATCTAATCACAAGAATAATACAAATACAACAGAAAAAGGACACAAATGGAAAAAAAAATTCTCACAGAACAGAAAACTTTAAAAGCTGAATTCTCAAAAAAAAAAAATATTAATAATTTATATTTCGTCATTCATGTTAAAGCTTCAAGAGCTAGCGAGTGATTTTTCTTTTGTTGTTTGATTGATATTAAGGCTGCTGTCACTTTAAAGGCTTGATTACATCAAGAACGATAACTATATTAGTGTCCACACCAGCGAACGATAAACGCTTTAAATTCTCAAACTCTTTATAGCAGGATTGATTCTGATTGGATGTGAATTAGGGACGCAACAATACAGTTAGTCCACGGTTCAATACGTACCTCAGTTTTTAACCACGGTTTTCGGTTCGGTTCTTATAGTTTTAACAACAAAATACCTCTGTAAACCTCTGTACACTGGAAAAAGCGTGTATTATTATGTCTGCTTAATATTTTTTTTGAGAGAGGTATTATTTTTTACACAAAACAGGATGGGTTTTATTCATATTGGACACCAGAGAGTGCCCTTGTGCAGAAAATTTACATGTACGTCAAAGAAGTAACACTGATGACGTGCCATTCCAGCAAGGATCTCTAATAAGGCATAAAGGCATTACTATCGCTGTAACCGAATAAAAACAAGATAAAACGTTAAACGTTTTGAATGATGAAATGTAAGGACAATAAATAAATAAATATAAATATATTGTCTGACACATTTCGTGATACGAAGCCACATCAGATCACATAAGGAAGTTATTTCAAACACTCGACTGATGTTGTGAATTAAAAAAAAGTTATGTTTTTATAACTCTTTTGTTGGAGAGCAGGTTAGAAAGGCTTATTGCATGTCATTATAGAAGGGAAGATGCTCTGCGTGTGTTGTTTTTTTTTAAATATAAGCGGGGAAGCGTTTCCTCCTTCTTTCAACTACACTCTAGACATAACTGAGTTTATGTAAATACTCACTAAAACGGGCATTAGGTTTAAAATCCCTTGAAAGTTTAAACTGTCAAGTTTCTACAATGCATTTAAAAGGTAAACTTTCTTGATGACACAGCAATATAACCACGATACAATCAGTAATTCAAAATTTATGTCAGTCCCTAGTTCCATGCTAGAAAATCAGAGAGATTTGTGAAACAAAAACAAAAAAATGATTTCTAGCGATGGTCCTATAGGACATGTAGGAACCTCACGCCAACCAAAAAGCCCTATGGAGCTACGCTCCCTCATACACACCAACCTCGTTCATTCCCTCACCTGTCTTCTCCATTTCAGCTTCAAACCGGGCCTCTGTGTTCGGCTCCAGTACAATAGACTCTGACAGTGTCGGACAGCAGGCAGTATTCTCCCACTGACGAGATGAACACGTAGGCAAGAATGTTAAGAGTCTCTAACGATTTTTCAGCTCAAGTGGGCAGGTGACTGGCATCCTTTCGTGAAGGCTTCGCAAGATGCTACCCCGCCCAAGATAATTAATGAGTTTCTGTCAAGCGCACCGCTCCAAAGGAGTGCAGAAGGGGTCGCCCTGTCAAAACCCATCCTGCTCTCCAGCGCAGAGAAACCCAATTCAACATTGCACAGCATGAAGGAGGGCACAATGAAAATTGTAGCTGGAATGTGAGAATGAGGTATTCACAGGGATTTGGTTTATTCAAGGTTAAGCCCACTTCTAAAAGTGAAACGGACTCCTACGGTAAAATACTTCATGTATACATTGCAGTTGTACTGAAATCAGTTGTCCCAGCGGGACCTGCACTTAGAAATCACTTTTTGCTGTCATTTCTTACAATGAAATATGATATGTGCCGTAGTCATGATCATTCTGGATCAATGAGTAAGCTGTCACCACACAGAGGAAGCCACAGAGGAAGCCAGCGGGGGCAAAGTCTGCATTCAGAAAGGCAAATTAACCTGTCGTCAGGTCTCACAAAACTATTAAAATAACTCCCATGCTCCCTGTGGAGAGAGTGGGCAACTCTGAACACACAAGCCCATGATGTTAAACCCCCGTCTACTATCTGTCCACTTTTGACATTGATGCTGTGCACTAAACATGGGCTAACACGCCTAAAATTATGCCCCAGGAGGTTAAAAAGTCTGCGAGAGAACATTTTCTGCCAAGTCTAGCATTATTGTGAACTTCTAATTTTAGGCCCCTCTCTGGGTTTGAGTTTATAAATACACTACTGGTCAAAAGTTTGGATTTTTTTTTTGTTGTGGAAAGAAGCATCTTATGCTTACTAAGACTGCAGTTGTTTGATCCACAGGTAAAATGAATGTTGTGAACCAACTGTACTGTAGCTCGCTTATCACCGCACAAATAAACATAGTAACAGGTAATTTAATGTTTCAAGCAACCTACTCAAGTCTACAGAAACCTGTTTCTGCCACTGAATAAAAGTACAAAAAACGTAATTGCGACTTTTTATCTCACAATTCTTACTTTTTTACTCAGAATTGTGAGATAAATTTGCAGTTGCAAGATTGTAGAAATATAAACTCACAATTGTTATAAAGTCTGGATTACGAGATTTAAACTTGCAATTCTGACTTTTTTCTCAGAATTGTGTGATATAAACTTATAATTGTGTGAAATAAAGTCCAAATTGCATGACATAAACTCTCAATTGTTTTGAATTCCAAATTGTGAGATATAAACTTCGCAATTCCGACTTTTTTTCTCAGAATTGCTTGATATAAATTCGCAATTGCCATAAAGTCTGAATTTCAAGATTTAAACTCCCAGTTCTGACTTCTTTCTTAGAATTGCATGATATAAACTCTGAACTGCGAGAAATAAAGTCTGAATTGCGAGATATAAACTTGCAATTCAGACTTTTTTCTCAGAATTGCTTGATATAAATTCACAATTGCAAGAAATAAAGTTCAAATTGTGTGATATAAACTCGCAATTGTTATAAAGTCTGGATTACGAGATTTAAACTTGCAACTCTGACTTTTTTCACAGAATTGCGTGATATAAACTCACAATTGTGAGAAATAAAGTCCAAATTGCATGATATAAACTCGCAATTGTCATAAAGTCTGAACTGTGAGATATAAACGTGCAATTCCGGCTTTTTTTTTTCAGTATAGCGTGATATAAACTCCCAATTCAGACTTCTTTCTCAGAATTGCACAATATAAACTCGCAATTGTTATAAAGTCTGGATTACGAGATTTAAACTTGCAACTCTGACTTTTTTCACAGAATTGCGTGATATAAACTCACAATTGTGAGAAATAAAGTCCAAATTGCATGATATAAACTCATAACATCAGAATTACGAGATATAGACTCACAACTCTGACTTTTTGTCTCAGAATTGTGACTTAAATTCTAATTCTGAGAACATATCAATCTTTTTTTCCCCTTTCCCCCTCTGGACTTTATAACTTGCAATTGTAAGTTTACATCATGCAATTCTAAGAAGAAAGACTTTATATCTCGCAATTGTGAGTCTATATCTTAGAATTGCGAGTCAGAAGTCAGAATTGCGAGTTTGTGTAACGAAAATGTGAGATAAAAAGTCACAATAACATTTTTATACTTTTTTATCCAGTGGCAGAAGCAGGCTTCCATTCAAGTCAGGTGAACATGATGGGTGGTAGGCATTACGAATGAATAATCAGCCAATCACAGCGATGTGGAGGCACTGCTCAGTGTTGCTGAGGCAGCACACCTCTTTTGCCTCCACTTATAAAATGCCCCGATGCTTAGAAAGGAATCGCTGAGGAAAATACGCAACAGCAGCCCAAATGCAAATGCTGAATTAGGCAGCACTTCCTTTTTTACCTTGTCTGCTTCTGGTGACCTCATGTCTTCAGACAGGGTCGAGGGTAGGGGTGGGTCGGAAGGGGGTAATTCATAATGACATGACTGACAAGTAAGACCCCAGAGCCTGTTTCTGGAGCCCCACAGTTCATCATAGTGCCATGCAGACTGTATAATTGTCTTCCCCCCTAAAGAACCGGCATGTCAGTCTTTATAAAGAGGGCATAAAGTAGACTGCATTGAAGGAGCGCTGCTTACTTCAGCAATGCAGCCTTCGTTCAGCAGGGGGCCGTGAGGAACAGCAGTGAGCCATGTCATCTCAGTCCAACGGCAGCTACAGGGCTCCTCTTCTCTGCACGGCTACTTATGATGTCTAGACATCATTAAAAAGGTCTGTGAGAACACTTAGTGTTCTTTTTCTGAAACATATGGAAAGCATCTGTTCTGAGATAAACGTGTTGACACACCAGATGCGAGCTTTTTTTTTTTTTGTGAATAACACCTTACATTTCAGACTCTGCCTCACACAGAGCTATTGTGCGGCTTTGCAAGACTCTGAAAATATAATTTTATGGTACATTTTGCCTTTTTTGAGGACAAAACCCATCCTCTAATCCTTCTTTCCTCATCAATTTTCTTCAGTGTTGGGGAAAAAAAAAAAACTGGAATAAGTCACAGGTTTGAAAAGACATGAGGCTGAGAACATAATGAAAATGTTGTTTTTGGCTGAACTATCCCTTCACTATTGCTCCTGGAAAAGGATAATATTTATCGTTAAATTTTTTTTCAAGCTATTTTCTTAATTAAAAAGTTTCATTATGTAAGTTTTGCAGCACAACCTACAAAGAAAATGAAATATAGGCCTAATATTAAAAAAAAAGTTAAAATTGAGGTTTTGTACTAAAACAAAAGTTTTTGCCTTTGTGTCTCAAAAAAAAGAAACATTGTTTTATTATAAAAAAAGTAATAAAAAAAGAAACTGACTAAATGCTTTATTATTATTACTCTAACAAAAATAGTGGCAAAAAAGAAATCCAAAAGTAGTTTTGTAGATTTTCTGTAAGATTTGATTATTTCGTAAGCCTCGTATTACAAATGAATAAAGTACATTTTTATGTTTAATAACATGTTGTTTCTTTTATATATACACAGAACAAAATTATAAATGCAACATTTTTGATTTTGACACCATGAGCTGAACTCGAAGATCTAAAACTTTTTCTATGTACAGAAAAGGCCTATTTCTCTCAAATATTGTTCACAAATCTGTCTAATTCGGGGGGGTTTCGGGGTCCGAAAAAACAGTATCTGGTGTGACCACCATTTGCCTCACACAGTGCAACACATCTCCTCTTCGCATAGTTGCAGCAGCTGTCCGGGTGCCTGTTCTCAAACGATCTTGGAGGTGAAGACGCTGGATGTGGAGGTCCTGGGCTGGTGTGGTCTGTGGTTGTGAGGCCGGCTGGACGTACTGCCAAATTCTCTGAAAAGCCTTTGTAGACAGCTTACGGTAGAGACATTAACATTCAATTCACAGACAACAGCTCTGGTGGACATTCCTGCAGTCAGCATGCCAATTGCACGCTCCCTCAAAACTTGCGACATCTGTAGCATTGTGCTGTGTGAAAAAATGCACATTTTAGAGTGGCCTTTTATTGTGGCCAGCCCAAGGCACACTTGTGCAATAATCATGCTGTCTAATCAGCATCTTGATATGCCACACCTGTGAGGTGGATAGATTATCTCGGCAAAGAAGAAGTGCTCATTAACACAGATTTAGACAGATTTGTGAACAATATTCGAGAGAAATAGGCCTTTTGTGTACATAGAAAAAGTCTTAGATCTTTGAGTTCAGCTCATGAAAAATGGGCAAAAACAAGAGTGTTGCGTTTATAATTTTGTTCAGTGTAGTAACATGGTGATGGTAATAACTTAATATAAGGTAATAATACTTATATATAAGGAAACATGATGCATTAAAACTTTTTGAATTTGAAGATCAGTGTAAATTTTACTTATTTTGTCTTCTGGGAAACATGTAAGTATTTTCTTTAGCTTCTGAAGGACAGTACTAAATAAAAAAAATTAAAAAAAAGATACTTAGTCAAGATAAGAAAGAAGTACACATCTTGATTCTGTTCTAAAGTTTTCACTCCCCGGCTCTTAATGCATCATTTTTCCTACTGGAGCATCAGTGAGCATTTGAAACTCCTGTAATAGCTGCATACGAGTCTCTCAAATTGTCCTCAGTGTGAAAAGCTGGATCTCAATATCATACAGTCATTGCTGGAAAGGGTTCAAATACACAAAAATGCTGAAAAAACAAATAATTTGTGGGACCTGAAGGATTTTTCTGAAGAACAGTGAATTATTACTATATTTTTGTAAGTGCAGCATATAAGAAGCACCAAGCTACACCAAAAAAGGCTTATCACAAACAACTATTCAGGAAGAGACAGACAGACTGAGACAGCCACAAGATGATGTGAGAACTTGTGGGCGAATGAACATACTGAACCCCGTCCCGTGGGCTACCTAAACACGTTCTGATCAGAAGCGGCCGCACTGCCTGCTGCTCCAGTGATTAGCTCCTCCATCTGGCCTCGCTGCATCTGGCCTGGGCAGGCGGGCAGGATGGCCAGGCAGTCAGCCCAGAGCAGCCTGCAAGATGGATCTCAGGGCTGGAGGTCTTTCCTGCAAGTTGGAAAAGTGACAGAAGGGAGTTTACAGGCCCAATCCTGACAGCACAGAAGTTATTACAAATCAGACATGTCAAGCAAAGTTAAAGTTTTGTTGAATGATAGAAAATGAAGTACCAGACTTTTTTTTGTGTGGAGGAATGATCCAGCAATCTCGCAATATGGACTAGTGTCTGAATATTAAGATGCAAAAATACTATATTTAAATATAAATCTTGCATGTTCTACGTCTGTGTGAATGAATGGCGCAGACACACAGTTTTGTGTACTACACACATACTGAAGAATGCATGATGCTTCCTGTGTTTTCAGACACTGCTGCCTCAAATTATGAGCACATGAACATTATCTCTACAACTGCTCTTAGAGTCACTTCATGAACATTTTACCATTTCTTTTTGAGAAAAACTACCGTCATATCATATACAATCAGAAAATTAAAGGTCTTCACAGCAACTCGTCAAAATAAAAGTTCAGTTTAACTTGAAGAAACTGTGACAGAAATATATTTTATACTTAATGTAGGTCTAATG
Organism: Cirrhinus molitorella; assembly: GCA_033026305.1. Classification (NCBI taxonomy): domain Eukaryota; kingdom Metazoa; phylum Chordata; class Actinopteri; order Cypriniformes; family Cyprinidae; genus Cirrhinus; species Cirrhinus molitorella. Next base: position 6,815,803 of record CM065131.1, read on the forward strand.
ATAGTTATTAAATAATTATTAAAACATTATTTTTTAATGAATATTTACCAGAAAATATATTTACCAGAATTTATTTACCTGAAAAATGTAAATATTCAACACAGTATTTCTGAAAAGAAAAATAAATAAATAAAATAATAATTATATATATATATATATATATATATATATATATATATTCATTGCAATTAATCACATCCAAAATAAAAGTTTGTGTACATAATATGTGTGTGTGTACTGTGTATATTTCTTAAGTACAGTATATATAAATACACACACATGCATGTATATATTTCAGGAACATATTATGTGTATATATTAAATATGTTTATAAATAAATGATATTAATGTAAATATATACATGTAAATACATATTTTCAAAATATTTACTGTATGTATGTCTTTACAAATACATAATAAATATACAAAGTACACACACATCTATTATATACACAAAACGTTTTATTTTGGATGCAATCATTGCCCAGCACTAAAAAAATAAAAATAAAACTTAATTTAAAAATGAACTTTTTGTTAAACTTTTAATAAATTGTTGTTAAATTGTGTGTTTCATGATTTCAATTATTAGATATGATTTCTGAGTAATTTTTTATTTAACTGTTAAATTTTAACAGTTTTATTTAAAACTGTTTTATTTGGAAACAAATAAAATGGAATTTGTGGGAAAAAACTGTGCCTTCATAAGGCACTTCAATTGTGAGAGAAGTTTTTGTTGGCTTAATTCAATTAGAATTTAATTTAGTTTTTTTTCCTCCATTTTGTGCATTCTGAATACTATATTTAAACATGCTAAATGTTTTAAACCAATCTAATATTACTACAATACACTGTAAAAAAACAACTTATAAAAGTTGTTTCAACTTAAAAAAGTAAGTGTTCGTGCTGCCTTAAAATGTTAAGTTTACTCAACTCAAATATCTACGTTTTCCTGTAGTACAACTTAACATTTCATGTTGACTAAACCTAAAATTTTAAAGCAGCATGAACACTTACTTTTTTAAGTTGTTTTTTTACAGTGTAACTGAAGAACTGAACAAAATAAGATATTAATGGATAATTAATAGATAAATGGTGCTTGTACATGTAGAACTGTATAAATGTCAGATGGGTAAAGATTCTCTGCAGCCCTGGTAATGACAAATTCATGCAAAAAAAAAAAAAAAAAAACATTTTGAAGAAATTCATGAAGTGATGTAATAACTGCAGGCAGGGAATAAAGAAGCAATTCTCTCTCTCGTCCTTGATAGATTGTATAAAGACAGACAAACTAATGTGCATTGCTGTATATCACATGATTACCTCCTGGAAACTGCACCCAGCATGCTTTTGGAAGAGTCATTTCACCATAAATGCAACATGAATGTTGTCATCTCTGCAGGGAAATATCTTTGATTTCAGCTATTGATGATTTCGGACCTGCAGCTCTGGTCAAACTGACACCTTACGAATGAAACATTTATTCGTTATGTGTTATTATTTTAGGTCACAGTAAAGCAAGACAGAAAGCAGACATTTCATTTCTTGGGGAGGTTTTGCAGTCTCGCAGATTCTGTTTGTTTTCTTCGTTCACTTTCTTCGGTCATTTATCGTTACTCTGTGTTGTGCATTGCAACATCGGTATCTGTCTCTCCCTCTCTCACATACACACACACACACCCCAAATCATGCACACATGAGTACACACGCTTTCACAGATAAAACATTCTCTTGGAGAGTGAACACGAGAGAAAAAAGAAAAATGACGTGCAGTAATCACACTGAAGCATTACCAGTCATTACTCTGTGCTGTCACTGGTGGAGGAGAAATCAGCGTGCCGGCTCTTCTTTACCTCGCCTCCATCGATGCCTGCAGTAGCGCTCCACTAGAGTGAATCTAGCATAGGACACTGTCAAAGACGTATATACAGACAGACACTATTTTCTTTAACATGCTCACTTTTTTTCATCGTACACAACCGTAAGCACAGAAACGCTATATGGATCTCTCTGTAAATGAATATGTGTAGCAGATCATGGTTGGCAGGTTGTTTTACGCCGAGGAGAGCAACAGGACTATCCAGACCTCACCTTATACCGGTGTGACCTTGGGATACTAATGCTATTTACTGCCACAAATCAAAAACTGATGACTAGCTGTACAACAAACTACATCTGACTGTTAGCTGTTGTAGGTTTGAAGATGGTTTGTGATCTCTATCCATCCATCTCTATTTTCATACCTATCTCTATCTTTTTATTTCTCCCTAACTCTCTTTCCATCCAACCCTATATTAATCTTTCTATAATCTATCAAACTCTCTATATAAGTCTGTCTCTATAAGGACTTTCGCACTAGAGGAACCTATTCAAAGCTCCTAAAATTATTAGCGGAAATTCAGACTTTTTGCTGTGTTCGCACTGCAGGAACTAGGAACGTATTAAGTTCAAGAAACTCAGTTCTGTATTAGCTTCAGAAAAGGTCTGAAACAGTTCTATAAGAACAACCAGTGATGGCTGGCCAAATGCATACGAAACACCGACTACTTTTTTAAAAAGCAGTGTAGAAATGTTTATTCCAGAAACATAGAAAACAACGATAACAGCATTTACCTACCTGATGTCTTCAGTGCTGTGATCTTTTCTCTGCAAGTTGTCATAGAAGATTTAGTCAGATTTTCATGCTCATTTAATCACATAAATTGTGTTTACATTCCATTTCCGTTATCATGAAACCCACGACACACAACAAAAACAGCTCCAATTAAAGGGATAGCTCACTTTGAAATTAAATTTTGATATGTTTTAGCTTACCCCAAAAGCATCCAAGATGTAGGTGTCTTTGTTTCCGCAGTAGTTTCAATTTTGATATTTTTAGGTCTTGTCTAAGACACGAAACAAGCGGTTTGTGTGAGAAAACGAACAGTATTTATGTCGTTTTTTACCTTTTGTAAATAACCACGTCCAAGTTGAAGTGCGCACGCTTCCTGGTGTGTGATCGTGCCGGCGCTACTCCCGGAAAGCTCCGGAAGTGATCTCTCGCACGTGAACGTCACTCATTGTTTACACAGAACAGAGATTGTAGGTAAGACGGCTAACAGAAATGGTACTCGTTTGCACTTATCCGGGATGTTTAAACAAGAAATGGTTAAAAAAAGGTATGTTTAGGGATGTTTAAAAAAAGAAAAGCATTACTTGTGCTCACGCAATGGATCACATCCGGCGCTTTCCGGGAGTAGCGCCGGCACATCAATAAGCCAGAACGTGCTCACACACCAGATAGCGCGCCCCCTTCAACTTGGACGTGATTGTTTACAAGAGGTAAAACGATATAAATACTGTTCGTTTTCTCACACAAACCACTCGTTTCGTGTCTTAGGTCATCAATGTGTATTTACGATGGGGAATTGTTTAATTTGGACTGTTTAATTTGAATCTGTGCGTTTTCTTTTGTGAGGTGACCATAGGCATGCATTATATGACTGACAGACAAGAACGGTTGGACCTAAAAATGAGGCAGTGGTCTGAGGTTCATAGTTTTCCCGACGAACAGCATCCTGGCTCAGATTTTGGTGAAAAGTGATTACAGAAATCGGTTGAATAAATGTATGTAATATTGTTAACTATGCTGTATTCACCCAAATCAATTCAATTTGTCTTCTATTTTTGTCTATGGGTGTTCTTGATTAATAATAAATATTCCACCTTTTGATTGCTGCTGTTGTAATTCTGTGCAATTTTTAATTTCCCATTTTAAGCCAGCAAAATAATTTTTAAACAATAGTTGACTTTAATTAAAACAACCCGACATGTTGGGTATATATAACCCAGCAAAATAACCCAGCATGTATTCTGTCCAATATTTACCCAGCGCTGGGTCGCCAAATAACCCAAGTTGGGTTGTTTTTAACTTAGCATTTTTTAGACTGTAGCCATCTCTATACCCATCTTTATCCATCCATCCACCCACCCATCTATCTATCATCTACCTCTCTATCTGTCCATCCATCCATCATCTACACCTTTCCTCTCTACATCATCCATCTATGCAGTTCTCTGACCATTCATCCATTTGCAATGCATTGTAGAAAATGATGTTTTCCTCCACTTTGGACCACAAACAATCCTTGCTATTTTGCTTTTTTATGTTTATTTTTACATCATCTCTATTTGTCTATCCATCCATCCACTAATCTATCCATCTCTATATGCTTCACTCTATAACTATCCATATGTCTCTACTCTCTACCTCAACTATCTCTGTTCATCCATCCATAACCATTTCTGTCTACAAATCTTGCCATTTTAGTTATAAATAAGTCATAATTAAATATCCTTGAATTTCAGTTCATTTAATTCTACTTTCTTTACAAAATTCAAACTGTTTTCTACAGGACCTCAAATTCTGCACCTGAAGAAGAACTACAGTATAAATGTGACTTACACTGGCATAAAAAAAAAAAAAAATATTATTATTCACAATCTCCATTAAAAAAATGTCTTTGTTATTAAAATTAGAACAAATATGCAAATAAATAGTAGAATAATACAAGAAAGTAAACAAATCAAATTGTGCATTACTTAACAGAAGCATTCAAGTAAGGAAAAAACAAATCAAGGGCCAGATATACCAAACACCGCAAATTAACGTTAGAGTGCATTTCCATAAAAGCGCCAATGGGGAAACTTCTGTGTGATTTTGGCAATGCGAACATTAAAGAACACATACGCAGCCAGATCATTTCCATATTGACCAGCGCAATCTACCAAGAGCAGCTTTAAGATATGCTTTTTTTTTTGGCCATTAAATAATAGCGCAAAAGCCAGTAATTTGATGAGCGCAAACGTTGCATGATTCATTTTTAAAATACTCTACTCCCTTAAATTTTGTGTCTGAAAGGGAAACACCTACAAATACATATTCAATAAGTTTAGGCACAAAAATAACTGTGTCCACACCTTTTAGTGATAATTCTTCACTGCGCATCTTAAGTAAATCCTGACAGGACTATTTTAACACCAAAAGACGGTTTGCACTGGCACAAGCTGTTAAAACTGGCCCCAAATGTAAAAATCACTTTAGTGTTTTCATTACAAATAAACATATTAGGTAACACTTTAGAATAGGGAACACTTATTGACTATTAACAACGACTTTTCCCTCAATAAATTCCTAATTTTCTGCTTATTAATAGTTAGTAAGGTAGTTGTTAAGTTTAGGTATTGGGTAGGATTAGGGATGTAGATTAAGGTCATGTAGAATAAGGCATTAATATGTGCTTAATTAGTACTAATAAATGCCTAATATTCTAGTAATATGCATGCTAATAAGCAACTAGTAAAGAAACCGTAAAATAAAGTGTTACCACATATTATTATAATTACAAAATCAGTTCAATTAAGAGCAACAAGTGATTCCCTCCTTTCTTTTATTTTTAGATTAACATTAATGAGACATTTGCCTATATATTAAGACCTGCTGTACTGAACAGATCTAATGTAATGTTACACATCAGATGTTTTTCCCCAAGAGTTAACCAAACATTCACTTAAGACATAATATATTATGCACGTGAATACTTGCCAAGGCAGATATTTTGAAATACTGTAATCTGTATACCTGGATTGTGTGCTGTCTGAGAGAGGGTTTAATTAGCTAACTTGACATATTTCACTTTTTTTTGCCTGTGACTTAAAATTAGTCTGTGTGTATTCTGACTCATTTTGCCAGCATGAGTCACAAATGCTTTCTTGGTTCGATATTTAATAGCATGCAACCCTGGTTTACACAGTACTTCAGCAGCAAATAAGGCCTGACTAATTCTAAGGGGCAGCAAGAGGATGAAAAGTGGTCATAAAAACAACCTAAAACAACCCTAAAACTAATATAGTAAATCGATTTGGTTCCTTTAATAATCATGATACGATCAAGGTATCAAGCCTTCAGATGAATCAGAATCTGTGTGATTAACTTTCACCTGACTGTAACGCAACTGCTGAGGCAATAAATACACTGAAGTAACAATAACAGAACACTCTAGCTGGCAGTGAGACAAGAGAGAAAGTGAGAAGGGGAAAGAGTAAAGCCACAATCCCCTGGAGATTGACTTCCCTCCCTTCACTTGTCCCCACAAGAGAGCACATGGCCTAATCCATAGAGATGGCTTGAGATGTTCCTCCACATTGCCCCTGGAACCTGCAGGATAAAGAGTGATCTCCCAGATTAAGGCTCATTGCAGCGGGGCCATAGCCCTTCAGTGAGGACAGAGGGAGACCAGGTGCAGAAGATTCAAGGAGACAGTCTGTCTCATCCGGCAAACAGAGCCCACTTTACCTGCGCCGTTTAATTCAACTCCACAGGCACCTGAACAGCAGACAAGACAACTGAGACTGGGAAAGACACTATGGCCTTTTGTGGATATGACTGAAATGGACCTGAAACAACACGATAGGTTCAGTCTTCAATTGGTTGATCTAGTTTATATGCTTTACTGACTCAGGCAATTTTGGTTAGTCTAACTTCAATACAAGCAACAAATGCCAATGCCAGTTAGCATACTACAAGCTTTCAAAAACACACTGAGTCAAAAATTAGTTGCCCTGGCCTCAAACAATACCAGTGCTGACATTGCTCATAGACTGTCAAACTGCATGACCACTGTAGTACGATCCACAAATAAACTACAGCTTTAGTGAATGAAAACCACTACAGTCTGATTCACAAATGAATGACTCTTATGAACACATTCTTTTTAGCGAATCAAAAACATACAGCATGACCACTATAGTCTGATTCACCAATAAATGACTCTTATGAACACATTCTTTTTAGTGAATCAAAAACATTCAGTATGACCACTATAGTCTAATTCATGATGAACTAATAATTCTCAAGAACATATTCTTTTTAATGCAACAAAAACATACAGCTTGACTGATTCACGAATGAAAGACTTATGAACTGTTTTTTTTTTTTTTGGTAAATCAAAAACATACAGCATGACCACTGTAGTCTGATTCGCAAATGAATGACTCTTTTAAACTGGTTCTTTTACGTGAATCAAACAGATACAGTGTGACCAAGCACATCTTTGATGTTTCAAAAGCATACAACACGGCCACAATAGTCTGATTAATTAGCCTAATAAAAGACTCTTACGGACCAGTTCTTTTTGAAGAATCAAAAACATACAGCAAGGACACTACAGTTACGAATAAATAAATCTTATGAACTGGTTCTTTTTAGTGATTCAAAATCAGAGCTTTTTAACTTTTTAAAACCTTTTTAAGTATGTACTTGCATTTCAGCAAGTGAGTGTGTTTTGATTCAATAACTGTTGAGATGGAGTCACATTTATTCAGAAACAGAGCCAACACACTCATTCAAACCAACTGATATAATATTTTTTGTCTATATTCTGTCTATACACCTTTTTGCAGAGACTGCTCATTACATGAATGACCCAATAGTCATGCACATCTGCCTTTTTATGGTGATTTCAGATTCGCCCCTAGATATAAAAAAAAGACCTGTTGAAATGACCTGTGTCATTCAGCGCCATATTGTCTAAGAGGATTGTAGTCTGGCTCTGAGACTAAATAGCATTTCTGGATAAAATCAGCCTGTCATCTTTCATGGATGTTTATTGAGTTTAACTTAATTATAGCCCATTCGTGGTCTATATACACCAATGTTTAGTTAATTATCTATACAATATTTTATTATATAGCCTTTTGACTCAGGCCTGATGGCCATCGTGACTGGCAATCCACAAGAGCACCCCTGCACAGGTGTACCAGTCATTCAGTGAACAGTCGAGTGTTTAGAGGCAGACGCGAACTTGAGCGCGTTTGAACATTATACTACGTCCAGATGGTGTGGGAGAGTGCCAGATCAGTCACTCCCGCACACCCCACTGCTGCAGAACACACAGGAGCGAGGACTTCACACTGCTCCTCAATGAAGTGATCCCCACATGAACTTCCACTGAGCTAGAACACGCTGAGACAAAAAAGACCTGCATTTACAAACACAGTCCATTTGGAGTGCCGCCCAGCCCAAACCTGGCCACTTTGCCTTCAGGCGAACCACTTTATTGCTCGTTTCAGTGTTCGCCATAACAACAGAGACAGCTGGGCATATTGAGAGACACACTTTTAATGCATGTTCTGGCAATTTAGTTTCACTGAATTGCTCATAACAAGGAACTCAAAAACACTAAAAGGTATCAATTGTAGCAAAGGATTTTCCAGTGACATGGTCAGTTAAAAGATGTGCTTTTCCTATTGGATTAATTCATTAAACTATATTTCCTGCCTAGGCTCATTGGAAATATGTGCCTCTATATAAATTTCTGTGAAACTGATAAAACGTACCTATATGTTTGAATCACTGCAGTTTCCAGTCCACTTTTATTCCTTTTCAAACGAAGTTTGATTTACAGGTACAGTATACTGAATAATAAAGCATAATTTAAATAAAGCCAATTGCAAAATATTATGACTTTAAAACAATTTTAACATTCTGTGCGATATGAACACTGATACTTTTGAACTGTCTCGTCACATATACAGACAGCTTCATATGCACAAGTTTTCTCTTGATAGCTCAGGCGATACGACGTTGCACTTGAGTGACGAAGAGCTCCGGTACAAACACTGTGAGACTATGCTTCGACAAAAGAGTTCAAATCCACATAAGGTAGTTAAAATAAAAATCACTTTTGCTTTTGTTAACACTATGGGGTAGGTTTAGTGTTGTGTTTGGTAAAGGGGATATTTCCAACACGATATGGAGAATTAACCTTTAGTGAATATATGAATTCTGAACAGCCACAATACATACCTCAAGTAGTGTATTGCAGTGACGGAAAAAATTACTTGATCCCCTGCTGATTTTGTATGTTTGCCCACTGACAAAGAAACTATTAGTCTATAATTTTAATGGTAGGTTAATTTTAACAGTGAGAGACAGAAAAACAACATTTTAAAAAAAGTTAAAGAGAGTGGTTATAATCTCATCTTGTTACCTGTAAAAAAGATTGTAGACCTTTGGCATCAACTCAACTCGTTGACTGATTATTTACTTACCCCCATGTTATCCAAGATGGTATCTTTTTTTCAGTCAAAAAGAAATTACATTTTTTGAGGAAAACATTCCAGGATTTTTCTCCATATAGTGGGGTAGGTTTAGGGTTGGGTTTGGTAAAGGGGATATTTCCAACACGATGTGGAGATTTAACCTTTAGCGAAACTCCCCAAATATATGAATTCTGAACAGCCGCAATACATACCTCAGGCAGCATAATGCAGTGAGGGCAAAAAATGATTTGTTCCCTTGCTGATTTTGTACATTTGCCCACTGACAAAGAAATTATTAGTCTATAATTTTAATGGTAGGTTAATTTTAACAGTGAGAGACAGAATAACAACATTTAAAAAAGAAGTTATAAATTGATTTGCATTTTAATGAGTGAAATAAGTATTTTATCCCCCATCAATCAGCAAGATTTCTGGCTCCCAGGTGTCTTTAATACAGGTAACAAGCTGAGATTAGGAGCACTCTCTTAAAGACAGTGGTAATAATCTCAGCTTGTTACCTGTAAAAAAGTTTGTAGACCTTTGGCATCAACTCAACTCTTTGTGTTTGGAGGAGGAGGAATGCTGCCACGACCCCAAGAATACCCAGTAAGTCATGTTCTGCGAAGGGGTCAGATACTTGTTTCAGATACTTATTTCACTCATTAATATGCAAACCAATTAATAACTTTTTTGAAATGCATTTTATATGCAAATTACAGACTGATAATTTTTTTGTCAGTGGACAAAATCAGCAGGGGATAAAATAATTGCAATACGTAATAAAAAGCGCAGCAGTCTTTTATTGAATGTGTGTTTTAGTGCCACTCTCTGGACATTTCATTTTGAAACTGCCACGAAACATGTAGTAAGGTACGCAATTGTGGTGTTGCTGAAATGTATATATATGAAGTGCATATTTTCATGAGCCTGGGTTGGATATTTCAGTGCTAAAACCTGAAGCTTCACTAAGAAAGCTCAGTTTAATCAAGTGCTAAATATGAAGATACAATAACATTCCAAGGTTTGTCACTGGAAAGACTTTTAAATGTTTCTGAAAGCCTTTCATGCTTACCGAGGCTGAGTTCTTTGATTAAAAAAAAAAAAAAAAAAAAAAAAAAACTAATAATATTGTAACAGTAATATAAACAAATTTTTTAAAGCTATTATATTTTTTCCTATTTGAACTGATCTTAAAATGTAATTGATGATTCATTTTCAAAAGTCATTATTCCCACATGATCCTTTATAAATAATTCTAATTAGCTGAAAATATAGAAAAAAATTGTTCTGCTTAAAGATTAGTTCACTTCCAGAATAAAAATGTCCTGATTATTTATTAACCCACATGTTATCCAAGATGGTATCTTTTTTTTTTCAGCCGAAAAGAAATTACTTCAGTGGGATCCAACGGGTTGAGGATCCAAATTGCAGTTTCAAAGAGCTCTACACAATCCCAGCCAAAGAATGAGGGTCTTATCTAAATAAATAAATAAAAATGATACTTAAATACAATTAAATATAAATGTTATTAAATATATACATCTTTTTTAACCACAAATGCTTGTCTTGCACTTGCTTGACCTCACACATTACCCAATCACTTTGGAACTAGCGCAAGATAAGCATTTGTGGGTTTTTTTTTTTTTTTTTTTTTTACAAATTACCAATTGTTTCGCTAGATAAGACCCTTATTCCTTGGCTGGGATCAAGTACAGCCCTTTGAAGCTGCAATTTGTACCTTCAATCTATTGATTCCCATTGAAGTCCACTATATGGAGAAAAATCCTGGAATGTTTTCCTCAAAAAATATATTTTTGACTGAAGAAAGACATTAACATAACTTAATGGCTATGTTTGCACAAAATGACACTTTCCACTAGTACATTAAGAGCTAAATCAGAGCATACAAATATGTGTGTGGTCTTGATAATCATTACACAAATTTGTAATGTATTTTCTTTGTCAATGATCAAAGAAAACAGGTTAGGGAAGGTATTCTTGATCCTTCTTCTCTGTGTATCAGATTTTCTCTTTTTTATGAATGGGTGTCTTTTTGAAGCAGTGTTGTACTGACATGTTATCATGTTCTTCTTGTCTCTGGTCTTTGAGGGCTTGCTCAGTCTAGGCTCTGGGGGGCTACTGTGATGCTCACACCTCAAACTCTGGTACAAGTACAAGAAACTTTGAACTCAGAGATGGAGCAACTCTCCCGGGGCCAGATCAAAATCCTACAATGCTTTGTGCCTCTCTTTGAGGTATTTGATCTTCGATGCTTTCTGGAAGGTTCCTGGAAATCCATTTTTGGATCTGAAGTCATCTAGATTATGATTTTTCTTTCATAGTTAAAATACGAACACGGTTATGAGAGTGAAACAACAATGAACATCGAAAATAATGATTTCTCATTATTTACATCTTAAAAGGAACAAGTCATCATGTACTCACCCTCATCCTTATTCTAGTTCTTCTGGAGTTAATGTGAAAAGCAACAACTGTGTCCTTTTAGGAGGTTCAAAGCTGTATTATCTGTACTTTGGAATTTGTATGGAAAAGAGCTACTAGGACATTCTTAAAAATTCCTCCAGTCGTGTTTAACAGAAGATACTCAGTCATACAGGTTTGAAAACAACATGAGGGTGAGTAAATAATGATGGAATGCTAGTTTTCAGCTATTCCTTTAAATATACACCACGGATTTCAAAACTGAGAGCTTGCTATATTGACTTTACACATTTAACCAAAAAGTAAACACCCTCATGCACTCAAACAGGATTGATATCATTCACTTGTTTACAACTTTGCTTCACACAGGACATGTTGGTATTCAGCCCAAGTGATGCATTGGTAATTAAACGGAAATGTCATCACAGACTTCAGGTCTCAGTGATCTCAACAACCAAAATTTGAGACGCTTCAGATTTCAGACTTCACATCGGGTCCCTGGTGGCAATCAATAGACAGACAGACAGATAAAAAAAATAAAGACTGATGTTTTATCGGCTCCTATTTGTTTGGTGCATTGCTCTGAAAAAGCAGTCCGAATTGGATTCCCTTTTTGTTTGCAAACGAGTAGGAAGGAGGTGCGATATGGGGAGAGGTGAGAGAAGGGAGGGGGCAGAAATCAGCAAAGGGAATCAGGAAAGCAGAATATGACTCAAGACAAAGTGCTTTAATCACCCACCGCAGCCTCGGCTAGGTGACTGCGTTTATCGTCGGAAAGCATCTGAAAAACACGTAGACTCGAATTGTGGAGGTACGATTTATCACCGTTTGTGAAAGATCTATGTGGCTTTTTTGAGTGGCTACACTGACCTTGAGGAACACTTTGCAGATACATCTTCCCCTGGAGTGACAGGGGATGTCACAGGTATCTCTCATTTTTACATCCTGCAGAAAACAAGAAGTGGATAGGTAGAACAAAAGAAAAAATAATGTGAGAGAACCCAAGCATTTTATGGTTAGAAAAACAGTTTTCACCAAAACAAGATTTTAACCTGGTCATTTTAAGGTGATATGTGTCATTTTTATATTCATGCTAAACTATTTTTCCCAAAAACAATTTAAAAACTGCAATAAAATAAAGTGTTTGTTTAAGCCATTCAGTGGCCATTCAGCCATTCAGTGACCATAAACCATATAGTGGACTTCAATGGGGAATTTCTAGACTTTTTAACCACAAATGCTTGTCTTGCGCTAGCTCTGCATTCACAACTTTACACATTATGTAATCACATTGGAAAGGTCACGCGTGACATAGATGGAAGTACCGACCCACTGTTTACAAAGCGAACGTGCAAAGAAAGTCAAACCAGGGATCCTACTCTAAGCCAAACGTCAAATTCCCTGACTTTCTCCTGACTAAAAAGCGGAATTACCATGACCTATAATGAACGGATCCATCTATTTGCAAGCTATATTTACTTGTTCAGACGTTTTTAGTACAAAACACACATATACACTACTGATTTTTCCCATTAAATGCATTTTGATATTTTTCTGTACTATTAATTAATTAATAAAAACCAGAAATTAATTTATGGTTTTTATGCTTTCATAACCATAACAACAGGCAAAACGTGTGAAACAACGCAATAAAACAAAATACGGTATAGAATATTTACATTTTGATAAATGGAAAAAAAAAATTAAAAGCAACAAACAAAAATCCCTGATTTTCCACAACTTTGAAAAAATGAATATAAAATTCCCTAACTTTCAATGTCTGCAATAAAAATTCCATGATATCTCTGACATTTCATGACCCGTGAAAACCCTGTCAAACACTCAAAGGTCAAACAAGGATGTCAGACAATTTTGAAGCTGGAGGTGAACGTGAGATGGAGTTTTTCGCCCTACCTTTTTGAACGAATGTAGACAGACGAACAACTAACTTCGAAGAACACGTGACCTTTCCAAGTGATTACGTAATTTGTGAAGTCGTAGATGCGCACTGCAGAGCTAGTGCAAGATGAGCATTTGTGTTTAAAAAGTTTATCAATTTAATAAATTTTTTTATTTTAGAAAATGACAGATCATTTTGCTAGATGAGACCCTTATTCCTCGGCTGGGATTGTATAGAGCCCTTTGAAGCTGAACTGAAACTGCAATTTTCAGTTCAACCTGTTGATCCCCACTCAAGACCACTATATGGAGAAAAATCCTGGAATGTTTTCCTTTGGCTGAAGAAAGAAAGACATGGAAATCTTGGATGACATGGGGGTGAGTAAATTATCAGGACATTTTTGTTCTGGAGGTGAATAATCCTTTAAAATAGAAATTATTATTAGTAGTCTATACACTCTTTAGCTGGTTATCAATGTTCCATGAAGAACCTTAAACATCCATGAAACCTTTTAAATGCAGAAAAGGTTCTTTATGGTAGAAAACGGTTCTTTAGATTTCAAAAATGTTCTTCAAAATGGTACACTGAAAGGTTGTTTAGGAAACCAAAAATGGTTCTATGGCATTACCAAAAAAAAAAAAAACACTTTGGAGTGTAGCTCACAACTGTATCATTTCAATAAAAAATAGAAATAAAAAATGAAAAACTATGTCTATGACTAGTGATCTTTTTGCCAGTCATGAATAAATAAAGTTTAAAATGAATGTGTAATTTTCTAACATTTATTGAGTAATGAGCTTATTTAAATTCATTTAATTATCATTATTTTTATTTATTTTTTCGATTTAACCATTTATTTTTGCTATTAAAAACTACAATTCAAAAAAGTTATGTATTTCAAAAAATACATTTATATATTTACGGTAGAAAATGTACAAAATATCTTCACGGAACATGATCTTTACTTAATATCCTAATGATTTTTGGCATTTAAAAATCTATCATTTTATACAAATATAAATACAATGTATTTCTGGCTATTGTTACAAATATACCCGTGCTACTTAAGATTGGTTTTGTGGTTCAGGGTCACATATACTGATTATTTCTTATAATTACCAGTAGTGACACATTATACAGTGTTTTTTTTTTTTTTTTTTTTTTTTTTTGTGGAAAGAGTTATTTTCATTTAGAGAGCTAACCTCAGACTGACAACTTTTTTCCACGACTCCCCCCTGATGTTCTTTTTTTTTTTTTTTGAAAATGTTCCCCAGCAACACAAAAAATTGACCCATGTAAAAGCACTTTCAGAACAAATCCCCCCCCCCCCCCCCCCCCCCCCAAAAAAAAACATCCTCCAGACAGCCCTAACCTTAAAGAGCAAGCGTGGGCAGCAAGCTCTCATCGAAATGCAAGCACCGTGAAGTACTCCATGCTGCATATCAGAAAAGATCAGACATCAGCTATCAGTAAGGAACAATTCTGATGGACATCAAAAGTGAATCAGCGAGCGTGAGTATTCTTAAGTATCTATAATCCCGTGTGCTTCTATTTGAACAGCACTTCAAATAATTACTGCAGGCAGCTCATCCACCGTCATTGTGGTGGCCTTTACCTCTTACCTAGCTTCAATTTCCTGCCTGGCTGCAGATGCTGCGAGAGATAGCCTGAGATATAGTACACCACGGCTGGACAATACGACTTCATAATCAAAAGTGATAACACAAAGCCGGCCTTCGCACATTAGCTCATTTTCAATGAAACGCATGGAGGTGACTGCTGAGGTATGAAGGGTCAAGAAATTCTTCGCATAAAATTAACTAAAAAAAAAAAAAAAAAAAAAACACAGAAAATGAATTACGCATTCTCCCCATGCAATCTCTCTTTCTATGTGTACAGCACTTCATATGAAAGTGCCTTTTTAGTATAATAGCATTTTTAGTAGCAATAAACATTTTATTTTACAATGCTGGTAGCCCAGTGATTATGCTGACCATCGCTAATGGCTTGTACGGCGGGGCTTCATAAAACAGGAGCTGATGTTCTCTAGATTGAATGCATCATTATACTTGCACCTATAAACTCTAACACTGCAGTGATTAAAAAGAACAAAACCTTATGTACAAAACCTGATGCCCTGGTGTGTTTTTATATTGTATTTAGAAATGCAATCAAACTCTTCTAAATGTGAAATAAAAGAAATAGTTATGTAAAAAAATATTATTACAGGTCATTTTTCATTCTATTTTATTTATCAAGTTCTTTATTTTTCAAATCCTTTTGTAGTATTAAGATAACAATTAGAGAAAACACATCTTTATGTTGGGTAGTAACATCTTACAAGTAATCTCAAGCTGTAATTGCAAGGTTAAATGACTATAGGGACAAACCGCGTCTAAAGGAACCCATAGAAAATGTGAGCTATAGCAGAACGTCCATTACGAATGTAAGAATAGGTTTAGGAAATATTCTCAATATAATAATTCAGTGTGTAAAGTTAATTGTGAACTCCATAAAATGTGAACTGATGTGCTGGTGAGCATGCATATTAAAAGCGGTAATCTCTGAATGAACTTTAATTAAAGCAGTAATGGTCCACAGCTTAAAGTAAAAGCAAATAGGCAAATTGGTTAATCTGTTTAAATTGCTCAATTTGATGATTAATAATTAATTGAATATTACACAATCCAGCCGTTCACTAAATTATTCAACAGACAGACGGAAACAAATTTGCAGAGGATGATGAAGAACCACAGGACACAGTTACTGTAAGATGGATAGTGAAAAGTCAATTCTTTAATCTACTGATTTTAGCTGTTTTTTTTTTTAAGAGTTTACTTTATTGTTTTTTTTTGCTAAATCAGCTGGTTTTAGCTGTTTTTTATTTGTTTGTTTGTTTTTTGCTAAATCAACTGGTTTTTAGATTTTTTTTGCATGAAGTCATCTGGTATTAGATGGTTTTGAGTGGTTCTTAGTTGTCAAAACAGCTGGTTTTAGCTGGTTTTTAGCTTTTTATGCTAAATTAACTAGTTTTAGCTGTTTTTGTTAAATCAGCCACTTTCAGCTGTTTTTTTTTTTTTTTTTTTGCTAAATTAACTGCTTTTAGCTGCTCTCAGCTTTTTTCTTTTGCTAAATCAACTGCAGGGTTTTTTAGTTTTTTTTTCCCTAAATCATCTGGTTTTAGTATTTTTTGTTTGTTTGTTTGTTAGTTTTTTGCCAAAACAACCGTTTTTAGATCTTTTCTTTATTTTTTTAATGTGCATTAAATTAACTGGTTTTAAGTGGTTTTTACCTGTTTTTTTTTGTGAAATTAACTAGTTTTAGGCTGTTTTTTTGGACACAGTTACTGTAAAATTGGATGGTGAAAAGTGAATAAGTATTTTTTCACAATAGACTCAAGTTTATAAAAATAACCTGATAATCTTTAATGTAATGCAGTTTGGTTAAGCGTATTGAATAGCTGAAAACATTTCACCACATTCACCAGTCAAAAATGCTCACACCATGTGATTTTTTTTCCCCTTTAGTTAATCTAAAACGGAAAATTCTGTCATGAATGATTCAACCTTACGTCATTCCAAAGTAGTAAGATCTTTGTTCATCTTCGGAACACAAATTAAGATATTTTTGATGAAATCCGAGAGCTTTCTGACTCTGCATAGACAGCAACACAACTGACACATTCAAGGCCCAAAAAGGTAGTAAGGATATCATTACAATAGTCCATGTGGTTTAACTGTAATTGTATGTAGCTATGAGAATACTTTTGTGTGCAAAGAAAACCAAAATAATGACTTCATTCAACATTTTTTTCTCCTCTCTCCCACAACACACACTCTCATGAACACGGCAGAACAAAGACTGACATGGAAGAAAATAAATGGTTGAATAAAGTCATTATTTTTGTTTTCTTTGCACACAAAAAGTATTCTCACAGCTATATAACATTATGGTTGAACCACTGATGTCACATGGGCTATTTTAACGATGTCCTTGCTACATGTCGTTTGTGATGTTTTTTTTTTGTATAGTTTTTTCTTAATCTTTCTTTCAATTGTCATTGTATTCTGTGTACATAGTAACAGAAACCAAGTATGTGAGATTGTAAATCCATCTTCAAAATCTTGGTCTTTCAATAAAATGTATTTGACCAAAAAAAAAAGCTCTTTACTCAATATATATATACACATATACATATACACACACATATACATCTACACACACACACACATTGAGACTACAAGCTTTGCAGAAGAATTCGCGAATTTGCGTCTGTGGTGAAGTGAATTTCACATGTGAAAGAAGCGAGTAAACTCAAAATGTTCAAGCGCCCAACTATGCGCGAATAGCATGATTTATTTGCGCAAGTCGCGTCTTTTGTGAATGCCCCATAAAGGTTATTGCACACTGAGTCTGCAAATTTTTGTGCGTTTATTCAGTTTTTCGTATTTGTCATCCTTTCCTATCAAAATGCTTGCTATTGATGTTGACAACGCAGAAAAACGAGCCTAATCCGATTTTTTTAATGACAGAAGAAAGTTTCAGAGGACGTGTGTAAACGTGATTGACACAACATTTAGGTCAATATGCTCTGTGACGTTTTAAAATAACGTACCATCTGCATTACATCTTTACATCTGCATGTAACGTAGAGAACATCAACAATCAAGCCATTTTAGCTTGGTTTTTTAATCTTTCAGATATTTCAATGTGAGTCATGTTTTTCACAGGATTCGTACCCAGGGATTCCACATCCAAAGTAAAGCTTGTAACATCCGAAAAGCAAAACATATAGGGTTGTAGCTAGACGCTAAATTGTGCCTAAATTAAATTAAATTTTCGACCTAATAGATTGTGTTTTATTAATGTCTACACCTACCCCTTACAGTAATGCAAAAATAGTAATTATTGAGCTGTAATTATATCTGTGTACGGAAACGATTACAAGTGCTCACTGTTTTCCCGCCTCTAATGTTCATTTCTATTGGAAACTGCAGTGATATGTACTTAATGGTACGTATTTTGGAATTTCATTTTTGGGTGAACTAATCCTTCAACCTATAGAAAAGGAATAAGCAACAACCTCTAAAAATGTTCAGTATTTCTAGTTCATTGCATTGTATTTGACTTGCACAATGAAGATCTCCTTGCACCATGGGCAATGAGAAACATCCTATTTGTTTACACAATTCCAATTCAGAGTAATCCATGACATATTTAATTCAGCGCGTAAATAGCACATTTGTCTTCAGGAAACACATGTTGTTCCACAAAAATGTATTGAAGGAGTCTTAAATGGATCCGAGTAATACCCATGGCATGGAAATAAGAACTAATTATGATGAAAAGTCATGATTACATGTTCATAAATCCACAGGGGCAATTCTTTTGCCATGGCACTCTTGCACCCACACATAGCACTTGATTACTTCACATTAGTGTTTATGCTGAGCATGAATCAAATAGAGTATCTTAAATCAAATTACACAGCACAGATCAGCCAGTCATTAACAAATGTGTGACAATGTTGAGAAACAATGAGTGAACTTGTGAGCATGTTAAATGCAAAGCTGCAATAAGCTCTTCCGAGGGTCCGTTTTGTCATTACAATAACACAAAGGCTAAATTTACAACAGTTTGTGGATTTTGCAGTGGTGTAAATACAATATGCAAGACTGTCATTCATGACAGTACTGTGATTGACATGGAAGAGCAGAAATTGTTGAATTAAGTTATTATTTTTGTTTTCTTTGCGCACAAAAAGTATTCTGATAGCCTCATAAAATTAAGGTTTAACCACTGATGTCATTGGACTATTTTAACAATGTTTTTATTACCTTTCTGGGCTTTTAACGTGGTAGTTGCATTGCGGTCTATGCAGGGTCAGAAAGCTCTCGGATTTCATCAAAAATATCTTAATTTGTGTTCCGAAGATGAACGAAGGTCTTACAAGTTCGAAACAGCATGGACTGACTTTGACATCCTTCCAACTCGGAAAGACAAAGAAAGAAAAAGCAGTAACTCGCGATTACAATTATTTCACTTCTTGACTTGAATGAGGCATAAGGCTATATGTATTTTAGTCACGGCAAAATAAAAGTCAAGAAATCAGCTTCCTTTCGACAGTGTTTTTTGTTGGATGTGCTTCCAAATTTCAATATAAAACATTTGTGCGGCGGTCCAGTATGTTGAATTTTGTTTGATTGCCTGAAATGACTTTCCTCTTTTCCAGTTATGTTGAGCTTTGAACTTGGCTTGAGTCAGCCCCTTATCACCTTAAAGCCAGAGCTGCCATGTGCCTCAGTGTGCAGACAATGCCCCGGAGCGCTGTCCTCAGCCGCCAAGAACAAGATTACTATGCCAACCATTACATTACCCTGACTGCAAAATAAATTAGTGTCCAACCTACAACCGCCAGAAAGTCAGGTACTAAGTTTATTGATAAAGGATCCATATGGAACTACTTTCTGAGAGACAAGCTGGCATCCAGTAGCTTCACACACACAAAAAAAGAGAATGTGTTTAAAGGAAAATGAACAAAAAGAGATTCAGTGGGCAGACAAATATGAAGATGTAGCTTCAAATAAGGCAAGATATTTGTTACATTTAAGAAGATATGGGCTTGTTTTTTGTCACCCTGGACATGAAAGTTAAATGAAAAAAAAATGGAATAAAATGAACAAAATCAGTGTATACGTGATATTTCTCTTTTCATGATGATAAATAAAAAAAAATTCAGTGCTTTTGCATTCCCTGCGCTCACTCACAAAAAACGTTGCGTTTTCTTGCAAAACTTTAATAATATGTGGTGGGAGTTTCATTTTATGTGGAAAATGGGAGATTATTTTAGTCCTTTTGCGGGGGAATTTTCTCTGGGGAATTTGATAATTTTGCTACACTTTTTTTTGGGGGGGGGGGGGGGGGGGGTGGGGGGGGGATGGCATAAGCTTGTTTTAACTAATTTTAGTTGGTTTTTAATTGTTTTTGCTAAATTATTTTTGTTAAATCAGCTGGTTTTAGCCGTTTTTCTCTGAATTAACTGGATTTACTTTTTTTATTTTTCTAAACCAGTTCTTTGGTTTCACTTACTGGTTTTTAGCTTTTTTCGCTAAATAAACTTTTTTGGGGGTTTTTAGCTTTTTTGCTAGATTATCTACTTTTAGCTGTTTTTGTTAAATGAGAGGTTTTACCTCGTTAAATGAACTGGTTTTAGCAGTTTTATTTCCTAAATCAACTGATTTTACCTGGGTTTTTAACTTTTTTTTTGCTAAATCAACAGTATTTTTGTTAAATTAGCCAGTTTTATCTAGGCTTAATTGGCATTAGCAGTTTTTTAGCTGGTTTTTGCTTAATTAAGTGGTTTTAGCTTTTTTTGTTTTGCTAAATCAACTGGTTTTAGCTGTTTTTTGCTAAATCAGCTAACTGGTTGTTAAATCAATTGGTTTTAGCTGGGGTTTTTTGGCCGTTTTCGCTATATCAGATTGTTTTAGCTTTTTGTTAGAGCAGCTGGTTTCAACTGCTTTTTTTGCTAAATCATCTGGTTTTAGCTTGCTTTTAGCTAGTTTTGTAAAATCAGACATTTTTAGCTGGTTTCAGCTGCCTTTTCTGTTAAATCAACTGTTTTTTAGCTAGCTTTAGCTGTTTTTGTTTGTTAAATAAACTGGTTTTAGTTGGTTTCAGCTGTTTTTGCTAAATTAGCTTGTTTATTTGAATAATTAAGCCATGAAAATATTTGTGCTCTAATTGGCTCATTCAAATCAATGTTCTCATCCAATCAGGTTCCCTTAATCACTTAATGCAATATGTGTATCCTCTTGCTAGCCCACCACCTCCCAAGCACCACCTGCCTAGATCTGCTATGGGGGATCTTCCTCTAACAGCAGCAGCAGCATATTCCTTTTATTTCATGATCTGAGCATTTAGTCAAAGCAAGTCTATTTGCTCCGCAGCAGCAGCAGCATAGCAGATCTAGTCCACCAAGACCAAACCTATGCATTTTCTATTTTAAAGTGATAAATGTTTTTACAATCCTGTCATGACTGAACTTTTTTTTTTTTTTTGTTAAAACAACTGGTTTTAGCTGATTTTTACTTGTTTTAGCTGGTTTTTAGCTTTTTCCCCCAACTAATCTGATTTTAGCTGCTTTTTGTTGGATTTTTTGCTAAATCAACTAGTTTCAAGTAAATTAAAAATAATTAAAAACTTTATTTCAAACTTAAAATCCTTCAAACTTTTTAAAAATGTTAAAACTACTTTGAGCCAACCTAATGTTTGTCTTTATCTAGTTTCTGCTATTAAATAAAAGTTACATAAACTGTTCTAAAACGTACCACTAAGCATAAGTGTACAAGACACTGCTAATACATACTGTACTTTTTTTTTTACTTTTTTTGTACTTTTTTTTATCAATGCATAACACTGATACATCTGTGTATGGTCATATAAATCCCACCAAATCAGTGTGCCGTAATTTATGTATCAGATGAGCTCATGAAAAATTATGATTAAAAAATAATTTGTTGGAACATGCATCATTTACTGCCAAAAAGTATGCTGGGTGAGTGCAAGCAAAGGGCAACCTCTGCAGACATCAGAGTCACAAAAAATGACTCGTATTTTCCCAAAACTGCACAGAAAACAAACAATTACATTCATGGCTGCCTTTATTTGCTCCATGAATGAGCAGTGCCAGCCGACAGGAGCAGGCAGATTAATTAACTTGCGCCTCAAAACCTTTATTCTTACAGCACTGTCACATTGACGGATGGCTGATTAAAGTCAATGAGATAGCTATCAGTACACAACGGCCAACAAGTCGAAAGAGGTGCCTGAAAACACACACATGCACACCGAAAAACATTCCCGATGCTGAAATGAGCGCCACGGCAGCGGCCCGTATGCTAATGGAGGGCCAGATCACGTGCCGGTGGAAATGAAGAAACGTTCTGAAAGGACGCCTGCTGAAAAGAGACAGAGAAAGGTAGAACATCACGCCGGTTCCAGCTCAAATTGCCGCTATTGCCGACTTCTGATGAGATTTCTCATTAGAGGCCTATACAGTACAGGCTTTGGAAATATTACTGGATTAATTAAAATGATAGGAGTGGGAAGCTTCAGCTGCCAGTGGAGAGAGAGAACCGGGCAGGCGCAATCATTGTTCTGATCAGAGGGCCATTGTCTTCGTGTGAAAGCTGGTGTTGACGATGGCCACGGGCTTGCAAGTGTTTATCTCTAATCCCGGGCCTGTTGCGTGTTTTAGAGGCCCGCCGTTGATTAGGCATTCAGCCTGCTCTCTCTGGAGAGGTTCAAAGGCTTCATTTACGTGCCAGCACTTTGAGCGCTCATCAAAATGTGTTTTCAGACACAACTCCATTCCTGTCATTCAGGGCTCCAGCACTAGATTTATGAAATTCTGTCGGAAAACTAGTCTGAATGAACTCGTAATGCCAAAGCCTGGGTAAATCTAATATGCCATGTGTTTGATTCCTAAAAATACATTTAAAAGCACAAATTGTAATGCTAATGCAAATCTCTATTCAAATATATATTGGAATTTCTGAAATATTGTCAGGGCTCATCCTAAATCTAAAACCCAACGTATTAAACAAATAATTACTTTCTGAGGTACTCTAACTACAATACTAGACAACAGTCTGAAATCATTTAGATGTATTAATGTTTTTGACTTTGAAAAATACACAAAACGGTTATATTGTGAGGTATTATTTCAAATTAAAATCTAAAAATTTAAAATGCCATTTATTTCTGTGATGGCAAAGCTGAATTTTCAGCTCCAGTCTTCAGTGCCACATGATGCTTCAGAAATTACTGTAATATGCTGCTCAAATAACATATTATCAGTGTTGAAAACAGCTTTTGCTGCTAACTATTTTTGTGGAAACTGTGATACATTTAATTCAGTATCATTTGATAAATAGAAAGCTCATAAGAAATAAAAAAAATATTTTGTAACATTATATATGTCTTTTACTGTCACTTTAGATTTAATGCATCTTTCATGAATAAAATATTATAATTTTTTTTTAATCTGGCCCCAAAATTTTGAACAGTAGTGCTTCACAATATTACCATTTATGTACATAAAATATACAGACAGCAATAATTCATTTCCAATATTTGCACATGAATCAGCATAATTACTTGTGATTGGTCTTTGATTGCAAAGTGATCTAAAACAGTAAAATCAGGACAATAGCACTATCCCAGCACTAATATTTCTATTGGGAAATGAAAAACAGTTCTTGTTCATTTTGTGCTGCTAAATACTGAAATACAGCCGCAATTTAGTTGTAAGAAAATGAAAGAGTAAAGCAAAAAAGGTGATGGCGCAGGCATGAGATTTGACAGTCTGGCGACTGTGATCTCATCTCCATTGCGATCCAGCCTCCTCCCATCTAGCTCCTGTGCAGTTTTAAAAATATCTCTCAGTTGGGCCATTGAGAATTTTTTGCATCTCAATGGGGCAGGACAGTAAACACCTCCCTCCATCTGTTCAATTATAAGAGAGATTTAACAGATTATAATTGCATTAACTGTGCTTATCGATTTCCAACGATGGCACACTCTAAGGAATCAAAGCTCATGGCCAAATGTGAGTCAGAAACATGGCAAAATAGAACTTTCTACATAACACCAGCACCTGATGACATCAGTATGATGCTTTATAAAGAAACACCAAAATACATTATTATTTGCGAAAATGAATCAATATCAGACTTGTTGGAACATAACTGTTTTTAAGGAGATACAGAGCAAACCAAAAATTTCAAACATACACCACAACTAGGCAAGAGAGGCATGTTACGGTCTTTGGAAATAGACACTGTCCTGTCTGAAGAGGGTATTCTGTGACTCAGCACAGTTTCTCATGAGCCCAGGGGAGTTCGACCTAATCAGATCATACTCTTAGAGAACCAGAGAGAGAGAGAGAATAATAGAGAAAGAATGGTCTCTTACTCTGAGAAGTCAAGGTCTGCAAAAATCTATTGCCATGAACCTCTCAGCAGGAACCTAAATGCAGCACTACAAAAAATGGAAACTCAAGTTAAGGACATCTTGAACTACGTTCACATCGTTAAAAAGAATGTGGGTTTGGGTTGTCAAGAAGCAAAAAGGACACAAAAGCACCTTAATAGTTCATATGACTGGTGCACTGTATTCATGTTGTATAATAAATTTGTGTAAGAAAGGGAATTGACTCCAAGTTACCTATCCTTATATTATGACAAACTAAAACTGGTTTAACATTACATTAAATGTTATTTTACTGTAAAATACTGTCTTTTTTTAGTAAATAAAACAAAATGTACTACATAATTGTGATGCGATTTGGGAAAACCCAATACATGGTGAAATTTGACCTTTCTTAGGTTTTGTTTTAGGTTTTAGGTTTTTATTTTGTCCATAGCTTGAACGTAACAAAAGTGATGTCTATCTGTAGTTGGCTCATAGCTATGATTTTCAGGAATGGAATTTTGAGGTAAACAAGTTTAAAGTGAGAGTTTTACTTTTACTTTACGGGTTTAAGGTAAGTTCTATAGGTAGGTGCTGAAGCTCCGGCTGAAATCGGTCTCTTGTTCACAGAGTTAGGCACAATCCCAATTCTATTTCATACCCCTTCCCCATGTCCCTTGAAACAGAGTGTCAAGGGATAGAAGTGAAAATATTCCCCTAAGAAATGGGACACCGCTACTCTACCGTTACACGTCATCATATGTTGTCTAGCTCCTACAACACACACACACTGTCTGAATACTGGTGTGCATAAGAGCTGTTTTATTACTGTTTTGTATTATTCATGCATGTAATAAATCATACACAAACATCCAGGAGCAAAGAAACTTGTCAACGCTGAAACAATAGAAAGTCATTCATGTTCAGAATGGCAAGAGGTTAAGTAAACGATAACAGAATATTTCATTTTTAGGTGAACTATTTACAAATGCTCTACATTATTTCTATGCACAAAACTGGGTCAGTATCAAGAACTGAAAATGTTCAATGGTTGCCACTAAACAATGCAACACAAGGTAGGTTGTTTCTAACTACAAAGCAGGAATATTATAGCATGTAACTGAACATGAAAAGGCAGAGCGGGTGTCTCGGCCCCTCCGTCGCTCTTTACCGCTGCTTCATAGCATGCCTTCTTTGAACACAAAGTGACAAATTGTTTTTTCCTGATGTTCTGACATGACAAAGAAAATTCCAAATTGAATAACTCGAGTTGTTTTTCTCTGTGTGAGTCAAAGTGTGTTTGAGCCATGCGAGTGTGCCTCTATGTGTATGTGTATGTGTGTAAAGTGGAAACGCTCACTGTAGGACAGATAGAAAGCCACTGTGAGTAATTGTTTCGCTCAGCCGTGGAGGCACATCCTGGTCCTTTGGAGATAAGCCGGAGTAAATCTCTCTGGATGTCCTGGAAGAGGCAGACGCTAGAGGAGAACAAACACCAGGCCACTGCCAAACGCTATTTGAACGCCCTCTTCAAGATGAGCAGGCCTGAAAAGGCCTTCCTTTTATTAATAAGGAGGGAAAGCCCTATTATAATGCTCTCAGCTGAGCTTTTGGCCCATCATAGAGAAGCGCCACATATTCATCACTGGGGAAAACTGGAGAGAGAGACAAAGCAAAGTGACATATAGATGAAAAATAGAAAGAATCAGTGAATCAAAGAAAGAGAAGGAGAACCTTTCATAGCTCCTAGAACTATCGGCGAAAGTACCTGCTTTTTGGAGCGTTCGCACCGCAGGACGTAGGAACGGTTTTAGTTCAGTTTAGTTTAGAACTTTGTTTGGGGGAACTAAATTAGCTTCAACTTCAGAGTAGAGTCTAAAATAGTTCTATAGAAACTACCAGTGACGTAAGTGTACACTGATTGGCCAAACGTATAAACACAGACTTGAAAGAGCAAAACATTACGCGGACAACGGGTAAATGCCGTTATCGCTGTATTCCATGTTCATGGAATAAATAAGTTTACATCTGTTTTTTAAAATGCTGGGTAGCCAGTGTTTCGTATGCGTTTGGTCAATCAGTATACACTTCCTATAGAACTGTTTTAGACCTTACTCTGAAGTAGGAGCTAACTGAGTTCCCCAAACTGAGTTCCTAGAACCCATCTTAGTTCCTGTGGTGTGAACGCGGCCAAAAATAATACTTCTGCCAATAGTTATAAGAATTATGAAAAGGTTCTTCCTGTGCGAAAGCCTCTATTGTGCATTTACATTCCATCTGCACTATATATCATAAAAACCCACAACACAAAACAAAAACAGCTCCGATCACAGCGTCCTCAATTCACCGGTTGTTGAAGTTTGTAAATGACATCATTGTCGGGCGCTTCAGAGTTCCTGTTGCTGGTGCAAAAAACTAGGAAACGGCCCGAGGAGGAAATTGGTTCTCTAGGAGCCACCATGCTGGGTAGTTCCTCAGACTCAGAGTTCCTAGAACTACACGGTATGAAAGCCCCTTATACTAACTCATAGATATTGAACCAGGAATTCATTAAGATCCTGCAGGGGGGTCAGTGGCAAATAAAAATGTAAAAAAATATTTAATATTACGGTTGAAGTCAAAAGTTTATACACACCTTGCAGAATCTGCAAAATGTTAATTATTCTAGCAAAATAACAGGGATCATGCCAAATGCATGTTATTTTTTAGTTTTATCTGACCTGAATAAGATATTTAAAATAAAAGATGTTCACATATAGTCCACAAGAAAATGTGGACAATTGAATTTATAAAAATGACCCTGTTCAAAAGTTTACATTTGAACCCTTTCCAACAATGACTGTATGATTTGGAGATCCATCTTTTCACACTGAGGACAACTGAGGGACTCATATGCAACTATTACAGAAGGTTCAAATGCTCACTGATGCTCCAGAAGGAAAAGAAAAACCATGCATTAAAACTTTTGAAATGTGAAGTTTTGGGGTAAATTTAACTTATTTTGTCTTCTTGAAAAGATGCAAGTATCTTCTGTAGCTTCTGAAGAGCAGTACTGTAATGAAAAAATATGATATTTAGGCAAAATGAGCAAAATGTACACATTTCCATTCTGTTCAAAAGTTTTCATCCCCCGGCTCTTAATGCATGGTTTTTCCTTCTGAAGCATCAGTGAGCATTTGAACCTTCTGTAATAGTTGCATATGAGTCCCTCAGTTGTCCTCAGTGTGAAAAGATGGATCTCCAAATCATACAGTCATTGTTTGAAAGCGTTCAGATACACAAAATGCTGGAAAACCAAATAATTTGCGGGAGCTGAAGGATTTTTCTGAAGAACAGCAGGCAGTTTAACTGTTCAGGACAAACAACTGACTCATGAACAACTATCACTAAACAAAAGGACACAGCTGTGGATCATTCAGGTAACAACA
The DNA here is from genome assembly GCA_033026305.1 of Cirrhinus molitorella. NCBI lineage: Eukaryota > Metazoa > Chordata > Actinopteri > Cypriniformes > Cyprinidae > Cirrhinus > Cirrhinus molitorella. Next base: position 6,843,625 of record CM065131.1, read on the forward strand.
CAGTATTAAGAATCAAGGGTATGTAAACTTTTGATATTTTGTAGGTCATTTTTATAAATTCAACTATTATTTTCTCTTGTGGACTATATGTAAACATCTTTTATGTGAAATATCTTATTCAGGTCAGTACTAAATAAAAAATAACATGCATTTTGTATGATCGCTCTTATTTTGCTAAAATAATTAACATTTTGCACATTCTGCAAGGTGTATGTAAACTTTTGACTTCAACTGTATATATATATATATATATATATATAGATAGATAGATAGATAGATAGATGACAGATATATATATGTTACAAAAGTAAAAAGGCCCCCGAAAGTCAATCCCAGGGGGCAAATACTGCCCTTTAACAGAAAAGTTAATTTCTATCTCTACACACAACTCTTTACTTTTTTTTTTGCTGCATTTATTTGCTCAAAAATATAGTAATATTGTGAAATATTATTAAAATTTTGTAACTGTTTTGTATTTAAACATTTTAAAATGTAATTCATTCGTGTGATGGCAAAGCTGAAATTTTAGCAACCATTACTCAAATCTTCAGCGTCACATGATCCTTCAGAAATGATTGTAATATGCTCATCGGTGAAAACAGATGTGGTGCTACTTTTTTTTTCGTGAAAATAGTGATGCACAAAAAATGATTATAAATCTGAAATCTGAAAATAAAATTCAAAATAAGGCACCTATATTTAATAATGTTTATTAAAGTTTACTAAAGCTTACTAAAGAATCAAAATTTTACCAATACCACACTTTTATTAATGTTTCCTGTCAGAAAAAAATATATACTTTGGGAAAACAACCCATTATTGCACTGTAAAAACCCAACTAGAGAGTTACTGTGAATAAAACATTGTTTTTTGACGTTTTTATCCAGCAGTGGAAATAGCCCTGAGAGACCTTCTGATAACATCAAGGATATTACAAGTATCCGCCATCTTAAATGAGAAGCCATTGAGAGATACAGACAGAAAGAGAGAGTTTTGATGTATTATTCTCTCCTAAGCTATAAGACAGGTAAAGACCTTCTGTTATCAGGTTCAACCCACCTGCTAACAATGGGATGAAAATGTGGGTATATATGCGAGGAGATCAGCACAGAGCGACTGCTCTTAGAAACCACAGGTCAGACACTGCTCCAGCAAGCACGTTACATTATGACCTGTGAGATTAACACATTAGTCAGTTATTCCCACTGAGGATATCCACTTTTGAAGGCCAAACTAAACATTCAAAGATTTACAGTATAAGACGTTTTAAAGTGCTACTCTGTAATCTTTCATCATTAAAATGTTTCCAATAAATTCCAGCCATAAAGCAGCTATACAGGAGACAACGGTGTCATTATTCAACTCAATTCAGTCCAAGTTTTGTCCTAAACCGATGCAGTCAAATTGATAATATTACTGACTATTAAGTGTCTTTTAAAGGGGACACTGGATGCAAAATTCACTTTTACATGGTGTTTCCATATAAATGTCTTAGCAGTGTATGAACACAACCACTCTACAATGTTAAAAATCCATTCTCTTTTTTATCCCCCAAAAAAATCACCCCAAAACAGTCTTAATTATTAAGGCAGTTGTACGCTGTCCACCATTGAGCGGCTGTAGTGACAACAATGTCTCATATGCAATGCAGATGTTTTGTAGTTTGATGTAAAAGTTAACAAAAGAGTCTTCATTTTCTCCCAACATCAGAGACGCTGAGGACGCAGTGAGTTAGTTTTGTTTTTGAAGGTAACACACCACCAAATACACAAAAAAAAACAGAAGAGAGGGGCAGAGTGAACAGTAGGTTATTATCATTTAAAGAGACATGCACCGAAACTGATTGTTTTGAACGAGATGTTTTTGACAAGGTAAAAAGAGTGTTGTTTTACATGACAGTTGAGGAATTTTAACCAAAGTATTTTATAAAAATGGGCATCCAATGTCCCCTTAATGTCATATGGGTTAAGGGGAAAATTGATCACCCTAATGCAATGGGAGAGCCTGTAATGCGAGTCAGTCTGAAACTGGTCCCTCATACTTTTCTGTATATTTGGAAATAATTAGAGTGCTGCCCTGAAGGGGACACACAGAGTGCTGTTAAACTCCGCCTGACCTTTACTATACAGGTGATAACAGGAGCTTGAACAGGGCAGATACTAGCAGAGTGGACAGACTTTGATAGCTGGCACCGTTTTCTGTCACCCTTAGCTTATTTGCTACTCTGCATGGGCTGCCTGCAAGACAAAAGGTATCTGCCAACAGTTCTCTATAACCTGAATGAAAAATTAAAAAAAACACACCTTGGACATTGAGGTCATGACCACAGACACAGTCAAATACAACTGTATATATACTATTTGTGGATGCTAATAAGAAATGCAAAAAAAAAAAAAAAAAAACAACTTTACACTCTGAATATGATCTGAATACAACTGTATGCATGTTATAAAAACAGAGTACACTGTGAGGGTGCTTTAAAAGGTTCTTCACAGCGATGCCATAGCAAAAACATTTTTGGTTCCACAAAGAGCCATTCAGTCAAAGGTTCTTTAAAGAACCATCTCTTTCTTGACTTTTTATAATCTGGAGAACCTTCTTTCACCACAAAGAGCAGAAAGGTTCTTCAGATGTTAAAGGTTCTTTATGGATCCATTTAGACAAAAAGGTTCTTCTATGGCATCATGAAGCACCTTTAGTATGTAAGGTATTAAATTATCTCAGGTTTCAAAATTAATAACAAGGACGAATAATAAGAATGCAGCAGCAAATCAGCATATTAAAGGGGGGGTACAATGGTGTTTCATATATTCAGAGTTGTTTACAGTGTTAAAGAGTTGGATTCTCATGCTAAACATGGCCAAAGTTTTAAAAAATAATTTAGATGAATGACGGAGAATTTCTTTGCCGAAAATCTTACTTCTGGGTTGGTACAAGTTTCGGCTGTTTTTTTTTTCGATTGTGGCTTTAATGACGTAGACAGTGGTGGAACTCCTTATATGAGCACTTCTCCCGGAAATGCGTGCCCGCAGTGCCCATGCGCACGTCGGTTAGACCGTGAGAAAGAGAGCGCGCACATCAATGCGATTTATTTGGCTGTACTCAGTGCACTGCTGCAAGGGATTTACTCAGAAAGAATGTCTCTAAAGAAGTGTGGTTTTGGTTGTAAGGCAAAGATAACTTTGCTCAACTTCCAGAAGAACCCAGCGTTACGTGAACAGTGGATGCAGTTCCTTTTTCCGGGGCAGCAATGGAGGTTTGCAAGTGTGTGTTTGCTGACGAACGTTTCATATACAAGGCCCAGTTCGACGCTGGATTTGCACATTGTTTGATAATGAAAGATGGAGCGGTCCCAGCTATAAAAGATCCCGTTCTTGATTCAGAACTGCAGATGGTTAGTGAAACGCCATCAAATGTCTGTGTATTACTGGCAATCCCAGCACAAGTGATCGTCGAACTTAGCTCCGCCCACGGCGCGCCTCCAGAAGCTTTGGTTTTTCCGGAGAAAATCCGAAAGCTGTATTTTTCTTTTATAAATATGATAAAACTAAAGGCTTTTTGGAGATAATAAGGATACAGTACTACTCTATAGGTACTCAGGATTAACATGAGATTAGGTGAAACTGTGTATGTTATGTACCCTTTAAAGTGTTTTCTGAAGGATCATGTGACACTAAAGGCTGAAGTAATGGAATAATGAAAATTCATCTTTGCCATTACAGAGATTAATTCTGTTTTAAAAAAGAAACAAAAATGAATTCACAATAATATTATTTTTTCAAATAAATGCAGCCTTAGTGAGAAAAAAATCTTACCGATCCCCAACACTCTCTGGGCCACCCTGAATAACAATCCTGACTCATTTTATGCATAACAAGGTATCCCAACTTAGCCGGGCATGGTATCCAAGACAACTTTTTTTCTTTTTTTTCTAATTAGCCATGTCATAAACCGAACATTACATTTTATGACTTGCCATCATCTTTGGGGGTCCGCTCATAAGATCTGCCATGCATATCAAATTTAAACAAGCCATCACCAACTGCATACAAATTTAGCCATAAGATGCCAAACAGAGCCTCAGGGTATTTGTAGACCAACAAAAAAGCAGCACTTTGCATTTTTTTAAAAGCAGGAAGACAAACGAGAACGAACTTGGCAGCATATGCCGAGGCCAGACTGACAAAAGAGCCTCATCTCTGAATGACTGAATGATCAGTCCTTTTTTGGCAGCGAGTCTTTCATCCACAATATGAAAACCTAATCAGCTGGCCTGATTGCTGCAAGTGCCCTTTTGTGAAGTCTTTAATCCAGCGACTGTTTTAAGAAGTGCATAATTGATATTCTGTCCAGAATGTTCGTAATTTACAGCTGTGTGGATAATGAGCAGTCATCTGGCCTCTGCTGGGGGTACGCGTGCCACCGTCTTAACCCGTGATGTGATGAACCCTTGATTGGTACGGCACAAAGCGCACTATTTTGACAAAACAGTTGAGAGGGAGAGACTAACAGGTTTCTTTATTTAACTCCCATCCTCATTTCCTCTGGCCCTAATTAAATAATCAGACGGACTGAGTGCTTGTTAATGATGTCATTGTCATGCTAATTGGGTGTTCCTTGTTACTCCATATAAACTGAATTTATGAAGAGCTGTGTGTCTTCTAGTTTCCAGTCGATTCCTGCTTCATCTTGTTCCATAATGAGAGGCTGGTGTGTGATATTATGGGGTTTGGTTACATATGGCCAAGAAAACACTTCAAAGAATGTTGATAATGTAGCATTTGTGTATATGTTTTGTGAAAGAAATCATTTTTGCTGCCTGAATGGGCAAATAAAGTGAAATAAAATGAAATGAAACAAAAAAAAATACAGATAATGGCATTTTGGGAAGTTACGTATTCTTACACTTTGATTCATAAACATATGGGGCATTCTACAGAACTGGATTTGGAAATATCTTGGAAAAAAATTGTATGTATGCAAATTGCACAATATACAAGTGACACATTTCTAGTAATTGTGCAGTTAATTTTCAAAGAGTTTTGGAACAATTCTGACAAAACCAGGCATAAGGTATAAATGAATAAATCAGCTTTCCATTGATGTATGATTTGTTACGATAGGACCCTATTTGGCTGAGATACAACTATTTGAAAATCTAGAATCTGTGCAAAAAATTAAAATCGCCTTTAAAACTGTCCAAATGAAGTTCTTAGTAAAGCATATTACTTTTTAAAAATTAAGTTTTTATATATTTACGTTAGGAAATTTACAAAATATCTTCATGGAACATGATCTTTACTTAAAATCCTAATGATTTTTGTTAGAAAAGAAAAATCAATTTTGACCCATAGAATGTATTATTGGCTATTGCTACAAATATACCCCAGCGACTTATGACTTATAATAATAATCATTTATATTTTTGCTATTAAATTTTTTTTATAGGTAAATCACTAACAATTACATTTTGTAACAATATTTCAAGGGCAATTTATGAGATTTGTTGTATTCTGAAACCATTTTTTCTTTGTAAAAGGCAAAAGGTTATTGTAAGTACCCAATAAATTATGATTTTATATATATTAAGCTTACTGATATTTTAATTATTATTGTGGGTTCCAATAGATAGTAGAAGGATCTTAGTAAACATCTAAGATTTAAATACTTAAATGCTTTTTAAATGTGTTTTTTGGTTATGGGGAATCAGTTTGCACCAATTCTGTAGAACTGTAGAGGGCCTATGAAACCTTCTAACTTTTGAAAACATTTAAACTTTGTATTATTTAAAACAAGGTTGTCAAGCCAACCTTCAAAATGTGTCTGAATGTCAAGTCATTGTAATTCAGCTTCCCTAAAATCTATTATTAAAATCACTTAACTATAATCATGAGTGTGAGCCAGACATTCATCCTAACACAGAATTAACCATACCAGCAGCATATTACAAAATGTTACACTGGTGAATCATGAAATGATTTAAGGGGGGAATAAACATAAAACATGCTTTTAATTAGAACAATTTTGCTCAGTCAAAAATTGTATATTTTTCTTTTACTTCTTACAATCAGAGTGACAACCAGACGCACGACTAGTTGGGTCCAAGCCCTAATCGCTACATTCTGTAATATGAAATGTTACATAGAGGCATCTTTACATTACATGGAGTTATATCTCAACTAAATGTCAGCTAATCTTGTCCATGGCACTGATGTCAACTAACCAAAGATGGGTAAATGATTTATTAAACTTAAAATTGTATTGAAAAGTATTACCATGTACTATAAATCTATAGCTTGTTTCAGTGTATATAGGTAAGTGAATGACTCTATGATTTTATGGCTTTAAGTAAGCTTTATGTTATTGTGCTCCATAACAATTTACAGAACTCTATCACCTCATCAGCAAAAATATGAATTACATCTGAATGGACTTTCAAAGGTAAAACCAAAATAAAAAATCTTTCACTCTAGAAGTTTCAAAGAGGCAAGCTATTCTATTAAAAAAAAAAAGATTCACTCTTCGAAGCAGAAAAGAGAGCTGGGGGTGTTAATTTCATGGGGTAAGTCTTAAATTGAGCTCCATAATTTTCTCCCTGAGTAGATTACAGAAAGGTCTCACTATCCTCAGGTAAGACAGACTAACCTTCCCCTCCCCTGTCGCTGAGAGTGGACCCATCCAGCCCGAGGACGATACCAATCACATCAGTGGAACGCTTTGAAAAATTGGCTCAGTTACAGCAGAGCTTGTTGACTGCTTTCAGCTGGGAGCACATACTGGAGATGAGCCATCCGTTCCCTACGGGCCAGACACCAGTTTTGACAAGCTGGGCTTCTCAGATCCCCAAATAAAACTCAGAGATGATATCTGTAAAAAAAAAAAAAAAAGAGTGAGGAAAGAAACCGTAATGAAGGTAAAGTTGGCAAGAACATACATTCATTCTGAAATCGTGCTGTTTGTTTACACACATGATACTGCACACTGAACAGAGTGGGACACTTTAAATGCAGATTTAATTGACAACAAACTATAGTGTATGTTTTCATATCATTACTTAGTAAGTACTTTGTTGACTAGATGCTGCATTAGTAGAGAAAGCACAGCAGTATGTTTGCTATCAAGGCTGAGAGGAAGCGAACATTAGCCGCACCTCAAGAGGTTAAAACAATGTGACCAAAACAGTAAGTCCAACCCAAACGTTTAATGTCATGATTGTTACAATCTATTTGCATTAGTTTATATCCAGCTGATCACATTAATGCATTTGTTAGCCAGAAAGTTGCATATTTAAAGCTAGTGATGTGAGACAGTGTTCACTCAGCCGACAGAAATGCTGCATCCCAGAGCGCTATCACAGAGTTTTACATTAAATATATCAAATCTGTTCCAAATCGATGTAAATGCACATTAAGACTTCATCATGAGCTGGAAGATTGTCCAGTGTGTATTGTCCATTTTTAACAAAATGTTTTTCTTTCTGTGGCTCTAATAAAGTATGTTTCATATAGAGAGCCATAATATAGATTGTGCTTTCTCTTTCCGTTTGCTTTGTTGTTTTAAACACCGAACTTCAAACACATCTGTGCCGCTTTTTGATAATTCTTGAAGTAAACTTATGTCTGTTTGGTGATTAAATAAACAGACTGCTGTTTGAACTGAACACAACACATTGGTGTGTGTGATAACTGATGCGAGATCTCCGGACAGGGCGCTGGGATTTTGCTTGGTTTGTGACTAGAATATTTTGTTATTTTGATTAGATATTCATCAAGTGTTCTAGAATAGAAGCAGTTTAAACTATGAGAGTATATAAATAGTTACAATATCCATTTGATGTGATTTCAATACTATGGCTAAAGTTTAAAGACTGCTGATATGAAATGGTAACACTTAACAATAATTTCAGTGTGGTCCAACCTAGCTATCGGTATCAGTAAAATCAAATATCGGTCGACCTCTAACATGAACATGCTAACTGATAAGCCTGCTAAGCTAACATTTTGTCATGCATTGTCTATGCATGGCACGCTAAAAAATTAGCAAGCTAACCTAATATATTCAGTGCAATTGAGTTACTTAAAGTGATAGTTGACCCAAAAATGTACTCACCCTCATGTCTATGTCATGTAAATTAAGATATTTTGATTAAATCCAAGAGCTGTCTGACCATGCATTTACAGCAACGCAACTGACAGGTTTAAGACCCAGAAAGGTAGTAAGGACACTGTTAAAATAGCCCATGTGACATCAGTGGTTTAACTGTAAAGTTATGAAGCAAGCTAAAGCATCTTATAACACATTGTAATACTTAAATGAATAAGTGTAATAATAAACAAAAGTAGCTGTTTGTTTTTCAAAATGGACTTCTGAAATCATCTTTGCACTGAAAACATATACAACTCTCGGACATGGACTATTTTAACAATATCTTTCTGAGCTTTGAACATGTCAGTTGTGTTGCGGTCTATGAAGGGTCGGAAAGATCTTAGATTTCATCAAAAATTTGAATGAAGCTCTTGCGGGTTTGGAACGACATAAGGATGATTCATTAATGCCAGATTTTTAATTTTCTAATTTCTTTAATATCAAAACATATAAAGAAATGGTAACCTTTTCTAATATCTAAATTTAAAGGGTATCCATTTGTTATTATGATTTCATTTCATTTCAAATTCATAATATTTATATTGAAGTACTGTTTATTTAAGACTGTATTTACTGCATTTGCAATGTTATTAGCAATATCACATATTTCCCAGGTATTTGTGCAGCAACAAATCAGCAGAAATAAGAATGGTAACATAACTTACTCCAGCACTGCATCCCAATTTGCATACTAACCGCCCTAAAAAAGTATTTGAAATTAGTCTCTCTCAAATTTGTTGAAATGAGTATGCCAACAGGACCAGGAAGGTTTACTATTCCCAGTGGAAACTGACAGTGCAGAGCCATGCAAATCCTAACAGCTAATATTAACCAAACCCATTGCGCTTTGGAGGAGGATTCAGTTCAAAACAACAAACACACACACAAAAACTGTGTTAAATAAAAGACAAATTATGCAGATATTTGCAAGGCTGATGCTTAAATAAAGAGGTTTAGATAATGCAACAACGGTGTGAAGTTTTAAAAAGATGCTTTTGACCATTTACTTTTAAATGCTTTTTAAATCATTATGCAAAAATATGCAGAGAGTTCTTTGCATGAAAGACCCACAACTGGCAGATCAGTATTGTAGTGTATAATAAATTAAAGGAACATCGGATGCAAAATTCACTTTTACATGGTGTTTTCATATAAATGCAAATCTTAACTTTGTGTGGACACAACCACTCTACAATGATAAAAATCCATTCACTCCTTTTTTTATTCAATTAAAAATATTAACAGTCTCAATTATTAAGCATTTTGATTTTCTTATCAGTATGACATCATATTGCTCAGGCCCTGCCCACCACCACTGACGGACTGTCTCGTATTAGCATATTTCCGCACTCAGCCAGTTGTACGCCGTCCACCATTATCTTTGCGCTCGAGCAGCTGAAGCGACAACATCTTGTAAGCAATGCAGGTGCTTTGTAGTTGGATGTAAAAGTGAACATAATGATGGTTTCACACCACAAGTGTGAGCAGCTGCTGTTGTGACGCTCTACAAACGCTTCTTTTCTCCCGACATCAGAGCCACTGAGGACGCAGTTGATTAGTTTTGTTTTTGATGGTAATGCACCACCAAATACATAAAAAAATGGAAGAGGGGGCGGGGTGAGCAGTAGCTCATTATCATTTAAAGAGACATGCACTGAAACAGGTTGCTGTGAACAGAGCTGTTTTTTACAAGGTAATAAGGTTGTTGTTTTACAGGACCATTGAGGGATTTTAACCAAAGTATGTTGCAGACACTTCATGAAGACCCTAACAAATCATATCAACTTGTGGAAAATAGGCATCTAATGCCACCTTTAACTGAAATGTGGAGTGTGAATATTAGGACAGTTACTGCAAACTGGCCTGTCAGTCATCTTGTCACAGTTAAAGGACACATGAAACTATGTGACAGTGCGTTAAAGACTGAAAACTTCCCTACTCTTCAGCAACACACCCACATTATGTACACACAGGGCACACTATAAGTAGGCATATGGGGACAGAGCACAGGTATAATAATGTTTTTTCCACACCACACTCCATACACCATAATGACAAAGCACAAAACAAATTTGTGACAACTTTGCAAATTTAGTCCACTGCATAAGTATTCATACCCTTAAACTCAGTACTCAGTTGAAGCACCTTTACAGCCTCAAGTTTTTTGAGGTATGATGTGACAAGTTTTGCACATCTGCATTTGGCAATTATCTGCCATTTTTCGCCCTAACCTCTTCACCTCTTAAGCTATGTCAGCTTGGATGGGGTCTGGCAGACATTTTCAGGTTTCTCCAGAAATGTTTGATTGGGTTCAAGCCCAGGCTCTGTATAAGCCACTCTTGCCGTGTGCTTAGGGTCATTGTCCTTTTGGTCGGCAAGCCTTCTGCCCAGTCTGAGGTTCTGAATGGTCTGGACTAAGTTTTCATTAAGGCTCTCTCTATATTTAACAATGTTGTGCTTTTCTTCTACTCTGATGAGTCTCTCAGTCCCTGCCACTGAGAAACAGCCCCACAGCTTGAGGCTACTTCCAGCACTTCCAGCCACACTGCCATAAAGCCCAGATCAGTGGCATGTTACAATGAGGTTTGTCCTTCTGTAGGTTTCTCCCCTCTGCATGGTCGTGGAGCTCAACTAGAGTGACCATCAGGTTCTTGGTCACCAGTCTAAGGCTCTTCTCCATCTGTTGCTCAGTTTGGCCTGGAGGCCAGCTCTAGGAAGAGTTCTAGTTGTTCCAAACTTCTTCCATTACGGATAATATACACTACATGCTTCTGTGAACCTTCAACGCAGCAGAATTTCTTACTGAATTATTTTTGTTATTTTTGACCTCAGGGCTTTGTTTTTGCTCTGATATGCGTTTTTAGCTATTAGACCTTTTATTAAGATGTGTATGACTTGGAAAGGCACACTCATTCAAATTAATTTGCTACAGGTTAACTCTACTCAAAGTGTAGTAACATCTACAAGCAATATGAATGCTCCTGAGCTAAGTGAGCAAGTGTCCCAGAAAAGGGTATGAATACTTATGCAATGGAATCATGCACGTTTTTTTTTTTGTTACAGACCTGTTTTGTGCTTTGTTTTTATGCTGTATGGAATGTAGATTGACATGGCAAAAAAGTAATTTAAAGCAATTTAATATAAGGCTGTAACATAAAGCATGAAAAGGTTAGGGGGTATAAATACTTTGGCAAGGCACTGAATATATATATACATAGACACACAATTTCAGAAACAAGAGTTAGTAACGACTGCCCAAATCGCAAGTAGGAGTTCACCAGGTGCACCTGAAGGCAACATTACCATGCATATGAGCATCGCTTACACAAACATACAAATCACACTGTGTCTAGGAAAGCAAGGACAATTTTTGCAGTCTGTAAGTTCCTCAAGGGTTATAATTTCTAATTAAATTTTTTCATCTAAACCTCATTTGAAAAGGTAGAGCTGAGGTCCCTGCATTATAATTGAATCTGAAATTGCCAACAACACAGTTAGGCTTCCTTCCCCTAAAAAAACGATGGCATCGTTTGTTTCACGTCCATTAGCACAGATGCACTTTTTTCCTCTCTCCTTTATTTCATTTTATTTTATTTTATTAATTTCTCATGTTCGTTTTCAGCATCCTAATTAATTTGATTTTGTTTTCTCCCACTACAGAGGACCCTGGAAATTAATGATGTGGAACCACAATGTTTTTGAGACGCTGATGGGCCTCGTCTTCATGTTGTGAAATTTCTGTCATTAGACAAAGCGCCTGGTGACTTGAAAGTTTGTGCTGCTGGTGTCGGGGTCTGTGCCCGGGGGTTACGTTCTGTCTGCATAATTGATTAGACCACCAGAGGTTCGCTGAAGTGATAATGATAGCAACAAAAACCTTTTATTTGCATTTTTATGATTCATATTCTAACAGAAGTGTCTGCTGAACACTGGCATGAAAACGTGTACTTAGAATAAATATGCATGATGTCAGTGACATTGAAAAAGTGAAGTTTTAAGCATGAAAATCTTTGTCATTTGGAAACCAGCATTACACAATGTGTGTTTAACGAGATTGATTAGATAAAGGGAAGGGGGTAGATAGGGAACAAATGACAAAGAGACAAAAAAGAAGGAAGGAGAGAAGAAAAGAGGACACAGTGAGCTCTACAATACTTCATCGCGCTCTGGAAATGAGTCTATGAGTGTGCGTCATATATTTGCACTTTAATAAGTTGTTACTCTGTGGGACCGTATAGAGCATTTGCAAGTTAATAAGCGGCACTACGGTCTTTTCACAGTCCAATCTCTTGGCCTTTATTCCAGACACAGGAACAGGGAGATACAGAGAGATTTCCTCACCTCATAATGCGCTTCACTTGTTTTATTTGACATGACATCCGTTCGAATCAGGTCTGTCACAATTCAATTCCCCCACTTATATTTATGCATTTGACTCTATAACTCCATACCAGCACAATATCTGTGTGCTTAATCAACATCTTGGATTTATTACATCATCTGCCAGGAAGTTGTTCTATTCACCTGTTTCTGTTACGGTTGTGGGTGAAATTTGGATATTTTATGTTTGTGCCTTTTGCCCATTCTTAAAGGAATAGTCCACATAAAAATACAAATTAATTTACTCACCCTTATTTCGCTCCAGACCTGTATGCATTTATTTTTTTTTATATATAGTTTTTCTGTGAAGAAGACAATTTTGAAGAACACTAGTAAACAAATTGCATCACATTGTACTGGAAGTCAATGGGAACTGTAACTGTTTGGTTACTAGCAATTTTCAAAATATCCTCTTTTGTGTTCCTCCAAATAAAGAAAGGCATACAGGTTAAGAACATGACAGAAGTTTTATTTTTTGGTGGACTATCACTTTAATGGGAGGGATTTTATGAAAATAATTTGTGAATTAAAATTAATTTTGACATTTTGACAAACATTTTAACATTTTAAAAACAATGTCAGGTTGATATAACTGTCCTGATATCATACATTATTTATTAAATAGTTTGGCATATTCTTATTAATTCCTACATAAAAATCTTAGATGCACTATTAACTAATATGCACTGAGATGCACTGTTTACAAATATTTGAACAAGAAATGTTGAACGTTGCACTGTTTATGAATAATTTAAAAAAAAAGTAATAAAAAAAAAAATAAAAAGCACTGTTTCTTAATATGCACTGTCATCTGAAAAAAAAAAGTAAAATAAAATAAGAACTGTTTAATAATGCTTAACTCGAAATATGGAAAATGTATGCAGTTAACTAATATTGAAAAAAAAAACATATAATTTGAAAAATAAAAAAAAAAAAAGCACTGTTTACTAATGTTTTTTAAAAAAAGTTGAATTTGACAAATGGAAAAAAGGCACAGTTTACTAATATTTGGGGGGAAAAAAAACTATGAAAAATGCACCATTTACTAATATAAAAAAAAAAATTTGGCCAAAAACATTACCAATATTTGAAAAAAAAAAAAAAGAAGTCAACTTGAAACATCCAATAATATGCACTGTTTTACTAATATTTTAAAAAAGTTGAATTTGAAAAATAGAAAAAAAAAAAAAAAAAAAAAAAAAAAAAAAGGGAAAATAAAATTTGAAAAAAAAGCAAACTTGAAATATAAAAAAAAAAAGTTGCACTGTTTTTACTAATATATGGAAAATTTGCGAGGGGAATTCACTGTTTACTAATAATTAAAAAAATGCTGAATTTGAAAAATAGAAAAAAAATGCACTGTTTACTAATAATTGAAAAAGGCAAACTTGAAATATTAAAAAAAAAAAACTTTTTACAAATATCGAATTAGATTTTTAAAAAATATCCACTGTTTGCTAATATATATATAAAAAAAAAAAAAAACATGTTAACTTGAAATACTGAAAAAAAACAAAATTACTAATATTTAAAAAAAAAAACTGAATAAAAAAAAAATTGGAGGGGGGGGGAATGCACTGTTTATTAATATTTGGAAAGAATATGAAGTGGAAATATAAAAAATATGCACAGTCTTTACCAATATTTGGGGAAAAAAAGTTGAAAAATACATAAATATAAATACAATTTGAAAAATAGGGGGGAACTAATAACTGTTTACACATATTTAAAAAAAAAACTTAAAATATCGGGAAAAAAATGCACTGTTTACTAATATTTGAAAAACAAAAATGTTGAATATGAAAAATAGAAAAAAAAAGCAGTGTTTACTACATTTCTTTTAAAAACCTTTTTTAAAATAATGATTAAGATAAGTACATTCAAATATAAGGTTTAAGAGAAATGTGTTGACAGTATGCAAGTTTTTCAAAACCATTAAAACTAATGTTTACGTTTACATTACATTTCTAACAGCTGGCATATGTGCCGTAAACTAGATTTTTAAAAGATCTTCCTTTTTCAATATAGTATTTGTCACTAACCCAGCCATAAATAAAATGATGTATGAAGAAGACTGTAATCAAATGTATCTGAAATACTACATGTACCATCTAGATCATTTTTGCTCTCTGACAAACTCCCTCTATATGTACTCACACATCCAAACATCCATCAACCCATGAATCATTCTCCTCTGACACACGGCACATCGAGAGATCAAATTATCTAGTGTGTGATAAAGACAAACGTACAGGTGTTTATGACTGCCTCACTCTCCCTCTCTCTTAAACACACACACAAACAAACTCACTCCAAGAGGAAAACGGACCACTTGGGTCCCAGTTCCCAGCTCTAATAGCCAGCGATGACGGATGGGCGTCATTTAACTGGATGTATCAGCGTGATGCCTGCATGGCCCAGCTGTGAGACACTAAACCAATTAGAGGGGGGTAATTAATCTGGGCCAGGGAGCACCCCTGCCACTGCAGAGTCATACACACAGAAAGGACCCACAGGAAAACTCAATGCGAGGCCTCCTGTGAGATCTCACCACTTATTAAATCACATCTGAACACATATTGTAGGGTTAAGCAGACAGAAATGGGAGCGAAAGAAAAAAAAATAAATACTTTTAACCACAAGTGCAACAGCAGCTCCATTTTCATTTGTCAAATGTGTCTTATATTATATACAGTTGAGGTCAAAAGTTTACATCCCCCTTTCAGAATCTGCAAAATGTTCATTTTACCAAAATAAAGAGGGATCATACAAAATGTAGGTTATTGTTTATTTAGTACTGACCTGAATAAGATATTTCACATAAAAGACTTTACATATAGTCCACAAGAGAAAATAATAGTTAATAATAGTTTAAAAATGACGCTGTTCAAAAGTTTACATCCCTGGATTCTTAATACTGTGTTGTTACCTGAATGATCCACAGTTGTGTTTTTTTGTTTAGTGATAGTTGTTCATGAATCCCTTGTTTGTCCTGAACAGTTAAAGGATTAGTTCACTTTCAGACCAAAAATGTACAGGTAATGTACTCATGGCTTTCTTTCCTCAGTCGCAAAAAAATTCTGTTTTTTTTGAGGAAAACTTTTCAGATTTTCTCTCCATATAATGGACTTCCAAAATGCAGTTTAAATCCAGCTTCAAAGGGCTCTAAATGATCCCAGCCGATGAAGAAGAGTCTTATCTAACTAAACGATAGGTTATTTGAATTTTTGAATATTTTTTGACATTTTGAAGTTGAAGAAGAAAACGAGATGGCAGTTTTTCGAAATACCCTAACTGTATTGACCCGGATCACACAGACTACGCATGTGCATCGCAGAGACAAGACAGGACGTGCATTTGAGGTTAAAAAGTATAGAAATTGTCAGTTTGTTTTGAAAATATACTAGACAAAATCTTTTTTCATTGGCTGGGATAATTTAGAGCTCTTTGAAGCTGGATTTAAACTGCATTTTGAAAGTTTGGAAGTCCATTATATGGAGAAAAATCCTGAAATGCTTTCCTCAAAAAACTATTTCTTTAAGACTGAAGAAAGAAAGACATGAACATTTTGAATGACAAGGGGGTGAGTATATTATCTGTAAATTTTTGTTCTAAAAGGGAACTAATCCCATAAACTGCTTGCTGTTCTTCAGAAAAATCCTTCAAGTCCCTGAAATTCTTAGTTATTTCAGCATTTTTGTGTATTTGAACCCTTTCCAACAATGACTGTATGATTTTGAGATCCATCTTTTCACACTGAAGACAACTGAGGGACTCATATGCAACTATTGCAAAATGTTTAAACGCCCACTGATGCTCCAGAAGGAAAAAACATGCATTAAGAGCCAGGGGGAGACAATTTTGTTGTCTGTTAAGACAGTGACTTAGGAACTAGTCTGACCAACTAGCAGGTAGCCAAGAGGTAATCATTCTTATTTTTGGATTCAACTTAGACCAATCTACATTTTTGTGTAACTGAATTTTAAAAATTCTGACCAGTCTTAAAGAAAAAAAATTAGCTCTTAAGACTAGTCTTAACCTTTTATGCAACTGGCCCCTGGGTAAATTTAACTTATTCTGTCTTCTGGGAAACATGTATCTTCTGAATTTGTGGGACCTGAAGAATTTTTCTGAAAAAACAGCAGACAGTTTAACTGTTCAGGACAAACAAGGGACTCATGAACAACTATCACTAAACAAAAAACACAACTGTGAATCATTCAGGTAACAACATAGTATTAAGAAACATGGGGATGTAAATTTTTGAACAGGGTAATTTTTATAAATTCAACTACTATTTTCTCTTGTGAACTATATGTAAATATCTTTTATGTGAAATATTCAGGTCAGTGCTAAATAAGCAATAACATGCATTTTGTATGATCCCTCCCATCATTTTTCAGATTATGAAAGGGAGATGTAAACTTTTGACCCCAACTGTATTTTATTATATTATAGTAGAGAGACTTTTAAAAGGTCTTAAAATACATTCTTGGGGTGTCATGAGCCAATTAGCATTGCCATGATGTAATTTCCCCATGTTTACGGCTCAGGCGATTGGATAAAAACAACCAGGATACTTCTGAGAAGCTCTAAGCACCAGCCTCCTTGACATTTGATAACGTTCTGGGTACTCTGGGTATTTTTTTTTCCTGTCAGAAAACTTCATTTCCCACTAGTTAAAAAAACAACTCAAAAAATGTCTTCCTCTAGATATAAAAAACGAATAAATGAAAAATACTTCTTATTTAAAGTTGAAGTCAACTTTTCTCCCTGAAGTGCGTGACAAGCTGGCATTTAGTATTAATAGGCCAACTAACGTGCATCGTGCATCACGCAAAGATAAATGGCAAAGGATGAGCGCTGCTAAAGGAGCAGGCAGTGTAATGCCATTAGTGTTGGAGAGACATGGGCAGGGATCAGACGCGTGGCGTGAGTTGTGGCACTGCTCGTCTTCTCCACCGGGTGCATTTGTCACATGTACCACTCCGCAGCACAGTGGATTAGATGTTTGCCTTGGATCATTAAGTTTAGCTCAAATCCTGACAGGACAGACAAGCGTTTCATCCTTGTCAAACCACACTGATGCTGTAGAGAGCGAGAAAGGCAGGGGGAGGGGGAGGTGGGGGGTTCAGGCGGAGACACAGGGAAAAGACAGAGATAGGACTAGAAGACACCAACAAGGTCTACAATACCTGATGAAAGCTACCAATTAGCATTCACATTTCATCTCAATGCCAGTTGCTTGGCTGGTGCAGGACCACCCAATTGAAATCCACCGTCTTTGCTCATGGACGTTCAGGTTGCTTTGAGACAACCACCTACGGCGTAAATGCCATGCGATTAATTAAGAAAAATAGCAGCAACACTGATTGGCTAATCGCACCACAAGAATAAACACAGCATTAAACATTTAGCCACTATTCTGAGACACAGAAAAATATAAGGGTGCTAAATAAATAAATAAATAAATGTATGCATTAAAATCGGTGTTGTTACTGTTTACCAGGGTTGCCAGGTTTTCACAACAAAACCCGACCAATTGCTACTCAAAACTACCCCAAAAGTAGCCCAATGGCATTTCGAGGGGGGTCCTCCGGTAAAAACCGTGCTCCGGCAGGTAAAATACACAATTTTTTTTCAGTTCCCCTGGTCAAATATGCATTCCAGGGGCTCAATATTATGTTATTTTAGTCGCTTCAACCCGTGGACATGAAAAACAACCCACGGCAACAGTGTTAAAGTAGCCCAATTCCGGCAACACTTCTGTTTACTTATACTATTACAAATCATTTATATTAACTGAAATTCTGCTGTAATAATATGTAAATATTATATGAAAAATTAAAACTTAAAAAACAAATGAAAAAAAAAAACAGAAATTTTGTCTTAGCAACAAACTGAAATAAAGAAGTTGAAGTAAAAATACTAAATCTATAATAAAGTTATATAGAAATATAAAAAAAACAATGACAAAAGTACATGCATTACTAAACTTAAACTGAAAAAAAATAATGGTTTTCTGTTGTAATATAATTTAAAATATAATTTATTCCTGTTATGCAAAGCTGCATTTTTATGAGCCATTACTCCAGTCCTCAGTGTCACATGATCCTTCAGAAATAATTTTAATATACTGATTTGTTACTTTTATTATCAATGCTGGATAATAGCAGTTGTGCGGCTAAATATACAACATTTTTTTGGAACCTGTTCTTTTTAAAAAGATAAAAAGTTAAAAAGAACAGCATTTATTCAAAACAGAAATCCTTTCTAACAACATAAGTCATTGCTATCACTTTTTATCAATTTCTTTCAGAAAAAGAAAAAATACAAATTTGCTGACCACAAACATTTAAATGGTAGTTTATATTGTTACATAAGATTTAAATGAATGCAGTTCTTTTTAACTTTTTATTTATTAAAGAAAAGGTATCATGGGTTGCAAAAAAAATATTAAGCAGCACAACTGTTTTCAACACTGATAATAAATCAGCATGTTAGAATGATTTCTGAAGGATCATGTGACACTGAAGATTGGAGAGCTGATGCTGAAAATTTAAGATATATTCACATAGAAAACAGTTATTTTGCATTGAAATAATACTTCACAATATTAGTCTTTTCTGGATTCAAATAAATGCAGCCTTGATGAGCATAAGATATTTCTTAAAAAATATCACAAACTTTTGAATGCCAGTGTATATACATACAAATTTGAATTAATTTAAAATATGTAAAATGTATTCTACAACATAAAATACAGCTACTTTTTAATGGATGTCAATGAAGACACTTTTTTCAGCCAGATGGTGTAGTTACAGCATACACCCACAGGGGCTTACCAGCCAAACGCTGACTGGAAACTCTAATCGGAACATAACAGGGCAAAGTAATAGAGAAGTTTTGTGTTTCTAACTCTGCAGAGAAGAGGATCATGGGACATGAGAGCTGGGGCATCAGTGGCAATTAATGCAAGTGGAATCTCAGACAAGGAGGCTAATGAGTTTTAATATACATGCAGGTGAGGAAAAGGGGAGGCACTGAAGCCCTTAATGAACCCATGACAGCCTAATTAGCCACAATTTACAATTCCCGGATTCTAATCAGAGGCACTGAAATGCTGCCACAGATCTTTGTATGAATGAGTCTTTTTAAACGCTCCAATCTGTTGCATGGTATTTGATTGATAATTGCTGTTTTTTCCCCTCCTTCTTTTCCATTACTCTGGCTCTGCTTCAGAGGCAAGTGCCCAGATCGGACTGGGAAATAATGGAAGACGTCTAGCTATTTATAAATCAACTCTGAATTTGTACTTTTACATTTGGTATGAGTAATGCAGCGCAGCTATCATTGTTTTGAGAGTAGGTAAGCTGACAGGTGATCATTAAACTGACGATGACATGCAGATATGGTTCAACTCTACCCTGAGCACAGTGTAATGCTTGAAAGTTGAGTTTCACACATTTAAAGATCCCATGAAATAGCTTAATGAGCTCACTTGTTTCAGTGTTGATGTAGTTCCAACAATTGGAAACAAAATGCTGGGGTAGAATGCATTAAAGACGTGCATCTTTATTTTTTTTTTATAGTGTAAATAGGCTTTAGTATATATCACAACTGTGAGATGTGAAACTTCATATTGCTAAAATTTGTATACACTTTTGTGTGTGGATTTTGTATTTGTATTTTTTTATGGAAGAGATTTTAAATTGCTATATCTTTGCTTTATTTTGTCAATCATTTTTGATAATACATTTGTCTTGCATCATAAATCCAGAAAAAGGAAAAAAAAAGGTACGTTATTAAGTTTATAATAAGATATAGTTTATTTAAGATATAGTTTTATGAATTCAGTTGATTAGACATGTTTTATGTAATTATCCAAATGTATTTTATACATTAAAAACTAAAACAATTTGGACAAAATAAAATGAATTTCATAAAAACATAATTTTTGTAAACTTTGAATAAAACTGTTTTGTGTTGTAGTATATATTTCATGATTTAAATTAATTAGTATACTTAAATTTAGTAACCATTAAAACATTCCAGAAAAATGTAATGGGGGGAATAAAATAAAAATAAAGATTTCATAGGACCCTTGATTACGGACATGGACTACAAAACTAAATTTTGATACCATGCAGCAGTTATACATGTATAAAAATGGGAGAATGTTTAATATTTTACAATGAGATGGTCAAATAAAAGAATTGACATTATTCATGAATTCTAGTGTTCAGGGGTTTTGTATTGACCGAAGAGCCAAAGAGCAAACGAGAGCATCTGCAACTAGGGGAATGAGTATCCAATAAACAGTGACTTTGACCAGCAGTGCCACTTTTGAAGGCACACACAGAACACTCAAAACCCATTTACATGTCTGCTGTCTGGAACATTCATTACACAAACTTCCGTATTCTGTAAAACAGGATGTGATCTTCAGTTGTCATGTGGCTGTGTCTTCACAACGCATCATCATATTAGCAACATGTTAGCGACATATTAGCGAAATTAACGTTTTTATTTTGCTAATTTATTGCTAATGAAAATGGTCAAATACTGTCATGTTTTGTGCTGTACTAATCGGACCGGGAAAAACAATTGGAGTACTATAGACTGCCAAAAGTTATAACAAATTAAGAAGAAAAGTGCAAAAAACTGTCTGAGGAACAAAAGGCGTTTGTGGTTGGCCAAACTGAACCAGGATTTCCAGGGCAAGAATCTTGACAACATTCGTGTTTGTTCTTATAATTTCTTAATATCTTTATTAACCCATTAATCCCACCAGTCACAATTGTGACCATAAAAAAAGTTTTCATTTTAAAAGCTCTGAACACTTTACTGACTGATGTTTTAGTGCACTTCCTGCAAATATGGAAAAAATAAAGGGTCTCAATTAAATCTGTGCAGACAAAATATTGCACTAAATCAAAAGTTCAAAGGTTACAAATAAGCTACAATATTGATGTTGCAATACTGGTAGCACTAATATAATAATTAAATGATATATGCTACAATAAAGTAACAAATTTGAAATGCGTTGATTATTATATATTTTGTGTCTTTTATCTCGGTATTCCTATCAATGTTGTATAGATTTTTTTTTTTTTTTTTTAGAAATAATAGTAACCCTAGAATGTGATCAAACAGTTTCAAATAGCTGGGCTAAGATATATAACAATTTTTATGACTGCAGAAATAAATTAGTTCATTATACACATTATCCCACCGGTCACAATTGTGACCGACTTATAAAACACAATTTTTCACACACTTTTCCCCAAAAAATGTAAAAAATAAATATGGATTATTTCAAAGGGTTACTAATGACACATGATTTGGATATTTTTATGTCTGGGAAAAATTTGGGATTAAATGGGTTAATACTACTTTCTGAACGCGGAAGTCTCACCCAACTGGAATGGTGCTTTACATTTCCGGTCTCTGGTGTTTCTAGTCAAATTCTCATATTTTCCAAGATGATCATATAACATGTAACCTGCGTTAACGGTTCGTTTCACTTAAGTAAACGATTCACCGATTTGAGTCACCAAATGGCATTTTAGGTTTCTGATCTATGAAATGATTATTTTTTTAATAGTTTCCACTGTTTGACCAAACTATATAAAGTTATATTTTCATGTTTTATGTTAATATCTAGTTAAGATCATAAACTCAAAAACGCAAATTTTTTGAACATGGCTATCGGCTCTCATTCATATATATATATATATATATATGAATGAGAGCCGATAGCCATGTTCAAAAAATTTGCGTTCTTTAGCAGAGAATGACCTACCCATCTCAATTCGGTCGGCTCTCATTCATATATATATATATATATATATATGAATGAGAGCCGATAGCCATGTTCAAAAAATTTGCGTTTTTGAGTTTATGATCTTAACTAGATATTAACATAAAACATGAAAATATAACTTTATATAGTTTGGTCAAACAGTGGAAACTATTAAAAAAATAATCATTTCATAGATCAGAAACCTAAAATGCCATTTGGTGACTATTTGGTGATATATATATATATATATATATATATATATATATATATATAGCATAGTTATATCGTGGTAGCTTGTAAGGAAATTTCGGGGAGACTGACGTGTAATTCACTATTGATGAAACTACAAAAGATTCCATCATGTTTTTATATTTTTGCTGCTGATATCAATGTTTCCATACATAAATTATACAATCTTCTTGCTAATCACTGGTTTGTTATAATCTCTAAAATCACCGACAAAACACAGTAGCCTATATGAAGATAGCAAATTTACACTGCGTCACATGCATAGAGGGCCATGAACTATGACCATTCATCAGACTGCACTGGCTGCCAGTAGCTGCTCGCATCAAATTCAAGGTACTGGTGCTTGCCTACAAGTCAACCACTGGCACTGCACCAGAATACCTAAACTGTCTAATCCAACTTTATGTCCCCTCCAGAAGCTTGCGTTCGGCAAATGAACGACGCCTGGTGGTGCCATCCCAAAGAGGCTCAAAATCACTTTCACGGACCTTTTTGTGGATGGTTCCCAGCTGGTGGAATGACCTACCCATCTCAATTCGATCAGCTGAGTCATTGGCCATCTTCAAAAAACTTTTGAAAACCCATCTTTTTCGCCAGAACTTGACCAATTGACACTAACACTTTCCTACTCTTTTTCAATTTTTCTATATACTTATTAAAAAAAAAAAAAAAAAAAAAAAAAAAGTGCCTCAGCACTTATACACTGTAGCTCTCTTGTTGCTCTGATTGCTTCTATTGTAAATCGCTTTGGATAAAAGCGTCTGCTAAATGACTAAATGTAAATGTAAAATGTATTATTATACATGAACGGAGAGTCTTATTTCATCTTACATTTACTTACCAATGCATAAAGGAACAACATTTCCGACTCATTCTCATGTGTTTGGAGATTTCATCTCTATTTTTGCTTAATCCTAAAGTTTCTCTTCACCGGTTACATCAACACACTAAGGTCTGTTAACGCCCTCAAGCAATACTGAAAGCTGATTGGCTCAAACACTACGTGACTCTATAGTGATTGGTTAAATATGCGAACAGAGGCCAATGTAATTTAGCCATTTGCGCTTTTGACCTCAGTTTGGGTTGAAGCAAATTTGAATATCCCCTATAATTTGCAATTTTATTAAGTTATATTATATTAATTTATGCACCTTAGATAAACTGATTTTTAAAAGTATATCGATTTTCGATGTTACATGTAGTTTCATTTTGAATTCAAAATTATTTGTTGCCTCTTCTGACACACAACCATTGATTATATATTTAATTTGCTTCATATGCAGGAGCAAAATAAATGTGTGGAAGCTGCTAAATCTTATCGAGTAGCACTAATAAGCAGGAAAGGGTGCAATATTTTAACTAACTTAAGTTAATAGGTGGTAAAGATATGTATGAGCAGTATTAATTAAGATATTAGCTTAATATTTCACCTACCTGACTGGAAATGATAAGAACAAGAACGAATGTTGTCAAGATTCCTGCCCTGGAAATCCTGGTTCAGACAACCACAAATGCCTTTTGTTCCTCAGACAGTATTTTGCACTTTTCTCCTTGATTTGTTATTACTTATGGCAGTCTAAATACTCCAAATGTTTTTCCCGGTTCGACCAATGAGTACAGCCCAAAATATGACATTAACTGACCATTTTCATCAGCAATAATCAGCGAAATATTTAAGTTCATTTAACATTCTGTTCAGTGGCATTGTTTACATTCAGTGCCGCCAATATGGCCGATTGATGACGCTCTATTTGCTTCATAGGCAGCATCAATGTAGCAAACAACTTTTTTAGCATCTCTTTTTTTGTTTGTTTGTTTGTTTGTTTAATAGAAGTTGAATTACTTTACATTAATTTGCTTGCAGCTTGACAAATTCGCTTCTAAATAGTCTTTTTAAAATGTTTAGTATTCTAAAGCAATGCATTTCAGGCCAAACAGATTGTGCATTGTTTCTCATGACTCTAATTCTCTAGTTTTTAAAAGATTAGGCCCAGTTTGGATTAAATGCGCAAAGGCTCATATCAATCCTAACTTACAGGGCCGAAGTTTGCAATGTGATGTTTACACAACTACATCGGTTCATCTGTGTTGCTTCATTAACTCTGACTTTACTCTCTTATTCAGACCAGCATGCTGGTACATTTTATTCCCCACCAAATTGACCCAGGGCACAATTTACTGTATGCAATTTGGGACATACTTTTGAAGGGATGGTAACTCAAACGCTAACAAGATATGATCAAAGAGCCCAGAACACAAACATGCGGCTCCTGGTTTCTACATCAGTAGCGCGCATTGATACACGCAGGTCGTGGCCCAAAGACATCATAATTACTCCAGTAATTTGACTGTGAGAGTGGAAATTGCACATTAATTGGAAGGTGATAAATTGATCAGTGTACAATTCATTTGGGACAGCGCTCGGATTGGGGCGGGAACTTACACGCTAACAAGATATGATCAAAGCCAAGAGGCTGGACACAAATGATACTGATTTAGTTTTTGGCCTTATGATGTGTATCAAATAATTTCTTTGGAAAAGTGGAAATCATATCGCAATTGCACAGCGTATATAGCTGTAGTCGGAATATATGCTTGGTTGTTTTTGACTGATTCTTTCTCTTTTGTCTACCCAGATGTCTTGATTTATGTGTCATGAAGACACTAAAATCTTTGTTTGGCTCCAGTCTAGACAATTCTGGGCATATTTTGTGCCTTTAGTCATTTACAAAGCACCACTCTGGCATCACCACCAAAGCATGTGCAGAGTTTCACAGCACTGTTCTGCAATCTGTCCAAACAACGGATAAACCCATTTTACACTGAGATTCATTATTCCAGACGGTGATTTCACTTTTTTTTTTTTTTTTTTTTTTTGGTCCTCCAACAGTCACCACAGGTAATTGTTGAGGATTCCAATAGTTCAGATGTTTAATCGGGTTGGTTTTCATCACCGGTCAGGGCCGCCTAAAATCTAATCTCATCAAGGAGATTAAACATGGCTATTTAAATCAAATCCATTCATATATGCTCGAGGATGATCTCAAACTTCAATCAAAGTTTGATGCTTTTTATCATCCTCCTGCTCTCAATGGGATTTCAGATCCTTTACGTGGAGTTTGACAAGAGCCTCTCACCTGCCTCAGATAAAATAAGATTAATATGAGTCTATTTCGGTAGGATTTTAATAAGTCAATCTTAACCATCTTTACACAGAAAATGAAAGATAAAGGTCAGGGATTAGTGTAGATACAGTGTAAAGGTCAAAGCTTTACAATCAGAAATAACCACCGACTGCTTAATCTAAATCAATCTTAACATAAACAGAAAATTACTGAGCAGAAGCACAAGGTTTGAGAAAACCAATAATCCGACGACATGACATGTTTGAAATGGGTATTTTGGGGCTTCATAATTGCCAAGAGAAAACAAACAGTTTTGATTTATACAACCTTTTCACCTTCACTGGCAAGTTTTATTACTGCAAACATCCTTTAAAAAATGACTGCTCTCCTTGTACAGTTGTAATAAAAAAGGGTGATATAACATATCATTTCCTTTTCTGAAATAGAGGACCATGGCGGATGTCAAAAATGTTATGGCCCTGTGCATCAGCAAGTGAATTATTACTAATCATAACTCCTTTAAAAGGCATAATTAACACTATGCTAAATATTACTGTTTAAATGATGTGCTGATCCAGTGCCTGCTGAAGTCTACAAACAACAAACAAACGCAATTTGCTTGTAGGCTAGTACTTATTAAGTCTTTGTATGAAATTACTTGACATTATAATTTAGTCACCCTATAATTTCAATTCAAAGGCCAAATTGCAGATATGAATTTTGTTGCCATAGCAGCAATATCCATGGGGACAGTTTCTTTTGTGTGCCGAAGGATTTATCTTAGCCATATCAGTGTGCAGTATTATTATAAATTTAATTAAGAACCACAAAGCATCTATACACTCTCTGTTTTATTATTCATATTTAGTAAAAATACAATTACATTTTCATACGTTTCCATTCAGCAGATGCTTATATATAGTATCTATTAAAAAAAAAAATTAAGTTTGTATGCTCATCAAGGTTGCATTTATTTGATCAAAAATCCAGAAAAAAACAGTAATAGTGTGAAATATTATTTCAATACAAAACAACTGTTTTCTATGTGAATATACTTTAAAGTGTAATTTATTACTGTGATGCAAGCCTGATTTTTCAGCATCATTACTCCAGTCTTCAGTGTCACATGATCCTTCAGAAATCATTCTGACATGCTTTATTATCAATGTTGAAAATAGTTGTGCTGTTTAATATTTTGTCGGAACCTGTGAAACTTTTTTTCAGGATTCTTTAATAAGTAAAAAGTTGAAAATAACAGTGTTTGTTTACAATAGAAATAACAATATAAACCATTTAAATGTTTGTGGTCAGTGTCAGATTTATTCTTTTTCTTTTTTTTAAATAAATTAATACTTTTATTCAGCAAGGATGTGTTAAATTGATAAAACATCATAGGATAGACTTATATTGTTAGTAAAGATTTGAATACATGCTGTTCTTTTGTACTTTTTATTGAATGCTGAAAAAAGAATCACAGGCTCCAAAAAAAATATTAGGCAGCACACATGTTTCCAACATTGATAATAAAAGTAATAAATCAGTATATTAGAATGAATTCTGAAGGATTGTGTGACACAGAAGATTTTAATCAAATAAACAAAGTCATGATGAGCAGAAAGGCTTCTTTAAAAACATTAAAAAATCGTACTGATCCCAAACTTTTGAATGGCAGTGTGTGTTCTACTTGTCTTTGTGAAGTGTCATAAACGTTTTTAAAATGTAACAACACATCACAAATGCATTTTATTCAAACAGTTATTAATTTGATGTCAAAAGTATAATATAATTTTGCCTTGCCTCTGGTAAAAGATATTGGGTCAATAATTGAAAACTAACATTTTGCCTAGCTTTCAAATTAATTAAAATACTAGACAAGAATAATGTATCACAAGTGAAACAAATTGGAAATAAATGATTCCTTCAGGAATGTGTACATCAATATAAATCATTTCATTTAAAAGGTATTTCAGGCTTCCCTAAGGCCTAACTTAAAAAGAAAGAGAATTCACCCGGGTTTTGTATATTCCAAGATACCTGTTGTGGTTGGATGCGACTGTCAAGAGTGAGAATTAGAGGCAGAGTTTCGACGCTGTCAGTGCGTGATTAAAGAGACGAGGCCTAAATTGCCTTTGAACTTGCGCTGTTACCAGCTTGCTCGCCATGAAGGGCACACTGAACACCACACGTACACACCACCATGATGTCAGACTTGTAATGTAATTACAAGCCCATCTGTCTCTCATCGCTTGACAAGCACAAAATGTCCAATTATGGTTTCATTTAAATTCTAATTAGTTCGGCCCAATTTCACAGGCTCCGGAGCGGGGGAGGGGAGGGTGCGGTTTGCAGTGCTGACGTTGGGGAGATGCATGTTCGAGTCAGTGCTGGAGAACCAGGAAACACTCTGCAAGTGAACTGATGGAACATTCATGTTGGTTTGGAGCAAATCGAGGACCAAATCAGCTGTGAACAGGGTTATCGTCCATCACTGTCTTTTTTCACCCTGAATGTGACCACAGAAAGCCCTTTCACTTTTCGTTTAATGAAACTGCTCATCAAGCCTGTATTTATTTGAATAAAAATACAGTAAAAACAGTTATATTGTGAAATATTATTGCAATTTAAAAATAACAGTTTTAATATATTTTAAAATAGAATTTATTACTGTGCCACAACGCTTAATTTTTTTAGCATATACAGTTGAGGTCAAAAGTTTACGTACACCTTGCAGAATCTGCAAAATGTTAATCGTAGGGATCATACAAAACACGTTATTTTTTTATTTAGTACTGACCTGAATAAAATATTTCACATAAACGATGTTTACATATAGTCCACAAGAGAGCTGAGTTTATTAAAATGGCCCTGTTCAAAAGTTTACATACGCTTGATTCTTAATACCGCGTTGTTACCTGAATGATCCACAGCTGTGTTTTTTTAGTTAGTTCTTGAGTCTTGAGTATGAACAGTTAAACTGCTAGCTATTCTGCAGAAAAAATCCTTTAGGTTCCACAAATTCTTTGGTTTTTCAGCATTTTTGTGTATTTGAACAACAATAACTGTATGATTTTGAGATCCATCTTTTCACACTGAGGACAACTGAGGGACTCATACGTAACTATTACAGAAGGTTTAAATGCTCACTGATGCTCCAGAAGAAAACACGAGGCATTAATAGCCAGGGGGTGAAAACTTTCTGAATTTGAAGATCAGGGAAAATTGTCCTCTGGGAGACATGTAAGTATCTTCCTTAGCTTTTGAAGGGCAGAACTAAATAATAATATAATAATAAAAAAATATTTAGGCTAAATAAGAAAAATGTATACATCTTTATTCTGTTCAATAGTTTACAACCCTGGCTCTTAATGCATCACATTTCCTTCTGGAGCATAAGGGAGAGTTTGAACCTTCTGTAACAGTTGCATACGAGTCCCTCAGCTGTCCTCAGTGTGAAAAGATGGATCTCAAAATCGTGGGGTTATTGTTGGAAAGGGTTCAAACACAGCTGTGGATCATTCAGGTAACACCACAGTATTAAGAATCAAGTGAATGTAAACTTTTGAATGGGGTTATTTTATAAATTCAACTGTTTTTGTCTCTTGTGGACTATATGTACATGTTTTTTATGTGAAATATCTTATTCAGGTCAGTACTAAATAAAAAATAACATGCATTTTGTATGATCCCTCTTATTTTGGTAAAATAATTAATATTTTGCAGATTCTGCAAGTTGTATGTAAACTTTTGACCTCAACTGTATATAAGCAGTACATTTACAATAATATAATAATATTACATATGAATAATATATATATATATACATACATACATACATACACACACACACACACACACACACACACACACACACACACACAACAGTGTTGGGAAGGTTACTTTGGAAATGTAATAGGTTATAGATTACAAGTTACCCTATTTAAAATGTAATACGTAGCATAACTATTTCAATTAAAGTAATGATTACATTTGATGACTTTTTAATGACTTTAAAAAAAAAAAACTAAAGCATGTTTCCACCTCCATGTTTGATGGTGGGGATGGTGTTCTTGGGGTCATAGAGGGCATTCCTCTTTCTCCAAACATGGCGAGTTGAGTTGATGCCAATGAGCTCGAATTTGTTCTCATCTGACCACAACACCCAGTTCTCCTCTGAATCATTCAGATGTTCATTGGCAAACTTCAGACGTGCCTGTACATGTGCCTTCTTGAGCAGGGGGACCTTGCAGGCGCTGCAGGATTTCAGTCCTTCACGGCGTAGTGTGTTACCAATTGTTTTCTTGGTGACTATGGTCCCAGCTGACAAGATCCTCCTGTGTAGTTCTGGGCTGATTCCTCACCGTTCTCATGATCATTGAAACTCCACAAGGTGAGTTCTTGCATGGAGTCCCAGAAGGTATTCATTCGTCTGCCAAATACGGCTTGCAGCACTAATCGTTTGTCTGACGAGGCTGTTTACTTAAAAATCAGTCCAAAAAGAGCATTGTATGAACAAATAATTACGGTGCGCATTCCTGCATATGTTAAAAACATCCTCTTCATCATGAAGGATAAACAAATCACTGAAAAACAGAAGAAACGGCCCTTGAAGAACTAAAATGGCATGACGTTCTTTATGTTTTACCTTGTGTTCATCTGTTTATCCTTGACTTCCTGTGCGTGGATTCGGATGCAAATCAGAACTCATCAGAGAGTAAATATTGTCGCTCTTTGAACACCAGGGAAGCTCCTTAATACCCAATAGCTGTTGATTTCTCTCCCTTTCCCTCCATCTGTCTAGGCAGACGGTCACGTGGTAAGTGAAGACAGGGATGTTGGATCAGTGCTGCTAACTGTGGGCCCTGTGCTCTGTTTGGTCCATGATTAGCTCCTAATCAGCCAAGAACAAACTGATTATTAGCTTGGCGCCACTTGACAGTCTTCAGGGAATGTGTTCGCTCTCTCTCGCTCCCTTTCTTTCTCTCTCGTTCTCTCTATCCACCGTTTCTCTAGGCTGATTAGACAAGTCGGACACTCCTTTACGTGCACAATGGTTCTGGCGGAACGCTGAAGCCTCTTACGGTGCAAGCGCTGCTCCTCTCCTCTCACCTCCTCTTAATGATTGGAACAGCATCTCCCCTGATTGCACCCTGGGTCTGATTAATGCTGCCTCGCAGCTGGGCTGACTCACAAATGTCATTCTGAACATCCTCATTCTTTCTCTTCCTTTCCAGAATCTTCCGAATGGACTTTGCAAACTCCGTACTGAACTCTGCCAATTTCCGCAGGCCTTGGATGCTTGTAGTTAATCTAAATATTCTTGTTTGGTTTTGAAATAATTTGGCTAATTGATAATGCTTTCAAAATGATAATAAAATAATCCCCGCACAATAAGCATGGAGATAAGCAAAGAAAGTCTGGGTCTCATAGCTAACTAGAAACACTAGGTTGTCAGAATTATTTAACCTTAAAACACCAGGATTTAATGGTGGTTTACAGAGTCTGTTGCACTGTGTTTAACTGACCTTAGTCAGGTTAGATGCCACATTGAATTTTACACAGATGAGAATGTGACTGTGAGGAACAGACTTTCAGTTTTTACAATGGCTCCTTGCAATTTTCCCAACTCAAAACTTTCAAAATTGTTTTATCGAGTTTTTGTGTATTGAATGTTTTTTTGGGGCAGATGTTTTGTCAACGGAACAATGTTATGTTGTTAAACCGCAGCACAATCCACTGAACACACTGTTCTTCTGTTTCTAACAGCGTCGTTTTCATGGCATTACTCTGACTAAATTTAATATGAATAGTTAACAAGGCAAGAAGAAGCATGACCTGTCATCTTCATTAGTGTCATCTTCTTTAATGAATGCCAGGCAAACTCAGTTGTGGATAGCAGGGATGTGTCCAACGGTGAAAGCCCTATTCAGAAAGACACAAATAATAACTTCAGAATTAGAACACATATTCTTATAACTGATTATCCAACAAACACATCGATCCACTTTTTCATGAATGCGGAAGTCTCGCCTGACTAGAACTAGAATGATGCTGTACATGTCTCTGGTGTTTCTAGACTAATTAGTGTATTTTCCGAGCCGATAATACAAACATATGAAATTTAAAAAAAAAAACACACAGTTTCCTCACTTTACAGTGTCTTTTTACAGTAACTCACCTGTCATAGTTTAATGAGTAAGAAGATGACAATTCTTCTAGTTGCAATTTCCAGGCCTGGAAAAATGACTGAAATTGATACAATGTTTAAAACCATTGAAATTTCTGTTTGTAAATATAAATGTTTGTATTTGCTGACAGCTTCAACATATTCCTTACGCTATGTGTTGTATAATGTTTAAAGTTATGTTTTAAAATATATTTTCAACTAATCATGACGACTGGAACAGTCATGGAGATTCATGGAAATCGAAAAGTGTAAAACCCTGAATAAATAACAAACCTTGTCCTCAACGGTAAAAACTGCACAAACAGACTGTGTTTAACTATACAGTGGCATGTGAAAGTACGGTCCACAAGAGGAATGATGTTCCTTTCAGGCACAGGTCTTTCAGAGGGCAGGTCAACATCCTTATCGATCCATTCCACACAGCGGGCTGCATTCTCAGAGGGTCCTGTCGTGCGCTTACATGCCTCACACACCTTGAATGATGTATCAGACTCGCGCAGGCAGGTTGCGGACCAAAAGGCACACAGTTACCGTGGTGATTAATTAGGTGCTTGGATGGTGATGTAGAGAGTATGAAGGAACATGGTGTAACAGAAGAGGTCAATAAGCTGGTGAAGTACAAATGGCCAAGCAAAGTCTGTTGTGTAAGGTTTCAGCAGTCATGCCATAGAAGAACTATTTTCGGGTCCATAAAGAACCTTTCAGTGAACAGTTCTTAAAGGGAACCCCAGGTTTTAAGACTTGTATAAGTAGTAGAAAACCCATGAAAGACTTACGTTATTTTAAAAATCCACACACGTTTTATACGGTTGAAAACAAAATTATTAGCCCCTTATAAAATATTTCATTATTTTTCAAATAACTCCCAAGTGTTGTTTAACATTAACATACCATTTTAAACATAATACTATACTCAGGAAGCTTTTAGGGTTTGTAATACAAATAGAAATAAATGCATAACAAAGAATTTTAAAAAATGTCTACTGGTCAAAATGATTAGCCCTCTGATGTTAATAGTCAATAGTGTATCCCTTTTGCTTAATAACAGCCTTTAGTCATTTGCTGTAGTTCTCCACAAGTTTCAAGCATGTCTCCTGAGGAATGACAGCCCATTCTTCCTTAGCAAATCTCTCAAGCTCCTCCAGATTTGTTGGTCTTCTGGCACAAACTCTGGATTTTAGTGTGCCCCACAGATTTTCTATTGGATTCAAGTCTGGGCTTTGTGCAGGCCAGTCAAGTACACTCACTTTGCTCATTTGGAGGTATTTCTTCACCAGAAGTGAGGTATGCTTTGGGTCGTTATCATGCTGGAAGACAAAATGTTGACCCAAATCAAGTTTTCTTGCAGACTGTCTGAGGTTGTCTTTCAAAATCTTTTTATAGTCTTCCTTTTTCATGTTTCCTTCAACCCTGACGAGATTCCCAGGTCCAAACGCACTGAAACATCCCCACAGCATTATACTCCCACCACGTTTCACTGTGGGAACGGTGTTCTTAGGGTTGAATGCTTCTCCCTTCTTTCTTCAAACATAGGCAACATCTCTATGGCCAAAAAGCTCTAGTTTTGTCTCATCTGACCAAAGGACATGTTTCCAGTATGCATCACATTCCACCAGGTTGTCCTCAGCAAACTTCATTCTAGCTTGGAGGTGTCTCTTCTTCAGAAGTGGAGTCTTTCTTGGTCGGCAGCCTCGCAGTTCATTCCTGTGCAGGCCTCTAGTCTTTGCTGAGACATCGATTCCAGACTTGGCTAGGTCATTCACTTGTGTCTTGGCAGTTGTTCTTGGGTCTTTAGAAACCTCTCTCACTAGTTTTCTTTCCAAAGTTTTTGAAATCTTTCGCTTCCTGCCTCTGCCCGTCTTGTTCTCCACTGTGTTGGTCTCTTTAAACTTCTTGATAATGCATCTCACTGCAGTTCTTGACACTTGAAAATGCTTTGATAAACGTGTGTATCCTTCTCCATCTTTACGAGCATTAACAATTCTTTCTCTTAAGTTTAAATTCATTTCTTTTGTCCTTGCCATGATGACAGTGCATATTATTTTACTAGTTGTTTCGCAAGATACTAATCCTCAGCTTAAAGAGCAATTTAAAGGTTTAACTAGGTTAATTAGGTTAATCAGGCAAATTAGGTTAATTTGGCAAGTCATTGGACAACAGTGGTTTGTTCTATAATCAAACTAATAATTTCTTAAGGGGGCTAATAATATTGACCTTAGCAGTTTTTTATTTATTTATTTTTTAATTATTTTATTCAAGCAACTATAAGAAATCAGACTTTCTCTAGAAGAAAAAATTATAGGAAATAATGTGAAAACATTCTCTTGTTCTGTTAACCATCACTTGGGAAATATTCTAAAAAAAAAAATGTAAAATTTCACAGGGGGGCTAATAATTTGTACATATTTTGGACTATGAGGGTGCTGGTATTTTGATGATGTAAAATAATTGCACTCGGTGAATTACTGGTGCTACATGTTATTTTTACCACAACACAACTCAGAAAATAGTGATACGATGACCACATTGTGCGGCTTTTGATTGAAATTTTCAGTCAAGCGGCAACAAGAGAAGCAATGTAAGTTTTCACAGCTTTCCTAATGATAAGAAGAGGAGAAAAGAATGGGAAAATGCCTGTGGACGAATAAAACATTCTAATGACCTGCATCTTTGTTCTCTCCACTTTAGCCCTGATGCCTTTGAGGCTTTTAGTAGACCACAGCTACACTGTAAAAAAAAAAAAAAAAAACACAACTGGTAAGTCAACTTAAAATAATTTGTTACACTGCTGCTTTAAAATTTTAAGTTAAGTCAATTCAAATAAGTTTATTCAAGTTGAAATGTTAAGTTGTACTAAGTGACAACTTAGATATTCAAGTTGAATAAATTAAAATATTGCTTGTTAAACTTAACAGCTGTATTTGTTACTCGGCTGCCTTAAAATTTTAAGTTGAATCAACTCAAATATCTAAGTTGTCACTTTTCAAGTTGACCAAACAAATTTTAAGGCAGCCAGGTAACAATTTTTTTAAGTTGACTCGACAAATTGTTTTGTTTTTTTTACAGTGTACTGAAAAAGCTTACAAACGGCAGAGACAAGAAACGCTAAATGCCATCCTGATAGGATGACAAGCCAACGCTTGTCACGACACCGCAGCCACTGAAGGAGTTTCTCAACGTGAATTTCACTCGATATCCAGGACTCTTGTGGGGAAAATCGATAGTACAGAATTTAGTTTAAACCTATGCTTTTATGCATCGCCACCTGTACTATTTTTAAGAACGTAGTTACATCTATTTAGTTCATTGTGCAATGAAATGAATAATTTTTTCATGGTTTGTATTCATATTTGTCTATTTATACTAAATATGAGGCAGAGGATTCCTAAATACATACATCTTACCAAGAATACACTGAAAAATAAAATATTTGTTTTCTTTGAAGTTCTCCTTAAAGAGCATTTAATTAAGTTGAGAGGTCCAGGTATTTGCATTTGGAGAAAGATTGTGAGAGATAAAAAAAAAAAAACTCTAAATCCAGCATCATTAAACATACCTCCAAACTGAGGTTTGAAGCATACCTTTTTCTAATTAGAGAGAGGGATCAAGAAAATGAAATCTCAATCTCATAAAGGTTAAACTTTATTCTCTGTTTGGCAGAGAGATGAGAGTGGTGAGCGAATCCCTCTGTGCTCTTTCATTACCAGACAGATTGATCCACTGATGAGTCGAGTCACAAAGATTATTCAGAACGATTCCCACAGCTAATATTCTCCAACTCAGCTAATGTATTAATGCTCAGCTAAAGTCACACTTTTTAGTTGGAGTGAATGATTCAACTATTTCACGTTTAGGAATACTACATAATCATTATGCAAGACAAATTTTATAGTACGGATATACTGCAAAATAGAACCCGAAATATATATTTGACAAGTGATGGACATTTTTATTTTGGCAATGAAATCAGGTCAGACCTTTTTGTATTATTAGCAATAGCTAGCATTTTATGAATCATAAACACAATTAAATATTATTTTCACACTTAATTTGACAAAACTGCAGCTTTATTAGAAATGGCAAACAATAAAATATTGGTAACAATTTAAAATAATGATCTATTTCTTAAGGTAACAACATTATTTAACATAAACTAACAATAGAAAATACTTCCAAAGCATTTTAGGTCATGTTAATTTTGACATTTACTAAATCAAAAGTTGTATTACTAAACAATCTAAACAAGGTAGCTTGTTAGCCGAATTATCAGCAGTTGCATTGTTATTTACCAACGTTAACAATGATATATAATACATAATAATAAATACTGCAACAAATGTATTGTTCATTGTTAGTAAATGTTATTACATGCATTTACAGTAACCTTATTGTAAAGTGTTACCAAAATATTCTGGTTAGCAGTAATAAAATATTAAATGTATTCAAATTAATAAAGATATTTTAAGTAAAATGGTTGCAAGATTTTGGAAGATAAAAGGTAGTATGTTGCCATGGACACTAATATAAACATTAAAAATGTAACTGACCAATCAGAATTAAGCATTCCAGAGCACTGTGCAATAATCATTTGTTATTTTACCGCAATTTAACTGCAAAATATTTAGCCATGTTTTCATTTCATGCTACAAAAAAAAGAAAGAAAATAATAGCCCAACAAATACATCCAGTGCCAATTATCCAATAATTAAAAAAAAAACTGAAACACTGGTGAAAATCCAAATGGTGCTCATTCACCATCAGTGAATTTTAATGAAGAGCCTGAAATATTTCAGCACTCGCAGAGGAACCAATGTCAGGCTGCCTTTGATAATCATTTAGCAACAGAATGTAATTATAATCTATTCATACAATGAGAGCTTTATTTGCTTTGTTTCTGGGCATCACATTACAGCGTGGATTTTTCCAATATGTGTTAATTATGCAAAGAAACAGACTAAGAGCCGCCCGCAGCCAGAAATCAACGACTACTTAAAGCCGAACGCATTTTAATCTGTGGCACGTCTTGAATGCCGGGCTGATCCTCCTCAGCTTCGGTTTGCCTGCAGTGTCTGAGATCCTTGCAGGCTTTGGGCCCTGTTCCCTCCAAGTGACTTCCTGTGTCTCATTTCCTCCTGAAGCGAGAGTGGCTTTGGCAAACGCAAATACAGTTAATCAGATGATGAGGATTTTTCATTTCCTGTCATGCCAGTCTGGCCGCAGTACATGCATCCATATTAATAGGCTTGGAAGTGATGATTCAATAACTTAATTCCAGAGTAATAGAGAGAGAAAGTCCTTACATCTCTGTCCAGCATCTGAGACGACGCATCTGTGATCTGCTGCTTCTAGCTCACGTTTCAGAGCATTTTAAAAGCTCTAACCAGTTTAAATGGACTACATTGCAATAACAAGAAAAACAAAGAAGTTTTAAGCTGGCCATGGGATTTTGAACCGGTTTTCCGATCTTCAAATTGTTGGTTGGGAGCAGCAACCAACTATGTGTAAATGTGTAGAACATCCAAACATTTTGTTTTCTTTTAGTTAAACTGATGACACTCCATTTTGATAACACTACACTTAAAAGATGCTTCTTTAAAGATGGTTTCAGCATAGAGAGTTGTGCTCATAAATTTACATACCCCTTGCAGAAAATGCAAAATGGTAATATTTTAACCAAATAAAAATTGCATGTTATTTTTTTATTTTGTACTGTCCTGAATAAGCTATTTCACATAACAGATGTTTTCCCAGCACCTTCTGTATATTTGAACTCTTTCTAAAAGTGCTGATTTTGAAATCCATCTTTTCACACTGAGGACAACTGAGATACTCATACACAACTATTACAAAAGTTGGGGTGAGGTGGGGAGGTGTAAACTTTTTTGAATTGGATGATAAGAGTAAATTATCTTTATATTGTCTCCTGGGAAGCATGTAAGAATTTATGTAGCTTCTGAAGGGCAGTACTAAATGAAAAAATATGATCTTTAAACAAAATGAAAGGAAAACGTACACATCATCATCCTGTTTGAAAGTTTACACTTAATGCATTGTGTTGCCTCCTTAAGCATCAGTAAATGTTTTCACCTTTTGTAACAGCTATGTAGGAGTTAAGATTCAAGGGTATGTAAACTTTTCAACAGGGTCATTTTTATAAATTCTGTCTTGTGGAGTAAACATCTGTTGTGTGAAATATCTTATTCATGACAGTATTAAGTAAAAAATAACATCAGTTTTCATGATCCCTTTTATTTTGACAAAATTATTAACATTTTAGCAAATTCTGAAAGGGGTATGTAAACTTTTTGAGCACAACTGTAACTAGGCAATATTTAAGAAATTGAGGTTAACTTATTTGGCTTTCTGTCCGCAAGCCAGGGGTTTGAGGAAGCTTCTTCAGCCTGAGATCTGATAAAATCCCATGTTCTTGGAAGATGCTTGGAAGATAAGTATTAATGGAAAGACTATAAATTATGTTGAAGTTGAGGAGTGGAACGATGACAAAATAGCTGATGCACTGCTTATAAGATCAGAGGTTTTCAGTGCATTTAGGAATTTCATACAGTTCGACTAATTATATATATATATATTAGTCATTCGTGAAGTGGGACAAAACATGTCCAGCAATTATAACTGCTATTAGTTTTAAAAATAAAAAATATTTTCAAATTGTAAATGTCATGGGGATTAATAATAGAATGTATTTAACACAATTATCCCCTTCAGTTTAATTTTATCATTATTATGTGAAATCTATGACACTTTTTGTCTTCTCACTACATCTAAAACAGTGTGTCCACAGAGAAGGGTTCATTCATACATTCATATGCTATAAAATGGATAAAAATGTTTTTTTTTTAATGATGAAAAAGAGCTTGTTTTATCAAAAACAACACTTATTAATATCTCATATCAAAGCAAGATTGTTTTTCAATGACACATGCATGTTTATGAAGGTTTCGAAATCGTGTCCTCACTTTTTGTCAACACCGTCAGATATTAATTAAATGTAATAAAATCAGGAAATATAATGGGCAGCTGTCACTCTAAAGTACCCTCTTGGCACAGTGCTCCTCTGCAGAGTACATCAGTGTCAGACAGGCTCTGCTAAGTTTTATAGTTTTAGAATATTTTAAATTCTAATCTTAATATTTCCTGTGTCACAACCATGGTATGTCAACACCATCTTCCAATTTCTGAGGAAATTATTTGAAATATTTAGCTAATTTTATTCTCTTGAAGCAGGTTCCATTAGCCTCTAGCATCAACAGAAAAAAAACAAAATGGCTACTACATGAACTCCATTTGTTTTGTGAAAGAAATGGCAAATTTGACAACACCGTCAGATATCACCACCATAAGATTTTGTGTTCCAATAATATATCAAACTACTTAAATGTGACTCTTGAATAGAAGCTTTATAAACGATAACATACTCACTGTTTGTTGTGTTTGTTTTAATACAGTAATTGATTGATTCACGCATTTGACAGAGTTAAAATGTCTACAAATTCAGGTTTTGGTGACCACCGTCAGATGTGTCACCTCCGTCAGATGAATATTTTGATAAAATTTCATTATGATATTTTTCATTTGCTGTTGAATTTTTGGTCACATGTGAAAGTGTAATCTGTCTGCTAACTTGAGAATGTGTTTTGAAATGTTAAATACATCTAGAATGCTGTTAAAGATAAAGTTAAAATTATATTACACAGTTCAAGTTAAAAAGCACATTTTGTTAAAAAAGAGAAAAGTTGGGAGGTTGTATCAAAGCATAGCTCAGTAGCTTAGTACATATAAGATACATAAATATGGTTTCATTTGTCTGAGTACATGGTTTTATTTTTTAAATTTTGCACCATGTTTTGTCCCACTTCTCAAGAATTATATATATATATATATATATATATATATAATTAGAAGTACGAAACAAGGTTTTGTAAAAAAAAATGTTGGAGAATTTCTGGAGGAGTGTTTTTTTATGAAGGTTTACATGCAAATTACTCAGAATGTACCCATAAATGTGACCCTGGACCACAAACCCAGTCTTAAGTTGCACAGGTATAATAATAACAATAGCCAACAATACGCTGTATGGGACAAAATTATACATTTTTCTTTTATGCCAAAAATCATTTGGATAATAAAGGAACACTCCTTTTTTGAAAATAGGCTCATTTTCTAACTCCCCTAGAGTTAAACAGATGATTTTTTCCGTTTCTGAATTCATTCAGCCGATCTCCGGGTCTGATTCTAAATCACTGAATCTGATTAGACCGTTAGTATATCGTTGAAAGATTTCAATATTTTTCCTATTTAAAACTTGACTCTTCTGTAGTCACATCATGAACTAAGGCTGACAGAAAATGAAAAGTTGCGATTTTCTAGGCTGTTATGGATAGGAACTATACCCTCATTCTGGCGTAATAATCAGGCGGTGTGTAATATCATTGCGCCTGCTGCACCCATGGTACGGCAGCAAAGTTTCTTGATTATTACGCCGGAATGAGAGTATAATTTCTATTGAAAATCTTTGGTCATTTTTGAGCGAGATGCTAACGGTCTAATCAGGTTCAATGATTTATGCTAAGCTATGCTAAAAGTGCTAACGCCAGACCCGGAGATCAGCTGAATGGATTCAAAAACGGTAAAAACTCATCTGTTTAACTTGGAAGTTGGAAAATGAGCCTATTTTCAAAAAAAATTGGAGTGTTCCTTTAGGTAAAGATCGTGTTCCATGATTGCCTAACATAAATATATCAAAACTTAATTTTTGATTAGCATTACTAAGGACTTTAAATGCACCACTTCAGAAG
Organism: Cirrhinus molitorella; assembly: GCA_033026305.1. NCBI lineage: Eukaryota > Metazoa > Chordata > Actinopteri > Cypriniformes > Cyprinidae > Cirrhinus > Cirrhinus molitorella. The sequence continues at coordinate 6,884,329 of CM065131.1, forward strand.
GTCTCAATGTTTAGATTTTTTTACACCCTCAGATTCCAGATTTTCAAACAGTTGTATCTCAGCCAAATATTGTCCTATCCTAACAAACAATACATCAATAAAAAGTTTATTTATTCAATTTCATATTCGCATTCACTTTCTTATGATGTATAAATCTAAATTTAAAAAAACTGACCCTTATAACGGGTTTTGTGGTCCAGGGTCACATCTATGCAATTTTTGTATGTGTGCTATCAATAGAAAAAAACAAACAAACAAAAAAAAACATTTCAGAGGAAATGGTTTCACTATCTGCTGATATATGTAAACTGAGCAGTGGCTGAGATGAAAATAATACACATGTGCTGGATAGTGATTTATTTTACTGCAACAACTAACATCAAGAGGCATGTGATCAAATAAGCACTTTCTGTTTCCCGATCAGAGATGGGAGGGAAAAACATGCAATTGACTCACACAGTGAAGAGAGGAAAAAAACAGATGCAAGGAAAACACAGTGTACTCAGCAGGATCTGGCAGCTTCCAGCTGTCTGTTTTCTGGATATAAATGGCTGAAATTATTAGTATCACTGTCCGCTGATAAATGGGTTATTCACAGGACCCTCATGCTAGTTGGCTTCCTCTAGATAGCTGAGCACCATCAGCAGTAACATGTCACTGGTTTTTGTGCATAGGAGTACAAAAAGTATGTTAAACAAAAAGTGCAGCAGAATAATGTCTGGATGAATATCACACCGCTTTGAGGGATCAGTCTCAGTATATTTCACATTGCAGCATTAAGAATATTTCATTTAATGTGAACTTTGAGATTAGTGCCTATTAATTGAACCATTTTTAAAAACAACTTTTAGACCAGTATATATACAGCAACTCGCACAATGGAGTGCTTATTGGACTAGACTGCTTTTATATTCTGCACGATTGCGTTGCTATAAAAGGTCTAATTTCTTTGACAGACAAGAACTGTTCATTAGAAATGTCACTACCGTCCTGTTCCCTCCCACGTCAGTCTGCTAATGCACCGCACCTTTCTGACTGAGCTGCTGAAGTAATTTCAAGCATATGAAAAACTAAATCCAGAGGATCCATGGTAAATTTTATAAAGTAAAGCAACTACAGTTTACCATGGTATTTCTGACAACACTAAAAGGCCTAAAATAAGGGTTGAGTCTGAAAGGAATGTGTTTGCACTTCTAAAACATCATTTTTGTAAAGTTTTATGCTGCCAGTTGACCTGTCATATCTCAGTAATAAGATTTGAGCTTTCAATCTCACAAGTCTCAAATTGGTAGAAAAATAAATGCAGACAGACCTAAGCATCTTTAGAAATTACTGCCGGCTTTGACCTTTTTAATTTTTTCCTGTTTCTTCCCTTACGAAAAAGAAGATTATTCAAGTGTGCTATTAAACTTAAAATAGGAAAGTATACTTTTTATGTACTTTTCAGAAATGTGTTTAATATACTTCTCAGAAATATACTTAAAATGACATTTAAGTGTACTTGACATCCTTAGAAAAATATATTTGAGGTATACTAGTGCTCTGAGAATCCGTGTTTTCATTGTTATATACTAGGGGGGCACTATTACATATCTTCTGTACAGAATTTTCAAAACACAAGTGAAGAAGAAACCGAAACAACAGATGCTTCCACATGTAATCTAACACAATCATCAGACATAAAACAGCATCAAAGCCATAGATATGTAAAACTGTGTATTGTTATGGAATAAAATGTCGACCCATGAAATTTTAATAATAAGCTTTGGGATGTTGATCAACTCCAACTACATTTTGATTATCATGAAAGTCTTTTTTTTTAGCTTTTTGTTCAAAATGTTTATTTTTTATTTATAAAATCTTAGTTCTGCCATGACAACTCTCGGAGGGATTGGCATGGTAATGTACATGACAATGTTAATGTAGTTGGTCTTGGTGGAATAGATCTGCTACGCTGCTGCTGCAGCAAGTACAGAGACTTGCTACTGCCAATACATCCACAACATGCTGCTTTAAGCATGTAAGAAATACTGCTGCTGCACATAGAACATATATGAATAACCCCCATAGCATACATGAATCACCTCATAGCAGATTTACACAGGTGGAGCTGGGGAAGGTGGAGCGTTTCTGAAGCCTGCTGCAAACTGCTACATTTAGCACTAGTCATGTATTTGAATGTTGAGCAGTGAGCTCATTGGCTACTGATACAGGAGAGAACCAATCCACTGTGCCATGTGATAATGACGTCATGTTGTCAGATTGAGTTAGACCCATCAGACTGCATTCTAGAGTTTCATGCCAGAACTCTGTATATGTAAACTTCTTGTGTACCTAAAGTACTGTTATACTCACTGGCGTAATTTCCTCTGGGGACAGGGAAAATCCCGTTTGTGGAAGGCATACTCCCCAGACCCCCTAGAGGAACTAGTGCTCCCACCACAGTCTCAGAAAATCCTGTGGGGACGATGGGAATGTAGAGGAAACACTGGGATTGGCTGTCTCAATGTACATGTTTCTATTTGCATGTGGACCATATATGGCAATAAATACATTTCTCCAGTAAAGCATAATGATTAAGGGGGGCCTTACACAAAGAGGCCTCTGACCACTTTAATCCATCCTGATGTATGTATGTAATGTATGTAAACGCAGGAAATGGGATTCAAACCCCCCACTTTTCAAACCAAAGTTACACCCTTGGTTATACTCAGTGTTGGGAAAAGTTACTTTTAAAAGTAATGCATTACAATATTGTGTTACTCCCTAAAAAGTTACTTTTATGAAAAGTAATGTGTTACATTACTTTTGCGTTACTTTTTCAATCTGGGCAGGGCTTGCTTGTTCGCTTTTAATATAAAACACTTATATTTTTGGCAAATGTAAAAGCCCTTTCACACCAAACGCCTCAGGCTGAAGGAAAAGTAAATTCACGTCTGAATTTACGTCAGACAAAAATGAATTTAACTGACTATTCTCTGCTTGTCTTCCTTTTTTCCTGTCACTTTCCCTAATCACCACTCCTTTATCCTGTAGCCTGCCAAAGTCAGAGCCAAAGCCTGCTTTACACCTGTGTTTCTCTTCAATCCTCCCTTCTCCAACACAGCATACTGCCACTTTGCACTAAACCGCTCTGCCACAATCACTTTGCCTTCATAATATCCAATTAACCACACCAAGCTTGAGAGAAAAAAGGCTATAGTGTTTACATTTGAAGGTAAAGCAGATGTGTGTTGACCACAAACAGCTTTATATAAAGCACAAGACCCTGTTACCATGCTGTGGCACTTCAGAACATGCTGCTACTTTTTGATGTGGAGATGCAGGATAAGGCTATAGAATCAACAGCAGACATATCAGTTAATAACTTTCAAGACACACCACTTTAAAGCACAGTTATCAGTCTTTGCATATGATTAATACTCATGCATACTCTTATGCAGATAAGCACTCTCCAGATGTGTCTTATAGATTCACTCATATTGGTTGACAGGAATCTTTAAATAATTTTTTAATCTTAATCTTATAAAGCATCATAGAGCTCAATGAAGAAACTATAGATAATTGTGATGTATATTATTAAATTAAAGTTGTGAAAAAGTTATAAACCAAGTTAAAAAAAAGTCAAATATTTAGCAAAATATTCATTTAAATAATTGTAATAAATAATCATTTTTAAATAAATAATTTAAATAATAACAATAATATTTTGAAGTTTATATTAATCAAAATATCCTGAAAAATGCATTGCGGTTTCAGATATAATACTGAGCAGCACAACTGTTTTAAAAATAATAAGTAATTTAGCAGCAACATTATAATAAGGAATGTTTTTTGAACAGCAAATCAGCCTATTAAATGATTTCTGAAGAATCATGTGACACTAAAGAAATGGCTGCTGAAAATTCAGCTTTAATTATTTTTTTTAAATATATTAAAAAAGAAAATAGAATCACTGTTCTACTGTTTTTTTTATCATCAAATAAATGCCATTACATTACTTTTACAGAGGAGTTATAAATCCAGCACAAATATCAGTTAATTACTGTACTATTGCATCAGACTGTACTTCACTGGAGAAATGAGGCTCAACTTCTATCACACTTGAAGTCCGTTTTCATTATTAGTCATAAATGAGAGTGAATGCAGTGCTGCCATTCCAGTGGTCATAACCTCCGACTGCTGATTAAGGCCTCGCTGACACTTAATCTGAAATTGATGTGAGCAGTTAGACTGAGCCAAATTCCCTCGGTGGTTTTTACACTGCAAATACACAAGCTTTCTTTTTTATCCATGATAGTTCATATGGTTTCTTACAGACACATATAAGACAGTGAGATAAGCTTAAACCCATCTGCCAGCGGTCCTCTCGCTTTAATTACACTGGTCTCCAGCCAGTTGTATTAATTTCTAGAAAGTGTAAATTTCCTTAATGTGAAACATCCCATAACCACAGAGACTGAGGGAGCTTAATGAACCTTAGGAATTACAACCGCTATGGCCATAGAGTTACCTGGTCATGCTGATATTACACACGGGCTTCTGTCCCCAGCGAGACAGTTCAAGGAAAAGCAAAGCAGATGAAATACTTTCAATATGCAAAAACGCCTCCTTCGGGCATAAATAGGTAGAAAGGCATTATGTCGTTATCTGCTAAAAAATGAAGCACTGAAGCCATTACGGTGCCGCCAATGGAGTAACATTTTAATAAACTAATGTTCTCCCTTCTGCTTCTCATTGGATTTTAATGTCCACAAGTCACTAAAATAATAACAACATATACCGCTGAAGTAACACAAACACAGTTCCAAATAAGAAAACAACAAAAAAGTGGCATTACACTGGTTCGGTATGCGAATCCATTTTTGGAAACCAGTTAACATTTAACAAGTGTGAACACTGCAAAATAACTGCACAATGGGAAAAAAAGTTGTTAAAACGTTGTGCACTCCCTAATACATCTATATTATTCTAAAATGTCTTCACTTTCTTTTGTATGAAGTTGTCTAAGGGCAAAAAGACTCTTCCTTGACTTTGTCACCATATGATGTATACAACATGGGGGGAAAAATGGTTAATAACGAACAGATGACATTAAATAAACCAATAAATAGCTTTATTTCTGGTAGTCTTTTTGAAATCTTAAAACGGCGATGAATACACCGATCTGTCACACCACATTAAAGAGCGTGAAAAACACATTATTTTTAGACATTTTTCTGTATTTCGCTATAAAACTGACAAAATTGTGGAGACTGTGTTTTATATTAAAGGTACCAAAAGCACAAAGCTTATTGCTATTATTGGGTGGCTGGTGCACTACAAATGACGAATGCATTTGACATGAAATATTATTTCCAAGCATACTGTCCCTGCGAGTATATTCAAATCAGGCCACCGGAACTCCTCCCAGTGCTCCCAATCCTGGCCATTTATATGCGCAATATGCAATCTCTTACGTGCTACGTTAATTTTTACTTTATTCTCAAAATATAATAACTTTAATGTCATAATCGTAGATTTTTTTTTAATGTGCCACTAAAATGCAGTACTGTGTGTATGTATGTATATATATATATATATATATATATATATATATATATATATATATGTGTGTGTGTGTGTGTGTGTGTTTATTACTATTATTTATTTATTTTTGTATTTTGATTTTTTTACTCTGTTTTAATAGTTAAATTACATTTTATTAATAAAAAAAGCATGTCTAATTAATTAAAGTTATAAAACACAATTTAAAAGCAATTTATTGAAAATACTTTTTGATGGGTTGCTGTGAAAACCGTAAGTTTCTGTTTGTAACCTATAAGATATGATGACAGGTTTTCTCACAAGAAATGGTAAAATGCTCATAAAGTGACTCTCAGAGCAGTTCTAGATATTGTCTGTGTTCATGTGCTCATATATTGAGGTGGCAGAGGCTGAAAACACCACGAGTGTCACGCGCACTTCAGTATGTGTATAATTATCAAAACTATGCATCTGCACCATTCATTCACACAGAGACATGCATAGCATGCAGGATTTATATTTAAATAGTATTTTTGCAGCTTAATATTCACAGACACTAGTCCATATTGCAATTTGATTTAAGTGTACTGACCTACCTCCAAAATTTGTCAAATTACCTGATATTCCTCATTATGCAGTAAATTCTGTTTTTATGGCTGGATTCCGCAATTCTGTGAATTATTTCTGCATAGAACCCTATATATGTTATGAGACTTTTTTTTTTTTTTACTTTTTTTAGTCATTTGTTTGGGTGCAAATTCCTCATAATTAATAACCTGAGAAGCTGTTGAGTTTCCAATCAGCGTTGTGCCCCAAAGTGCTAAAAGAGATGACTTTTCAATTGCTATGGATAACCAAATGATTACTAAATTACAAAATAAGGTAGCCAGAGTCCACTGAAGTCGCTGGGGAAATCTTTTGCTCTATTCATAACCTCTGATTCAGTAATTACAGCAGATCAATCTTTGACACAATTAAGTGTCAGAATCCAATAGAAAATGTTTCTAGATAGAAGAAATCAATCTTTGCGTAACTATCTGACAGTGCTGACAGGCCATTTCCATCAAACAGATTGTAAATAAAATGCCAAGTGAGAGGTGAGGGTGATGTAACATGAAAAATGTACATTCGAGCCTCAGAAGCAAGTTACCAAACATCTCCTCTCAGTGTTGACTGTCCCCTCATCGAACGACAGAGGGAGGCACAGAGAGAGAGACGAGGAAGAGAGACGCTTTGACAGGCTGTCATAGAACGATGTGTCAACTCCACGGCTGCTCTCCATTGATGCTAATTACAGGTGACAGGGCTAAGTACAAGGCTTTACACATGATAACGATGACTCTAGAGGAAGTTCTTCATGGTCTCCTTTACAGCCAGCCTGACAGCCGCCATTATGCATGCTGGGATTTTGTCAGGATTCACTGATGAAGATGGCCACTCAAAGAAAAAGAGGAGAAAAGGACATACTTACAGTATTGCCTGAGGTGCGCAGGCACTGTATAGAGCCTGTCAGCTCATTAGGGTTCTGAAAAAGAAAGCTTTATTTGATACTTTGATGTGTGCTTTTTAGTTTGATGTTTAAATTATATAAAGAAGAACATGAATTTCTTCAGTGAAAATGTCAACACCTGCAACACAATGACATTGCCACCTGTATATGAATATCATGTAATGTTAAAATCAGACTGGAAATCTCTTTAATAATGCTTGCATTAAAAAAGATCTAAATAAACCACTGATATTGAATGGCATTCAATGGAAAAAGATGTTTTGGCCCACAGATGGTTTAGTTACAGCATCTATGTCATACTGACACCTATTTTTCTCTTATTATTTAATACATGTCTGACAAAAGGGGGAGAAAATGAATAGATCATAATATCGTACACAATTTTTTTAGGGTGTTGATATATGCACACATTCACTGGAGTGAAGTTTATTTCATTTCAGACTTCTTGAGATGACCGTTTTAAATAAGATATTTAATCTCTTTAATATCTTAATTTTGTCATGCAATGAGATCAAATGGAGAGTGAAACGATAATATTACTTTACTCTCCTGCCTTTCAGATAATCTTAAATGCGTCTCTTTTATATTTCAATAATCTCTCATATTATGTTCAGTTTTTCCACAATACCCAGATAAAATGATTGAGAGTCCGATATTTCAGGTTAAACATCACATTCTGTTCACATTATTTTTAATTACCTCTGCATTTCTTCTGCATGTCCACAACCATCTCATTTGTCAGCAAGAGTTAATGCACAGCATAACATCCATTAAGTCTCAAAGAAACATCCTCTGAGCAATCATTTTTAGATATAAAAGCTTGAGGAAGAGTTCACCCCAAAATGAAAATTTGCTGAAAATGTACTCACCCTCAGGCCATCCGAGATGTAGATGCGTTTGTTTGTTCATCAGAACAGATTTGCAGAAATGTAGCTTTACATCACTTGCTTACCAGTGGATCATCTGCAGTGAATGGGTGCCATCAGAATGAGAGTTCAAACAGCTGTTAAAACATCACAATAATACACAAGTAATCCACATACAGTCATGGCCAAAAATATCGGCACCCTTGCAATTCTGTCAAAAAAATGCAACACTCTCAAAAAATTGCTCCAATTGCAAATGTTTTGGTATTCACATGCTTACTGTTTTTGTTTGCACTAGAACAACACACACAAAAAAATCAAAATTATTGGCACCTTGTCAAAATTGTAAGAAACAATTGCTTTTCAAGCATGTGATGCTCCTGTAATTTGTATTTAGACATACCTGTGGCAAGTAACAGGTGTGGGCAATATAGTAATCACACTTGCAAACAGTTAAAATGGAGAAAAGTTCAATCAACTGTGTTGTGTGTCACACTGAGCATGGAGGAAAGAAAAAGTGTTTTCTGTGGATGTGATAGAAAAAAAATTGTGGATAAACATGGACAATCTCAAAGCTACAAGTCATCTCCAGAGATCGTGATGTTTCTGTGTCCACCCTGCGCAATATCATCAAGGGGTTTACAGCCGATGGCTCTGTAGCTAACCTCTATGATAAATTACAACAAAGGATTGTTCGAATGGTGATTAAAAAACCCAGATTAACTTCCAAACAAATTCAAGATGATCTGCAGACACAGGGTACAACAGTGTCAGCTTGCAGTGTCTATCCTTCACCATCTGAATGAATATGGACAAGACTGGAATTTGCCAAAACTTATGTAACAAAACCACAATCCTTCTGGGAGAACATACTGTGGACAGATGAGACAAAATTAGTGCTTTTTAGGTAAAGGACATCATGACACTGTTTACAGAAAAAGAAATGTATCATGAAATCTGATGATTACCAAAGAATTTTAGAGCACAATGTAGTGGCCAGTGTCAGAAAGCTGTGTCTCCACCAGAGGTCATGGGTCTTCCAGCAGGACAATGACCCAAAACACACTTCAAAAAGCACTCAGAAAAGGTTACAAACAAAGCGCTGAAGAGTTCTAAAATGGCCAGCTAAGTCCAGATCTGAATCCCATAGAACACCTGTGGAGAGATCTCAAAACAGCAGGGAGAAGGCATCCTTCAAATCTGAATGACCTGAAGCAGTTTGCAAAAATTCCAGTAGAGAGGTGTAAGAAACTCATTCAGGAAGCAATAGATTTCAGTTATTTTTTTCCAAAAGGGGTGCTACCAAATATTAAGTTAAGGGTGCCAATAATTTTGTCCAGTGCATTTTTTGGGTTCTGTGTGGAATTATATCAGATTTGACTTTTCTTCTCTGTTTTTGTATGGTCCAATGAAAACAAAAAAAAATTATAAATAAATGTGAGTACTGAAACATTTGCAACTGAAACAGTTTACTTAGAGAAGGGTTGTATTTTCTGACAGAAGTGGAAGGGTACTGATATTTTTGGCCATGACTGTAACTCCAGTCCATCAATGAATGTCTAGGAAAGTGAAAATCTGCGTTAAAAGTTAATCTACATCACGGCTGGCCTAAGAAAAAAGTAAACATTCAACAAATTTGTAATATTACAACTCCTGTCCTGAGAACAACCTTTCAGCAAATGTTTTTCTTGGGTTTCCAGTACAAATAACCTGACACACTTGTCAGAACTACTTCTAAGCCTCCTTTGGTCATCAGATGTCAAACATGGGTTGTACACCCAAGTTTTTCTCCCTGGTAACTGGAGCAGCATTGACTTTGACTGATAACGCTGATGCAGTACAGCTACATCCTGTACAACTGTGTGTTGCCTCATGCTTGTTTATGGCACGTTGCTTTTGTGGCTGTTTTGTTTGTCCTCTGTCGGAGTATTCATACCCCCATACTCTCGTTCACCATATAGCAGCTGCATTCAGTCCATATTAGATGTGAATGCCTTGCAGATCCATGCCATTTGAAAGACTGAGAGGGACTGACTGAATATTAACATTATAAACACATGAAAGTATGTAACTATCCATAAATTATTTATTTGCCAAACATTGGTAATTTTTTGCAAATCTGTGACAGTTATGTTCTTTTTGGTTTGTTAGCATGTAGGTGATTTCATGCGCAAGAAAAGCTGTATACAATCTTGATTATTGTAAATATTTAGCTTTTCCCATTATAACTCATATGTTTTGATAGAGCGATATTTAGTTGTTTTATGCATATTAAAAGTAAAAAGACGTCTTTAAAGGGCAAAACTAATTAGGTTGTACCTCATTATGTTATCAATGTTTATACCAAACAAAATACATAATCTAGCTACACTTAACTCGGGCCAAGATAATTTCGAAATTGCACTCTTTGTAGCACTAATTAAAATTAGACAGCCACAAAATCCATTTATCTTTAATTGAATCTTCTTAAGTGCACTGGTCCTTTTGCCTCTTGCCCCACTAGAAACGGTACTAGAAATTTTGGTTCTGTCACCGAAAGAACAGAAAGCTGTAGCCGGGAACACAGGGAATATTTGCATTTATAGGGTTTGCTCAACACCTGGCTCTAATAAGCAACTTATGCAGTCCCATTCTTTTTGTTTTTATTTGCGTATGATGGAGAAATTAGTTCCTGTCCATCAAACCCAATGGAGCTGTCACAACCAATGAAGTAGTCCATTTGTTAGTGGACATACTTGCACACTGCATTCTACACCACTAGTAAAACAGGGGGGTGAGGTGGGCTATAAATCAATATACATTGGACACAGTCCACTTCCCACTCCAGCAGTTGTCTAGAGCTGTACTTTGTGAAATCAACCGATGGGGGGAAAAAAAGTCACAACAGCCCAAAATAAGTTGCTGGATGTGTTTCAGCATGAGAAGGTCCATCATGTGTCATTACACTGAAATGATTGACGGGGTCTCCAAAACCGGCCTAATGCGATCAGATTAAAGCTGGAAATAAATATAAAGACGAAAAGGGGTTATCAAACATCAAAAAACAAAAGTAATACAGCTTTAAATTGATTTGTTTGATTATTTATTTTTTCCTGTACATTAGAATGAAAATTATATCTATCATACATTTTTACTATGATTTACTGAAGATAAATAATCTTGTCAGGCATCTTTAGAACAAGATTCATTTAATTCAATTACATATTAAAAGACTCACAATGCAGCCCAAAAATCTTATTTAGTTTTAATCACTATTCTTCAAACCACTATGTTTTACCCATTTGTCAGCAAGTTTTTTTAAGGAAGTGAAAATCATAAAAAAACAGAATAATTTTGTATGATCAAAAAAAAAAAAAAAAAAAAAAAAAGATATATATTAATACAAAAACAGTCTTAAATAGTACGGGTATGTTTGTAGCAATAGCCAAAAATAGATTGTATAGGTCAAAATGATCAAATTTTTCTTTTATGCCAAAAATCATTAGGATATTAGGTAAAGATCATGTTCTGTGAAGATATATTGTGAATTTCCTACCATAAATATATCAAAACTTAATTTTAATTAGTGATATGCATTGCTAAGACCATAATTTGGACAACTTTAAAAGCAATTTTCTCAATATAAATTTTTTTTGCACCCTCAGATTCCAGATTTTCAAATAGCTGTATTTTGGCCAAATATTGTCAAATCCTAAAAAAACACATCAATTAGAAATCTCAATTGAAAAAAAGCCTTATGACCTGTTTGGTGGTTTCCAGGGTTACTTATCTGTTATGTTGAATGACCATGGTTTGTGACCGTGAATGATGTTTTGCCAAAAAGGGAAAGAATATTGTCATTGTTCACATAACTGCAATGCTTTCAGTTTTAGTCTTTATCATTAAATTAGTTTTAACAATACTCCAGAGTAAATTAAGTTTATCACAATTATTCACATCTACTTATTTACATGGCTTCTTCCTAAGTAACTTCTAGCAAAAAGGTTTTGGCACAACAGTTCTCAGAACTTATGAAAAACAGTAAGACATAGTCCTTTTTAGACTGAAAATGCAAAGAAAAGTTTTTTTTTTTCATCCACATTTTGACACTTTGTTTTCACAAAAGTTATTTGTGTAAGCTTGAAAGTAGACCATTTATTTGCATTTAATATGTTTTCTATGTATAAAACATAACTTTAATTTAATTTGATGCAGTCTTGGATTTACCAAATGCATTTTCTCATAGAAATTAATATATTGTGAGAGGGACGTTTCTAAAATTTACATAGCTGATGTAAAACACATACACATCTCCAGCCTGGCACTGATTTAGTCTGACTTGGCTGGTAATGATTGGAAAGTCTTCCCAAGAGAGATCACCTATGACAGTCAGACATCCAGGAAAAAGCTGTCCTGTCATTTCCTCTCTTCAGCATCTTACAAAGCAAATTTCTGTCTCGTTTCCTTCAGTACTGCATCCTTTACCTCTTAGACAAAGGTGAAAAATATAGAGCCATATTTCACCTCATTGAGTATCTTTTTCCCCCAGTCAAAAGACATCTAATTGCTAATCTATAATCCTTTTAATATGCTCTTGCCTTTTTTCGATTGATCCTCTGCCAGGCGGAACAGCATGGCTGGGGGCTACATTAATCTTATTAAGGGTGGGTTTTAGGATGGTGCTGCAAATCCAAACAGTGCTTTTACCCAGACTATATTGCACGCCCCTCTCTCTCTTCCTTTCTTTACCTATCCTCGATACATCTCAATGCCAGACTCACCTTGCTTTTGTTTATCAGTGACAAACCTGACAAGCCCAGGTACAAAAGGGCTTTGTTGAGTGATGTTTTTTCATTAATATTTATGTTTACTTACGGTGAGGGTGAATGATGATAACTGGCCGGTATTTCTCTCTCTTTCTCTCTCTCTCTATATATCGCACACACACGCAAACACACACATCGTAATACATCATCATATTCCTTCTATATTATTCAGACAGCCCACTCATTCAGCTGTAATGTTGCCCTTCACTTTCTAAGATGGATCTAGAGGTCAAGTAACACTTGATACTGTTAAGGCCTATTCTTGGTTGTGAAGGTCTTTGTTTGAGAATGTGGACATTTTATGTCTAACTTTGAAGTTACTTTAGACTACAGCTTTCCAAACTACAAGATAGGAATAGTTGTTAAGATGCAGTCAGTGATATTTTAATATCATTGAGATATTATTAAAGATTTTGTTAAATATTTGTAACTTTTGTATTTTCTGTTTGTTTGTCCATTTTAATTAAATGTAATACATTTTTGCCTATATAGTTTTTATTAATTTCTATTTATTTAATTTTTTTAGTTATTTTAGTACATCAAGTATATATATATATATTAGTATTTAACAAAAGTGAGCACATCCCTCACATTTCAGCAACCATTTTAGTATATCTTCTCAAGGGACAATACTATAGAAATGAAAGTTGGATATATATTAGAGTAGTCAATGTGCAGCTTGTATAGCAGTATAGATTTACTGTCCTCTGAAAATAACTCAACATACAGCCATTATTGTCAAAATAGCTGGCAACAAAGTGAGTAAACCCTAAGTGATAACAGCAGTATGTTGTTAAACCATGCAAAGCCACATGTCCTATTCATCATGTTTACGTTTTTATCTGCTTGACAGGACCATACAAAGTTGTGTATCTTGTATTAGAGCAAAATTTGGTGCTTTAAGTACAATTTTCTCATACTGACCACTGGATGTTTAACATGGCAGCTCATGGCAAAGAACAAAGGATTTGAGAATTATAATTTTTGCTCTCCACAAAGATGGCCAAGGCTATTAGAGGTTCAGTAACACCCTGAAATTAAGTTGCCAGGGTCAGGGTACAGTGGCCAGGGTCATAAAGAGGTTTTCTAAGATGGGTTCCATTCAGAACACCTGTGGGGCATCCTCAAGTGGAAGTTGGAGAAGCACCATGTGCCTAACATCCAGCAGCTCTGTGATGTCATTAAACAACAATGGTGCTAACACAAAATATTGGACACTTTGGACAAGTTAATTTACTCACTTTTGTTGCCAGCTATTTTGACAATAATGGCTATATGTTGAGTCATATTCAGGGGACAGTACATCTATACTGCTATACAAGCTGTACATCGACTACTCTAAAACATATCCAGGTTTCATTTCATTTCAAGTATTATCCCTTGAGAATATACTAATATACTAAAATGGCTGGTATGCTATATTTTTTTTATTTATTTATATAAAACTTTTTTTTGTTGTTGTTTTAGTTTTAGTTAACTTTGGACAAATGCAGTCAGGCTATACTCTTGTGAATAAATTAGTTACACTGCCAAACTGCTACTAAGAAAAATTTGACAACACCATATTTGTATTTGACAACACAAGGGCTAATTAAGGGTGCAACATCTTTTTTAAATAGAACTACAAGCTGTTGTTGTTGTTGTTTTTTTTAAACAATCAGAGAAGTATTTATTTGGTACAAAAATAATGGATCTGGGTGACAGCATTAAACTTGTAAAAGAAATGCACTACAAATGAAACAAATCAAACAATAAACACTCTAATTGGGCCAGCAATTAAGTACAACACTGAAAAACATCAGCATTTCATTGCCCAACTCAGGGTGTCAAAAACTTCTTTAGAAGTTAGAACTTTAAATAAAAAAAAAAAATTAGGCATTGTGTGCCCTGACAATATATTTGATATTGAAATACATGTTGTTTTATTGCATGATTATCTGTTTGAAAATTAAAGTACTAAACAACTGTAAAAATAAATAAATAAATAAAGGCTGTTTACTGCACTGTACTGTGCAGTTTACTGTTCGTGTTTTTTTTTTTTGTTTTTTTTTTTTTACCCATACTTATAACATATTTTTTGGCTACTGCTACAAATATACCTGTGCTACTTATGACTGGTTTTGTGGTCAAGGGTCACATATCTGCAGAAATGTACTACTCTGTTCACATAGCTTTGGTAGATATGCAGCAAGAAAATGTAAAATCTTCACAATTTTGATCACACTGTGGTTTAGAGTGAAGTGGTCTTTTCCCCTCTGGACCACTTCATTAACTCTAATCCAGAGAACCAGCTGAGAAAAAGACAAGTGCAGCCATGTGGCAAACAGGCACATGGGTAATTTCTGCATAAGAAATCAGCAATCCATGAAAACAATGTCTATGCTCTATTCAAGTGCCCAAAAAACTTCCTTCAGTAAGGATTTGTTTTACAGTTTAAGTTGTTGATCTGTGTAGACTAATAAAACTTTGGACAGTTCAATTTGGTAAGCATGGGGAAAAATATCTGAGGTGCTTTGGGAAAGACTAAGCTTTAACAAACTTTTCCTGGTGCTATGTATAGACGCTCTAGAATGTCCGCTAGATTATTATGGTGCATTTAAGTTTTCCCATCGAAAATTTTTACTACGTTTTAAGTTTTTATGATTTAGATTGATTTCTATGGACACCGGAACACCAGAGCACCCAAATAGAAGGCAGTGCTCATCAGTTAGGCTGGATATTAGATAGACATAGCCCAAACAAAACAAAATAATTATATTGTAAAGTATAAACCCAAATAACTACGTCTCAATTCAAAATGATTTTGTTAAGTTATAGATTAGTGAATACAGCATGTCAAATTTAAATATCTTGCAAATGTATTTATTACCATTCACTACAGACTTGCCATGATGTTTCAAATTAACAAGTTCAGTATCATAACTCGGCAACACGTGCATCATCTATAATTTCGGTTTGTAAATAGGATTTCGGTTGGTCATTCATGTGCTCGGAACTCCGACAATAAAATTCGCTAGCAAATTAAACACGCCCCTTCTTTCTTTAGCAATATATTTACCTGCTCGCAGAAGCAAGATCAACACCTGTTCCCTCCAGTGATTAAAATCTTAACTGTATGGTTTCTTTTTGTTCATGTTGCCACCGCTTTATTGTTTATTGTTTCGCGCCCTCCAAACTCATAAAAACTCTTTCAGCGCCGGTTGCCCATATGTGGAGTGAGCTCTGTGAATGTGGAAAATGGTTGAGAGGCAGAAAACGTCTCAAACGCCTTCTGATTGGCTGAACAAAGAACATAATCCCGTCGGCTACTTTTGATTTTATCATTTAGAGTGGCCTGTGTGTGACCTCAGTGAAAGTGAGAGTCTAATGATAGTGATACGTTTCTGCATTTCTGCATTAAAGAGAGAGAACTAATGCAATAGATTATATAAATACGGAATAAATACGGAATATAAATATGACCTTGGACCACAAAACCAGTCATAAGTAGCATGTCAAAATTAAAAAAAATTTTCAATGTCAAAAATCATTAGGACATTAAGTAAAGATCATGTTCAATGAAGATGTTTTGTAAATTTCCTACCGTAAATATATCAAACTTAATTTTTGATTAGTAATATACATTGATAGGAACTTTACTGGACAACTTTAAAGGTTTTTAGATTTTAGATTTATTTTTAGATTTTTTATTTTTATTTTTATTTTTTGTATCTCGGCCAAATATTGTCCTATCCTAACAAACAATATATCAATGGAAAGCATATTTATTCATTGCTAGATGATAAGTCTCAATTTCAAAAAATGTACAAAAAAAATTTATAACTGGTTTTATGGTCCAGGGTCACATATAACAGTAAATTAAATAAAAACATGAAAGTGGTCATATGAGGTCATAAATATTATCATATTTTTATTTCATTATTATCCCTTGTCTTCATTTATAATATTAGTAAAAATAATAATAATAATATTACACTAAAGTCATTAACATTTTATATTACCCCTCTTCTGACCACCAGAATAAATCCAGCTATGTTATTTAATTTTAATAATCTTTTAATCTCTCTTTTTTTCGGTCGAGTACAAGATGATGTGTAAATATAGGTTTATATGGGACAGACATTAATCTCTGTTACGTCATAACAGTTGCAAATAGTGCAGATCAAGTCATTTCTACAGCTAATTTTTAATGAACTGCCATTTTAGTGTAAGGAAGAGCATTTTTAATTCTTACATTTAAAAAGACTAACATAAAATTGATTGCAATAATATGATATTAATATTCCACTTTAAACTAACCAGTGTGTGCAGGTTAAACATTTAAAAACTTTAAATTAAATATATTTTTGTTTGATATTGACAGCTGTTTGGAGATTTGGGGATATATTACATGTTAAAATGTTGTATGATTTGGACCAGTTTTAAAGTTTTATTACATTTTTGTTCCTGAAATCCACCCTTCTGCTGGGATCAGAATAATCCATTTTTTTATCAAAAGTATCCCAATCTTACTAAAATGTTTTGAACAATACTGAGGATTTTGTGATCTAATATGAATTCAGAATCCTTTTTTCTTTTGAACAACCTATTTTCAAGATTTGATCCAATTACTTTTGAACAACTGGCCCCAAATTACTAGCAAATTCTGATACAATCTGTCAAACATTCAAGTCTCCAATGCATGGCTCTGTGATATTTTCTAGTAATTAATTACATCACATTTATAGCTGTACTACTAACTCCGAAGAAGCAGAAAGTGGCTGACACAAAGCTGGAAATATCAGTGGTGTTTGAAAATGTAGGAAAATGTTGTATTGTGTCTCAAATGACACCTTCATGCATAATGCCTAATGTGGCGTGCTAACCTTCTGGCTGCCGGAGAGGGAGATGAATCCAGACAGCATGCAGAAATGGTAATGGAGGTGCTTTAGCAAAGGTTACCATCTCTCCACAGACCCAGCCCGGGCCGCTCCCTCACCTTCTTGCGTAAAAATCAAAGGAAATGTTACATCTGAATAAGCTGTAAATGCACAGAAAGTTCACACGGCTGACCCGCAGTGCTGCAATGAAAGCCGGGGAGGCATTTTGGTAGAGAACCCTGAATGTGTTTACAGCCATAAAATGTGTTTTGATTTGTCATTAGGAGTGTGGAGACTCCTAAATTGCGCTCAGAAATTTTTTATCTTTAAAAGCTAAAAAAAAAAAAAAACAAAGAAGAAAGGAGACTATTCATTTTTTTAATGCTAGACATTCTCCTAAGCTAATAGCCCATATTTTCTGTTCTCTCCTCACATTTAATAAACAAAAAGCGCAACGGCTATTTTGAAATTCCAGCGCTGTCCTGAAACGCCCCCCTTCTAGTCATTTAATAGTCTGAGGGGGAAACGTGCCCACCGCTGTGGCAAACTTTCAGGAAATGATGAGTAACAGTTTTAAGGAGGAGCAGTAATGGCGCGTTCACTCTCACAGTAGCAGAAGAGATTCAGGAGTGATTAATGAAAACAAATTTTTCATGGCAATTAAAATGATTAAAGCCGGAGGGCCTTTTTGCTGTTACCCTGAATTGCTCCAGGAACAAGGCGGCAACAAAGCTGCGAACCAAAATTGCATTAGTAGTGGAGGAGAACTGTATTAAAATGCAAATGTACAGCTGTTAATAGTTCTTCAAAAACCAATAATCCCCCACAGTCAGTCATGTGTCAGAATGGTTAATGGAAAAATATCCCAGAGGCACACAGGGTCCTTTTCCATTCCGCTTCTGATTAAAACAGAAATTCTGCAGAGGCAAAAGCAGAGCTCGGAGTGGGATGGGATCGGCTGGGATGGCTTAATGTTGGGCAGGAGACCAAAACCCATTGTTCGGAATTTCCCTGACTTTAAGGCATGCTTTGTCCCCCCTGGGATGGCTGTGAAGTGCTAAGCAGGGAAAGAAAGCTACTAAATCTGATCTGGAGGTATTAAAGCTATTTATCATGAAGGTGTTTAGCGCATAATCTGTATCGAGCAACATCTGAATTAAATACACACGATAGCGACGGAAACGGTGAAGGAGGGGGTGGGCGCGGGCGTCATAATTGAATAAATACTGCGTTTGGTTATCCTGTCACTTAATTATGATTCCGCCGCAGGTTGTGTTATAGAGATCGAAGCGTTCTGACCCACCAGAGGGAGAAATGCTGTTCTGTCTCTCATTCCTGCACAGGAGGGGAGCTGCCAATGGACCAAACAAGTTGATTAAGAACATTATCATTTAATAGGTTTTGGGGAACCAGTAACAACAAGCAAAACATATAATGATTTTAGTTTTTTTATATCTTTGCATAACATAATGGAGTTTTTTTTATTTCACTGTTGTTTTAGTGAAGTCTTATCTAGCTGTTTTCAGTCACAGCAAAGCAGTTTCAAAGGCCTAACAATCATAAAGCAGTATAAAAATACAGATAGCTAGCTAAAAAGTGTATAAATCACTTGTTTTTATGAAGTAGAACTGTTAAACAGTGACACCAGCAGGTCAATTTATAGCGTGAGTCTGCGTCTCTCTTACCTCCCCTGAGCCCACTGAGTTTTAACAGACACACTAAAGTGTACTGTGAGTTTAGTAGGGGGGTAACTGAGAATGAATGGGGAAAAGTCTTGATGTGATTGGATATGACTGGTTATGATTCGCTGTGATTGGTTCATGTGATAAATCTCGCCTTTTGTTTGTGTGCATTCCACATTCGTAAATCAGTCTGAATGAACAATATAATTGCGTTAATAGGAAGACTAATAGAGTGTTTTCACGATGCATCATCAGTCGGCCATATTGGCAGCACTGAGAGTAAACAATGCTGCTGAGCTGAATAAAACTTGCATATTTTGTTAATTATTGCTGCTGAAAATGAACAATTATTGTCATGTTTTGGGCTGTACTAATCAGTCAAAGCAGGAAAAACATTTGGAGTACTGCCATAAGTTATAACAAATCAAGGAAAAGAGTGTGAAAAACTGTCTTAGGGACAAAAGGCATTTGTGGTTGGCCAAACTAAACCAGGATTTCCACAACATTTGTGTTTGTTCTTATCATTTCTGGTCAGGTAGGTGAAATATGAAGCTAATATCTTAAGTTATACTGCTTGTATGTATCTGTACCACCTATTAACTTTAGTTTGTCTAAATATTTTGACCTTTTCTGCTTACTAAGTCAGTCTCAATATGATTTATCAACTTCCACAAGTTTTTTCTGTAGTTTAGACAGCATAAATGACCAGAACAGCGTATTCAGTAGTACATTAACCATGCAATATGTGACCCTGGACCACAAAACCAGTCATAAGGTTTTTTTTTTTTTTTTTAATTTAAATTTAAATAAATAAGCTTTCCACTGATGTATGTTTTGTTGTGATAGAACAATATTAGGCTGAGATACAACTATTTGGAAATCTAGAATCTAAGGGTGCAAATATTGAGAAAATCGCCTTTAAAATTGTCCAAATGAAGTTCTTAGCAATGGATATTACTTTTCAAAAATTAAGTTTTGACATATTTATGGTAGGAAATTTACAAAATGTCTTCATGGAACATGATCTTAACTTAATATCCTAATCCTAAATTTTGGCATAAAAGGAAAATCTATAATTTTGACCCATACAATGTATATTTTGGCTATTGCTACAAATACCCCAGCGACTTATGACTGGTTTTGTGGTCCAGGATCACATATATGCTGTTGTTTACATCTGAGTATCACCAATATGAGCTCACATCCGGGTAACTGACTAAATCATGACGTAAGTGCAAACCCTCTATAAAAATGAAAAAACAACTCACACACTTATATATCACCATTTTGTCAAGTCAAAATCAAACTTCAAATAGCCTGAAAACATGATTTGTGTGTTTTTTAGTGAACAATCAGCTTTTGAAATTAAAGGTACATCTCTGCGTCTGTGACCAATATTTACCAAGCATTGATGACTGATGATCCTGAAATAGATTTATTATAAAATAGAACTGCTGAACATCTTTTCAATAGAATTTATAATTGTGTAAATGAAATATATAGTTTAAATTGTTACTGCCTTGAGTTATTATGTTGGAATAAATGTAAAATGATTAAAAACACTAAACTGATTAAATTTATACATGGTTTTAATAAATAAAATATCCTATTAGTTACATTGTTAATGTAAAAACACAATATAGATTTTGTATTCTGGTATTCTAAGTACCGTTTATTCATGACTAGACATGAATTTACATTTAAAAATGCAAGGAATTTGCCTCCTCATTTCAGAACACCACTGCATGCCACTGATAGATAGATTTGAGTCTGATTTTTGACAAACAGAGCCCTAACATTTCACACAACCTCATCTTTTATGTTGATTAGAAAGAGAAAATTTAAGGCAAACTTCAGACAGCTTCAAAATGAGTCTGTCTGCAAAACCCCTGTGGACAAGTGATGAAGACACAAACCTAGCGCCCTCTTTAATTACTGATAAGTTGCGAGCCAGCTAAACTCAGTGGATTGTTCCCGCCGGAGGCCCTAATCACTTTAAAGCGGACCGCTGATCCTAACTGCTGCATTGGAGTGTCTGTGGCAGTCCGTGCTGCTGAAACAGACACTATCAGTCTGCTGGTCTCACTCGATCCCATTTCCTGCCACTGAAACATAGTGCATCTGCAAATTAAAGATCTCCCTTTTCAGTAGACTCTACAAAACCTCAGCTGCTCATGCTGGGAAATGGGAAGCAGATTTACTATGAGATAGAAAAAATACTAAAGTGTAACAAGAGTATACAGTACTTCTTGTGAGATTTCTGTATAGTTTCAAAAGGGCTATAATATTTCACAGTTGTAAAAAGCTTTAATTTCATATCACATTGTGAGCAACACACAATAACAAAGACTTCACCTGATAAAACTTTCAGTATTTTATTCATTTGTACATCTCCATCCCCTTGTTCCCCCTGAAAGTAAACATGATCATACAGATGATAAGTACTTCTAATATATATTTTTGACAGTTTTACAGCCCCTGTACAAGAGCATGGATTTCATGGAGTTCACATCTACATCAGCAACATCAGTTTCTTTGTCCAAAGAACCGAGAACAAGCATATATGGGATTGGGAGCTGAGAGAGAGAAAGAGAGAGAGAGAGAGGTTTTGGGTTAACAGACAATGAGTGAAGGCATATACAGAAGCAGCTCCATCAGGATCAACTATGTACAATACAAACCATTCATACAAATTAGGCTCTAGGATATAGAATTCATTACATTACAGTGTATTATAAGTGACAATGAGCAAGCCCTCCAACCATTCCTGGATCTCATTAAACTACCGGACGCAGCTCGGGCCGAACAATCCGCAATTATTACAGTACAGCTTCTTTGTAATAGGTAGAAAACATGCCTGTAGTTTAAGGCCTGCTCATAACCAGCAGAACAAAGCCATTGACCTCATCTTTGAGTCTTTGGGCCATTGGGCTGGGAGGAATAACTCAAGAACGGGTGGGCTGTTCGAAAGTTTGTAGGTGGAGGGAACATTGAGATTCTGATTGCGAAAAATTCTCCTGCGACATCGCTTCTGAGGCGAACTACCATCTAAACGAAAAAGTCCTACTGTATCTACACCCTCGTGGCCTCTTGGCAGTTCTAATAAACATGTACGTACTTGAACAAATAAACTAATTAAACAAATACTCAAAACCAAATCAAACACTTGCACATTTCTAACTTAAAACGGAACATTTAGTAAGTCTACATGGTCATACAAGCAACACCCCACTGGTAAAAGAATATTCGAAGAACATTAAAAGATATATAAACAATAAGTTAACAATCAAAATCAAATCAAAATCACTACGTTGTGCCCTCAAATGAAAGTTTTCATGTGGTACTTGTGCAAATAGCCAAATTCTTCTTTTTGCAAGTCGCTTTAATAGATCCGGGCCATGAGCGCATGGTATGGGCAGTACGGGGAACATGTATTTGTTGTGGATGGGGAGAGAGCTCCATCCTTGCCTCTCGTTGTCCTTCGTGTGGTTGACGTCAGCGGCTACCTTCAGCCGGAAGGGAAGTAAGGAGTATCGCTGTGGTAGTTATAATCTGGGCAGACTTTCTGCACTAGCTTGTAGTCGGTGCTGTAGAAGGAGATGTAAATGCAAATGACTTTGAAGGGCTTCGAGCAGAGCCAGGATACGTGGCTTTGCGTCTGCTCCTGGTAACATGTCTTGGACGGGTCGAAGTTGCAGAGCGTGTTCTTGGAGCCCCTCTCCACCTTCTCGTACTCGATGCGGCAGTTGAAGGACTTGGAATCCTTGGAGTCGATGACCGACTGCTGGGCCGTCAAGTCAAACTCGACGATTTTGCTGGGCGGGACCAGGCTGACGGACACGTTGCCCTGGCCTGTAGAGTTATGGCGGAAGAAGACACTGAAGGTGCCATTACCGTGATCGACGATCTTTCCAGTGATCAGGAGGTTGAGCTTGACCGTTTTGATGTTAGAGTGGAAATCGCCCCAGCCGAACATTTTCTTGAACTTGCCCGTCTTGACCATCGGCCGCCGTTTGGCTCGAGGCCTGGAGTCCTGCAGGTCCGTGGTATTCCTCAGCCAGTCCCACAGGTCCTGCTCTGAGTAAGGCTCCGGAGTGTCATAGTGCAGGTCCAGGGCTGTTGCGTTTTCCTTCCCGTGGAGAGTCTGTGATAGCAGTCGACTGATGGATAAGTCCTTACTGCTTTCTGTCCATATATGCTTTAGCGTCGACTTGGGGCTCCCTGATTTGAGCAGCTCCGACTTCCCCGGGATGGAACCGTGGGCACTTGAAACCTAGGAAAGCAAGATGGAGAGGACGTTATTGAGCTGTCTTAACCTTAAAGCTGCAGTCCGTAACTTTTTTGGTTCAAAATTATACAAAATCAATTTTTAAGCACATAACCAGCCAGTGTTCAAAACTATCACCTTACTTTAGCCCAATTCACAACGGTTAGCTTATAATAATGTTTTTAAATTGAGTGGTACGGGTAGGTTTTCGCAGGAAATTCAAGCATGCCACTGCTTCATTACATCATATCTGTAAACATAAAGAAGGCGTCCCGGCTAGTAGCTTTATCGCTGTCACGAATCATCCCGCTGTGGCTCCGTCCTCTCTCCTCTAGAGGGATCCTTCACTGCTCTCATGGACCATAACACACTCCATCTCCCATAATCCCTTTCAGTGACTTTTGAACTGTTACCTTCACCCCTATCGGCCATCTTGCTCACTACCCCCTTTACTATAAATACAGCTTCATTTCCATTTCACCCTCGCAAAGTCTTGATTAGGTAACTCTGTCAATTCCGAGCATTATTTCCCGTGTTTGTTTTCCCGTTGCCATCTCTGTCTGTGCCCTGGTTCCTGATCCTGTTCTGCCTGCCCCTCGACCCCTCGCCTGCCTTTGGAATACTCTTGTTAGCCTGCCGCCTACCCTGACCCACACGCTCGGACATTGACCAGTCCCTGTTTGTTCTACGTTGTTTCTGTTTGTTCCTGCCTGTCTGACCACGATTACTGTTATTCATAAAGTTTTGCGAATGGATCCTCCTGTGTCATACCCCTTTGTTACAATTGCATGTGAGAATGCTGCAGGTGCCGGATAGTTTATAGCCTTTTCTCACAGCGGCTGAAATAATTAAACTTATCATTTTGTTTGCGGAATGTAATCCAAAAAGTTTTTATGAAACATAAGTGACTGAAATTAGATTACTCCAGTTTTAAATGTACATTTGATTGCAGATAGCCTACGTGGGATTACATACATTTTGTATTTTAAAGAGAACCGGTCCTAAGGAGGAATGATTTGCTTTTTCGGCTAAAAGAATTTCTTAATATGAAATTTGAATTATATGTCAATCAGAGATTAGACTGTACAGAAACAGAAACAGGGCTAACTTACACACTACGTACATGTAGTTACGCAATGCTGATGTTGTTAACATGAACAATTTGAGAACAAAGTATAACAGTAATAATAACTTGCTAGCTTGATGTGATGTGAGATAACCGATTGTTAGATTTAAACAGCGTTTTTCCTCAGTTGGTCATAACAAAAGTTTTAGACTTGCTACTTACTCTTAGATGACAGTATCCGGTGAAAATTCTTATTTGACCCATATATTTGAATCGGTTAATCTGTAATTCCTAAATACAGTGAATATCCACAACGGTGTGGTGACTGACAGCTACCAAAACATTTGACTAATCCGCAGCACAACCCACGCATGGAAGATAATTCCGCACTTAACTGCAATTGCAGCTTTTCAGACAGAGATGGCGACAAAGAGGCAAAACTTACGGACTGCAGCTTTAAAGAGCTACAGAAGACGCATAATGCAAAACAAGCGAGCATTTCATCCAGCGCCGTGCAACAGGAAAAAGGAATTAAGTGGATATTACTCTTGATTCGGGAGATATTGACCCCTCACCCCCACACAATCATGTAGTCTCCCACTCAACAGACAGATCAAATGGATTAGGACGAGGGGGGAAAAAAAGATAATCGATCGAGCCTGCAAGCTTCAATTTGCAACGTGTTAGCTGACGGGAGCCGTCTGGGAAATGGAACGAAGCATGGCGAATGAGAAAAAGAATACAACGATCAAACTCGCCGTGTCGTGCGGTCGGGGAGGGGATCCGCTGGCCCTCCCTGATAATACCGGTGACTATTCTTTGAGTAAAGAGCAGACTATTAACCAGCCGGTGCTCCTTGAATTGATGATTGATGAACCACAGGGTTCTCTCCATTTAGTGCAGATGAGTGGAATTAGGTCCATACAGGGCCTGGCGGAGAGCCGTGACATTGATTGCCTGATTTCTACTGTAAGACCTGACAGCAGATCCGTCTTGCGGTGGTTTTTGCATCTCGAGGGTTACCCCTGGGATCGATAGTTAGAAAATAAGGTCTCGCTACCAATCTGCCCGACCCTTCGGACAGAATTGCCTCACAGCACGTGCAAGAGCGAGGGCGATACGGTCCATTTTAAACACAGCGCTGGGTGGGAGCAAGTCCACGTGGCTCACTTAAGCATTTCACGTTGTGAACCTGAAAGGTAATCGATATCTGACTTGACGAGTGGTTCAAAATGCAAATGCAAGAGTTTAAGTTAAAACTTGGGAATTGCACGGTAGCAAGCCTTGCTGTGTTCACAACTCACATTAAGTATTTTGTAAAAAATGAATGAATAAAAACACATCTCAACATGCACCGCTACCTGACAAGCACCCAGACTAGTGATGAAGAACCTTGGAAAGAGAGTTCAAATATGTTTCCGATGAAATTAAGGATCATTACTCTTCCTCATGCGTGGAGTAAGAGGCCTTGCCCTGTACTAAAGGAGAGTAATATGTTTTGCGCTCTGGGAGCGTGATTAAAGACAGAGTTATTATTTATTAATGGCTAATTGCTGAAGGGGCAATACAAACATTCCAAGGCTGAGCAAGTTTCAAGGAGCTATTTGTGTGAAGTTCAGTGCAGCCTGACCGACTGGGAGGGCACTTGCATTGATAAATGGATCTTTACAGTGCTTGTTTGAACAAAATGTTGAGGGAAAAACTTGTTTTCATGTTTATGTATTCATCATCCAATGCATTAATACAATAAAACACTTTAGCAAGTGTCCTGAGTAATGTAACATACAGTCAGGATATAGTCAGCTACTGATATCAGTAATTATTATTTAATAATTCTTACTACTACACTATACAATATATTCATGCTAATTAAGTCATTAATGAGTCTCATAAGTGTTAGAATTGTATCTCTTACATTTAAAAGCAGCCAGTTAAAAGGTAAAGGTAAATCCTGAGACTTGCACTGAAAAACAGGCCTGGCTTCAGTGTCTAACACTTTGCCTATGGCTAGTCTGTGTCTGTCCACCTTTGGCGACCTTAAAAAGCTGACACATGGACAGCGCAAACAGCAAAACACTGGCCAGGAGTCAGTTCTCCTGGGCATAAAGCCTGCACACATAGCGGATGTCTGAACGCAAGCCTCGGTCTGTCCAGTCTGTCTTGCCGTGACGGGCTTGGATCCAGCCCGACTGCTGGAGCTTTACGAAGCCAGCTGCAGTGCTCACCTGAGGCAACAGTGCATCTGGTAAACACATTCAGGGGGGAGTCACGGCCAAGCCCTTCCCACCTCACCCACTGACAGCCGGCCAGCCAGGCACAAACAGCTGGGCTCCCCCAGGCACTGCACTGCATCAGGTCAGCAAGAGCAGCATGTGTACACCAATCTGTGTGCCTGGTGTGAGTCTTAATGAGTCTGCCTGCTTTAGGAACTTCAAGGCTGACAGATCAGATCATATTGGTTACATTCTTAATCCCAACAGCAAGCCCAACTACAACAAACATTATAAATATTTAAAGGCTTTTACAAATGCAAACATGGTTCATTCAGACAATACAGGAGTCAGGACATCAACGCTGGGAGTGTGCAAAAAGCAGTTTTTAAAATTAATTAGTTGAAGGACTGCATAAATGGCTGTTCTGGACTGTTTTTAACTTGACACAGCATCTAAAAAACACAAAAGCCATGATGGGACAATCAAAAACCAATGCAAGATGTCCATCTAAATATTAGTGCTGGGAAGATCTAACATTTCCAAAATGGATTTACTGTGGAAATATTCAAAGAAGTAAAGCACATCATGTTGTCAGCAGAACTTCTAAAATATATATTAAAAATATATAATATAATATAATTTATATAATATGGATTTGGGTTCGGTGCTCACACTTGACATGTGTGACCTATTAAATATAACTATAAAATATAATTAATAATAGCAATCGTAGTATTATTGCACTTTATTAAGTTAGGTTGTTTTAAAAATATTTGTTAAATATGTATGTATGTATGTATGTGTTTTTTTCATATACGAAAAATGCAGAAATTGAACCTGATCCAACTTTTTTTTTATGACAGACGAACATTTTGACACTGTGTGTAAATGTGACTGACACAATGTGAGGCCGTATTTATTTTTTTTAACGTGCAAAAATTTCAGCCAAGAATTTCAGATTTAGTGTGCAAGGACCTTGAGTCTAATATTTTCATATACTTTTTTTTGGATTTGGGAAACAGAAAATTGAACCTGATTTGAATTTTTAATGCCGAACGAAAGTTTCTGATACAGTGTATAAATGTGATTGACACGATGTGAGGTTGTATTTATTTTTTAACGTGGCAAAATTTCTGACAAGAATTTTGGATGAGTCTGCCTGCTTTAAGAACTTCAAGGCTGACAGATCAGATCATACTGATCTATTTTTAGTTTAGTTTTTTTTTTTTTTTTTTTAACTGATGAAAATTTCAGAGGCAATGTGAAAATGTCAGGCAAGAATTTTGGATTCAGTGTGCAAGAACCTTGAGTCCAAAACTTTTAGATGCATTTTTTCGAATGCGCAAAACACAGAAAATGTAACCCGATCTGATGCTTTAATGACGGACAAAGTTTAAGTGCAGTTTGTAAATGTGATTGACACAACATGAGGTCATATTTATTTATTAATGTGCCAACATTTCAGAAAATAATTTTGGATTCAGTGTGCAGGGACCTTTGTGTCTGAAATTTTAATGTGAAAAATTAAAAGTAAACCTGATTCGTTTTTTTTTTTTATGATGGATGAAAGTTTTGGATGCAGTTTGTAAACATGATTGACACAATGTGAGGTTGTATATGTTTTTTAACTAGTGAAAATGTAACACGAGAATTTTTTTATTCAGTGTGCAAGGAGCTTGAGTCCGGAATTTTCGGCTGCGTTTCTTCATATGTGAAAAACAGGAAATTTAACCGATCAGATTTTTTTATGATGAACGAAAGTTTCGGATGCAGTGTGTAAACATGATTGACACAATGTGAGGTTGTATTTGTTTTTTAAAGGGTGAAAATTTGGACGAGAATTTCAAATTAATTGTGCAAGGACCTTGAGTCTCTGAAATTATTGCATGCATTTTTCGTATGTGAAAAAATCCAACAAAATTAAACCCAATGTGATTTAAAAAAAAATTTTAATGACAGATGAAAGTTTTGGATGCAGTGTTTAAACGTGATTGACACAACGTGAGGTCATATTTAT
Source organism: Cirrhinus molitorella (assembly GCA_033026305.1). Taxonomy (NCBI): domain Eukaryota; kingdom Metazoa; phylum Chordata; class Actinopteri; order Cypriniformes; family Cyprinidae; genus Cirrhinus; species Cirrhinus molitorella. Next base: position 6,913,140 of record CM065131.1, read on the forward strand.
TTTTTTAACAGGCAAAAATTTTGGAGTCATTGTGCAAGGATCTTGAGTCTAAAATTTACGAAAAACATAAAATTGAACCCGAACCGATTTTATTTTTATGACGGACGAAAGTTTCGGATGCAGTTTGTAAACATGATTGACACAACGTGAGGTCGTTTTACTTTTTATTGTGTGAAAAATTTTGCGCAAGAATTTCAGATATGCTTTATTTCGCATTGAAAAACACATAAAATTGAACCCGAACCAATTTTATCTTTATGACAGATGAAAGTTTCGGATACAGTGTGTAAATGTAATTGACGCTACACAAGGTTATATTTGTTGTTTAAAGGGTGAACATTTGGATGAGAATTTCAAATTAATTGTGCAAGAACCCTGAGTCTCTGAAACCTCACAAAATGAAACCTGATTTTTTTTTTTTTTTTTTTTTATGACAGATGAAAGTTTTAGATGCAGTGTGTAAACATGATTGATACAACGTGAGGTCATACAAGCGAAAATTGTGTCATTGTGAAAGAAATTTTCGTATATGTATTTCGTATATGAAAAACATAAAATTGAACCCAAACCGATTTTATTTTTATTCATGTACGTTTTTTCAAGTGTGAAAAACACAGAAAATTTAAACCAATCAAATTTTTTTTATGACTGACGAAAGTTTAGAATGCAGTGTGTAAACATGACCCATGACACATCGTGAGGTATTCATATTTTAAGGTCCTTGCACACAGACTCCGGAATTCTCAGATTGGGTTTAATTTTCTGCATCCAAAAATTTTAGACTGTGTGCAAGGACCTTTAGTTGATCAAAAATGTTTTTTGTGCATTAAGAGCTGTCAACCATGTCCATATGCAAATAAGCGGTCTGATCTTATTTACACAGCACATTTTTTATTTTGGTCACACACATGCAACTGATAATATATTGTAATATAATAAATTACATAATATATATGATATTTTATTGTATATATAATAAAAAATACCCTAAATATTTATTATAAGACAGGCATGTAAAATGTAGTATGTAGTATAGTATTTTTTAGAATTACAATCAGTCACGTACAGAATGGTGTGCAACAGAAAATTACACTGCAACATGAAGAAGTAAAAATGTAGTGAGCAGTTTAACACCAATAACCATACTTAACCTTGAAATACTCGCTCTTTGACTGCACTGCAGTACCAACCAACGGCAAGAGTCAGACCCTGCTTGCCTAACATAAGCCAGAGCTACATTTGGTCCTAATTAATGATAGCAGATTAAATGGAATAATTACGCAGGCTAATTCTGAAAATGCAATTATGTTATTGCCGCACATTTGTGTTTCTATTTGAATGTTCATTTCCACTAATTAAGGTATTAATATGCATCAATAAGTCAACTACAGTGTTAGCTAGCATATTATTGACACATTGATTACATCACCAAGGCTGTTTACTTAGTAAGTGAAACATTACAATGTGCTTGTTTCCAGCAGCATTTCTGCAGGTGTACATATCTTTACAACTGGGACAATCAAAGAGAACATTTAAATTAGCTTTTTGAAAATCATAATCAGCCTTGGCTTCAGGGGGTGTCCTTTAAAATGAAATGATCAAGATTATTATTATTATTTTATATGACATAAAAATCGAAAGAGAAATTGAAAATTGAAAGAGTGTGTGTGTGTGTTCTAATATATTATTATATTACAGATTTTATATAGACTTAAAACTGCCATACTTATGTCTACATTATGAAGGTTAAGCACTCATGCTGTGTGAGGTAACTTCCTTTCAGAGTCATATTGTCTCTTTGACAGAGCTGACGTACGAAACAGCAGGTGAACTAAAGGTCAAGTGATAATGACCATTGTTATAATAGCTTTTGTAAAACAACGGTAGTAAGGGAATGAGCAGAGAGAGTAGATAAAGCCTGGAGTAGAGAAAGAACAGCCTCAAACTGTGACCCTGAGAGCACTTTTCACCACTTACCTTTAAGCTACAGAAAAAAAGTAAACGCAAAGTGAGAGGAGAATTACGAAAACACGTCCGCCTGAGATAAACGTCCCAGAGAAAACACGGCCCTTATCAATAAAACCGCTAAGTCGAGGCCAAAAACCTCCACCGTGCAAAACAATATGCCATAAAAATGTTCATGGGATCATTCCGGTACCTCACTTTAACAACCTCCCAAACAACGTTTACAGCCTGGGAGATGAGATAAAACGGTGCATATCTTCTTCCTCCTCAGCAATTCACTGCCATCCACAACCTAGACGTTTAAACAAGGCACCTCATGCTGCGGCCGTCCTGAGAGAAATGAAAAGGAAAGGCAAAAATGAAGATGGATTTCAACTAAATCCACTTCTGCTAACAAAGCACTCGCAGGCTTTGCCAGCCCCCCTTTCCTCGCTGCCTGCTGCTTGCGTTTGGTTTGTAGGAGTGTGAGGCATTGCACGGGCCCATTAGCGGCATAACTAAGCACTGTGCTTTGGGATGGGCCGCTGGGGCAGAGGTACGCTTGCTGCAAGAGTTGGACAGCTGCTAAGCAGCCATGGAATATCAGGCTGTGACCATGCACTAGAACTGCCTAATGGTGTCATAAGAAGACCGTTAGACGCACCATTAAAGCAGGCTGTCATGCTCGTTGTGTAAAGCTGCCAGTGTGTGTTTGTAACAATGCCTGTGGACTCCCCTGATACACTCAAGTAGGTTTTGCAACAGAAATGTAACACAGGCCGTACAGAAACCGTTCCGTATTTCATCATCTGAGATGCAAACAAACACAAAGTCATTTGGTCATATTAAGCATATTCACATTTTTACATTCGTAAACAGTTAAAGGGAACCTTGGGTATGGCTTAACATAACAGAAATGAAAGCGCAGCGTAAAGTTCTACCAGGATGACTCTAATGCCACATTATTCATTCATAATTACCGCGACAGCCAATGCCAGCTTAACACCATGTATAAAAAGACCAAACTTACTCTTCTATTCGGCTGCCCATAGGTGTCGTAGCTGAAGTTCCCCTCCATCCTCCCCACCACCACCAGGTTGGCTACCATCCATACTACATCAGGGGTAGGCTCACCCCTGCCTTCATCTTCAGGCAGGAAATGCCAGTCTACCACAGTCACAGATTAAGGATGGAGCCCACGCCAAAGAAACTGCCAATTTATTCTGTCTTATTATTCTATCAAATAAATTTTGTTCAAATTTCTATCGCCTCAGAGTCTCTCTGGTAGAAATGATATTTCTTACTGAAATATGTAGTAGAAAAAACCCATGAACGATTTACCTTATTTAAAAAGTCCACATCGGTTTATACATATTTTGGACTATTTTTACGCAACACAACGGAAAATAAACTGACCACAGCTACTGAAAGTGCTTACAGATGCCGGTAGATATAAGCGTGGACTTAAACCAAATGCCGTACCATTGATATTTCCCCACAAGGAGTCTACACTCCCCTGGATATTGAGTGAAATCCACGCTGAGAAACTCCTTCAGTGGCTGCAGCGTCATGACAAGTGTCGACATGTTTGCATCCTGTCAGGATGGCATCTAGCATTTCTTGTCTCTGCCGTTTGTAAGCTCTTTCAGTAGCTGTGGTCTACTAAAAGCCTCAAAGGCATCAGGGCTAAAGTGGAGAGAACAGTTTTATTTGCCCACAGAAATCTTTCCATTGTTCTCTTCTCTTCTTATCGCTCGGAAAGCAGTGAAGACTTACATTGCTTCTCTCGTTGCCCCACACATCTTATCAGTATTTTCTGAGTTGTTTTGCGGTAAAAATAGCAACACGTAGTATCAAGATGGAGTTTAGCGATGAGTTTTCACTCAACCACTTTGTGTTCTGTCATGAGATCTCGATTGTATTGTTTGCATCTGTGATCGCTGAATAAATGCACTTACTCAACGGCTATTGTTTGAACAGAGAAACACAGGCTATTGCATTTTGGAATTACTATTTGGAACTTCACTGTTAAATATAAAAGCCTGTCATGAATCAATAAACTAGATAAGGTAAAAATAAACCATGTATGAGTCCACTTTCTATTGATTTGTGCTTATGGTGGTGGAGCATCCATAAGGAACATTTCCCCAAATTTGTAAAATTAGCTAAAAAATACCTGTGTTCCAGCAACTAGCTCCCTATCTGTGAGGGTTTTAAGGGTTTTTGACAGACTTGTATTCTTAGCTTAAAAAGCTGTTACCAAACAAATGAAATCAATATCAACAAAATTAATCTTTGCAGAAGTTGCATATGAAATGGCATTTAGATGTATTTACACATTAATGCAGCTATATTTGTATATAATTATTTTAAAAGTGAAAAGATGCTGAAAATGTGAACTTAAAACCGCCAGTAGGTGTCAGTAAGTCGCTGTTAATAAGTGAGTCATTGCGACTGAACCGAATCATTTAAACGGTTGATTAATTCAGGAACTAAACACAGTCATGTTGCTGAGAGACGCAAAACACTGCTGTGGCTGTGTTTTGCATGATTTTTGTTTGCAGAATTGAGCAAAAACATGAAATATCCTGTCTAAAACTAAAAAGTCTTTTAATATTAACTATTAACTATTTAATATTAACTTGTTTATAGAACTGTTGTATAAAATCAACATCACATTTGTAGTCATGCTGATTTTTGAAGGAAAAAACGCCACTCTTCATGTGATATTGATTAACCATATGAAATGATATAAATACATTTTCTGCCCCCATATCTTGAATTATGTGATCATTCTAAATGCATTTTAATAGACTGAATCATGCAATGAAAGAAGGCATTACTAGACTTCCTCACGTAATGTAACATTATGTGTGCACTCTATAGGTGTGTTTTTTTTTTTTTTGCAATATACTCGATAATGTCAAATCGCACATTGTTAAAACAACAAATCTGAGAATCTTTAAGGCATGATTTTTTTTTTAACAGGTCATAGCATTGATTTTTTGTTTGTTCTTTTCCATGAGGTTCACTTATAATTTTAATGAAGTTTTTGAGGGGAAAAACAAATATATATGCAGAAATAATTATTTTCAACCTTCAGACCCTGTGTCTGACATTATCTGGCAGCTTTTTAAGGCTCGTCACTAAACGATGAAAACATTATCCATATAAAACTGCCATTTACAGATAAAGCATTACAGGCAGTAGTTTAGCTGCTTTCAGATCCAATACAGTTGGCTCTTTGATCTTTCAGCAAATCTTTCTTTACAAATTCTTTCCATCACACCATGCCTCATTTACAAAATCTGCAGTCAAATGTACTAACAAATAATTCTCAGATGCGATCCAGGACAACATTAAAAAGGAAGCCAGGTCCTTTTTTAAATTTGTACAGAGACGCAAATGAGCTGTTTAAACTTCCATTTGTCCTGTTGTCGGGAGTAGCTCAAGTGCATGGACTTATTGACAAATGGAACATGCAAATGTATACTGTACCAATGTAGAAAGCGTCACTGATTATACTCGCTTCTATTTGCTTTTGATGTAACACTCGCATTCATTGTAGGCCATCAAATGAATGAACCCACAGTGGGTGGGGCCTATAGTGTGATTATGTATAACTATTCGTTGATCTCCTGCTCTGGAGGCAGTCTTATGCTAATGTATTTGCCTGTGTGACATCACAAATCCCACATGAGCAGTTTTTGGAGATTAGTTACATAAATGCTTTGTTTATAATGAGAAGGAAGTTTTAAACTGGATGTTTGGAAACTGGATAACAGTACAAAGACCTCTTACATGCCAATATATCAAAACAAATCTGATTTCTCATGCGTGAAATGGACTTAAATTAGTCCCTGACCGTCTGACTTTGATGTCACAGCTTAAGACAGACCCTCAGCAGAACTGAGCACCCATGAACCACAGCGCACTAACATATGCAAAATGCTACAAAACAAGGTTCCTTTAAAAGAGCACCCCAAAATGTAACAGTGAAAGTCTAACATCTTCTCAATACTATTCCCAAGGAGGAGCCCACAGTTCTGTTCCTGAGCAATGCAGATTTTGTTGAGCCAACTCCGCTGCTGAGCGCTGATATTTACTGTGGAAATCTTGAGACTAATGTGGCCTGAGGCTCCATAAATCAAAGCAGGCTTCCCTTTGTCAGCATCGCAGATGGCCCCGCCGCCCAATCACCCCAATTAAGAGCCGAGAAGGCGAGAGAGAAGAACACAGACGCAGCAAGACGCAGAGAGGAAAAGTAAGCGTGTGAGAAGAGAGCGAGAGGAAGAGAGGGCACCTGTCCCGCTGTCATATTCGGGGGGCCTCCTCTGATCAGTGATTCGGGGCCTTCCTCTTAGCCACTTCAGCGCAGAATTAATGATGGCAAACAAAAGCCAGCGCGTCGCTCCTCACAGCTATTTGTGGGAGACTTCTCTCTCTACTCCTTTCCCTCTGAACTAATCCTCAATGTCACACTTAATGAGATTTTAGGCTGGAATAATAAACTGAAGCTGTGCTGCTCTTCTCCAAATGATTTCTTCTACTCCTATTCTTTATTTATTTCCTTTTTCAGATCTATACCATGCCATTAGACACCTGCGCTAGCTACATCTGCAGCAGAAAGACAGACCGGAAGAGGCTGCATATCCATGCCATATGTTTAAATAACTAATATGGCGATCAAAAATTGTTTCACTATTTGGATGCATGCTGTATATGCTGTATGTTTATGCATGAGTGTGTTAATATAATATAAATATATAAACATACAGTTCATAGACATATAGCATGCAATTACAAAATCACAAATTTGGCGATAAAAGAAATTGAATATCAATTTATCATTAATATATTTGGATTAATTGCATGCTGTATGTTTATACGCATGTGTGTTTTACAAGAAAGACTGACTGATGAGGTAATTTCCTGTAATTTGAAATAGTTTCCTGGTTGCTAATACTAATATTAATTCAAAATAATGCTGGGTTTAATAAAAATGGCTTGGACTTACAAACTCAAAAGGTGTAGAAACAATATTTATTCAGAAATTGCAAGTAAATTTCACATATAATTACAAAAAAAGTACAAATAACATAACAAATTAAATGTGAAATTTAAAATAAAGTCTGAAGCAATATTTTTTTCCAAGATCTACAATAATTAAAAAATACTACTTTTTTACAGCTTCAAAAAAAATAAAAAATAAAATAAAAAATAATAATGATTGTGTTTATTAATCCCATCCATTTATGTTTAGTCCAGTCCATTTTCTAGCTAAATCCATAATATAATTTTAACACTTGCACAATACACGCATAATTCATAGGTTGGGTTAAAAAAAAAACTAAATAATAATAATAATAATAATAATTACATATATATAGTCCAGGCCATTTTCTAATTAAATCCAAAATACCTTTTTAACCCTTACACAAAACACATGTAATCCATAGGTTGGAATAAAAAAAACTAAGAAAAATAAATTAAATTATCAACAACTACACTGTAAAAAATAAATAAATACAAGAAGAAGAAGAAGAAGAAGAAGAAAAATCAGTGTATGTTTATGAATCCCATCCACATCCATTTATTTTTGGTCCAGACTTTTTTTAAAGTTACATCCAAAATATCACTTTAACCCTTGAATAAGATGCACATAATACATAGGTTGGTTAAAAAAAAAATAAAAAATACTATACTAAATGATCAACATCTACACTTAACATCAATAGCACTTCTATACCATTTTATTTCTATGTACAATCATTAACTTCATTTAAAGACCCCACACATGCATTAACACAGAAAAATGCCCTAATATCTTTCCAGGAGGAATAAGGGGCTTCACATTTCAGAAAATGTTGGTTTTGTGTCGTGCCAAGTGTATTTATACATGTGTGTTTTGCCCTTTTGGGTGAAGTGGTAGGAGGGTTCAAGAGTCAGGTAAAGAAGAGTGCTCTCCAGGGAGGCTGCCATTATAATGCACGCTCGTCGCTCAAAATCAAATTAAGCCTGTAATCCAATAAACTGCCATTTCTGCTGCAAGTGACCCCACAGGACCTCATTTCAAATCCGTGACAAGCTTTAATCAATATGATTTAGTGGTTGAGGACACAAATAATTCAGCCGAGGAGAAACGAAGCGCTGTTCTGCCACTGTCTCCGCACTGGAAATCTGCAGCGGTGTTTTATAGACGGCCTGTGGTGTGTTATAGTGCCGCATTGATTTGCGGATGCAACTGAGAGAGAGGCGAGGAAAAAGACAGGCGCTGCTATCATGAAACCCCCTCAAGGAGCATTTAACGGAAAGTCAGAGATCAATATGCTCATGTCCATCGGAGAGGGCCATTGACAGGGCTACTTACGGGTTACAGTATCTGCCATTGCCACTTTAACCTGCCGACAGGCTCTTTGCTTTCTGATAAAAAACAGCCTGCTTTCATCTCACTCTCATCTATTTGGTGACAGGTAAACCAGAAGCAATCATATCTAGATAATGCTATACTGGCTTCTCTGATAGATGGCTGATGCTTTATTTGCCCATGTAAACATTATGAATACACAATGCAATCACTGATGTTTGGCCTGGATTTGTATAATTTTTCTTTTTTTTTTGTACTGTGCTCTGAACAATATGATTAAAATTGAAATGAACAGCAAACAATGAGATGTGCATTTGAGCCTGGATTCCCCTGTCACTTTGATTTGTGTTATTTCATTCAGAGAAAATATACAAGGAATGCTAAAAAAAGGAAAATATTACAGAACAAAAGAATGACTTTATCTTTAGAGCAGGAGTTTAAAATATGCTTAATGTGGCTGCTAACCCTAGATAATTAATGGTATTTTACAATTAATTATAAAAAACATTGGTGGTGTCATCATGTTGTAGAAGTAGATTATTTGGGGACGAAATGATAAACATTTTTACAGTCCAAAAAAATATTATTTTTTGATGGTTTTAACTAGTGGTTAAAAAGAACCTTTCAGTGAACAGTTTCTAAAATAACCATTTTGAAGCATATTTGAAAAATCTAAAGAACCTTTTTGGACTATAAAGAAACTTTTCTGCATTTGAATGGTTCCATAGATGTTCAAGGTTCTTCATAGAACCACTGATGGCAATCAAGAATCTTTACTTTTAGAAGTGCAAGTGAAGATAGCAAAATAAAGTAAACTCTGACATATTATACCCAAAAATTCTTTATACAGTGGACTACTACCTGATAAAAATTCAGGACCAAAAAGTATTTAGACACTTTGACCTGACCATGTTTTGCTTAAGTACTTCTTTAATTGCTAATGCGACATTTTTACACCAGAGACTGAACAAAATAAAGCATTGCTTGGTAACTGGTCAACAAAGTATTGATAGTTGTGTAAAAATTACACAGTCATACTAACAGTTGTCTAAATTTTTGGTTGATTGTAATCCATTACATACCTTTCTATCAAAGTTATCTGACATTATCAAGATGAATTTGTTCTGACACAGTTTAAATCTCTTCTGAGTTCTTGTCATATTTTATTACCATTTTCTAAACTATAGCGAATAAACTGTCATAATGAGAAATGTTGAAGGTATCTAAATAAATTTTGTTTTGACTGCATTCTCTCACAAAAGTATTACATTTGCATTTTCTCGCAAAAGCATTGCATTTCTGAGGAATTTTGCTTTCTTTCACAGAACTTTTGCATTTCCCCCAAGAAACTTTGCAGTTTTTACAAATGTATTGGAATACAGTTTTTCCTCTCACCTCATAGTACATAGTATTTTCATTAAAAGTTTTTGGAGGAATGCAAGAGTTTTGCAAGAGAACGCAAATGTAAATGAGAGAACACAGTTTCTTTGGGTTTTAGGCTCTACTAACTGACTAACAAACTAACAAAATAATTAACTGAAAACTAATTGTCAAATCAATATTAGGGACTTTGTCCCTCTTTTACAATGCTGGTGTCAACTCCAACTCAAGTTCATGGATTGTTTTGTATGTTTTAAAGGGGACATCAGATGCAAAATTCACTTTTACATGGTGTATTGCATATAAATGTGTCTTGGCAGTGTGTGTGGACACAATCACTCTACAATGATAAAAATCCATTCATCTATTAATCCTCAAAAAACCTAAACAGTCTCAACTGACCTATTGGTAAGCCCCGCCCCTAGAACGCAGATGAGCCAATGGCAGTTGAGTATCAGCTGCACGGAGATATGGAACACGGACATCTGTAGGTTTCAGCGCCATAGAGAAACATTGGAAGATTCAAAGCTCTCGTCGCTTTGATGGTGTTTATGCTACAAAAATAATAAAACAATGTGTCCAAGGTATCTGTAACAGTGATTCCAGGTATCCTGAGAGGATTGGCAATGGAATTTAGAATTTATTTTATTATTTAACATTTATTTTCTGGTTGTCATACTCTCATTAAGTTGCCTTTTTCATCTGCTCAAGCAATTAATGTCTGTAAATATCATTAATATCTCTGGCTAAAACTAGCTAACGTTAAAGTTAGTGAGTCCATGCTAATGTACAAACCTCAGCTAACTATTCTCACGTCATGTACAGTGTAGGTCAAAAACACATAAACAAAGGTCTACATTTCAGTGCCTCTCCATAATAAACTGGTTAAATGTAAAATAATTCATCTTACACTGCGGTACATAAACAGTGTTGATCCTGGATGTTGTCATCTGCGATTGTGACGACCGCAACATGAGATTTCTTCCATTTGCATTGCGATCTGTAAACCCTCGATTTCAAATTAATCATGTTACACACCATTTAAAAAAAAATAATAATAATTTATATATCTCTAAATGGCATATTAAAGCCCTACTTAAATGCTTCTCGACAAGAGGTGGTTCTTCTGTGTTCAAAATCGACCAAAAACTTCTTTGGACAAGGTTTTCACACTGACAGCTGTCACTGTAAGACAGTGGGAAACTCTGTTTGTTTGTCTGAGGCAGCAACAGTAACTAGGTGGGGCGGGGCTTACCGATAGGTCAATTATCAAGCTGTTTGGATTTTCTGAGCAGTATGAGGTCAAACTCCTCAGGCCCCACCTACAACTACTAACAGACTGCCCCCTATTGGCATATTCCCGCTCCTCAGCCAGTTGTACTTTGTCCACCATTTTCTCCAAGCTCGAGCAGCTGTAGCAACAAAGTCTCGTAAGCAATGCAGGTGTTTTGTAGTTAGATATAAAAATGAACATAAGAGTAATTTTTCCCAACATCAGAGCCACTGAGGACACAGTGGATTAGTTTCGTTTTTGATGGTAATGTGCCACAGAATAAAACAAAAAACGGTAGAGAGGGCAGGGTGAGCAGTAGCTCATTATCATTTAAAGAGACATGCACCGAAACAGCTCGCTGTGAACAGAGCTGTTTTTGACAAGGTGAAAAGGGTGTTGTTTTACACGACCAAGGAATTTTAACCAAAGTATGTTGCAGACATTTCATGAAGACCCACTTGTGGAAAATAGGCATCCGATGTCCCCTTTAATAGACTCAATCAAGAAATTTCTCAATCTCAGAAATTACAACGACATATGCCAAACATGGACAATATGCATCTGCAAAACACCTAATAAGAATAGATGGACATTCTACAGAATGTTGGTTACATGCTACTGCATTACATCAGAAATGATATCAGAACCACTGCAGCCCTGTCTGCAGTTTGAAAGCATCTCGAATCTAATATCAGTGCAAGAAAAGTTACATCGCATTAGAAATCATCTTCCACGCTATTTCCTGCAGGGTTTACATCTGGAGAAATCCTGCGGATGCTTCAACCCACAACGTCTGCTGTCAGCTTGTAAAACATGGCGGGGGATCTGTAATGATACGAGCAACCATCTCACGACAGTGATTAGATCCAAAGATTGCTGTGCATGCTCTTAAAACGCCTAAGGAATATGAGGCAGTTTATAAGACCAGGTGCACCCTGTTGTGCAAACACCATTTTCACATAACATTCCCATATTCTAGGTTCATAATACACACATATTCACAAAAATGAGAGTCAAAGCCTTTTTTCCACATTTTCAGGGTTCAAGTCATCTTAGTTGAGTACACTTTCATTGTGATGAATGGAAACTACAACAAATATAGCAAGCTCATACTCAATAGCAAAAGAAAAAAAAATCCACAGTGTTATTTCTATGACTTTCCAAAAGAAAATCTATCTATCCATCTATAAAGAGAGATTTTTATAGTGTTAATAACTGTGGAAACATGTCATCATCGGTTAAAAGGGTTCATCACTAGATCTAAATATCAGTGAGCTTTTACAGGAAGTTCTGGAGCGTAAAGTTCAAGAAAGACTTAATTCCTCAAAGAACTAACTTTTCTTATTGATTAATGACTCAATATCTCACTGCACAGTTCAGTACTTGTATGATGCCTACAAGGAAGACTAAAGCTGTCCTTAAGGCAAAGAATGGACTTGCTCCTTATTAGGTCCTCAATACTGATATATTACTCAGTGTCTTGGTTAGTTTATCAGTTCCCTGTGGTTACAAGGTGGAAATGAGGGCCGAAACACAGGACAACATTCAATTCTTTTGTAAATACGGCAGTTTCTGTAAGTTTACTGTAGGTTTAAACTGACTAAGGTATATAATGTACAGTAATCAAAACTAGATCCTTCAGGAATACCTCTGCTTTATTTGACTGCTGCCAGTTTTGACTATCATCTTTTAAAATAATTTGAACATAAGTCTTTGGCATTTGATTTGTTTTTGAAAATGAAAGGCAGTGTTCTCCAGAAAGATGAATATTTTATTCATCCTGTAAAAGAAGAGGAAAGCATAAAGCAAGGTACTTGGTTAAAAAGAAGCGAATAATCTACAAAGGCACTCGTGATAAACACTTTAGCAATTTCACACTGCAAGAGCCTTTCCAAAAAAAAAAAAAAAAAAAAAAACCCTCCCTAATGAAATTTAAGCAATGAATCCTGAGACAGCCGAGCTTATCACTTCCCTTCAATTACCCTCCACCAAATTGCTTTCCATTCAAGCCATGTTGCCCAATTGCACTTCTTTAAACAGAGCACAGTCTAAAGTTCATTTCAACAGCGTGAAGACAGACTCTGGAGCACCTGACTGTGTATGAGCCTGGGTTCAGAGACACTAAGGGTTCATATAAAAAAACTTTCCGAAATGCAAGATACATGAGAGGCTCCGAGCTAAACAAAGCTAGGTACAAACATATGCATACATAAGTTAACTCCTGTTTCTAAGAAGCAGCTGACATGGTATTTGGTTCACATACATGTCATGCACTTAAGCTTTTCAGAAAGGCGACCTAAAAGGAATTAACAGCAATTGACGCGTTACCTTCTGCTTTTTGTGTACGTTTTGGGATTGCTCCATTCAGAAATGAAAATGCCTAGTTGAAAAAATGCCTGAAATTTAAAAAATGGTAACAAGAAATAAAATAAAAATTTAAATTGAAATTCAAATGTGACCCTGGACCACAAAACCAGCCGTAAGTAACACAAGTATATTTGTAGCAATAGCTAACAATACACTGTATGGGTGAAAATTATTGATTTTTCTTTCATGCCAAAAATTATTAGGATATTAAATAAAGATCATGTTCCATGAAGATATTTTGTACATTTCTACCATAAATATATAAAAAAAATATTTTTGATCAGTAATATGCATTGCTAAGAACTTAATTTGGACAACTTTAAAGGCGAAAATTTTGATTTTTTTTTGCACCCTCAGATTCCAGATTTTTTCAGTGAAAACTTTTGAACAGAATGGAGAGGTATACATTTTTCTTATTTTGCCTAAGTATCATATTTTTGTCATTTAGTACTGCCCTTCAGAGGCTACAGAGGATAGCTACATGTGTCCCAGAAGACAAAATAAGTAAAATTTACCCTGATCTTTAAATTCCAAAAATTTTCACCCCTCAGCTCTTAATGCATTGTGTTTCTTTCTTGAGCATCAATGAGCATTTGAATCCTCTGTAATAGCTGTATACAAGTCCCTCAGTTGTCCTCAATGTGAAAAGATCATACAATGATCGTTGGAAAGGGTTCAAATACACAAAGAATCTGTGGGACCTGAAGGATTTTTCTATAGAACAGCAGGCAGTTTAACTGTTCAGGACAAACAAGGGACTCATGAACAACTACTACAAAAACAAACAAACAAACAAAAAAAAAACACACAGCTGTGGATCATTCAGGTAACAACACAGTATTAAGAATCAAGGGGATAAACTTTTGAACTGGGTCATTTTTATAAATTCAACTGTTGTTTTCTCTTGTGGACTACAGGTAAACATATTTTATGTAAAATATCTTATTCAGGTCAGTAATAAATAAACAATAACATGCATTTTGTATGATCCCTCTTATTTTGGTAAAGTAATTAACAAATTCAGAAAGGGGGGTGTAAACTTTTGACCTAAATTCTATTTAGGGTGGCAAAGGGGAAAAAGATTTCTGGAACATTTCTGGAAATGTTTGCCTCTATGCAACCCTAACTATATTAAAAAATTATATTCTAAAATTAGTTTCTAGTTCCAGAGTTTGAGTAAATAAAACTAATACTGTGGCATTTAGATCCACTTCACTCATCATTTACAACCGGCTGTAAAAAAAAAAAAAAAAATTCAAATTCAGTCATAATGGTAAGAAATTAAGATGGATAAAAGAATAGAGCAAAATGTTCATAAGGATGATTATTAATTAGAGTGAATAATTAACGATGAAATACTGCCTGAATTGTCTATGCCTAGTGTCAAAGCTCTTTCAGATACTCACAATACTGTCACTGTGAAGAATATATTAGCAGAAATTTTAAAAAATTGATCACACTCAGAATGAACAAATATCTCAGATTAATATTTAATATAACAAAGTGACTGAAACAAACACAGTCATTCCATGATGCACCACAAAGTGAGGAATCCATAAATGGCCAGATGACTTTCTGGGTTATTTAGAGTTGTGTTTCTATGATTCATATTCTCTCTCACACACACACAAACACAAACAGATGGAGGAGAAGCGAGCGAGCGAAAGAGAGTGTGTGCATGTGTGTGATTGAGAATGCTGGAGAGAGGGGAAGCAGAAAAGATTAATTCAGAATGACTTGCTTTTGCGCTGGTGCAGGAAAGCAGCAGCATTACAAATGAAAGTGGATTTTGTATGCTAGATTTAACCTTAAATGGTTTCGCCACGCGCCGCTATCATCTCTGACAATTTCACAGGGAGGGTCAACGCCTAGTCTCCTTTCTCCCAACAGGAAATTTTACTCTCCATAGACAAATTTTCCTCATGTACATGTCCTTAATAGCACTTAGCAGGTGACCCCTATTCCTAACATCCTACTCTACAATAACAGAGAGAAAATACATCTTGAACCAGAGTAGACTGTGCATTTAAAGAGACAGTTCACACAAAAATGAAATTCCTGGACACTTTTCACACTCAGATTCTGCAATGTACCACCTCCAGTACATTATGACAGCATGTTAAAGTGGAGGAGATGCAACGTTACAGAACATGACAGTTAAATCAGGCTGTGAATATAAAAGCTGATGTGAAAGAGAAATTAGTAAAAAAAAAAAAAAACAGATAGGAACATTATATTTCTCTCACCTATCTTACATAAAGTTAAGCCCACAATCATTTTTGCTGTTGTCTGTGTTGTTCCATGTGGTGATCGCTACATTTCTATAAGCTTTTAATATATTTGTTAGTGTGTGTGTCTGTCTGTGTCAAGTGGAGATTATGAGACTAATTTCAGAAAACTCCTTCTGGGTTATCCACTGCTCTGATTACTATGTATTACTTGCTGAGACTCACTGTCCCGTTGCTCTAATGCACTTTCACAGACTAATAACACATCAAAGTAAAGCCCTGAAGATACTCAGACACGTAGAGTGTTCTCCATTTCCTACACCAGAGGACATCATCGGATTCTCAGTGTATTTTATGTTTGTACCTGCATTTATGATCAGCCACATTTTTGCAGAATCATAAATAATGTGGGGTGAAAACGACTAGTTTTTAAATGCTTTTATGTCTTAACATTCATGTCATAGATTAACGTCCAAAGGCACATTTATTTTCTCTTTCTCTCTCTTTATCTTACAAATACATGCACAGCAAGGTCAGAAACTAAGTTTTCCATTAAGGGTCAACATTCTTTGCATTCGTCAAATGTCAAATTTAATGTCAAATGCTTACATTTACCCAATTACTTCAATCAATATTTTGAACTGTTGTCAGTAACAACAGACTGTTTAAAATTGTATCTAAATTCTAAATGTAAAAAACAGGAGCTTATAGGGCTGCAATATTATGACAAAAGTCATTATTGTAGATTATTGCTCTTTATATTGATTATTAATACAGACATAGAAAACAATATAAAACGTTTTAGTTTCGTTTTGGGCAAGTCACATTCTCGCTTCATAGACAAACATGCTGGTCCATGACGTTAGCCAAGTCTAGCACGTTATAATTACTGAAGCTACGAAATTAATCTTTTACTTACATGTTGTCTGTGTCGTGCTGTTTATGATAAGGAAATTCAAAACACTCAACAGCTCCGGCGACTTCAGCGCTGAGTAATAAGCGCCTCTGATTGACGCGTTTTCAGCGCTGACTAATCTAAACGCCTCTGATTGGCCAATGCATTCCTAAGTTCAACAGAAACGGGTTTGATTGGTTATAAGGCTCAACGCTGCACAAACCAGCACATCAAAGCAATCTGATGCAGTGTGAGTAAATCTAAATGTAATTCCGTGAATTGACACTCTTCATTCATTTTCACATTTCATTTTAATCGCGACAGATGTAATACATTGTTTAATTGTGAAGGGGCACGATTATTATTATTATTATTATTATTATGTTGAGAACAGCTGAGTAGAATTTTCTCAGGTTTCTTTGATGAATAGAGAGTTCAGAAGAACAGAATTGATCTGAAATAGAAACGATTGTAACATTATAAACGTCTTTATCATCACTTTTGATCAATTTAAAGCATTCTTGCTAAATAAAAGCATTGATTTCTCTAATTAAATAAATAAATGAAAATATTGACTCCAAGGTTTTGAATGGTATGGTGTATAATGTTAAAAAAGCTTTTTATTTCAGATAAATGCTGATCTTTGGATCTTTCTATCAATAAAAGAATCCTGATAAAAAAAAAAAAAACCTCAACTGTTTTAAATACTGATAATAATAATAAAAATTGTTTCTTGAACAGCAAATCAGCATATTAGAATGATTTCTGAAGGATCATGTGATACTGAAGACTGGAGTAATGATGCTGAAAATTAGCTTTGATCACAGCAATAAATTACATTTTAAAATATATTCAAGCAGAAAGCTGTTATTTTAAATAATAAAAATATTTCACAATATTACTGCTTTTGCTGTATTTTGGATTAAATCAATACAGGCTTGATAAGCAGAAGAGACTTCTTTAAAAACATTAAAAATCTTACTGTTCAAAAACTTTTGACTGATAGTATATAAAGCATTAAGTGTATTAAAGCTTTAAAAGCATATGGTAAATATGTAAATATATGGTGAATTCAGGTAAATATGGAACACCTTTGGCATTCAGATGCCTCAAAATAAAAAGTCCCAAATAACCTTAATTTACCCCTTTATGAAGAGGTCAAATGGTCAATGTAGTGATCTAAAAATGAAAAATGTCACATTCATCATAGAGCACAAGTGTAAATATCTCTTTCATTCTCATTGAGTGTGCAGTGAAACAGTGTTCAAAATAAATGTCCTAATTAAAAAAATGCTTCCTACAAAAATCCTTTATTTCACAAACACATTCAATTAACCAGGGAGCTTTTAGTTTTATAGCCTGAGCAATTAACTGGAAACTTTGAATAGTTTTCACATTTCTGCAGGCAAACAGGAAGAGGAAAAAAAAGTGGAAGAGATGAGCATGGCAGTATAACATAAATTTATTGAGCGCTGATCTCAAAAAGTAACCAATTCATAGAGCATTTCTCAAAATAATATGGTATGGATATGATACCATGTAAAAACTAATCAAATTACAGCAACCAAAAATCCCATGGCCTAATAAGAAATAACAGAGGAAACCCTGTACCAAAGTGTTCCTCTAAAATACACCTACATGTGCTAAAGGCATCAAATCTGAGTCTAAAGCAGGGGTGTAGATTACGCAGGGGACGTGTCTCCCCCCACTTTTAATATCACGTAAATTCATCCCCCACACTTTTTCGGGCAGAGGCTTTTAATGGCCGTTTGTTTTCTTCGTACCCATATGAACATCACAGAGTGCTAGTCCATGCATTGTGTGTTTCATTCGTACTCAAAGCCGGAGGGCACTCTCGTACAGAAAGTTATACAAGGAAATCCTTAATATGGTCAAAAGTGTCCAGCTTTTGCTTTATGAATACAGTTGAATACAAACGTTTGGAAACATGAAGACATTACAAACACAATTGCGACAATATATGGTTTATTTGTGTTTTTCAAGTCATCTTCAGGTAATAAATAAACTATATAAGCAATGCAGTGCTAATTGACAGCATTTATTACAGTATAGAACATATTCTGCCTTATTATGTGATAGAAATGAAAAAAAAAGCAGTGTATCTCATTTTTTAGCCAATTAAAATCTAGAAATAAGAGAAAAAAATAAAGTTGCCTATATATACACTACCAGGCAAACAATCTTGAACAGTAAGATAAAAAAAAATAATAATAAATAAATTATAGAAGTGTCTTCTGATCCAAAATAAAGTAAAAGCAGTAATATTGTGAAATGTATTTACTATTTATAGTAAGTGTTTTCTATTTGAATATCCTATTTCAAAATGTAATTTATTCTAGTGATTTCAAAGCAAAAATATTTAGCATCATTACTCCAGTCTTGAGTGTATATTCTGATTGTTGCTCAAAAAACATATTATTATTATTAGGTTGAAAACAGCTGAGTAGAATCTTTTCAAGTTTCTTTGATGAATAGAAAGTTCAGAAGAACAGCATTTAAATCCTTTTGTAACATTACGAATGTATTCATCATCATTTTTCATCAATTTAAAGCATCCTTG
This sequence comes from Cirrhinus molitorella, assembly GCA_033026305.1. Classification (NCBI taxonomy): domain Eukaryota; kingdom Metazoa; phylum Chordata; class Actinopteri; order Cypriniformes; family Cyprinidae; genus Cirrhinus; species Cirrhinus molitorella. Next base: position 6,932,175 of record CM065131.1, read on the forward strand.
CTAAATAAAAGTACTACTTTCTATAAATTTGCTGTATTTTAGATAAAATAAATGCAGGCTTGGTGAAAAGTAAATTCTTGGGGTGTGACGAGACACTTATCCCACGAGACGAGACATGAGAGTAGGTTCTCGAGAACGAGATGAGACAAGATTTTTAAACTTTTTTAAAGAAACCCTTAATAATGAAATATGTAGAGAAACATAGTATTTTATTCAACTGAAAAACACAAAAATATAGGTGCATTTTGATATGAACTTGTACTTTATGAAATTAAACTTCTATTTTAATGAATTATATGCAGTAATAAACATGTAAACTTATGCTACATGATTCTGGATAAATTAAAAAATAAAATAAAATAAGTTTTCTCTCATGATTCTGAAGATAAAAAAGATTAGATTAGAAATCTAAACAAAATAACAATTTACTAGTGATTCTGACACAACATTTATTGCTTTTATACATTTATATTCCATCAAATTAATAAAGACTTAATTTACTATTGGAATCTCCTGAAGGAATGATTCATTGATAAATTCGTTTTTAAACGTGCAGTTGTCGCCACCTCCTGGTGGAAGAGGATAAACATTACAATACATACACGTGTTAAGATACTTTCATTTTGATCGCTATTATAGACGTTAAGTGTTAATCCCCAAACTATAAACTTTTATTATAGTACTTCTGTTATTTAAATGTCTGTAACACAGAAATAATGATTATGATTATGTGATTGACAGGAATAAGATTGCGTTGGCGTTCGAACAGAGATCACAATCTTTTTAGGATTAATCGTGCTGCTCTGCTCTAATGTAAACACTGCAGGTACTATCACGTTCTCGCGAGACCAGACATATATAGCCAGACACATTGGATCTTGCGAGATCTCGTGCCACGAGATATATATATATATATATATATATATATATACACACACACATACACATATTATATATATATATATATATATATATATATATATATATAAACTGTTAGGGCTGTCAAATGATTCATCGCGATTAAATGCTTCCAAAATAAAAGATTATGTTTAGATACTATATGTGTGTGTTTACTCTGTAGATTTATTATGTACATATACAAAAAAATATTTATATGTATATATATTTACACCTGTATACAATTTTGATTATAATTTTTAATTATACAGTTATTACAATTTTATATTATAAATAAATATAAATATTTTATATATATATATATATATATATATATATATATATATATATATATATATATATATATATATATACACACACTACCGTTCAACAGTTTGGGGTCAGTAAATATTTATTAATTCTTTTTTTTTTTTGAAAGAAATGAATAAATTGTTACATTAATAAAAAGTAACAATAGATTTACATTGCTAGAAAATATTTATTTTTATAAATGTTGTTCTTGAAAGAAAAAAAATACAGGTTCAAAAAAAAAAAAAAAAAAAACGGCACAACTGTTTCCAAAACTAATAATTCTACTAATAATTCAGAATATCAGAATGATTTCTGAGAGATCATGTGGCACTTAAGCCTGGGAAACTGAGTAACAGCTGATGAAAAATCAGCATTGCATCACAGGAATAAATTCTATTTTAAAGTATATGAAAATAAAAACGATTATTTTCTATTGTAATAACATTTTGTAATATTACAGTCTATTTTCTGTATTTTTGATAAAATAAATGCAGCCTTGACTTCATTAAAAAAAAATTGCAAGTCTTACTGACCCCAAACTTTTGAACGGTAGTGTATATAATTTCTATAATCCCTGGTCTAAATCTAATGTAATACTTATTTTGAAACATTTATTGTCTGTGTTTCTCTAATTCAGAAAAGTAGGGGTCCTAAAGCAGTACAAATAGAACTGAAGAAGTCAGTGAGTCTCAAATGATCCCAAAACTAATTTAAACAACTGTCGGAAAATTTGATTTTGCATCACACTATGTGGTCTGGAAACCCTGTCAGAAAGACAATTACATTTTAACAGATGATACCATCTACATTTGCAGAAATAATGCCTTTTCCAGCAGAATCAAATGAAATCAAACTGAATAGAACTGAATGACACTGAATGAAATTCAGTCGAGACGAGGGAGTAACACATATCATAACACGCTGGCCGTTCTGGTGTGAGCGGCGCTGTCAGTCACACACACACACACACACAAACACACACCTGATCTCGCTCCGCAGCCACGTCCCACAGGAGCAGCGTAAGGAGAATCGTGCTTACCTGTCTGTCTGTGGCTGAGTGGCTGCTGCTATGGGGCCAGGCTAATGTTTTAAGTAATGGCTTTTGAGAGCTGACAGATCGCTGGTGTTCGGGCTGCTCTGGGAGAACAGAGCACATCCATCACCTCGCCATAATGCGCCCACCCTTCAGTCACTATCACAAGCACCGCTATTAGCTTCACAAAACCTGGGAAATACTTCCACATAAATGACACCCTCGCATGTCAGTTAATTACAAGGATTTTTCTCTGTCTAATTAAGACGCTGGCTGAAGTATTGGAGACTGTGGGGATTACAAGCACAATTTTGTCGTTCCAGATCAGCAAGTGTGAGAAAAAATAAATGAGAAGCAATAAAAACTTCAGAAAGTCAGAAAAAGTTTGTAGCTATGAAGCTGAGTAAAAAGTGATGACAAATAATATCCATTGTTTTCTTCCTTTAGCTTGTCATGTGATGAAAATGTTTTTTTTTTCTTGTGTATCATTACTGTTGAATATGTGAATGTTTAGTTTTTTTGTTTGTTTGTTTAATTACTGTCTACATACTACAACAAACGTTGAGGGCAAAAAAGGCTGTGAATTTTGAATTCTATCAATTATCATCTAAACAAATAAAGGTTGTCGGAAATGGAAAGTGAACCATTACACTAAAGCGAAAGTTTTGTTTCATTTAAGTGCTCTTTATAAACAAGTAAATAAATAAATAAAAAAGTAACTATAGAATAACTTTGCTAACATTTGGTATTTTAGTATTTTTTTTATAAATATGCAAACAAATAATACATCTAAATAAATAAAATATAATACATTTATAAATATGTAAACAAATAAATAATAAAATTAATAAATAAAAAATTAAACCATATGAAAATGAATGATATTCATTTTAGAAGAACATAAACAAAAAAACATGATATATGAGAAAAAGAACACTAATAATATACTACAATTAAATAAATAAATAAATAAATAATAATAATATAAAACTACAGAACAACTTTGTTTACATTTCACATTTTAGTATTTTTTTTTAAATAAATACGTAAACAAATAAATAATAAGGTTAATACATCAAAACATTAACAAATGATAAAAATGAATGAACGAATGAATGAAATTCAATATTTAGAAGAAGAACACAAACAAACAAATAAATAAAAGTAACTATAGAATAACTGCTTACATTTGTATTTATTAAATAAATATGTAAATAAATAATAACGTTAATAAATAAAAACATTTAAGAAATTATGAAAATTAATGAATGACATTTAATATTTAGAAGAATAACACTAATAAATAAATAAGTAAAAATAATTAGAAAAAGAACACTAATAATAGGTTAATAACTAAATAAATACAACAACAACAACAATAATAATAACAACAACAACAACATAAAAAGTAACTATAGAATAACTTGCTAACATTTGATATTATAGTATTTTTTTTTAAATAATAAGGTTAATAAATGAAATTAAACCATTATAAAAATGAATGAATGATATTCAATATTTAGAGGAAAAGAAAATATATATAAACACATCAAATGTTAGCAAAGTTATTCTATAGTTACTATTTATTTATATGTATTTTTGTATTTTTTTTATAAATATGTAAACAAATAAATAATAAGGTTAATAAATACAAAAATGAAAGAATGAATGAAATTCAATATTTAGAAGAACACTAATAATAAGAACACAAATAAATAAATAAACCAATAATGAAAAAAATAACACATAGATTTTTAATAATAAATAAATAAGTAAAACTATTTTGAAAATAAATGAGAACAAATAAATAATAATAATAATAATAATAATAATAATAATAATATTAATAATTTATATAATACAAATATTTTAACCATTCTAAAAAAAAATGCTATTTGTGCGCTTTCGATAGTTTCTTTCTTTTACACAAACACACACACATTCACAAAGTTTGCCTTTCACATAGAACAGACAGATCTTCAGTTATAACTGTAAATCCCACAATTAGCTGGAGTGTATGGGTAGTAGTACAATGAAAAGGTGATGAGGACAGAGAAGATGACCAGAAACTAAAAGAAACTGGATTGTTCTTCCTAAAACAAACAAAACAAAACTGATGTTTCTAAAGAGAATGAATCTTAGCTAGACACAGGCTGGAAACTGTCATTCAGGAGGCCTCAGTCCCTGAATCTACTGTATTGCCTCCACGCTCAAAATCTTCAGCATGTCTTCTTTTTTTCCTTCCAATGATTTTTCTCGACACCTCGCGTTGGCTGCTTGCCCACACAGGCTGAGGAATAATTGTGATTCTGAAAATCAATAGAAGTGAAATCCAGCAGGTCCCAGCCATGTAATGCAATACTGTCATTCACTGCATGAGGAGTGATAAGCGCTCTGATTGGTCTGTTCCTCTGGTTAGCAGTCATGAAGCATACTCATGCACTTGCTACACGCAAGCCTTCTCATCTTGCCCTTTTTTTCACTCGCTCTCCACCTAATTCTACAATTAAAAAATAAGGAGTGTTGTGTAAAAAAATCACTTATTGATTGATAGCCTCGAGATAAGTAAAACTGATTTCCAGAGCAGAAATAACCGTAACTGGGGTTGAGTAAAATAAACTAGACTGACACACAGACACACACACACAAATAGACTGCAGTTAGTTAGCATATGCAGTGAAGTGATGAGCCACCTAATGCAAAGCAGCTGAACCGGGCACAAAGTGTAGCTTTGTGTCAAGTTTATAGGATTTATTTCCATGTAGTACAGAAACTGTATCCACATGCCAGCTAATTAACTTTATTAATTACACAAAAGGCAACATAAGCAACTGTAATGTCCAAGTCTACTAAAGCTAAATCTTCTCTCGCATTTGAATTAGCCTAAGCTAGCCCTGGACATCTTTCTCACAACATGATGTGTGTTGACAGGTTATGCTGAACATAAATTCAGGTTAAAGATGGATGGAGGATGGTACTGTTTAAACAGAGCAAACAAAGATCATTTAGATGTGGACTTGGTTTTGTTTGGTTTTTTGAAAGGGTTACTAACGTTCAATTTAACATTTAATGTTTTTAAAATAAGTCTCCTGTGCTCAACAAGGCTGCATTTATTTGATCCAAAATACAGTAAATGCAGTAATATTGTGAAAAGTTATACCAATTTAAGAATAAGAATTATATTGCAAAATGTAATTTATTCCTGCAGTGACAAAGTTGAAATTCCAGCATCATAGTCTTCACTGTCACATGATCCTTCAGAAATCATTCTCATATGCTGATTTACTTAAGAAACATTTCTTATTATTCTAAATATTAAAACCAGTTGTGCATTTATTTATTTAAAATATATTTTTTGTAAGATTATTGTTACTGTCTCTTCAATGTGTCCTTGCCCAATAAAAATAAATAAATAAATAAATAATTAAAATAATAATAAAACGATTTATAATAATAATAATAATAATAATAATAATAATAATAATAACATATACAATAATTATAATATATAGTACTTATGGTAAAAAATACAGTAATTATTTTTAAGAAATTATATAATATTAAAATATATTATATATACTCTTTTGATAAATTTTATGTGCTCTTGCTCAATAATAATAATATAATACAGTAATTATTTTTATATAATATATATTATTAAAATATATGTTTTAGTCATTACTGTCTTTTTTGATCAATTTAATCTGTCCTTGCTCAATAATAATAATAATAATAATAACAATATACAGTAATATATAATATATAGTAATTATAGTACAAATTACACAGCAATTATTATTTATATATTATATATATTTTAGTCATTATGGTCTCTTTCAATCAATTTAATCTGTACTTGCTCAAAAATAATAATATAGTAATATTTTTTAGATATTATATATTATTAAAATACATATATTTTAGTCATTACTGTCTCTTCTGATTAATTTAATGTGTCCTTGCTCAATATATATATTTTAGTCATTACTGTCTCTGTAAATCAATTTAATGTGCCCTTACTCAATGCTACTACTACTACTACTACTACTAATAGTAATTATTATTATTATTATTATTATATATTCAATATATAAATTACTTTAGCTTTTCTTTATATATAGATAGTAACATTTCTTACGAAGTAAGCTGGCTTCACTGCAGAAAATAAAAGAGATTTTCTCACCAAGAGGAAAAAGTTAGAGTAAATGTGAAAGAAAAGCCCCATATAGCATGGAATATCATATTCAGTACAAAAAGGAACACTGACACCCCGAAGATGTCAATAAACTGCTCAGTATTTACCTCATCTACGCTCATTCTACACTCAAAAGCATCTTGAACTTGTGACAGTGCTCCACCTGTAGGCAAAGACAGGTAATTCCTTTGAAAGACAGTAATTGTCCATAATCGCAACCAGTAGATAATGAGTACCGGTTGTCATCTTGCAACAAAAACGGTCATTTTATCGTCTGATATGCAATCACAGGAGGAGAAAGACACTGTCTGCAGCTGAGCTGTTGTTTCTGCTTTACAGTTCACAAAACGGCCAGACTCAACACGCTTTTATTTAATTCGTAAACATCTCTTGTTTTGCCATGCTTCAATTCAGCAGCGCAACTGTGAATCTGCTTCTCGTTTCTTTGAGAAACGACGGCAGACGTTCATCCAAACACAGTCTGGAAGTGCTTTTGGTGTAATCCATGACTATTGTTGTCTGACTGACGTTTATGGCTCAGAGATTTCTCTTTCATCTCTCTAATTCCAGTCTCTTTAATGCATGAAAGAAACTTCAGAGACCAACAGCATTTTAAGATAGAAGCGAGGTAGGCTGGGGTTATCTGGTTCTTCCTGCCTCTCCGCAGGCTTTGCATGGAGTATTTAGAAATGTTTCTATCGGCGGACCGCACGGCTCCGCGGGGATGCGATTGGGGAGGATGCTTCTATATATAGTGAGGAGGAAAAACAGCCCATTGAGGTTCAGGTCAGTCTGGGGTATAATTTTCCAGATCCAATGCCCTTCTGAGGTTGCATCCAAAGCTGACCTCTGACCTGTGGAGGTGACTGAAATTCAAGAGCAGTTTGTGGAGAGAAGAGAGGAGACGGTGGTAATAAATCAAACCAACCTTGTCCTGTCTCCACCCTGTGATGTGTCCTTAACTTGACACTGAGTGCACGTTTGTATATATGTGTGTGTGTGTGTGTGTGTGTGTGTGTGGAGGGGCAGAAGAGGAACTAGTTTAAAAGTTAAAAATGCTAAAGTCTGTGAAGGGCCATAAACAGGTCAGGATGGACACTTAAAGGACACATATGTGGGCAAATGAAGAGAATGCTAATGCTAATTAACATAAACATGACAGTTTTTGGATACATGTCAATGGAGGAGAGGATAAAGTATGATGGATAAACTGCTTTTGTAAGGAAACAGCGTATAGAAATAAAGAATCAAAAGCTTATCTGCTAATCTTCAACATGTTTGCCTTTGTTTGATCGTTTTAGAGTTTATACTAAAAAATGTGTTGTTTTATAAGAGAAGTCACAGACAATGTTGCGACAGGTGTTCGCAAACAGTGTTTGACTTTCATACAACTATGCTTTTCTCCAAAATAGAGCAGTTTGTCTGCAAAAACATAATCATCATAATAATTATAATAATAAAAAAAGAATCTGTGTAGGTAAATCATGGTGAATCAATAAACTAGTGCAGATAATTTGGTACTGTCACCGTTAAAGAAAATAATAATAATTAATAACAATAATTCAAATCTTAATGTACACACACACACACACACACACACACACACACACACACTACCAGTCAAAAGTTTTTGAACAGTAAGATTTTTTATGTTTTTTTAAAGTATCTTCTACTCATCAAGCCTGCATTTTTTTTATCCAAAGCAAAAACAGTAATTTTTTTTTAAATATTTTTACTATTTAAAATAACTGTTTTCTATTTGAATATAATTTAAAATGCAATTTATTCCTGTGATTTCAAAGCTGAATTTTCTGAGTCTTCAGTGTCACATGATCCTTCAGAAATCATTCTAATAATATGATTTGCTATTCAACATTTTTTTCAAATTATTATTATGCTGAAAACATCTGAGTAGATTTTTTATTTTTTTTGGTTTCTTTGATGAACAAAGTTCAGAAGACCAGCATTTATCGGAAATAGAAATCTTTTGTAACATTATAAATGTCTTTATCATCACTTTTGATCAATTTAAAGCATTCTTGATAAATAAAAGTATATCTAAAAAATAGCGTATAATGTTACAAAACCTTATTATTCCAGATAAATGCTGATCTTTGGATCTTTCTATTCATCAAAGAATCCTGAAAAAAATGTACTCAGCTGTTCTGAATATCGATAATAATAATAATAATAATTAATGTTTCTTAAACAGCAAATCAGAATATTAGAATGATTTCTGAAGGATCATGTGACACAGAAGTAATGATGCTGAAAATGTAGCTTTGATCACAGGAATAAATAACATGTTTAAATATATTCAAATTGAAAACAGTTATTTGAAATAGTAAAACTATTTCAGAATTGTACTGTTTTTGCTGTACACTGCATCAAATAAATGCAGGCTTGGTGAGCAGAACAGACTTCTTTAAAAAATACAATAAAACTCTTATACACACACACACATTAGTGCAGATCATTTGGTGCCATCACCATTAAAAAAAAAAAAAAAAAAAAATAATATCTGTAAAAGAATATACATATATATGTGACCCAGGACCATAAGTGTACATTTTTCGAAATTGGCCTTTATACTACTGAAAGATGAATAAATAAGCTTTCCTTTAATGTATGTTTTGTATAGAACTATATTTGGCCGAGATATGACTATTTGAACATCTGGAATCTGATGATGCAAAAAAATCCAAATACTGAGAAAATAGCCATTAAAGTTGTCCAAATTAAGTTTTTATCAATGCGTATTACCAATCAAAAATTAAGTTTTTATATATTTATGGTAGGAAATTTACAAAATATCTTCATGGAACACAATCTCTATTTAATATCCTAATGATTTTTGGCAAAATCAATCATTTTGACCCATGCAATGCTATTGCTACAAATATACCTGTGCTACTTAAGACTGGTTTTGTGGTCCAGGGTCACATATTCAGTCTTGACTTTCAAAGAAAATCTCAGCCATTCTTTCTCATTAACAGATGAGTTTGTTCATTCATTCCCATCAAATGACTTGCACATCATGGTAAACAAGCAGTGGTTTGCGTCATTGTTAGAAAGCAGTTGGCTAAGAGCAACGCCCTTGGCACAGGTTTAAACCACTTGCTGAATTAAGGTCACCTTCAGACGTCAATCCCACGAAGACAATTTATCATTCACCAGCCCCGTGCTGCTAACGCTAACACCACCACACACACACCCTCATTCAAAACTCAGCACTACTCTCAAAAGTCAAAGGTCACTCCAAAACACGTTATGCCAGCCAAACGGCTCAATCAAGCAGTGCTGGTAGCATTTCAACCACAACGTCTTCAGAAAATCCTGTTTCGTCAATTATCTGGTGCAGAACTGCTGATGTTACCATTTACCTACAGAGGTGCATTAACATAATGCAGATATCCTTAACTGCAATACGGAGGCACTTCATGAAACTCATAGACTTGGGATAAATGGACTGTGGCACTGATGTGAACACACGTCTATTAAACAGCGGATATGAGTGTGTGCGCCATGGGAGGAGGGCAGATTACATTGCTTTGCACACTAACTATACAGCCTTGGGCTTTCTCTCTCTCGCTCTTTCTCTTTCTCTCTCTCTCCTCCCTCTCGCAGACCCCACCGCTCCTCTTCATCACTTCAGAGCTTAACATCACTCAGCCTTAACACACTTCACTGACACTAACTCACCACCCAAAAATCAAAGCCTGTCCTGAAGGGGAAACTTTGACAAAAATATATATCAAAACAGACCCCAGAACCCAATTTTAATGCGTTTCGAGCTAGAAAAGCTGCGCGGTCGCACTTCAGTCGAGTGCTAACGTGTTTTATCATAACAGGACAATCTTGATTGTATCACTTCGTTTCTTATTAATTTAAGGCCCTCGAGAGGGTGATTAAAGGCCGGTTTTGTTTAACCCGTTTAGAGAGATTGACAGGCAACGTGTCAGAATGTCCCGTTGGGACCTGGGTCAGCTGACTCACGGGTGGTTTCTGAAGCGTAGGTGAGGTTTAATGGACTAAGGGCTGAGGATTTTTACTTGAACCATTTCACGGCATCTCTCCGCCGATCATTAGACACAAGAGGGTTAGCTCAGACCCTGAATATAGCTTTCCAGTGGAGTCTTAAATGGAGTGGATGTAGCTGGCTGAGCAGCTTCTACAACACACTCATCGGGGTTAAAAACAGCTGAGCCGACTGAGGATCGTTCCATCCTCAAGTGTATTAATAATAAGGTACATCTGTGCGGCTCGTGTAGATAATGAATCTGGGCGTCCATACGGTTCCACAGCACAACGTATATATGCAGTTGTCCTGGAAACACAAAGTGCACTTAGAAGAGCATGTCTGGATGATTCATGTGCCTAGTTTCCAAAAGCTGCAACTTCTTTTTAGGCAATGTGGCATTTTAAACATATACGGTGCAATACAAGATGCTAAAAATTTGATCAATGTATCAGACTGTGCTAATCAACTCAAATGTGACCCTAGACCACAAAACCAGTCGTAAGGGTCAGTTCTTTTCATTTTGAATTGAGTTTGTTAGGTTTGTTGGAACAGGGCAATATTTGGCCGAGACACAACTATTTGAAAATCTGGAATCTGAGAGTGCAAACAAAATCTAAATATTGAAAAAATTGCGTTTATAGTTGTCCAAATGAAGTTTTAGCAATGCATATTACTAATCAAAAATTAAGCTTTGATATATTTACGGTAGGAAATATCCTAATGATTTTTGTTATTAAAAAAAATAAAAAATTGATAATTGCTATAAAAAATAATTGCTACAAATATCAGTGCATCTTACGACTGGTTTTATGGTCCAGGGTCACAAATGATCAACTGAGATTCACTTTATTTATGTAATTTTAAAGTAAAATAATGCAATAGGCTACACTAAAAATGGTTAATTAACTGCATGCAAGTTACTTCACTAAATAAGTTCAGGAAAACATATTTTAAAGAGACAATAAATGTAGTTTTACTGTAAAACTTGCTGTAAACATGTAGTAGACGTAGAACTGCATTATAGTTTGCAGGGAGGTTTTAGGTTTTGAGTATCAAAAATCACAATAGCAATCACTTCTAAATGTCATTATTTTACGTACAATAGAGTGGTGTATGTTGTTTAGTTAACGTCCATTGCGTTATTTTAGGGTCGTGTGTTGTGTTGTGTTATCGCAGTTGCTGGAGAGACCAATTATTTAACTTTATGTTATCACGTGATCATAAAGCGTCCATCTGAATTATTATTATTAACAGTAGAACACAGATTATATAACTTAGTTTAGCAAATTACCGTTATATAATTTTAAACGCACCTGTGTACAGTTAAGCACTGTAAAATATCATATACGAAAATGTTCTATGATACATTTTCCGGCAAAAGCTTGTTTTACGCTAACGCATTCATCATTATGTATTTCTTTTACAGTGTAAGATTTATTTTATTTGATTATTTATTTTTTAAATCAGAAGAAAATTAATGATGGCGAAAAATACTAGGCTATTAAAATGTGGTTGCAAATGTGTAAACGCATATATAAAGACGGGCTTGTTTAATTGGCTGGTGTCGTGCAGCTGCTGGTTCGCTCACACACGCTCTGCGCTGTTCTGCTGTTATCAGGGTCAGGACGAACTGACACACACAAGAGGCTTAAACATGAAATACAGCAGCCAAGTTCAACTCTAATACCCGAAGGTGCGGACAGGCCTCGCAGCTGACAGGCCGATGGAAATCCATAGCCACGGCCTTCGGTTTTCTCTTAAATCGACACATTTTTGGCCATTCAGTGTCTGATGTTTTAGAGAATTATTCTTATATTTACAACTGCGAGAGAAAAGGACAACCGAACGATGGGAGTAAAATCCTCGCCTTATTCATGTAGACAAAACGCAAGAGAATATGCATAGTTTAAGTGTGTGTAGTCTGTAAAACACAGTTGAGGTAAATACATCATAAGGGTAACCTACATATTATGTTGTGTTTTTTAAAACAATAAAAAGTCAACATGAAGATATAGGCTGTATAAAGCAGAGCTGAGTGTTAATTGTAAGCGGTAGAGGTCGGGGTGCGCTGTCCATGGTCCTGAACTGCCCTATGGACACTTAATAAAATTCAGTGTGTGTTAGATGTCTGGCCTCTATAAAATAAAACACACGGAATAAAAAAAGAAAAACACATGGAGGCGATCTACCTTCATTTGATGGGCGAATTAACACAATCTGATCAAATGAAAAATAAACGCGCCTTTCAAACATGCCTTTGCATGATATAGATAAAACTCATTTTTAAAATCTCAAACGTTGTTTTAAATGTTAAGACAAAATAGTAAAAAAAAAAAAAAATAATAATAATAATAATAATAACTGCACTGAAATAAATCGGCTGAACATGCTAATATGGCGAATGAGTGATAATTAATGTCATGTAACCAGTTCTAAAATGACTAAAATTACATATTACACGGACCAGGAAAAAAGTTATGCATACTTGATGTGAATAACTGCAGTTCATGATTGCTTTAGTGTTAAAAGAGGCATTCTGACAAAAAAATAAACAAATTAGAACAGTACCTGGTACAGGTGTAAAACATTTAAAAATAAGACAATCCAAAAATTTTCCGATGCAGACGCTAAAATTAGAATATTTTCTTAATTTAAGTGATGTTAAAAACTCTTTTATTTGAGTGTGTGTGTGTGTGTGTGTGTGTGTGTGTGTGTGTGTGTGCATCAGCACACACACACACCGGCACGGCATCTCTAAACTCTTTAAATTTTGGAAAAATAGATCATTATAACTATATTAATGTTGATTTAATAGGCATATTTTACGAAACTAAAAATGCTAATAAACAAACACATGCGGTTTTTTTTTACATTATTAAACAAATGCAAGAGCTAAATGTAAAGCATGTAACAGAGGTGTAGCGATTTTAATGTAGCCTACTTATTTTTTAAATAATATAAGATCATCAAATTTAATTATGTGGTCCCAGTATGTTAATTAATTACGTCGTAGTTTCTTTTTACTTGGTTTATTTTCAATAAACTCATTAGGCAATTTGTAAAACGCAGTTTGTTGTAAACATAGCGTGAGTGTGTATTGAATAGTGGAAATCAAAGAGACTCTCACCAGGGTGCAGGACTGTCAGCGCCGCTTTATTTAAGCAGCCGGTTTCATTTGTTTTGGCGCCCCCGTGAGGCCGAACACTAAAACGCAATTCTCGCAACTGGATATCAGAAACAGAGGACCGTTTTGTCTGCGTGAGACGCGCTTTTAGAAATAAAATCATTGTATTTAGCAAGCTCATGCGGTCCGCACATTTTCAGACACAACTTACAACGCGTTTAAAAGTCTCTGTATTACAAAAATAAAGGCGTAAAAGTTTTTCCGATTCTGAATCCATAGTTATAAAGTGACAGCATCGCATAATTTCAAAGCCACAATTTCATCTGATTCTGAATTATACACACAAGCATATTCTATATGTAAACGAGTACAACAAAAATAGAGAGACTTACCAGGTAGACAGCCGGAGTGAGGAGAAACACGGCACACCAACACGTCGCCCGCATCCTCCCTTATCTCAAACTTCCACTAATTTCCCTGCGCTGTTTCTTTTGTCTGTAAGAAACATAGATCCACTTGGTATCCGCTTTAGACCTTTAGCCTAGGCAAAAATGACACTATAGACCCCATGACCACAGAATAGGCTTTAAACTTGGACACATATAAGGGAGGGAGAGCAAAATGAACGGTTACATAGGCATTAATCCAGTCAAGGAGTGAAGCACAGTCATATTTCATTAAGATGTCATGGGAGATGGTCGCTGGTCTTGCTGCCTGGAGTGACTGCGGCGTAAGTCCTCTTAGAAACAAGGACAGAGGCTTTTCACGCGCGCGCTGTCACTCAGCGGTGGCTTTATATCGCGCGCTGAGAGCCACGCGCGCCCTACTACATCCGGAGAGAAGCTCGGAGGGGGTGGGACGAGAGGAGAGTGGAAAAAAGGAAAGATTAAACAACCGGACGAGATTGGTCCGAGAGACGACGGGATCACACGACTGCGACGACTTAAAAGAGACTCACAGCCCACCAGAGAAGCTTTTTTGCGTGCTTTCGTGCGCAGGGACGACGTGGAGCGCGCCACAACTCCACACGGACATTATGCGCTATTGTCCTATGAAACTGTACGCACCTGTGATCACCGAGTTTAATGTGACACTGACAACCACTAAAATGACAAAAAGTGTATTTTAAAAGAAAAAAATAATTTAATGTTAAAAGAGTGATATGTGTAAAAAGAAATTGTATAGGACCTGGGTTAATTACATTTTTATTTATACATATTATTCTCTTGTTGATGAACGGTTTAGGTCTTTCAGTTTCAAACCATGCATGTCACAAATAAATCAAAATGACACAAATAAGTCAATATGGACCCACACTGAACATCCATCACTAAATCCATTCATCCCCATTTCTGCCAAACAATTTTTTATTTAAGTTTTAGTGATTTTGTGAGAAGCTTGATCATAAAAACGTCAACTTTGATTTACAGATTTACTAAAACTTTCCAAACATGTGTAAGATTCAGAAAGATCAAAAGTGAAAGGTCATGAAAGGTTGATCTGACCTATAAACATCACCGATGGAGCTTTCATTTTAAATTTTCATTAGTTTAGTTTCATTAATTTTGTATTTCTATTCATTCATTCATTCCATTTCCTTCTGTGTTTGTTTAGAAATTCTGACACATCCGAAATGATTAGATATTTATAATGCATTCTTTACCAAAAGCTGGTTTAAAATTAGAGATCTAGATAACATTGTTGGTCCTTTTTGGACACTTGTTAAAAACAACCCAGCCCTGGGTGAAATATGGCCAAACCCAGCAAGTGGGCAGTTTTATTAAAATTAGAATCTGGGTAGTTTTATTTAACTCAACTATTGTTTAAAAAATACTATATTGCTAGCATTAAATAAACCTCAAAACAGGTTGTCAAAAATCAAACACATAAAGTGCCTTGCAAAAGTCATTTTTTCACATTTTGTTATGTTGCTGCCTTATGCTAAACTGCTTTTAGAAAAAAAAAATCCCTCACATCATTCTACACTCCATACACCGTAATGGCAAAGCAAAAAGCAAGTTTTTAACATTTTCGCAAATGTATTAAAAATAAAAAAATGAAATTATTCCATTGCATAAGTATTCATACCCTTATCTGGGACACTCCAAATTTAGCCCGGGACCATTCGTATTACTTGTAGATGTTACTACACTTTAGCCTGTGGCAAATTCACTTGAATAGGTGTGATTTGAAAAGACAAACTTAATCTTAATAAAAAAGGTCCTACAGCTAACAATGCATTACAGAGCAAAAAACCAAGCCCTGAAGAGCTCGGAAACAAGATTGCATCAAGCCACAGATCTGAGGAAGAGCTCAGAAAAAAATTCTACTGCATTGAAGGTTCACAGAAGCATGTAGTTTCCGTTATCCTTGATGGAATAAGTTTGAAACAACCTAGAGCTGGCCTCCTGGCCAAACTGAGCAATTGATGGAGAAGGACTTTGGTTAGAGTGTTGACCAAGAACCTGATGGTCACTCTAGTTGAGCTCCATGACAAGGAGAAACATCACTGCAACATTCCACTGATCTGGGCTTTATGGCAGTGTGGCAATACTCAATCCTCTCCTCAGTGAAGAAGACACATAGAATTTGCAAAAAAGCATCTAAAGGAAAAAAAAACAAACAAACTATGAACTACGAACAAGCAAATGCTGACGGTGGATTTTTTACATAGCTGTCGCTATGCATGCATGTAAAAAGAAAAAAAACAGGAGGGGAAAAAAGCAGCAGGGTCTGACTCTATAAATCTGTGGCAGTCTCATTGCTACAGCACGGCGGCGGTCTGAAGTGTCACTCAGGCAGTAACTCAGGCAGCGGCTGAAATGGGATGAGGCTGTGAATGGCTGTGGTGGCCTTCAGAGTCGTAGCATGCAGCAAATCGGCCTGCAGGGATGTATCATCCAGGCCCAGCACAGCTCTACAGAGATGCAGAGTACAGAGCATGGGTGAGAAGACACTGCTCACAACTAGCTTTCAGAGCAGAATGCAGAGCATATGGCCTATTGATGTTAAAACCCAGGGTTAATAACTTCAAATAACCCGAGAAGGCTGAAGGCCACATTACTGAAGCCTGTAAAAAGACCTGCAGTATATACTTGACCTCACTGCTCAGTGAAGTCCACAGGAACAGTAATTAATGACTGGAGGGTTCGTTCAACGTTAAATTAATTTCTCATGATCATCTTTTGCCACAAAGCACTTTAGTAATTTTAGCCCTTGTTGAAGTCAAAAACTTTTATTGCTGGTATTCTTATCTTAACATGAGGTCAGATGCGGAGGCCCATTTACACCTTAGAGTATAGAAAACTTTATCTATGTGACTTTCGTTAATGCAATTTTGTCTCAAAATTGTGGCATTGCAAATGTGACTTTTTTATCTCATAAATGCAACTTCACAATTCCAATTTTAAGATTTCATAACTATGACTTTATATCTCATAAATGAATTTTTTAAGTCTCAAAGTTGCAGCTTTGTTTCTTCCCAATTGATCTTTATATCTCCCAAATGCAATTTCAAATCTCTGACTTATCTTGTAAATGTGACTTCATATGTCATAAATGCGACTTAATTCCAATTTTTACATCTCAAAACTACGACTTTATGGGCTGGTTTCACAGACAGGATTAGGTTATAGTTCAGTTAGGACATTAAAGTACTTTTTATAAATATGCCTTAGAAAAAACATTACTGGTTTGCATCTTAAGACAAAACAAGGGCACTGACATATTTCAAGATCAATCAGCGCAAGTTTCTTTCAGTTGAAACAGCTCAGACTTGCATTTAGTCTGGGACTAGGCTTAAGCCTCAGTTTCTGTGAAACTGGGGGAAAACCTCATAAATGCAATTTTTAGGTCTCATAATTATGGCTTTGTATCTTGCAAATAGAACTTTATCTCTCCCAAATACGATATTACATACATTTCATTAATTTAATTTTATGTCTAAAAATTTTGACTTTGTATCACTGTTGTATTACATCTTGTAAATGTGACTTCATATTTCACAAATGCAACTTTATCACAATTCCAATTTTACAACATACAACTTTATTTCTCATATTGCAATTTTATGTCTCAAAATTATGACTGTATCCTGCATGTATCCTTTATATCTCTCAAATGCAGTTTTATATCTCTGTTGTGCCTTATCATGCAAATGTGACTTCATATCTTACAATTCCATTTTTTATATCTTGCAACTATGACTTCATATCTCATAACTGCAGCTTTGTATTTTGCAAATAGGAATTTATATCTCCTAAATGCAATTTCATATCTCTTTTGTGATTTATCTTGCAAATTGGACTTCATATCTCACAAAAGCAACTTTACATCTGGCAAATACTACATTACATCAGACAAATTCAACTTCTAACAAATGTGACTTAACATCTCATAAATGCAATTTTATGTCTCAACATTGTGACTCTGTATCACTGTTGTGACTTATCTTTCAAATGTGACTTTATATCTCACAAATGTGACTTTATATCTTACAATTCCAATTTTTATATCTTGCAAATTCCACTTAACATCTCATAACTGCAATTTTATATCTCAAAATTGTGACTTTGTATCTTGCAGATATAACTTTATATCTCCCAGTTGCAGTTTAATATCACTGTTGTGACTTATCTTGCAAATACGACTTCATATCTCACAAAGGCAACTTTACATCTTGCAAATACGACATTACATCGGACAAATGCAACTTCATACCTAACAAATGCGACTTAACATTTCATAAATACAACTTTATGTCTCAAAATTTTGACTTTGTATCACTGTTGTGACTTATCTTGCAAATGCGACATAAAATATATCACAAAAGCAACTTTACATCCTGCAAATGCAACTTCATTTGTAACAAATGCAACTTGACTGCTCATAACAGCAATTTTATATCTCATAATTGCATACAGAACTTTATATCTCCTAAATGTAATTGCATATCTCTTTGTTGTGACTTGTGATCTTGCAAAAAAAGCAACTTTACATCTTGCAAATACATTACATCTGACAAATGCAACTAATTTTATAGGCTTATAATTGCAACTTTGTATCTTGCACATACAACTTCACATCTCAAAATTGCAACCTTATGATATAAATGTGATTTTATTTTTTACAATTGCAGTTTTGTATCATGCAAACACAAATTTATCACTATATCTCAGTTGCAATTTTATATCTCTTGTGATTTATCTCAAAATGTGTCTTTTTATGTTGCAAGTTTAACTTTTTATCCAACAATTTCAATTATATATCTCATAATTGCAACACAATCGTAAGATAACTTCATGCACCTTTTTCCTGAACGCGGAAGTCTCGCCCGACTGGAACGATTTACATTTCCGGTCGCTGTTGTTTCTAGTCAAATGAACACACATGGGGTTACAGTTTTATCACTTTACAGTGTCGAAATGACCGTCTTTTTGCAGTAACTCACCTGTCATATATGCGGCTGTAAACGCGGCTGTATGAATGAACATGTGGGAAGTGGGAAGATTAATAAGTGGGAAGTGGGAAGTGGAAAGCGGGAAGCGGGAAGATGACATGAAGCGACATGAGGTTAGCTGCAAAATGCTGCTGTTACTGGTAGGGCTGTGCCGAAATTCGGACGTGATATCATGCGCATCTCGTCTCCTCATCTCGACATGCCGGTTCTGTGATTGGTAGTAAATCTCATTCACGTGTTCATTCATACAGCCGCGTTTACTACACAGAGCCGTAGTTCACTGACAAGCTACGCAAATATCGCCTTCATTATCGCAGGCGATACATATCGATAATGCACGCGAAACTGCATAGCTTGTCAGTGAACTACGGCTCTGTGTAGTAAACGCGGCTGTATGAATGAACACGTGAATGAGATTTACGACTGATCACAGCTGGCATTACTGACGAGATACGCATAATTCACATCCGAATATCGGCACAGCCCTACTGGAAGGGTTGCCAGGTTTTCACAACAAAACCTGCCCAATTGGTACTCAAAACTAGCCCAAAAGTAGCCCAATGTCGTTTTGAGGTGGGTCCCCCATTAAAAATCGCGTACACATTTTTTTTTTTTTTTTGGCAGGGTTCCCCTGGTAAAATTAGCATTCCAGGGGCTAAATATTAAATTATTGGGGTCGCTTCAACCCGTGGACATGAAAAACAACACACGGCAACAGTGGTAAAGTAGCCCAATTCTGCGGGAAAACCGCTGACTTGGCAACACTGGTTACTGGGCAGCCAACAACAGCACAGCTTAACCCTGCGCACATTTTCATATTGAGTTATATTAAAAAAGTTTCAGCTTAATTCAAGTCAGCCTTTTTTATCCCATTTTAACATGCATTTTTAAGTATTGAAACCCTAAAAGCCATCTTGGTAATGATACTGAGTGAATGCTCTCGACACATATTAAATATCCATCAAATATTTTTACTCCAAACTCGCTAAAATCCCAGCCTCAGCCCAATCAGAAGTACTGGTACTTAGGTAGAAACCTATACATCGAAGCCTGATAAAAATGATTTTTTTAAAGAAAGACTTCAGATGGATTTAGGCTTTTGTCTATCTGAACTCTTCATATATATATATATACATATATAAACATTTTTTTTATTATTTTGTATGGTTATCCATATATCGAGATGCCTCAACACAACATTAGACAAAGACTTATGTCTTTTAAGTTTGATATGAACATATGTACGAACAGACGAGGTTAACGCATGAGAACGTGACGCTCGAATCTGTCAGAGGGGACACCTGCTCACAATAGACACTCTCCATTCCTTCTAATCACGAGGTCAAGTGGGTTTAATTTAACACAGCGTACCTTTGGTCCTCTCTCACTCTCATTCACATTCACTCAAACCATGTAATCTACCACAGAGAACAGCAGATTATAGGGTAGAGACTTCCATTTCCGAACGGTTCAGTGGAAAAGAAGCGAGGGATAAAGACAGGGAAAGACAGATAAAGAAAAGGAGGAAGAGGAAGATTGAGCCAGCTGAGTGACGCTGGCAATACACTGCTGTGGCATGGCTCAGCTGGCATGGCTGAATGCCTGATTGTGTGGGCAGATGTTTCAGAGAGAAGGGAGCAGACCCCATAGGGGCTGTGGTGACACAATAGGGAGGCTTTCAATTAGGCCAAACTCAGTCGCTTTTATGCCAGGTGCCAGCGGCCAGGTGTTATCTTATGCCACAAACCGTCGGCCGTGCCTTCTTATGTCTACAGACATACTGTATATTCCTCCTGAAAGCTGCAGTACTGATTTAAAGGTGGTGTGTTTGTGAGAAACAGAAAGAGAGAGAGACTTTTTCATGTCGAGCTAAGTTGGTGCAGGCTGGTGGTGGCTGCCAGCATGGCTCATATGAGTGCTGGAGCGGGCGGACCCCGAAGGCACTGACAGAGACAAATGCGGGATCAGAGCACCGGTCGCAGGATGCAGCTGGCGCGCATCAAGTGCTTCCGCATGGCAATTAAACTGACGGCTGGACTCGAAGACACGGCCAGACTGATACTCGTACACAAAGTCCACTGCATCTGCATCTCAGCGCTCTTCAGAATACCGTACACAATCAGGAGGGTTAATGACTCCGATTATGCTGAATTACAAACTCGACTCTTTAAACAATAACAAATGTCTCACTGCTGCAGACGGCAAATGTTGGTTTTTTCGATTTCAATATGCTCTCAAGTTTTTCATTTCATCTGCGGGGGCCTTTTGATGAAGTTTCAAGAACTTTGGTGAGAAACAGAAAAGCTTTTAATGAAGTTTTGCATCTCTGCACAGTCTGCAGTCTTCCTTAAAGGGATATTTCAGCCAAAAATGCTCATCCTCATGTTGTTTCAAACCTGCTTGACTTTTATTTCCTCTGCAGAACAGATACGAACAAGCTCCTAACATGGTGACGGAAGAAATATGAGATTTTATTTCTCTCGCAAATGTACTGTTTTTTATTTTTCAATAGTTTTATCATGTACACTACCAGTCAAAAGTTTTTGAACAGTAAAAATGTGAAACAATTTTACTATTTAAAGTAATTTAAAAGGATTGATTCCTGTGGTTTCAAAGCTGAATTTTTTGAATCATCTTTACTCCATCCACATGATAATTCAGTAATCATTCTAATATTCCGATTTGCTGCTCAAAAAAGATTTATTATTATTATTACTATTATTATTATGTTGAAAACATGAGAATAGAATATAATTTTTTTCAGGTTTCTTTGATAAATATAGAAAGTTCAGAAGAACAGCATTTATCTGAAAAAGAAATCTGTAACATTATAAATTACTTTATCATCACTTTTGGTCAATTTAAGGCATCCTTGCCAAATAAAAGTATTAATTTCTATAATTTATTTCCCAAAAAAGAAGAAAAAAAAGTGGCTTTTGAATGATATGGTGTATAATGTTACAAAAGATTTCTATTTCAGATAAATGCTGTTCTTCTGAACTTTCTATTCATCAACAAATTCTGAAAAAAAAAAAGAAATTTGAACAACAGTTTTAAATATTGATAATAATAATAATAATAATAATGTTTCTTGAACAGCAAATCAGCATATTAGAATGATGTCTGAAGGATCATGTGACACTAAAGAATGGAGTAATGATACTGAAATGGTCACAGGAATAAATTAAGTTTTAAAAAACATTAAAATAGAAAACAGTTATTTTAAATGGTAAAAATATTTCTATATTTTACTGTTTTTGCTGTACTTTGGATCGAATAAATGCATGTTTGGTGAGCAGAAGAGATCCTACTGTTCAAAAACTTTTGAATAGTAGTGTATATCACAAAAAAAATTCCAAGTTTCAGGAAAATGCAAACGTTTTTAGTTTTTTTTAGGGGAATGTCGGCAATGAAGGTTTAAAAAAATGCAAAAAACTTTGAAATATAGTTTTACCTCTTATCTATCACCATGTCCCTTTAGGAGTTCCATAAAGAACGTATTTTGAAGAAGGTTTTTGTACACTGAAGGTCAGTGAGGTCATTAGACCCCATTGAACTGCACTGACCAAAAAAAAAAAGAGACATTCTTCAAAATATCTTCTGTAGAAGAAGGAAAGTCATACAGGTTTGTAATGACATGAGTGTGAGTAAATCACAACAAAAATATTAATTTTGGGGTGAACTGTCTCTTTAAGCTTCACCCCAGCATTTGAGAATTTGAACATTTGGCACAGCGATCGCAACATCCTCAAATCAATCATGAGCTGTAGTTTTAAGACTCCCTAAAGTGCAACTTAATGGTGTAATGGAGTCGGAGCTTGATTTATCTGTTTAAGATTATCAGTGTTCCTCAATGTTGGACCAAAAGCGAACTTCCTTCCTTCGCTTTTTAGCTGATATTCCGGCAATCCTTTCCTGTACCTGTACGCTTCTGCTTAATCAAATTTGCGCTCCATCTTGATAACTCAGAGGTTGGGACAAAGTCATCGGATTGAAGTAGCCGTGCACTGGGACTTAATTGATTAGGTCAGTCTGTAAGGCTTCCTGCTTTTAGTTGAGGAATTCAATTGGAATGAGGGCCAAGAGACATGATTGTGATAATTACTGATTGGGTAATGAGGACTGAAGACTCCCAGAGGCCTCAAGCCATGATTATAATCATAGGAGCATTGTGACCCTGTTGATTAAAGCCAGATATGACTTTAACAAGCTGAGGGCAGCGGGATGACTCTACTATTAAAACAAAAGAACATCCTACACTGTAGGCACTGTCACTTTATGTCCAACTCTATGGGTCGACCTCCAACAGTGAGGTCTACTGAATCTTTCCTCTGATTATGTGCAATTTTACTGTACCAAAGCATGCAGTTGAATTACGTGCTGTTTGTGAGTGGAAACAAGTCTTCTAGAAAACAGTTAAAACTTTGAGTATTTTAAATTACAGTTAGATTCTGGAGCGCTTTAATTCATCACCAAACATTTCTACATTGGTGTAAAATCATCTGCTTGTCAGTCATCGCAAAACAATTCAGACACTGTCTTGTAGCGACATCTAGTGGTAAAAGATAGTTTGAGTTTACATTATATATGTAATGACAGGTACGCTTTCATAAAGATATGATATCCTATATTAAAACACTCTTGATGATTAATAACGTGTTACACTCCACTATCGTTTGTCAGTATAATAAATTAAAGGAATAAATCTCGCAGAACCATTCCATCCAACATACTCACCTGTGCGCGAATATGGCCGTAAATTCCATCATCCACTCGTTCATTATGACAAATTTCTATATGAATCTGTCGTTCACGTGTTTTGAGAACGGTTATTAATTCGATTTGTCCACTTATGCCTAGATTTTAAAGTTTTTCCTTCACCTGTTGTTACTAGCAGGATGGATGACGCAGTAAACAGAAATACTGAATGTTGATTGGCTGGAGCGGTTGCTGTTGATAATGATTGGTTACGTATTTACGAAAATATGCTAATTTAAACGACATTGCGTCATTTTATTTATCATTTTGATGTATGTGTTGGTGTGTGAGTAATAGGAAAAAAAGTTCTTACGTACACTACCAGTCAAAAGTTTTTGAACAGTAAGATTTTAATGTTTTTTAAAGTCTCTTCTGCTCACCAAGCCTGCATTTATTTGATCCAAAGTACAGATAAAAGTGTCAAATTTTGAAATATTTTTACTATTTAAAATAAATATTATATATATTGTAATAATATATTTCTATTTGAATATATTTTAAAATGTAATTAATTGCTGTGATCAAAGCTAAATATTCTGCATCATTACTCCAGTCTCATGATCCTTCTGAAATCATTCTAATATGCGGATTTGCTGTTCAGGAAATATGTATTAATTTTTATTATTATTACTACTACTACTACTATTAATAATAATAATAATAATAATAATATTTAAAACAGCTGCATACATTTTTCAGGATTCCTTGATGAATAGAAAGATCCAAAGGTCAGCATTTATTTATTATTTTTTTTATTTATTTTTTTTTGAGCAGCAAATCAGAATATTAGAATGGTTTCTGAAGGATCATGTGACTGAAATGATGCTAAAATTCATATTTGAAATCACAGGAATAAATTACATTTTAAAATGTATTCAAACAGAAAACAGTTATTTTAAATAGTAAAAATATTTCAAAGTTTTGCTGTACTTTGGATAAAATAAATCCAGGCTTGGTGAGCAGAAGACACTTTTTTAAACCATTAAAAATATTACTATTCAAAAACTTTTGACTGGTAGTGTATGTATTTAATATTTTGAGGTGGGCAAAATGTTTCATGTTTTTGAAAATTTCTTATGCTCACCAAGACTAAATTTGTTGGATAAAAAGTAAATAATATTCTTTTAATATAAATTATTTATTTATTAAAAAAAAAAAAAAAAAAAAAGTATTCTCGTGATGGAAAAGGTGAAAATTAAATGTTAAAAAACATTTATCATTTCATTGAGAACAGTTGTCCCGCTTAATATTTTTGTGGAAATACAATAATTGTATAAATATTTATAAATATAGTGCAAAAATAATTTGAAATAGAAATCTTTTGTAACATTGTAATTGCCTTTACTGTCACATTTGATACATTTTAAATCTAAAGTAAGCTATATTTTCATCCACCTTATTCCTCAATATGGAAGTAAGCCTATGGGTGAGACTTCCGGTTCATTATCCCCTAAGGGAAAAACGAGAAGAATAACAATGTACAGCAAACGGTAAAACTGTTTGCACTACAAACCAGTGTGTTCATATTAAGATAATACATTAAAATAACATGGTAAGACACACCAATTTGCCATATTAAGCAAGAACATAAACTCTTTTGTGCAGATAAAAATAGCAGATGAGACCAGAAGCCAGACCCAAATGGTTGCTCTTATATAAGGTGGATAACTTTCAATTTTACCATAAACTTGCTTCCAGTTTCATTATTGTCAGTTATCTCACGTCACACTGAGTGAATCTGAAAAACAGTGAGTTGACATGATCACACATGATCAAAACATGATCATCTGTATGAAACGCAGTTACAGTATTGAACCTCCTCAATATTATCTTCCAAACATATAAATGTGCATTTTCCTGACACTGACAATGCAACTGTCAAGTTAAAACGAAATTAAAACTAAAACGAGTCACATGTACAGCAATGTTTTTTTCTTGTTTATTATCAGCAATTCATCAGACACATATAAACAACCTGTAGGAAAAGAAGAAAGCAACATTTTCACACAGTAACTTGTTTCGCCCCAGCGAAGATCAGTAACAATACTTTCTCTCACTTTCTCTCTCTCTCACACACACACACACACACACACACACACCGTCAGACACACTTGGAGAGGTTTTACTAAACACTTTGTGTAGTAAAAAAAGAAATGAACAAATGTATATATAATAAAGAAATCGTTAAATAAAAGATCATTCATGTATTTACAAATTAACAAAACAAGTATGAACACATAAGTAAACATTCCTTTCACCCGTCGCATTTGAAAGCAAATTCAATGATATGCCTTTAGAGATCAATAGCGCCCATAGTTCATTCACTGCAGATATGGTTTTTGAAAAAAAAAAAAAAAAAGGCCCTAACCTGCTTATTTGTGCTTTTCTACCCAATTTTTAGACGGTCGGTGAAACTGATGACCATTTCAGTCACATCTGAATCCACATATCTTCATAACCAATTCCATACCTGTATGTAGGTTCATAGCATGGCATCCTTTAAAATAAGTATTTTTTTCTTTGAAAATGGAACATTGCAAACACTTATTACACAGCTTTCTGGAATACACAGGTCTGGTCAATCGTCATCCACGGCATCACTGTAGGCAATATTAGCTACTTTCATGTCATATGCAACTAGCGCCATCTTGTGTCTCAGTTTACAAATGTATTTGAAAGTCACATTAAATGTCTTCAGTATTAATATTACGCCTAATATGCCTAATGCAGCGTTCGTCTTGTTGCTAGGCCGACTGTTTTGTATATTGTAACTAGTTTTAGTGGAACATTACGGTAATATAGATGTACAACAAAAGTTAAATCAGTATTTGATGTCGACATCAAATACTGTTAAACTGCCGTTCAAATGTTTGGGAAGATTTTTAAAGTTATTTAAAGAAGTTTCTTATGCTCATCAAAGTTATATTTATTTGAACAGTAATATTATGAAACAACATCCCGTATTTAAGATGAGTGTTTTCTATTTTAATATATTTTAAATTATAATTTATTTCTGTGATGAAAAGCTGAATTTTCACCAACCATTACTGCAGTTTTCAGTGTCACATAACCCTTCAGAAATCATTCTAATATTCTGATCTATTATCAGTGTTGGAAACAGTTGTGCTGCTAAATATTTTTTATTTTTGCATTCTTTGATGAATAAAACAGCATTTATTCAAAATAGAAATAGTTTCGAACAATATTCTTTACTATCACTTTTTATCAATTTAACACATATCCTAAGCTGAATAAAAGTATTAATTTCTTAAATTTACTAACCCCAAATGCTGAACGGTAGTCTATAGTCTATATTGTTGTTTTAAACAAATGCTGTTCTTTTTAACATTTTATTCATCAAAGACTTCTGAAAAAAGGATCACAGGTTTCAAAAAATATAATAAGCAGCACAACTGTTTCCAACATTGATATTTATTGATTTTTTTTTATATTTAAATAGAAAACCACTATTTTAAATTGCAATATTACAGTTTTTTTCTGTATTTTTATTCAAATAAACGCAGCCTTGATAAGCAAAAATAATTCTCTTTAAAAGCATTAAAAATCTTACTGATCCTTACTTTTGAACAGTAGTGTATTTAAAATGGAAAACAACCATGTAATAGGTGAGATGTACAGTAAGATGGTTATTATCACCAGTGTTATTTAGTATTATTTATGTACTAATATATTATTTATTAATATTTACATTTTATAATATTGTATACTATTGTTATATCGTGATATATAGTGATTTTAGTATTTTAAGTTTTTCTTCTAGTATTTAAAATTTATTTCATGTTTACTTCAATTACCGAAAACATTTTCAATGGTTCACTGTATAAAAAAAAAAAAAAAACTTAAAAGAAAGTTGTTACAACTTAAAGTGTTTGTGCTGCCTTCAAATTTTAAGTTCAGTCAACATGAAATGTTAAGTTGTACTACATAAAAAAACTTAGATATTTAAGTTAACACTTTTTAAGTTGAAACAATTTTTTTTAAGTTTTTTTTTTTTTTTTTTTACAGTGTTTTAGTTAACAATAACAATACAATTATCACAAAATCAACCTATTTAAGTGTCATACAAATCCCTTCCGACCTGCGCTGATTGCCATGTCAGGGTTTATTTTGCAATAATAACCAGCTCACTGTACATAATCCTTCATGTAATGTCCAAACTACAGTATTTTTAAATATATTTTTTTTAATTATTGGCTGATATTTTAACCTAAAATTGATATGCCATATATCCTCAAGTTGATATGAAACTGCATGCTGTTATTGTGTTAGACAGTCACGTTATATAAAACTGCAAACAGAACCGGTTCACACAGACACAGTAGGATCAGTAAATCAAACATCATACTGTTAAAAGCACTCGAATTATGAACACAGAGCCCTTGGAATCAGAGACGAAAGACTGAAACACATGGAGAACTTCACCGACCTGGATCTCTAAGGTGAAAAGAACCACTGAATCATACACCAGTCAATCAGGCAAAGAAAGCAAACACGAGTCTGATTGCAACTGTAGGCTACTGTACATACAACAGGAGGGGTTTGTGGAGTCCACAAAAATCTTTTCAACGGCCCCTTTATCACAAACAGGAGGTAACCAGTAAACAAGTATGTAACAAACACCAGTGAGTTCCATCAGAAGAAAAAAGGGCTACTTTTGTTCTCTCTCGCTCAGTTTTTTTTAAAGAAACGTGTCTAGGACAAGACTGTACATCATCTTGTTATGCGAGAGGCAGTTTTCTATGGCAATGCTATAAGTAAATGTTCATGCTGCACTAATATAGTGCAAAATGGAGCCTGAATACAGAAAGGGGAAAAGGCAGGCCAGAGCTTGTATAGGGGGCGCTAGTGAGCCCATTCAATCTTCCGTCTTTTATACTTCTGACCACACAATATTGATCTGACAGAAGCGTTTCAGGGCTGAAAATGCTACTAGCGAGTTAAGTGGTGTATTTAGGTTGTCTGAACATGCGACTTCCCAACAGCCACGGACAATGTACATATTGCAGGAGCTGACAAGAAGTGCGACTAAACAGGAGACGGGTATATTTTGTGCTTTCTCAGCAAAAATAAAACAATTCCCGAATTCAAAAAAGGTCCTGCAACTTTCCTCCCGAAAGACAAGTCTATGTTACAGAAGGATGTCAATGGCAGAGAAGTGAAGGCAGACTTCCTGAAGAAGATTTTTGAAGAGTTTATGAAGGCTCTCGTGAAACAAAGTCAAAAAACGAACGTAAAAAAAGGAGGGGGGGAGAAACATTATATAAACACGCGGATCGAGTCTCTCTCTGAGGTTCCATTAGCGTCTTATAAAAAGCAGTCAGTGAGTTTGCGAGTTTGCGAGTCTCCTTGTTTGAGGCTTGTACCGATGGCCGACTGTGAAAGGAGGTGAGTATCTGTAATACGAAGCGAAACGTGGTTAGGCTACATGTCAGCGTCGCCATCGTAAGCCAGCGTCAGAGGCTTGAGTCTGTTGTTCATCTGTCTTCTCTGGGGCTTCTTTGGCTTTTTGCTGTGGGAAAAAATAATAGCTGTTATTACAAAACAATTACATTTGACTTCAACAGATGCAATAAGATTGCAAGGTTATTTATCTGCGCAAATTCACTACATCTGGAATTAGACTTTGAAAAGATCTGTTACCTCTAATCTATTGCATCTGTTTATTCAAGTGTTTCATCACTTTTCAATATTGCCTTGCATTTGTGTTTTCCAGGACATTTTGTGTTGTTAGACGTTCATGCACTGCTGCCGGCTGCCATGCATTAGCAAAGGCCTTTTAAATCATGCAATAGCTTATACCACTATAATATTACATACAGCATCACTGTTATTTTAGTATCACTGAGATATTATTATAGTTTTTATAGTTCATATTTTACATTTTCATTTTAAAGCTTTAGTAATTTTATGGTCTTTGTAATTTTTATTATTTTTAATTATCTTTAATTATTTTTTTTGTGTTTATTTATTAAAAATGTCAAAATACATTTTATTTTGTTATTTAAAAAAATATATATACTTCATTGGCGAACAGGTTAAAAACGCTAAACAAAATTACACTTTTGTTTTTGCCTGAACTCAACGACTGTTTCTATGTACACAAAAGGCATATTTCTCTCAAATATTGTTCACAAAACTGTCTAAATTTGTGTTAGTGAGCACTTCTCCTTTGCCGAGATAATCCATCCACCTCACAGGTGTGGCATATCAAGATGCTGATTAGACAGCATGATTATTGCACAGGTGTGCCTTAGGCTGGCCACAATAAAATTTCGGGTGTCCGAAAACGCGCGCAGTGCAACACATCTCCTTTGCATAGAGTAGATCAGGTTGTTGATGGTGGCCTGTGGAATGATGGTCCACTTCTCTTCAATGGCTGTGCGAAGTTGCTGGATATTGGCAAGATCTGGAACACACTGTTGTATACGCCGATCCAGAGCATCCCAAACATGCTCAATGGGTGACATGTCTGGTGAGTATGTTGGCCATGCAAGAACTGGGATGTTTTCAGCTTCCAGGAATTGTGTACAGATCCTTTCAACATGGGGCCATGCATTATAATGCTGCAACATGAGGTGATGGTCGTGGATGAATGGCACAAAAATGGGCCTCAGGATCTCGTCATGGTATCTCTGTGTATTCAAAATGCCATCAATAAAATGCACCTGTGTTCGTTGTCCATAACATACCATAACTTCACTGCCACTACGGGCCACTTGATCCAAAACGTTGACATCAGCAAACCACTCAACCACACGATGCCATATACGCTGTCTGCCATCTGTCCTGTACAGTGAAAACCGGGATTCATCTGTGAAGAGAACACCTCTCCAAAGTGCCAGATGGCATCGAATGTAAGCATTTGCCCACTCAAATCGGTTATGATGACAAACGAACTGCAGTCAGGTTGAGACCCCGATGATGATGACAAGCATGCAGATGAGCTTCCCTGAGACGCTTTCTGACGGTTTGTGCAGAATTTCTTTGGTGACGCAAACCGATTGGTGCAGCAGCTGTCTGGGTGGCTGGCCTCAGACGATCTTGGAGGTGAAGACGCTGGATGTGGATGTGGTTACATGTGGTCTGCGTTTGTGAGGCAGGTTGGATGTGCTGCCAAATTCTCTGAAATGCCTTTGGAGACGACTTATGGTAGAGAATGAACACTCAATTCACGGGCAACAGCTCTGGTGGACATTCCTGCAGTCAGCATGCCAAATGCACGCTCCCTCAAAACTTACAACATCTGTGGTATTGTGTTGTGTGATAATTTTAGTGTCATTTTAGAGTGGCCTTTTATTGTGGCCATCCTAAGGCACACCTGTGCAATAATCATGCTGTCTAATCAGCATCTTGATATGCCACACCTGTGAGGTGGATGGATTATCTCGGCAAAGGAGAAGTGCTCACTAACACAGATTTAGACAGATTTGTGAACAATATTTGAGGGAAATAGGCCTTTTGTGTACATACAAAAAGTCTTAGATCTTTGAGTACAGCTCATGAAAAATGGGGGCCAAAGCAAAAGTGTTGCATTTATAATTTTGTTCAGTGTAAAATACACTTCTGTTCAAAAGTGGGATCGGTAAGATCCCCCACTCCCTTTTTCAAGAAGTCTTTTCTGCTCATCAAGGCTGCATTTATTTGATTAAAAATAAAAAAGTAATATTGTGAAATAGTATTGCAATTTAATATAATATAACTATTCAGCACCATTACTCCAGTCTTTAGCGTCACATGCATCTTCAGAAATCAGTCTAATATGCAGATTTTTTTATTTATTTTTTTATCAGTGTTGAAAACAGTTGTGCTGCTTAATATTTTTATTTTATTTTTTGATACCTTTTTCAGGATTATTGATGAATAAAATATTAAAAAGAAGAGCATTTATTTAAAATGAAAATCTTTTGTAACGTATACACACTACCACTCAAAATAACTTATACTTTAAAGTATATTAAAATAGAAAACTGTTATTTTAAGTTGCAATAATATTCCATAATATTACTTTTTTTTGTATATTTGATCAAATAAATGGAACTTTGATGAGCATAAGAGACTTCTTTAAAAAACTAAAATCTCAAACTTTTATGTTTTAAAATATTTAATTGTATTTATGTTTTAAGTAATGAAAAATGTACTGCCCATGTGTCATTTAAATGTGCAGTGCAATTTTGCAACCTTTGATAAGGCATGAAGACAGATGCTAAAAATGGTTAGAAGTGATTATTAATTATTATGATTAGTAATTAGCTGCCATGCTAACTATTACAGGAAGCATAGCTTTAGCGATGAAAAAAATAGGAAAGTAGCCAGCAGCACGTTCCAGCTCACTAAACTCTACAATCCAAACTTACCTTAGCGAGTACTATGACACAGAGATAGGGACAAATGTGAATACAACATCCTCTAAACCTTATAGTTGTTTTGTTTTTGTTTTTTTGTTTTTTTACCTCTAAAGTCATATAGTATCAGAACATTTTTTTTTTACATATGAGGTGAACTTCAAGTAATATGTCAGTACTTTGCATCATATAATAACAAAGAATTTCTGAGAAAATTAGTGTTCATTGAAGATGATGATGATGATGGCTATGTTAGACCTGACCATCAGGGGGCAGTGTGGGTACAGAAACGGGCTACAATAATGGCCAAGTTCAAATTAAACATTTATATGAATACACTGCTAAAGTTCGGTTCATACGTTTTTTTTTTTTTTTTCCAGGTACAATATCAAAAATTCTTAAAAAAAAAAACAATATCAATTTACTTGAGAAGAAACAGTGCATTATAAAGTAATTTAACAGACTACATTTAATAGGTGTATTTTATTTCATATATCATAGGGTTTTTTAACTTAAGGTGTATTTCAAATATTCCATGTCCTTTTTTATGTTACATAAAATAAGCATTTCACACATTTATTTATGCTTACATTTTATTGTACTTTTATTTATTGCAACATTCAATGGCATATTTAATATTTTACATATTTATTTAATTTAGTCTGTTAAATCACTCCATAATGTATTGCATTTATATAAAAAATGTGTCTTTAATACAAGTGTATTTTCCAAGTCAAAAGTTAAAAAGTTATTGTTAAAAAAACAGTTGTTGCTTTTCAGATTAATTTATATTGATGTTTGATTTTATTGAGGTTAAGGGGTTAGTTCACCCAAAAATGATTAATTATTAACCCAAATTAAGATATTTTTTTAAAAAGCTGAGCGCTTTCTGACCCTGCATGGACAGCAAAGTAACTGAAACATTCAAGGCCCAGGAAGGTAGAAAGGACATAGACCATAATGCTTTGAAGAAAAGACATTTTATTTTCTTTGTGCACAAAAAGTATTCTCTTCACTTCATAACATTATGGTTGAACCACTGATGTCACATGGACTATTTTATCGATGTCCTTACTACCTTTCTGGGCCTTGAACATGGTAGTTGTGTTGCTGTCTATGCAGGGTCACCATTTGTGTGCTGAAGATGAACAAAGGTCTTGTGTGTTTGTGACGACATGAGGGTGAGTAATTAATGACACAGTTATCATTTTTGGGTGAACTTTGCCTAAAGCTAGACTACTAAACTCCAGTATATCTACCTGCTCACCTCCACCAAACAGCTCCAAGTGATTGGTCAGAAAGGCACATGTGACAGTGAGAAGGCATAGGTGATGGACATGATTGGCCACAGGGCAAGGCCATGAGGGAAGGGACTGAGCTGAGAGCTCTAGTTGAACTGAGTCTCAATGCGCTGACAGTCAGGGCAGGTATATATCAGTTCTTGGTCGTTGGGTCCAACCCAGACCACAGAGGAAATGGAAGGGTCCGGGCTCAGGGGAGAGCGCCGGGCCAGCATACAAAAACTGATAGATATGGAGGAGTTGGGGAGACAAATGAAAAGTGAGATAAATGGAAAAAGAAAAAAAAAATCTTTATCAGTATTTTTGTCTTGTCTTTTAAGGTAAATGTGTAAAAATCCTTAAAATAAATGAATTTACTCAACTTACTTTACTAGCGAATATTTTTTTTCTGTATAGAAATCTAATATGTAGCAAGGTTAAGGCTTAAAAAACAGAAAAACTGAATTTATTTAATTAATAATATTTTTTCAGTATATTCCCTGAAACTTGTTACTTCCAAGTAAGGTTGCAAAATGAAAGCTTTATTTGATCTTCATCAATATTTTTAGTGGGCAACAAGACAAAAATATTGATTAAGAAAAAGATTTTTGCAGTGAATTTGAAAGCAACTTACACGGATGAACATAAATAATGAAAAAGATGAATGAAGTAAATTTATGGAGTGAACAAAATATCTAGTTTGCTCTTATAACGAATGTTCTTACCAGGCTAAGTAAGTCATAGAGACAATGAACACTAGCAGTACAAAAGCTCCAGCTGCCACACCATACACCCAGGTCTTCAGTTTGCCATCTGTGCAGATACACACACACATCAACACAAAAACACAGCTGCTGTTCAGAACCAAGACAACAGGTAAAAAATGGTCAGAGTCATTCTTTTCTACCTGTTGGGAAGACCCTACCTGTTTGGACCTAAATATATGTGACCCTGGACCACAAAACCAGTCATAAGGGTCTTAAAAGTTAAATAAATAAGCTTTCCATTGATGTATGGTTTGTTAAGATATGACAGTATTAGGCCGAGATACAACTATTCGAAAATCTGGAATCTAAGGGTGCAAAAATCTAAATATTGAGAAATTGCCTTTAAAGTTGTCCAAATAAAGTTCTTAGCAATGCATATTACTAATCAACAATTAAGTTTAGATTTATTTACAGTAGAAAATGTACAAAATATCTTCATGGAACATGATCTTTTATCCTAATGATTTTTTGCAAAAGAAAAATGGATAATTTTGATCCACAAAATGTTTGTATTTTTGGCTATTGCTACAAATATACCCCTGCTACTTAAGATACTTAAGGTCCAGGTTTACTGTGGCCTCAGAAAGTATCTGGACATGTTGGATGTTCTTTGTCTTGTGTGTACTTCTATTGTTGTGCCTAAAACATTTATATTCTACTCATATACTGCAGATAAACCTAATTTAATTTAATTCAGACATTTGTGTCCAAATACATTTTGTGACCACTGTATGTGTTTTTAAAACGTATTTAGCAAAGCAAACAGCCTTGTTGCACACAAAGAGGGGTAAAGATAGTTAACAGTAGTTAGTGTGAAAATATTAGTCTTCATTATTAAGCACATGTCTAGGCTAATCGTTTGTATTCTCTTGGAATTACGTTAAGCCATAAATTTACCCGGTCCGAAGGGCTGCAGGAACCAGGTGCGTCCAGAGCGGCCTGGCAGGTTGGAAGTGGGCTGAGTGGGGTTGAGGGCTCTGATCGTCTTGACGTCAGCCTTGCTGTCTCCTGCGGTGGGGATCTCAAGCACCGGTATGACCGTGCACTGGTCCAACACTCCATCAGACGTCATCACCTCAGTGTAACCCTCCTCACAGCCGCATATACCAGCCTGCAGGGGGAGACATTGCACCAGTTACACACACGGATCAGGGATGGTTTACAACAGACAAACAGCATACACAATAAAACAATGGGGTAAGATTTGATCATTATTATTATTACTTTATATTGCTACAAAAGATTTATATTTCTAATAAATGCTGTTGTTCTGAACTGTCTATATATCAAAGAAAAAACCGAACAGCACAACTGTTTTTAACAATGATAATAAGAAACGTTTGAGCACCAATCAGGATATCAGAATGATTTCTGAAAGATCATGTGACACTGAAAACTGCAGGAATGGCTGTTAAAAATTCAGCTTTCCATCACAGGAATAAATTACATTTTAAAATATATTCAATTACAAAACTGTTATTTCAAATAATATTTGTAATAATATTTCACAACATTGCTGTTTTATGTATTTTTGAAGGCAGACTTGGTCAGCAAAAGAGACTTTAAAAAAAAAAAACATTAAAAAACCTACCCACCCAACAGTAGTGCATTTTAAAGGGATACTCCACCCCAAAATGAAAATTTGTTGAGTAAACACTTACCCCTATGTCGTTCCAAACCCCTAAAAGCTTTGTTAGTCCTCAGAACACAATGTAAGATATTTTAGATGAAAACCAGGACCATTCTAACTGTCCCATTGACTGCCTGGTAAATTACACTGTCAAGGTCCATAAAAGTATGAAAGACGTCGTCAAAATACTCCATCTGCCATCAGACGTGCAATCTGGGTTATATGAAGTGACAAGAACCATCTGAAATATCTTAAATTGCGTTCAGAGGACCAACAAAGCTTTTAGGGGTTTGGAATGACATGTTGTTTACTTAACAAATTTTCATTTTGGGGTGGAGTATCCCTTTAAAACAATATAAAATACATTTTAAAAGTTAAACAGAAACAGACAAGGCATTTACAGAATTAGCTCACTTCCAGGATAAAAAAAATCAGTCTCCAGTTGCAAAGAATTTAAGATTTTTGAGGAAAACATCTTAGGATTTTTCTCCATATATTGGACTTTAAAGGGGATCAACCGGTTGAAGGGCCAAATTGCAGTTTCAATGCAGCTTCATGATCATAGCTGAGGAATAAGGGTCTTATCTACTGAAATGATTGGTCATTTAAAAAAAAAAAAAAAAAAAGTGTATACTTTTTAACCACAAATGCTTGTCTTGCACAAGTAATCACGTTGGAAAAGTTAAGCACAGTTAGTTCTTTATATGTGTACTCTGGTTCAAAAAGGTACCATCCATCCTATTTTCTCCTCCAACTTCAAAATCACCCAACATCATTGTTTTGTCTTATTTTGTAAAGGGCATTTGACTTTCTTTGCATGTTAGCTTTGTAAACACCGATTTTTTTTTAAATAAAACGACAGATTGTTTTGCTAGATAAGACCCTTATTCCTTTGCCTGGAATTGCGTAGAGCCCTTCATAGCTGCATTGGAACTGCAGTTTAGACCTTCAACCTGCTGATGCCCACTATTATAGAGAAAAATCCTGTTTTCCTCAAAAATCTTTAAAATGTATTTTCGTTTGAAGAGAGAAAGACATAAACAAGAGTAAATTATCAGGAAATTTTTATTCTGGAAGTAAACTAATCCTAATTGTATGTTAAAATGTTTCAGCATGTAATTTTACTTGAACCTTGTGGTAATTTGTCAGCCAGAATAACATATTTCTGTCAGCAGAAAATCACTCATAACAGTTGTTAAAAGCACAGACAGCTTTCTATTTGCGGCATTCCCTCAGCCTCTAAACAGCTGCTAATTGAATTCACTTTCCCTCTCCTGCGACCATCGCTTAGCTTTCTCTCTACCAGTGTCACGTTGTTTTTTCTTTCAGCTAACAGCTCTCTCAAACAGCTCTGTTAGATGCTAAAAATATTTCTGCAGCATTTAGCTGTGATTTCAGAGATAATTTATGCCTTCATTGTGCTATTTTAGTCCTTTTTGTTCTGAAAAACATCAACGTCATGTGAATCCTGAAGGCTATGAGTTTATGTTCAAGCGTGGGTGTTGATAAGATTCATCCCAGCACGTGTTCTTCCACTGACGAGACATTTGGATCTCCACGAGCATCACCGTTCTGCAGGCCTCAGTGCTTGTGTGTAAATATATGTGGAGAAACCCCCAGGTTCCTGCCGTCTGCAGGGAGTCTCTTATTCCCAATGCAATTTCGGAAGGATAATCGGCCCACACGCAAACACAACCCTTGTCAGATCTGTGCAATCACGGGGAAACCAGAATGCACTAGGGTATTTGCATCTATAAAGATGGGCACATAAGAGCAAGTCTGGATGTAGCAGAAACTAAATACAGTCAGTTTCTTCCCACAGCAGAGGGATTCACTACACAGCAGGAGACTTGATTCAGACACGCTCACAATCTTCACTTGCATACAACATGCAGTTCATATGCAATGGGGGAAATTGTACGCTGGAGGACACATGTTGGCAGCTCACAATGAATGTTTACATCTCATGTAGGATTATCTTCAAAGGAACACATATATGGGAGAGTGTGGGTAAACTCTTTTCAGGCAGTTCTAAACATTTTTTTTTGTCATTTGATCATATAAGCTGGAAGTATTCACCATTTCTATCTGGCTGTGAAGAGGAGAAAAACACATCAAGTGCGTCACAATTTGCATAATATTTTTTATAATATTTTATAATATTAGATTAATACTACATAAATTGCATAATTATGCATAAATATGACAAAACATTTGAATAAAAATGAAATTAAATTAAAGAAGTTAACTTAAGGAAAACAAAGTTGCAAAGGAGATTCTTAAATAAAATAAAGAATAGTTCTATTCATTTTAACTCAAAGTTGAGTTAACAAAATATTATTTTATAATATTAGATTAATATTACATAAATTGCATAATTATGCATAAATATTACAAAACATTTGAAAGAAATTAAATGAAATTAAAGAAGTTAAAGAAAAACAAAGTTGCAAAGGAGATTCTTAAAATAAAATAAATTAATAATAAAAAATAAAGAGTAATTCTATTCATTTTAATTCAAAGTTGAATTAACAAAGCATTATAGTTTATAATATCACATGAATATTACATAAATTATATCATAATACATAAATATTACAAAATATTTTAAAGAAATTAACTTAAAAAGTTAAATTAAGGAAAACAAAGTTGCAAACAAGATTTTTAAAATCAAATCAAATCAAATCAAATAAAGAAATATTTTATAATATTAAATGAATATTACATTAATTACATAACTATACCCAATTATTACAAAATATTTTAAAGAAATTAAATGAAAGAAGTTAAATTAAGGAAAACAAAGTTGCAAAGGAGATTCTTAAAGAAAAGAAAAGAAAAATAAAGAGTAGTTCTATTCATTTTAATTCAAAGTTGAGTTTACAAAATATTATTTTATAAATATTACATAAATTACATAATAAATATTACAACATAAAAAATAATTTAAATAAAAAAGTTAAATCAAGGAAATTCTTAAGTAAAATAAAGCAATAAAATAAAAATAAAGAGCAGTTCTATTCATTTTAACTCAAAGTTGAGTTAACAAAGAATGTTTTTTAGAAATCACATTAATATTACACAGATTATATAATAATACATAAATATTACAAAATATAAAAAAAACTAAGGAAAAGAGATTTTATATTTTATAATATTATTACATAAATATTACATAATATTTCAAATCAATTATATAAAATAAAGAAATGAAATTAAGGAAAACAAAGTTGCAAAGAAGATTCTTAAATAAAATAATCATAAATAAATAAAATAAAAATAAAGAGTAGTTCTAACGCTATTGTTTTCTTATGGTAATGAGATTTATGTATGTATGCATGTTTCTATTTACATATTTATTTATTTTAGCTAATTCGTACTAAAAACAATTCTGTTAACAATGTTTGGAAATATTAATATGGTCAATAATAACAACAACAATAATGCTAAGTTAATAAGAAAACAATTAAGAAATTTGCTAAGGAGATTATTTTAAAAAAGTAAAATAAAGAGTAGCTCTATTCATTCCAACTGTATATGCTCTTACAAATCACAATCATATGCAAGCATAAAAACATCCAAACACACCAACCACTCCAAAGCAGTGCTGCCATCCAGAAAAACATAAAGCTCTCAACCGATAGTGACTTCTCCTCCCTACGGTGTTTTATTTGGCCTGTGCTGATCTCTACAGCACCAGCAGTGTGACTGCTTTTAATATCCTTTGACATTGGTCACAGGATGCATAAAACTACCCCTGTTATTTTTAATCAGAAAAAGGCTGAACAGTAAAGTATCCATCTAAGGTTATTAAGATGGTATCTGTTGATAAGCGGATATCAAATCTTCCTATTATAGCCGGTGCATCTCAGTTCTCATGTTTCAGCATTTCCCATTATACATTCCAGGACTCTCTCTCTCTCTCTCTCCTCTGGAGGAAGTCTAATCCTCCAGTATTGAATATCCATGCAACCCTGTTTACAGTCTGCCCGCATCCCAGCATCCCACCTCAGCAGGAGTCCACACATAAACATGCACACATACTAACCTCAGTGCATATTGAGCGAGGTTTGTCGCAGGCTGGGTCACATGATCTGTCAGACACCGGCTCGCTTGTCAACGGGCATCCGCCTGCAGGCAAAGAGTTCAAAGTTTTATATAAACACTGTTTAATGACATTGTCACACTCACACACACAAACACATGCCCATTTTCAGCCAGTGTATTGTCCTGGAGGCAGGAGGCATCAAAGACTCTACATCCTGTTGCTCTCCAACGTTCACCCTCTTTTCTCTCTCTCTTTGGTAATGCTAAACAGTGCCAGACACGCTTCACTCACGCTTAATTCATACCTCTCGTGTTACGATATTACTGATGTGTTTACTGATAGAAATGAGGCAGTAACTAAAACTCAACTAGATTTGTACATTTTCTGGAAAAATGGTAAAAAGAATTTTTGGTTTTGTTTTTTGACCAAGTGTATCTAGAATTATCCGTTTCAGCCCTGAATTTTAATATATTTTCTGTCC
Source organism: Cirrhinus molitorella (assembly GCA_033026305.1). Lineage (NCBI taxonomy): Eukaryota > Metazoa > Chordata > Actinopteri > Cypriniformes > Cyprinidae > Cirrhinus > Cirrhinus molitorella. The sequence continues at coordinate 6,972,542 of CM065131.1, forward strand.
AATTTTATTGTCTTATTTTCAATAAAAGTGTGGTTATTTTATTGCCTTGTATTTTTTTTTTTTCAAATTCAGTATAATTAAAATGATGTAAATTAAAAAGTCTTATGAAATGATATTGCATTATTTAATAAAATACTAAATAATCATTTAAAAGCGTTTTCCGTTTCATTTTCTGGCCAAGTGGATCCAGAATTTTCAATTTGCTGCATTACTATTTTTTTATGCCAAGGACCCCTCAAATATGATGGTCCTCCTTCTGAAGAAACTTTTTAATATATGATAGCCAATTTGCAGTGTGAAAAATAATTTATATATAATAATAATAATAACAACGTAGAAATAATAAAACAATAATCAAATAAATGTGTATGTATGCATGTGTAAAATATCTAGAAAAAAGAGCTCATATTAAGACCTATCATTAGTCCTGTTAGATATGGAAATCTATATTATGATTTTCTTTTTACGTCATAGCTGTGACTTTATATCAGAATTTTTGTGCATGACATAATTATGGCTTTTTATCTTAGAATTTTTATGGCAATTTTGACTTTTCTCAGTTTTCTCAAAATGATGACATAAGTCAAAACTATGACTTAGTATCTCAAATTTAAACTTTTTTATCTCATAATTATTCTTTTATTTTAGAATTACCAAAGGATTTTTTTTCCCTTAAGCGGTGGGAATGGTGTTTCATACAAACAAAAGGAAAACATAAAACTATGGCTGTTAATAAACAATCATGAATTTAAGAATGAAATGTAAGAAAATTAAATATATCTGTAATCATTAAATTATTTATTTATTTGTAGATTTTCAGATTTTTTTTCCTCCCTTGCAGATAAAAATAATAAAAATAATACATTTATATTTCATATTAATATTCTTTCTGTCCAATTTTATTGTTTTACTTTCAATAAAAGTGTGGTTATTTTATTGACCTGTATTTTTTTACATTCTGTATAATTATTTTACATTATTTCATAAAATAAGAAAATAATCATTTAATAGCATTTCAGTTTCAGGCCAAGTCCAGAATTTTTATTTCGATACATCGCTAATTTTTTATGCCATGGACCCCTCACACATGATGATTCTCAATACAAATTTCAAAATACAAATAAAATAAATGTGTGTGTATATGTAAAATATCCAGAAAAAAATTAAAAGGTTATCTATTAAACAACATGTATTTTTTTACCCGCCATTAGTGCTATTAAATTTGGAAATCTATATTAGAATAATTTTTTATGTCATACCTGTGACTTTTTAATTTTTACACATATCATAACTATGGCTTTTTATGTAAATTTTGACATTTTATCTCATAAATATGATCTAAAAAGTCAAAATTATGAAATACTGTCTTAATTATGACTGTCAACTTTTTATCTTATAATTATGATTTTATGTCAAAATTATGAATTACCAAAGTACTTGTTTTTCCCCCTCTTGCAGTGGAACTTGTCACTTTATATCTCAGAATATTTACGCATGTCATAATTATGGCTTATCATCTCATATTTTTTATGCATAACATAATTATCTTTTTTATAAAATTTTTATGTCAATTTGGACTTTTCTCAATTTTGAAAAATGATGACATAAGTCAAAATTATGAAATGCTGTCATAACTATTATGAATTATGAATGACCAAAGTCAAAAAATTTCCCCCACATGCGGTGGAAATGGGCTTTCATAGTTAGACGTATAAACCAAGGCAAACATAACACTATGGCTGTCAATAGAATAAAATACACTAATAGTGTAATTATAAATCCACCTTATCCACTGGTCCCTGTTGCAAGGTATTCTGAGTGTTTTCTAGGGCATTAATAGGATGTTCTGGATGGTTGCTAAGGTGTTCCGTGGGGTTACTAGGGCATTTGTACGAAATTTCTTGCCCATTCTCAGTCTGTATGATATACTGTTCCCTAGACATTCATGCTTGGGCTAATCCCTCAATGTAAGTCTATGGGATTTTTGCCCGTTTTATCATCAGCCAACACAATTAAATATGATCCTCTTCTTGGGTCACCTATGTGTACGATCTCAACATCCTTTCGCTCACTTTCAATCTTCCTCTCTACAAATCACAGCCTGTGGGAATCCACTAGATCTATAAAAGCACTGAAATGGGCAGCCAGCGGCCAGTGCAGGGGTGTTATTTTCTCTGAGCTGGGATGAATCAATACATCCAATCAACAATGAGAGCAGTGAAATAGAACTGCTCCCCAACGCCGGAACAACTCTTGACTGCCGCTGCCAGATACCGTGACGATTGTTTAGGCCCACAACCGGTACTAGATGTGTCATTTATGTCTAGTGTAAATTAGAAAGCTGGTTACTGGGTGATGCTTAGAAAATTGCGTTTTGATGAAACATAAGATAAAGCTATTGGCATGTTAAAAGATCTCTTCTTTAAAGGTGCACTGTAAACTGTAAGCATCTGCGGAAACATGTTTACCAATTAGCAGCTTGTATGAATATTCATACCCCTGCACACTTTAATATAACTCATGAATATGCATAAACAGGGACCTGGTTGCTGTACTGAAGGGTTTGATTACAGCCTTAGAAGTTCTGCCTCCCTGTTCAGCCAATCACAAGTGACCAGACTCATGTGTGCCATCTGGAAAGAGGTCAGTTTGGACAGCTCGACACAGAAAACAAATAAACATTTGAAAATCATAGGGAGTTAATTCCAAGTTGCATAAATATGGCATATAAAGCTCAATGAAATCTCATATTGCAATGTATTTATGATGTTCTTCAGCAGAGTGTGAGAGATATGGGCATATTTCTGTTCCCGTGTATTTCCATGTCTGCATCACATAGACACATTAACATGGGAGGACAGCTGGCATGATGGTGAATGGGATTAAATGTGGGTGTCACATTGTCATGGATTAAAAGCTTATTTCCATAAAGTATATACAAATGTATAAGAGGAGACAGCGTACACTTCTGCCTTTCTGACAGGAAATGACAGCACAGGACGTCAGCTTTATCTCAAACCGCAGTCTGTCATCAAACACTCTCTGAGGAGAGAATATTGACGCTTCTGTCATACTGATGGTTTCGTTTTTTTCCTCTGAATATTGAAAGCAGATACTAGGTGGCTTATCTCAGCTTCTACAATTTGTGCACTTGGGGATGCACCATTATTTTCTTCCCTCCTATATATTTGTCAAAAGGATGCGACAAAGAAGAAGAATAAAAATATTTACGTATGTATGTTGGTATAGGCTGGGTTTTGACACAAAAATTCTATATTGATTATTTTGATCAGATACAGTACATGCCAAATTTTCTCAAGGGAAAAAAAACCTCAACTAATGCTGCAGAATATACATGAGATATATTGAATACTGAAGGTTAACAATTGACAGATTTATTCAAACATAAATTAAACATTGAACATTTAAAATTATAAAAAAAAAATATAATAAGTATGTTATATGGTGGATATGTTCAGCAAAATGCTCCTCTCTTCATGTTTCTCACTTATTTTTTAGCTTATGGTCACCAAATATGTTTTCTCTGAGGTAAATGTGATGTTAAAAGACACTGTTTACAAGCTATATAAGCCCCTTTCACACAGTAATAGCAGTAAATTGCCAAGAAATTACCAACCTTTACAACTTAACCGGTAAATACAAAAATGTCCTGTTCCATTTTTTTACCGGTAAAGCACCATTCACATATCAGTTTTAAAATACCGGTCAATTCTGTGACATCAGTAAACAGTTCCTTTCAGTGTTTGTAAGCATGGAGGATATATATACGGAGGATATGTATATGCAGTCAGTGTTTTTGTTGATGTTTTCATTTTTGTGTCAAACATACACATTCATGCAACACTTTTGAACAAGAGGCATCATATTAGACGACTTTAGACATTTCTTTGACTCACATTCTCAACTCGTACATGCTCATAACGGAAAACTTGTTCTGCTTTCACCAAATTTACCAGTATTTTTGAAAAGGTTCTGTTCTCTTAAAGGTACTTTACCGGTAATTTACCAGTAAAGACTGTATGCGTGAATCTATTTATTTAAAACACACACACCTGTGACATTTAACCCATCAGAGCGCTGGCACCAGACTTGTCGAGATGAGCCTTTCCATGGGCCGGTCATCCATTTGTACTCATAACACTGGCCCTCTTAAAACACATAAAACAGTATTAACAGTGACACATTCAGAAAAACAACAATCAAATCAAAATTTTTGTATGTAGGGTTAAAAATATTTATCTACAATGAAAATAAAAAGATGTAGAAACTATTTTCACTCAGAAATTTGCTAGTAGATGTCATAATTAATTATAAAGAATTGGCAAGTAACAGAATTAAACATAACAGTGCATACTCAAACATACTCCAGTATAATAAACTCGTTTTCTACAATGTAACTGCATTATCTGCCCTAAGTGCTTTGATTTTAACTCACCTGTGCATGGTCTGGCTTCCCATTCCTGTTCTGGGCACTGCAGAAGGTTCTCAGGTTCCTGAGCTAGAACAGCACGAGAACGCACCTGCACCGAACCGAAGCCCAAATCATCCCCGCTGATACAGCTCAGCTGACACGGGCTCCACACTGTCCAGTCTGTCAGGTAACACTCACCTGCCAAATACATAAACACCTCTGTTAGAAAATTAATGGCTGATACTGGCTTTTGCAAAGGTTGTTTGAAAATATGTATTTCTTTTAACCTGCTAGTCGCAAAATTTAAACTTAAACTTAAAAAAACCCAAAACATTCTAATGTTAAATGTAAAATATGTGACAGCTATAAACATGAATTTTGCTGAAAAAGGGTATAAATGGTTCTACAGTGTTACTGGTAGCACTAAAAGCATAATCAAATTCACCAAATTTTTTAAAAGGGGCATCGTATGCCCATTTTCCAAAAGTTGGTATGATTTTTTAAAGTCTTTAAGAAATGTCTGCAATATACTTTAAATTAAAATTCCTTAATGGTTGTGTAAAACCTTGTCAAAAACAGCTGTTCAAAGCGACATGTTTTGGTGCATGTCTCTTTAAATGTTAATGAGCTCTGCTCACCCCACCTCTCTCTTACATTTCTTGTGTATTTGGTGGTGCGTTCCCATCAAAAACAAAACTAATCCACTGCGCCCTTAGTGGCTCTGATGTCAGGAGAAAATGAAGACCTGGACTAACCCTACCCAATAATTTAAGTTTAACTTTTCGAATATTTCCTTCATTATTATTGAAAATACATGCCTTTCCGTGATATCTGATTTTGGTAATCACATGCTGGTGAGTGGAGTTCATGTAAATAGACTGCCAACAAGGTGGGTTATTTGCACTTCAATAGAGACTCGTTTTTTAATTGTGAACTGATGTTTATAATAGTCAACTTATTTTCAGGTCATCATCATAAAAGCCCTGTAAACTGTCACAGGCACGAAGATACATCTTTCATTTCATCAAGCTGAAATCACTAAAACTGACAGTCATCATGTTTTCAAAAAATGTTCATGTAGTATTTTGACGTGACACAAAGCAGTGACATCAGAGCGAGAGAGTTGTTTACTTCATAATTAGTCAATAACGCCATCATTTTCTTCATTGAGACAGAGGTTGCATGAAAACAAGAGGTGGGATTTATCACACAAACCAATCACATCTGATCTTTACCGATCATATCCAATTATAGCGCGACTATTTGCGCATTTGTGCTGTTTTATTTTTGTAATATTGATTATTTTCTCAACCAATTTTGAGGAGAGGAGACACTGCCTCCCTTGCCTTCTCGGAGAAAACACCCCTGCTTCATTGTCACATAGCTGCAGAGTCGCAAGAGTATTCACAATGGACGCGTTTGTTCAGCGTCACAGTGAAACAGGGCTTATGTTCACTGTACATCCAACTACAAAACACCTGCATTGCTTACAAGACGTTATTGTGACATCTGCTTGAGCGCTGAGAAAATTGCAGACAGCGTACCACTGACTGATGACAGAAATATGCTAATACGGGACGGTCTGTCAGCAATTGAGGGCTGGGCCTAAGCAGTATGACGTCATACTGCTCAGAAAATTAAAACGGCTTGATAAGTGAGACTGTTTCTGTTTTTGGGGGGATTAAAGAAGTGAATTTTGCATCTAAAGTGACAAAGTTTCAACTCCACAGAAGTCCGTAGAGATTTCCTAGGAGCTCCGGGTATATATTCTGTGTGGGCCTAGTGACTCATTAACAGATTTAATCTAAAACCCTAAAAAATAAAAAAAAAGTTTTAGTATTTTCAACCTACAGGGTCTAACAATAACAAATTCCACTTGCAGGCTTTCTTTTTCTTAGTCAAGGATATTATCAAGGATTTTTTTTTTTTTTTTTTTGATCTCAGGGTGTTTTTTCAACAGAAGTAGGTCAGTCTGTCCTGTTGTCATAGCAGTCCTAATTTGTGACTATTTCCCAGAGTATTAATTATTCATAAAGTTGTCCTTCCATAAAGCCCTAATCCTATGATCGTGATTATCGGAGCACGTGCGCAGCGGAACGCCAGAGGCAGATGTGACACCTGAGTTCACAGAGTACGCTTGAGTCTGTGTGTGAATAGCTGATGAAGTTACACAACACTGGGATGAATATTCAAATGCACACGTGGTGCAACATCGTCATTTAAGAAACATTTGTGTGAAAAAACAGACTGGAACAGGAAAAAAAAGACAGCAGCAGGTCACAGCTGGAGGTTTATGGACAGGATGTGTACCAGGAAGCTACACTTCAAGAATTATAAATAAACGATGGGGTCAAAAGTCAGGGCGGGTAAAGAATTGTGCAACTTTCTAAAAAAGCAAACATCACAATTACTCTGAGAGCAAAGAATCATGTAACTAACCCTACCTCAACACAAATCTGCACTGACTTGCACTGATGTGTCCTTACTGTCACTGTCCCCTTATAAAACCTCAATCACAGCCCTCTGCTTCTGCCACAAAGGACATGTCAAAATGTTGTCTTACTGTCACTCTAACTGACTTGCTGAAATGAAATGCTTTCAAAAGCCTGTCTGAAAATAACTTTTTGTTTCCATCCATTTCCTGTGAAATTACAGCATAATAATGGACAACTAGCCATGAAGTTTAATTCTCCAGGTTGTATGAGGTAATATAGCAAGGTATATGAGAGTGCTGAATTATAGCTGTGTGATATCCCAGTGAATATTTCACACAGTGTCTCATAAAAGCTGCCTTGTAAATGTGCCAAAGAAGGTCTGACGAATTTAAAAGTGAGCTGCTAGACAGAAGAATGCAAGATTGTGGTTTTTCTCAATGTATTCTCAAAATGTATTTCTCAAAATTGTGAAATATATTAAAATAGTGGTTTTCTTTTTTTAAATACTTTAAAATTGAATTTAAAGTATTTTTTTTATAATATTACAGTTTTTTTCTGTTTTGATAAAATAAATGCAGCTTTGATGAGCACAAGAGACTTTAAAAAACATAAAAAAAATTTACAGTTTCCAAAATTTTGAATGGCAGTGTACACTGTTTGAGAAAAAGCGTACACAATTAGCTTTTATATTGTCATTACAAAAAATAAATTAAAAATAGTATGTAGATATTAAAGGTAAAGTTTGGGATCTGTAAGATTTTAATTTTTTTAACATATTCAAAAAGGCTGCATTTTTTTTTTTTCAAAAATACAGTAAAAACAAATATTACAAATATATTACATATATCTGTAATATATATATATATATATATATATATATATATATTAAATAAAATTAAATAAAATACTTGTTTTCTATTTGAATATATTCAAAAATGTAATTTATTCATGTGATGGCAAATCTGAATTTCAGTCTTCATCACAGATGATCCTTCAGAAATCCTTCTAATATGCTGATTTGCTGCTCAAGAAAGATTTCTTATTATTATCAATGTTAAAAACTGCTGTGCTGTTTAGTATGTTATTCTTCAATAAACAGTTCAAAACAAAATAATTTATTTGAAACAGAAATCTTTTGTAACATTATAAATGTCTTTAATAAAAATAATAGTAAAATAAACTTAAAAATTAGTGATCCAAAACTTTTGAATAGTAGTGTATATTATAACAAATATTTGTGACCCTGAACCACAAAACCAATCAATTTTCAATTTTCGAGTAAATTCTTTTCTGAAAGCGCAAAAATAATCTATTTATCTATGGTTTGTTAGGATAGGACAATATTTGGCCATTGAAAATTGTCTTTAAAGTTGTCTAAATGAAGTTCTTAGTAATGCATATTACTAATCAAAAATTAAGTTTACGGTAGGAAATTTATAAAATACCTTTATGGAACATGATCGTTACTTAATACCATAATGATTTTTGGCAAAGAAAAATCAATAATTTGGACCCATACAACGTATTGTTAGCTTATTGATACAAATATACCCATGCTACTTATGACTGGTTTTGTGGTCCAGGGTCATTTATGTAATTAATTTTTTTATTAATGTCTTGCGTTATTACAATGTCTTTGACCGTTGCTAAACCCAAGATTTGCTTCAGTGTGGTGCTTCAGTTTCAATGTTTGCATCAACAGCATGTTGTGGCATCAGTTGTTACCTGGGCAGGGCACTGTGCAGGACTCCTGCAGGATGATCTGTTTGTCCCCATCCACTGTCTGCTCCAGATCTCCACACAGTTCCTCATCCACCATACTGCCCGGGTCCTTCCCTGAGCCGTCAGACACAAAGCAGGACACGTTCCTGAAGCGCAGGCCCTCTCCACACCGTGCACCCTAAGGAAACAAGGAGTATTGACATTAATGACTACAATTGGACGCCAGCTGTGGTAAAAAAATAAACAAATCAACTTTTTGTTCTCCTAGTGGAGATGAGGATGAACTCTACACAGCTTCTTTGGAGCTCTAGACCTCGAAAGAGCAAAACTTCTCATGGTGATACAAAATGAGGCAGGAAGAAATCCCAGCATTGTTTCTCTGTCCTCATGTTTCGCACTGTCAGCTACCGGCATTATTTTTTCATAGCTGCTGAAAATCTCTAAAAACATGAGGCACAAGTGAAGCAATGCTGCTGGAGACTGCTGAGGGCTGTCAGAAGACACTTTAGAGACAGGCAGCCGAGAACAAAGGCCAGAGTCAATATTCTCTCACAGCCTGCACTGTGACGGGGGCATGAGGTATGAGGGGGGAAAGAGAAGGAGAAGGAGAGAGACGGGGGGAAAGGAGAGAAGAGAGAGGCTGTGTCTTCTGTCTGTTGTCTTTAATTAAACCCCCTGTTGGGTCCTAAAAACCAGACTGATGACAGGAGGAAGATGACAGCACAAATGCTGCGGAAAGGCCAAAGCAGGAGAGGACTGAGGAATATTCTAAATATACCTAAACACTGCTGCAGATGAAATAAAGCGCTGGTGGTTTATTATAGGGAAGTGCGCCTCAAGTAAGATGAAACCTTCTTAAGATGTTCATATCAGCTTGCAAAATAAAACGCTCAGTGTATTACATCAGGTTATTTTTTACACATTAGTGAAATTTCAACTAAATTTTACATGCAACAACAAGTTAGTTGTTCATTTTCAGTAACATAGAGATATATTAAAGGATTAGTTCACTTTCAGAACAAAAATGTACAAATAATGTACTCACCCCCTTGTCATTCAAGATGTTCATGTCTTTCTTTCTTCAGTCGTAAAGAAATGATGTACTTTGAGGAAAACATTTCAGGATTTCTCTCCATATTATGGACTTCTATGGTGCCCCCAATTTTGAACTTCCAAAATGCAGTACAAATCCAGCTTCAAAGGGCTCTAAACGATCCCAGTCGAGGAAGAAGGGTCTTATCGTCACTTAACGTCACTTCCTGCTCGTTGTTGCCATATGCTTTGAGTTTGGGCTCCGTCAAGTCAATTTAATATTGTCTAATTTACAAACGAAAATCTAATTTTTACACCATCATTTACGTTTCTTATAACGTGTGAATATATCCCTTGTAGTGTTTTAAAACTAAAACAACCAGAGTACCTTGTTTACACTAGTTTTGTTTTGAATTCCCGATCCCGCTAGCTTATAGCCCATTAGCATCACCAGCGTGGTTGCCGCTACTCTTGCTTGCGTTGTTTATACACACACACACACACACACACACACACACACACTACCATTGTTTACTAACTGTTACTTGCTTTAATGGCAAATTTGTGTCTACCTTTGAATACAGGTGATGACACGTTCGAGCTGCACTCGGTGCAGGTGGAGCTGGAGGCCGTGGAGAAGCAGATCCGCCAGCTTCTGGAGAGGCAGGCCGAGCTGAGGGCAGCTCTGGAATCCTCTCGGGTAAGTATACAGCGCGATACTAACACTCCTACCACTTCCACTCCTTGTGCTTCTCTGTGCAGGCCCTCTGCACCCAGGACGCGCTCTTCCCAGATGTCCTTCACTCCGGCGCCGGGACACCACGGACCCTGGGTGCAGCAGCAGCGGAAGACGCGAGCCAGGCCACGGACGATGACCTCTCCCCCTCCGCCGCCCCCGGTCTTCGAGATCTCCACCCGGAACCGCTTCGCTCCCCTCCGCGAGACGGAACGCGACGCTGTGATCGTCGGAGATTCCATCGTCAGGTACGTTCGTGCTACTTTAGCTAAAGGTAATGTGCAAACTCATTGTTTCCCTGGTGCTCGTGTTCTCGATGTTTCTGCGCAGATACCCGCAATCCTGAAGGACGAGAGCGTCGGCGCGATCGTCCTGCACGCGGGGGTGAACGACATCAGGCTGCGGCAGACGGAGGTCTTGAAGCGGGACTTCGGCAGCCTGATCGAGACGGTTCGCAGCACGGCGCCCGAGACGAGGATCATCGTGTCAGGACCGCTTCCCACGTATCGACGTGGGCACGAAAGGTTCAGTAGACTTTTTGCTCTAAATGAATGGTTATTGACATGGTGTAAAGAACAGAAACTGCTTTTTGTTAATAATTGGAATCTTTTCTGGGAGCGTCCTAGGCTTTTCCGTGCTGATGGCCTGCACCCCAGCAGAGTCGGCGCAGAACTGCTGTCTGTTGTAAACACTGTTGTAAACACTGGGTTGGTACTTCTGCAGTGATGTAGGACAATTTTGAAGTTGGGGAAGAAAATGAGACGAGAGTTTGAATGAGACGATATACCCTAACTGTATTGACCCTGGTCACACAGACTAGAGACAAGACGAGCATTTGAGGTTAAAAAGTATATAAATTGTCAATTTGTTTTGAAAATAACCAATTGTTTCGCTAGATAAGACCCTTATTAATCTGCTGGGATCATTTAGAGCACTTTGAAGCTGGATTTAAACTGCATTTTGGAAATTCAAACTTGGGGGCACCATACATATCCATTATATGGAGAGAAATCCTGAAATGTTTTCCTCAAAAAATGTAATTTATTTATGACTGAAGAAAGAAAGACATGAATATCTTGGATGTCAAGGGAGTGAGTACATTATCTGTAAATTTTTGTTCTAAAAGTGAACTAATCCTTTAAGCTCAGGTCACAAGCAGCTTTTTGTGGTGGATTTGCATGATTGACTTGAGCATCTGAAAATCTGTGTGGGGAACTTTTTTTTAAACTCAGAACTATGGAAATATAAAATAGAAATAACTGGATTTCACCGTAGCCAAGCAACAATACATGTGCAACAACTTTACTAAGATGCTTTTTTAACATAAAAAATGTTTACATATACATCACTGGTATGTGGTGGTGTTCTGAAATGAGGAGGCAACATCCTCAAAGTTTTTTAAAATCAAATGCAAATTCATGTCCCAGTCACATTTTCTTGGTTAAATAAATATAGAGAAAATAAGTGGGATCATACAAAATGAATGTTATTTTTTATTTAGTACTGACCCAAATAAGATTTCACATAAAAGATGTTTACACATAGTCCACAAGAGAAATAATCTTTGTATAAAAATGACCCCATTTAAAAGTTTACACACACTTGATTCTTATTACTGTGTTGTTACCTGAATGATCCACTGGAGCTGGATTCTTTCTTTTTTTTTTTTGTGAGTTATTTGTTTGTCCTGAACAGTTAAACTGCCCGCTGTTCTTCAGAGAAATCCTTCAGGTCGCACAAATTCTTTGGTTTTTCAGCATTTATGTGTATTTGAACCCTTTCCAACTAAGGGACTCAAATGGAACAATTACAGAAGGTTCAAACGTTCACTGATGCTCCAGGATTAAAAAACGATGCATTAAGAGCTGGGGGTGAAAACTTTTGAACAGAATAAAGATGTGTAAACTTTTCTTATTTCGCCTAATTATTAGAACTGCTTTCAGAAGCTACAGAAGATTCCTACAAGTTTCCCAGAAGACAAAATAAGTTTCAATAATTTTTTTTTTATGAAGCATCAGTGAGTGTTTTGTATGATCCCTCTTATTTTAATAAAATAATTACAATTTTGCAGATTTTGTAAGGTGTATGTAAACTTTTGACCTTAACTGTATGTTCAGCTATTCTTTTTAATACTTTTAATTATTTAAAAAAAAAAAAAAAAAGAATCATCTGTCATCAAAGCTTGTTAAATATTGGACGCAAACACAGATTTACTTTAAAATTCAACAAGTTGTAAAAACTCGACGGGAGGCAAAAGGGACCCAAACGCCCACTGTAACTTTACCTGCTAGTGTCGCTGTTGGACAATGTTCCCTTAGAAAAAACGAGTGATTTATACACTTTTTAATGTTATATTTTGTAATACTGGTGTTGTTTTATTTTTGTAGTACAATTTTTTTTCTCATCCAATATCAAAATTATTTGAATATGCTGATTTTGAGCTCAAGACGCATTTCTTATTATTATTAATGTTGAAAACAGCTGTGCTTTGAGGACGTTTCAGGATTCTTTGAAGAATAGAAAGTAAAAAAAAAACAGAATTTATTTAACAAATACTTTGTAACATTAACATTATAAACGCCATGAACAATTCTTGTGTAATAAAAGCATCAATTTCATTCAAAGAAAAAAATCCCCAAACGTACCCCAAACTTTTAAACGGCAGTTTATGTATACATAACTTGTGTGCCTGATTTGTTTGATGATATTACTTACTTAAATAAGATTCATTCAGCTTATTGTCCAAAATGAATAAAGAAAGCTGAGCGATTCTTGAGCAGACTCACCTCAGATTTGCATGGAGACCAGGCGCTATACCTCCAACTGTAGCAGGGTTTAACAGGACAGGGCTTCCACTGTTCCAGCTGTGAGGAACACGGCCGTCCATCTCCCTGAGAGGCCTGAATCACAGTTCTCCTTCTCCAGAGCTTCCCTACAAAAGAAAAACAGATATTTTTCACAATTCTATATTGTAATATCATTAAAATCTTAAAACCCTTAGTATTTGAAGTATGCTATGGTTGCCACATAACATTTTCTATAAGACATGTCAAATGTTATTTCAAATTCACTCACATCTTAGAAGCACAACTTAAAGTTTTTCTGAAGCTTGCTAAAGATGATGCTCATCTGATGCTTTAACATCAAGCAAAGTGACTCCTCGATTAAAACAAAGGCTTTCACAGTAAGTGAATCGCATCTCATGTTACAAACACACACCAATCTCAGGTAACTCAATCCTTCTCCAATGGAAAGCCAAAAACGATATATGACCTGAAAAGTCTTTTTTTCAGCTCCACCCATTTGTGAATAACTTAATCTGCCAGGAATTTTTCAAGCCTAATTCCAGGCCCTGAAACCACTCTGAATATTCATCTCTCCCCGTCTTGATTTTGTTAAATCGATTCCGCAGGGCTGAGGAGAGGGATGGAGAGAAATGGAGTGTAGACTCTTTCAGGCAGAATGCATCCTGCTGTTTAAGAGTGGCGCCCAGGGGACGCCTGCAATAAAACTCCACACTCTTCTGTCACAAAAGCGATTATTTTGCATGGTAGGTGGTAACACAAAGAGCTAAATAAAACCTTCATAAAACTTCAAAATGTCTGTTACTGAAATTACTACACAATCCTAGCAAGCACTTAAAGTACTTATGTATTTTGTGGTTCGTATTTGTATTGGTGGTTTGTGAATATAATAGAGGTTTTGGCACTGAAATATCTCAGCAAATATCTTTCTAAAAGGTCATCAGGCCAAGCAGAAGTGATTCTGGGCTATGGTCTCTACTGCTAACTTCTTTGCAGTTAGTTTTAACTTGAAAAAGGCTGGATGTACACAACCTCGAAGGGTATGGCTAGGCACTCCATAATGTTAAGCATGATCATAGCCCAGTCTCTGGCTGACACGTTGCCCTGAAGCTAGTTGTACCAGATGCAATTCATCTTCGCCGCAGTCTGCCGTGATGGACCATCCCTGCGGAGAATCCTCTGTGAAGCTCCATGCTTTCCAGCAGCCACAAACCAAATCAACTCCCAGCGCCTTGCATCCTCTTTTTATATGTTGGGTTCAATAGGGAAAAGTGTACATACACAAGTGCTTGTGTGCCTTTGTGAGAGTTTTTAGCTGTAGGGATCGCTCATTCTCTTAGTTCTCTCTCTTGCTTTTCCTTTTCATTTCTTCCTGTCTCTACTGGTGGCCAAGGAGCCAGGTTTAGGGCAAACAGCATAACCAGTGAACCACAGGATAGACAAGGCAAGTCATTTAGCTCATGGCTTCACTTAAAACTGGGGTTTTAATTTGCTTTGCACTACTGTTACATACTGTACAATATGTCACATATGACAATTTATTTTTTCTTTGCTGACAAAAATAAAGAAATAAATTTATTTCATGATGTGAATGAGTGCTATTTGGGTCAGATTTTGTATTTTATCTTATTATTATTTTTTGAGTAGATTTGCTTTTATTTGATCCAAAATCCAGTAAAAACTGTAATTTTGTAAAATATTATTTCAATGTAAAATAAATGTTTTCTACATGAATATATTTTAAAATGTAATTTATTATATGTATTACTTTGCTGATGCAAAGCTACATTTTCAGCATTATTACTCCAGTCTTCAGTGTCACATGATTGTTCAAAAATAATTCTAATATGCTGTTTTAAATAAATAAATAAATAAATAAATAAGTAATAAGTTAAAAGTTAAAAAGAGCAGCATTTATTTAAAATAGAAATATTTTGTAACAATATAAACTACCTTTTAAAAGTTTGTGGTCAGTAAATTGTTATTCTTTTTTTTTTTTTTTTAATAAATTAATACCATTATTCACCAAGGATGTGTTAAATTGATAAAAAGTGATAGCAAAGACTTATATTGTTAGAAAAAAAAAAAAAAATATATATATATATATAGAGAGAGAGAGAGATTTACATCGATTTTCAATTGATGTAAAAATGATGTAAAAAAGGTATCACAGGTTCCAAAAAAATATTAAGCGAACTATTAATTAAACTGTTTCCAACATTCATAATAAAAGTAAAACGTAGTTTGGCATAATATTCTATTATTACAAGAAAAAAAGTTGTAAAAAATGTTAATATTATTATACATTAAAAAAAGAAGAAATAACATGGTGTGAATAATCATATGGACCAATAAATAAAATGAGATGCAAGTAATGTGCAGAAAAATGGAGGGGGAAAATAATACAGAATCATTTTTCATAAATTAGACCCCTCAAGAAACTGTGTCAAAGTCAGTCTCTTAAAGTTTCCTAAAATACAAGATCATTCCACCAATATAAAATATAAACTTTATTAAAAATAATGTGTATGCTCATGTTTATGTTAAATGATATTACTTTTTATGTTGCTAAAACCATGTGACATTTTTAGAATCACTTTGGTTAAAAATGGCATTTAAAAATGATAAGAAATCACTATGAATACATTACAGTAATAAGTACATTACTAAGAACTTGTTTTTTGAACAAATTATTGCCAACTGATCCCAAAAATTTACATTTCAGCATTACAATATTGGTAACACTTTA
This sequence comes from Cirrhinus molitorella, assembly GCA_033026305.1. NCBI lineage: Eukaryota > Metazoa > Chordata > Actinopteri > Cypriniformes > Cyprinidae > Cirrhinus > Cirrhinus molitorella. Next base: position 6,988,452 of record CM065131.1, read on the forward strand.
CCATTAAGTTCATTAGTTCATTAGGAACTACATTATTTAACACAAAATAATACTTATGCAGCATTTAATAATCTTAACTACTATTAATTTTAGCATTTACTAATGCATTATTAAAATCACAACTTGTGTTCATTAACACACTGTGAACTAACATGAACTAACAATGAATGACTGTGTTTTAATAAAGATTATTAAATAGTGTAATAAATGTATTGTTCATTGTTCATTCATTCACAAATGACACCTTAACTTGTAAAGTGTTACCAAAATATTTATTTGCATTTTTATCTGTGTGTTACAACTCCATGCACAAGCATGAGGACTGCTCTCTTTCTGTGAAGGGCAACAGATCACCTGCTGATTCTGTATCTTTGTGGGAATCCTGCCGCCTGGGGACCGATTAAAGATGCCACGATGAACTAAACCAGCACAGGTTTCATATAGCGGCAGGGTTAGCTCTAGCAGTTGCTGGCCATTGGCTCTCAAAGACCTTGTGTAGTGGAGTGGTCCCTTAGGCCTCAAGCACACAAACATAATGGGCCCCTAATCAATCGTCAGAGCAGATGGAATTACACTCAAGGACATCATTATCCTCCTCTCAAATGCTGCTTCTGGGCGATAACACGATTGTTCTCACACCATCAATTTTTTGTGGTTTTAGCCAACGCTTTGGTAATTCTACGACAGCAGAGAGCTTAGTATAATTCTCCAAAATCTGCCATTTGAGGAACCAGTCATGTTAGCTAAAAAAAATCAAAGAACAACGTTCTGGACCACAAGATCCAAAGACCCACCTGGGGCTGTTGATTTTGTCTGAAACAGACTGACTGACTGCTGAGAGTGTGAATTAAACAAGCCATGCAAATTTAATAATGTCACAAAAACTGTGAATTTCTAGTGTGTCCTGGCATAAATTCAACTTCAGATTGAGGTCTTCAAAACAAAGTGTTGGCTTACCTGCAAGACCACAGGTGTGAGAGCATTCAGACCAGGGCGACCAATCAGACAGCTGGCAGTTGACAGGGCACTCGACCACACAGGAAGCGTTCATCTGCCACTTTTTCTCCAGACCAAGCTAAACGAAAACAAAATCAGTTTATTTAGGTGGATTTACAACAGAAGCATCACCAATGTCTTTTGAACAGGAAAGTACCTCCTCGCAAAACTTGAGGTCCACGGACTTGCCATCGCTGCGAACACAGTCCAGCATACGCGTCTTGAATCCAACCCCGCATACGGCTCGTTCGCTCAGCTGACATGTGCTCCAATCTGGATGGGAAATATTACTTTTTTCAAAAAAAAATTCTAACAAACTTCTGACTAATTATTTTAAATGAACCTCTTTTAACCTAGCCTACCTGGCACTTATGTTATTGTCAACTAAAATGAAAACTATTAGAAAGTTAATTATTATTAAAATTACAGTTGAAGTCAAAAGTTTACATACACCTTGTAGAATCTGCAAAATGTTAATTTTTTGACCAAAATAAGAGGGATTATACAAAATGCATGTTATTTTTTATTTAGTACTGCCTGAATAAGATATTTCACATAAAAGACATTTACATATAGTCCACAAGAGAAAATAATAGTTGAATTTATAAAAATGACACTCTTCAAAAGTTTGCATACACTTGATTCCTAATACTGTTGTTACCTGAATGATCCACAGCTATGTTTTTTTTTTGTGTGTGTGTTTTTTTGTGTTGTTCATGAGTCCCTTGTTTGTCCTGAACAGTTAAACTGCCCGCTGTTCTTCAGAAAAGTCTTTCAGGTCCCACAAACTCTTTGGTATTTCAGCATTTTTGTGTATTTGTACCCTTTCCAACAATGACTGTATGATATTGAGATCCATCTTTTCACACTGAGGACAACTGAGGGACTCATATGCAACTATTACAGAAAGTTCAAACGCTCACTGATACTTCAAAGGAAAAGCGATGCATTAAGAGCCGGGGATGTAAACTTTTGAACAGAATGAGCATGTGTACATTTTTCTTATTTTGCCTAAGTATCTTTTTTATATATATATATATATATATATATATAATACTACCGTTCAGAAGCTACAGAAGATACTTGCATGTTCCCCAGAAGACAAAATAAATTTAATTTACCCTGATCTTTAAATTTAAAATTCACACAAATGCTGAAAAACCAACAAAAAAAAAAAAAAAAAAATTGTGGGACCTGAAGGATTTTTCTGAAGAACAGCGGCTAGTTTAACTGTTCAGTGGATAGCTCATTAACAACTATCACTAAACAACAAAATTCAACAAAACAAATTCAACTATTATTTTCTTTTATGGACCATATGTAAATGTCGTTTATGCGAAATATCTTATTCAGGTCAGTACTAAATAAAAAATAACATGCATTTTGTATGATCTTTCTTATTTTGGTAAAATAATTTACATTTTGCAGATTCTGCAAGGTGTATGTAAACACTTGACTTCAACGGTATATATTATTAGAATGTATAAAAATAAAATAACTGATGTCTAAGCATAAATAACTGAAATAACACAAGTTTAAGTACAAAAGTTACAACTAAAACTAAATAGAAATATACTTAAAAAAAAAATAATAATAATAATAAAAATGACAAAGCACATAACAAAATAAACTAAAATAAAACTACTATTACTGTTATTATTTTAGATTACTAAAATTATAATGAAAATGGAAAATAGACATTAAAACATACTACAATAGTATATTACTAAAAAACAGTTAATAATAAAATACTATTTCACAATACATTTGTTCCAAAAGCAATGTAATGTGAAACAGTAATAAAAAAATATTCTTATGGGGGAAAATAATATAAAATGTTTGATTTATATTTGTATGTTTTATTTATATTATATTCTAATAAAACAGAAGTATTACATTTAAATGACATTTAAGCATTCGACAGATAAGTTTATCCAAAACAACTTCCATTGCATTCGGGTTATACTAGAGCTACCACGTTCAAGGCCCATAAAGGTAGGAACATCGTTAAAATTGTCCATGTGACATCAGTGGTTCAACCATAATTTTATATAGCTACAAGTATATTGTTCACAAAGAATACAAATACAACAACTTTACTCAACAATTTCTTCTCTTCTGTGTCAGTCATTGCCGCGCATTCATGAAAGTGCCATGATGCATGCACAAATATGAACGAAAGTCTTACAAGTTCGTAACAACATTAAGGTAAGTAATTAATGGGTGAACTGTCCCTTAAACAGTCCATATGACAGATGAATAGCCTCATTTGTCAAATCAAATCTTAGTGATTTCTGAGTCTTCACATGTATCTGGTAGCCAGCATGTTCTAGTTAAGATTCTATCTAATATTTACCTGTAATATTATAGGAGTAATGGAAGCAGTTGGTGTTCAGAGTGCATGTTTCTTTCTCTGTAGTTGAAGGACACTTTTTCTCTTCCCCAGGCTGACGTATAGGGCTGGCGGTCTTCTGCCTTGTACTATTGACATTGCATGGCTTCAAAAAAAAAACAAAACAAAAAAGACAAAGCTTTCAATGAACAAACGATGATCAATGAACAACAAAAGAACAATCAAATGGACAAAAGAAAGGACATCTTGAAATATGCAGCATATGTTCAGCGGATTAATTCCGCTTTCACATTTTCCTTGTTATTTCAGACGTTGGCAGCTCTTTCTGAGGGAAATAAATTCCTCTCTGATGTCATGTGTAAGATGTTTTAAGCCTTCCCGCATTTTCACCGCAGGGATACTCTCAGTATCCATAGCAATTAGCTACCCTTGCAGTTTGGTGGCAGCGTGCCTGGGAATCACACTGAGACAGACGTGAGTAACCCTCCCCCTGAGAGATTCCTCAATAATGCCTATACGCACACTTACGCCACTGCAAACAATTTCACGTGTGAACTTGTAACCCACTCTGAGTGGCCAACCCCCACCATACATAAAACCATCTTTGCTTTTTTTTTATTTTGCTTTGTATTTACCGTCTGCCTGGGCATGGTCAACCAAAAATGTTCAATTGTTGAGCAACTCCGAAGAACACGCTGCATCTCAAAATATCCTCTATCCACCTTATTCTTCAACACGGAAGTAAGCTTATGGGCAAGACTTCTGGTTCATTAGCCGCTTGAGGGAAATAACGAGTAAAACTGTTTGCTCATATTTAAGATAATATGGTAAGACACACCGATTTACAATATCAAGCAACACAACAAGCTGTTTAGTACAGCTAAATATAGCTGGCCGTGGATGAGACCGGAAACCAGACCCATAAAATTTATAAATGGCTGCACCCGCTCTTACAGGAAAAATAAGATAGTAGGAAGAGGTTCCAGGTTGGCAAATCAGCATGCCTTTAAACTTATCAAATAAAGGTTGGGCTTTCCAGAGATGTTTGCATTGGAAAGTGTAGTGCTCAGCTTCACCATTCACACCACGCAGCGAGGAATGTTAAGGTAGAGCCGATTATCCATCACAACACTGGGATTGTATGGAGTATTGATCAATATCTCCACTCACCAGTGGGCATCGACTCCAAGGGCCCCAGTCAGTCAAAACACAGTCCCCCGGACAGGGCAGCTTGCTCTCTCTGGCTCCAAGCGGCATCTCCTCTGGATCACAGAGGTAGTCTTCTACAGAGTCTGAAGGTCCATCGACAGTGTTTTGCATGCACCTTCATGAAAAGAAACATCTGTTAGGACCATCATGAGCTTTGATAGTATTTCAAGGATTAGTCCACTTACAGAATAAAAAATCCTGATAATTTACTTACCCCCATGTCATCCAAGATTTTCATGTCTTTCTCTCTTCAGTCACAAAGAAATGACGTTTTTTAGGAAAACATTCCAGGATTTTTCTCTATATAGTGGACTTCAATGGTGCTTGAAGGTTAAAATGCAGCTTCAAAAAAAAAAAAAAAAAAAATGCAGCTTCAAAAGGCTCTACACAATCCCAATCTAGGAATAAGGGTCTTATCTAGCGAAACAATGTTATTTTCTAAAAAATATATACATTTATATACTCTTTAACCTTAAATGCTCCATCTTATTTTCTCCTCCAATTTCAAAATCATCCGAGGCCATCGGCAGAAATACCAAGCCAGTGTTTACAAAGTGAACATGCAAAGAAGGTCAAATGCCCTTCACAAAAAAAGGTAAAATGACGATTGGACGATTTTGAGGAGAAAATTAAATGGGAGTTTTCTGACCTACCCTAACGGTTTTGAACATTGCAGAGCTAGACAAGACGAGCATTTGAGGTTAAAAAGTATATACATTGTATGTTTTTTTTTTTTTTTTTGTAGAAAATAACACAATAACATATAATTCTGCTAGATAAGACCCTTATTCTTGGGCTGGGATTGTGTAGAGCCTTTGAAGCTGCATTGAAACTGCATTTTTAACCTTCAATCCGTTAAGCATTGACCATTGAAGTCCATTATATGAAAAAATCCTCAAAAAACCTAATGTCTTTGCGACTCAAAAAAGAAAGAGTAAATTATCAGGACATTTTTTTTTTATTTTGAACTGGACTAATCATAAGTAGAAAAAATGTTGCTGTTGAGTCAGTCATACCTAACTTTCCTTGTCTGTACACCTTCCCCACAGTTCTCCTTTAGGTCAACATTGCTGACCTTCCAGACGCTCCACGGCTCAGCAACCCAAACATACTGACTGCAGTCGCTCAGACATGGTACAACTTCATATACCTGAGAAAAACACCACACAGGTTTCAGTTTGTTTACCAACTTTTTGGGGAATACTCATATTTTAAAGAGCACATCGGATGCCCATTATCCACAAGTTATGATGGTATGATTCTTCAGGGTCTTCATGAAATGTCCGCAACATACTTTGGTTAAAATTATTCAATCGTTCTGTAAAGCAACACCATTTTTACTTTGTCAAAGACAGCTCTGTTCACAGCGACCCATTTCGGTGCATGTCTCTTTAAATGATAATGAGCTACTGCTCACCCCACCCTTTCTTTTCCTTTTTTCTGTATTTGATGGCGAATTACCATCAAAAATAAAACATGCTGCGTCCTCGGTGGCTCTGATGTCGGGAGAAAACGAAGACTTGCTCTATGTTCACTTTATATCCAACTTCCAAACACCTCTCTGAGCAAGGATAAAATGGCGGACAGTGTACTGGCTGAAGGGGGAAATAAGCTAATACGGGGCAGTCTGTTAAAAATCAAAACAGCTTGATAATTGAGATAATTGAGTTTTTTGGAGATTAAAAATGTTGATTTTAAAACTTAGATTTGAAATCGCAATAATATTTAGTGATATTTCTGTACTTCTGAATTTTGGAGCCTTGGTGAGCATAAAAAACTTCTTTCAAAAACATTAAAAAATCTAACCAGTCTCACTTTTGAATGGTAAATAATACATTACCAGTATAGATGAATGATTTAAAATAAACTATTTTATGTTAATTACTAATATTAATTAAAAATATCTTTGTAAACAAGAAGATTAACACACAAAAAAAATTCTGTAACATCACCTACCTAATATTCATGAGCCAAGCCAATCAGGTTTATTACATGTCCTCTCACTTTTAAGATCATTCCTATTTCCTATGTCCTTAGATCTCAAAGTCATACATTCATCAAGATCTTGAATTAATAATTGATTAAAACATTTTTAATTAGCATCAAAAAAATGTAAAATAATTGGCTATTAACATGTGTGCCATCATCAATCATTTAAAACTTGAGATTTTTACCTGAGCCTGTTGCAGGATTCCCGCCATGATAAGAGGGAGAGAAGATGAAAGGGAGAAATGTGGAAAACAGAGCAGTTGTTACGTGGCATTTATTAGTCACTTCCATAACCTCAGAGAATCATTTGATGCTTTTAAATTCACATAATTTTAGCCCAGCATTCTTTAAAGATCTAAAGCTATGATGCACAAACAATATCCCATGATTATATATTAGTAGAACATATTACATATTAGTAATCCTGTGCATTAAAGAAACATGTTATTCCGTTTAGTCCTTTGATCAAAAATTTACAGCATCCCAGTAATTAATCATTAAAACAAGACAAGCACATATACATTAAAAAAACATAACAGGAATCCTGCATACCTGATTAACATGGTCCAGTTTGGGGCAGGGCCTGCCACCGTTATAAGGCTTCTCCCGAAGCCACTTGGAGCGTACTTTGACTCCACTGCCACAGGACTTACTGCAACGGGACCAGTTTGACCACTCGCTGAGCTTACAGTCAGATGGACATGGGATGATACACGCTTCCTCTATGTAACCTACAAGAAATAAGAGAGAAGAATGAAACTTAGTGTTTTTATTATACCGAGTCAAACCAGCATGATACAGTTATGATGCTGGTTACTGAAGTCAAATACATTTTGACAGCATTGAGTGTCTATGTTAAAGCAGCCTTAAGGTCAAGGTTGTGACATTTGCACTGATACGGTCTGCTGAAGTTTAATTTTACATCACAACTTGCAAAGGTCATAGTGTAGATTCTTTCCGGAACGGGAAAGCTGCGTGAGACAGCTCAAGACAGCTCAAGCTCCTGAACATTTCAGAGGATTATTCAAACAGCAGGTTTTAAGTATTTCACATTAAGTGTGCTCCACACAACGCTGCCCCTTTCACACCTACAAGCACAGCAATATCTGATTTAAAATGAATAGCTGAGCAAACATAATGATGGTAGGTTGCTGTTGAAAAGGCAAAGGACTAACTGGGACATGAGCAGATAGGACCTGAAATGATCACCAATAAGACAGCAACAAATTAAACAAAAAATACATAAATAAAAATAAATTATATTATACAGTTGAGGTCAAAAGTTTACATACACCTTGCAGAATCTGCAAAATTATTATTATTTTACCAAAATAAGAAAATATATTTTTTTAGTACTATTTAGTACTGACCTGAATAAGACATTTCATATAAAAGACATTTCCGTATAGTCCAAATGAGAAAATAACAGTTGAATTCATAAAGACGACCCTGTTCAAAAGTTTACATACACTTGATGCAAAACCAATTCATAATACTGTGTTGTTACCTGAATGATCCACAGCTGTGTGTTTTTTTTTTAGTGATAGTTGTTCATGAGTCCCTTGTTTGTCCTGAACAGTTAAACTGCCCGCTGTTCTTCAGAAAAAAATCCTTTAGGTCGCACAAATGATTTGGTTTTTCAGCATTTTTGTGTATTTGAACCCTTTCCAACAATGACTGTATAATATTGACATCCATCTTTTCACACTAAAGAACTCATACACAACTATTACAGAAGGTTCAAACACTCACTGATGCTCCAGAAGAAAAAACGATCCATTAAGAGCCGGGGGGTGTAAACTTTTGAACAGAATGAAGATGTGTACAGTTTTCTTATTTTGCCAAAATACTATATTTTTTCATTTAGTACTGCCCTTCAGAAGCTACAGAAGATACGTACATGTTTCCCAGAAGACAAAATAAGTTATCCTGATCTTCAAATTCAAAAAGTGAATTTTAATGCATTGTGTTTACTTCTAAAGCATCAGTGTTTGAGGTTGAACCTTCTGTAATAGTTGCATATGAGTCCCTTAGTTGTCCTCAATAGCCTGCTAAACTGTATAGCACAAGATAATAATTATATACAGTCATGAATATACCACCAAGAAAAAAATCTTAAGATACTTATACTTACGCTTTTGAACCAGAATCCCTATCACAGATACTTCTCATAGTTGGATTATACACACTCAACCCCCCCTACAAATTGCCTTGGGCAACATGTCAGTCTGACAGCCTCACAAAATGGCAACCACACTTCAAATCGTGAGGGGTATGGGGTCTGATTGGAGCAAGGGATGTCTCAGAGGAAGCAGAAAGAGAATGAGAGGAGGCAAAGAGAGCGAGAGAGAGAGAAACACCATGCTTCCGTCAGCACATCTTCACTCTAGGGATGCCGAGTCTTTGAGCCAGTTGCAGGCCCCCAGCTGAGAGCGTACAATCCATACTAGAGGATTGTGACTCATAAAGAGAGCCGCCTTAACGTCACAGAGCTCCTGCATTGGCCATGAGATTCCACATGCTTTCATCTATCGCTGTAGTTTGCCACAGTCTAATCTCGGGCTCAGGGGACGGATTGCCAAACGCTCGTTTCTAAACTCCTTGCTGCAGGAGGTGGTGAGAGGTGCAGAGCTGAATTAGATTACAAACACTGTTGTGGAAAGCTTATATTTTACCAACATAAGAGAGAGCAAACAAAATGTAGCCTATGGTATTGTTTATTTAAGTACTGTCCTGAATAAGATATTTCACATACAAGATGTTTATATATAGTTCACAAGAGAAAAAAAATAGTTGCATTTATAAAAATGACAGTTCAAAAGTTTACATACCCTTGATTCTTAATACTGTGTTGTTACCTGAGTGATCCACAGCTGTTTTTTTTTTGTTTAGTGATAGTTGTTCATGAGTCCCTTGTTTGTCCTGAACAGTTAAACTGTCTGTTGTTCACAAATTATTTGGTTTTCCATCTTTTTTATGTATTTGAACCCTTTCCAACAATGACTATGATTTTGAGATCCATCTTTTCACACTGAGGACAACAGAGGGACTCATATGCAACTATTACAGAAGGTTCAAACACTCACTAATGCTTCAGAAGGAAACACGATGCATTAAGAGCATTAAGAGGGGTGAAAACTTTTGAACAAAATGATTTTTTTCTTATTTTTCCTAAATATCATATTTTTTTCAAGTTACCCTGATCTTTAAATTCAAAAAGTTTTCAAGACGGCTCTTAACGCATCATGTTTTCTTCTGGCGCATCAGCGAGCGTTTATATCTTCTCTAATTGTTGCATATGAGTTCCTCAGTTGTCCTCAGCGTGAAAATCATACAGTCATTGTTGGAAAGGACACAAAAATGCTGAGAATCCAAAGAATTTGTGGGACCTGAAGGATTTTTCTGAAGAACAGCAGGCAGTTTAACCGTTCAGGACAAACAAGGAACTCATGAACTAAAGAAAAAAAAAAAAAAACACAGCTGTGGATCATTCTGGTAACAACAGTAAGAATCAAGGGGATGTAAACTTTTTAACGGGGTAACTGTTTTATTATTTTCTCTTGTGGACTATATGTAAACATCTTTTATGTGAAATATCTTATTCAGGTCAGTACTAAAGAAACAATAACATGCATTTTGTGTGATCATTCTTATTTGGGTAATTAACAGTTTGCAGATTCTGAAAGGGGGGTGTAAACTTTTGACCTCAACTGTATTACTGTACATCTTGTTTTCTGATAAATTTGACAAAAAGTGAGTTTTACTAAATTCAATAAGTGAATTCAACAATGAGGTAAGACAACATTTAATTAATTCATTTTTTTTCTCTTGTTTTAAGCAAAAACAAATGAGACAATTAGATGAAGCTAATTGTATTATATGCATGTAATTCTTCTTAATATTTGGAATTTAAATATTTGGTTTAATTTTGCACTAACATTTCTCATCAATTGAAATGTTATTTTTGTAAAATTAGACTACTTATTTTGAAGAGGTATTAGAATATTTTTTGCACAATTTTTAGCATAAATTAAAAATATACACACTACTGTTCAAAAGTTTGGGGTCAGTAAATGTTTATTCATTATTTTTTTTATATTAATGTAACAATAATGTGACAATAAATTGTTACATTAATAAAAAGTGACATAATAGATTTACATTGCTAGAAAAGATTTATAGTTTGAATAAATGTTGTTCTTGAAAGAAAAAAATACAGGTTCAAAAAAAAAAAAAACAACTGTTTCCAAAACTGATAATTCTACTAATAATTCAGAATATCAGAATGATTTCTGAGAGATCATGTGGCACTTAAGCCTGGGAAACTGAGTAACAGCTGATGAAAAATCAGCATTGCATCACAGGAATCAATTATATTTTAAAGTATATGAAAATAAAAACCATTATTTTCTATTGTAATAACATTTTGTAATATTACAGTTTATTTTCTGTATTTTTGATAAAATAAATGCAGCCTTGACTTCATTAAAAAAAAAATAGCAAGTCTTACTGACCCCAAACTTTTGAACGGTAGTGTATATACATTATTAGTTCTATTATTTTGTGTAAGTGAGTAAAACTAATAAATATAACATAACAAATGCCAAAAATAAATAAAACAAACACAAATCTGTGTAAAAATGTACACTATTCTCGACACAGTAACTGGCTTAACCAATGACATGAGCTTGGGGAGGGACAATCTGTTTGTCTGACCAATGGCTGATAGTAAAGTAAATTAATCCTTGTTTTAAACAATGACACTAGTGGCACAAGAATGATACACCTCAGCTTTTACCCACCGTGACTGTTGCAGCGAGACGTCTCCACAAGGCGGCTGTCCTGGTCATAGCACACCATGGCTTGAAACCGGTAACCTTGGCCACACTCCTTGATATCACCTTGCACTTTCATGCCCAAAAGGCCCTCTACTCGTCCACCCTCAGGCAGGATACAGTCAGACCAGTTCCCCACGGGCTGGGCGTTGTACTTGTTGCAGGGGCAGTACTGTGTTTCGCTTAGAGGATACATCTGTGTGTTTTTACACTGTTCTCTCTTTTTGCTTTTACCTGTGCCAGAAATATCACATAAACATACAGTATTTAGCGATGTTACATCAAAAGGTCATGTTATTTATTTAAATATGCTTTCATGTTTAGGGAAATAAACATTTTGCAATATTATGATACGGAATGCACCACTAACTGAATAATCCTGTAATAGTATCTAGCTCCTTTGGTCAAAACACACTGATCTGGTAATCATGAGTAAGTAGACTTATCCAAATTGAAAGACCTATTGCACTAATCTTATGTAATCCTTTTGCAAAGTTGTTTGACTTACAGCAGGTCTGCCAAAGGGCAAATAGGTCTTTGGCACACACACTGTATTTTATTAACCTCTAAATAACCGACTAAGCTTCTCATGGCACTTTATACTAAAGGTTAAATCACATTTCTGGCTCAAGTGAGGTACAGACATGTAACCAAAATAAAATAAAATAAAGGGAGGTACAGGCATATACATATAACTGAAATAAAATAAAATAAAGTTAAATAAAATAAAATAAAAGTGTGTAACAGGCATATGCGTACAACTAAACTAAACTAAACTAAACTAAAATAAAAACGTGAGGTACAGACATCGCATGTAACTAAAATAAAATGAAATAAATTAAGGTACAGTCATATGCATATAACAAAAAAAATATATATAAAATTAAATTAAATTAAATAACTAAAATAAAATAAAGTGAGGTACAGGCATATGCATAGAACTAAAATAAAATGATAAATAAATAAAAAAATAAAAAAAAAATAAATAAAAAATAATTAAAATAAATTAATTAAATAACTAAAATAAAGTAAAATAAAGTGAGGTACATGCATATGCATATAACTAAAATAAAATAAAATAAAATACAATAAAGTAAAATAAAATAAAATAAAATAAAAGTGAGGTACAGGGATTTGCATACAGCTAAAATTAAATTAAATTAAATTAAATTAAATTAAATTAAATTAAATTAAATTAAATTAAATTAAATTAAATTAAATTAAATTAAAGATAGGTACAGGTATATGTATATAACTAAAATAAAATAAAAAATAATAAAATTAAATAAATTAAATTATATTCTAGTAAAAAAAATAAAATAAAATAAAAGTGAGGTACAAGCATTTGCATATAACTAAAATAAAATAAATGCTGTTCTTTGAACTTGAACTGAAAAAAACAAAACAAACAAAAAAAACAGTTTCCATAAAAATATTAAGCAGCACAATTGTTTTCAACATTGATAACAATAAAAATGTTTCTTGAGCAGCAAATCAGCATATTAGTATGATTTATGAATGACCATGTGATGCTGAAGACTGGAATAATGGGTGCTGAAAATTGGCTTTGCCAACACAGGAATAAATTAAATTTTTATATTATGTTCAAATAGAATGCAGATTTTTTAAATTGTATCATTATTTCACAATATCTCAAAAACATTTTTAAAAATCTCCCTAATCACAAACTTAATAATGAAAAGGAAAGTGTTTTGAAAAGGAATGTGTTGAAGGAATCATAAAGCGAATGTGCTGTAAAGCATCAAAGACGTAGGTAAGAAGAGACTATTTGATGAATTAGGCTCACAGATCCAGCACTTACCAACAAGAGTTCTTTTCCTAGTCCGGACACCTACACAATCAGCAGTGCAGGATGAGAATTTGGACCAGGGGGTCAGCTGGCAGTCATCCTGACATGGAAGCTGGCAGGACTGAGTGAGCTGAGGCATAGGACCCGCAAACTTAAGACACGCCGCAACGTCTGCAGGTCCACCATCTAATTTCTTACACGATACGGCTGAGAAAAAAAGGAGAAGAAAGAGATCATAAACCAAATATTTTGTACTGCCAAAAAAAGAAACAAAACTAAAAGGGAGAACAAAAAACTGATGAATATCAGCCCACTCTCACCTATAAAGCCACACACATTGAATAAAGATAAGCATCTTGTGATGGACTGCACGAGAGGGCGGTTAAATGCCTATTGACTTGAGCAGCCGGACGGATCCAGATTTATATCATTGAATGAGGGTGAAAGCTATTGTATTGGATTGCTTTTTCAGTCATGCCAGCGTATTGAGAGATACTATTACAGGTAATGGTTGTTAATGCAAGCAGTGCTGAGAAGGTGATATACAAAGTAGCTTTTTGCAGTGCTATATGCTATTATTTAACCTGCAGACTTCACTCAAAGGCTCAAAGGCTAAAATATGCCCACACCATCCATTTTCATAAGCAAGTTTCTGAAACTGCATTTATCTTTTAATATAGTTTAAAATTGCAACCCAAGTTAAAGGTTCACACATTAAAAAAGTGCTTTTATGTCAGTAGAACCTTCCATATGCGGTAAATGCGTCTTTATCAGCAATATAGTAGCAAAATTTCCTGTCTCCAGGCGTATATAACACAAGACTCTCATGTTTCATTTTCAAATACATTTTTCAATCACACCACACTAATGGCCTGCATTTGAACCCTGAAAGGGTTTAATGGTAAGAGTCAGAGCAAAGGATATCACTTGTGACTGCTTCAGACAGCTTCCCGAATCTCTTAAAGAACATTTCGTTTAAATCCAGAAGCGCTTACACAAGCCTTTGATGGTAACACTCAGTCACCGATCGAATTACTACCAATCTCATGCGTTTACCACACGTTTAACAGTCTCCCCAGCTGCAGTGTGAAACAGTGCTACGAGGATCAACAAAATTTTATTGACATTGAAAGACACTGCATCACAACAGCTGTTTTAAATTAATGATGAGGGGTTTTTTATACCTCTGGCCTGTAGTCCTGGTCCACAGGTTTCTTGTGCTCCAGGACTGTCCTGACGAATGGTCCAAGGCACCAGCTGACACCTGCGCCACTTGTGGGTCTTCCACCTATAGCACAGAAACAATTTAGATATATAAAATTCGCCTCTCTCTCGCTATATGTACAATCATTTATTGCAGAAAATTTCATACAATCACATATTGTAAATATATATACACTGAACAAAATTATAAATGCAACACTTTTGTTTTTTTCCCCCATTTTTCATGAGCTGAAAGATCTAAGACGTGTTTACAAATCTGTCTAAATCTGTGTTAGTGAGCACTTCTCCTTTGCCGAGATAATCCATCCACCCCACAGGTGTGGCATATCAAGATGCTGATTAGACAGCATGATTATTGCACAGGTGTGCCTTGGATGGCCACAATAAAAGCCCACTCTAAAATGTGCTGTTGACATCTGCAAACTGCTCACCCACACGACGCCATTTACACGTTGTCTGCCATCTTCCCTGTACATTGAAAACCAGGATTCATCCGTGAAGAGACCACCTATCCAAAGTGCCAGACGCCATCGAATGTGAGCATTTGACAATTGCATGCTCCCCCAAAACTTTTGACATCTGTGGCATTGTGCTGTGTGATAAAACTGCACATTTTATTGTGGCCAGCCTAAGGCATCTTGATATGCCACACCTGTGAAGTGGATTTGTGAACAATATTTGAGAGAAAGAGGCCTTTTCTGTACATAGAAAAAGTTTTAGATCTTTCAGCTCATGAAAAATGGGGGCAAAAACAAAAGTGTTGCATTTATAATTTTGTTTAGTGTATATATATATATCCAAACTGAGAGGTGTGTGCCTTTCCACATCATACTTATTCAAATGAATTTGCCACAGGTTAACTTCAGTCGAAGTGTGGTAACATCTACAAGCCATATGAATGCTCCTGAGGTAAATTTCAACTGTTCCAGATATGGTATGCAATGAAATTATTTTAGGTTTTTATTTCTAATAAATTTGCAGTTGTTACAAATCTGTTTTTGCTTTGTCATTATGGTGTATGGAGTGTAGATTGATGTGGAAAAAAGTTATCTAAAGCAGTTTAACATAAGGCTGCAACATAAATGTGAAAAAAAAAAAAGAATGAAAATGTGAATTAAAATGAATTTAATAAAACCAGGAAATTATAAAAATAAAGGTCAAAAAATAAATATATTTGGACTGGTTTCATAAAATTTATGTACTTTAATCACAAACAGAGGTATAATGTTCACCTGTAGCCTGGACAAACAGAAGAGGCATCGCATTCCTTCTCCTGTAGGAGCACTTCTGGACAGTCTTGGCCTCCGTTAGCTGGAAGCTGAA
This sequence comes from Cirrhinus molitorella, assembly GCA_033026305.1. NCBI lineage: Eukaryota > Metazoa > Chordata > Actinopteri > Cypriniformes > Cyprinidae > Cirrhinus > Cirrhinus molitorella. Next base: position 7,004,191 of record CM065131.1, read on the forward strand.
TGATAATGCGTTTTCTTGATTGCTTCTTTTTAACGGGACCACCTGGATATACACAAGAGGATGGACAGAAAATATATAACTGTCATGAATAAATGTAAAAAATCTTGCAAAAATGCCATTTATACTCATAAATCTAATCAGTACACAAATCTCTGTATTACTGTTGCATTTAACAAAGCCAATCCTTAGCACTTTATATCCAAAAATGGCATCTACTGTACAACTGCCATCTGCTTTATGGTTTAATGACGAATATTAAGTGCAACTGTGAAATGATGATAATGAGGTCACAATTCTCAGCTTTTTTATTTCTGATAAACTCAGTTCAGTGATTCATACTCTGACTGATATTCTCCACTGGGTGAAGGCATCTATAAATATGTGCATCTGATTATTTGCTCTTTTCATAGCATTTTCACACTGTTCTTCCACATAGCTCAAACTTCAAAGGTAGTTCTGTTTGTAAATAGTTAGCAAAAATCATGTACATAAAATATTTACTGTAAATGCAACAAGTACTAGAAAGAAGAAAATTAGCAAGGGAAGTAAGAATCTGTTCAGTGTTCAGTGAAGAAGAAACTGCAGCAGATGGTGTTTAAAAAGCAATATTTTATACAAAACACAGTGGAGTGTGATATTCACTCTGAAAAAAAAAAGATCTTAATAAGAAATGCACTGCTTGTTTGCAGCTTCTTACAATATTTGTTCTGCTTCCTATAGGCAGAGTTGCCAAGCAACAATTCCTCTTTATAGTGTTGATAGAGAGCCATAGTGGGAACAAATAATCTGTTCCTTACACTTCTAACAGAGTACTGAAAGTGACCAATATTTCTTTATGTATTGATGTCAATAAACTTTAGCCTTTGAGAAACAGTATGTAAAGTGTATGTAAGTTTCATAAGTGTGTATTAAACGACGAGTTCACTTTCAGAATAAAAATTTAATGTCTTTCTTTCTTCAGTCACAAAGAAAAGGTTTTTGAGGAAAACATTCCAGGATTTTTCTCCATATAGTGGACTTCAATGGTGGTTCAAGGTCCAAATTGTAGTTTTTCACCCTAGCCTACTTGAACTGTTTCGCTAGATAAGACCCTTGTTCCTCGACTGGGATCATGTAGAGCCATTTGAATCTGCATTGAAACTGCAATTTGGACCTTCAACCCATTGATCCCCATTGAAGTTCATTCATGGAGAAAAATCCTGGAATGTTTTCCTCAAAAACCTTATTTTCTTCATGAGTGGAGACAGAAAGACATGAACATCTTGGATGACATGGACTAAATTAGGAATTTTTTATTTTGGAAATGAACTTTTTTTTAAGGAGTACCTGTCTGGCAGGTGGAAGGGCAGGGTGTCCAATCACTGTACGGAGTGACAATGCAGTCTCTCTTGCAGGGTAGAAGACACGGTCTTACAGTCTCTGGACGCAGACTCTCTGGACACCTGCATATAAACACAGCGAAACAGGATGTACAGATGCTCAGACTTTGTTAGGAAGAAGCAAACAAAATGGAACAAAATGATTAAATAAAAAAAGCAAAACAGAAGCATTTGGATGCCACTGTGTGCACTTTTAACATACAGTATATAATGTAGGCACAGTATACACATAGTAGAATATAAATAATCTGATTTCACTCTAAAATATTGCATTTTATGTCTCTGCACATACTACATGTCTTTCTCCTTCTCTCTATCCCTGCATCATTCCAATATCCTTGCTTCTTTCGCATGAAATCCCATAACGATCAGCATGCGGCTCACGTGCGTACATCTGCGTGTGTGTATATGAATGTGTAGATCAGTGGGTAAAGCCCAGCACATGAATAACCCCGGAAAGAAAGCGGGACTCATTTCCATTGCCAGCATGGGGTCCCTGAGCTACACACCCTGTTTCCACAGTCACTGGCAGAATAATGCCACTATTAAACTGAATAAATAAACAGATAATTTATTTTCCCAGTAGACGCCTTCGGGGAAAGACCAGATTCAGATACTTAAAACTACCGGCTGAGAGCTCATCAACTTAAAGTCTCTATCTGTCAATAAAGATCAAGCGCCAGACCTCGAGATTGAGTTTAATAAACAGAATGCATAAGCTGCTTCAATATCTGCTGCAACATACAGCAATAAAAAATCTGGGCTGTCTGTGACCCACATGGGTCATATTGTTGTGACAAAACAATAAAAAGAGGCAATTAGAAAAATTATATTCATGCATCTATTTCTAATATCCTAACAGTCTTTATCCAGCATAAATGAAATGCATGCAATTTATAGGAATATGTTTAAAATAACATACTTTTTCGGTGGCACCTGGCCCACATTGACCCGGACACAAATTACTTTGCGCGTCTGCATTCCGACCGAGCAGAACGCCTCATTAGTGCCAACTCCTGCTCCGGTGCGGCTGAGCGAGCTGTTGGGAGAGGGAACGGAGGTGTCCTCTATGCACTGACCCCAGGCCCCCGTCTGCCAGTGGTACACAGTGCAGGGATGATCATTGCAGTTGCGAACCTCCTGCAAGGCGCTGCTGTTGGGGCACTGACCTCCACCTAGAAGATAAAAAGGGTCAAGAAGGTGTTACAATTCTGGGCAAATCATAAACCCAAACTGCATGCACAGGGCTTCTAGACTCATTCTTCCCACTGGTCGCTCATTAGCGACTAACTTTCTCAGCTGGTTGCAGGAGCACATAATTTGGTCACATTATTTATTTATTTATTTATCTATCTATCTTTTCTACAACATTAATGCATGCTGGTGAACTTCTATCATAGTTTATAGTTATATATATGGTAACGAAAGTGGTTAAACCTTTTGGTTGAATTTTGTGAACAGGAGTTTCTCTTTTGCTATGTCGGGCTTCGGATGCTTTTTAATTTTGAATTTGCGATCTTGTCACATTTTACCAGAAAACATAATTGTCTGCTTTGCTTATATATATATACACTTTTTATTTTTAAGACTAAAACAAAAGATGGATTCATTAGTATTGTTAATTGAAAGCACAACAACAATAAAACAGGCTACGAATAAATTACTAATAAATTACAGAACATTTAGTAAACGCTGAGGAATTAAATAAAAAATTAAAAGCCTCCATAACGTAACGTGAGGTAAATGACAAGCTTTTCAAAATGAAAACAAAAAAAGTAAGACTAAGCTGGTTGTCGGTGACAGTGCTTGCATGTTTTTCCACAAGAATACCAACATGTTCACCTTCTCTGGTTAAAAAAGTGGTCTTTGACTTTGCGTTAGCTCAAAAACCAAATCCCCCGTCCGCACATTCTCATGTCCGCCCATTTTGGTCGCAGTCTAGAGCCCTGATGTATACTGACCTGCTATTTGTCCATTTTACATATCATTTAGGAGAAATATCTGTAATATAATGCATAGGATGTTGGCGCCTATAATAAATTTGACAAAAGTAGTAGTTTCAGTCGTGGCTTCTAATTCGTTACAACATTACGGTTTCGCTAAAATCCCAAACATCTAAATACCGTTTCACCATATCACTGTCAGCTTCAATAGCATATCATTATTTTGCTGGGCTTTCATCCAAAGTTGTAAATTTAACTTTTGCGCAAAATTTGGAAAATCGCATTAAAATCGTTTCCATCCATTGAGTCAAAGAGAACAAAATAGGCACTTCCTGACAAACTGGCACTAAATATCACTAAGAAAAGTAGGAGAAGCCACTGAATATAATACTTTTCATATATAATTACTTTTTCAAAAGTAACGGCAGTTATTTTTTGTTTCCTTTATGTATTTAACCCCTTAATTGTCACCCATCCCCTCTGTGGGACGCCTAAGTTTACTTCACCATTTTACAAATAAATCCTAATTTAATCATGACAAACTATATATCATTGGAAAGGTCTAAAACTCCTAAGTGGATATTTTACCATTCTCTTGATTCAAACAAGACAACTTTTACTGTTGAAAGCATTATATCTAGAAACAACAGTTTGAAGTTAAAAACATCTTAATGGATTTGTTTCTTAGAGACACACAGCTTTTTATTCCCATGATGTTGATGAACTGGAGTCGTTTGAATTACTTATGAATTAATGTCATGTTTTTATCAGCAGTTTGAACTCTTATTCTGACGTCACCCATTCACTGTAGAGGATCCTCTGAAGAGCAAGTGATACAATGCTAAAATTCTCCAAATCTGTTAGAATGAAAAAACAAATTCAAACATCTTGGATGGGAAATGATTCCTTTAAACAACAATCTTAATATAATTGTAGAATAGTACATTAAACATCTAGAAATATGTGAAATATGAGTAGAGTCTAATGCATCAAATTAGTTTAAGAGCTGCTTGTAGATTTATTTACCAGCTTTTGCTTGGTTTTCATTACAACCTAGTCACATGCAAAGAACCAGAATCCCCATGGAGCGGTCAGCCATTATCTCAATGGTGCGCATTAACAACCGCACACCGATCAATGAAAATGTTAAAGCGGTGAATGAGAAAAAATGGACAAACCATGTATCAAGCAGCGCTTCTTGTTCAAGAGCACCTAAAATAATGAATAATTGACTTATCCTTTGTAGCAATGCAGCACACAGTCCTTTAATTTATTAAAAAGCTTATCGACTATTATCACACACTTCATTAGACATGTGAGAACCATTAGAAAACACTTGCCGTGAGCAGCGCGGGCACAATAATGGCCCTGAAAGACAGAGAAAATGTCTTTACAGTAACAAAAAGAGGGTTATTTGACTTCCAAAGCATCTCATAGTGTTTGAGGGCATGCCGGGGCAATGCATTAGCAGAGCTTCAAAAAGCTGCACCAGAATCGCATTGTTTCAAATGGGGATTAACACTCCCTCCGGTTATTTATTGACCTGTGACTCAGATGAAGACTAATCCTTTGTACAATTACAAAAGTGAGTCCGTGCACAGCTCAGAGTAATTGCATGTTCTTGGTCCATCTCTGCACCATTAAGAGCTGCAGTTCACATTGCAGCTCCAGCCATCCACGTTTAGTGTTAAGCTTCTCTTGATGTAGGACGCAGTCTGACTGACATCCTCAAGAAACAGTGCATCTGAAGTCGTCAAGCCCTCCGCTTAGAAAGAGCAAATATGTGGTACATATCTGTCCATGCATTAAACTGTAAAATATTTAAATATTAATTTAAAATGTAAATATTTTTACAATCCATTACAGTTTACAGCTGAAATAAGGATGGTGCTCAGGATCTGTAAACTAAAGAGTCGCAATTGACCTATCGCTAAGCCCCGCCCATAGAACGCAGATAACCAATGGCAGTTGAGCATCAGCTGCACGGAGATGGAACTCGGACATCTGTAGGTTACAGCGCCATAGAGAAATATTGGTAGAGCCGAAGCTCTCGTCGTTTTAATGTTGTTTATACTACAAAAATAATAAAACGATGTGCCTGAGGTATCTGTAACACCGATTCCAGGTCTCCTGAGAGGATTGGGAATGGAATTTGGAATTTATTTGATTATTTAACGTTTATTTTCTGGTTTGTTAACACTCATTAAGTGGCCTTTTCATCTGCTCAAGCAGGTAATGTCTGTAAATATCGTTAATATCTCTGGCTAAAACTAGCTAACGTTAAAGTTAGTGAGTCCATGCTAACGTACACACTTTAGCTAACTATTCTCACGTCATGTACAGTGTAGATCAAAAACACATAAATGAAGGTTTACATTTCAGTGCCTCTCCATATTAAACTGGTTAAATGTAAAATAATTAATCTTACACTCTTGTACATCAATAGTGTTGATCCTGGATATTCTCATCTGCGATTGTGATGACCGTAACATGAGATTTCTTCTTTTTGCATTGCGATCTGTAAACCTTTGATTTCAAATTAATCATGTGACACACCATATTTATTTTAAAATCATTTATATATTTCTCCATGGCATATTAAAGCCCTACTTGAATGCTCCTCAATGAGAGGTGGTCCTTCTGTTCAAAATTTATCAAAAACATCTTCGGACAAGGTTTTCACACTGACAGCTGTCATTGTAATACAGCGGGAAACTCCGTTTGTTTGTCAGAGACAGCAACAGTAACTAAGGGCGGCGGGCTTAGCGATAGATCAATTGAAGGACTTTTTAATAGAATAAAATTAAATTTCTGCTCATTTTGAGCAAGGCTTGGATAGCAAATGACCAACGCTTCATGCTATTCTCTAAATCACCTCACTCAGAGACAGATGGCAAGCAGAACAGGATCTACTAAACTTCATGCTACTGTCAGCACACACCTGCTTTCTCAGACGCTTGTCATCAATTTGGTCCAGCGTCTCCTGAATCGTTTGAAGCCTAATAATCCAAGCACCGCAGCAAGTAGCACAATTCGCCACAGGGCAGAATGCGTCGTTGCGCATATGTGGCTGCACATTTGTGCTAAACTCTAACGTATAAAGCAAGCGCACTCCACAGATGTACCAAACACACTACCTTTGATTCAGGCACTAGCATGACCGTAAAATGATCTGATGTTAAAGCAAACCAAGCTGATTTGCTCTCAGTCAGCAGTGTGAGTCCTGTTCCCTCCAGCTGCATATTTGTGGAAATGGATTTCTGGCCGGTGAGTGGTGGAGGGATGGAAGAGTTTTTAGCCCAGAGCAACCACTTATCCATCAGTCTATTACACATCAGATACACACTTACAGCCTGAGCTCACCTGGGGTTTGAATCACTTAACGCTCAGAGACCTTCATTACCTTGTGATAGGCTTTTTTTTTTTTTACACAAGTCTGTTCACACGGAAGAATCTCAGACTAACATAAGGAGGGCATATGCGGTTAGGCGAGATATTCGCAATCTGCTAATGTCTACTCAAGCATACAAATCCACATAAGCTAAAAAAAGGTGGTGATTGATTATAGCTAAAAGAGCAGGAATCTTTAGAGAGACTTTTGCAAAACAGTCTAGTTTTGGACTAAGGGCGATAACGTTAAATACTTTTAGCAGCAGGATGCTCAGAGGAAAAGAAAGCACGTGATACACACAGGGCATCAAGTAAAGCAATGCCTCACACTGACTGAACCACAAAAAATGGTGGATTCAGGCTAAAGAAAAACAACTCCACTGCAGCTCCTGCTATCTGCTTATAAAATTTCTGAATATAATTACTTTAAATGTTAAACATATTCTCAGAAATACTTTATTTTCACTGCTTGTGTAAAATCTCAGAAATAAAGGTACAAAACCCTTCCAAAGGTATACCTTTGAACACATTTTGGTACCTTAAAGGTACATATTAGGGGCTTTCGCACTTTTCATAGTTTCTAGAACTATCGGTGGACGCTCCACCAATTTTGGGTATGGGTGCGCCGATCTGATATTCGGTATCGCTCCGATATGCATTTTATTTTAAGTGTTCTGAAGCTGTTCCATATTTTAATGTGAGGTACAGATTAACATTTAAGTCAATTTCACGTAAACTCTGTCTGTCATCCTCCATTTAGCATTCAAAATGCGTGTCACATTTGGTTACGACAGTCAAGACGTTAAAACTCTCTCCAAGATGATTCACTGTTCTTATTGTAACCGATCTGTAAATAAAGATCAATGGTTTTGCATAAAAAGACTTGCTGGACTTCAGTACTGTTTCTAAATCGTGTTACTTTCTACCGGGTGTCTGTTAGATCACAACACTGTTGTGGAGAGCACAATGAATTGTTCTTCACGAGCACAGTAACTGAAATTTAAGACTGTTACAAGAATGCATGCATTAATATCTCTTCTCTTTGCGCTTTGAACTTTTCTCTATGTGGAGCGCTGCACATTGTGACACTGTGTTGCTTCGAGCACATCATTTTGCACAGGATGCGCATACACGCTTTGTGCCGCTCTGTATTTGGAGCCTTTCATATTATAATACTTTTGCGAAATTAAAGATTATCAATAGCCTTTTTGTTCATCTTGTCTATCATATGGTGCTGCCTCATTGCTGTGCTATACATTTAAAAGAATTGTCTTTTAATTTTATAATCTATATTTATATAATATATTACTTGTTTTTCATGAATGTATTTTTAAAATATAAAGAGCAATGTGAATTATTTTACACTTATTCACTTTTAATTGTTCCACACTAAATAATGATTTTTTAAAAATAATTTTAGTTGTTATTTAGCCGTTTTTTCTAGAGTAACTTTTGCTAATAAATTATCCACCAACCTAGTTTATAATAGTTTTTGTCATAGACTATAATTATATATTTAACAATTTGTTGTTTTTCTTTAGAATAAAGTTGTCTGTATTTAGTAGATTGTGTGTAACACAAAAGAGTGATGATCAGGTCAACACAGTGAGGTATAGAAATTCAACATTGATTAAAAAAAAACTGCACTAGTTTTGGATTGATATTGGTATCAGCAGATACTCAGAATTGTTGGTATCGGATCAGTTCTGAAAAAGTGGTATCGAGCCAGTCCTAATTTTGGCGTGTTTGCACCGCAGAAACTAGGAACGCATTTATGAGCAGGGTTGGCAGGTTTTCACAACAAAACCTGCCCAATAACTACTTAAAACTAGCCCAAAAGCAGCCCAATCGTGTTTTATCAGGAAATGACGACGTTCCAATTTTGTGCATAAGTTAAAGGAACATTCCCTTTTTTTGAAAATAGGCTCATTTTCCAACTTCCCTGGAGTTAAACAGATGAGTTTTACTGTTTTTGAATCCATTCAGCAAGTTGCACTTTTAGCATAGCTTAGCATAAATCATTGAATCAGATTAGACCATTAGCATCTTGCTCAAAAATGACTAAATAATTTTCCTATTTAAAACTTGACTCTTCTGCAGTTACATTGTGTACAAAGACCGACAGAAAATGAAAAGTTTCCAGACTGATATGGATGGGAACTATACTCTTATTCCACCGTAATAATCAGGGAACTTTGCTGCCGTACCATGGGTGCAGCAGGCGCAAAGATATTACACAGCACCTGAAAATAGTCCCCAGCTAGGTAATTTCCAACGTGACCAGCACTAAGCCACTAAGGTAATAGTAAAATAGCTGGGGACTATATTCAGGCGCTGCGTAATATCATTGCGTCTGGTGCACCCATGGTACAGCAACAAAGTTCCTTGATTATTACACCAGAATGAGAGTAGTTCCTATCCATATCAGTATGGAAAATCTCAACTTTTCATTTTCTGTCGGGCTTTGTGCACGATGTAACTACAGAATAGTCAAGTTTTAATTAGGAAAACTAAAAAAAAAATCGAACAGTCTAATCTGATTCAGTGATTTATGCTAAACTATGCTAAAAGGGCTAATGGCAGACCTGGAGATCGGCTGAATGGATTCAAAAATGGTAAAACTCCAGAGGATTTGGAAAATTAGTAATTAGTAATTATTTTCAAAAAAAAGTGTAGTGTTCCTTTAAATTTGCAACTTTGGATGGAAAGCCGGCTATTGTATTCCTAACTCAAGGAATACTGTTTGTGGAAATCGAGGTCTGAGAGATGTTCTGCTCCACCCAGACCATTTTAGTGGGAAAGGAGTATAATAGTGGAGCATAATAATGGTAAAAGCCCTACCGTCCCCAGCGTTGTAGGCCAGAATGGAGCGTGATCTGGTCTGCTTGCCCTCTGAGTTCTTCCCTGAGCAGGTATTGGAGCACAGAGACCATGAAGTCCAGGGACTGAGGACACAGTCTTTGGGGCAGGGCACCTCACACAGCACAGGCATGGGTAGGATGGCGTCCCGGCACAGCTGTCTGTCCACATATTCACCTGGGAACAACAAAACACAGGGCTGGTTATATTCTCACATGCTAAATAAGGATGCCAGAGTACTAGCAAACACTTAAGCATGTGTATGACAGGGCAAACTCTAGCAAATTAAAAACTAATATCCACAGAGAAATACACAAATGAATTTCAAAAAGACAAAAGCCAAGCAAAGTGAAACCTCCCTCATTTGATGCTGTGTTAAATCTCAATAAAAAGTGTGTAAATAAATCTACCCACACAGAGAATTCACACTGTGCATGTGATGCACCGCCAAGTGCTGTCATCTCTACTCCACGCCAGACTGTGCACGATACACACACACTCAATGAAAATCAGCCATTTACAGTGAATGCATGTGTACACAGGACCATTGATAAAATTCAAAGGGCAACATTTTGCATGTCCCCAATGTCCCCTATAACATATAAGACCTTAGCGGGCCTATCATATGGACAGGACAAAACTGTCAGTTGTGTCCCTTTTATTAATGACCCATTACTCATTTATAGCATAAAAAAAAACAAGGGTACATTGCATATAGAAGCCCTTTGCATAGTTATGGAATGCATTGTGCTCAAAAGTTTAGACTTTAATGAGCTTCTTGCACATACATTTTTTATTACTCTTTCAATGTTAAACAGGATGTGACAGCTGTGCTCCCAGGAGGGAGGATGATCTGGCAATGTTTGCAATCACACAGTCGCATGTAATTGTACGTAAATGCTGTCCATAAAAAACAGCCAATGCAGCAATTGCAGCTATGTAACTTGTCCACTGTGATGTTATGTCTTATACATGTATGGATCAAGATTTGCAATAAATTAAGAAAAAAAAAAAGAAAAATAACAAAGCAACAAAATAAAACAAAGCCAAATCAAACCAAATAATAATAAAAACAAATAAAAGCAAAAAACATAAAACAAAATAAAAAGAAAATCAAACCATCAAAAAAAGCAAAAACAAAAAGAAAACCAAACCATCACAACCAAAAGGAACAATCAAAACAATAAAAAATAAAAAAATAAAACAAAGCAACATCAAACCAAATGATAATAAAAATAATAAAACAAACAAACAAACAAACAAACAAACAAAAAAGCAAAACAAAACAAAAAGCAAAAAGGAAAACAAGTAAAAAAAAACAAAGAAATCCAAACCAAATCAAAACAAAAAATAAAAATGAATAATCAAAATTATGAAAAAAAGAAAAATAATAAAGCAACAGAATAAAACAAACCAAATAATACTAAAACAAAACAAATACAAGCAAAACAAAACAAACAATATCAAACCATCAAAAAAGCAAAAACAAAACAAAGAAAAAAGCAAAATCAAACCAAATAATTATAAAAAAGCAACAGCAAAACAAACATAAAACAAAACAAAAAGAAAAAGCAAACCATCAAAAAAGCAAAACAAGTAAAAAACAAAGAAAACCAAACCATCAAAGCAAAACAAAACAAAAAGAAACAATAAAAACAAGGAAAAAAGCAAAAAAAAAGCAAAATAATAAAACAACAGAATAAAACTAAGCAACATCAAACCAAATAATAATAAAAAAATATTAAACAAAACAAAAATAACATTAAACTATCAAAAAAGCAAAAACAAAACATAGACAACCAAACCATCAAAACAAAAATAAACAATCAAAACTGAAAAAAGCTAAATCATACCAAATAATAATAAAAATAATAAAACAAAACAAATAAAAGCAAAACAAACATAAAACAAAACAAAAAGAAAAATCAGACCATCAAAAAAGCAAAACAAGTAAAAAACAAGATAAAAGCAAAACAAACAAAACAAAAAGAAAATCAAACCATCAAAACAAAAAGAAAATCAAACCATCAAAACAAAACAAAAAGCAGAAACAAAAAAAAAGGAATAATCAAAAAGAAAATCAAACTATCAAAACAAAGTAAAAACAGACAAAACAAAACAACAAAACCTAGTTTGCTCACAGAGGTCATCTGAAAGACCTAGTTTTGGACACCAACCCCTCTGTGGACTGTGCACCAGCCCCTGTATCGATCGGTGAACCCCACCCCTGAAAAAAAAGCCCAAAGTGACAGAAAACCCACTGAGTCAGATGACACCGCGGGACCCCGTGGGACACAACAGATCTATTCTCATCAGCACCAGACAACAGGAATCAATAATTGAAAGAAGAGGGGAGGCACTAGGGAACAATGAGGTGTGGTTGAGACTTCCACACACCGCTGGCATTTATACACATCCAAGAGGAAGCATTTCACGGCAGGAAAAAAAAATCATTACAGTCCATTACAGACATTCATGTGCCTTTTTAGAGCTTTAATTTGAAGAAACAAGACAAAATAAGTCTTAATAGATGAAGATCTCTTCTCCACTGATATATTTATGGAATATAAAATATCCAGCTTAAGCTGTTAGATGCGTTTTGTGACAAAGTAACTGGTTCAAGCTGATTATAAAAATAACATAAAAAGTTGCACATAAGGCACATCTAACGAAATTCCAGACTTGAGAAAAAACAAATCAACCGTCCTCATAAATAACTCATTGAGTACATGCTGGGGGGAATGTAATATCAGCTGTACATCTAGACCTTATACATCTCAGATGTGTTAAACCTCACCTGCGTCTGACTGTCCCCTGATGGAAAAGTACCAGACGGCATCTGACATTTCCTCCATTGAGCGCTGTCACATTCTGATGAGGCTGCACACTACTCTTCTCAAAGTTAATGAGGGAGAGAGGGAGTTCAGCTAAATGCAGACTGACTCTGAGGGACTAACAGAGTTAATTTCATTTATATAGGCGGCTCTCCATCGGTGCCAGAACAACATATTCACCGTCTAGCCGTCTGTGAGGCAGGACAAAGAAAGAGGTGACCTTGAACAAATCATATTATTTCTCACTACAGCAAGGTATCTGGACTTAAATGGGTCATCGTGTCGAGAGTAAGCCTATGGCTAGGGAGGAACAGAGTAATGGCCAGTGTTTCTTTCAGTTTTTGGATTTTGCACTCTCTATAGTGCATTCAAGTACTATTTGTTCATTTAGAATATGCATGGCAATATATATATATATAATTTCCGTGATGCAGAATCACGGAATCCACTCATAAAAAAACACAATTTACTGTATAACGCAGAATTTCACGAAATTTAAGATGAATAAATCAAAAGTAGGTCAGTACACTTAAATCAAAATGCGATATGGACTAGTGTCTTTAAATATTAAGCCACAGAAATACTATTTAAATATGATTCCTGCATTTTCTGTGTGTCTCTGTGTAAATGAATGTCAAAGACATTTGTTTACTACACATGCTTAATAGCATGTGTACGTTTCCGTACATGAACACAAACAAAATCTCTAGAACTGCTCTGAGGGTCACTTCATGAGCATTTACCCTTTCTTTTGGGAAAATGGATCAACTTAAAGGTCTTCACAGCAAACTATCAAAATAAACAAAATAAACGTTTGGTTTAACTTGAAGAAACTGTGACAGAAATATATTACTTAATGTAATGATAGTACTACTACTAATAAAATTATTATTATTAAAGCATTATTTTTTAAACAAATATTTACCAGAAAAATGATTTACTAGAATTTATTTAGCAGAGAAATGTAAATAGACAACACTGTATTTTTTGGGGGAAAAAATAAAAAATAAAAAATAAAATAAAATATTGTCTTTAGGTGAAATCAATTATTTAAAGATGCTTTTGATTATTAACATTTTATAGAACCAATAAAACAAAATCCAGAAATTTAATGGAAAACTGAATTTGTTAAAAAATAAAACTAAATGTGCAAGAGAGGAGAAAAAAAAACATTCAGAGGGCCCTAAAATGTAGAAAAAAAAAGGTATCCAGAAAAATTAAAACAGAAAAATTGTAATCTGAGAAAAAATATACAACAGAATTTGGAAAAATTTTTTTTAAATAAATAAAAATTCATAGGGCCCTAAAAATGTTTTTTGTTAAACTTTTAATAAGCTGCTGTTAAATACTGTAAGTTTCATGATTTTAATTAATCAATCCTTTTTGATAGATTAAAAATTATTTAACCATTAAAACAGAGTGTAGGAAAAAAAATTAAAATAAAATGTAATTAAAATTAAATTAAAATTAAAATGGAAAAAATGGAATCTGGAAGAAAAAAATTACAATAAAAAAACATATTTCATATGGCCATACAAATGTAATATTTTTTGTTACATTTTTTATAAATTGCTGTTAAATATTGTCATTTTCATGATTTAAATGAATGAATAACACATAATTTAACCATTAAAACAGACTCTAGAAAAAAAAAAACATATTTCATAGGGCCTTAAAAATATATTTTTTTAATAAATTGCTGTTAAATACTGTAAGTTTCATAATTTCGATCAATCAAATAATTAATTGTTTTTGATGACTGAAAAAAAACAACAACATTAAATCAAGAGTCGAAGGGAAAAAAAACAGAATTTGAAAGAAAAAAAAAAAAAAAAATAAAAATAAAAATATATAAATAATAAATAAAAATAAAAATAAAAAAGGTACAAAAGTATGTCTTTATGATTTATAGAGTAAAATTTTATTTTTTTTCCTAATATTTTATGACTTCTTTTCTTTTAATGAAACACAAAAGAAAATTTATTTTTTATTTCAATTTCTTTTAGCCAGCACAGAAAAGTCAGTGGGATCAGATGTTGTTTTGGACTCCACTGACTTTCACTGTATGAACAAAAAAGTAAAAACATCCTCTATTAAAATATATTCTTTTGTACTCCACAGAAGAAAGAAAGTCATACAGGTTTGAAACGACATATTTAGTATGTTAATTAAGGCATTTTGGTCCCCAGGCAAAATCTGACCCACAAACTCCAGTCTAAATCATTAAATTACCATTTCAATGACAACACAAGCAGTGCTATAACGTCCATGTATCATATTTTACCCCAGACCATTTAGACCCACATACATATTCACATACATATGCATTTTAAGGGTTAATACAGGGTGATCAGTATCATAATTGAATGAACTGGTCATCGAACTGTTTAATACACGGCTGCTAGAGCTATAGAACCAGTCTGCTATATAAAATACAATTGTTATGGAAGGTGTTTCAGGGTAACTGTCTAGGAGATGAGGTTCGTTGGAGGGCCGGGGGGAGGTGGCAGTCGTCTCTGTGGTGACAGCTGAGGCACATGCAGTATGACACCTTCAGTTGGTGTGAATGGGATGCTTGATTATGAGCCGTGCAAAACTGATTAAGTTGCACACACACACACACACACACACACACACACACACACATACACATACACATACACACAGGCGCCTTTCTCTGCTTCTCTCTTTCTGTCCGCACTCTCTGTCTTTCTCTCTCCCCCGAGTCCTCATTAGCGATGTGAATGCTGCGGTTCTGGAATGTCGCAGTAATTGCCATGTCCGCACACGGAAATTTACAGGAACAAGGAGTGAAATGCGAGGATGTAAAATACAATTATGGTGTGCGCTCATAATTGATTCATTAATGCAAGCCGAGTCGTGCCGCACCTCTAGACAAGACATTAACAATACGGAAGGCAAAGAGAAAGAAGTCACAGAGTTGGTGGTTCTATTTAAAAAAAAAAAAAAAAAAAAGATATTCTACTTGTCCCTCATATCCACAATAATTTAAGGTTAATTATTTTTGATAAGCTCGCTGA
Source organism: Cirrhinus molitorella (assembly GCA_033026305.1). Taxonomy (NCBI): domain Eukaryota; kingdom Metazoa; phylum Chordata; class Actinopteri; order Cypriniformes; family Cyprinidae; genus Cirrhinus; species Cirrhinus molitorella. The sequence continues at coordinate 7,019,637 of CM065131.1, forward strand.
ATGAACCTATTTCACTTCCACATGTTGGAGGCAGGCTTTCCACTTCGTTTGTTAAAATATTCACTCAGCTTTGCTCTAGTCTCTATTATATGAAATTAATTAGATCGGATGAATCAGAATTGCGGGTTTGCGGCGCTGAATTTCGCTCCCTCATCAACCAGAGCAGTGTTCATCCATAAAATCCCATTAAAAAACTGTTAGTACAACATAGCTGGGTCATTTCGTTTCTCAAATATCTAGGAAGTTTTAGGCTGTATAAATAATATAAATCAAAACCGAGACAGATGGGAGATTTTCCAGCTTGACATAATTAGATACAAAAGTGGCTTTTGACAAAAGCTTCTCAAACAGTAAGAGTAAACAATGTAATAACTGTAAATCCACTGAGAGCAATATTCATTTGTGTTTCATGTTCTTTTTAGCTTGTATGTATTTTACCATTCAAGAGTTTTGGATTGGTAAGACTTTTGAATCTTTTTGAAAGAAGTCTCTTATGCTTACTAAGGTTGCATTTATTTGATCAAACAATTTTGATCAATAAATAAATAAATAAATAAATAAAAAACAGCCATATTGTAAAATATCTATTTTGAAATATTGAATTTAATTTAATTAATTCTTGTTTTCTGAATTATTACTCTAGTCTCTGTCAGAAATCATTCTAATATGCAGATGAAGAAACATTTATTATTATTATCAATGTTGAAAACAGTTGTGCTGCTTAATATTTTTTTTGGAAACTAACTTACATTTTTTTTTCAGGATTTTTGATGAATCAAAAGCATTTATTTGAAATAAAAATCTTTCGTAACATCATAATTATATTTTACGACAGCATTTTTGTGCCTTTATTCTCAAAAGATTTGGACTTCATTCTCAAAACATTTCGACTTTATTCTTGTAATTTGAACTTTATTCTTAAAACATTTAAATTTTCATTTCAAGTTTTAGACTTTCTTCTCGAAAGATTTAGACTTTACTCAAGAAACATTTAAACTTTATTCTTGTAATTCTCATTCTCGTAATTTCAGCTTTATTCTCGAAACATTTCAACTTTATTCTTGTAATTTCGACTTTATTACCGAAAGATTTAGACTTTATTCTTGAAATATTTTGAATTTATTCTCGAAACATTTTGACTTTATTCTCAAAACATTTAGACATTATTCTCTTAGTTTTGACTTTATTCTCAAGACATTTTGACTTTAATCACGCAATTTCGACTGTATTCTTGAGACATTTTGACTTTATTCTCGTAATTTCAACTTTATTCTTGAGACATTTTGACTTTATTCTTGAGACATTTTGACCTTATTCTCATAATTTCGACTTTATTCTCGTAATTCCGACTTTATTCTTGAGACATTTTGACTTTATTCTCAAAACATTTAGACATTATTCTCTTAGTTTTGACTTTATTCTCAAGACATTTTGACTTTAATCACGCAATTTCGACTGTATTCTTGAGACATTTTGACTTTATTCTCGTAATTTCGCCTTTATTCTAGAAATTGTTCAACTTTATTCGCATAATTTCGACTTTATTCTTGAGACATTTTGACTTTATTCTCGTAATTTCAACTTTATTCTTGAGATTATTCGACTTCATTCGCGTAATTTCGACTTTATTCTTGAGACATTTTGACTTTATTCTTGAGACATTTTGACCTTATTCTTGTAATTTCGACTTTATTCTCGTAATTCCGACTTTATTCTTAAGACATTTTGACTTTATTTGCATAATTTCAACTTTAGTCTTGAAACATTTCGACTTTATTTTCAAAACATTTCGACTTTATTCTTGTAATTTTGAATTTATTCTTGAAACATTTCGACTTTATTCTCAGACATTTTGACTTTATTCTTGAAACACATTAACCTCATTCTCGTAATTTCAACTTTACTCTCAAGACATTTCGACTTTGTTTTCGAAAGATTTAGACTTTATTCTCGAAACATTTTGACTTAATTCATATAATTTCGTCTTTATTCTGAAAACATTTCGACTTTATTCACGTAATTTTGACTTTATCTAATTTCTGAATTAAAACGGATATATCATGAAAAATTCTGTGTTCAAAGTGCTATAATTGGGTTCCCGGTACATCTACCAAACCAGAAAAGGTGAAAAAGAACAACCCAGTAGCTTTTTTTGGTAATCCTTTCTCTGTAAGCATGTGAAAAAAACAAGCTGCTCAGATTTCGCTCCCCTAGTGATTTAGAAAGGGGATCTTAATATAATATTACCACTCCTTAATCTGCACATTTCTGCGTTTCTTTTCCAGCTGTTTACATTGACATAACCGACTATGTGTTCTTACCATAAATCTCTGTGTATTTGACAGTTTAAGTGCAATAAGATATGAAAGAGAGCTTGTTTAGTACTCGCATGCCAGACAACAGACGCTTTCTGTGCACGTGCTTCAGATGTGTGCACTCAAAAAAAAAGTTTAGAATCAGAAATTTAAACTTAAATGTATTTAAAACACAATTTCAGCATGATAGACATAACAATCAAAACCACACATATTTTTTGGCAGAGTTTCTGAAGTACGAGTTGTAAAGGCACAGCCCTATTCTGGAAAAGGGGGCGGGGAGCAGCAGCTTATTTGCATTTAAAGAGACATGCACGAAAACAGCGTGTTTCTGCTTTCACTCAAAATAAGCATTTTTAAAATTATATAATAAATGAGCTGAAACTTCACGGACACATTCTGGGGACAACTGAAACCTACATTACATCTTGCATAAAGGGCATAATAGGTGCCATTTAAAATGCTTAAAATAACTTATTGGGGTTACAATAAAAATTATTTTACCAACAAAATGTCAAATTTAGACCAATATCCATGTTTTCTAATAGTGTTACAAGTTACAACCTACCACAAAAAGCCAGAGTTACAGAAGTGTTACAGCCTTCCCAGGTCTGTTCACTTTCAGTATATTGAGGCATCAGTGTCAGCTATGGTCACAGATCCAGGCATGTGCTTGTCCCCAGGTAAACTGTATTTTTCTCTGATCTCACAGATGGTGCTGGTTTCCCCAGCTAGTGTGTACTCAGTCAAGCCAATAACATCCAGACGCTATAGGAGAGTTGTGGGCCTTTGGGCTAGTTAGATGGTAGACCGCCCCAGCACATGTGGCTTTGTGTTTAGAAGACTAAAAGGCAGCAGTGCCACTTCTTATTGCTCTGACTTTTCCCTCTGGCCACTCTAACAATAGAGAAGTACCACCAGCCGCCTGTGCAAAAACAGCAATTACGACATTGGGCATGAGCCCAGAACATAAGCCCTATGGACAGAGTTCAAGAATGGACCCAGCTGTACAAGAACAAAACAATCTGGGTTTGTTGCTGCATTCGACACATTGCACGCCTGGGCACGACCCTTAAATAGAAAGTCTATTCAGGCAAAGATTTTTAATTAGCTTTATGAATGAAATTAGTGGACAGTCCCATATCACGCAGATGGAAGGTGGACGTATTACTTACCGTCACTGTTGACACACTGCACTTGTGGGTTCTGGGTTCCTGGTCCACATTCTTTGTCATTGTCAGGCACACACTCCTCCAGCTTCACCAGCAGCCATTCATAGCAACTGGGCTCCTCACAGGGAATTGCTTCTGTCAGGTGGGGACAATTTCCTGTGCCACCTGTGGGATCATTCACAATTTTCCTTTTCCTCAGTTTGAAACCTGTCGAAGAACACAGATGAGAGGCATAGTCATTCAGCTATCAGTTAATTGGTGGGAGTAATCATGAAACAAGCTTTCACATAATTTTATATAGGCTGTATATAGGCGGAAATATAAAAAAAAATACTATAGTAGTTTAATATAAATAACACTGAAAAAAATTATATTGTATAATAATTAATGTACTATGAATAGAAATAAACTGTTTATTGTACTATAATAAAATTTTAGGAAAATAAATGTCGGAAATAATAATAATAATAATAATAATAATCATGATGACAAAAGAATGCGAGAAAACAATTAAAACTAAAATAACGGATATTCTTTTAAAAAACAATTAATATTAAAAAATATTATAGTAGTATATCAATATATTACATAAAAAAATGTACTATAAATAGTAATAAACTGTTTATTGTACTATAATAACATTTTAGGAAAATAAATGCAGGAAATATAACAACAACAACAACAACAACAATAATAATAATAAAAGCAACAACAATAACATTTTTGACATTTATTTTATTATTAATAATAATAATAATAAAATTATGCAAGAAAATGACTAAAATTAAAATAAAAATGGAAAAAAAAATTAAATAATCATGAAATTGAGTAATCATGAAACAAGCTTTCACATAATTTTATATAGGCTATATATAGGCGGAAATATAAAAAAAAATAATATAAAAAATACTATAATAGTATATAAATATACACTGAAAAAAATATATTATATATAATAATTAATGTACTATAAATAGTAATAAACTATTTATTGTACTATAACAACATTTTAAGAAAATAAATGTAGGAAAATAATAATAATAATAATATTTTACAAAGACCAGATCAAATAATCACTTTACTCTTGTTGGACAACCAACAAATTTTAATTATTCAAATGAAATTTTATTTATTTTGTTATTTGTTTTGAAATCATTATTCATGCTTTTCCAAATGAAGCAGTTTGTGGACGGAAAATGTTTTCTCCTTAAGTTTACACTGACCCAACGCTTGCTCGTCTAGTGTCTTAACTAATCGACTCGTCGGTGCAGTCCCTTGCTTTAGCCCTCTAAACTGTCACAGTGTGTCATTGCACAATCACTGTAATATTACATTAAACATATCGGTCCATTAAGCATGCAAGATGACAGAAATTACTGGAGCAGCTCATCATAATGAATATTATTATTCCTCCCTCATTATGCTTGCCTTTCACCAAAGGGACTAATGCACTCAGCAATCCATTAATACAGAAGAGGCTTTGACACCAGGGGTATTCCCATTCAAGGGCAGGAGAAGGGCTCCAGAGGAATAAAATTGGGTGGACTGGACTCATGACCGGCGCAAGGTCACCTACATGTACCCTGCCATCACCCTCCCCTCTCTTCTCCCTGGCCTCTGGTTTAATCCACATTGCTGTCTGGGGCCGATAAGGTAATATGGGAGAGGGGGGCCTTTAAGAGTTAGTTGGAGATGCCAGTGTTGTCCCTTTTTCTGATTACTTCTGTCCTGCGCTCTCCTCCTGGCTTTATTTAATCAGAAGGTCAGCATAGAGCTCATTGTGGGTGTGTAAAGGGATTGTATCACGTCCTGTCAGTCAGCCCGGAGCTGCCTCTGTCTCTTTATCACACAAAAGCAAGATACTGAGTTTCATATGAGCCTCTGTTAATCAAAAATAGACAAAAGGCACAGCCGGACAAAAATCTCATCAGGATCTCATGGGTCATCACTTCTAAGGTGCACGCTGACATGTTATTGGGGCCTCAGGTTGAGATGTCACATGTAATTTGTACGTAATCGCCCATCAAGCTTATTTCTGTTCAGACTATAATAAAGATTACCAATATATATTACAGCCTTACTGTCAGAACAACACTTTATGTCTACATTCATCGTTTATAGAAGTTAAGACGGCACCGATTTGGTTGTTACGCGGGTTACGTGTTATTAAGAATTGAGTTTGGTTAAAAAGAAGAATTCCATTTCAGAATACGCTCTGAGAATGTGTGTTTCAATATATCTAAATACTTCAAATATTGTTAAATTCTAAAATGTTACTTTATTTTTTTAGGGAGGGGAAAATATATATAAAGTCATACACTTGAATACATTTACATATTAAAATATCCAATAATAAACATGAATATATAGTAGTAAAACTAAATTGAACTGTTATTTTATCATATAATACAAACATTAATACATATTTATAATCACAAAAATTATGTAAGATTTTCTGGTTTGGTCCCCAATTAAAACTAATGGAATATTCAATCATTATACAATATATTTTTTATATAACACGATAAATAAAATGATATTGTATTAATTTACATACTATATATAATATAAAACATTCACTTTTTAAGAAACATTCAATATTTAAAAATATCTAAATATACCTGAATATCATATCAATATACCTGAAAAATTATACACTTGAATACATATTTTAACATACAAAAAATACGCTATATGAAATCTGAATATATAATTAATATATAATATTATATATAATACAGAATATATAATACTGTTATAATGTCATCTAATACAAATAAAAATACATATTTATGACTAAATAATATTACAAAATATGTAATCATCAATAAAATAATATTGTATTATTTTATATACTATATATTATATAATATACCATTTTTTTTTCCTGGAAATATTCATTATTTAAAATGATCTAAATTAAAATATCTGACATATTATTAAATTATACATTTACTTTATTTTATTGGGGAGCAGGAAATGTAGTCATATACTTGAATACATATATTAACATACTAATATATTAAATCTGAATATATAGTAATACAACTAAATTAAACTGTTGCAATGTCATATAATACATATAAAATACATATTTATAATCATAAAAATTATATATTTTTTTCTTGATTGGTCCCCTATTAAAGCTAGCTAACTAAACAGCTAACTAACTAAATAACAACTAATTAAATATGTTATTTATTTACATACTATATATAATATAGTATTATATCATACATACTATATATAATACAGTATATACTTATACAGTATATACCCCCACCCTGCCCAGAAATATGCAATATTTAAAATGATCTAAATTAGAATACCTAAAATATTGTTAAATTATATTTTAAATAGTTATTTTAAATAGTCATAAAACTAAATTAAATTGTTATAATATCATAGTATACAAATATTGAATATATATTTATAATCACAAAAAATCTAAAATATGTTCCTGCGTGGTCCCCAATTAAAAATAAATAAATAAATAAATATTCATCCATCATACAATATATTTTTAGATGATACAATAAAATAATATTGCATTGTTTTACAGACTATAAATATATATCATATAATATACACTTTTTCAAAAACATTCAATATTTTAAAATATCTCAATTTAAGTACCTGAAATATAGTTAAATTATACATTTACTTTATTTTACAGGGGAGCAGGAAACATAAACAGGTAATAGAAAATATAAAGTCATACACTTAAATACATATATTTACATATTATAAATAAAATACAAATATAAATACATATTTATAATAATAGTAAAAAAAAAATCTATAATATTTCCCTGTTTGGTCCCCTATTAAAACTAATGAATTAACTAACCAAATAAATAAATATTCAATCATTATGCAACATATTTTTACATAATACAATAAAATAGTATTGTATTATTTTACATACTATATATCATACAATATATACTTTTTCAGAAACATTCAATATTTAAAAACATCTAAATTAAAATACCTGAAATATTGTTCAATTATAATTTTTTTTTTTATAGGGGAGCAGGAAACATAGTATATACTGTATACAAAAAATAAACTAAATAAACTGTTTAAAAAACTAATTAGCTAATTAACAAATATATATATATATATATATATATATATATATATAATTTTCTATTATTATTTTTTCATTGTGTTATGTGTGTCTGTTATGTTTGGACAATTCCTCAAACTGAATTTTATATTCTTAATTTTTCCCAACTCTGCATCAATACTGATTTTATATCCATGGCCCTAAAGCTAATAATCACTGATATGTTTTGTTACTTTACAGTAATAAGCACTGATGTACAAGCACCATGTTCTATTCTGTCCTTCTGTGGGGATACTGTATGTTAAAAGGAGGAGAAAAAAACCTTCACTTCTTTCGCCACATCTCCCTGAATAATGAGAGCCCACATACTGTACATACACAAGTGCTGAGACCTGCCATTACAGCTATATGGCATGAAGTATGAACCGTGGGCGTTTGAAAAGAGAGAGTGGAACACAGATTCACAGAGAATCCATCATTAAGATGCATGCTAGAGAATTTCCTCCTCTCCCATCCTTTTGAGTCGCTTCATTAGGGAAGAGTCAATATGCATTAGTCATGGCACGGGTCGCTGTCCCAGCCATAATTAACGAGAAAAGCAGCCAGCGTGCCAGCACCTTTGATACACTATACCAACTGTCAGCAGCATTCGGTAAACCACCTTCCTTCCAGAGACCATCTGAAGCTTGTGTTTGCCTCTTTGAAGCCATCCACCCCTTGATTTGTCTTTTGTCTATTTCGTGACATGTTTTATTTTTCTGTGGGTCTCTTTTGTTTGTTGTTCCCTCTACAATGCTCCTGTTCATAAACCTTTGAGAAAATGAATCTTCTGCCCCAGTAGGCGCTGATAAGTTTATGGCCCAGATGCTGATGGTGCAGATAGAGGTGAGAGGTGGGGCGATGTGAGTTATGTGTTGAAAGGCTTCCAGTACACAATTCATGTGATTTACAATGAAAGAGGACGTTTTATTGATCCGCTCTGTTTTAGCGAGATGGGTGAAATGGCCGCTCCCCAAACACAACTGTAAAAGATGAACTGGTCATATATAGTTCAAGCTTACCTTTCTTTGTGGACTGATCCTGGCAGTTTTCAAAGGTGCAGGGCCCCCATGCGCTCCAAGAGGACACCTCACACTCCACGGGACAGGGAATATGGCAGAGCTGTGTGGTGTTAGGAGAAACGCCCAAACACAGGTCACTGTTCACTGGCCGCAAGGCTGAGGAAAAACAGATGCACATTGTTAGACGCTATATAAAAATATTTGTATCACAACAGCTCTCTGAGGGTTTAGCATAATGATGTGCAGTGTACACCCCTTACATTTCAGCAACCATTTTAGTATATCTTCTCAAGGGACAATACTTCCCTTCAAACTTAGAAATCAAACTTGGATATATTTTAGAGTAGTCAATGTGCAGCTTGTATAGCAGTGTAGATTTACTGTCCCCTGTAAATTACTCAACATACAGCCATTATTGTCAGAATAGCTGGCAGCAAAAGTGAGTACAACCTAAGTGAACTTGTCCAAAGTGTCAATATTTTGAGTTAGCACCATTGCTATATGTCACTGCCTTAATCCTCCTGGGTATGAAATTGGCCAGAGCTGCACAGGTTGTTGCTGGGATCCTCTTCCACTCCTCTATAATGACATCACAGAGCTGCTGGATGTTAGACACATGGTGCTTCTACACTTTCTGCTTGAGGATGCCTCACAGGTGCTTAATAGGGTTCAGGTCTGGAGACATACTTGGCCACCCCATCACCTTCACCTTCAGCTTCCTCAGCAAGGCAGTTGTCATCTTGGTGGTGTGTTTGGGGTCATTATCATGTTGGGAAACTGCTGTTCGGCCTTGTTTCTAGAGGGAATCATCATGTTCTGCTTCAGAATGTACAGTACATAATGAAATCCATGTTTCCCTCAATGAACTGCAGCTCCACAGTACCAGCAGCACTCATGTGGAGAGCACCCAGACCATGATGCTACTACCACCACCACCACGCTTGACTGTTGGCAAGACACATTTTTTTTGGTACTCCTCACCAGGGCATCACCACACATGCTGGACACCATCTGAGCCAAACAAGTTTATCCTAGTCTCATCAGACCACAGGACATAGTTCCAGTAAATCATACTCTTGGACAGGTTGTCTTCAGCAAACTGTTTGCAGACTTTCTTGTGAGCCAGCTTTAGAAAAGGCTTCCTTTTGGGACGACACCCATGCAAACCGACTTGTTGCAGTGTGCGCCGTATGGTCTGACCACTGACAAGCTGACCTTCTACTTCTGCAACCTTTAAAGCAATGCTGGCAGCACTCACGCATCTGTTTTTTGAAGCCAGGTTCTGCACCTGACGAACAGAACGGGTACTCAACTTTGTTGATCGACGCTTGCAAGGCCTGTTCTGAATGGAACCTACCTTGGAAAACCTTTGTATGACCCTGACCACTGTAGAGTACCTCAGTTTTTAGGGTGTTACTGAACCTCTAATAGCCTTGGCTATCTTTGTGGAGAGCAACAATTATAATTCACAAATCCTCAGACAGTTCTTTGACATGAGGTGCCATGTTGAACATCCAGTGGTCAGTATGAGATAATTGTTGATGATGATGAACAGGACATGTGGCTTTGCATGGTTAAACAACACACTGATGTTACCACTTTTTTGTTGCCAGCTATTTTGACAATAATGGCTGCTATACAAGCTGCACATTGACTATTTTAAAATATATCCAAGTTTCATTTCTATAGTATTGTCCCTTGCGAAGATATACTAAAATGGTTGCTGAAATGTGAGGGGTGTACTCACTTGGAGATACTGTACATGATAATGTTAATGTGTTTGCATGTAAGAAATACTGCTGCTGCACATATAACATATAGGAAATAACCCCCATATATTGCATACATGAATCACCCCATAGCAGAGCTATACAGGTGGAGCTAGGGAAGGTGAAGGGTTTTTGAAGCGTGCTGCAACTGCTACAGCATGCAGAGCAGAGTAATTTAATTGAATTGACTGCTGATACAAAAGAACCAACCAGCTGCGCCATGTGGTATTGATGTCATTAGATCAGATTGAATTAGACCTATCGGTCTGCACCATCTAGAGTTTCACGACAGAACTTTGGATATGTACCACAGATGTGTATACACATTATATTAAATCAAATTAGTAGTATTGTGCAATATTATTAGAATTTTTTATTTTAAGAAATCCTTCTAATATGGTGATTTGTTGTTCAAGAAACATGTCTTATTATATATAAAAAAATCTGGGTTTACAGAAATAATCTTTTTATAATATAATAAATGTCATTTATGTCACTTTTGATCAAGCTAATGTGCTATTGCTGAATAAAAGTATTATTTTCTTTTAAAAACTATTTTAGGTAGGGGTTTTTTTCTAAACGTAATGTAAAAATTATGGTCAAATGTCTCAGTACCTTTAAAGGTAAAAGGCAATATTGGTATATAATAGTAGAAATGTCTTTACTGTTACTTTAGATCAATTTGATGTGCCCTTGCTAAATAAAAGTTAGGGGTGAGCCATATGTGACCCTGGACCACAAAACCAGCCCAAAATACATTGTATAGGTCAAAATTATTTTTATGCCAAAAATCAGTAGGTTATTAAATAAAGATCATGTTCCTTGAAAATATTTAGTAAATTTCCTACCGTATATATATAAAAAACTAATTTTTGATTAGTAATATGCATTGCTAAGAACTTCATTTGGACAAGATGATTTTTTTTGCAAAACATACATCAATGGAAAGCTTATTTATTTAGCTTTCAGATGATATATAAGTCATAATTTCAAAAAATGTACCCTTATGACTGGTGGTCCATGGTCACATACAGTATGTCCAAAAACTTATATCACAATATGAGTCATTTTATTTCACAGTTACAATATATATCACAATATAGTTATTTAAATAGGGTCTTTATGATGCCAAATTTTTGATACCATTGAAATTCATAATTCTTGTCACCAGTGTCAATAATAAAAACACACACACACACACACACAAAAATTTAGCTTATCGCCCACCCCTAATTAAAGAACCTAAAAAGGTAATGTGAATCATTTCTATGTTTGAAAATTAGAACATGAATAGATAAAATGACATGATCAACATCATTCTCATAAACAAGTGCTTCTGATTGCACGTTTTACTAGACTTCTCCCAAGACCTCTTTTGTCCTTGTTTTCTTTTTATCTGAAACCAGCACTCGGTGCAAGTGTGCATGCAGCTCCGAGCCGTAGGTGACTTTCTGCAAGGTCAGTGTCTGAACAGATCTGCTGCCGATACCCTTTGACAGATCTTCTCTTCATTCACATGCAAATTGCTTCATGACCAAAAGGTGTTCTCTGTGTGCTCTGAGGCATTTCAAAAATCAGTCAGTTAATACATGTGTTTTGTGTGTGTGTAGATTTTTCGGGGTGATCTAAGTGATTGATTGCATGGCCAGAGTCATTAATGATTTATATGAGCTTGTTTAAAGCAGAAATTAAAAGGGTTTTTTGGTGAAGTGCTCCTCGGGGACAAACATCCGTCGAAACGCTCAATTTAGCAAGCTGAATTTAGTTCCAAAAGTGACATGTCAAAAAAAGAAATTAGCTGTCAAATTGACAAAATTGATTTGCAAAAAATGTCAAATTGACTTGCAAATGCAAGTTCCCTTGTCTCCACGCACTCCGTGTTTCTTATTAAGACGCGGTTTTGTGCTGTTGAGGTATTGAGGTGGGCAAAAACCTGTCTGACTTCCTGTCTCAGCGGCTCACGTTTGCTGCCCTGTTAACCCAGCCTGATTAATGACCCTCTCCTTGTAGGTTGACCTTGTTCAGGTGGCACAACACTCGCTTGGAGGCCAGATGGTCTGCTGTTTGCCCACCCAGGGTTTCCCCGGCCTAATTATGGCACCAGTATCCCATCAGTCCCTCTGTCCGTCTGACAGCCGCCAACACATTCACCTGCTTGCATCACCATCATCATCAATAACTTGGTCCTGCCTGCGGGGTGGTGCTGCATGGATGCTCTGTAACAAAGCCGCTGCGTTGAATATCTCATAAAGATCCACGACAGGGTGCAACATTGATTATATTCTGTAGAGCGACACGGCCGAGCCGAAACGAATGAACGCTGTTGTTGTGTTCTGCTCTCTGTGACTGAGATGTGTTAATGGATAAAGATCGCGACAGCAGCTGCTTTCCCCTGTTGTCTAAATGTCTGAAGCCACCCGTGGGGAGAGGAAATCAAGCACAGCTTCCCCAGGCCCAAACAGCAGAGCAGGAAGCCGGATGGGAAGCGGCATTGGCAGAGAGGAAGACAACAAGCTGCTTTTGATATGTAAAATGCTTATTTTGTGTTCAATGCCATTCTGGCATTCATTACATGGGTTTAGGAATACATAATCCCAGAATGATTGAAAATGAATTTGGAATGCAAACAACGCTTTCATATTTGTGGAAACAATATATTTTGCAGATTTTGCACTACTGGCAAAACTGAAAAATAACAGTTTACCTATGTTTGTGTGCATACACCTTGCAAAATCTGCTTCAGAAGGAAACATAATGCAATAAGAGCTGGGGGTGAAAACTTTTGGAATTTGAAGATCAGTGCAAAACTTATTTTGTCTTCTGGGAAACATGCAAGTATCTTCTGAAGGGCAGCACTAAATGAAAACAAATATATATAACATTTAGACAAAATAAGAAAAATATTCTCTTCAAAAGTTTACACCCCTGGCTTTTTATGCACCGTGTTTTGTTCTGAAGCATCAGCGAGTGTTTGAACCTTCTGTAATAGTTGAATATGAGTCCCTCAGCTGTTCTCAGTGTGAATAGATGGATGTTTAAATCATAAAGTCATTATGGGAAAGGGTTTGAATACACAAAAATGCTGAAAAAACAAAGAATTTGTAAACTTTTGAACAGGGTCATTTTTAAAAATTCAACTATTATTTTTTTCTTGTGGACTATATGTAAACATCTTTTATGTGAAATACCTTATTAAGGTCAATACTAAATAAAAAAATAACATGCATTTTGTATTATCCCTCTTATTTTGGTTAATTAATTCACATTTCTGCAAGGTGTATGTAAACTTTTGACCTCAACTGTAAAAGCAGATATGTTGCTGCTTTACAAAAACTAATGGGGCATGCTTCAAGTATCAAAGTTTCAAATGTACTTGCACAACACACTGTACTGAAATAGCCAGAGTGCAGACAAACATAGTTGTCCAATTTCTACAGAGGATTTAGCTATGATCCCTGGAACTGAATGACCAGATTAAATCTGCTTAAAGCACACAGTGTCTGTCCTTGAGTAAACCACAGCATCTGATGCTCTCATTGTCTGGCATTAATGTATATAAATACCTGTGAATAATTCCAAAGGCCCAGTGGCAAATCACTTGGAAATGTCCAATCATGTGGAGCTCGAAATTAAATCCTCTCAAATCTGTCTGAAACTCCCTGAGGGGAAAAGTGCCTGATTGATTCTCCATTGATTAAAAGGAAACCAGGTAAATGAGGGGAAAAAATAGAGCTGGCAATCAATTAAAAAAATTAACTGAATTAATTATATGATTGTAATTAATCACATATAGAAGGAAGAAACCAAAGGAGAATATGCAGAAAAAAAGCATCAGACAAGGTGTGGAAAAGCTTTAGGGGTGTATGTGTGGCTATGTGTGAAATAGGCAGAACGTCTGTGTGTGAAAGTGTGCAGGTGTTCCTGCACTGTTCCTTTTCTTTATCTCACACAGTTCTTCCATCTGTCACCGCGTGACTCGTCAGCGCGCCAGGCCTGTCACCTCCCCCAGCAGGAAGCTGCAGTCAGTGCCATGTGCTTCTCTTAAGGCCACATTATAGTCAGGATTCCGGCGCTGTCTGGCAAAACTTCCTCACAGACAGGAGGCTGGACACCAAGGTCCTGATCCACCAAGATGTCCAGCTCTGTCACATGCTCTTTTGTTTTCTTTTTCTCTCTTTTGGCTTCCTTTGTCTTACAAATATTGTTGTATGTGATTAATTACAATCAAGCAATCAAATATTAATTTTTAGAGTTTCACACAAAAAATAACAGCATACTGACAACAAAAATTGACTATAAGATGTCTATGCTGCTCACCTAAAAGACATAATCTTCAACAGACAGCGTTAGCAGATCAGCATAGCAAAATAATTGCTTACAGTAGCTGTTGAATACACCATTATGAGTTTTCGCCTATTTAAATTTGTCTCATTTCAAAAGGCAAGCTGCTTTCTGAGTGCTTTGTCTTTCTGTCTGTAGTGTGACCAAGCCATACCAGGCAACGACTGCTTGAGGACAGCTGTGGACATTTGAATAAGTTCCCTGAGAGGTCGGCAGTTCAGCTCTCAGAGCAGATGGCAGGGGAGTTTCTGTGTCAGTCCGAGAGTGAGCACAGACCCGGCACCAGCCTCTGTGCATGGCATGAGGCGCTGGCACCTCCCTGTTTCTGTCGTATTACTCCGTAGAGAATTTGTGTTTGGGTGTATGTGCACCTGTGTGTATGTCTGTGATGGCATTAGCATTTAAATTCCACAGTAGCTGCCTCATTAATTTGTACAGCTCTGCTTTCTTTATTCCTTAATTTCCCCCTGGTGATCTAATTTCAGCCTTTAAAAAGCAATCCAATTATATGTTGGCTTGAGCTGTACCACAGTACAAACATGATCATGTACTACTGATCTTTGTCTAACAGCTCGCAGTGAGCCTGTAAATCCGTACTGGGGCAGAGGTGACCAGAGCCAAAAACAGGCAGGCGATTTTATCAAATCTAACTTAGCATCAAGCATGTTAGTCACACAAACTATTATCAAATAGAATGAGTAGCCGTGCGATATGGCTCTATATTAAACTTACCCCCATGTCGTTCCAAACCCATAAAAGCTTTGTTCGTCCGCAGAACACAATTTAAGATATTTTGGATGAAAACCGGGAGCTTTGTGGCTGTCCCATTGACTGCCAGGCAAATAACACTGTTTTACGAAGCTACAATAATGCTTTTTGTACGCAAAGAAAACAAAAATAATGACTTTATTCAACAATTCGTCTCCCCCCACATCACCGTAGCGCCATTTTGGAGAGTATTCCTTGGACGCAAACAGAATACACTTTTCTCTGTTAACTGCTTCACACGAATACGCTGTTTTCATGCAAATCAAAGCGTAAATAAACACAGAAAATGTATCCATGTGCTGTGGCTGACAGAGAATCAGTGTTGCCAACTAAGCGACTTTGTCACTACTTTTTAGACCCCCTTATCAACTTTTTTTCCAAAAAAAGGCACCTAGCGACAACTCTAACGACTTCTTGGACAAATTTTATTTCGTTTTTGAGACTCCCCGGTACAGCCCCACAAGCACAAGGATGTGCTTTCCCAGTGCGGAGCGCGCACTCTCTCTCTCTCTCTCGCTCTACCTGCGTCTGCTCTTTTCAGTGAGAGGCAGAGAACTGATATTCTATAAGAAGATAAAAAAAGATAGATAAAAAAAGATATTCTGTTGCTTCTAACCCTATTAGGTTAATTAGGTTAAGGCAAGTATAGCCACAACACAGCCATTGTCTTAATCGCATGTGTATTTGATTTAATTAGACAACGTTGTGATTATGAATCAGGATTTTAGCGTAGATTAATATCTTCAAAAGTTGCTCATGTAGCCTTAATAAGCCACGTTTCAGTCACTATTTCATATTCACCCTGTTGTTTGACAACAGAAACAGTAAAATATGTCAATATATCTATTACATTTTTTTTGAGAATTTGACTGCATTAAAATGCAGTATGAGCACAAACTGAATATGCTAATTAATGTACTTTGGCGACTTTTCAAGCAAGGTTTAGCTATTTTCCGTTGAAAAAAGTTTCAAACACTGCAGAGAACAGCATACGCTGTCTGCGTCCATTGGATACTCTCCAAAATGGTGCTACGGTGACACGGAGGAGACAAATTGTTGAATAAAGTCATTATTTTTGTTTTCTTTGCGTACAAAAAGTATGCTTGTAGCTTCATAAAATTATGGTTAAACCACTGATGGTAGATGGACTATTTTGACAACGTCTTTTCATATTTTTCTGGGCCTTGACAGTGTTATTTAATTGGCACTCAATGGGACAGCACCCGTTTTCATCCAAAATTACTTAAATTGTGTTCTTATGACGAACAAAGCTTTTATGGGTTTGGAACGACATGAGGGTAAGTAATTAATGACAAAATTTTCATTTTGGGGTGGGGTAACCCTTTAACACAGCAGTGATTTGGCCGTAGGCATGAAGCCACATGCCAAAATCATTGCTAACACACAAAGTGTTAGAAAACCCATTAAAGATTTACATTATTTTAAAAAATCCACATAGTTTTATACATATTTTGGACTGAAATTGTTTGCACCATTTAGAAAATAAAATACTGATACAATGACCACAGCTACTGCAAGCGTTTACAGGTGGTGATGGATATAAGTGTAAGCTTAAACCAAATGCCATACCATCAATTTTTCCCCACAATGAGTCTAAACAACCCCAGATATCGAGTGAAATCCGCGCTGAGAAACTCCTTTAGTGGCTGTGGCGTCATGACAAGCATCAGCATGTTTACATCCTGCCAGAATGGCATCTAGCATTTCTTGTCTCTGCTGTTTGTCTACTAAAAGCCTCAAAGGCATCAGGGCTAAAGTTGAGAGAACAAAGGTGCGGATCTTTAGGAAGTTTTATTCGTCCACAGGCATTTTCCCATTCGTTTGTCCTCTTCTTATCACTAGGAAAAGCAGTGGAGACTTATATCTCTTATCTGTCCTTCGACTGAAAATTACAAAACTGCATTGTGCTACCGAGTTGTGGTGTGGTAAAAATAGCAGCAGGTAGCGCCAGTAGCTCACTGAGAGAAACCATTTCACGTTATCAAAATAATGGTGTCCCTCATAGTCCAAAATATGTATAAAACCATGCGTTTTTTTTTTCTAAAAAAAAAAAAATAGTCTTTCGTAAGAGAAATAAGGTTATATTAAGCCACACAAGTTTTAATACCCAGGGCTCCCTTTAAAGATCTTACACAAATGTAAGTTGTGACACAAATGACACAAATCTCTGATTTATGCAACTCATCCCACTTATATAACTTTGTTTGCATTATTTATGTATTTATTTAGGGTGAATTCATGTGAGAATGTAAAAACTATCATTATATCTCAGTAACTCACTGAAACGCTTGAATCTGGTATCATATGCCATAATCATATGCTGCCCTACTGTTGATGTCAGCACCAGCTGGGAACATTTTTGGAAGTTGGGCTTCAATTCAGGGGATTGCGCCATCTTCCCAATATGAGTCTTGGCAGGTTTTAAGTTGACTGAATGTGTGGTCGCATGTTACACATGGATGAACTTGTTTTAAGGTTAAGACTAGCATAGAAATACATGCACAACAAATGTAATTACTCACTAGTAACAGAACGGTTGCCAAATCTTAATGTTTATATATTATGTTATCTGGATTCAATTATATTCACTGAGTAGAAAGTGTTTGTGTGCTCGCATACACTGTGTGTGGGACTCGTATCAAGTTTAAATAATTGGTGAGACAGGAAATGATTAAGGACAGAGAGGAAAATATAATTGAACCAGCCAGCAGTAGGTTAAGACACTAAATTTGATCGTTTTGTTACCGTCTTTGTTCTTGAGGGAGCCGAGGTTAGATGAGGTTTCGGTGGGGGCCTGAACGCAGTAGACCTCCCTGGTTTGAACCCCGCCTCCACAGAGCCCTGTCTGGTTGCTCCGGCGACGGTCCTGTTGGCTGAGGAGCACGTCCACTCTGCAGTCGCTCCACTCTGTGGTTCGCCAATTATACCTGCGGAGACGGAGGAAGGAAGGAAATTTGGTGAACAGACGTGTGCTGATGAGTATTTAATGTTTTCTTAATTTATCCTCTGAAGGCTAGAGATTGAGAGACTGAGTGAAGCTTGAGTTTATTTTAAAAAAAAATTTCCACACAAAAATAAACTGTTCTTTGGTCTGTCCTTCGGAGTTAAAAATACAGATGATTTTAAATAGACTAATCAGAAGCCACATCAGTCAGGATGTGGCTTTATTGAGCTTCATTGAGTTTGAAGGCTGGACTGCTGCTTTTTGATTGATCATGTTAGTGAAAGAACACTAGGGAAACAGCATCAAAAGCTCAGCTATGGATAGAAATGTTGGAACATTTATGTTAATAATATCTGAAACAGTTACAACCATATCCAATTCATTTCTGATAATTTCAGTAAAGGTCTTAAAGCCTTTACTTATGCAATTATGATACGCAAACAGTCTGAGCACTGGCTGAAAAGGAAATCGTTGGCACCATTTCTTTTCTACATGTGTCTCGCTGATCAAAAGCTGGAGGGCATGCTCGGGGGGAAGCGTCGGTAGTGTGTGTGCACGCATGTGCGTATTTGTGTGCCGTGTGTTTAAATGTCCAGTGACCTTCAGTATAACAAAATCTGGCTTCCAGCTTTTAGAGGAATTCAAATAAGAAGAGTAAAAAGAAAAGAGAGCATCTTTTGAAAACATTTCTTGACCATGAGCATGCACTTTAAACTAAGAGGGAAATGGTCCCTTGCTTTGCTTCTGTAGTGTAAATGAAAGAATATGAAACATTCATTTCTGTTTTTGAATTCAGCAGGTCCGATTTTAAATCCTATCGAGATTTCCTGCTGACTATCCATGGTAATGGCTCTCAACCTTTTTCACTGATTCAAAATGAAGTCTATTTGACCTCACAAATGCAGAGCTCCATATTCATGAGCTGTGAGTCAGTGTCTATTTGAGTATGTTTCTGACAAGACTGCATTCAATATTTTGTTCTGAGGGCCTCACTTTCCATTAATGCACTATACTTGAGCTACAGGTAATGTGCGAAATGAGATGGTTTACTTTTTTTGGATTATTTTTTTTAGGATACTTGAATGAGTAATGCACTACATAGCAAATGTTAATGGTTAAGTAGGATAATGCGTCATCAGCAAAGCATTTTCCTTATACGTATACATATGAAATTTTAATGAATTAAAGCTGCAGTCCATAACTTTTTTTGTGTACAAAATTTACAAAATGTATATAATAAGCAAGTACATCATAAATCCATTTTCCAAACTGTGTTTTTGGTTTATCTTGAATTACTACGGTAAATATATAATACGATTTTTTATTCAGACTATTTCAGGCTGGTTCTGAATCGCTGTGGAGTAGCCCTGCATGATTAGTCAACAATGTTCTTCCGCAAGATGCATGCAGTTCTGTTTATTTACAAGTAGAGCACCAAAAGTTATGGACTGCAGCTTTAAATTAAGTTGATTAAAATTAACAGATTTTACAAACGTTCACAATAGACTAATCCAGACTAATTTTAAGCACCATAATTGTATGTATACAAACATGAATGTGCTATATTAGATGGTAACATTTACAGAGATTTACAATTTAAAATTTTGATTCAAATATCAACTTTAATTCAAATCAATTGTTTAATTCAAAACAAAAAACAAAGCAAAAAAAATAAATTAAAAAAAATAAAATAAAATAAAAGCAGACCAAAACAAAAAGCAAAACAACAAAGCAAAACAAAACAAAACAAAAAAAACAGAACAAAACAATGCTAAATAAAACAAAGCAAAGCAACAACACAAAAAGCAAAGCAAAACAAAACAAAAAGCAACAAAGCAAAAAAACAAAGCAACAAAACAAAAAGCAAAATAGTAAAGCAATAAAAACAAAGCAAAGCAAACCAAAGCAAAATAAAACAAAAAGCAAAACAAAGCAACATAACAAAGCAAAGCAAAACAAAAAGCAACGAAGCAAAGCAAAACAAAGCTAAATAAAACAAAAAGCAAAACAAAGCAAAGCAACATAACAAAAAACAAAGCAAAACAAAAAGCAACAAAGCAAAGCAAAACAACGTAGAGCAAAACAAAAAAGCAAAGCACAAAAGTAATAAAACACAAAGCAAAGCAGAACAAAACATGCAAGACAAAACAAAGCAAAAAAGCAACAAAACAAAAAGCAAAGCAAAGCAAAAAAAAGCATAAAAAACTACTCAAAAACAAAGCAAAGCAACAAAGCAAAACAAATAGCAAAGCAAATCAAATCAAAACAACAAAGCAAAAAAAAACAACAAAAAAAACAAAACAGCAAAACAAAAAGCAAAGCACAACAAAGTAATAAAACACAAAGCAAAGAAAACAAAACAAAAGCAACAAAACAAAGCAAAGAAATAAAGCAAAACAAAAAAACTAGAAAAAAAGCAAAACAAGTGAATATCAAAAAAGCAAAACAAAACAACAAAATAAAACAAAAAGCACAACAAAACAAAGCAAAGCTGAACAATAACAAAAAGCAAAAAAACAAAACAAAAAACAAAGCAAAGCTAAACAAAGCAAAGCAAGTAAACAAAACAAAACAATTCTGCACAGAAGTCCCTGTGTTGCTTTTGAGCTCTTCTTTTCTATAGTGAAAATATATTTTGTTAAACCCTGTCATTCGTTTAAATATTAAATAATTTGAGCTGTATTTTAATTTTGTACTTGTATTTAGCTTCAATTCCGTTTTGTTTAATATCTTCAATGTAACAAAACAAAGCAAACCAAAGTAAAAAAAAAAAAAAAAGAAAAAAAAAAAACAAGGCAGAAGAAAACAAAGCAAAATAAAACAAAACTAAGCCAAAAAGCAACAAAACAAAAAGCAAAGCAAAACAAAACAAAACAAAGCAAAAACCAAAAGCATAACAAAACAACTCAAAAACAAAGCAAAGCAAAATAAAAAGCAAAGCAAATTGAAACAAAGCAAAGCAAACTCCCAAAAAAAGCAACAAAACAAGGCAAATAAATAAAACAAAACAAAAAAGGAAAGGAAACAAAGCAAAAATAAAAAGCAAAGCAAAACAAAACAACAAAACTAAATAAAACAAAAAGCACAACAATCCAAAGCTGAACAAAAAACAAAACAAAAAAAAACAAGGCAAACTAAACAAAGCGAGTAAACAAAACAAAAACAATTCTGCAAAGAAGTCCCTGTGTTGCATTTGAGCTCTTCTTTTTTATGGTGAAATGTATTTTGTTAAACCCCGTCATTCGTTTAAATATTAAATAATCTGAGCTGTATTTTAATTTTGTAGTTGTGTTTAGCTTCAGTTTGGTATTGTTTAAAAAACAAAACAGCTTCAATGTACAGTAGTTTTTGTTACTATGGTTTCAATATAGAAGCCTGACCTACATTACTGTTTCACAATAGCTTCTCCAACAATGAATTACACCGAACCACATAAGAGTGAGTAAACGATACAGAATGAACTATCCCTTTAAGAGATTTGCGAGATGCTTAACAGTAGGTGAATATTAAATTTTAATGGTTACAAGCCATTCTTGGCCACCTGAATCTCACTCTGGGGGACGTCTGGTCATAAACCCCTGCTGCAAAGGACTCTCAGTGACAGCCGTGAAAGCACATGTGGGGTTTGGTGAGAGAGCGTGGCCGGGCACACACTGGGTCAGCGCTACAGGAGCATCATTCACCTCCATCTAATACAGGGGGCACACACTCTGCTCTGGTGAGATCCAGTGTAGCGAGGTGATGAGTGATGGGGAATGGACCGGCCCATCTGTGGAGGAGATCAGATTAGACAGCGTGTGGCCTGTCCTCTCAGACGTTCACTATTCATCAGCTCACCTCCTCCAGAGTGGCGCTGTGCCAAACCACCAACCCGCTGCCATCTCTCCATCTTCCCCAGCAGGACCCCCACCCTTATTCCCCACTTCACTCCTCCATCTGTGTTTTAACACATTCATGCCATCCAAAAGCCATCAACAGATGACATCCGTACAGAGAGCTATTACAGAACAATGCAGGCCTACTCAAATATATTAATATATAGATATATATATAATGTTCTCTTAATTTATCCTCTAAAGGGAGGAGATTGAGAGACTGAAGCTTTATTTTATTTTATTTATTTATTTATTTATTTTTGCCCAAAACTAAATTGTACTGTGGTCTGTCTTTTGGAGTTTATGTATTTTATATATTTATACATAGTGCTGATATTTTAAAATATATTTTTTCCCTTTGATTCTTTGATTAATAGAAGGTTTAAAAGAAAAAAGACTTGATTATAATAGGAATGATTATAAATTACTGTCACTTTTGATCAATTTAATGCATTCTTGCTGAACAAAAGCAATATATTTTTAAAAAGATTTGAGCAATTAAAAAGATTATTATCTTGAATATAACATTTAATGGAGTGTAGACTGATGTGAAAAAAAGCAAGAGGTACTGAAGTATCATGTGACACTGAATACAGGAGTAATGATGCTGATTCAACTTTGCATCACAGGAATAAATGCAATTTTAAAGTATATTGAAATCGAAAAGAGTTCTTTTAAATTGTAAAAAATATTTCATAATATTGTGTAACTGTTCTTGCTGTATTTTGGGTCAAATAAAACCAGCCTTGGTGAGCAAAAGAGGCTACTTAAAAAAAAATCAAATCAAATCAAATAAAATGTTAAATGTTTTTAAAAAATGAAATGAAATAGAAACAAGAAAATACAAAAAAAAAAAAGAGAAAAAACCTGAAAATACAACAAAAATATAAAAAAAAATAAAACAAAGAAATACAAAATAAAGAAAATAAATAAATAATAAAATACAATACAATAAAAATAAAATAATAAATAAATACAATTTAAATAAAATAAAATAAATATATAAAATATAAAATATAATAAAATTAAAAAAGAAAAAAGAAAACAAAACAAAAAAGAAATCAAAATAAAAATAAATATAGAAATTAAATAAATAAATAAAAAATAAATAAAACAAACAATAAGATCTACATTAAAAAAATTGAAAATACAATAAAAAATAGAAAATCAAATAAAAAATACAAAAGAAAAAAATACAAAATAAAGTAATAAAATAAAATACAATAAAAAGTTAAATAAAATAATAAAATACAATTAAAAACACACACGCACATACACACACACATATATATATATATATATATATATATATATATAAATTAAATAAATAAATAAATAAATAAATAAAAATAATAAAGTAAAATAAAAATAAATAAATAAACAGAAAATAAAATAAAAAAATAAAGAGATAAAAAAATTAATTAAATGAAAAATTTTAATAAAAATAAAAAAATAAAATCTTAGTGTAACAAACGGCAGCTTTAGATGTAAATTCTTGAATAGAAGCAGAATGGAGGCAGCACTTACACTATACATGGTGGGATTCCTTCTCCTTGAGGAGAACATGGTTCACTCTCCTCCAGCTCAGGACACTCTGCCCCTCCACCCACCGGGAACTGTTTCACCTGACGTGTGCGTGTCCGCTGTCCCTTACGTCCATTTAGATCATAGCACTCCTTTGAGCAGGCAGACCAGTCTGACCACTCACTCACTTCACAGTCCTTTGGGATGACACAGGCTTGATATGTCACAGGAAGTGTCTGCTGATTACACTGGCTGTAAGGACACAGAATAAAGTCTGTTACTGGTTAATGATCAACTCATTATTAAAAAAAAAAAAAACACAAAACAGACATCTGAGACTTCAAGACCAGGTAGGACGTCATTCACCTTGTTATCTTGAAAAAAGAAAGAAACCCATCCAATTACAGTACATCATTTTGTATATATGCAATAATCAAGATAATAATCTTAATGCTGCATACACTCTGACCTCTCATCTCACCAGGAGTTCTCCTCACCCCTGTTTTTTAATTTCTATCTCACTGCAGTTGCTACAGAATGCGATTCAATTTAGATATGCATCAAACTATGACTTCCATGAATTTTAATTAAGAGGCATCAAACGCCTGCGACGGCTTGGCTTTGGGGGTTGTTATGATTGAGACTGTGGCCCTCACTAGAGCGCCTACAAGACATGTAAGCAAGATCTCATTTGTCTTAATCAGTCAGACGAAGAAATCAGAGGCTCGGTTGGTTCACAGATCACATCGTTGGTGTCAAAGCCTGCTGAATTTAATCAAGGCAGACACCATTCCTGTACATAGTTTTGCGTGCGACTTCACTACACCTTTATGCATTTATTGCAAGGTTTATTTTTATTTTACCGTGCCACTGCAGTGTGTTGATTCAACATAGGGCACTTTTGTGTCACATTAGATTTTTCCCACTTTTTACATACAGGGGTTAGACAATGAAACTGAAACACTTGGTTTTAGACCACAATTAGTACGGTGTTGGTTCCTTTTGTGGCCAATACAGCATAATTTTGTCTTGGGATTGACAAATACATGTCATGCACAGTAGCCAGAGGGATTTTGAGCTATTCCTTTTATAGAACAGTGGCCAGGTCACTATGTGATTCTGGTGTAGGAAAACGTTTCCTGACGCACTCCTCCAAAACATCCCAAAGTGCCTCAATAATATTCAGATCTGGTGACTGTGCAGGCCATGGGAGATGTTCAACTTTACTTTCATGTTCATCAAACCTCTCTGTCACCAGTCTTGCTGTGTGTATTAGTGCATTATCATCCTTATACATGGCACCACCTTTATGGTACAATGTCTGAACCATTGGGTGCACATAGTCAACCTTCACACTTTGCTCTTACTGGTGGAAAGTGCAATAAGTGAAGATTGGCCACCAGGTTGCGCAAATAAAGCCATGACTTTATATCTTGCAATTCTGACTTTTTTTTTAGAATTGCGACTTTATATCTTCAAATTTTGACTTCTTTTCCTCATAATTATGACTTTTTTTTTATCATAATTACAACTTTATATCTTGCAATTCTACCTTTTTTTCTCATAATTGTGACTTTATATCTTGAAATTCTACCTTTTTTCTCATAATTGGGACTTTATATCTTGCAATTCAGATTTTTTGTCTCAGAATAGTGACCTTATTTTTTTGCAATTTACTTTTTCCCATAATTGGGACTTTATATCTTGCAATTCTGACTTTTTGCAGAATTGCGACTTTATATCTTGCAATTCTACCTTTTTTCTCATAATTGTGATGTTATATCTTGCAATTATGATTTTTTTTCTGAGTTACGACTTTATATTTTCCAATTTTTTTTTTTAGAAATCTTACAATTCTGATTTTTTTCCTAAGATTTTTGACTTTATATCTTCCAATTCTACCTTTTTTCTCAGAATTGCGACTTTACACTGCAATTCTACTTTTTTCCAGAATTTTGACATTCTATATTCCAATTCTGACTTTTTCCCCTCATAATTGTCACTTATATCTTGCAATTCTGACTTCTTTTTTTTTTTCCAGAATTGCGAGTTTACATCAGGCAATTTTTTTTTCTCTCAGAATTGTGAGATGTACACTTGATGTTGTAAGAAAATAGCTGGTCTTTTTTCCCTAAAAAATTGAACTTAGACTTGGGATTTTATATCTAATCTTATATATCAATTCTGAGAAAGAAAATCAAAATTGTCAGTTTGTATCTTGCAATTCTGACTTTATTTACTGACTTTATTTGTATCATGCAATTCTGAGAAAAAAAAGTCAGAATTTTTTTTGGTGAAAAGGCTTCCATAATGTAGTCTTAGACCACCACCATCTTTAAATATTTAAAATATAAATAAATAAATAAATAAATACTGTGATTGTCGACTGTATTATGACTGATTTCCATCATAATAACAAATTATTCAAGTTTTAATCAAATTCTACAAAAAAAATCATAAATGCTTGTAAAGTCTCATTTATACCACAGTCACTTCCACTACAGACTAGTATTAAAGCCAATACATAATCTGAGACGTGTGGAAACAAGAGCACAAATTAAGAGCCTAATCAAGTAACTATTCACTTGGTCTGACTTTACCATGGTGCGAGGTCTGATTTTGATGCTTTTCTTGTTTCTGACCTTGCTATTCCATACATTTGATTCAGGGTAGGGTGCTGCATTAACACGGTCATCAGAATCAGCTAAGCCTCTTTGGGGATTTCAGCCATCTGTGAAGTCAATGAGTAGCTCTAATGTACTGATCTGCCTGGGACAGTGCACATCTCTCTCCATCTTCCTCTACTAATCCCATATAACAACAAATACAGACAGATATGACACGTCCCCATTCTGACTCTAGAAAGAGAACCTAGGACGAGCATGTCAGAGCTCTTTTGCTTCTGAAAGCCTGTTCACAAAAACACAATCAAAGCGGGTGTTGACGGGTCCGTTGCTTTGCTGAAATTCACTCTGGAAGTCTAAAGTTGCTTGTAGTGATATTCCCATTTCACTTGACAATACCTCTTCAACTAAAGCAGATTAAAAGTTCTACCATGTGAGACAGAATGAGGACATGCACTGGAAATATGCAAGCATAACATGCTTTTGGAATCAAACCCGTTAATGAAACTTCAATAAAAGACGCTCTCAATGACAGGCTGAGCAAACCACTTGGCATAAAAAGGCCATATTATCGGTTGCATAAAACGACTTACTGGCATAGCTGAAAATTGAGGAAAATGATGAGGGACATTTCTGAAGGAAGATGACCATTAAATCTTTGGGTTAGAATGATGCAATTACTTTCTGGGCAGGCAGTTACTAATAGGGTGATGGAATGATGGAAAGGCAATGGACTTGGGTCATCATATTGATATGAGAGCATGGCTCCATAAATGAGATTTCTCTCTCTCTAGTCAGTCTATTACTGACAGACTCTCTGAAACTTCCTCAAGGGAAACTCCACTCCAAGAACTGTTTAAAATGTCAGTTATTATACTCCACAATCCCCAAAAGAAAAGGGAAATTATAACACAGGTACCAGATTGTTAGCATTCAAAACTAGGAATACATTTGAAAACATGCGACAGGTTAATATTAATAGCCCTCAGGATCTATAAGATACCACATCTTTCTGTGAAGCACCTTGTTAACTTTGCTAAAGCTGTAATGTGGAATAAAATATCAACTAACAACTTGAGAGCATGTGTTAAACATTAAGTATACATGTCTGGTGGGCTCTTGTGCTTTGAATGAATCTGTTTGTGTTTTTGTTTTGTGTGTGTGGGGGAGAAGGAGCATATTTCACACTGAATGACAGCTTATGTCATGGAGTATGTGCTGGTGAATGTAGGCTTGTCATATCCCTGTGGTCTAATACTGCTCTCTTATACTTTCTCACACACAGAGGAACAGAAGACTGACCTGCTTTCAGACTACGAAAAGAGAGGAGCAGAAACACTGGAGGTGGGAAGGAGGCAGTGTTGACATCTCATGACTGAGTTGATAAGGTCAGTAAGTCTGTACTTATGTTCTCCTTTAAACCCCCCATGAAATGGCTCAGTGATTTCAGTTCTCTTTCCTGCGTTGACATCTTTCCGTTAGGGCTGGGTGCAAACATTGATTTTGTGATTAAATCACAACCTTCATTTAAACAATCTCGGAGTAGTGTGGTCAGCTCTGTTTTTTTATTAACTGACTTATTTTTAATAGATGCATTACTGTCCAAAAATGTGGGGTTAGTTCGATTTTTTATTTATTTTGGAGAGAATTAATATTTTTATTCAGAAAAGACACATTCAATTCTGTTATCAATTTATAAAATCAATTATAATTTCCACTTCAAATAAAAGTTGTTTTTTAAAACTCTAAGAATCCTGTTTTCAACATTAATAATATTAATAAAAATCAGCATATTACAATGATTTTGGAGTAAGGCTGCTGAAAAGTCAGCTTTGCCATCAAAGGATTAACATTAAAATACGCTACCAGTCCAAGAGTTTTGTATGTTTTTTAAAGAAGTCTCTTCTGCTCAACAAGCCTGCATTTATTTAATCCAAAGTACAGTTAAAACAGTAAAATGTAGAAATATTTTTATTTAACTATAACTGTTTTCTATGTGAATATATTTAAAATGTTCAGCCTCATTACTCCAGTCTTCAAAACCGTCAAAAATCATTCTAAATTGGTGTTCAAGAAACATTTTTTATTCTCATTATTATCAATATCTAAAACAGTTGAGTAAGGAATTCAGGAGTCTTTGACGAATAGAAAGCATTTATCTGAAATAAACAGCTTTTGTAACATTATACACTATACCATTCAACAGAATGTAAATTATAGAAATTAATAC
This sequence comes from Cirrhinus molitorella, assembly GCA_033026305.1. Lineage (NCBI taxonomy): Eukaryota > Metazoa > Chordata > Actinopteri > Cypriniformes > Cyprinidae > Cirrhinus > Cirrhinus molitorella. Next base: position 7,048,353 of record CM065131.1, read on the forward strand.
TTTTATTTAGCAAGAATGCTTTAAATTGATCAAAAGTGATGATAAAGACATTTATAACATTACAAATGATTTCTATTTCAGATGAATGTTGTTCTTCTGAACTTTCTATTCATCAAAGAAACTTGAAAAAATTATACTCAGCCATTTTCATATATAATAATAACATAATAATACATTTTTTTTGAGCAGCAAATCAGAATATTACAATGATTTCTGAAGGATCGTGACTGGAGTAATGATGCTAAAATTCCATTTTGAAATCACAGAAATAAATTATATTTTAAAATATATTTAAATAGAAAACCGTTATTTTAAATAGTAAAAATATTTACACATTTTTGCTGTACTGTGGACCAAATAAATGCAGGCTTGATGAGCAGAAGAGACATCCTTAAAGAAAAAATAAATAAATAAAAATCTTACGGTTCAAAAACTTTTGACTGGTAGTGTATATTAAAATAGAATTGTTTTAAATTGTTTTAAATTTCACAGTGTTACTGTTTTAACTGTATTTTTGATCAAATAAATGCAGTTTGTGTATATTAGGGTCTTCTTTTAAAAATTAGAATCAAATTGGAAAAGCTGTATTATTACCAAGCCTTAGATCCAGATATCTAACTGCCATTTATAAAAAATAAAAAAAAAACCCTAGATGAACTGTTGATTGCAATAGCTTTCTGCTACACTCAAACAATATATTAACAAACCTAAACACAGTTTCGCACACAGAAACAATTTCATAACCATGAACATGTAAAGAAGACAAGGCTGACCTGAGCGCTGATGTGCTTCCGCTTCGGTGAACACACGTCACCTCCCTGGTCTGATATCCCACCTGCAGGTCCCAGAACTTCAACCCCTGGCGGTTCTGACGATTCCTCGTCCTCTTCTTTTTGATGAGCTCTCGGGTCTCAGGATCCCTCATCCTTCCCTTCATCCTGACCCTGTCCTTCACACGTTCTCCTTTGTTTTCCTTCACCTCTTTTTTCTCTTTGTTCTTGCGCCGCTTGCCCTGGCGTTCCTGCCTGGCCTGCCGATCTCGCTTCGCTTTCCTTTCAGGTTTGGGCTCTCTGGCTTCTCGGGCCTGTCGTATAGGCGAAGCCATGCAGAAGCCCCAAGGTCCCACCCTCAGGCTGTGCAGGCTCTCCTCACCCTCGCAGGGACCCGGCTGGCAGGTGCGGAACTCTGTGAGGTTGGGGCAAGCCGAACCGCCAAAAAGGGGCGGGGCTAGAACCCATCGCAAGCGGTTCTGCAGGCCCATCCCGCAACTCTTAGAGCAGGACGTCCATGGGGAGAATTCGGAAACCACGCAGTCACGTGGGCATGGGATAAGGCAGGCCTGCTCTAACCGTGGCTTGGGCTCAAAGTACTCGCAGATGGCATCTTCCGCAGGAACGCCGTCCGACTTGTGCACGCAGCCCACTTCCCGTGTCTGGATGCCCTCTTCGCCCCGAGTGCACACCGCTGGCCTTGGCACGCCCGCGCTGCGCATAGACACCGGCACGCATTGGTTCCAGGCCCCTAGCTGCCAGTCGTACAGCTCTTTGTGCCAATCGCACACCCGGAAGCAGCTCTGTTGGTTGCTGGGCCGCTCCGACTGCTGGCAGTTGGTGTGTAACGTGGTCCAGCCCTCGGAATGGGCACACCATACTGCTTGACTTTGACTTCCTCCTGGACCACACTCGTTCCCCATGCACCTACCCCATGGCCCTAAAAGAGAGACGAAGACACAATTCAGTAAAAGCTTCATGAACAGATGTCAGTCTTGATTTGCGCTCATGTTCAATATCCTGATTGCATCCGGTTTCACTTCCTGTACAGGTCATAATTAATGTCTGCAGCCTACATGCACTTAAGACTTTAAACAGCGTTAAAAACAGGACAGGAGGAGTCAAATGGCCATTGTCTGAATCAATATTCCTGTATTCCCAGGGTGTCTATAATTCAAAACACTCTAGGGAGGTGTGGTGGTGAAGGCAAGCTGATTTTACTGATGGATTTCACAGCGTGCCAGAGACATCTTTGTGGAGAGGGTCACAGAGTACAGCGAGAAGAAAGAACGAGCACATGCTGGTTTTGACATGACAAAAAGGCAAAAGCTCATGAATATTAATTAGGAGCTACCCCGAAAAGGTACAATATTAACACTTAGGGCTGTCACGATATCAGATTTTTCACTACATGATTATCATGGCCTCAAAAAGTCATGAAAATGATGTATTGTGATATCTATAGAAATCTTGAAGTCACACTATCAGTCAAATTAATCTTTATTTATTTATTTAATCATTTAGACCAATTAATCTATGGAAGCCTGTTTCTGCCACTGAATAAAAAAAAGAAAAAGAAAAAGTATTCAACTTTTTATCTTACAATTCTGACTTCTTTTTCTTGTAATTGTAAGTTTACATCTTGCAATTTTGACTTTTTTCCTCAGAACTGCTTGATACAAATTCGCAATTTGCCTTTTTTTTTTTTAGAACTGTGAGATAGTAAGAAATAAACTCACAATTCTAAGAAATAAAGTCAGAACTGAATGATATAAAGTAAGAATTGCGAGACAAGTGTGCAATTCTGATAAATAAACCCACAGTTGTGAGTTTATATCTTGAAATTCTGGCTATTTTCTCAGAATTGTGAGACATTAAGTCGCAATTGCAAAAAAAAAAAAAAGTCTGAATTGCGAGATACAACCTCGCATTTGCAAGAATTTTTTTTTGACTATTTCACGCAATTACGAGAAAAAAAAAATCTGACTTAATTTTGTCTATACTCTGTTGTAATTGTGTGCTGATTGTCATCATGTTTCTTCATACAAAACATTTATTTCTGCATTTTATTCAGCCTTTGTCCATATAAGGGATTTCCTGGAAAGTCATTTGTTTTATTACTCCTATAAGTCTGGCTTGTGGACTTTCTGTGTGAGGGTGCCCTCTGGTGTTGAGTATGAATGAAACTAATCACACGTGAGAGTTCAACACTTAATAATTGCACTGGTGCTGGATTATTGTGTGTCATATTATTCTATCCGCATTATTCATTTTCAAATATCGCCAATACCGTTATATTGCAGCACCCCTAATTAACCCCTAATAACGATATTTTAGAATTTAAATATCACAATTATCGTAAATACCGGTATATCGTGACACCCCTAATTAGCACCTAGAGTAGTAATACAGTTACAGATTAAAGGCCCAATTCAAGTACTCAAGTGCACATGAAATTGTGACATATTTAATTTAATAATTACTACATCAAATCTAATAACTTCCAACATCTGTCACTGTCAGTCCCCAAGACTTTGTTTGACAGTGGATAGATGTAGCAGCAGCTGAGTATGAACAGGACAGTTCACCTAAAAATAAACATTCTGTCATCATTTACTCACCCTCAAATTGTTCCAAATCTATATGACTTACATTCTTCTGTAGAACACAAAAGAAGATATTCTGAAGCTTGTTTTAAGAGTTTTTTTCTGTACAATTAAAGTCAGCCGAGTCCAAAACAACATTAGACCTCACTGACTTTCATTGCACGGAGAAAGAAGGAGATCTTGAACAACATGACGGTGACTAAAAGATGACAGAATTTCTATTTCTGGGTGATCTATACTTTTAAGTATAAATCATTAGTCTAGTAATAATATTTTTGTTTTGTTTCAGGAGGATGGGTAATTCTAAGCTACTGTAACAGCCTTAAACCTCCATTTCCTCTGCATCTTCCGATTCTTCAGTCTCTACAGAGCACTAGAGACGTAAGCACACAGTCTGAAGCAGTAAATCGAAGCCAGCTGACAGATGAACTCAAATTCAGTTTGACAATTTGCTGAGGTCATGAAGGAAAAAAAAGCATTTTATACCAAGTGATGAAGTGTTATATTGCATCTCTATCCTCATATTTTTCATTTTCACGATATTCCGTAACCATCACCTGAGGTCATTTCATTTGATTGCGAAGCACGGCCGAGATCTTCTCGCAAAGAATCTTTTTTAAAAGCACTCTCTCTCTGCCTACAGTGGTTCACTGTGTGCTCTGGTACCTGTCTTAGAAAGTGCCTGGGCCAAAGGGTGATTTATTTCAGAGAAATGAAGGCCATTTGAAGCCCTGCTTTATGACTCCACTCGATAAGGACGAGACAGGCCGATGTAAATGTCAACGGAAGAAGCAGTGGGCCAAATTAGCCTACAGCTGCAACCACAAGAACCAGGTCAATACAGATCGATACCGACCACAAGAAACTGCTTCAGATACAACAGACGGAGCCACCACAAACCGAATAACCTCAAACACCGGAAAAACATATTCATATGCTCCATGCACTCACACATAGTCTTTTTTCTCCACCAGCGTCCCCAATACAAGATTCTGATTTAATAAAAACTAGCGGCGAGTAATTTCCGACTTATTCGGCAAGGAGTTTGTCACATGGTTAGCCACTGTAAACTCCAATTTTCTAGGGAAATCAGGAGCAATTTGCTTTTGAAAGCAAGAAGGAACATTAAAATTCAATGCAAGCGATGTCTGCATTAAACACTCAAAACATAACCTTAAAGAAATGTGTGGGTTAAGTACAACTTAAACTCAATCAAAACAATGTGGCATTGTTAATTAACTCAAAAATATATTTCCACATGTCCCTCCTTTAATGAGAAAAAGCATAATCTGAGTTACAGTGAAGCACTTACAACGGAAGTGAAAGGAGCCTACTTTATTTAAAAAAATAAATAGTCATTGTTTCAATGTTATAGTCCTAAGACATAAACTATATTTGTGTTAACATGATTTTATAGTGAAGACAAAAAAAATAACTTACTAACCTTTTCTGTGTAAACTATCCGATTTTACAACTTTGATGCCATGACAATGATAAACTAAAACAAGACTGTAAAATGAGGTTTCAACAGTTATACAACAAATACATAAATATATTTATCATATTCATTAATTCTTTCATTAAATTATAATCTTTATATTTTTGCTTTTAAGTACACAAATGCAGAAGATTGAGCATGTACTGTTGTATTGAGTCTAGAATATTCTTTAACTAAGGCTTTACCTCACAAACAACTGCGTGTGTTTGTAGAGGAAGCATAATAGGGCTCCCCAGAGAGAGCTGGCAAGAGCTTCTTCATTCACAACGCCTGCAGCTGCAGGTGCTCAGAATAATTTATGAGCATGTCACAGGGTGATGTGGTCATCTACAGGCCAGGGGACACCAGGGAGACACAAAGTAAAAACACCATGCAGGACCGGGCAGCACATCACAGGAGCATGATAGAGTCATGCCCGCAAATTTTAGAAAGGACGGAAGATGGCAAATTCATTTCCATCCGTAAAGGTTACCGTGGATGTGGTGTATTAAATGAAAAGAGATGGAAAAGCCAGGGATGTGAGAATGAGTAAGGGAAAAGAAGATGGCACAAGACGGATAAAAGAGGGAGAAGGAGAGAGGTTTATGGTAGATAAGACTCCTTTGTTTGTAGGCCGTTACTCCAGCTGTTGGATCTACAGCCGCAGGGCATCAGTAAAAGAGCTCATCAATTTCCCTGTCTGCTCATCCACCTGCCACTCACTGATTTTTATTATCTCCTATCACACAAACACAACCCAAACATACACTCATATGGCAAAAGAACAGATGTAAACATGGTTTTCAGAGTGCTGTAGAAAATTATAGCCATACTGATATTAATAAAAGCAGAGCAATTGCAAGAACACAATTTAAAGAAATTAAATAACTTACAATGTAGAAAAATATTGCAGTTTATTTATTTTTTTTTGTATCTGTCAGTGAAGATAGCTCCAAACAAAGCCAATGAATGCAAAATGTATTGACTCTGAGCAACACATTTTGAACAAATAGGTTTCATGAATGATTCAATGACTCACTCATTAAGACGCTTTGTTCTTGAATTAATCTATTTTTGATTTTGCAAGATGTGAAATACGTACCAACAAGTAAATTTCACTGCAGCTTCCACCACACTATAAAAAACAATTTGTTGAGTCAACTTAAAATTATTTACCTGGCTGCCTTGAAATTTTAAGTTCAGTCAACTCAAAGAAGTTTAGTCAAGTGACAACTTGGATAATTTTAAATGATTTTATGTTAACTCAACAAATTGTGTGTTTTATTTTGTACAGTGTATGTCCACTGAGTGCGCTAGAACAGTGTTTGTTTGCAAACACACTGGTTTTAGTTTGTTTTTCAATCTCTCAGATCTTTCAGCTCTTTCATAATCATGAGTCATGTTTTTTTTTACAGGATTCGTACCAAAGGACGTAGTGTTATATAGTGTTAATTCATGTTAGAAACTGCAGATATGTACTTATGAGTACATATTTCATAGGTTTGTTTTTGTCAGGTAGACAGAATGAGTCAGTAATTCAGATTGATTTTTGTATTCAGTGATTCACTCATTAAGACGTGTTTCATTATTAAATGAATCAGTTTGAGACAAATCAGTTGTTTCTCACTAATGAAAAGCTGTTGACTTGACTGGTATACTGACCTACAGTTGAGGTCAAAAGTTTAAAACCCCCTTACAGAATCTGCAAAATGTGAATTATTTTACCAAAATAAGAGGGATCATACAAAATGCAAGTTATTGTTTATGCTCACTGGTACCCCAGAAGGAAAAAAAAACAATGCATTAAGAGCCGGGGAGTGAAAACTTTTGAGCAGAATGAAGATTTCTCTTATTTCGCCTAAATATCATGTTTTTTTATTTTTTATTTTTATTTAGTACTGCCCTTCAGAAGCTACAGAAGGTAGTTACATGTTTCCCAGAATACAAAACAAGTTAAATTTACCCTGATCTTCAAATTTAAAAAGTAAACCCCCCTCCCCCCTCTTATTTAGGTCAGTACTAAATAAACAATAACATCCATTTTGAAAGGGGGGTGTAAACTTTTGACCTCAACTGTATACAGTATTTTTTACTCTTTGTTTAGAGTTTACATCAATATTTCATTTTATGTTTTTATTTGGTAGCTGTAAAACAGGATGGATAATGCCCTATCCGTCAGTCATTATCCAAAAAAAAAAAAAAAAAAAAGATCTTTTTTTTTTCTTTTTGATAATGATGGAATGACTGTACATCAATTGCAAAACAGTTATGGAACTCTTGAAATAATAAATCAAAGGAAGCTTTTTCAAAGCAATTACATTTAGCACAAATATCCTCCCATGAGTACAAGAAATCCATTATACAATTAATTTAGTTTTTCATTTTTAATCAAATACAAACTCTCAAAGGCCTTCATTAGCTCAGTGAAGAGAAACAAGTGATTGTTGAAGGTTATGAGATGTGTTTTTCACAGATATGATTTTGTACAGTAGTCAGCTTTAAATGTCTGACTGAGAAGAATAGGAGAAAAGAAATGGGGGGAGGGTGACTGCTCATATGTAAAATAATTTCTCTTTTGCATCCTCTCCCCATCCACAATTTGGTGTTTCCTGTGGTGCCAGGTGGGCAAGCTAAACCTGGCATTTACCAGGGAAATGTAAATCAGCGTGAAATGTTGCTCCATACCAGCTTGGCTAGATACAGAGGCTTTAGAAAATGGGAGCATGCTGGGCCGACGCTCGGCATTCATGCGCTCCAGACACTCGCATGATGAAGAACTAGGAAAAGCCCAGGAAAAGGTCACACATTTCAACCACTGACTATTGTTTAGATCGGCACGATTACAAAGTTAAAATGTTATTCCATTAAACTGCATGATATTTGCTGTCAGAATGGAAAAAGAGATATAATTCTCTGCAGTCTTTTATCAGACTCATTCACAGTCAGCGCTGAGAATCACTGTCGAATGAGGACAGTCGGGTTTTATCTACTACCCACAGAGAAATATTGAAGTTGTGCTGATAACTAATAATATCGCGAACAGCTCACACTCTCACCTACACATTTAATATCAAGACATCTGCTACACCCGAGACAACCATATAGGAGTGATAAAATCTTTTATCCCTTCTTCTTATTCATGTTGAATCTCTTTTTTGATCACAGTAGACACACTAAGGCTTTTCCAGAGCTTGCTGCAGAGCCTATTGGCCACAAATCCCTTTACACAGACTTCTGGATTTGCATTTGTATTCCTTTTCCTGGTTGAATCATAATTGGTTATATAAACTCACAGCTGCATGTTATAAGGTATAAGCTCACAATTCTAAAAAATAAACTTGCAATTCTGATTACATGGATATTACTGAGATATAAACTGTACCAATACCAATACCCCCTGAGATCAATTGCGAGAAAAAGTCAGAATTACCAGCCAGTCACAATTCTGACATTGTGTGATATAAACTCAATTGCAAGAAATAAAGTCAAAATTCAACTTCTGACCTTTTTTTCTTACAATTCTGACTTTATTTCTCAATTTTGAGATGGAAAAAAGTCTGATTTTGAGGTGAAAAAAGTCACTCACTCACTATGTTCTCAGAATTGTGACTTTATTTGTCAGAATTGTGAGTTTACTGTAAATCATGCAATTCTGAGAAAAAAGTCATAATTATGGGTTTATATTGCAATTGTGACTATAACTAGCAACTGCAAGTTTATATCACGGAATTATGAGCAAAAAAGTCAGAACTGTGACTTTATATCTTGCAATTCTGAATTGCAAATTTTTATTTCACATTTCTGACTTCATAACATGCAATATCAAGTTTATAGCTCACAATTCTGAGAACAAAAGTCACAATTGCAAGATGAAAAACTCAGAATTGAATTGCAATTATCACATTTTTTATTTTTTTATTCAGTGGCAGAAACGGGCTTCCATAGTAAGGAGAGGTGACTGACAGGATGATGGTGAATGATTTAAAGATCCTGAGCACTGCTGCTCCATTGTATACACATAGTACATGTGATTGCGAATCTCGAAAGTTAAAGTAAAACGCAAGCACACATTCAATATAATATACAATTAATATACAGCATAATTACCCAACAATATAACTGCAAGAGATAGCATTGAATTTTTTTTCCCTCCCATCTCTTATTTATTCCTTTTAGGAGTTCTAGAGTACACATAATTTCCTTTCCAAACACGGTATTTGGATTAGGGCATCAAACATCATCATGGTTCATCATATATATATATTATATTATAATATTATATTAGTACCATCTGACTACAAGTTAACATCTCTTCTGAAATTCTAGATTACTAGTCTTTTTCTATAGAAGGTTTTAAAATTGACTGCCTCAAGCAATATCTCAATCATTATTGTATGAGATATTAAACATATCTCATCTAAGATTTTATTTCTGACATAGAGGTTTGGAAATTCATGGACTCTTCATTTGTATAGAATCAAAAAGCGCAGGTTTGATTAATCATGAAATTCGACATAACTGCTGCAACCCTGCTGCTTTATGTGTCTGCTTTTATCTATTCATCTATTCCAAACCAAAATGCTTTACAACCAGCTCCAAAAAGCTCAAATATGACAAAACATTTACTTTATGAAAAGCAATACTCGTTCAATAAATGATGCAAGCGCTTAAGTGTTTGTGTATCTGTATCTGCCTTGTTCAAGGACATTCCCTGTCAAAATGAGTAACTGTTCTCAGTTCAGCTCGCACTGAGCTCGGTCAAACTCTATCACACTTTGGAGAGAAAAATGGTTCAAAGTTAAAAAGCTGAATTATTAATAAAACTAAATCTTGAATTTAAGCTCGTTTCCATCTTGGAAAAATAAATGAGAGGAGGTTAGATGTACAGACAATGTGTTTGAAAAAAACGGTATTCTGAGGCCATTTGCTCAGTTTAAAGTAAGAGTAAGAGTAAGTGAAGCAATACTAGGAATTTAAAATGACTCATGTATCTTTCATAAAAGTTCACTGAGCGGTAGGTGCTTTGCTATTAGTATGAGACATTACACGCTTCATTTAGGATGCCGTGCAACATTGCATAGAGCCTGTGAAAGCCCATGAATGCATGCCAACATGTTGTGAATACGCTCTTTTCAGCATCATCGACTGCACTGTGGGGAAGGGGAGAAAATGACTTTAAAGCATCTCTTAATTATTTTTAAGGCCATTGCTTTTTAGAACATGGCTGTAGATGTTTTTTAAGACTGAATCTGAAAAACACATATAACAATGTGTGACAAAACCTATGGTCCATTAATGGATATAGACTAAGAAAAGATGTTACGTCAGTCATTAGTCAAACTCATATTCAGACTTTTGTGGAACACAAGCATGCTGCTCTTGTTCATACAATTGTAACAACTGGGAACTGAAGCTTTCAAGCTTCAAACATGACACAAACTAGTGTTTCACACTAGATTTTTTGAGTGGACTGTTCCTTTAAACCAGACTCTGAGTTGTGCTGTTGTTTCTTTGCACCCCAATGAACTGCATTCCACATGCACATACATACACACATACAGTACACACATTTAACTCACCAAAAACATCTTTACACTCTATTTTGAGGGTCAGTAATAACAGGCCAACTTGAAAAAGCTGAATCATCATTTTTAAATGGGTTTGAGCTTCACAGTATCGAGAACATGTACTCCCATAAATCATTGGAATCAGCTAGAAAAAAATACAATAGCTGAATTTTGTGTGTGTGTATGTCTGAAGGGTTGCATGATTTTGAGCAGTGTATTCGGCCACTGGAAAAAATGCCCACTTCACTCAGAGAGCAAGAGGCATGATGGGATTCCTACCCCCTGCCGAATGCCATCTAACACACAGACGGCCACACATTTATCATTCACCACTGAGCATGTGTGTATGCAAGTCTATGTAAGTGGCAAGGAAAGATTGTGCCCATATAACCTCACACAGAGAGGTGGTATGACCACCTGCGTGAGCTGTCAGTGAACGGCTACATTTCACAACATGACATGTTACATGAAGAACAGAGGTACATAAAACAAAATTCTGTACTCACAAAGCATTATGATAGAGATCTTAAAAGAATAGTTCACCAAAAAATGAAAAAATTCTAAAAGTAAAGCTGTCTTTTTCCACAGTTAAAAATACTGAGTGAACAATTGCATGAGAGATTATACTGTGTCTTTCAACATATCCTCTGATGTTTAGTCATTTTTGTGTGCTATAATTAATAGTAAAGAGGAAGATATTCAATACAATCTGTCATACAACATTAAAAGGATTGTTCAACAAAAATCTAAAATTCCCCAATGATTTACTTACCCTCAAGCCATCCTAGGTGTATATGACAAATATAGTTTCAGACAAACATAATTGGAGTTATATAAAAATGTCTTGGCTCTTCCAAGCTTTATAATGGCAGTGAATGGGCGTTTAGATTTTTAAGCCCAAAAAGTGCATTCATCCATCATAAAAAGTAGTCCACATGGCTCCGGGGGTTTAATAAAGGCCTTCTGAAGTAAATCAATGCATTTGTGTTAGAAAAACATCCATATTTGAAACTTTATAAACCATCATTTTCAGCTTCCACTAACTGTTGTATGACAGGTGAATGATGTGGGACATAGGTGTAGCACAAGCTCTGGTGAGAATATGCTAGTCTCATGAGAACTATGTTTTATTTACAGCAAAGGAAAATCAGTCTTATATCGAAACCCTCCAACATTTTTCTTTACAAATCCTCATTTTATACTTCTAATTTGTGACCGGTGTTTTGTTTTGCTCTCTCCACTGTGCTTCCGCGTTCATCACTTCTCATCTTATGTCATCAGCTGGAATGCAATTCTCTCGCAAAAACGAATAGCTAGAGATTATGGTTTATAAAGTTTCAAATATGGATATTTTTCTTACACAAACGCATCACTTCACTTGAGAAGGCCTTTATTAACCCCCAACACTATGTGGAGTACTTTTTATGATGATGGATGCACTTTTTTGGGCTTCAAAATCTCAACACCCATTCACTGCCATTATAAACCTTGGAAGAGCCAGGACATTGTTTAACATAACTCCATTTGTATTCGTCTGAAAGAAGAAAGTCATACAGACCAAGGAAGACTTGAGGGTGAGTAAATCATGGGTTAATTTTCCTTTTTGGGTGAACCATACCTTTAAACATTGTCACATTTGTTTTTTTAAATATCACAATAAAATGGACAATTTGAAAGTGATGAGAAATGTCAAAGCATGAACCAATCACATGCTTTTTTCACAAATTTACTTTCTTCTGACTCAAAAAACAAAAACAAAAAAAGATCTGTAATTTTGCTTGGCCTATGCCTAATGGGATCATATTTTGTCATTTTAATGATATCTAACTATTTTAAAGTGTGGCTTAAGCATCTAAATATTTCACGAGGCCACTTCAGAATAAGTGTAAATTATAACCTCCACCAAACACGCTCATAAACAGATGCAAACAAACAGTCTCAGAGCTCTCTACACAAATCCCCAGCCATATCAATTGAGTTACACTTTGTTATTCTACAATAACACTCACACGCCTCAGGAGATCTGTGTTTTACTGTGAAACGAGCCCTGTTTGTGATCCCCAGCCATGAGTCAGCCAGAGGCAGCTGAGACACACAACTGACACCACATCAGTCCAGCCCGGGTGGAGGTCTGTGCCCATCGGCTGTAGGGAACTGGCCACATCCTCCCTTTGTTCCTAAAAGAACAGTAGCATTCTGTACTGTGAACTCACAATAGAAAAGCACCTAAAGCTGGACGGGTGTGACGACGTGCCTGGTCAGAGCTTCAGCTGCCCACACACAAAAATACAGCATGGCACAAAGGATCCTTTTTGCCTCTTCTATCCAAACACACCCACAGACAAACTCAATGCTGTGAAACATCAATATATTCATTAGTATGTTTTTTTGTTTTCTGTATAACATCTAAATAGCCCTAACAAGATACATGAAGTTCATTTTTCTGAGGCCATTGGATAAATGATTGTTTAAAGAAATAAATGTCAACATTTAGTAAAGTTAATGCCTAAAAAAATAGCTCAAAAGCCTGTTTCTGACTTATTTTAGTTTTTAAAAAAACTTTCACATAATAATGACTCATCACAAAATAGAGAAACATTAATGTAAAAAATGACTTAACATCTCACAATAATGAGAAACTTTATGTAATAATGGCTTAATAAAACTTTCACAAACAGCAGAAACTTTAAATCTTATAACAAATTTTCACATAATGATTTAACATCTCACAATAATGAGAAACTTTACAAGAAAGTTTCTCATTTTTATGAGATACTCAGTCATATTTATTTGATTTTTAATTACGAGAATTTACAGTCAAACCAAAATTTATTCAGACAGCTTCAACATTTCTGACATTATTACAGTTTATTTGCTATAGTTTAGAAAATGGTAATAAAATATGGCAAGAACTCAGAGTTAAACTGTGTCAGAACAATTTCATCTTGATAATCAAAAATGAATTACAGTCAAATTCAAATTTATTCAGACATCTTGAAAATGTCTCACATTATCACAGTTTATTCGCTATAGTTTAGAAAATGGTTATAAAATATGACAAGAACTCAAGAGTTAAACTGTGTCAGAACAAATTCACCTTGATAAAGTCAGATAACTTTGATAAAAAGGTATGTAAAAAAACATGGTGAGGTAAATTTCACTGGTACCGCATTGCATAAATAATTTTTGGGTATGATATGTCACTGTTTACTTTTTTTGCTATCCTCACTTACATAATTGAACTATAGTGTCCTGCACCCACTAGCAAAAAATAATATAAAAAATGATATAAAAATGATCTGAATCAGTTTTTGGTTTGGTAAAGTAGTTTGAAAATTCTCTCAGTATAATGAGAAGTCATAATTATCTATCTATCTATCTATCTATCTATCTATCTATCTATTTATCTATACAGTATATCATGATAATGGATGTTTTATTGGAGAGCAAGACAAAAATAGAGATTAAGATTTAAGAATTAAAATTTTGAAACAATTAGTTTTTAATTAATTCATTTATTTTTTTCAGTAAAGACAACCATCTTTGTTCTATGTTGAAACTCTTTGTTCACTCTCCATTTAAAGTAAAGTCCCAAGCCACACAGTTTTCATTATAAACAGCTGCTGTTATCTAATTCTAACAGAAGAATAATCAAATCTTGGAAGGGTAATTAAGAAGAGGCTTGCAGCAAGATGAACAAGATGCAGTTGAGCTCTGGAGGAGAAAACACCTTAGCTGCTCTACAGAAGCAAGAATTATTTGAGGTCATATGCTGGATGCCTTCAAGATGTTCTGAGATGATCTTATACATCAACACCTGTCTACGTTGAAGATCTGTGGCAGATCTACTGCAACTACGCATATGAGGCTTTTGATAGAATCCATTTCCATTATTTCATGATACAATAGGCTTCAAAGATCTAAGTCAATCAATAATCACCACAGCAAATTAAATGATTTAGTGGGCAGCGGGCTTGATATACAACAGGAGATGACAGGAACATAAGCAAGAGATGGAGAAACCGCAAATAGAGACAGACAGAGATGCAGGGTGAAAGGAAGGGAAGTGTGAAGGAAATCTTTCAGGATGCATGCCCTTCAGATTAATGACATTAGTTAGAGTACGGGGCAGGGGGCAGAGGGGTTTACATGATTGGATTTGGCTCCATTAAAGACGAGAGAGGTGCAGAGAGAGAGAGGGAAAAGAGCGATGGAGACCGCAGGGGTCACGTCTGCCAGCATGTGGCCGTGTGGAGGGGGGAGAGTCAGCGGGTTTGTGGGCACCACAATGTTGCTTTGATTAACATCATTTTCACGTCACATCAACATACACTACAATCCACCCTCTGAAATAAACCCTCACCCCTCTGCTTCAGTCTGATGGGAACAAAAGGGTAAAACTGAGTTGAATCAACTTAATTGTGTAATTAAATAATCAATTTAATCTCCCTCTAAGACAACAATTTCCAGGCCTTGTTCTCTTTGGCTGTGGCAAATTCATTAGTCCTGAGTGTATTGTTTGGATTGGGGATTTGATTGTTGATAACTAGACTGGACAAATGCTAATACTGCAATAACAATGTCCTAGTATGTGTGTGCGTTGTAGGCTATTAAGTCTTCAGCGGACACAGCTGGTGTGTGGGAAAGACACCAGGTTCAAACAGAGGTTCTGCAGAGCCCTTGGAGGCTATACAAGGTTTCTGAGCTTAAGATCACACCGCTGGAGATCAGCACAGCTAAAGTCAGCTTAATGCGGAAGATAAAAAGTGCAGAAACGTGCCTGGTAATAGCTACCTAAAGTTTATCTGGCTGCAAGTGAACATTTCATTTGAAACCTTAAGTTTACAGACGTAGATCCTCATGCCGTTACAAACCTGTATGAGTCTTTCTTCTGTGGAACACATTTTTAGTTTCACAGGAGAAAGAAAGTGTGAGTAAATAATGACAGAAGTTTTGCTTTTGTTGGAACTATCCCAAGGTCACAAGAATTCAAGTTAACGTTTGAAAAAGTGTATTCGTTAAAAGTGTTTTGCTCCATCTGCAACTGCAATGTGTTTATCTTTGGGAAATACATACATTTGGATGCATGTTATAATGACAAATTATAGTGACAATTACTTTAATATGTTGCCAATTTCTGTTCTTCATTATGGTGACGATGTTGATGGAAATTATGACATTGACGGTGATGATGATGGTAGCAGTAATGATAATGACTTTTGCAGTGATGATGATGGTGTTGATGACAGTTTTAGAAAAGCAGCTGTGTTCTGTGATGATTAATAAATCAGACTTTTCTAAAAGTGTGTTTGCTAGGATAGACAGATAGTTTGCTTGTCGTCTTGTCAGCTTCTTTGCTTTTTTATGCTGAAAACTGTATGTGAGTTATTAAAATGTATGAAAATAGAAACGAAAGACTTTTTCAAAAATTCTAAAACTAAATTTGCATTAAAGGGGCAGTTCACCCAAAAATAAAAATTCTTTCAAAATTACCTTGATGTTGTTCCAAACCTGTAAGACCTTCATTCATCCTCTTTAGAACACAAATTAAGATATTTTTGATGAAATCTGAATCACGTTCAAGGCCAAGAAAATTAGTAACGACATCATTAAAATAGTCCATGTTACATTAGTCGTTCAACCATAATTTTATGAAGCTACAAGAATACTTTTTGTGTATTCACATGCGTCATGGTAGTCTAATAAATGGTGGGAGAGAATGAAACAAAAGAGAAGAAATTGTTAAATAAAGTTATTTTTGTTTTCTTTGTGCACAAAAAGTATTCTTGTAGCTTCATAAAATTACAGTTGAACCACTGATGTCACATGGACTATTTTAACATGTCCTTACTACCTTTCTCAGCCTTGAACATTTTCAGTTTCATTACTGTCTGTGAAGGGTCAGAAAGCTCTCAGATTTCTTAAAAAATATCTTAAAGGAGTAGTTCACTTCCAGAACAAAAATTTACAGATAATTTACTCACCCCCTTGTCATACAAGATCTCCTTAAATTGCATTTTGAAAGTTCAAACTCACAGGAACCACAGAAGTCCACTTTATGGAGAGAAATCCTGAATTGTTTTCCTCAAAAAACATAATTTCTTTACAACTAGATGACAAAGGGGTGAGTAAATGGCCTGTAAATTGTTGTTCTGGAAGTGAATTTCTACTTTAATTTGTTATGTCTTATGGGTTTGGAATGACATGAGGGTGAGTAATTAATGACAGAATTTTCATTTTTGGGAGTAGAATGGAAGAAATATCCAAAAAAGAGTTATAAATAAGACAATGATAGTAAGATCAGCTTAAAAAGGACAGAAGAGCAAAGACAAGCAAGCAGAAAAACATGGACAGGGAGAACTGGAAACAGTGGAGAGACAAGGCTGCCAGCGGATTATAGTTTGAACATATTGGAGAGGATTTAGTGAAATTAAAGAAGCAGAATGGATAAATAGAGTGTTTAAGAACAGCACATGTTGGAACTCAGCCTCTCAGTTTAGCAAACAGTCATGGTGCCACTCTGAAGCGCCGATAAAACAAAGAAATGTAGTGACTACAAATTGTATCAATGACTGAAAAAAGTATTACATCACTGTATCCGACTCCTGCAAAGTAATGCTGTCATTGTTGACAGAACGTAATGCAGTGCCAACCATCTGGCCAAGTTCAGTATGTCAAAGGCAACAACCACAAAAGGAGATTTAATTATTGTCTTTATTTGAAAAAAAAAAAGAAAGAAAAGGAAAACAAATACCTGTCCATGACAAAGCAAGAGATGATCTCATGTTCTCTCTTTGGTCACTTTAAGCTGTTAATGCCTCCAAACCGACCCGCTAATAACACAGTAAAGAGAATGTCTTCATAATCTGACAAACAATGACTTACAGCCTCAAACCAATCATGTGTCTATTTTTAGCACCGCTGAGTCATGAAGACCATTAGTCTGCCTGCTTGATAGATATGCAAGACGAAGAACAAGAGTGGAGATACACTTAAAATGGAAACTCACTCTCTGTTCTATTTTCTAAATGCATGTTATTGGTTTTTCAAGTATGGTGATAGTTTAAGGCCCTCTTTTGTGCTTTTTTTTATATGTAAATGACACATAAGCAGTTTGAGATTGTTATTTGTTTTTATCAGTGATGGGAATAACAGCGTTACTAACGGTATTACTTTTTATTACGAGTAATCAAACAAATTACTGTTTCCCCCGTTACAACGCCATTACCATTACTGGCAATAAAATGCAGAGTTATTATCATTTTCGCATTGCGGTAAATTCTGGTTTCTTCTTCTTCTTCCAGAAATGAAAAAATAGCCAAGATGAACTTGATGAATGTTCACGTTTGTTTACGGAGGTGATGTGGGCATTTGACATGTCCGCGCATCTCACGTGGATGTTTAAAATTTGAAAAGCTGAGCCGCTCGCGGCAATAATTATATTACAAATGAGTTTAGACAGAAAACTGGAGCTTGTGTTGGTATTATATGGATTACTTTATCAGAGAATACTTGTTTTCGACGTGACTTCATTTAAAAGTAGACATTTCAAGGTTTCTACATATATTTCTAATGTTTGCGAATCAAATATTTGCAAAGACTCAGGTTGTGTTGTTTTTTTTATTTGTCAGTGAAGAGAGGTGACAGAGGCTGAGGCGGCAGAGAGCGCACCCTGTTTATTTGATTTATTTTACAAAAGCACATTGTTTTCTTGGTATTATGACTATACACAACTAAAAGTAGACTCTTTGCAGTTTCAAAATGCCTTTTCCTGGTACTTAGTTACTTTTATAATGATGTATCAGTTACTAACTCAGTTACTATTTGTGAGAAGTAACTAGTAACTATAACTATTTATTTTTTAAAGTAACATGCCCAACACTGGCTTTTATATGCTGATGATTCTGCATTATTGGTTTCAGACAATGATGTTGGTAAAATAAAAGTGAATTTAGGCGAGGAGCTTTGTAAGGCAAGAGATTAGCTCTCTGAAAATATATAAATCCAAATAGTGCACTTCTACAGAAAATCCATAGTGCACTTCTATGGTTATATTACAGATGAGTTTAGACAGAAAAACTGGAGCTCATGTTAGTATCATACGGATTACTTTATCAGAGAATACTTGTTTTTGACGTGACTTACTTCATTTAAAAGTAGACATTTCAAGGTTTCTATACATATATTTCTAATGTCTGCCGAGACGGCAGAGAGCGCATCCTGTTTATTTTATTTATTTTACAAAAGCACATTGTTTTCTTAGTAATATGACTATACACTATGCTTGTCTTTATCAGTACTGAATGTTGCAAAGATGGTATCAGTTTAGTATTAAAATACAATCTAATAAAACAAGATGAAGTGTGGCTTTAAAAAGGATTGATTTAAGGCGGAGTATAAACAAGCAAACATCTACATTCCATTACTCTTTCTAATATTAGTACAGTGTGCATGTTTGTTTATGCATTTATGCATTTAAAACTGTATGAGTCATGAAAGCTTAGCAAAGATTACAGTGCGTGTGCACTAGATAGGAATCAAATACAAGAGGATTGAAGTAGATTGAAATGTTCTAGAAGGCTTAGCATGAAAGAGGAGCCTGTATAGCTGCATTTGACTAAAACTTTAAGACAACAGGTTGACTGGAGAGATACATGTCAGTTTTCCATCGACAAAGATGGGCGAGATTTGGATTAGGGAGGATAAATCTATTGTTCACTGTGACATGTGGCTGAAGATTTCATAGATCAGTTTGCAAGGCTGATGCATGAGCTCCATCTGTGTGTTTGGTATGAAGCGATTAGAATGACCTTTGATGGCCTGATTCATTTCCTGTAGGTCTGCATGTCACTGTTAAGTAAGGGTTGGCTTACGCTTCTTCTCTCTTGGTAATATTATACCAGACATAACAGTCCATTCTAGCTCATACCAGCTTACATTTTCCCTATCCACATTAGAGATGTGATGTACAGAACATAGTAATTGCATTTAATTGGAAACTGGGCCATGGGGCCGCAGTCATGGAATTGACCGTTATGGTTATTATAATGTTCTTAGTTCTTCCTCAATTTATGAGATTAACCAACCTAATCAACCTCACTGGTATATGATCCCATAATGTAGGAAGAGGTTTGCTTATGACTGTAAAATAAAACAGAAGATAAGCTGTATGTTAGAATTATTAAAGAATGGACTTAGGGTGGAGGATAGTCTGGGGGGAAAAAAGACAACTTAAAATACACAATGTGGCAATGATAATTGGTTCAAATAAAGTATCAAAAGCAAGTAATCATATGGTGTTATTGAACAAATCTTTGCAAATACATAATGTATTTTAAACAATTGAATTAATGTAGGCTACATTATGTATTAAATCAAATGCCTGCAGAGGGCGCCAACAACCTGACGACTGTTTGTTACACATTACTGCACGATCTAATCCTTGTTTAATATTGACTAAACAACATTTAATTCAAATGTCCACTTAATCTTAAATATTTGGCCATTTATGAAATTTATGAAAAAGAAATACTACAGCCACGTGTAAACTCGAGTGAGGATTTGAGCTTTTATTTTGAAATCGCGATCAATAGTTAGCATACTGACAAAGGTATTTATGTATTCTCCTATGTTTGCGTAAGTTTATAAATGATTTACCTTAGAAATCTAATGAAATGGCGAATGTTGCGATCCCAGACGAATGTAATAATACGCAGAGATGGAGTTCAAGGGGCTTTATGCTTTATTATGATTTTTAAATGGGTTTAATATATCATGCAGCCTTGGAGAACAGTCCAATAATACTTTTCATGGACTCTCGTCAGTGGAATGCGCCACTTCCGATATTTGTCCGGTTACTGGACATGAGCAAATTGTTTCAAGTACTTGGATTGACCTGAGGAATTGTGACAGCCCTATTTAGAACGGTAGCATTTAGTAATAAATTCTGTAAAAGCTTGTTCATTGTTGTTCATCATGATAAAATTTTAATTCATTTCTTGTGTGTGTCCAATAGCTTCAAACATGGCTCCTCAGATTGAAATTTATATTCTGGACTATGAATTTTGCATATCTGATGGAATCATATATATTTTCAGATCACACCCAAGCATCACACAACAATCTGCCTTTCTCCAGAAGAGCATCTTAAGAACAAAAACAAGAGCATCAGCGTCTGACCTTAATCACAGTTGAAGTAATCACATTAGGAAGAGACCATTACTGCTAACAGGAGCACTGAGGTACAAGTAAGACCTTTTCTCCCATTACCTTTGCCACATTTACCCATTTGTTAAGTGCTGATCCGTGTTCACCTCAGTCAAACGCAATAAAGATCCAAGAGATGATGGTGCAGAATCATATCTAAACTTATAAATATAATAAATCAAGAGATATCACTTTTATTTAGCTTTGTTTACCTTTCGCTAAGCCAAACAACAGTATGATATGCACTCAATCTCATACAGAAGCACAGCACTTTCAACAGCTTATTTTGAATCACTGAAGGTCACTTAGAGATCTGCTTGCCAAAGATAAAATCTACCTGGTCTCATGACGAAAATGTACCTGTGGGAACTTTTTCGTAAGACGCGAAATACATATTATTAAGTACATATCACTGCAGTTTCCAATAGAAATGAAGACTAGAGGTGGCAAAACAGTGAGCACTTGTAATCATTTTCGTACACAGTTATGATTACAGCTACAGTCAAAGCTGTATCCCTTCTATGGAATTGGACTTCAGATGTAGAATCCTTAGGTACGAATCCTGTAAAAAACATGACTCATGATGAAAGAGCTGAAAGATGAGAGATCAAAAAACAAGCTAAAATAGCATGCTTGCGATTGTGCTTTTATGTCGTATTTGCTTTTGTTCATACTATCAGGTAGGTTTAGGTGTAGTGCAGATGGTACATTATTTTAAAAAGTCACGGAGCATTAGAGATATAGTGCCACTCAGCAGACACTTTAAGTCAGAATTATGGTGACACAAACAAAACCAACGTCACATAAAACATACCATATGTACAAAAAAATGTTTAGCAACACCCATTGGACATTTCACATTAAAATATGTAACGAAACGTACATAGCATTACATATTTTGTGTTGTGTGGAAAAAGTACCCAGAAAGTACGCAGGTACCCAGTGACCAGGTTGGATAAATAGGGATATTTCATAGGCATCATGATTAGAAAAAAAACTTGCTTTTGGTGTGGACTCAAGACCGCTTGATTTTAAATTTTAAATTCAATTTTGGACCAGCAACCCATACTTGAGACTGCATAAAAAGATGGTCAATCATAAATTGTGAGAGTGAACAACTGTTACTGGTAAATTAAAACACAAATAACATTTTGGTGGCAACACTATAATTATCCTAGACCAAGATGGAATAAAGATGTTACACATTTGTTAGAATAGATTGCTGAAATGTGTTCAAAATGCTTATCTTAAAGGTATAGTTCACTAAAAAATGAAAAATTCTGTCATTAATTAACCACCCTCATATTTTTCCAAACCCGTAAGACCTTCGTTCATCTTCAGAACACAAATTAAGATAATTTTAATAAAATACAAGAGCGTTCTGACCCTGCAAAGACAGCAACACAACTCACACTTTCAAGGCCCAGAAAGGTAGTAAGGACATTGTTAAAATAGTCCATGAGACATCAGTGGTTTAACTGTAATGATATGAAGCTACTTTTTGTGCACAAATAAAACAAAACTAACGACTTCATTTAGCAATTTCTTCTTTTCGTGTCAGTCATCGACATGCACTGGATGCTGGACTGGACAACTACCAAACTAAAACTAAACCGCAAACTAAACCTTTAATGTCTCATGAGTCTTGTAAACTGTTTAAAATTGTATAATCAATGGGTTATTTGTTTCATTTAGTTCATTTAGCCAACCTGATTAATGACGAAAACTTACCTGTGGAAACGTTTTTGCGAGACACAAAATAGATACCATAAGTACATATCACTGTAGTTTCCAACAGAAATGTCCACTGAGTGGCGTTAAAAAAAGAGATTTTTTTTCCCCGAAACAGATGACGAACATATGGTATGTTTCATGTGACGCTGGTTTTGTGTGTCACCGCAGTTCTGACATGAAATGTCCATTGAGTGGTGCTATAACTGACGTTATAAAATAACATAACATCTGCACTACAACTAAACCTTCCCAACAGTATAAACAAAAGCCAATGTGACATAAAAACGCAATTGGAATCATGTAATTTTAGCTTGTTTTTTGATCTCATGTACCTAAGGATTCCACATCCTAAGTCCAGTTCCGTGGTGGCTGAGCTACTAAGCAAGCTTGTTACATCCGGAAAGCGAAACATATGGAGTTGTAATCATAAATATATGAAAATGATTACAAGTGCTTGCTGTTTTACTGTCTCTAGTGTTTATTTCTTTTGGAAACTGCAGTGATATGTACTTATTGGTATGTATTTTGCATCTCACAAAAACGTTCCCACAGGTATGTTTTCGTCATGAGATAAACTTGAATTTAGCACTACCCTGGTACTACTGTTTGGACCCAAATGTGCAATGTAAAAACTGATCGGACAGGACAAAGGGAGAGAAATGACAAACTGTGGTTCCACCAAATAATCAACATGAAAACAGCCTAAAACTTTTTTTTGAACAATATAAGACCAAATGAGTTAAAAAGGCATGGAGGAGGGGCAAAAGCCTCCTTGATTAGTCTCTCTTTATAGCATGCTTTCAATCATCCACTAATGACCGCAAAGCTAATCAAGATTCTTTCCTCCCTCTCGTACCCTTGTCCTCACGCCCCAAAGGTATTACAGCTTTTGCCGTGTAGGACAGGGACACACTCAATAACAGCTCTCCTTTATGCAAATGCATGCTAACCTACTATGGCTTCTGTGAGACAACACACAGGCAAATACACACACACACAGACACACACAGACACACACTCTCAAATGCCCTGCAGCAATGCTAGTGCGGTGCTCAATATCAGGGCCAGTGTGTCAGCAAGGCGGCGTGCAGAAAAAGCACACTCAACATTACAGAAATCAATCACGCCAGCCCTGTGCTAAAAACGCTAACACTTTACCTGTTTATCAGCCTCTGGGTCTGTTTTTCTAAAGGGCATTCACCATGCTACTATGTCCTTTTCACAAAACCATGAACAGGGTTAAAGGCCGTATTGTGTGCCAGCCATTTAGCAGAACAAAATACACCATCAAGGAGACAAAGTACAGTACCTGTGGTTATATTTAGCAAATGCTGGATGAACTTCATTTGATCAAAAGTGGATATCATGCTAAGCTACTTAGCATATTGCAGTAAAATCACCTTTCCGATTATAATCATGGCTAATAGTAGGGGTGAGCGGTCTCACGGTGAGATTTTTAGACTTTTAGACTTTCTATTCATCAATGAGTCATAGTTTCCAAAAATATATTAAGTAGTATAATAATACTAATAAATTGCAATGTTTCCGCATAAATAGTAAATAGTTCTTGAGCAGCAAATCAGCATGTTAGAATGCTTTCTTAAGGTTGATGAAATCATGTTTAACTGAAGATGGGATAAATGGCTGATCAAAAATAAAGTAAAATAAAATAAAATAAAATATTCAGATTTGCCATGAAATTTCATGAAATCATATGTAACTGAAGACTATTAATGGCTGCTCAAAAAAATAAAATAAAATAAATAAATACATTAAATACATTAAAATAAAATAAACAACTGAATAAAAATAAACAACATGAAATTTCATGAAATCATGTGTATCTGAAGTCTGGATTAATGGCTGCTCAAAAAAAAAAAAACAATAAAATAAAATACATTGTGTAACTGAAGACTGGATAATTGGCTGCTCAAAAATAATAAAATAAAATAATAATAAAAAAAATCAGATTTGCTATGAAATCTAATGAAATCAAGTGTAAATGAAGACTGGATTAATGGCTGCTTGAAAAAAATAAAATAAAATAAAATAAAATAAAATAAATCAGATTTGCCATGAAATCTCATGAAATTATGTGCAACCGAAGACTCAAAAATGGCTGCTCAAAAAATAAAATGAAATAAAATTAAAAAATACAATAAATCAGCTTTCCCATCACAGAAATGAATTACATTTTAAAATATATGATAATAAGAAAACAGTTATTTAAAATTGTAACATTTTACAATATTGCTGATTTAACTGCACTTTTTATCACATAAATGCAGCCTTGATAAGAACAAGAAATCTTACTGGCCCCAAACTTTTGAACCTATAGTGTAAATTTTTTTTTTAAAAATTAAAAAAAATAATTTCCACCACACCAAACAGTTTTGCCCTTAGTAAACTCCAAAGTTAGTGTACTTGTTTACCAAGAAGATTAAGATGATATGTGTAAAAAAAAAAAAAAAAAAAAAAGATTATTAAACATTCTCTATAAACAAAATGTTTTTGTGTAATTTCCAAATGAGCTGTTAATTATTGCTATAATAATGCAAAAAGTGTGAAATGGCAGATTAAAACCGATATTCTACAGTATAAGTGCTAAAAAAAAGACAAGCTATACTGACAAGCCAGCCATACGATTCTGCAATGTCACTGTATGTCCTTAAATGACAAGAATCACAACGTTTGCCCAAGCTACGCAGCAAGTATATTGTCAGTAGACAGACAGATCTGGTAACAATTTGTGAGCATGATCGTGATATTACGCATCAGTGATGACGTTCTCCCTGGCAGATTTGCACACGGAGGGCACCTTGAACTCTCCAGCCATAAAATGACACGGCATCAATTTACAAAGGTTGGGAAGAGGCCTGCGCTCCCACAGTAATCAGCTCATGTTCCAATCAATAGGTGGTAGTCCGTCTCCTGAATAATTGAACACAAACACTTTCTCAAACGAAGAGAGCAAAGAAGCCATGAAAATTATATAAACCTCAGTACTACTATAATAGAGGACATTTAATTTAAGGGTCAAACCATTAGATGAAATTCGTATGAGCTTAAAACTATTTGAAAAAGCTTGTGCAAACTTGTTCAGCTATTTCTTTGTCTTTTAAGCTTTGTTTTTTCACGTATTGATTAGTATGTGGGAATGCAAGGATATTGCATAAGTGTGTGTGTGTGTGTGAGTGTGTGTTTCTGGAAAGATTTTTCAGGATTCATTGGTGAATAAAAGCAATAACCAAATTATAAATCTTTAGAATGGTACAAGTTACATAAACAGCTGTATTTCCTCATGAAATGATGTTTAACTGAAGACTGGATTAATGGCTGCTCAAAAAAAAGAAAAATAAAATAAAATAAAATAAATCAGCTTTGAAATCTTATGAAGTCATGTGTAACAGAAGACTGGAATTATGGCTGCTGTTAAAAAAATACAATAAAATAAAATAAATCAGATTTGCCATGAAATTTCATGAAATCATGTGTAACTAAAGACTGTATTAATGGCTGCTCAAAAAAATAAAACAAAATAAAATACATTTTCTTGAATGAATAAAACAGCATTTATTTGAAATAGAAATTGAATAGAAGCGGTCAATTTTTAATCAACTTAATGAGTCACTGGTGAATAAAAGCAATAACAAAATTATAAATCTTTAGAACGGTACAAGTTACATAAACATCTGTCTTTCCTCATGAAATGATGTGTAACTGAAGACTGGATTAATGGCTGCTCAAAAAAAATAAAAAAAATAAAATAAAATAAAATAAAATAAATCAGAATCAGCTTTGCCATGAAATCTCATGAAGTCATGTGTAACTGAAGACTGGAATAATGGCTGCTGTTAAAAAAAAAGAATAATAATAAAATAAAATAATATACAATCAGATTTGCAATGAAATTTCATGAAATCATGTGTAACTAAAGACTGTATTAATGGCTGCTCACAAAATAAAATAAAATATTTTTTTTTTTCTTGGATGAATAAAACAGCATTTATTTGAAATAGAAATTGAATAGAAGCAGTCAATTTTAATCAACTTAACAGGTCATTGGTGAATAAAAGCAAAATGATTGAACGGTACAAATTACATAAACAGCTGTCTTTCCTCAACCTGGATGCGGATGCTTAAAAGCTAAAAGCACTATTAGATGGAGTATAAACAAATGCAAAAATAGAAATGTCCTATTCCATGGCATATGGCCTGGTATGTCGCCTGATACGACCGTATGGTTGAACAGCGCTGTGAGGCGGTGCCATTTTATCACACCTCAGATGGGGCAAAGCAGCCACCTCTCTCTGGCAAACCCACAGGGCATCATTTACACCGCCGAACGTGGTAAGAAGGGGATGTCTGCCACTCTCAGAGTCACACACACAAAGTAAGACAATCACAATTAAACATCCCTAGCAAGTGTCACAGTACAGACACTCTGTAAACAACCACTGCTAATTAGCAGCTTGTATAACTCCTGATTAAATGCTAAATGTAGATCTGTGTGAGCTTTATATACGTGATGTGCATATAGAAATGCATTAGCACTAACATTGGATATATGTGTATAATTAGTTGTTGGTTTGCATATTTGGGCCTGTATTAAGCCAGCATGCATGCGTGCAGTACAAAGGAATTGCTAAAGCTGAAAACAGCTACTGTCACTAGGGACTCTTTGATGCCTCTACTTGCCTTATCTCCATTCATACTAATAGGGCTAAACACAGCAGATGGGAAAGCAGTGGCACCTTAGGAGAAAAGAAGAAGAAGAAAGGGGGTGGGGGGGGGGTGTATAGGTGATAAAGAGTGTGAAGGTAAAAAAAAAAAACACTGTAAATGAGTGTGGATGTCCTAATAAAAATGCATAGAAATTTGTGTGAAGGTTAGGATGTTATTAGTTATTATAAAAATAAAGGCAGAGACATTATAAAGGTGATGAGATAGATTATGGAGCCTCATAGAAAAAATATATACATTACCAGTCAACATTTTTAATGTTAAAGTCTCACCAAGCCTGTATTTATTTGATTCAATTAACAGCAAGAACAGTAAAATTTGAATTATTTTTACTATTTAAAATAACTTTTTTTTTTTTTTAACCCCTTAGCTGTTCTAATTTTGACAAACTATACATTGTTGGAAAGGTCTAAGACTCCTAAATAGACATTTGACTAGGGATGCACCGAAATGAAAATTCTTGGCCGAAACCGAAAACCGAAAAAGAGGAAACCAAGGCCGAAAACCGAATACCGAAAGAAATTATGCCAATTATTAGTACCATTGCATTTATGGCTATGACTGTGTACTAACTTTACTAAAATCAAGGCATTCCAATTGCATAAATTAATATTAAAGTTTCAAAGAATAAATCAATTACAAATTATGCAAATATTTATTTAGCACATTGCAACAATGCACAGTATTAAAAAAAAAAATATCAAACTAAACAGTTTGACCTTGACCCCACTCATGTGTACATTAAATAATATTGTACTGGCCTACTTTATTTAATTATCCATGTACTAAATTCCTTATCCTTTTTGTAAGAGTAGTCTTGTTTATGGGCATGTGACTTGCGTGTACAGAGCGCTGACGTTCAGTTTACTTTCGGTTTAATGCGCGTGAATAAGGAGCTAAGAACCGCGCAAGAATCGCGTTTTTAAGGTGGAACGGATAACGTCAATAAGAAGCTGTGAATAAGAAGCTGGATTCAGCCTTCACGCATATGTTTAGCGCCATTTTATCTCATCATATGTGAATATTTATGTTTACTATATGGACGAATTCTGATTGTATTTGTTTGTTTCAGCCTAAACCACCTCGGTGGTCCTAATGACTGCAGTGCTGGATAATATAACGTTAATGCTCATACTTCCTTAACGTTAGTTGTTTAAAAAGGATCTAACTCACAGAAAACGAGCAAAGAACATTTGTTAGAGAACATCACTAGCTTTGTCTAGCGTGAGTTTATGCACTTTAAAAAACACTCGCGTTATAATCAGTAAAGCTAAATGCACTATATGATGAATAAATCTCTTACCCCTTATTTTCACTGTGCGCGTCTGCGGCACGTTACAGCTCCGACGCCCCGCGGCAAGTTTCTGAAGCATCCTAGAAGCGGTTCTCTGCGCTGCTTAACTAAACAAGCGCCTAGTCCATTTTTGATGGATAATAATAATAATCGTCTTGCTTTCGTCGCAGGCATCAGTAACAGAAGATATCTTTGACTATCGTCGATACACCATAACATCCTGTTTCGGTGACAAAAGGCTTTCGGCCGAAAACCGAAAATGCACTTTTGGTCCATTTTTGGCCGAAAATTTTCGGTGGCCGAATATTCGGTGCATCCCTACATTTGACAATTTTTTGTGTTACAAATTATGTAGGAAAAATAATTAGTGACAAGAGTACACCTCAAAAATCTATTTCATAACAGGAATTCCGACCATTGCCACAAAAAGACTTACTTTGTCTATCACGCTTTGGAAATCATTAGAAAGTATATATCAGTTAAAAAACTTAAAATCTCAGAATTCATTATTTGAAAACCATTTTAAAATCAGACATTGCACTACCATGGAAAATGTACATCAAAATCATATTGCAAAATGTTTTTTTTAAGCATCATTACTCCAGTCACATTATCCTTCAGAAATCATTCTAATATTAGTTTGCTATTATTATTATTATTATTATTATTATTATGTTGAAAACAGCTGAGTAGACTTTTTCAGCTCTCTTTGATGAATAGAAAGTTCAGAAGAATAGCATTTATCTGAAATAGAAATCTTTTGTAACATTCTAAATGTCTTTATCATTACTTTCGATGATTTAAAGCATCTTTGCTAAATAAATGTATTCATTTCTAGAAATGCTGATTTTTGCATCTTTCTATTTAACAAAGAATCCTGAAAAAATGCTCTTAACCTGTTTTAAATAATAATAATAATAATAATAATAATAAATGCTTCTTGAACAGCAAATCAGCATATTAGAATGATTTCTGAAGGATCATGTGACTGTTAGATTGGAGTAATGATGCTGAAAATGTATCTTTGATCACAGGAATAAATTACATTTTTAAAAATGTTCAAATAGAAAGCAGTTATTTTAAATAGTTAAATTATTAAATTATTTCACAATATTGCTGCTTTTGCTGTATTTTGAAACAAATAAATGCAGGCTTGGTGAGCAGAAGAGACTTCTTTAAAAACATTAAAAAACTTACTGTTCAAAAACTTTTTAATAAAGTGTATATACAGATAAATAAATACAAAATCATAACCCTTTAATTGTAAGAATGATAATTCTGCCTTTAATTTAAACATATCTAATCTAACTGCCTTTTTGAAAGAGTCAAAGTTTATTCGCTGTAGTATATATACACATTAGCTGAACCAGTATGATTTTTTTTTTTTTTTTGCGTTGTTTGATATACAGAATCTTTATGATGCCATAGTTCTCAGATTTTACTGCTGACCTGAATTATGTATTACTCAGTACATAACTGCATAAATACATTGTAACAAAGATCCCTAAAACTAAACTGTAAACAAATTTGGTGTAGGAACAATTTTAACTCAGAAGTTGCTAGTAAATTTTAAAGGGGTCATTAAAAATGTCCTTGATCTTTTGACATATAAGAGGTCATTTTACTATAAAAAACATCCTGTAAGTTTCAGAACTCAAAGCTTAACACTAGTCAGGAAACTGCTTATATTGAAGCCAATCTGTCAAAACAACAGGTTGTGGAATGTGCCACTTTATGATGTAATAGTGTGTCTAAATTCTACCTCCACAGAAAAAGATCAACACCTGCTTCTACATCACTGCCTGTTTAACCTCGCCCACTGATTCACGCATGTAATGTAAATAATGAGAGGAACACGTCTAAATGGCCCATTCACACCAAGAACGATAACGATAACTATAAATACAACGATAATCATATTTGCATTCACACCAGAGAACAATAACTGTTTCCATTGCATTTACATGACTTCAACCAGTAGATGTCCTCAGCACGCACCTTCAAATGAGGCAAGACAAAGTTGTCCAACCCTGCGCTGAATTCCTGAGGTAATTTCATGTTTTATGTTGTCAGTGTTTTATCGTTTATCAGCTGTATAAAAAAAAAACTCTGGAAGTGATACCAACGATATCGCTGCCCTGTTTCATTACCGTTATAGTTGTAGTGTGAACTAAATTTCAAACAATTTTTAGAACGTTATCTTTATAGTTATCGTTATCGTTCTTGGTGTGAACAGGCTTTAAATCATGTTTAAAAGTTTAAATCACAACAGCTATAAAGAATGTAGGCTGTCAAACATACACAACTGTTAGCCAATCATAGCAGTGGGTGTTTACTTTCGAGTCTACAATCTGCCACACCTATTCAAACAGAGCCTTCTGATGAGAACTGCCAAAACATGATGTGTGTGTTTGTTTATTGTGGACTGTTGATTATGTGTTGACTGCCTAAAGCAGAATTTTTCCAACCCTGTTTTTCTACCTTTTATCTGGGTGATAACATACAGTGTTGGTGCTTTTGAAAAATATCTATAAGTGTACATGAACAGGGCATGAAAAATTAACAGTCAGTGATGGCAAATAGACATTGGTATACACTTAAATGAGCACTGCAAGGATTCATTAACTGTTCACAAATGACAGAAAAGACTTTTACATTGTAAAAATGTCTATTTTAAATAAACACAGTCCTTTCGAAATACTATTTCTATTCATCAAGAGTCCTTGTATCACACTCTCTACAAAAATAAGAACACTGATAATAATAATAAATGTTACTTAAGCACCAAATCGACATCTAAGAATACACTATAATAAAATTATATTAAAATGTAAAAATAGCTGCACTTACTAATATGATATTATATCATTTAATAATAACTTATCAACCCCAAACATTTAAAAGATCTTTATCTTCATTTATGCATGTGTTATGTGTTTGTAATCGACTATAGGAGGTGTGTTTAATATATTCCTCAGTCGCCTCTTATTTTTGTCATTTTTTTCTGCCATGTTTATTATCGTTGATGTGTGCATCTTATAACATGTTCAAATGTCCCATGCCGCTGTCTGCTGAATATTAAAACAAAGAATTAGCAAGAGCCTTTATTGAAATATGCATGAACACAGTTGTGCCAGGCTTAATGATGTGTCTGAATTAGCAGGTTGCGGGTCTCATGCAGAGAAGGCGGATCTGAGAGGCTGGGTGAGGAAGACAGTGTGAATGTGAATGAAGGGTGTGGATGAAGAAAGAGAAACAGCCTTTGTGTGAAAAGACTTCATATTGTTTTATAAAACATTTGAGGTTATTGTATATACCAGCATGTCTCAGATGCTAATGGCCATTCGCACAGTGAAGATCTGACTGAATAACAAAACAAAATTATAAAACTTAAAAGCGAGATAAACAGCCGTGTTTGACGTCACACGACTGTTAGAAATGCATTTAGTAACGTTTTATGAATCGTATATTAGAGCTTCTACAATAGCATACCTCTCAGCACCCAGTGAGATGACTAGTTTCCAGCGCAGCACTGATGGTATAATCCATAAACACTTCATGAGAGCTTAAATGTGTGTTAGTGAAGGCAGAAGTCAGCAGCAGATTGGATTATGGAAGGGTGCTGCCTGCAGGTTCATTGCTTTTTTCCCTCCACTGATGACCTACTTTTTCCCTGCCTTATGCATGAATCTTTGTTTATTAGGTATTCGCCTGAGGGGGGGAAATATATCCTGATTTGTTTATTTTACCTATCCATATCATTAAACAGCCCATGAAGAAGGTCTGTAATTGAATGTTTACATCTCGTCTAGACAGTGAGCAAAAAAAAAAAAAAATCAGTATTCAAATAAAGGTAATCACATGAATGCAACACTACCAGATTGAGCAATCCCATGATTATCTACACATGAATGCTTCAGCATAGAAATGGGTCTTTGCTTTATCTTAAGAAAAACAGTCATAATTACAATTCATTTTAATGACCCAAGACCACATCTATTCTATTAACCAGTCTTATAGCATGGGCATATTTGTAGCAATAGCCAAAAATGCAGTGTATTGGTCAAAATTATCACTTTATTAGGATATTAAGTAAAGATCATGTTCCATTAAACTATTTTGTAAATTTCCTGCCTAAATATATCAAAACTTAATCTTTAGTATTGAGAGTAAAATTTTCTCAACACTTAGATTTTTTTGGACCCTCAGATTAGGGGTGTACGATATGACGTTTTTTGATCGTGTACGATTAAAATGTATCCCCGATCTGCTTTTGAAAAAAATATCGTAGTATCGTGCTACAGCCTGCCTCCATCTCAGTATACTGTAAAATACGACATATATTCACTCAGGGACACTGCACTTATTCGCAAAAGTACGTTATTTACAAATGCTTTAGCCTTGCAGGTTAAATAACGTTATTTCGTCTGCGCGCTATTCTAGCATGCACTTCATGAGCGCTAAAGGCCTGTCAAACAGCGCCTGATTACAGGACTAAGCTATCTTTCGCGTCTGATCGCTAATACTGTCGAAAACACACAAGGATTACATATAAACACAGTTGGTTATGTCTAAAGTTAAAGTAAACAGTTCAGAGAAAATTAAAGCGACAGAACTAAATATGCTGCCAAATTGCCAATTGCCATTAAAGGGACAGGTCGCCCAAAAATGTAATCACTCACATGTTGTCCCAAACCTCTATTAATTTTTTCTTCTGCTGAACACAAAAGAAGATATTTTGAGGAATGTAGACAACAGTAGCCGGTCCCCACTGACTTTGATAATTAAATAAAATACTATGGAAGTGGGGACCAGCAACTGCTTGGTTACCCATATTCTACAAAATAAGTTTTATATTTTGTTATCTTGTAAGGCTTTGGTTTTAAAACAGGGAAATTAGCTTGGCTGTACTGCTCAGACAACTGGCAAAATAGTAAAACCAACATGACAAAGAATCGTGATTAAAATCGTGAATCGTGATATTTTTGAAAAAATAAAAATAAAAATAAAAATCATGATATCATATTTTTGCCATATCGCCCACCGCTACCTCAGATTCCATATTTTCCAACAGTTGTATTTTGGCCAAATATTGTCCTATCCCAACAAACCATACATCAATCATCTATTTATTCAGCTTTCAGATTATGTATAAATCTCAATTTCAGAAAATCCCTTATGACTGGTTTTATGTTCCAGGGTCACATATTTATATATTTTTCATGATTCAATAAGGATAATATGTTTCAAGTTATAATAATAAATTTTTTAAAAAAGTGAGCTGGAAATCATTTACGTTGCAAACAGCTGGCAAGAAATCCCTGACATTTTCTCTCCTACTGTTGGAAAATGGACACTGTTATTATTAAAGGACTGTTTGAACAGCAATAATGTAAAAACTGTCAAGCATGACAAGCCAAATGCTTTTTTCTATCTGATTACCTTATCTCTTCTCACAATGCATAAAGCGACGGCCTGCTATCTCTATTATTGGCCCGGGAGTGGGTTTCCGTTCTTTTTTGCATTTATCCGGAACGTTTTTTTTACATTATCGGGATTCGATGACAAACTCTTGCTTGGACAAATTGGTTTTAAAGGGGCCACTGTGACAGTCAGAAAATAACCAGTGTTAATATTTAATGCTGGAGTGTCATTTCAAGTCCTGAAGAGGGAAATAGCTTCTGCGGCCTCAAGTTACAATGGTTCACTGACCCTAATGGAAGTGGCAGACAGGGCAATAAAACAAAGAATATCAAAATGAATAGTCAAGATCACGTTTCAGTATCTCCTCTGGTGAAGCATACAATATCAAATAAATAAATAAATGCATGAAGTACAGTACATACAGTTGCCGCTTTCAAAGACAATATGCTGAATCTTCTAGCATTTTAAAACATATAATAGCATGTCCACAATATGCAAATAAGTCATAATCACCTTGTTTTTGCCTCTCTCTCTCAATCACTGCTATTCTGCGCTCCTGTTTCTAATTAACATCAACGGGTGCAATTATATGGCATTTAATTGCTTAAGGATAGACTGAAATACAATGCATGGGTAAAAGTATGAACTTGTCAGACATTTGATTTCAGAACTAATAGCATTAATCCATCCTTTTGCTGCTCAAACAACAAAAAACTCTTAAATTTCCAGTTAATTTTCTACTGGAACATGAATGCAGGGATTATCTCCCATTCAGACACAAGACAGAATGATGGATGGATGGATGGAACAATGGATGGATGGACGTTCCATAAATAGAATGATAGAACGATAGATAGAACGATAGATAGATAGATAGATAGATAGATAGATAGATAGATAGATAGATAGATAGATAGACATAACAATAGATAGACAGAATGATAGAACGATCGACAGGATGATGATAGGAATGATAAAAAGAACGACAGAACGATAGATAGACTGATCTATTAACAGAAAAAAAAAATAGAGAGAACGATCGATAGGACGATGATAGAACGATAAAAAGAACGATAGAACGATAGATAAAATGACAGATAGAGAACAACAGATACAGCAATAGATAGAATGATAGATAGAGAGAACTATCGATAGAACGATAGATAGATTGATAGATATATAGACAGAACGATCGATAGAATGATGATAGAACGATAAAAAGAATCACAGAATGATAGAAAGACAGATAGAGAGAACGACAGATAGAACGATAGATAGACTGATCTATTAATAGAAAAACAGATAGAGAGAACGATCGATAGGATGATGATTGAATGATAAAAAGAATGACAGAACAAGAGATAGAACGTTCTCTCTATCTATTTTAGAGAGAACGACAGATAGAACATTAGAGGGAACGGTAGAATGATAGATAGAATGACAGAGAGAACTGTCGATAGAACAATAGATGGAACGATAGATAGATAGACAGATAGCTAGATAGATAGCTAGATAGATAGATAGATAGATAGATAGATAGACAACAATAGATAGAATGATAGAATGACAGAACGATCGATAGGATGATGATAGAACGATAAAAAGAACGACAGAACGATAGATAGAATGACAGATAGAGAGAACGACAGATAGAACAATGGATAGAATGATAGAATGACAGATAGAGAGAACTATCGATAGATAGATAGATAGAATGATAGATAGATAGATAGACAGACAGATAGCTAGATAGATAGATAGATAGACAGATAGAATGATAGAATGACAGAACGATCGATAGGATGATGATAGAACGATAAAAAGAACGACAGAACGATAGATAGAATGACAGATAGAGAGAACGACAGACAGAACAATGGATAGAATGATAGAATGACAGATAGAGAGAACTATCGATAGATAGATAGATAGATAGATAGATAGATAGATAGATAGATAGATAGATAGATAGATAGATAGATAGATGATAGGTAGATATGAATTTGCTTCAAGACATTTCAGTCATGATTCATACTCATCAGTGGTGTATTTTACTTCAGCTAGAGTTGGTGAAATGGAGAGGAGGTGGTGCACTGTCATGAACATGTCAGAATTGCAGTGACTGGATGCAATTTATGGTAAAAGCCTCAATGAGATGTGTTCAACTGTACAGCATCCCAAGATCAAAGAGCTGAGAGAGAGCAGGAGAGGAGAGAAGAGAGAGAGACTGAATCCCAGCTCCCCTCTGAGGTTTAAAACACACTCATAGTGCACTCATAGTGAGTTGTGTGCATATG
Source organism: Cirrhinus molitorella (assembly GCA_033026305.1). NCBI lineage: Eukaryota > Metazoa > Chordata > Actinopteri > Cypriniformes > Cyprinidae > Cirrhinus > Cirrhinus molitorella. Next base: position 7,084,471 of record CM065131.1, read on the forward strand.
GACATAAGGTGCTAACTGGGTGATAATTCAATTCTAGTGATGTATTTTTCATTGCTTTTGGGAACTTGTGGGGTCTATACTTAGATTACTCCTGAGACCACATATGTCAGAGCGCAACAAAACATTCAAATTAGATTTTTCATCACATGCAAAGAACCAACCAACACTCTGCAAATGAATGAATGAATGGTCCTAAATGGTAGATATTTTTGCCATTGCCCATAGCTTTGGGTAAAATCATTTCCAAAAACAACATCCCATAAAATCTTGACTGCAAGGAATCAAAACAACCAAGCACATTCTTCTTACATAAATAGAGTTTTAGCGAAACCTCAAACCACACTCACACATTTAGTTTGGCTAGTTTTAGGTCTATACCCAATCACTCAAGCAAACCAGAATTACACACAATGCATTAATCGCTCCTCAGAGATGATGGTCACACTTAGAGGGGGCTGGGAATAAGTGAGGGAGCTAGCGGTTTAATTTCAGCCAGAGATGAATGACAGCTTAGCAAAGCTCACATACACCCACCCCCAATATCCCACTCACATCTAGAAACCATGAGACCTGCATAAAAGACCCTTCAATATTTGCTAAAAATCGTAATGCTATAATCATTCATATTACTACTTTATATACTGCAATAAAAACTGGTATCCTAACCAATTCTACAACGGCTTCACTTTAGGAAGACCATCAAACGAGCTGCAGAGGCTTTCTCACAGAGCTGACATTTCCTTTGACCTCTCAGAGCAAAGTCACGTGGGTATACAACGGATAAACCAGTGTACAGGGGGACAAATAAGGGAAGCCACACATTAAACAGTACAATGCCTCCACAAAAGGACAGAAATTATGAGTCAACCTGAAGAATAGCTTTTGTTACCATTCAGGCAGCTGCTTAACTGGATCAGAAGAGTTAAATGTCGTTTTCAGGCTTAAAGAAGTGCAATCAACAACAAATGAATCAGACACTTCAGTTAGAATCTGAAGGAGATAAGAGGAGGGCAATAAGTTGGGCAGTGTTTCAACAGTCAATGTGAAGTACTTAGTACGCCAGCAATAAAAACACAGGAAATAATGGGCACTACTCAAGAGCCAGCTGTGTACCTCATATAAACAAACACACACACACGAAACAAAAAGCATTCATTCACAATCATTTAAAATACTTCTAGAAAACAGTCTTTTTAAATCCTTAAAGGGATAGTTCATCCAAAAATGAAAATTACCCCATGATTTATTCATCCTCAAGCCATTATAGGTGTATATGACTTTCTTCTTCTTTTAGACAAATACAATCAGAGTTATATTAAAAAAATGTCCTGGCTCCTCCAAGGTGTATAAAAGCAGTAAATGGTTGTTGAGATTTTGAAGCAGGGTTAATAAAGGCCTTCTGAAGTGAATCGATGCATTTGTGTAAAAAAAATAGTCATATTTAAAACGTCATAAACATCTTTAGCTTCCGCAAATTGTTGTACGCAGGGTGTGATTTGTCGGGGGGATGGGGTGGGATTTTCCCACCTCTGGTCTATGTATCCCTGCCTCTGCTGAATTATTATAGAAACACCCCACAAACCGGCTCCTAAGTCCATTTCTGAATGAAATGATTCGCCATATGCACTTTAAAGTCCTGTTCTGAATCAAATGATTCGCGAACCGCGCTTTAAAGTCTGATTGTGAATCAAATGATTCGCCATACGCACTATAAAGTCCCTTTTTGAATCAAATGATGCACGATACACACTTTAAAGTCCGGTTCTGAATCAAATGATTCGCGATTCACGCTTTAAAGTCCGGTTCTGAATCAAATTATTCACAATACGTGCTTTAAAGCCTGGTTCTGAATCGAATGATTGGCCATACGCACTTTGAAGTGCTGTTTTGAAAAATGATTTTCAATATGCAATTTAAAGTCCCGTTCTGAATCAAATGATTCATGATACGCACTTAAAAGTCCCTTTTTGAATCAAATGATTCATGATACGCACTTTAAAGCCTGGTTCTGAATCAAATGATTCGCCATACGCACTTTGAAGTCCCGTTTTGAAAAATGATTCACAATACGCACTCTAAAGTCCCGTTCTATATCAAATGATTTGTGATCTGCGTTTTAAAGTCCGGTTCTGAATCAAATGATTTGCGATACGTGCTTTGATGTCCTGTTTTAAATCAAATGATTCGCCATACGCACGTTGAAGTCCCGTTTTGAAAAATGATTTGTGATACGCGCTTTAAAGTCCCGTTCTGAAAAGATTCGCGTTCCACGCTTTAAACTCCGGTTCTAAATCAAATGATTCGCGTTCCACGCTTTAAAGTCCGGTTCTGAAATGACTCGCGGTATGAGCTTTAAAGTGCCGTTCTGAAATGACTCGCGTTCCACGCTATAAAGTCCGGTTCTGAATCAAAAATGATTTGCGATACAAGCTTTGATGTCCCGTTTTACATCAAATGATTCTCGTTACGTGCTTTGATGTCCCGCTCTGAATCAAATGATTCACAATCCGACTGGAGTGCTTCGAAACAGTGAATCATTTTGCGACGCAGTGGTTTACTGGTTCAGTGTTTCAAAAAGCTCTGTTGATAGGCTACTGTGAACTTTGCTTTCTTTCTCTATAATCATTTATTTGTTGTTTGAAATGAAATCGTTACAATTAATAGGTCTAACTTACAATGCTTTTATTAAATTGTGCTCACGTTAGACACAGTTTCCGTCATGACATGACACTCATTATGTGGTACTTGCCTAAAAAGATAGGTGTGTGTTGTTAACAATTTAGGTTACTTAGGCTATAGCCTTACTGTAGTTGGGTCAACCTCCACCTATGGAGAGAGATAAAAAAGTTTTCAAAAGCATCCCCCTCTGCTTTTTCCACAAATCGCACCCTGGTCGTACGCATGTTCGTAAGTGCCATTACAGCAGATGAGGTAAGCAAATTTTTATTTTATTTTTTTAAATAAAAAACCTGCATAACCTACTACTAGAGTTGCATGGAATAGACTGTGCCATTCACCAAAAGAAAGATCCTTCTCACAAAGATCATTTCAACACAGACTCTCACTTGCACACACATAAAAAGGAAATTCTAAACTGCGTCTCTAGCAGGACACCTGCTGTTCCAGTCAGACTATGGGATGGTGAATGTGGTGGGAAGAAACAGGGATCACCTTTTCTCTGCCTTCTGAGTTCTGCTGATCCTGCACAGTTTTTTTTTCATGGCTCTTTTTGCTTATTTCCCTTTTTAATGAGGCTGAACTTCAAAGGACAGAAATGGATGGCTGATTGAGCTACGATTGTCTGATGTTTTTGTTTTGTTTTATGTTTGTTTGATTTTTATCTTTAAAATTGGCTTTTAGATTCTCCACGGTACACTTCTCTGACAATGAGAGATCTGATGTAGTATGTAGACATGTAGACTTCATTTTTCTTGGGCTGTCCGTGCTGTTCCATTAAAATGAAGGACAGCTGGAATTGTAGTCGGTGGCATGGAGAGAACCGAAGGCGAAAAGAAGGGCTGTGTTATTGTGTCCCACTGTAATGAGAGCGGCGAACACTTCATCACTCACGCACCGACTCTCCCGCCGCACTGGATGATGGGTGTTTAGTGAGCGCGCTCCACTTCTCTCTGCTGATTGCTCCCTCTATGTACAAAACATTTATAACAAGCTTCTTTATTATTTTGTCCATGTTCTGTCGAGAATGGTTCTGAATGAAATAGCGTTACAACCCCATCAATGCGAATTTAACCATCCGTATTACACCACAATGTTCTTTTCCAACAAATGTGTCCATAACTGGCTGACCTAAATCTTGTTTTGAAGTGCTTCCATTATTTATTTATTTGTTTGTTAGTTGCAAAATGCAGTACATGTCATATTTTTTTTTTATTAAAGCATAAATAAATAAATGAAAATAGCCTCTTACAAAATTAATAGTACATAAGTGTGTTTGTGTATATAATGTTACACTGTTATTTTAAATGTATGTACTAAAAATAAAATCACCCATTTATTTCAGTCTTATCTATGGAAGTCCATTTTTGCCACTGAATAATAAGGTATGACCTTTTTTCTTAGAATTGTGAAATACAAACTCATAATTTGAGTTTGTATCTCACAATTACGAGTTTATATATTGCTATTTTTACTTTTTTTCATCCAATTCTGTCTTTTTTCTTTTTTGAGAATCTCACAATTCTGACTTAATAACTTGCAATTGCTTGTTATGTCAGAATTGCAAGACATTTCTCAGAATTGTTACTTTTTTTTAAAAAAGTCACAATTGTGAGATATAAACTTGCGATTCTGAAAAAAGTCAGAATTTATCGTATATATCGCGCAATTATGACTTTATTTCTCAGAATTTCAAGTTTATTTCTCACTATTTTGACTTTATATATAATGCAATTCTGAGAATAAAGAGAAAAGGTGTTAGAATTGTACGTTTGTCTTGCAATTCTGACTTTATAACTCAAAATTGTACGTTTATATAAAAAAAGTTCTGAGAAAAAAGTCACAAATGCGATATAAACTCGCAATTCTGAGAAAAAAAGTCAGAATTGAACGTTTATATCTCCCATTTCTGACTTTATTTCTCAGAACTTTTTTCAAAATTGCGACAATTTCTAAGAATTGTGAGTTTATTTCTCAGAGGTGCAAGTTTGTCTCACATTTCTGACTTTATAACTTGCAATTGCGAATTTATATAACGCAATTCAGAGAAAAAAAAGTCAGAATTGCAAGTTTATGTCTCGCAATTCTGACTTCATAACTCGCAATTGTGAGTTTATATAACGCATTTCTGAGAGAAGTCACAATTGCGAGATATAACGTCTGAATTTCTCACAATCGCAAATTCATATCTCGCAGTTCTGACTTTATAACTCGCAATTGCGAGTTCATATCACACAATTTTGAGAAAAATAGATTCGCAAGTTTATATCTGACAATTCTGACTTTATAACTCGCAACTTTTATAACTCAAGTTTATATAATGCAATTCTGTCAAAAAAAGTCAGAATTGTGAGTAAATATTTCAAATTTGTGACTTTATTTCTCTGAATTGTGACTTTTTTCAGAATTGCGACTTTATGCCTCACAATTCTGACTTTCTAACTCGCAATTCGAGTTTATATCACGCAATTCTAAGAAGTAAAAATCTGAATTGTGAGATGTAAATTGGAGAGAAAAAAGTCTTAATTATAAGATAAAAAGTCGCAATTACCTTTTTTTCTATTCAGTGGCAAAAGCGTTCTATCAATGCCCTGTTTTCTATTACATGTGTCAGGTTGCCTCATTTGGGGCTAACAAACACTAATCAGTAACTCATCTTATACTTCTCCCTTTTAATGTTAGACACTTATGCTCACAGAACAACTCAATCACAGCTGACAGCAAATAGCACATGTCATGTCAGCCAGCACATGTATGTGTAACTCCCCATCATATACATGAATCACCTCAATCCAACATTCCAGTCATTCTGTGCCTCATTACAACCTTTAAATTTGTCTGGCCTACAGCTGGCAGGGGACACTATGTAGTGTGACTTGCATCTTTCACACACAAAACACTTCCTGAATGCTGATGATCAGATCTGGAGAGACCCATCCAGTGCTGCTCTTGAGGAAATGCGGAGGGAGTGGAACTCAACAACAACACAGTTGAGCAATCAAGCTCCTGAATGGACTGAAGCCAACTCGCTGCATGCCATGACTGATTATACTTGTGAGATAAAGAGCTTGATAGCAAATTCACTCAGCAAATGTAATTCAATGACAACAAATGTCTGACATTTCAGTGTGTAATGATAAATCTCATCGACTGATCTATGAAAGAACGCAAAGTCAAAGTGACACCTGAATGCCTTTTTGTTCAAAGAGCATGAGCGAAAATAATGCAAAACAGTTGCCTCTGTCATATTTGCCTGATAACAAACTACAACACTTTAAAGATAAAAGCACTGTACAGACCATGGTGATTTTCCATTTACCAACCCTGACCGTAAACAATCAACTCGGATATAACTTTACACAAGAATGGACGGCTGAGCTGAACAACCTTGATAGATGGATGTCAACATCAATTTGTATACATATGCCTTGCATTTCCCTATTTGTCAGAACACAACATCAGATTCCATTAAACCCCTTCCATCGCCTCGTTGACAACTGACACCGAAACACGTCTCAGTTCAGTAGTTTCTTGGAAACTTTTCCAGACAACATCTGCAGCAAAACAACATCCAATATGGAATAGAGGGTGACTGCAGAAGGACTGGTGGGGAAATGAAGTGGAAAGGCAGATGTCTGCAGAGGACAGCAAAAAAGAAGGGGCTGAATGAGACAGATGGAGAAGGTGCATGGCACTGCCATCCAAAGGCACTGGCTACACATCTAACAGAGTTATTAGCAAGATCGTGGCTCAGACTATAATCAGTCCTGTGACACACTTTTTGCTCAGATTCACTGAAAATGTGTTAAAGAGAATATCGGATGCCCATTTTCTACAAGTTGGTATGATTCTTTAGGGTCTTTGTGAAATGTCTGCCAAATAGTATGGTTAAAATTCCTCAATGGTCATATAAAACAACACCCTTTTTACCTCATCAAAAACAGCTCTGTTCACAGCTACCTGTTTCGATGCATGTTTCTAGCCGGGTTTCCATTATAGATTAGCGCAAAACTTTTGCAATATTTTATAAATGTCAATAAAATCATATTGCGACTTGATGTTGTTTCCATTAACTTATCATTTGCAACTAAAACTTTATTTTTCCCTTCATGATAAGTCATGGCAACAGCTGTGGGTAGGTTTACATACACCTTGCAGAATCTGCTAAACGTTAATTCTTTTAGCAAAATAAGAGGGATCATACAAAACACATGTTATTTTTTATTTAGTACTAACCTGAATAAGATATTTCACATAAAAGACATTTACATATAGTCCACAAGAGAAAACAATAGCTGAATTTATAAAAATGACCCTGTTCAAAAGTTTACATACCCTTGATTCTTAATACTGTGTTGTTCCCTGAATGATCCACAGCTGTGTTTTTTTTGTTTAGTGATAGTTGTTCATGAATCCCTTGTTTGTCCTGAACAGTTAAACTGCCTGCTGTTCTTCAGAAAAATCCTTCAGGTCCCACAAATTCTTTGGTTTTCCAGCATTTTTGTGTATTTGAACCCTTTCCAACAATGACTGTATGATTTTGTGATCCATCTTTTCACACTGAGGACAACTGAGGGACTCATATGCAACTATTACAGAAGGTTCAAACACTCACTGATGCTCCAGAAAAAAAAACATGCATTAAGAGCTGGAGGTGAAAACTTTTGAACAGAATGAAAATGTGTGCATTTTGCTCATTTTGCCTAAATATCTTATTTGTTTTCATTTAGTATTGCCCTTCAGAGGCTACAGAAGATGTTTCCAAAAAGACAAAATAAGTTACATTTAGGCCAAAACTTTCAAATTTCAAAAGTTTTCACCCCCGGCTCTTAATGCATAGTTTTTACCCTTTAAAATAAGACATTTTCTCAGTTCCAGTGAGGTTTTTTATTGCCTTTGTGGCAGGGCAGTCTCAAAAGAAAAGCACCATTTTACCATCAAAACAACAAAAGCTGTTGCGTAGCAATTCCATCAACCCTCTAAAGTCTTTAAATATCAAATTTGGAATGATACAACAAATACAAATGTTGGAATGTTATAAAACACAAAAGTATCTTCAACCGCAATATCTAGCGATTTGTTGTTCATTGGAGAAATGTGCTGACTAGCCTGTCAGGAACGTAGCGAGGCTCCTTCTCTAGCCTGCAAGCTTGTGTACATTGAAATACAGAACAAAAGAATTTGATGTCAGTGTCACAAATTGGAGAAAACTGGAGAAAGGTGCCCTGTTATGTGCCTGACAGGACGGATTGGGCCGTGCAATTACATAACAGTAGAGACCAATTCTAAAACCTTCAATATCAGCTGTAAAAAGTGCTCCTTTTTTGCTGGTGGAGGCTTTAAAACACTATAAAATGATCTGATGTGCAACTGCTCCATGTTGTGAGTGGAAAACACTCCAGTAAAGCACATTTAACAGGACAATTGTGAGTCATGAATCATCCACGGGCTGCTCTGTGGTGCTGCCACAGCTGTGCATAAGCCATTGGACATTGTAAACAATCCCAAACAGCATCATACACAATACTGTATAACTAGATTATGAGAATATTATGGAAACATCCATGTGTGCCTATGGGAAAAATGATAAATTACATGTACTCAATCCTGTATAGACATAACCATTTCCAGTATTATTATATTGCAATACAAACATGGTATACATTAAGGGCGTAGTTCAATAGGCTATAATTTACAAATCTGCTTGGATGCTCTAAATAATATTTCTGAATAACCTAATCTATAATCCATTGAGAATCTACATATGATTAATGCTGGACTTAGTCTAAAGCCTTGCCATTTAGATTATATAAAATAGTCTCTTTGTCGCACAGAATATGTTTCTATATCCTGCACTTTAAATATGACATCTTTATGTAACTCTTTAGAGACTTATCATTAGATTTAATATGCAATATAAATGACAGAAGTGCAGTGTGTGTGTGTGTGTGTGTGTGTGTGTGTGTGTGTGTCAAAGCATTGGCATGACATACCTAAAGATTAGGAGTTGGTTGGATTACTCTGAAATTGCAATAATTGAACCATTTTGAAACAATAACACACATTTTCTGCCTATTTTCCACCAAATTTACTTGTCAAGACACATTCGTCTCTCATAAGCACTCACATACTGACTGCATTATATGGAGGAGTTTGAATAGTTGATGTAACTGAAGCAATATCATTCTCAATGAAGTATTCTGAACACTTGTAATACTGTCACGAGGCTCCCGAGATCCTTAAGTTGCAGGTATTTTGTTTCAAGTTGTTGGTCTCATGCAATCATTTTACATACATTTACATTAGAGAGCTTCACTTTCAGGACACTTGCAGCCACTGAATACAAAACAAGCAATGAAGCCAACGAGGTAGGCAGTGTGTAATGGTGCATTGTGGGAAAACGGAAGTCTGGGGGCAGTTCCATCAGGGAGTATGGCTGAGTGCTCGCCGTAACTATGATGAATTGAGGGTCCCTGGTAACTCACTTACAGTAAGCCCTGCAGACCCAGCCATGAAAAATGACATGGATAAAATGTTCTCTCCCTCTCCACCAATGTTTGTCTTCTCGCTTTTATTTTCCAGAAAATGATCTATTTTAAGCTTCCAAAAAAAGAGCAAACAGAAGTGTCTCTACTCGGTTATTAAAACATCAGGGGGAAAAAACAAATAACTGATAAGTGATAGGATTTTTTTTTTTTTGAGTAGATTTCACAGAATCTTTGCAGAGATCCATTTGTAGAAACTGCCTAAATTTCATTCCCAGTATTTTGTTGTAGACATGGACTGATTACAGTGGAGTATGTGTCTGCATGAAAATAAATAAATAAAGGAGGTGAAAATAAGAATGAAAGTGTGTGGATGTGAAAATAAAGGTTTTGAGTGGGTGGCAGAATAAGTAGATATTTGAGTGGAGATATGCTAACCTTTCCACATCAGCATACTGCTACTTCTGCCAAAATGTCGAATCCAATTTTTTCCTTTCTTATTTTTTAAAATGATGAAGACTTGGAAAAAAACACCCCTTGAATTGTGTTTTAAAAGTCAAATAGATGTTGTAATTATGCAAGCCTACACAAATGATTTAAAATTTCATGATGATCAAATAGTTCAGAAAGGATTTTATTCAGTTCACATTCAGACTCTACGCTCACACACAAAGTGAAGGGGCACTGCAACACTCAGAATTATCTTGATTGATACAGATTCCAAACGTGCTACAACTTGGCATTCAGTCACAATGCTTTTTGGATTCTAAAAGGTCAAGTCAGATTACGGTTAGCTGATTAGACGGACAGACTCATGCCCAAATGTGTGTGTTCATTTATTACACTCAGCTTTCACATCAGACTCCTAATGGTGTATTTAAACCCTTTCCAGCTATGACTGTATGATTTTGAGATCCATCTTTTCACATTGAGCACAACTGAGAGACTTATATGCAGCTATTACAGAAGGTTTAAATGCTCTCTGATGCTCCAGAATGAAAAATGATGCATTAAGAGCCGGGGGGTGTAAACTTTTGAACAGAATGATAATGTGTACTTTTTTTTTAATCTTATATATATATATTTATATATTTAATATATATTTAGTACTGCCCTTCAGGAGCTACAGAAAATCCTTACATGTTTCCCAGAAGACAAAATAAGTTAAATTTACCCTAATCTTCAAATTCAAAAAGGTTCTTAATGAATTGTGTGCATCAGTGAGCATTTGAACCTTCTGTAATAGTCCCTCAGTTGTCCTCAGTGTGAAAAGATGGATCTCAAAATCATACAGTCATTGTCTGAAAGGGTTCAAATACACAAAAATGCTGAAAAACTAAAGAATTAGTGGGACCTGCAGGACTTTTTCTGAAGAACAGCAGGCAGTTTAACTATTCAGAACAAACAAGGAACTTATTAACAACTATCACGATCATTCAGGTAACAACACAGTATTAAGGATCAAGTGTATGTACACTTTTGAACAGGTTTTGTTTTTAAATTCAAATATTATTCTAAAATTGTATTCAGGTCAGTACTAAATAAAAAATAACATGCAGTTTGTATGATCCCTCTTATTCTGGTTAAAGAATTTACATTTTGCAGATTCTACAAGGTGTGTGTAAACTTTTGACCTCAACTGTATTATACACATTTGTGTAAGTGTGTGTGTGTGTGTGTGTGTGTGTGTGTGTGTGTGTGTGTGTGTGTGTGTGTGTGTTAATGTATTGTAAGTCAGTATGTGAATATTGTTAATGAAGGAATTCTCATTCATCCATAGGGATTTTTTTTTCTTTTCATTTTTTGTCTGCCACTATAATTACAATCAGACTAAACTTTGAGGTTACCTATCAGAGAGGTACTATTTAGTTTCTGCTACAGTGCCAACTTGCACCGCCCTTGCCAAAAGCTGCAGGTGTTTCATTGTGTGCGAGACAGCGATCATCTGCGCAAATGCGTTTATCCAAGCACACCGTGAAAATTGAGCCCACCACCAAAGAATCAACTAAGATGACAAACAGTCTTTTTGTGCTTGTTTATTCTCCATCTTTCGCGTCCATCTCTACCAGTTTCTTTCCTATTAGTGTCTGTAGCCCAGATCTAGAGCCAGAGCTCAGCTGCTGCATGGCTCAACCTGTCTGCTATTTATATCTCCTTCAGAAAAGTCGCTATGCAATAAAGTATGGCACTGCTCAGCTCAGCTCCTCAGAGACAAGCTTGGCACTCAAGCGTGTGTCTAAGGCATAACATTGTAAGGGATGGGAAAGCGAGCAAGTGACATACACACTGTAACTCAACCCATAATCTCAAACACAACTTTCTTCAATAGGAAATGCATTTGGGTGGGGAAATAAAGACACAAATCGGCTCCTTTCATAGAAGGGCTTTCTATGGGTGGCACTGGACAGGAAGTGTATGACTCAGGTGTTGATTTAAAGCGGTTTAACATAATGAGTGCAATCCCTTTGCACGTTTCGGGAAAGCTAAGCGGCCTATTACAGGAACGTGAGCCGTAGTGAGTAAGACAGGAGAAAAGCAATAGGAACACACCGTGCCATTCCGCTAATGTGTTTAGTGCTGTCATCAGTTACGAGATTATCTGACTAAGTCTGAAATCAAAGGGCAGTTAATTTCCGAAATCATCATCAGTTTCTTTGATGTTACAGACTAAATGCAATGTCTGAGGAATACAAATTTGTCAGTGGACAAAAAAAAGCAGAAGCTGCCACCTCAGCATCTTCTGTCAGAAAACTGCCTTTAGATATGAAAAAAGGGTTTGCGCCACACACCCAGGTAATTACAACCGCTCCCCCACGCACAGGCAGGCAGCAATCCATTCTTAGCAAACTAATGAGGTGCGCGAGTGCAAGCGTGCATGTGTGAGCAAAAGAAAAGGGAAAGAGAGAAGGGGGCAAGTGGAACAAATCACGCTGTCAGTCTGTCTTTTGTCATCTTTTGGCGAGCACTCATCAGGATTCTCCCCTCGCTCTCCAGGACCAAAGAAGAAGAAAAGAGCGAGGGAGCACACAGATGCTAACCTAGAGCAACAAACGGCAGTGGGAGGAGATGACCTAGCGCAAAACTGCTGGGGCTGAGAACAGTGATACGCACAATTAAAGAAGAGAAGCGTTGAAAATAGCAAAAACCATAAGACAGCTAAACAGCCATGTGACAAGGCGGATCATTCCGGGTAGGCGACACTTGTCGGGCAGGTTGTTGTAAGCAGCTGGACCCATACTCAAGTAAAGTACCCAGACAAGCAGCAGCAATTTGGCACTTGATGAATTCGAAAGTGAACTCCATTTCATCCCTCCTCATAATGGTTGCATCTAACTCGGCATGCAAAAATCAGGCTGATGGCTGGGCATAATTACAGCTTGATTGCCTAGGGAATGTTTGCACACTTCCATATGTTTTCCTCCTCTATTTTTCTCCATGATTAGCCATATCAGAGGACACTGAGGAAGCCAAGATGCACATAGATGCATTCTCCCCAGGATCCAATATTCTTGTTGGTGGCGTCTTATGGTATTGAAGTCTGACTGAGTTAAAATGTTTGAATTAACCGCTTGACACTTAGTCTCCTGCCACCGATAGATCCCCTATGTTCTCCCGCATTGACATGTCCTTCCAAGACCCTTTTAACCACAGGGTCAAAGGTTGACCTAAAGAAAAGAACGCTAAAGGAGAAGGTGAAAGGTGCTTAAAGAAGGAAACAGAAGGGTGGACTTTATTGAATAGGGCAGTAAAGGCAGATTCACACATTTTGGATGGGTGGGGTTAATGGGGGAAGGGTCATGCTGGACTCAATAGCTTTCTCCCACATGTACGCCACCACTAGGCACAATGCTGACCAGGGAGAGAGTTCAACCCTGTCGATTAAGATCAGCATGTATGTGTTATTTCAGGCAGCTGTAGGGCAGGGAATGGCCCACATAGAGGCCCTGGAGAGTGACGGTCATGCAGAGGTAAACCGTGGAAGAGAAAGCAATACAGTGTGCAAAAAAAGACTGTTTGCAATAAACTAAAAAATGAAGTTGTGATCCCAATATGGCCTTCACAACAATGGTGTTAAAAAGGCGTACTGTTTACAGTGTAAGATTGGAAGATACAAGGCAATAAACTGGGCCAGACACTTCCCTGGAGTCGTCGAATACAACCCTGAAAACAGGGACATGTAAAAACAAACTGCACTGTCAAATCCTTCAGGACTGAAATAAATTATAGATGATTGACAGCTTGCAGGTTTCCTTCCACTCTTGGAGTCTAAAATTAAAGGTTTCTGCTGTTATGCCTTTCATAAATTCCCCCTTTGAATGTGAAGTGAGCAGCCTTCTGGCGACCCAAATGGTTGCTGATATGTAAACACAGTGGCCATATTTGTTGTTGATGTATTAATTTGTCTGATGTGCAAAGTCATTCTGTAGCCTAGTTTCTATAAAACTGAAGAGGAAAAGTGCTGCCACAGAACAAATTCAGTCTAGTGCCACCCTTCTCCATCTAGGACAATCCAAGGGGAACTACAGAGAATGTTTTTCTTACAATAAACTCTCTGCTGACTGGTGAACATCAGCATCCGTACTGATGCACACTGCCAGGGCCATTTGTCATAGCCACAAAATTTATTGTGCTCTCATCAAAAAACGGATTTGGTCCCATATGAGCCTTGCAGATAGACTAACACTGTTGTACAAGTCTCTTCTCGCTTTGCTGTCCCTACATATCAAAATACCAAAATACTGAGTGAATTATGGAAACCCTCTCAAAGAAAGAACTCAAGAAAAAATGAGAACAACAACAACGGGAGGATATGGATGCTTTCCATGAAAGCTTGAGGTTTGCGTAACTGGCCTTGCTTGGGATTCCGAGGTCAAGCACTTGCCAAACACTCGGGCTCAGTTTTAGGACTATGTATGGGAAATGCAAAAGCGCGACTCTGCTAAATGTAGGTTAACTTGCTTCAGCCAATCTGCTTGTCCTCCCTCACCCCATGTTTAATCTCCTGCACTCAGTCATAGTAGTGGGGGCAGGATACTGCACCACACTACCACGATATTCCAGTACCACTACAACACTACACTAAACAAGCAGATTAAAATAAAGACATACTAGAATAAAAGTAACAGTAACTCTGCCTTGAACCCTCACATCATTGGAGTCAAATAAACAGCAGTGTGCTCTTAAAAGAATCTACACCCGATCCATGCATCTATTGAACACCTAGTTTTCCAGATTGGCACCCCACACATTGATCAGGCTCCTTTTGAGTTAGACCAGAGAGTTCAGAATTCACCATTGATCCTGCTGGATCTCAATCCTGTCCAGCCGTGAAGCTGTGCATTGATCAGCTCCAGCAGGACACCAGTGGCCCCAACTGCACCCTCTTCATTGATCCAGAGATTCTCCATCTATTCCCGCCTGAGACCCCGACCAAACGACCCATCGATCTGTGGCCAGTCCAGAGGAACCATTTCAGCATCTTAGTTCGTCCTACCCCTCCCCATCCCAACCTGCACCCGAAACAGTCTCACCCCCTTTAGCCTTTTCCAACCCCCCACTTTCACTGCCAGTGACGTCCCATACATGACAAATCTGCACCCTGATACTACCCCCCCAAACCTATTAACACTCACTAACAACACTGAGGAAAAGACACCTGCTCTACATTCCACCAATCACATATCTTAACCAGAGCATGACTATGCAGGTACTTCAGACAATACCTCCAATATTCACCTACCAGTATTCACCTGTATTCTCACTACTTATTCACGGCCATTGCAAAGATATTCATGTGATTAATTATTGCACAATCGAACTAATCAACCATGCCTCTTATCTTTGGATGATGTACTATAGGGGCAACACATCTTATAAAAGTGCGGTGGGTTACCAGTGAAACGAAGACCATCCCACACATTCTGAAATATCAAGCACTCTTCAGCAACAGCATATGCTTGAATATTCTCTAACAAGAACTAAGTGCCTAGGTATACCAGCACCAATTAAAAGTAACCTTCAATGAATGTACTTTCACTGGGACAATCTAATTTTGACTCTGGCATGAAGTCAGCATCAATTTCTGTCTTCTGAGCACAACAGAACAGATTCGAAAAAAACAATCAACATTTAAGACTTGTGTTTAGATAAAACAGCCATACCTGTTTGCCAAATGTAGGTTGGTTTTGTGTTAGCAACTGTTTGCGTCTGGACATCCCGAAGCCCAAAAAAGAGCAGAGCTACTCTGAAGAGGGTAGCAAGAACCCCTGCTGAAGTGCCCCCTCTTCCTGCCGCCCTGCTGGCCAGCCCCATGGCTTCAGCCCGGCCAGATAGATCCACACGGCTCAAGTCTGACCAAACAGACCCACACGATCCACACACACTCAGCAGGAGATGTATGCACGAGAAGATGCGGCACAGGGGAAAGTGTGCCTGCTATTGTCCCTCTCACTCTTCTGTACGCGGTTCCTCCAGGAAAGGGTAATCCACTTGTCTCTCTCTTTCTCCACTAACTCCTCTATTTTCCCTCCTTTTATTTCTTCTTCACTGTGTTCTATGGGTCAGTGGAGAAGAATGAGGTCTGGAGTGGAGGAGAAAAAATAAAAAAGCCAGAGGAACAATAGATCCCTCAGCTCAGCGCGCTGCTTGTGCGGCTACTGCGTCCTGGCTCAGCCTGACTGATACAGCACCTCCCATTCCCCCCTCCTCTCTCTCTTTCTCTCGCTCATGCTCACTCATACAGTCTCGCTCTCCTTTACTAATCCAGCATCCACCTGCAATCACTCTCTGTTATCACTTTGCCCTGCTATCAAGGGCTGCGCTATTCTTCACGCAATAGGGAGCCGGGGTAGGTGCCAGGGGCCGAGGTAAAAAGCACGTGCACCATTGTGGAGTGTGTGTTGATTTGGGATTGGTTGCTAGATGCGGAGACAGCAGAGTCACTTGCACCAGCTGGGACTAAAGGCTATAAAGAGATGCAAAGGGAAGATATCGCTGTGAGTGTGAAAGAGAAGCGAGAGAAAGGGAAAAGATAAAGGGAGGGGGGCAGAATCTGGGGATAGTACGAGAGAAGGAGAGAGGAAGGCAAAAAACAACCGAATGAGAGTAGTAAAACCCCTCATGAATATTTAATGTGAGCTCACTCTGACCTTGATGATATTCAAACCATAGAAGGGGTGCAGTGTTATGAGTGTTATGAGATACTGTCTCCACAGTCATTACTGAAACAGACTGGGGAATCACACCTTTCCATAAACGTTAGGAGCCTAGGTCGTCAATCTATTATGACCAAATTCGAGGAACTGTTGTATAAAGAGAATTATAGAGAGATTTAAAAAGATGAACCCTACATATGAATATGCCTACTTTCTTGTGTAAAAAGCACCAAGTCAAATGAGTAGTATGTCAGAAAATGCCGTAATAATGAAACAACAGGAAAATACCCAGATGACTTAAGCTTTCCAACTGCAAATGCATGCTTAAAAAACATATTTATGATATTAAAATGTATTAAAAGCTCAAGAAGCTCTTCATCAAATGCAGTAACTGAATGTTTAACTACATGAACAACAAAATGCTGAAATCTATTTAAAAAAAAAAAAAAAACTCATCTCAACCAGACAATGCAACAAAATCATGTTGGCATACAGTACATGACATATGGAAATTATCAGACTTTTGATGTAAAAAAATAAGCCACACAGAGTAAACTGCCAACGTGCCAGTAAACAACGTGTGCATAATGCTAATGAACAAAAATATAAATAGGCCAGTTGGTACTGTTTACATGAGCATACACATTTTCATCTTAGTAAACATACTTGCTAAATTAAGTAAACACACTAAAACTTTAAACGCTATGTATTTGCTTATTTAAGCTTATGATAATTTACTACAATGCAAAAAAAAAAAAAAGGGTAACTGTATTTTCCTAGACCTTCCTTTCTTTCTCAACAATAGTTCCTAATGTGCAATATGTACTCCCCCCTTATATTCAGTCCTGGATAATGTCCGTTGGAGTCATTTCACAGTGATTAGGGTAATGAAGGACAATGCTCACCCCCTGCTAACCACCAACACAGAGAGCAAACCATGGAACAAATTAGCCAAGCTGTAGCAATAACAGACAGCAAGCACTCTGACCGGCCCCTACCCAATACACACGCACACACCCATTCATATAACCGGGCATGGGGCCAAAATGAAAGCCTATGTATACTTCATATACAATCACAATATATCAGAAGAGGTGTAACGGAATGACTGTGCTGAATACTTGGCCAATGAATGTGAAACATGAAAATAAATACTGGATACTAGATACTGTGCTTATCTTAAATTATGTACAAATAATGCATATATATATCAGTATCACCAGTATCATCATCATCTCAGTATCATCATCTCATTTTTGACAGAGATGGTTTTGCATCTAAACTCTTGTGTAAAATATTATATATATATATATATATATATATATATATACACACATACATACACACACACTGTATATACAGTTTAGGTCAAAAGCTTACACCCCCCTTTCACAATCTGCAAAATGTTAATTATTTTACTAAAATGCATACAAATGCATACAAAATGCTTGCTATTTTTTATTTAGTACTGACCTCAATAAGACATTTCACTGAAAAGATGTTTACATATAGTCCACAAGAGAAAATAATAGTTAATTTATAAAAACGACCCTGTTCAAAAGTTAACATCACCATGATTCTTAATATTGTGTTATTGTGTTGTTACCTGAATGATTTTTTTTTGTGATAGTTGTTCATGAGTCTCTTGTTTGTCCTGAACAGTTAAGCTGTTCTTCAGAAAGATTCTTTAGGTCCTAAAAACATTCTTGTAGCTTCAGAAAATTACAGTTGAACCACTGATGTCACATGGACTATTTTAACAATGTCCCTTACTATCTTTCTGGGCCCTGAACGTAGTGTTTGCTTTGCTGTCTATGCAGGGTCAGAAAGCTCTCAAATTTCATCAAAAATATCTTAATTTTTGTTCCGAAGATGAACAAAGGTCTTACGAGTTTGGAATGACATGAGGGTGTGTAAATAATAACACAATTTTCATTTTTGAGTGAACTATCCCTTTAAATGCTAAATGAAAACCTTACTAATTAACACAGAAATCTTGTGAAAATGACAAAGCTTGGTTCTGAAGGTCAGGTGGGCTGCAGGGGTTGGTGGCTAAGCTTAAGATGGCCAGAAACCAGGGCTGATGTACCTGGACCGGATCCAGATCCTGTAAATACTCAGTTAATTTGTAGGGACAACATGACACCACCATGGGCGGATTTGTCATTTAGCAGGCCTGTTTCATTCAAAGCATTTTACAACAGGATTAAATGGCCTGTTTAAGTGCACAATGGCAATCCTTAAAGTGTTAGTTCACGTAAAAATGAAAATTCTGTCATTAATTACTCACCCCAATGTCATTCCAAACTTACGAAACACAAATGAAGATTTTTTATGAAATCTGAGAGCTTTCTGACCCTGCATAGACAGCAGTGCAACTACCACACTGAAGGCAGAGAAAGGTAATAAGGACGTCCTTAAAATAATCCATGTGACATCAGTGGTTCAACCTTAATTTTATAAAGCTACAAGAATACTTTTTGCGAGCAAAGAAAACAAAAATAACAGCTTTATACACAATTTATTCTCTTCTGTGTCAGTCTTCGACGCACATTCACAAGAGTACCACGAGTACCATGCGTTGTGTGCTCTTGTGAACTTGTAATAATAATATTACTCTCGTAGCTTCATAAAATTAGGTTGTCTATGCAAGCTCTTGGATTTTATCAAAAATATTGTGTTCCAAAGATGAATGAAAGTCTTACAGGTTTGGAACGACATGAGAGTGAGTAATGAAAGACAGAATTTTCATTTTAGCTGAACTGTCTGTTTAATACCTAGCTTTTAGCAAATTTACTGATAGTAGTGAATCCTTTTTAAACTAGTAACCTTAGTGTTGCAGGCCACATAGCTAGCACTATCTTCAAGTAAAGTTAATGATCCTATCCATCCTCTTTCCCAGTTGATGTGACATACACTGAAGAAGCCAAGAGAGAAAGACAGCTCTGATTAGTGACAATCAGCTGGGTGGGATTACAGATACAGCTGGCCTTCTTAAAGAGTCAAAACAGACAGTGCTTAACTCAGTGATAAAACCGTGCTGTCTCATCCATGGACACAAACTCACACATGCAAACATACCACACACACACACACACACATGTCTAAAGCTCAGCATGGGAGACACCGATATCCACCGCTGGTGTACCTTAATACTAGAGCTCAGCTAAAGAGAAGAGGAGGGGGGTAAACGGGGGTGGGGAGGAACAGATTGAGAGGAACAAAGCAAAGCTTTTGAGGGCAAAAGAGTATAGCAAAAACAGGGATAGAAAGGAAGCAGACCAGGGAACGAGACAGATGGGCAGAAAAAAAAAAACAGGGAAATTGAGAATGAAAAAGTGTGTAGGAGAGGCTGTGTTTTTTCTATGCTTTTGTAGAGACGGAGCTTTATAATGAGGAGCGATGTGAGCGTTGTGTGGGGCGTGATGAATGGCAGTACAGGCGTACGGTCTGCCACAGCACTTCCCTCTGATCGTACCTGATTATTGTGTGTAGGAACACGTTCGAGTGAGCGCCTTGTAGAAGATAATTCAGCACCAGCAGGCCTGCACAATTAAGCAAACAAAAGCAAAACACGTTATCATGAAACAGGTGCTTATGCAGAACATGCTTACGGCGCGAACAATGTGTGAGAAATGCATGCTACAATTAGTCTACCTCAGCACAATTACACTCCACGTGGAAACACTAAACATGGAATGATTCACAGAATTACACATAAAATGGATAATGGGCTTATATGGAGATTTTCACAAATAAAGACCAATAATACTTATATTCTGAAGCTGATAACCTACACTACCGGTCAAAAGTTTCTGACATTTTTAATGTTTTAAAAAAAGTCTCTTCTGCTCACCAAGTCTGCATTTATTTGATCCAAAGTACGGCAAAAATTGTAAAAATGTTAAATATTTTTACTGTTTAACCCCTTAATTGTCACCTGTCCCCTCAGTGGGACACCTAAGTTTACTTTACCATTTTACAAATAAATCCTAATCGAATCATGACAAACTATATATTGTTGGAAAGGGCTAAGACTAGATTAGATACCTTACTATTTTTTGTGTTTCAAATTATGTAGGAAAAGTAGATTCATTTATGACATTGCATTACCATAGGAAATGTACGTCAAAATCATGTTACACAAAGTTTTCGTTCATGAATTATAAAAATGTACGTTTGAATACTGCATTTTCACGTCTATGTTTAAAAATGGGAGTGACAGTTAAAGGGTTAAAATAACTGTTTTCTATTTAAATAGTTTTCTATTTAAATAGATCAAAGCTAAATTTTTAGCATCATTACAGTTCTCAGTGTCACATAATCCTTCAGAAATCATTCTAATATGCTGATTTGCTGTTCAATCAACATTTTTGTATTTATTATTATTAATATTTAAAACAGTTAAGTACTTTTTCAGGCTTCTTTGATGAATAGACAGATCCAAAAGCTTTTGTAACATTATACACTATACCATTTAAAAGCGTGGAGTCAGTATAAATGGAAAGAAATTATAGAAAAGTTATTATAAAAGACATTTATAACGTTACAA
This sequence comes from Cirrhinus molitorella, assembly GCA_033026305.1. Lineage (NCBI taxonomy): Eukaryota > Metazoa > Chordata > Actinopteri > Cypriniformes > Cyprinidae > Cirrhinus > Cirrhinus molitorella. The sequence goes on from CM065131.1 coordinate 7,105,338, forward strand.
AAGATTTCTATTTCAGATAAATGCTGTTCTTCTGAACATTCATCAAAGAAACCTGAAAAAAATTTTTTTTGAGCAGCTTTGAATTCACAGGAATAAATTACATATTAAAATAGAAAGCAGTTATTTTAAACAGTAAAAATATTTCTGAATTTTACAGTTTTTTCTGTACTTTGGATTTCTGCTTGGTGAGCAGAAGAGACTTCTTTAAAAACATTAAAAATCTTACTGTTCAAAAACATTTGACTGGTAGTGTATAGTTTATGTTGATATATATAAGATATTAATCTCCATTTTGAATGACTAAAAAACACTCATCTTAAAAATTTTAGATCGCTAGTTTTTATTTTATTTGTTTGTTTGTTGTTTTGTTTTACTAAATCTCAGATGACACTGGAATTTTCATTTAAAAATACCTAATATTTTTTAAACAATTAATTTGAAACTTACTTTATTTTAATATATTTTAATTTCCATGGAATTTTTTTGAGGCTATACTGAACTCATATTGGGTCATATGATAATTTGTCAGATAGATAAAGTTAAGCCCATGAATCATACTACTTGGATGAATAATTGTTTATTCCAATTATTATAAATAAACATAATCATTTACTGAAACATTGGTGACTTTTATCATATTGCTGTTGCCTTCAGCATAAAAGTACACCCGAGTGTACACAACTTTGTTGAAATTCTCCTCAAAACATTAAATACACAGCAATTTACAGCTAGTAAGTTCCCTGAAGCAATGGAGTAATGGAGCGATAGCTCTCTGTGCACCTGCCAGCATTGCCCTGGGCAGCAGTCATCGCGCGGTCACGTGGACGAGCGAGCAGAATAATCGACAACACTAGTCTGCAGTGAAGCCTCATTAAGAGAGAGGACAAAAGAAGTGACGGCGTACTAGTCAGGTGTGAAGTGTCTCCCACAGGACTCTAATGGCCATGTCTTTTCTTCAAGAAGCGAACAGACAGATGCTGTTACTGCAGCTTTACCGGCACCACATACCCACACTGATGCCAAACACCTGCATTTGATAAACACATTACCCACCAACCCCAATACTCTTTATAACTTTATCTACACAACAAAAGCTTATCCTTGGTCATTTCACTGTCTGTCTTGGCCACAGAGCGCCAAATGAGACTATGAGGCTATCAAACATATGACCATGGTGTCACAAGGCTGAACGACGAAGTTGTATACCAGTAAATGTGCTTGACAAAGCCAATATTCCTCATTTAGAGGGAAATGTTTGGTGTGGAGGAGGGTTGCTGCAGTAAACAGCAGTGTTTGAATGCACAGACTGCACATTCTTAATGGACACATTTGCTACTGATGGTTATTAGGGTGATTTCAATGATCACTAGGTAAGAGCCAGTGTATTGGGCAGTGTATAGGTTAACAGTAAGGCGATAAGCAACATTAAGAAAGGCTGATAAAGAAAACAGTCTTATGGACCATTACATTAAAGAGATCTTCACATTGTTGTGGAGACCTACTGTGAGTGTAATGATCAACACAGTATACCAGGGTACCATATCGGTTATATTTTAGATAAATTGATCATTATTTGCCTTATTTTGCCTTTATAATAGAAGCCAGTTTCAGCCACTGGATAAAAAAAAGGTTAATGTGACCTTTCATCTCACAATTCTGACTTTTTTTTTTATTTGAAATATAAACTTACATAATTGTGAAAATATAAAATATAAAAATGATATAAACTCACAATTGTGAATTATAAAGTTAAAATTGCGAGATATAAACTCACAATACTGACTTTTTTCTCAGAATTTGCTTGATATAAACACAATTGTGAGTTATAAAGTTAGAATTGCGAGATATAAACTCACAAAAACTTTTTTTTCAGAATTTGCTTGTTATAAACTCACAATTGTGACTTCTTTCACAGAATTAGCTTTATATAAACTCGCAATTGTCAGTTATAAAGTTAGAATTGCAAGATATAAACTCACAATTCTCACTTTTTTCTCAGAACTGCGTGATAAACTTGCAATTGTGAATTATAAAGTTAGAATTACGAGATATAAACTCACAATTCTGACTTTTTCTCAGAATTGCATGATAAACTTGCAGTTGTGAATTATAAAGTTAGAATTATGAGATATAAACTCACAATTCTGACTTCTTTCTCAGAATTGTATGATAAACTTGCAATTGCGAGTTATAAAGTCAGATTTGCGTGATATAAACTCAATAGCGAGAAATACAGTTTTATCTCGCAATGCTGACTTTTTTCTTCTGAATGTGATATAAACTCACAATTCTGAGAAAAAAAAGTCAATTGCGAGATATAAACTCACAATTCTGAGAAAAAGTCACAATTGAGAGTTTATGTTCTGAATTTATAACTTCGAAATAACTTCAAATTTCAAGTTTATATCAGAATTCGGACTTAATTTCTCCAAATTGAAAGCTTATATCTCACAATTCTCACTTTATAACTCACAATTGCGACTTTAATTCAGTGGCGGAAACGGGCTTCCATACTTTTATCTAATACTCACTTAAAATGTTTATATAAAATGTTTATATATATATATATATATATATATATTATATAAAAAACTGAAAAAATTACTTTGAAACTATTTTCAGTCAGAAACTGCGAGTAAACTTCACAAATAATTACAAAAAACCCACACTGAATTAATGTTAATTTACAACTTTGAAAAATAATTTAATTTTACAGTGCACTAATAATTTAATAACACTGTTAAATGTAATCTTCAGCTCATCTCAAAATGAGCCAAATTTTGTTCATACTGTACATTATAATCTTGTGATATCTAAATTTACTTGTATCATCTAAAAAAGGATTTATTTTATTTTATTTTATTACATTTTATTTAAATATCATAGTATTTTAATAGCAGCCATTTATCAGTTATTGGCCATAACACAAATAATTCTCAATTTATCGTATCGTCTAGAATTGAATTTAAATATCAATGCATCCCTAACATCCATTCATCCATACACGTACAAATTTGTGCCTGTACATGTGAAGTAATTTGGCTTGAAGTCTGCCGCATCCAAATCTAAGTGGAGCAGACAGGTTTGGCACAGAACACTATAGACCCTTTCCAGTGTTTTTGTTTTGGAGAAAGAGCTCAGTGTCTGACTCATTTTTCAAACCTTCCAGAACAGCTGGAGGGGGGCAGAGGGGTGGGGGGACCAACCAGTGAAGTAGGAGGGGCATTGCTTAGCCAAGCTGATCCAATTTAAATATGCAAATGTTATCGGAGTTGGAAGAGGAAATGGGAAGACAAGTGCAGAACAAAAAAGCAAGAACAGAAAAAAACAATATCTAATGCAATTAAACGTTTAGCATTGTTTAGCCTTCAATTAAGGAGATAATTATACGCCTCTACACTTTGGCCAAGCTACAAAAACACATAAGAGGAGTTGGTTGATTCACTCTTCAATTCATCCGTCTCCATTTAAAAGGTACCTGAGGGGATTTGCACCCACAAAACACTGCAAATCTCAGTGGTTGTCTACAAATGATGATGTTATAGTGAAAAAAGGAACATTTTGTCATTACCTCACCCTCATGTCATTACTAATTCTTCTGCAGGACATAAAAGATGATATTTCGATGCTTTTGTTTGTCTTTACATTGAAAGTCAGTGGGGTCCTAAACAAAAGTAGACTCCACTGACAACAACTTTGTTGTATAGGTATCTAAACAATAAAAGTGAGCTGCTCTAGTAAACCTGAGCTGCATAAATCCAACTGCAAGCACACTATGCGTTTTAACGTCAAGACCTGTCAGGTCACAAGTAATACGTCCCAATCCATAAGCTTTAAACAGATTGTTCTGAGCACTTCCTTTATAATAGACCTAAAATCTCCCATAAATGCTAATCCAAGCAGCTCATATCTGTCAGGGCAAATCAAGCCTGAAATGAGTTCAGTCAGCCGCACCCCTGGTTTCCTCAGAATCAGAGTTGAGCTGAACCCTCCACGCTCCCATTGTCTTCCGCCTCACTGAGTCCAAGCATATAACCAGGCTGGGAACAAAGGCATCGAGGGGGAGTCCCCCCAAAACCCCACTTTGCTCAGAATAGAAATGGCAAGGGCGGGGGAGAGTGGGCCAAGCCATCAAACGGGTTTTCCACCCGTTCATCTTTCGAGAGCATAAGGCTGGTCCTCAGGGAGGTGAAACTAAACAAATAAAGGGGCGACTGCTTTAAACCGCACCGTTGTGCATTTCACACAATCAGCTGCAACTCACCCACCTAATGAAATATTTTCGGCCCACCAACACACAATGCAATCTCCATGGAGATTCGTTTTCTTTTGGAAAAATCATCAGGCGGTAAAATGATTATCGGCCATGTGCCAGGTTAATTTCAAACGAGTTTTCGGCTCAAATTGGATGGATATGTAAATTACCCAGGTCAGATATTGACCAGCTTGGAACACAAGAGAATGTGACTTCTGATGTTTTGCAACTAGTCGGGCTGAACTCTTTATTTTTAGTTTATGCGTGTGCGCGTCAGTCTGCGTGTGTTCAATTGATTTGTTCTTTAATGACCTTGTCTACATGATGTAGTGCAGTGGAGTGACTATCTGTCTGGATCAACTGGAGGGGGGGACAGGTGTCTGGACAAACGGTTGAGACTGAGGGGCTCCGCTATGGGAGGGGGGAGGGTCACAGGTACCATCCCTATGGTGGAGGTACAGCGTTTGGGCTGTCAGAATGGGACAAGCGTGCCGCACGTCACAGGAGAGAAAGAGATGGAACATCTGGTGTGGCTTTCCGTCAGTAACCTGCCACTGACATGTTGAGAATCCCACGTGAAGGTGACTTACTATTAACAGGGGGTTTCTTGACACAAGCAAAATACACTATCTGGAGCATTATTTATCACTTAATATAACTGCAAATTGAATAATCTTTTTTGGAGGTCATCCATGACCAATTACAGCGGTGTAATCAATACAATATGTTCTAGACTAGTAACTTCACCAATGAATAATGCATCATAATGACATATAGGGGAGGCTGGGGATGGATGTCGCACTTTTTGCACCACTGAATATTTCTCAGAGTAGAATTATTTGTGGAAATCAATTTCTGTACAGACGTCTTTGTAGTGGCTTCATAAAAAGTGGCTTTTGAATTACTTCCAACGTTATTGCCTAGAAACAAAGGTTAACTAAAAACATGTAGTGTTACTGTAAAACAGCCCTGTTGAGTTAAATAGTAAAGCAGATATGAAATATAAAACAGTAAATAAACAACAACAAAAAAACAATTATAAAATAATATATATATATATATATATATACATATATATATATGTGTGTGTGTGTGTGTGGTTTTCACAAAAAAATTAGGCAGTATATCTATGTTCTACACCAGTGGTTCTCAAACTTTTTACCGTGGCGTACCCCCTGGTGCATTTAACATTCTTCTGAGTACCCCCACTTAGACTTAAGTCACACCTTTTCCATTAAGGGATAAAAATTCCCCCCTTTAAATTGATAGAGGCATCTTAATATTCTATTAAGTGTATTATGTAACCCTGGACTACAAAACCAGTCTTAAGTAGCACGGGTATACCTGTAGCTAAGGCCAAAAATACATTGTATGGTCAAAATGACCAATTTTTCTTTCATGCCAAAAATCATTAGGATATTAATCATGTTCTCTTAAGATATTTTGTAAAATTCCTACTGTAAATATATCAAAACTTAATTTCTGATTAGTAATATGCATTGCTAAGAACTTCATTTTCAACTTTAAAGGTGATTTTCTCAATATTTTGAAAATTCCAGCTTTTCAAACCAGTTGTATCTTGGCCAAATATTGTCCAATATTAATATTAATATTAATAAATTGCCAGTAGGTGGCAGTATGAGCATCTTAATGAGTGAGACGTCAGTATTTCATTCAGTAAGGAAGAAAACGGTCTCTCCGAATCGTTCAAATTCAATCGTCCACTTCTGTTGCGGATTTCGTTGCAACTGTTTTGTTGAAAACATAAACAGTAATGTAAGCTATATTTAAAATGTAAAATCCTCACTTAATACATTTTTGTTTAACTGTTATATAAAATCAAAACTGCGTTCTTGCTCGTATTTTAAACATGAAAAATAATTAACTCGCATAAGACATGTTTCTGTATCGAAATGAGTTTCATCGATCTTTATGTAGCCTACAGTCTGTCAATATTTGTTGCTATTAAGTGCTACAGAGCTAACGTTAACGTTACTTTAAACACGCAATGAACAGCAGCGCGTTTTGCTAAAGCAGTATATTCTGTGGGCATCTTACCGTATGCACGCTGCTGGTGTGGTTACAGTCAGTTTTGACCGCAAGAGGTGAGGTAATTTGATGTAATTTGACTGTTCACGGAACTCACATTTTCCTGTTTTATAATAAAAGCTTGTCAGAAATACATGCTCGGTTTTAATGTTACTTTAAATTGTGGTAGAATTAAATTAATGGCAAAGCTCAGCATTTTGTTCGCGTACCCCCTTCCGCCACCTCACGTACCCCCAGGGGTACGCGTACCCCCGTTTGAGAACCACTGTTCTACACTGATAGATGATGCCAGTCTCTCGGAGGACTTCAGATAATGCCAGCCCTGAAACAACACACATCACTACCAAATTTTACTACTGTAGTTTGATTGCAACATAAAATTATTACTGTTAATAGCATTTGAATGTTCGATTACGTCATTAACTGATCATTACCATACATCTGTGCCATATGTACATCAACTTGGCATAGTCACCACTGTTAAGCTACTACTAAATATATTGTACAAACTTTCATTAGCTGTAAAGTTGCTTTGCCATGATACGTATCTTTGCCATCACATAAATGACATTTTACAATATATTAAAATAGAAAACATTTTAAACTGTAATAATACTTCACAATATAAATGCCAAGTTCTAGAGGTGTGACGAGACACGAGACTGGGTTTGTGAGAATGAGACAAGATTTTGAGGAAAAATCCTCAATTATGAAATATTGTTTATATGTAGGTGCATTTTGATATGAACTTGTACTTTATGAAATTAAACTTCTATTTTAATGAATTATATGCAGTAATAAACATGTAAAATAAAGCTGCATGATTCTGGATAAATTGAAAATCGCAATTTTTTAATAAAATGGAGATCACGATTCTCTCACGATTCTGAAGAAAAAAAGATTAGAAATAACAAAATAACATCATTTACTAGTGGTTCTGACACAATGTCTTTTAAAAAATATATTTGATCAAAAAGAAATCAAGTCAGTTTTTCAAATGATTAATCTCCTGAATGAATGATTCAAAGATAAATATGTTTTTAAACGTGCAGTTGTCGCCACCTGGCAGAAGAGGATAAGCATTACAACACATGCAAGTGTTAAGATACTTTCGTTTGATCGCTACTGTAGACAATAAGTGTTTATACCCAAACTATTAACTTTTATCTCAGTACTGCTGTTATTTAACTGTTTGTAACACAGAAATCATAATGATATGATCATGATCATGATCATAAATGATCAAAATGTGGTTGAAAAGACTGTTTGTGATTTTATGTCACATTCATTTTTGTTCATGCCATCAGGTAGGTTTTGGTGTAGTGGAAATGGTACGTTATTTTAAAACGTCACTCAACAGATATGTCAAGTCAGAACTGCGGTAAGACGTACAAAGCCAACATCACATAAAACATACCATATGTACGTTCATCTGTTCCGAGGAAAAAAACGCTCTCAAATTCGTCATGGCGCTAAGTATTTTGCTTCCCAGAGGTACGTTTTCGTCATGAGATCAAGTCGGATTATATTCACAGCATTAAACTACTTGGCACAAGCTAATTGGTTCATATTGCATACACTGCCAATTAGCTTACTGTTTTACATTTGAATGGTGGTTAGCATTCACCTGAGCAGTTTCAGAGTTCTTCTGAAACCCTCCACCTCCCCAGCTCCACCTGTATAGATCTGCTCTGGGCTATTTTACAGTATGTACAGCATTTGTGCAGGAGCAGTATGTCTTAAATACTCACAGCACCGTATCAGCTTATATATTGGCAGTAGCATGATAGTTGCCATGATAGAATTGTATAGAAATGCAGGCTTGGCAAGCATAAAATAATTTAAACACTCGTATGGCAAATAGCCCCAACCTCCCCTATATAACAGCAAATAATACTACAGTGTTCAAATGTGAGAAACAACCTAAAATGCATGATAAGGTTTGTGACAGTCCAGCTAAAAGCCAGCACACAATGCTGGCTGCTAGGCTTTGATAGAAACCTGCTTGAATAAAACCCACTGGTAAAAATGGCTCGTGTTTTAATGTGTCTTTGTGATGAATTGCACATCCGATTGGGAAGGTCAGTGATTCAGACCCAGAGTAAATGTACCGTACAGAGGTAAAGACATCAGTGACAATGGCCATTTTACTGGTTCTGAAGAAGTGGTTTAATAATGCAGTATGTGTTCATTGAATGAAATGAGTTATTCAGGTGGAGTCGCATATTCATCTCTGTCATCTCTGACAGGCACATGTGGGCTGACTACCGCCCATAAAAAAACAGCAGAGCTCCAGGCAATAGAGATGGGACAACCCTGCAATAACAGCTGGAGAAAGTGCACTTCATGCAAAACAGGACCTGATCATACTGTTAGTGACACACAGTTAAAGTATGAAGACTCATACACCTGCACACAAATATACAAACACACTCACAAGAACTTGTAAGACTTCAAGAACATGATGAAAGTCGTCCTTCATATCCATCTTATGATAATTTACTTAAAAAAACTAAAATAATGTTTTCAGAATGAAGTGTGGCATGGCAAAATCTCCATCTCATGTTCACCTCCAGCTCACCTTTTTTTTTTTACAAAATGAAAATTTTGCCAGTAAGACCCTTATTCCTCATGTAGAACCCTTTGAAGCTGCATTGATGCTGTAATTTGGACCTTCAACCCACTGGCCACCACTGAAGTCCACTATATGGAGAAAAAACCTAGAATGTTTTCCTCAAAAGCCTTAAAGGAATAGTTCACCCAAAAATGAAAATTACCCCATGATTTACTCACCCTTAAGCCATCCTAGGTGTATATGAATACAGACGAATACAGTCGGAGTTTTAAAATTTATCCTGGCTTTTCCAAGCTTTGAAACTCTCTCAAGACTCCCTCGCGAACGCACATACGGCCATTGCCAGAAGTCAGTGATTTGAGTTTATAATTTTAAAAATAGAAATATATTTGTTATAAAAACCCATGGATCCACTTTAGAAGACATGCGTTAACCCCCCGGAGGCATATAGGTTAGTTTTACGACGGATATATGAGCTTTTTGGAGCTTCAAAGTAATAGCCACTATCCACCACCATTATAAAGCTTGAAAGAGCCAGGATAAATTTTAAAACAACTCTGTGTTCGTCTGGAAGAAGAAAGTCATATACACCTAGGATGGCTTGAGAGTGAGTAAATCATGGTGAATTTTTTGGGTGGACTATTCCTTTAATTTCTTTGCAACTGAAGACAGAAATATATGAAAATCTTGGATCACATGGGGGTGAGTATATTATCATGAAATTCTAATTCAGGATTAAACTTCTTCTTTAATGTTCAAAAATGAATAAATTACATGTAAACTGTAATTTTAAAGTATAATATATATATATTGTATTACATTTTTAAATTCTTCACTGTCAAATGTATTGTATATTATTTTATTTCATATTGAATGGTTCAAAAATAGTTGGAATGTAGCCTATAATAGGTGAAAAAAAAACCAGTCAAAGGGGTACATTTTTGGAAATTGAGATATACATTATATATCATATATAAGCTTTCCATTGATGTATGTTATGTTAGAATAGGACAATTTGGCCGAGATACAACTATTTAAAAATCTAGAATCTGAGGGTGCAAAAAATCCAAATATTGAGAAAAATCGCCTTTAAAGTTGTCAAATGAGGTTCTAGCAATGCATATTACTTATAAAAAAATAAGTTTTGATATATTTACAATAGGAAAGTTAAAAAATATCTTCATGGAACATGATCTTTACTTAATAGCCTAATGATTTTTGGCATAAAAGAAAAAGTCAATAATTTTGATCCATACAATGTATTTTTGGCTATTGCTACAAATATACCCCAGCGACTTATGACTGGTTTTGTGGTCCAGGGTCACATTTATAATAACACAACAACAACAACAACAACAACAACAACATCATACAGGTTGACATAAGGAAGAGTAAATTTCCATGAATAAATGTATACTGGCTATACATATTATTACCACCCCAATTATATCAGCTCTGTCTATGCTAAAACATGTGGGCTAGGAGGTCTTCAATTGCTTTCTTATCTCATTCCTCCACACACTGATTGATTAATTTTTAATTTAATAAGCAGCTAAATGAAAAAGTGGCCTGGCGGAACCCTTGAAAAAAATGACTCTCTGCACGCCTCGGTGCTCCAGCAGTGGACAGACCACTTCCTGCTAATTCAATTCCCTCCCACCAAATTAATATTATTAGCAGGCGGTTTTGCAACTAAACACAACGGCCAGCATCCGGTCAGTCAACCCCCACGGGATTCAGCTGACGTTGATTTACACCGACCGCTCGGCATCAGGGGCACAAATCAACAGCTGTGAAATCTCCCCTTTCAACGGCAATCACAGAGAGCTCATTGATTACTGATACAGATCAATGGGATGACAGCGGAAGAGCTGCTAGTGAGAAATGGCTTTTTGCAGACTGGTCTAAAGATTGTTAGCTCTGCCTCTGCTTTATGATATTCGAGACGGAGCTGAGGTAAGCAAATGAACTGACAAACACTGCTTCAGGAAGAAAGCCTGTGAGGTGTGCCAGGATGTAGATAGCAGCTCAAAAAAAAAGAGAACAAACCTTGAATGTTGTGTTATTTAAAGTCTCGGCTATGCTTGAGTGTTTCTTCACTATATATTCTGCACTGTGTGCATTTCAAGTTCACAACTTTTGCTTATTAGTATGTGAGGGTTCTAACTCTTGAAGTGCTGCGTTTCCTAGCAACAGATTCTTGGCTCACCCGACTCGCTGTCAACTGCAAGACTACACGGCCTCTGACAGATGACCTGACTTCACAACACAAAACTCTGTTTGCTGAATGTTCTCCAAGTTTTTTTTCTTCTTTTACTTATTTCAATACGCTGTTATTTTTATACAAAATATATTTATTCCACATCAAACATGGGCCATGAGTGAAACCTCATGTGTGATTAATGTAGAACTCATATGCAAGAATAAAAAAGAGGAACGCGGCTAAGTAGATCACTGCACAGCATGCTAGCGGATTGATAGGGAGGCAGGAAGCCAGCTGAAAAATTCAATTCTCATTAAGAATTTTGTTTGTGATTGAGAGATCAAATGCAGCTAAATAAATGTACTGCCACAAATGCCTGAAGTTATGCTTACTTACATTTTCAATTTTCAATAGCATTTTCAATTTTCAATGCTTCACGACCCAGATTTTTACCTTAAAGGGATAGTTCACCCAAAAATTAATTACTCACTCTCATGTTGTTCCAAACCAGGAAGACCTTCGTTCTTCAGAATACAAATTAAGATATTTTTGATGAAATCCAAGAGCTTTCTGACCATGCATAGACAGCAACAACTGACACATTCAAGGCCCAGAAAGGTAGTAAGAACATTGTTAAAATAGTCCATTTATTCAGCAATTTCTTCTCTTCCCTTTCAGTGTGAAGCAGAGGAATGCACACACATGTGTTGTAATACTGTAGTGGATGTGTTGGAGACTAACATGGAAGAGAAGAAATTGTTGAATAAGGTAAGTATTCTCGTAGCTTTATAACATTACGTTTGAACAACTGTTGTCACATGGACTATTTTATCAATGTCCTTACTACCTTTCTGGGCCTTGAACGTGGTAGTTGTGTTGCTGTATGTACAGGGTCAGAAAGCTCTCACATTTCATCAGAAATATCCTAATTTGTGTTCCAAAGATAAACGTCTTACGGGTTTGGAACGACATGAGGGTGAATAATTGATGTCAAAAAATTTATTTTTAGGTTAACCAAAAATAAGTCCCTTTAAACGTCCATTGGCAACTCAACACGGTAACAAATAGTCTACACTGCACAAAAATATACATAAAATTAACCCTTATACAAAATTTTGAATCACATAGATTCCTATTTAAATTTTTGAATCGCCAGCAAAAATGTAAAAAGTGACGTACTGTAACACATCAAACACATATTGTATTAGCATTAGCACTATTAGCCAACGACAGATACATTTGTGACATGCTACAGAGTTTAATGGATGCTCTGCGTCCTTGACAACAACAAAAGATATGGAAAACTAATATTTTGCTGTCCAAACATGAGCAATTGTATGGCACAGATCTGTGAGAACCAATGGTGGATGATATCTGCTTTGAAAAGACAAATGTCTTGTTTTCAGAAAAAATAAGTCAAAATTAAGTGAGTTTTTGCTTGAAACAAGCTAAATAATCTGCCAATGGGGTAAACAAAATAATCTAGTTTTCTGTTTGAAATAAGATTATTTTGCTCACCCCATTGGCAGATTATTTAGCTTGTTTTAAGGAAAAACTCTGACTTTTTTTTTCTGAAAACAAGACAATAATTTTTACTTGTCTAGAAAATCCTTCTTTTAGAATTATTAGATATTTTGGCTGGAAACAAATGTCTAAAAATTAAAAAAAGACAAAAAATCTAAGTAAGAAAAGCATTTTTTGCAGTGTAGGAGTTTCCCTTCCAGACGCAAAATTTATGGGAGGAGAGTATTAAAATAAATCACGCAATGCGATTTACTAGCGTTTGTGCTCGTCAAATTACTGGCATTTGTGCCATTATTTAAGGCCCAAAAAAAGCATGGCTTAAAGCAGGCTGTAATTTTCACTGCTCTTGGTAGATTGTGCTGGTCATTATGGAAGTGATCTGTCTGTGTCTGTGATTTTAAAAGGATTAGTTCACTTTCAGACCAAAAAATTACAGATAATGTACTCACCCCCTTGTCATCCAAGATGTTCATGTCTTTCTTTCTTCAGTCATAAAGAAATTATGTTCTGTAAGGAAAACATTTCAGGATTTCTCTCCATAAAATGGCGCCCCAAGTTTGAACTTCCAAATGCAGTTTAAATCCAGCTTCAAAGGGCTCTAATCAATCCCTAGATAAACGATCTGCTATTTTTATATTTGACAATTTATATACATCTTAACCTCAAATGCCTGTCTTGTCTTGTCTTTGCAATGCGCATGCGTAGTCTGTGTGATCCAGGGAAATACAGTTAGGGTATGTCGAAAAACTCCCATCTCGTTTTCTTCCCCAACTTCAAAATTGTCATACTGCAGAAATACCAACCTGTGTTTACAAAGTGAACATACAAAGAAGATCAAATGCCCTTTACTAAAAAAAAAAAAAGGTAAAAGCTACATTGTAGGACAATTTTGAAGTTGAAGATGAAAACGGGACTGGAGTTTTTCGACATATCCTAACTGTACTGATGCGGATCACAGAGACGAGACAAGATGAGCATTTGAGTTTAAAAAGTGTATAAATTGTTAATTTGCTTAGTAATAACTGATCGTTTTGCTATATAAGACCCTTCTTCATCAGCTGGGATCGTTTAGAGCCCCTTGAAGCTGGATTTAAACTGCATTTTGAAAGTTCATACTTGGGGGCACCATAGAAGTCCATTATATGGAGAGAAATCTTGAAATGTTTTCCTCTAAAAACATTTTTTTACGACTGAAGAAAGAAAGACATGAACATCTTGGATGACAAGGGTGTAAGTACATTATCTGTAAATTTTTGTTCTGAAAGTGAACTAATCCTTTAATGTGCACACTGTCAGTAAATCACACGCAGCATTTCCCCACCCATCGGTGCTTTTATGGAATTGCGCTCTAACGCTAATTTGCCCTGTTTAGTAAATCTGGGCCTTGTAAATAGTTGTCATTTAGAAGTATAAGCAATACAAGTATAAGCCCTACTCAGTGTTGTTAATACCATTTTGCTGTAAATTGTTTAATTTGAAGTCATCATTATAATTACTGCTCCTTTTGGTAAAGTTAGCATCCTTGCTAAAGTATAATAACAAAATTATTCAACTATTTTTAGTCAGTTCAGTTTTAAAATTCAAATGTTCATTCACATGAAGAACATAATGAAGATGATGTCCAACACAGTGAGAGATGCAACTTGATCAATAAACTCAACTTGTGCGTACAGTGCTTAAAGGGGGGTACAGCTAAAGAACACAAGTTGGCCATATTGGAAAGTGGAGAATATTATTGCTAGTTGCCACTGAAACTCCCTTTTCTTTAATTTCTCCCGTGTAATTTCTTTATTGCCCCCTTTTAAAACAAATATATTAGCTGTAAACGAGAGCACAAGTATGCACTAGTTTTCATCTTCATCACTCTAGAAATACCCTGCCTTCCCTTCCCCCATTTTTGCACCCCCCGCCCCGCTACCCCCCGGAATCTTCCTCAAGTCTGCCAATGAGAGCGCATTGGCAGCATTTTTTCCTAGAGACAGTGCGCTCCATGTCTGGGGTGGTTCCCCTCCTCTGCTCAGTCATGGAGTTCAACACCAATCAGGCAGCAGGCCGCAATGATTCCGCATCGCAGCCTTTCCTGTTTGGCAAAACGCAATATGGGGTTTTTCAGGCTTGTTATCCTCCAGGCATGAGGGGTGCCATGTGACGACATACATACTCTAAAACAATGGAGATTACACTCTGACACGTGCACATTAAAAACAGATTCCAGCTAGGTGGGGGGGGGGGGGGGGGGGAATATGGAGTTTTTCCGATTATGTATTGTACACAGTTTTGTGTGTACCTTGCAATAATACTCCATAAAACAGATCCACTCTTCTCCTAAAGGTTTTCCCAACTGAATGGATATTCTGTGCACGATGAGCTCTAGGGCCGCAATTATGACTCGATTTCTCCATCTCTACAAAAAGCAAAAGCTATCAAAAATCAAGAGCCCCAAGTTGATTCGCTTTATTTATATGGATCTCATATTCTCATCTTGGCTGGAACATTGTTTTCAGATAGAGAGTTACTGTCCGAGCTCAAGGACGAATGTGATCAATAGCACAGCTCCCCAGGCCTTCTCATATTACAGAGCACATGCTACTGATAGTGTGAGACGTCTCTGAATCTAAATGGATCAGGATTAGCTGAAAATCGTCCCTGCTCTGTCAACCGGTGATTCCTTTAGAAGCTTCCCAAGAACACAAATCCACCTCAGCCTAAAAAAGCTTAAAGGGTTAGTTCATCCAAAAATATAAATTCTGTCATTAATTACTCACCCTCATGTTGTTCCAGACAACATGATTAGATTACGTTCTGAATTGTTGAATAAAGTTGTTATTTTAATTTTCTTTGCACACAAAATGTATTCTTGTAGTTTCATAAAATTACAGTTGAACTGCTGATGTCACATGGACTATTTTTTTGATGCCCTTACTACCTTTCTGGCCCTTGAACATGGTAGTTGCGCTGCGGTCTATGCAGGGTTAGAAAGCTCTTGGATTTCATCAAAAAATATCTTAATTTGTGTTCCGAAGATAAACAAAGGTCTTACAGTTTGAAACAACATGGGGGTGAGTAATTAATGACAGAATTTTCATTTTTGACACTGTATTTTCATTTAAAAACTATATTTTCTTAGCTTTGCTACCACCTTTTGTTGAAGAACAAGTGAAACAACTCCTGCTACTGCACATCAGTGTCAGACTTGCTGTGATCTCAAGCCACACGTGGAAGTGCCCCCAATTCAGACATCAAGTGACTTGAGTGAGGCAAATACAATTTCACCCAATTTCACTCTACATCAAATTCAGCCTGAACGGTTTTGACCTTTTATGATGACTGGACCATACGGATGAGACACCACTTTGTGAGGCACCAAGAACCATGGGTTTGGGCTTAAGAGACTGAATTATGTCTCAACGAGAGGAAGTTTTGAAAAATAGAAGAGTTTTGACAGCTGGCTGGAGACTGGCAGGGTTAATAGAAGCTGGTTGTTCCTGCTTGCCGTGAAACAGGGGAAACTGATGTGTTCAGTCGTTGGATTAGAACACATTTCACACTCTAAACAGCTTACGGTGAAAGATACAGAGCGGGAAGGAACCACAAAGTGATGGTTGGATGGCGTGCTACTCCAGAAACTAGATACACTCAAAGCTCTTGTTTATCTGTGAGGATGCTCAGTGTGCTGGTTCCTGTTGTTTTAACATTGACGATCTGCATCAAACCTTGGCATTCCTGAAATGTGGGTCATGCAGCTACCCATGTTCTGCATAGCAACCAATGAGCAGCAGTGGTGAGGGACCAGCCTCCACACACAAGTGCACACATACACAAACAAGTAGGAGTGAGTCTATTGCAAAAAGATGTTGCTCAGAATTGATGTATAAGCAAGCAGAAAACTTTGAATGGTACACATCTGTTGCTCAAGCATGTCAAAAAATATTTGTCTGATATTAGTGCGGAACTGAAGTGTGGTGTGGACCACTAACACTGGTCACATATACAGTGGTTATGTCTATAGGGTGACAGATGGTTCAGGGTGACGAGTCCCACTCCTTTGAATTATCTCTTCTAACACGCATACATGAGCATGGATACGGATTGTAAGGAGCTACAAAAAAAAAAAAAAAAAGAGAAAGCTTTTTTATTAGCAAAAACGCTATGGTTAATAAACATACATTACCTGAATGATCCACAGTGTTTTTTTGTTTGTTTGTTTGTTTTTATTGTGTGTTTTTTTTTTGTAATAGTTGTTTTTTTGAGTCCCTTGTTTTCCTGAACAGTTAAACTACCAGCTGTTCTTCAGATAAATCCTTCAGGTCTGACAAATTCTTTGGTTTTCAGCATTTTTGTGTATTTGAACCCTTTCCAACAATGACTGTATGATTTTGAGATCCATATTTTCGCACTGAGGACAACTGAGAAACTCATATGAAGGTTCAAATGCTCACTGATGCTTCAGAAGCAAACACAATGCATTGAGCTGGGGGTTGAAAACTTTTGGTATATGAAGATCAGGGTACATTTCAATTATTTTGTCTTCTGGGAAACATGCAAGTATCTTCTGTAGTTTCTGAAGGGCAGTACTAAATGAAAAATAAGATATACAGGCAAAATAAGAACATCTTCATTCTGTTCAAAAGTTTCCATCCCTGGCTCTTAATGTATTGTTTTTCCTTCTGGAGGATCAGTGAATGTTTGAACCTTCTGTAATAGTTGCATATGAGTCCCTCAGTTGTCCTCAGTGTGAAAAGATGGATCTCAAAATCATACAGTCATTGTTGGAAAGGGTTCAAATACACAAAAATGCTAAAGAACACATAATTTGTGGGACCTGAAGGATTTTTCTGAAGAACAGCAGGCAGTTTAACTGTTCAGGACAAACAAGGGACTCATGAACAATTATCAGGAAACAAAAAATAAATAAATAAATAAACCCACAGTTGTGGATCATACAGGTAACAACACAGTATTAAGAATTAGGTGTATGTAAACTTTTGAACGGGGTCATTTTTAAAAAATTCTCCTATTATTTTCTTTTGTGGACTACGTGTAAATGTCTTTAATGTGAAATCTTATTCAGGTCAGTACTAAAAAAAACATGCATTTTGTACGATCCCTCTTATTTTAGCAAAATAATTAACATTTTGCAGATTCTGTAAGGTGTATGTAAACTTTTGACTTCAACTGTAGATATATAGATAGATAGATAAACAGACAAATAAATAAATGTGGTGACAAGTGTGAACAAACCAGAAACAAATGCTACTTAGACTCTCAAACAACTTCTATTAGTGTTGGTCAAGTGATATTAGTGAAACAAATTCAACAAGTCGACCGCATCTCACCACATATGCTCCATTCACTGCTGTGTGTTTGTTTGAGATTACACGAGCCAGCTCATAATTAATTCATGAATCAGCAAGATGCTGACAAATTACAGACTGTCTTACCCAAATATTCTCACCCAGGATGCAAACATCCATTTTAATATGGGCGGTCTCTTGTTTGCATCAAAGAGCGTCATTAAGAATTCACTGCAAAACAACTGTTCATCCGATCCATCCAATCTGAAGTATGATAATTATTTGGGAAAAACATTGAGATGTGGCTCTACGTCGTGACTGTAAACACCAATTTTCACTCTTGTGATATTGAGACAGGGATAAACACAGGGCTCATCCCTCTTCACGCCTTCCTCTGCTGTTAGCAGGATATTAGAAAGCACATCTATACAGTTCTCATTACTCGTACATGACTTTTTAATTGCTTTTTAATTCGGATTCAAATACTTTTTGTCTCATTCTCACTGCTGCCACAAAAAAAAAAAAAAAATCATCACCATAACCACAATGGCTCATAATCTGGATAGATGGCAAATTTAATTTGAGTCAAATGAAAACAAGGCTGTGAAAGAATTAGCAAGAAATAGCATGACAGAATGATAGAAAAATAGATAGAACGATAGATAGAATGATAGACAGAACAATAGAACAATATATAGAACGATAGATACAATGATAGACAGAATGATAGATAGAGAGATAGGACGAGCAATAGAATATAGCGACAGATAGAATGATAGATAGAATGAACGATAGAACGCTACATAGATAGATAGATAGATAGATAGATAGATAGATACAATGAACAATAGAACGATAGATAGAACAATACAACGATAGATAGAACGAACAATAGATAGATAGATAGACAGACAGACAGATAGAACGAACAAACGATAGGTAGATAGATAGATAGATAGATAGATAGATAGATAGATAGATAGATAGATAGATAGATAGATAGATAGATAGATAAATAAATAGAATGAGAGATAGAACAATAGATAAACAGAATGATAGACAGATAGAACAGTAGAACGCTAGATAGAACGAATTGTAGAACAAACGATAGATTGAATGATAGAAC
Source organism: Cirrhinus molitorella (assembly GCA_033026305.1). Lineage (NCBI taxonomy): Eukaryota > Metazoa > Chordata > Actinopteri > Cypriniformes > Cyprinidae > Cirrhinus > Cirrhinus molitorella. The sequence goes on from CM065131.1 coordinate 7,124,364, forward strand.
GATAGATAGATAGATAGAACGAATGATAGCACGATAGAATGATAGTAGATAGAACAATACAATGATGGATAGAACGATAGAACAACAGACAGAACGAACAAAAGATAGATAGATAGATAGATAGATAGATAGATAGATAGATAGATAGATAGATAGATAGATAGATAGATAGATCAAGTGATAGATCAAGTGATAGAATGACAGAATGATAGATAGAACGATAGAACTACAGAATGAAAGATAGAATGATAGATAGATACAATGATAGACAGAATGATAGAAAAATAGATAGAACGATAGATAGAATGATAGACAGAACAATAGAACAATATATAGAACGATAGATACAATGATAGACAGAATGATAGATAGAGAGATAGGACGAGCAATAGAATATAGCGACAGATAGAATGATAGATAGAATGAACGATAGAACGCTACATAGATAGATAGATAGATAGATAGATACAATGAACAATAGAACGATAGATAGAACAATACAACGATAGATAGAACGAACAATAGATAGATAGACAGACAGACAGATAGAACGAACAAACGATAGGTAGACAGATAGATAGATAGATAGTAAGATAGATAGATAGATAGACGACAGATAGATAGATAGATAAATAGAATGAGAGATAGAACAATAGATAAACAGAATGATAGACAGATAGAACAGTAGAACGCTAGATAGAACGAATTGTAGAACAAACGATAGATTGAATGATAGAACGATAGATAGATAGAACGAAGGATAGCACGATAGAATGATAGTAGATAGAACAATACAATGATGGATAGAACGATAGAACAACAGACAGAACGAACAAAAGATAGATAGATAGATAGATAGATAGATAGATAGATAGATAGATAGATAGATAGATAGATAGATAGATAGATCAAGTGATAGAATGACAGAATGATAGATAGAACGATAGAACTACAGAATGAAAGATAGAATGATAGGTAGATACAATGATAGACAGAATGATAGATATAGGACGAGCGATAGAATATAGCAACAGATAGAATGATAGATAGAACGATAGAATGATAGAACAATAGATAGATAGATAGATAGATAGATAGATAGAACGATACAACGATAGAACGAATGATAGAACGAACGAACGATAGAACTACAGAATGAAAGATAGAACGATAGAACAATACAATGATAGAACGAACGATAGATAGAACAATAGATAGATAGATAGATAGATAGATATAGATAGAATGATAGATAAATAGAATGATAGATAGAACAGTAGAACGAATGATAGATTGAATGATAGAAAAATAGATAGAACGAATGACAGCACGATAGAATGATAGATAGAATGACAGTAGATAGAACAATACAACGATGGATAGAACGATAGATAGAACAATAGATAGAACAAACAAACGATAGATACAATGATAGATAGATAGATAGATAGATAGATAAATAGATAGATAGATAGATAGAACAATACAATGATAGTTAGAACGATAGATAAATAGAACAATAGATAGATAGATAGACAATGAACCCAAATTCCTCAACCATTCAAAACTCTACAGCAGAGTCTGTAAGTCTCTCAAAAGAGATTCAGCTCTTAATAGGCAATTGTGCTGGATGACATCACAGGTCGGTGCTAAAAAGGAAATTATAAAGCTCTCCAGCCCTGAGTCTGCACTTTATTCACTAATGCAGCCATTAATGTGGCCTATCAAAAAACACTCCAGTCCAGCAAATGTGAAGTAAATCAAATTAACATCAGGGTTTCCTCTGACCGTAAAGATGCAATTTTACATTTCAATTGATCAGACAGCTCTGTCTGCACACAGAGCAATTATAACAATCTATCATCAGACTGTCTTCAGTACTCCTTTCAATAAATTTGGTTTATTGAAACCACTCTGAAGTTCAGCTCTGTCTTCTTTTGCAGTTTATCAATCACAAAGAGTTGGAGAGAGTGATGATGATGGAAGAGCTTTTCTCTAACACTAGAATCCAATTTGGATTATAAAGCAAGCATAATAAACAACATGACAGGAATACATACTAACCAATTTAGTGAATACATCTTGTCGCATCTAATCGTATCTACAGTTTCAACACAAATGAGCTACATTCATGTCCTATTTCTGTGTGAAATTCCTCTAGGAAGGATATAAATGACCTGTAAAAGCAAGGCTATCATTCATAAGACCTCTTCTTTTTTTTAAAACAATTGCAGTAATTAGACTGATTAAAAGAACTTACAGTACTAGCTCTTCTCATTCGCCTCAGTGGGAGAGAGCCCAGACCAAAATTAAAAAAAGGACCAGATCAGATCAGCATACTCTGCATTCATCACATGGGGCATGTAGGTAATTAGAAAGGCCTGAAAGGACCTGATAATACACAAAATTTGAATTACGCCCCACTGGTTATAAATCATTATGATACTGTTTTTATACAAATGTGGGCCTAAGTGTTATATTAAGTGTTAATTCACTTCAGTTACATTTCGATCGATATATATATATATATTCTTTTTTTTTTATCTACATGATGTCTCTCTATCTAAAAGTATATATTTACAAAAATAAAAATATTAACTTTTATTTTTTACACTATTCATTTCTTTTAAGATTAACTACAAATATTATAAATATATATATATATAATTATTACTCATATATAACACTACTATTATATATTAATATACTACAAGTCTTTTTAAGTAAGATTTTTAACATTTTTTTAAAGAAGTTTCTGCTTACCAAGGCTGCATTTATTTGATCCAAAGTACAGCAAAAAAAGATTTGAAATTTTGAAAGATTTTTTTTTTCTATTTAAAATAACTGTTTTCATTTGAATTTATTTTAAAATGTACTTTAATAATGTTACAAAAGATTTCTATTTCAGATAAACGCTGTTCTTCTGAACTTTCTATTCATCAAAGAACCCTGAAAAAAATCCACTTGGCTGTTTTCAACATAATAATAATAATAATAATAATAATAATAATAATAATAATAATAAATGTTTTTTGAGCAGCAAATCAGAATATTAGAATAATTTCTAATTTCTAAAGGATCATGTGGCTGGAGTAATGATGCTAATAATTAAGCTTTAAAATCACAAGCATAAATTACATTTTCAAATATATTCAAATAGAAAACAGTTATTTTACATAGTAAAAATAAATTGTATTGTTTTTGCTGTACTTTGGATCAAATACATAGTCTTAGGAGAAAAATCTTACTCCATTAAAAATCTTGCTGTTCGAAAACTTTTGACTGGTAGTGTATAAAATGTACAAAATAATATATTATATATTTTGTACGAAATATTTAATATTTAATGTACTTATATTATCTCTTTAGAGAAAAGGTTGTTTATTGTCTATGATCATTGCATAAAGAATAAATGGATGTAAATCTCATTACATATTCAAATAATTATCTCAATTATATATCACAGAAATAGTTGTTGTTTATGGTCTATGATCACTATGCAGAACTTTCGTTTGATATGTAAATTTGACTGCCTGTGTCTTTCATTTATTCATTGTGAATTAACCTATGCTGTTTACATTCACCATACACGTTTATGCAATATGACAAACATTTTTACAGCCATGGCAATGGCAGTTCATTTGCAAAAACAGTTGTATTAAAGAAATTCTTTCATACACACATAGGAAAGAACAATGGGTGAGTCTATAGTGCATGTCTATGAGCAGACATGAAGGTCAATATATGCTGAATTAGCACAATCTGCACTTCAATGAAAGCGTGCTGCCGTTCTCCAAGGTGCTGAATGGCTGGTCTGGATTGGTCTGTAAAAAGAGAGTGTTGTAGCATTCGGAGGCTTTTCCTTATCTGTGCAGTCACACGAGCGGACCTCATTAAAGCCACTGACCGCAAACAGAACACAAGATTCACGATGAGTGTTTTATGGGTTGAAAGAAACAGCACCTTTTCATTTGTTTCAACTGTCTGAATGTCAGTGTGTGTGAGAGAGATACAGAACAGACACATATCTGGCAGCCAGTGTGAAAGTATGTGAATGTGTGTGTGTGTGTGTGTGTGTGTGTGTGTGTGTGTGTGTGTGTGTGTGTGTGAGGGTATATGTATAATCTATCCTTGTCCTCTCACCTCCTTCTAGAAACAATAGGATCCGTCCCCTTGAGGCACTGGACAGAAGGGGGATGTGATAAGGCCGCTGTTCTCTGCTCTGAACTGACATTTCACATGCGCCGTCTGCGACACTAACAGCAGAACACACAGTTTTACAAACTGCCCCTTCTGACCAGCAGCACAGACTCAATGACTCTCCTCAGCAAACCTGAAACCAGCCATGTGCATCTGCCATTGAACAGACAAGGCATTTCCACAGAACAAATTCCCTTTCCGTGCTGAAAAATGCAATATAAACACATCGAAAGAGAGAGAGAGAGACAAAGAAAGTCTGGTTCTCATTAACCTTTCCCAGCTAGTAATTGCACTACAACCAAAACCCACTCTAAAAGAGAAAGAAAGAGAATAAGAGCTGCTTCAGAATGACCACACATAAAAGTCATTTCTATAAACCACTCAACAACATACAGTAAATAACATGAGAGGATAGCCTTGCAAATAAAGGCACGGTAGTGGTTCTTCAAGCAGAATGCAAATGATGATACTTTGATGAACATTCAGGTCTGAACAACATCGGATCCCACTGACTTTCAATGCATGAACAAAAACAGCTGAAATATTCATTAAAATGTATATCTTGTGATCTACAGAAGAAAATTTTGTCTTTTAAAAAGGTTTTTCTGCCATTGACATTTTTCATTCCATTGATTCCCATTCATACACATTCAAACACATTCCAAATGCAAGAGTCCAGAACCCCAAGTTCATAATTTTTTTAGAGAATTTCACTGTATTCCAAAATTTAGTCCAAAAGTTAGGAAGGTCATTTTCTCAGCACAATTGACCCTTCACAGTCGCGCGATATGAATTTCCTCGATAAACGATAACAAGAGTTCGATATATGTTCGATATAATGTTTATGCGGCAAAGGCGGAACAAAAGAGAGCTAGTCAAAGCACGCCACTCGAACCGCTTATCCGCTCGAATCAAGGTTCAAATGGCAACACAGCGCGAATCACAAGGTGCATTCCATCAAAGACTATAGAATACCCAAGACGTGTCACTCGTGTAGTTTTGAATGGGGAAAAATGGAACGCTCATTATGGCCGCGAAGCCCCGCCTTCTTAACGAAAGAGCCAACCGTTGATTAGTAAAGTCAGCGCGTCACTGCAGCTGCCGTTAGAAGTCCTGGTTGCTATAGAAACATTCGGCATTCTAAGACATGCGCTCAGTACTGCACATGCGCTCTGTCTAATCTAACCTGCAAAATAAGCGTTTTTTTAACGCTATTAAAGCACAAAGAAACCATATTAATGAGGCGGTTGTTGTCAGATTTCATTGGTGATTTCAAATATGAAATTTAATCATAAACTTGGTGAACAGGTTTGGAGAATTTGACGTTTCCCCATTTAAAGAGATGGGAGCTGCACTTGCATGCCCAAGAGGCGTTTCAAAAATGGCCGCCGAGTGGAATGACTTGCCTTAAAGGGACTTTGGCTCCATTGGACTGCAAGTGGACTGCAAAGTGGACTTCACAGGGTATTCCACCCTCTTAAGTGAAGTTCCAAGTGGAGAGGGAAAATCACCCAACTGTCATTACGCACCGCATCACTAGTTAAAACTAAAGCTGGAGCAGAGCCGCTGAAAGAGTTTTTTAAAGGCTCTGCTATGGAGTGGTTGCAATAAATGTTGTTATTATACAAATTAGAGTATTTCTGAATGGTAGGGCGACGAATGTTACATTTACATATTGTATGAATAGGTGTAACTAAGTGAAACCAGCAAGAAACAGCTAAGGCTCAATAGGCTCAATTTTTTATTTTACCTTACCACAGGATAGTTAAATATAGGCTGCGCGTGGGAAAGAAAGCACAAGATGAGACCACTACAATCTGTTAACCGTCTAAACATAAATTTTGATTTAATTTATTAGATAAAGTATTGTTTATATATTTGAAATTTAAAATAAATGACAATATTTGTTTATATCATAATCTGCGTGATCCCGTTATTGCCTTTCTTTGATGACATTCCAGGGTATTCCAAATGAATATTATTGTTAGCGAAGTACACTTCAATGGATATACCATGCTTAGGGAGTAGGGAGCAGTGCACACTGCGTAATGAACACCCTGTCAATCGGGAACACACCTATAGAGTCTCAGTCACTAAACAGTGCAAGAAGCACTTGGATTCAGAAGAATACAAATGACAAGATGTATAACAAGATAAAACAGCGCTGACAAACAGAAACACTGTGCTCAAGGATACAGTCAGAAGACTTTTTAATCAACAATTGTCATCATTTACCATAGATTTACTGTAGTAGCACTAAGTGCACAGTGGTATTGTGCCAGAAATGTGGGTATAACTGTGTCGAATTGTATTATATTATTAATGTAAACATGTATTAAATGTATTGAAGGAGGAGTAATAGAATATAATTACAGTATTTTTTTGTGATTTAGCTTTAGCGTTTATGCATTTATGTAAATGTATTTAGACTACTATTTTTCATACAAATACCTTGGAACCATTTTTACCATGGTATTTAGGTGCTATATTTGTGGTTTTAACTGTTTTTATCATGAAACTATGAAAGAGAAATGGTTAATGGTTAACATTGTTTTAAAATGGTTTAAAAAAACAACAACCCTCAAACAGTCAGAATAATTAAATTTCACCACATAAAAATGAGATTGCTACAATTTTACAGATATTACTGATTTTGATAATGAACATAAATCTGCATCTACATTCTAAATCATGATACTACCATGTGTATTTCTAAGAGACAATGTATTATTATTATTATTATTATCTGGTAACACAAACCTGTTTCTTGATTTGACACAAAATTACTCAATAAAACAATTATTTTTTTCTATTAAGATACTTATTTTGTTAAGGAAAAATGACTAGAAAAAGTGTTCAAACTCAAACTCAAGTGTTCAAACTCATTGACAAAAGTGTTTATCATGTTCTGACCATAAACAAAGTTTTAAAGCCACATTTAACTGTAGTTTTTTTTACTTTTACACTATAGCAAAAATCTTGAAAAACTTGAAAGAAATAAAAATTTGATATTTATCGTGATAATTATCGATATCGACTGATAAAAAAAAAATTATTGTGATAATTTTTTGGCCATATCGCCCAGCCCTACTTCACAGGGAGTTTGACTGACAGGCGATCGACCAATCATAACACAGAATCTGACATTATGTCCGGCAAACAAACCAGACAGAAGACTAGATTTTTGATGGACTTTTGTGAACTTTGGTGGACTTAAACTTGAAAAATGGTGTGTATTGGCTTCTTTAAGCGGTTTAAATAAAATACCTTCTGGTGTTCATTCATGTTTATTTCGTGCTTTAAGTAAATATAAAAAGATGATCGGTTTATGTGCCAGTTGAACTGAAGTGCTACAACGATTGGTCACAATGCATTAAAGAGCCACAAAATGGTATTTATTTTTTTAATTTCTTATTACAGTAAGTTTTGAATGCTTATAACTTCTAAATGCAAATTTTGTCATTGTTTTGGAGCACACTAGTTATTAATAACCTTAAAGCTAACATATTCATACTAAAAAACAAAAAAAATAATTAAATGGGGACTAAAGCGAGCGTAATATACAGTAACTATACTGCTGTCTACTAAGGTAATGTGACCCAAACAATAAAATAAAAACAGAAAAAATTCTATAGCTCTAATAAGAAGACATTTCTTACTTGAATGCTGCTTTTACATGCTCTGGCATGAAGATAAACATGGCGGATTGTGTGCGGCGTCTAGGCTAATACAGCAGTGTCCGTCAGCAGTCGTGGGCGGGGCCTGTAAAATGCATCACAGTTTACGGATTCTGTGAACGGCTTGTTCTGAGACACTGCTTATGATTTATGTGAATGAAAAAAAAAAAAAAAACATACTGCCAACACACATTTATGTTCAAACATGTAAAAGTGAATTTTGCATAATAGGTGCCCTTTAAATCAGTATAACACTGCCTGTATCATTCCTCAAATAGTATAACCTGTAGCCTACCGTATACCATGGCAAGCCAGTCACGATGTATAACTTTTTGTCATAAAGAACGTCCTGTGTATTTAGTCTCACATCCAATACACCGATTGCACAGACAGACAGCAATAGAAAAACCCATTATGTTAAATATGTGCGTGTCAACCAGCAACCAGACATTTGCTTCAAAGATGCCACTCATGCAGAAAACCAATTAGTGATATGTTTTAACATTTGCATAATAAATAGAAACAATCCACAAACGCTGTCTGCTGGACACCGAGCTGTCCTGTTTTCCTTGCATGGGATGTTTGCGCAGGAATGTGATGTGTGACAGCTCTTGGCAGTAAAGGGGAAGAAAGTGACCTTTGCTTGGATCTGCTTGCAGTAAACATCTCGTCACATGTGCCGGTATGAAATATGGCAGGTTTCAACTGCTTCAAAAACAAATGCTGAGGAATAATCACAGATTTATTTCAAACGCAGGGTGTTTGTGTACACATACAGCAATGTGAACCTCCTTGCATTTTAGATTCATTACACTAAATTACATTATCCACTGACCTGCATGAAGGAGCATAACCATCACGCATTTGGGGTTTAGTGGCCATATATCTTCCTCTATAGCTTCCCCTGGTTTTACAGCACATCCAAATGGGGCTCAGTCAGCAGGGGGGAGGCTGTACATGAGAGGCTATGGCCTGGGGCATAAGACCCTGACTGAAGTCTGCTAATGAGCCTCTTCTACACAGCTGAGTCACTCCATTCATTAGGACAAAACTGGCACTGCACTGCCCACTAACTCTTTTCCACTTTTAATGATGAAATGATAAAATATTTTGCATTTACTTTCCTAGTCAATTCTCTATTTATTTTACAGGGCTGTAATACAGACAATAGACATATCTATTTAAGCTTGAGGTTTTTGTTTTAATCAGAATGGATAATTAAACCAGCACAGCACTTCTGGCCCATCAATATTTATGGCTTCTCACCTCTTTGGCTCGATGTCAATTGCACATTTGTGTAAACTATTTTTTGCAGCCTTACAACAGGAAGGGGAATTTAATATTTAATGCTAATTAGAAAGACGTGCTTTGAGCAGAAGTAATTAAAGCTGCTAGTTAGCTGCTTGCTTTAAAAGGTTGTTATTTAATATTAGCACATACAGGAACGCATAGGCATGCAGAGCGAGGTAAGGTCAGGGTTTATGCAAAACATAAGTTAGACAAAGTAGTTTATAATAATGATAACAATGAGCAATAATAGCACAATGCTGCAAGTGAAAAAAAAAAAAAAAAAGATTTGGAAAGTCTACATGAAGGCCTACTTGAATTGGCCTGTTCTTTTAATTTGTGTTTTTTTTGTTTTGTTTTTTTTTTTGTTTTTTCACAAAAATCGATTTACAAACTAAAATTAGTTTTGAAGAAATGTTGAGAATGATGTTATGATGCCCTCTTGTGTTTGGACAGAAACTTTCAATCTAAAGCTACCAGACAGGACTGACACATTAACCAGTATTCGTTTTTTTTTAATCAAATCACTTCGCTGGAAAGGATCGGTTCCTGACACAACGTGGTATTTACGTGCAAAGAAATGTTCCAATAAATAAATATGTTTGCACATTTTTTTGTAACGTGGATGTTATTTAATTTGATTCAGCTTTAAAAACTAATATACAATTCCGTATATCAACTTATCTCTTTCCAGAAACTTTATTATAAATAATCGTATTTACTCTAAATGTTTTTGATGTACAAAGAGAGTGTCCAATGAACACGTGGTGGAGTATAATGTTTGTGGCAACGGATGAGGGATAAAAACAAACATTTTTGGAATTCGTTGAGGAGAAAAACAAAAGCCTTTCTGTGCATTTTTAACGTCCACTAAAATATCTTTCTGCCACTATAAACTCTACATTGACGTGCAATTTATCGAATCATGAGATTCATCTCAGGTACACATACTGATTAACAGACGTACCGAGACATCTGCATATATATACATATATGCGTGCACTGTATATATATATATATATATATATATGTGTGTGTGTGTGTGTGTGTGTGTGTGTGTGCGTGTACTATATATATATATATATATATATATATACAGTACACGCACACAAGCTGTTTGATCTATAGTTTAAAAGTGCTTGTAGTGGTTTTAGAAGTTACTCGTTACCAAAAGAATTGCTAAATGGCAGTGGAGTGCTGTTTTTGCGTAGGTCGAATTTACCCAGGACTGCCCATCGGTAAAATATATATTTTATACTGCATATATTCCAAATCCGCTAACTATCAGCTCGCACTCGAACCAGACCTGTCTAAAAACTGTTCTTAGTTCAGACCAGGTTCAGACTTAGTTCAGTGAGTTAATGACTCCAGATCCGGTCAGTAGGATCGATTCTGTTTCTTAAACGAATCGTTCGGAGGTTTAAGAGAAAATATGACAGAAGCCTGTAAAAATGACTTGTAAACCATTGATTTTCTCACTTAGGATGGATTTCCATGGTGAAATAAATAACATAGTGCAGGCATTTGTGTTCTCATTGGCTATATGTTAATGGATTTATTAACAATTTAATTATTTTAATTAATTAATTAATTTGTTTACTACGATTTTCAAGTCAAAACAGCGAAATTTGGCAAAAACAGAGTAGTTGCATTTCTTATTATTTCAACCATACGTAGCCTAACTTTTAAATAAGCAGGGGGGAAAATTCCCGACATTAAACAAATAACCATTCACATGTTCAGGACCATTATGTTGTAAAAATGTACATAGAGACTAACGGTATAAACACGCTAACTCGTTGAGTGATGTTTTTTTCCACTGAAATCGTAAGATTTCCGAATAATTCAATTGAATGAATGAGAATTCTTGAGGAAGCTCCCCCGCCCTCACTCGTATGTGACGTCACAGCGAATAATTCCTTAGAATGTTTGGTGCATACGAAGAATGCATGTTTCATCGCGCATTTGTACTGCGTGTGATGGTAAATTGACTGTTCATCTACAGTTTCTCCATAACACTTTTCATGACTTAGAAAAGAGAATATTTATTCTTAGAATATTTTCTTTAGACTAAAATATATTGTACAGCGAGATGTATATAGGCCTAAATAAACTCCTCTTATTTTTAATATTACATCCTCACACATATTACATCCTTACTACATCCTTTTTTTTTTTTTTTTTTGCAGCAAATAGCTGCAAAAAAGTTAGCAAGTTCTTCACATGTAAATATTTGTATTAACAAAAAAGTACAACAACTGAGACATTTTACAAACACCAGATGCTTTAAGTACAAGTGAAAAGAGACACTGGGCAACTTTCTTAGGATGTTTTTCAGAGTCAGTAGTAAGGTCTCTTTACTGTCATAACTTTTTGTAACCGTGTCCTTAATTTGCTACCTACCGCATGTAAGTTGTGCATATGTTAAGGGCTGTATCCGAAATCGCCCCTATACCCTCATTCACTATTCCCTAAATTATCCACTAATACAGTCCACTTAAATGAGTGAATGAAAACGGGTGAGTGAATTTGGACACTGAGTGCACCGTATAAGGACTGCTGCCGTTGCATAGTTTGTGCTTGCTGTTTAATAATCATTTTAATCTGGCAATTTAATAATCAATTTACAATGAATTTATAGAATGGAGAAAAGTAAGAAATGTCAAAAGATGGAAAGCTTGTGAACTGGAGTGATGAGGAGACAGTATTATTCTTACAGTTATGGTCAGAAAAGTCACACATTCTTTGGTCCTTGTTTTCTTTCTTTGTCTTTTTTTTCTTACCTTTGTGCATTTCATGAGGCTTAAAATGGCTCAAGACCTTTGCGGCAACATTTTTTTTAATAGCTGGCAAGACACAAGATGCCCCTAATGCAACTACTTGTGGGACATTGTGTTTTTACTCAACTTATCTCTTCTCTCTCTTTCTCTCACAGTGTTCCACAGACTAGCACAATTCCACGGTTTTATAGATTGACCACCTTACATGCTTTAAAGCAACATACCATCTGCCTATTTCTGACAAGGAGCACAACGGTATGCTGTTTCATTCAGTGAGCACCAATGGCTAACCACTGTTCCCTGCAGAAAACATTCATGGCATCCCCACAGAGAGCTCCCACGCCCAGATTGTTCACTCTGGGGTTATCTGGTGTACCTGCCTCTTGCACAAAGAACCATCATGTCCAGAAATGGCAGTCACAGGCTTCATGTCTGTTTCAGGAGCGCCGGCAGTATAAGCCTCAAGCCTCCTTGAGACAGAAAGCATGGAAGTCTGTTAAGCCCACACAGAGATCACCTGTGCTTGAGTGTTCCCCACAGAAAGCACCCCTGCCTGAGTGTTTCTCAGAGGGAGCACCTGTGCTTGAGTATTCTTCTCAGGGAACACCAGTTTCCACAAAATCCCCGGAGGGAGTACACATGCCTGCTAAGACCCCACAGGGAGCAGTACCTCTGCTTGAGAGTTTCCTAGAGGGAGGGCCAGTGTTCAAGTGTTCCCCAGAGGGATCATACATACCCATAGAGAGATCACCCATTTCTGATTGTCCCCCACAGGCAGCTCCTGTGTTACAGGGAAATCTTGTGTCTGGGTGTTCTCTAGAGGGAGCACCAATGCCCAAGTGTTCCCCACAGGGTGCTCCCATGCCCATATTGTTTACTTTTGGATTATCTGTACCCACTATCCATGTCCTTAAAGAGCGACATGAAGGGCTCCTGTTTCAGGAGCGCCGAGAGTATAAGCCTCAAGCCTCCTTGAGACAGAGAGCCCGAAAGCCTGTTAAGCCCTTACAGAGATCACCTGTGACTGAGTGTTCCTCAGAGAAAGCACCCCTGCCTGAGTGTTTCTCAGAGGGAGCACCTGTGCTTGAGTATTCTTTTCAGGGAACACCAGTTTGCACAGGATCCCTGGAGGGAGTACACATGCCTGCTAAAACCCCACAGGGAGCTGTACCTCTGCTTGACAGTTTCCTAGAGGGAAGGCCGGTGTTCAAGTGTTCCTCAGAGGGATCATGCATACCCATAGGGAGAGCACCCATTTCTGATTGTCCCCCACAGGCAGCTCCTGTGTTACAGGGAGATCTTGTGTCTGGATGTTTTCCAGAGGGAGCACCAATGCCCAAGTGTTCCCCACAAGGTGCTCCCATGCCCATATTGTTTACTTTGGGATTATCTGTACCCATCATTCCTGTCCTCAAAGAGCGACATGAAGGGCTCCTGTTTCAGGAGCGCAGAGAGTATAAGCCTCAAGCCTGCTTGAGACAGAGAGCCCGAAAGCCTGTTAAGCCCTTACAGAGATCACCTGTGACTGAGTGTTCCTCAGAGGAAGCACCTGTGCTTGAGTGTTTACCACAAGGAGAACCTGTGTTAGAGTTATCCCCAGCAGAAGCATTAATTCCTGAAGGTTCCCCTCAGGGAGCATCTTCCCTTCATCAAACACCCATGCCCAAATTGTTCACCCTGGGAATATCTGTACCCTTCTTATACACAAAGAAGCACCAGCTGCATAAGCATCGAACCTCTATGAGAGAGAGAACACGCCTGTCTGTCAAGACCTCACAGAAATCTCTTGTGCCTGAGTGTTCCTCTCAGGAAGCACCTGTGACTGATTGGTTCCCACAGGAAGCACCCATGCCTGAGTGTTTTTCAGAGAAAGCACCTGAGCCAGAGTTTTCCCCACAGAAAGCACCCATGGATGAGTGTTCCCCTCAGGGAGTATCTTTACCTCATCAAACACCCTCATCTGCTGGTTTCTCACATGGATCTCCCATGCCCAAACTATTTAGCCTGGGAAAATCTGCACCTGTTTCTTTCACAACAAAATGCCGGCAACGAAAGTCTCAAGCCTCTTCGAAAAAGAGAACACTTTTGCCTGTCAAGCCCTCACAGAAATCACCTGTGCCAGAGTGTTCCTCAGAAGGAGTGCCCATACCTAAATATTCCATAGAGGACAAACTCATGCTTGTGTGTTCTCCAGAGGTAGAACCCATGCTTGTGTGTTCCTCAGAGGAAGAACCAATGGATGTGTGTTTCCCAGAGGAAGAACCCATGCTTGTGTGTTCCCTAGAGGAGGAACCCATGGATGTGTGTTCCCCAGAGGAAGAACCAATGGATGTGTGTTTCCCAGAGGAAGAACCCATGCTTGTGTGTTCCCTAGAAGAAGAACCCATGGATGTGTGTTCCTCAGAGGAAAACCCCATGCTTGTGTGTTCCCTAGAGGAAGAACCCATGGATGTATGTTCCCCAGAGGTAGAACCCATGCTTGTGTGTTCCCCAGAGGAAGAACCAATGGATGTGTGTTTCCCAGAGGAAGAACCCATGCTTTTGTGTTCCCTAGAGGAAGAACCCATGGATGTGTGTTCCCCAGAGGTAGGACCCATGCTTGTGTGTTCCCCAGAGGAAGAACCAATGGATGTGTGTTTCCCAGAGGAAGAACCCATGCTTGTGTGTTCCCTAGAGGATGAACCCATGGATGTGTGTTCCCCAGAGGAAGAACCCATGCTTGTGTGTTCCCTAGAGGATGAACCCATGGATGTGTGTTCCCCAGAGGAAGAACCCATGCTTGTGTGTTCCCCAGAGGAAGAACCAATGGATGTGTGTTTCCCAGAGGAGGAACCCATGGATGTGTGTTTCCTAGAGGAGGAACCCATGGATGTGTGTTTCCCAGAGGAAGAACCCATGGATGTGTGTTCCCTAGAGGAAGAACCCATGGATGTGTGTTCCTCAGAGGAAGAACCAATGGATGTGTGTTTCCTAGAGGAGGAACCCATGGATGTGTGTTTCCCAGAGGAAGAACCCATGGATGTGTGTTCCCTAGAGGAAGAACCCATGGATGTGTGTTCCCCAGAGGTAGAACCCATGCTTGTGTGTTTCTCAGAGAAAACAAATGAGTCTAAGATTTCCCCACAGGGAGCACCCGTTCAGCAGGACAATAAATGTGCTCCACATAAAAAGCACACAGTAAAGGACCCAAAGGTACAGCAGAAGCTTCACAGAAGGAAAAAAAAGAAGAACCAAAGACAACAGGTAAGACTTTGTTCAAGCTCCCAGCCTAATCTGAAAAGGAAATATCTACGCAACAATAAAGAATTTATCTGTCCCTTTTATGTTTTTTTAAAAACACTTTTAAAACTTTTACTTTTAACATTAATTTAAAAATATATTAATATAAAGGCTTAATACACACCAAAGCCTTGCTCTGCATGGCCATATTCTAGATCCCTTAAACCTACCCCATACCTTACACAACTACTACAACAGCTACCTTACTATCATGACTATGTCTATTTTTATTTCAACAGGACAACTTAGATGTGCATCAGCTTTCAAGGAGGAAAAATACAAACAAAAGAGGTCAAAGTTTCTTTCGCCTCACTGTCCGTCAGCTGCCCCAAGCCCCTTTTTGCAGGCAGCAGAACCCTCATGCCCATCAATCACGATCATCACATCAGAGGCAAAGAGCTCTGAGGGCTCATCCAAGAGTGCATCCATGGGCCCAGCACCATTTGTGGAGGCAGCAAAATGCTTATGCCCCTCAATCACGACCTTGGAATCTTAAGCAAAGAGCTCTGAGGCTTCACCCAAGAGCATATACATGGTCCCATCCCCATTTTTGGAGGCAGCAGAATCCTCATACCCATCATTCACAACCATCACATCTGGGGCAAAGACCTCTGAGGGTTCATCCAAGAATGCATCCATTGGACCAGCGCCGTTTGTGGGGGCAGGAGAATGCTTATGCCCCTCAATCACAACCATGGCCTCTGGGGCAAAGAGCTCTGATGTTTCATCGAAGAGCATGTACATGGTCCCATCCCCATTTTTGGAGGGAGAGGAATCCTCATGCCCATCATTCACGACCTTCACATCTGGGACAAAGAGCTCTGAGGGTTCATCCAAGAGTGCATCCATCGGCCCAGCGCCATTTGTGGAGGCAGCAGAATGCGTATGCCCCTCAATCACGACCATGGCATCCTGGGCAAAGAGCTCAGAGGCTTCACCCAAGATCATATAGGCGGTCCCATCCCCATTTTTGGAGGGAGCAGAATCCTCATGCCCATCATTCACAACCATCACATCTGAACCAAAGAGCTTTGAGGATTCACCCAAGAACCAATTTATGAATCTAGAGAAACAGTAAAGTAAAAACTTAAATGGCCCAACTGGAAACATTTTTATGCTTTTTACACTGTCACTCCCTATTTTGAACATAGACATGAAAATGAACTATCCAAAGATACATTTTTATAATTCATGAACGAAAACATTTTGTAACATGATTTTCATGTAGAATTTTTATGGTAATACAATGTCTGATTTTAAAATGGCTTTCAAAGGATGAATTTAGAGATTTAAAGTTTTCAAGTGATGTATAATTTCTTATGATTTCTAAAGTGTGATAGGCAGGGTTGCAAGGTTTTCATACCAAAAAAAAAAAGTATTTTTGTGAAAAAGGTCTAAACCTCTGTAATTTGCGAGGTGCACTCTTATTGTAAATTAATATATTAATTTTCCTACGTAATTTGTAATTTGTGGTAAAATATCTATTTAGGATTCTTAGACCTTCCCAACAATATATAGTTTGTCTCGATTAGATTAGGATTTATTTGTAATATGGTGAAGTAAATAAAGGCGCCCTATACACGGGACGGTGACAGTTAAAGGGTTAATTATAAAATGTCTGTGCATTAGTAAGAAATTATCTGTGCATTACCTTTTAACTGTCACTCCCTATTTTGAACATAGACATGAAAATGAACTATCCAAAGTTAAATTTTTATAATTCATTAACAAAAACATTTTGTAATATGATTTTCATGTATAATTTTCATGGTAATACAATGTCTGATTTTAAAATAGTTTCCAAAGGATGAATTTTGAGATTTAAGGTTTTCAAGTCATTTGTCATTTTCAAGTCATTTTCAAGCGATTTCAACCAGGCACCATCTCACAATGTACAAGAAGATCGCATGCGATACTCGGTTCGAAGCTCTGTGCGATATCCCCATGAGAGGCAACCAAAATTTCGGACATGTCAGAAATTCATCCGACCGTTCGATTGCCAGTCGGGAGAGGTTAATTGCTTCTCGTTTCCCCCTGCACACTGCATGAACACTGCACGACAAACAACGCACGACAAAGTTGAAATTCGGCCCGATTCAAAAAAGAGTCGCACGAGTCAGAATTCGGCTCAAAATCGGACGAAAATCGCACAGTGTATGCCGGCTTTAGACCTTCCCAACAACATACAGTTTGTCTTGATTAGATTACGATTTATTTGTAATATGAGGAAGTAAAAAAGGCGCCCAATACACGGGACGGTGACAGTTAAAGGGCTAATTATAAAATATCTGTGCATTTGTAAGAAAGTTTCTGTGCATTAATAAGAAAATATCTGTGCATTAGTAAAAAAATAAATCTGTGCATTTTTAAAAAATAAATCTGTGCATTTGTAAATAAATACAGTAAATAAATAAAATTAAAACATGACATGTAGACTAGTAGAATGCTGCTTTATTCCACACTATGTTGAGTATGTTGAAACAAAGTGAAACTAGAAAGGAGAAGTATAGTGAAGGTATTGAAGGTAGTGAAGTTACCTCTAAGAATACAATATCTCAATTTTGTGTTATTTATGGTATATAGTTCTATCACAGCTTTATAAACAATAAATTCAGTCAATTTAATGCAAACAATAAACATAAAAACTTGCAGACAATGCTTTCTACAGATGATCACAAGATGAAAGAATGAGGTTCTACTTACATAAAGCAACTAACTGAACTGATCTGTCTTATAATGTTACTATGGTAACTATATTTTAAAGGAAGCTATACATGACTAGGTATCAGAATTATGATCACTACAAACATTAAACTTTAAATGGATGATCCAGAACACAACTATATAACTAATTGAATAGTTTGAGGAAACTGATTGCCTTAAATGGTTTAAGATAATAAAACTCAGAAGTAATAAAGTTACAGAAAAGAAAGCAAACACTAACATAGCAATGATTCTGAAGTATTTATTGAAATACAATATTTACTTCACAAAATCTTTTCAAGCATAAGGCAAAATCAGTGGGCTCTATAGTCAAATATATAACATTTTAAACAATCGCATCAAACAAAAGATACAAACAAAGAAATGACAAAGAAAACATTTAATTAATAATAATAATAATAAAATACAAATAAACTGCTGTGTTCTAACATCTTAATGCCCGTCAATCATGACCATCACATCCGAGGCAAAGAGCTCTGAGGACTCATCCAAGAGTACATCCATGGGCCCAGCGCCATTTGTGGAGGCAGCAGAATGCTTACGCCCCGCAATCAAAAAAGGGGGATATTTGTGAGGAAAAAAGCACCGGTGTATGTCATAAAAATATCGTGGTGAGGGCAGACACCATATTTAAATTTTCATAAATGACAATAAAGAAGAAAAAAACAAAACAAAACAAAAAAAAAACAGCAGTGTTTATTCAGTTGGATGTGTGTCCTTTTAAAACCCTGTAGTACTTTAATTTCCACATCACATCTTTCCAAAGGAGGATTTTCAGGGCTGTGTCAACTGAATGTTCTAGAGCTTGAACTGAATTTGTTAATTTCTATTAATAAAATATAATTTGATTAGGCTACCTAAAAGTGGTGCTTAAAGGCAATAGTTAATCCATACGAATAAACCAGTTTAATCCTAGTCTTCTAAACAAGACAAAGATTTGATTAACACATTTAGTTGAGAAGCTTGAGCTGAGGTTTATTTGGTTGCATTCATTAATATTTACATGTGTACTTATGCAAGTATCATTAAACATTAAAAAAGGAAGCTATTACATTTAAACTTAACATTTAAAAAACAAAAACAAAATATGTAAGCAGTTGAGACCTGCAATACTCTTTTGAGAAAATAGACTAGTAGATAGGTTTATATTTATTAAAGAGCCATACAGGTACCTAGAGGGTAAAGTACAAGAAATAAAATTATACTGTAAATGTCATTGACGTAATAATCAATGAATAATATGCTGTAATGTTTACCAAAAGTTGTTGCAAATACATTTACCTATACCCTGCTTAAATCCATTCAAATGTATTGAAAGCGCTGACCACGTGACCGCGTATAGCGACGGCGAGATCAAAGAAGCCTGTCTCAACTTTTCAATTGCTCTGCCTTCTAACTGGGGCGTTACAACTAATTACGCCAAGTGCGCCAAAACGGTATTTATTGTTTGAATTTCGTATTAAAACGTACAAAAATTGAAACAGGAGACTGGTTCATATCACAAAAAGGGTTGACACTTTTGCTTGACATGGGCAGAGTAAGAGCGTGAGTTGGCGACCCCAAATAGATATGCTAGATGATGCAGATCAAAACCGAATGGTTGGCGCAGTGTTTACATGACATTTATTTTATAAATATTTAATGTATTTATTTATTTTTATGGTTAAAAAGAATATAAAAAGCACTGGATAAAAAATAGAGAGACTGGCTTAATACAAAATTAGTTTTTTTTTTTTTAATTCATGATTTAATAATAATTTACTGAGATTTTAAATTATTAATGTAATGTTGTAATTCTATATGTTTATTTATGTAAATACATATGACTATGACATGTTTTAATGAGTGCAGAGTTGAACAGTCAAGTCAAGTTGACTGGAGCAGAGTCGTTTGTCAACGGCTTTGGACTGGAGCAGGGAGCAGAGTTGCCATGGAAATGGGGCGGCAACACAACAACTGACAAGCGGCAAAACTCTAGCTTCACTGTGTTTTCGCTGCTTTTAGGTAAGTTTAGTCCTTAAAATCACACAAATAATACACAACTGTTTCTGACAATTTTCTTTTTTTGTAATTGGCATGCTTCTTTTGAATATTTACTTTATAGAAATGCTTTGGTGCCTTCGAAAAAGTTCGTTAGCATCTTAACCATTTAGGCTAAACTCTATAACGTTAGATTGAGCTCTTTTTATGTTTACATTTTATGTGTATATAAGGTTTTGATGGCAGTTTGCCAATGGATTACAAATTCAGCCCAATTTGCTTCTTCATATTACTTTTTCTATGAACATGCCACAGTTTGATCTGCTACAGTGTGGTAAAGTACATCATCTGACTGCAATATAAGGCAAGTTCAATCTGTATGTTTTGTGCATGAATACATAGAAAACTGTATTAACTTGTTTTAAAAGTGCAAAATCGCTGTTTCTGAACATGTTCTTCTGTCTCTTTCCAACTACGTGACACAATTTGAGATGTCACAATGGTGAATATGGTAAGATAGATAACATGACAGCAATTAAGGGTAAGTCAGATCTCAATAATAATAACCAACCTTGCAATAAATGGTGTTAAAGTGCAGCATGAGTATTTTATTCTAGAAATTGACTATTTCTTAACACATTCTTTTCTGTTTCTTTCTCTGCGTTATTCTTTCTATCTACATGCCATGGTTTGAGACATCACAGTGGTGATTATGGTAAGAAAGATCATGTGACAACATAACTTGTGTTGAACTGCATTGTTTTTTTTTCCTTCTGAAAAATCACTATTTCTGAACATGCTCTTATTTGTTTCTTTCTATGCATGAGTTTTTACAACTACATGTGACAATTTAAGCTGTCACAATGGCAAAAAATGGTAAGAAATGTCATGTGACAAATTTAAAAACTATTTTGTGTTAGAGTGCAACATAAATCTTTTATTCTGAAAATTTCTGTATTTTATTCTGTATTTCTGTATTTCTAACCATGTGCTTCTCTGTTTGTTTCTTTCTTTGCATGACTCTTTCTAACTACATGAAACTGTTTGAGTCATCACAGTTGTGAATATGGTAAGACTGATTGCCTGACAGCAATGAAAGTTAAGTCAAATCTGAATATAAATATACATTAAACCAAAAAATACACCAAAACATGCATTAACTTGTGTTAGAGTGCTTATGGGTGTTTATGGTTGTATTTCTGAACATGTTCTTCTCTTTCTTCTTTGCATGACTCTTTCTATGAACATGCCACAGTTTGGTCTGCTACAGTGTGGTAAAGTACATCATCTGACTGCAATATAAAGCAAGTTCAGTCTGAATGTTTTGTGCATGAATACATAGAAAACTGTATTAACTTGTTTTAAAGTGCAAAATCACTGTTTTTTGATTGTGTTCTTCTGTCTCTTTCTAACTACATGACACAATTTGAGATTTCACAATGGTGAATATGGTAAAATAGATCACATGACAGCAATTAAGGGTAAGTCAAATCTCAATAAGAATACATAACAAAAAAAAAAAAAAAATCACCAATCTTGCAATAATTGGTGTTAAAGTGCAGCATGAGTATTTTATTCTGGAAAATGACTGTATTTCTTAACACATTCTTTTCGTTTCTTTCTTTGCGTTATTCTTTCTATCTACATGCCATGGTTTGAGACATCACAATGGTGATTATGGTAAGTAAGATCATGTGACAACATAACTTGTGTTAAACTGCAATATGATTTTTTTTTCTTCTAGAAAATTACTATTTCTGAACATGTTCTTATTTGTTTCTTTCTATGCATGAGTTTTTACAACTACATGTGACAATTTAAGCTGTCACAATGGCAAAAATGGTAAGAAATGTCATGTGACAACATTAAAAACCTATATTGTGTTAAAGTGGAACATAAATCTTTTATTCTGAAAATCACTATATTTCTAACCATGTGCTTCTCTGTTTCTTTCTTTGCATGACTCTTTCTAACTACATGAAACTGTTTGAGTCATCACAATTGTGAATATGATAAGATTGGTTGCCTGACAGCAATAAAAGTTAAGTCAAATCTGAATATAAATATACATTAAACAAAAAAATACACCAAAACTTGCATTAAATTGTGTTAAAGTGCTTATTTGTGTTTATGGCTGTATTTCGGAACTCTTTCTTCTTTGCATCACTCTTTCTATGAACATGCCACAGTTTGATCTGCTACAGTGTGGTAAAGTAGATCATCTGACTGCAATATAAGGCAAGTTCAGTCTGAATGTTTTGTGCATGAATACATAGAAAACTGTATTAACTTGTTTTAAAGTTGCAAAATCACTGTTTTTTGATTGTGTTCTTCTGTCTCTTTCTAACTACATGACACAATTTGAGATTTCACAATGGTGAGTATGGTAAGATAGATCACATGACAGCAATTAAAGGTAAGTCAAATCTGAATATGAATACATAAAACAAAAAAAAAATGCACTAAACCTTGCAATAATTGCTAATAAGTGCAGCATGAGTATTTTATTCTGGAAAATGACTGTATTTCTTAATACGTTCTTCTGTTTGTTTCTTTGCATTATTCTTTCTATCTACATGCCATGATTTGAGCCATCACAATGGTGATTATGGTAAGAAAGATCATGTGACAACATAAACACTACATTGATAACTTGTGTTAAACTGCAATATGATTTTTTTATTCATTTATTCTGGAAAGTCACTGTATTTCTAAACATGTTCTTATTTGTTTCTTTCTTTGCATGAGTTTTTACAACTACAATGTGCCTGTTTAAGCTGTCACAATGGCAAAAATGGTAAGAAATGTTATCTGACAACATTAAAAACCTATATTGTGTTAAAGTGGAACATAAACCTTTTATTCTGAAAATCACTGTATTTTAACCATGTGCTTCTCTGTTTCTTTCTTTGCATGACTCTTTCTAACTACATGAAACTGTTTGAGTCATCACAATTGTGAATATGGTAAGACTGATTGCCTGACAGCAATGAAAGGTAAGTCAAATCTAAATGTACAAACACATAACAAAAGTTTTAGGTTCAAATTGACATTTATTTAATTCCAAAGCAAGACATTGCAAATAATATAATAATCCAAGCAATACATTATGCAAATACAAAACAATGTATGTGTAGTGTGTGTGTGTGTACGCACACGATTCTGGGATATATTTATTAAATTAGAATAGAATAGTTTTGAAACTCATGGGTGTTTGATCCTCTTAACAGACACCTGATGGTGTTATCATCTAAAAATCCACTGCATCATTTTTAAACTGGGATAAAATTCACAAAGCTCTCCAATCGTTCAGTTGGTAATTACATGGCCTCTGTAATTATCCTACCAGTGTAGATCTTTGGCACACAGTGAATACTTGTGTAATCCATCACTCACAGCAACTTCTGTGTATCCGTGTTATACAGGACACATCTGCAACACTCCCATCATGCAAAGCTGCAAGAATATGAATGCAAACATGATCTCAAGCACTCATGCTGGTGCAGTCGTAAGATTGGGATATCCACCCTCTCACATTCATCTGCACTTTTTTTATCCCCAAAGGAATGTGCATATATTACCATTGAACATTACAGGTGAGCTTTGCTTTTTCACAGGTTTCCAGAGTTGCCAATTAACAGTGCACAACACTTCAGTTGCTTCTGGAAAGATTCAGATTAAGTGTAAGAAGCCAAACAGAAAACACAAGATAATTATAGCAATTTGTTATGAGAAATCAAAACAGATAATTTCAGGATCAGTTGACCCAGAGTGCTTTACTGAAGCATTAGTTTAAACAGAAGATGCATACATACACACACATACTGCAAACATAATGCTAATGAGTTATTTTAATTTTATTGATGTACTGTATATATTTATGAAACATTAATTCTGGCTTATGCAAACATCTGTGTTGTGTTTTGTAAATGCAAAGCTCTGATTTATTGGATTATATGAACTGTGATAAACATTAAATATATAGTACTATGCAAATAATTTGTATTTAGATGACTAAACATATATTATGTTGTCCAGTATTTTTTTTTTTTTACACATTTTGTGGACATTATATTACTATATATATATATATATATATATATATATATATAAATACTGATAATGTGTAGATTGTATTTGTAATTTACTTCTAAATGAACAAGACCTGTGTTTATAAAATGTCCTCAGTGTCCTCCTCCACAGTGCTTCTAGTATTTCTGGGACAGCAGCAACAGCAGCGCCGTCTGATCCAGTGCAGTAGTCGTAATCTCCGTGAAGTTGGCCTGACCACGCCCCTTCTCTGGAATTCTCCTCTCGCTCCTTCCTCCCTGTCTTCACTCAGGACGCCCGAAGAAATCTCCACCCTGCCACTGACACTTTCCATCTGTTCAGTTGTCACTCTTTGAGCTCCTCCAAACTGTTCTTCATCTTCTAGCATCAGTGTTTGCACGGCTCTGTCTGTAACCCTTCTGAATCTGTCCACACTTACTGCTGCTTCACTAATGAGGCGCTCCATAATCTCCAAGCGCTGACTGCTTGTTTCTGTTTCTTCGTTTCTCAGTCGATTGATCTCTATCAGCATGCACTCCCTTAACAGAAGTATTTCCTTTTCTTTTTCTATGAGCTTGAGTCTGTCAGTTTCTCTGTCGCGCTGGAGTGTTTCATTATATCTTTCGATTTCAGCTTTCCGTAGCTCCAACTCGATTTTTTCTCTTTGCATTCCAAGTCTTTCCAATTCCTTCCTCTGTATGTCTTGCAATCTGTTCTTTAGTTCATCTTTCATTTCCTGTATTCTCCTTTTCATTGCATATATCTCTTCATACTGTGGTAGAGCATCTTTTTCATGGTCTTCAGTTTGTGTCTCTTGAGTTCTCCTCTGCTTAACATCTTCTGTATGTTCTTGAATGAATTTTGTCTTCACTATTACTTCTTGGTCTTCTTGTTGACTCTGAATCTTTACAGCCCTTGTCTGTCTCTGTATGTCAGTCTCAATTTCTTGCAGTTCTCTTCTTTTGCATTCATAGCTTTGTGTAAGATGCTCCATCTCCTTGGTAAGTCTCAGTACCTCAGCTTGAACCTTCTCCAGGCTGTTCCTTCTCCTCTT
The DNA here is from genome assembly GCA_033026305.1 of Cirrhinus molitorella. Taxonomy (NCBI): domain Eukaryota; kingdom Metazoa; phylum Chordata; class Actinopteri; order Cypriniformes; family Cyprinidae; genus Cirrhinus; species Cirrhinus molitorella. The sequence continues at coordinate 7,149,395 of CM065131.1, forward strand.
GAGATTGTCTATGATCACTGATTTTTCTTCTTCTGCAGTTTTACATTCATCCCTCAATTTATTCAGGTGATCCTTTGTCTTCTCAAACTCAAGAAGGCCAGTTTGCATGATCTTCATTTTGTTCTCCATTTCATCATGTTGCCTCTGTAATTCAGCTCTCATGATGTTTAGCTCATCCCGTTCCAGGGTTGTACCATCCGTTAGCTGAAGAACTTTCCCTTCAGTATCAGTTTTAGAGGTTTGTGCTTCTGTTTCTCCATCTGTTTTTGCCCAATAAATGTCTGTCAGTTCCAGACTGCTGTCTCTGTCTGTCTTTTTCTCCTCTTTAGTGTCTTGTACTTGTTCCAGTGCTTTTTCATGTGTGACTTTCTCAGCATGCTTGTCATCTGTTTTCCTCTGGATTTTCAGTCTCTCCTGTTCATTTTGCTTTTGCTGAAGCAATTCATTTTCACTGCTTTCCTTCTCTTCTTTCAGTGACGCTATAGTCTTTTCCAGCTGTCCCATCTTTCTCATGAATGTTTCTGTGATCCTTTCTATTTCCTTATTTTTCTCATCAAGGCTGTTTGATAATTCCTCCTTGTCTTGTGTAAGTTGTAGCAATTTTTCTTCATTTCTTGACTTCACCTTAATGGCTTCCTTCATATTTCTCTCAAAGTCTTCCTTCTGCCTTTGAATGTCAGCTTTCACTTGTTCTAGTTCATGTTGCTCCTTTTTCATCATTGTTTTTATTCTCTCCGAATCTTCAATTTCTTTATTTAAAGAGACCCTCATTTCTCGCACTTCAGATGTGTGCATGTCCTCTAACTTTGTCGCAGTGGGTTGTTTTGTCTTTGTCGCAGCTGTTTCGTCTTCTGATTCCTTTTGTCTACTATCATCTATTTTCTCAAAGTCATCCAAAGATGTTTGTGTTTCAGCATCTATTGAGATGGCCTTCAGTTGATATATCTCAGATTCATCTGTTTTTTGTTTCTTTACTTGTACTTCCTCTCTTTGGACATCAACATCCCTCTTTGAGCGATCTTTTGTTTCCATCTCTTCTGGCAAGCGATGCATTTCAGCCTCCTGTCTCTTTAGTTGGATCTCCATGTTTAACTTCTCCAGTTCAGATAATTGTCTGTTTATTTGCTCTTGCAGTTGCTCTGTTGTTCTTGTTTTTTCTTCTATAATGCCTTCCATGTCCTCTTTGTCTTTCTTTATTATGTCTTTATCTTGTTGCAGCAAAGTTCTCTCATGTTCAGCCTCTTCCTTCAGTCTGTTTAAATCTGCTTTCTCCTTTTCAATACAATGTTTTTCCCTCTCCATGATCTTTTTGTTGTTTTCAATCTCCTCTTTGTCCTTTTGAACATTGTTATTAAGCTTTTCAAGCTCTTCTTGTTTTGTCTGCATATTTTTATTGAGGATATGCCTGTGTTCATCAAATTTAGACCTCTCTTTCTCAAGAACATCTCTCTCACGTTTGATGTCTGTCATTATGTCTTCTAACTCCTGCTGCTGTTGATCTAATGTGACCTTTCTCTTTTCAGCCTGATATTTTCCCACCTCAATTGTGTTCCTTAGTTCTTCTAGTTCATCCTTCTGTTTCTGGAGATCAGCCTGCAATTCAGCGTCTGTCTTTTCTTCTTCAGTGTCCTCTCTGACCACCAGTGTTTTGACATCTTTCTTCTTTATTTTGATCATGGCTCGCTGATCAATTTCTGTCAGTAAATCTGCTCTTTTCTGCTTCAAATTTGTCATCTCTTTGTCAAACTGATCTCTGTTTTCTGCCATTTCTTGCTTGGACTTTTCAATCTCAAAATGTAAGCTTTGCAGTTCATCTTTCTTACTCTGGATTTCTTTCTTAAAAGCATCAATCTCTTCTCTTTCCTTTCCAAGAGGTTCCTTTTCCCTCTTTGAATCTGCTATGATTTTCTCCAGCTCATCAGTCTGTTGCGCTGCGTCAACTTTGATTTGATCAACATTTTTCTGGTCTTCAAATGTTTTGATGTTTTCTTGTAGTTGTTGTGCCTCTTGTTCCAGTTTAGTTTTCATGCTCTCTAAATCATTTTTAGTTTTTCTGTTTTCATTAATCAAGTCATCAACCTCCTGCTGCTGTTGATTCATAACATTTTGCCTCTTTTCCAGCTGCATTTTCTCAGCCATCACAAGGTTTATTAGGTTATCTATATCTTTTCTTTGCATGTCAAGTTCTCTTTCTTTGTTTTCCAGAACCCGTTCTTTAAGTCTTATTTCATTCCGTGTGTTTTCCACTGTGCCTCTTTCCTGCTCCAAAGCCAGCCTCTCTTTGTGCAGTTCTTGCATTGTCAAGTCATTCTTTTCTTTTTGTTTTTCAAGATCTTCTCTTAGTGTCTCATTCTCTGCTTTGCTCTTTTCTAAGTTCTCATTTAGTGTCTGAAGTAACAGTAGATCAGACTGCAGAAGCTTTGTTTGCCTTTCAATGTCTGCACGCATAGAACTGAGCTCTTCTTCCTTTCTTCTCATGTCATCCAATCTCTTTGAAATGTCCTCTTGGTCTTTACTGATTTGAGAGGTGATTTGGTCTATTTTCCTGAATTCCTCATTAAGCTTTTCAGACTTTCTTTGTAAATCTGTCTTGATCTCCTCCAGTGAGTCTTTTTCTTTTTGAATATTTAGTTTGTCCATGTCCATCTGCATAATGTTGCTGTCTAGTTGAGATCTTTCATTTTCAATTTCATTCATTAACTGCTTCAGCCTGTTCTTTTCCTCTTCAACACTCTCCTTCTCAAACTGTAACTCTGTTTTTAATCGATCAATTTCATGTTTTTCTATTAACAGTCTGTCCAGCTTGTCTTTCTTCTCTTCCTCGGTTTTATTTCTCAGTTGCTCTAGGTCTTCTGACTCACTCTTGATGGTCTTCAAAATGTTTTCTAGCTCTTGTTTTTCTTGTTTTACTTTAGCTTTCTCTCTGTCAAGTTCACTTTTTTCTCTTTCTAAGATGTTCCTTAGCTCTTCTACTTTGTTTTTCTGTTTCTGTATATCTGCTTCCCAGAGAGTTACTTTCTCTCTCTTGTTTTCCATTTCGGTGGTTTTTCTTTCTAGCTCAGTATTCATCTTCTCCAAAGCCTTTCTTTCTTTTTGCATGTCATTCTCTTTGATTTCAATCTCCTCTTGCTGTTGTCTGATTACTTTTTCTAGTTCTTCATTTTTAGACTGCATTTCTGCATTCATCTGATCAATTTGATTCCTCTCTTTTGCCAACGTCACCTTGACATTTTCTATGTCCTCTAACTGTCTTTGTATCTCAACTTCAGCATGCTTTTCTTTTCTTTTGTTTTCTTCTGCTAGTTTATCCATATCTTCTCTTTCTTTTTGTTGTTGAATTACTAAAGCATTTAGATTTTCCCTCTCTTTTTGTAAGTCCTGCATACTTTTTTCCAGAGCATTTGTCTTGTCTTGAATCTCAGTCCTTATGTCTTCTAATTTTTGTTTTTCAAGCTTGATCTCTTCTTTTTGTTCATCTAATTGGGTTTGCATCTTTTCAATATGTTCCATCTCTCTATTAATTCTCTCTTTGGTGGTTTCAACCTCTTCTATCTCTTTTAATAACTGATCTTTCAGATGTGCTATTCTTTTTTCCTCAGTTTTCAAGATTTGCATGTCCTCATCATCTTGTTTTTGCTTGTATATTTCTAGCTTGCTCCTCTCCATTGTCACTTTTTTCATTGTTTCTTCTAGGTCTCTGGTCTGCTTTTGAATTTCTTCTTTCATGCGCAGCAGCTCATCTCTTCTGATTCTTAAATCTTCATTTTCGTTTTTGATTTTTTCACGCTCTCTAGCCATCCCATCCTTCACTTTCTCCAGACTTTTCTTCTCTGCCTCTATTTCCTCCATCTTTGACTTCTGTAGATCTTTTAATTCCTTAAGCTTAATATTTAGTTCATTCACCATATCCTGCAGTTGTGTTTCCACCACCCTCTTTTCTTTTTCTAGAGACTGACAAGTGCTTTCCAGCTCAGTTTTTTCCCTAATCAGATTGTCATTCATCTGTTCCAGGTCATTCTTCTGTCTCTTGGTTTCATTGAGGATTGCTTCAATCTTCATAATTTCATCTTGTAAGTTCTTATCACTGTCTGTGTCCCTTATTTCTATAGTCATTTGCTGCATTTCAGCTTTCTTTTGTTCCAGCTCACCCTTCTCTCTTTTTACAATGTCCATCATGTTTTTAATTTCTCTCTGCTCATTCTGGAGTTCAGCTTTCATCCTTTCTAATCCTTCCTTTTCTTCTTTCAAAGAGTCCATAACAATGAAGGTTTCATCATATTGCACTTCTGCATGGATTTTCTGTGGTTCTTTTTTGTGCAAATCTGTTTTCATTTGCTCCAGTTCATGTTTTTCTCTCGCACACTCCTTTCGTATTTTCTGAATTTCCTCTCTTTCAATGTCAATTTCAGACTTCATTTTTTCAAATTCTGCTCTCCTCAGAAGCAGCTCTTGAATATCTTTATCTTTCATGGTTTTCAGTTCTTCAATGTGCTTAATTTCTTCTTGCTTTGTTTTAATTTCCATGTGTCTTTTTACAGACTCCTCTCTTTCTGGAAGTATATCAGTTAACTCATGTTCCTCCATTTCTTTGGTGTCCACCATCTCTTGTCTCTTTCTTTTTATTTCTGTATTTATGAAGTCCAACTCCTCTTGTCTCTGTTTCATCTCATGTGAGATGGTTTCCATTTCTTTTTTCTTTTCTTGAAGTTGAACTTCCATGTTTTCAATTGTCTCCTGCTTGCTCTTGGTCTCCATTACAATTTTTTCTATGTCCATCTTAATTTTATTCTGAGTAATTTCTAACTCAGCTCTTTCATTTTCCATATTCTGTCTGCATATCTCCATCTCCTCATATTGTTTTTCAAGAGAGGTTTTATATTTCTCCAGATCATTTTTATCTCTGTCAATGTGTTGTCTCATTGTCTCAATCTCTTTCTGGTCTCTCTGTAAAACAAGTCTCTCCTTTTCTAGTTCCCTCTTCTCAGTCATCAGCATGTCAGTAAGGCCATCGGTTTCATCTTTACTGAGTATGGATGGATCTGGTAAATATTTAAATTCTGTTGTCAGTGCAGTGTCCTCTCGGCTTGGGTCCATTTTGGTTTTGGCTTGGGTCATTTTGAGCTCTGTGTCCTCCTGGCCTCTCATTCTCTCTAATTTATCTTCCGTCCCTTGTGTTATGAAAGTTGTATATTCCTTAGGAATGTCTGTCCGTTCCTTAAATATCTGTTCCCGAGGTGCTGAAATGTCACCTACAGGTGTGTCGTCTAGATCAGATGTTTGTGTAGCAGAACTAACTAAAACAACTTCCAGCCTCTGTGTCAGTTGTTTACTCTTCATCTCATCCAGTGCCTCTCTCTGATGTTCAAATATTTCTTTGTTTCTTTCAAGTTCTTCCCTTTCCCTTTGAATCTCAGACAAGAGTCTGTTGACTTCATCTATTGGTATCTGTTTTTCTTGAGAGGCCATTTCTTCATGTTGAACAAGCTGTCCAGAAGGATGTTCTTCTGCCAATGTTTCAAACACATCTTTCTCTTTTTCTGTCTTTATTTCATCAAACTGTCTCTTGTATTCAGCCTTGGACTTTTCCAGATCTTTCCTCTCATTTTGCACTATTTGCATTTCCAGTTTGATTTTCTCCTCTCGATCATTCAGTTTGGCTTTTGTTTGCTCCATTTCCTTCTTTAGAAGGTCTATCATACCCTTGCTCCTTTCAGTTTCTTTTTGGTCCATCAATATCTTAGCCATCAGTTGATCAAGTTCCTCTCTCTCCATCTTTGCTTTTACTCTTATCCCTTCTTCGATTTGTTGTCTATGTTCTTCAGATTTATGCTTCATGTTCTCCAGTTCTCTCCTCTCCTCATTCACAGCTCTTAAACTTTCCTCCAGTTTTTGCTGGTGTTGATTCATTTCAGTCTTTTCTGTCTGTAACTTTTGTTTGATTACTTCCATTTCATCTCTTTGGTTTTGTATTTCCTTCCGAAGAACATCCAGCTCATTCCACTTCTTTATCATGTCCTCTTTTTCTTTGTCTAATTGATTTCTTTGTCTCAGGATTTCGCCAGCCTTCTGCTCAAGAAGCTTCTTCTCTTCATCAGTTGACCTTTTACTCTCTTCTTTTTGTTCTGTCTTGTGCATCTCCAGGTCATCTGCTTGCCTTTGCAAATCGTCTCTTTCCTTTTCAATTTTATTCCTCTCTTTCTCAATCTTTTGATTTTGTTGTGATATATCAAACATGATTTTCTCTAGTTCTTCTCTAGTTCTGTTTGTTTCTTCTATGACACTTTCATATTCCTTGTTAGCCCGTTTAAGTTTTTCTTCCATTTCTTCCATTTTTTCTTCTTTCTTTCTAGCCTCCTCCAGAACATTCTTCATGGACTCATATTCATTAGTCCTCTGTTTTAACTCTGTCCATTTAAGACTGATTTCTTTTCTTTCTTGTTCTAGAAGGTCTCTGCCATTCTTCAGCTCTTGTTTTTGTTTATTTATGTCTGCATTTATCCTTTCCAGATCTTCTTTTCGTCTGTTTGTTTCTTCAGTGACACTCTCAATTTCTTCCTTGCCCTTTTGTAGATGAGCCTCTATTTTCTTCAGTGATTCTCTTTCCTTCTTTATTTCCTCTTCCATGTATCTGATTCGTTCACTTTCTTTTTGCAGGTCTGTCTTACTTTGAGCTAAAAAATATTTTTCGTCAGTGATCTTTTGTTTTTCAAGGTCAAGTTCTTCTTTCTGGAGTTGAATATAATTTCTCTGCTCATCTACTTCATCCATTAATTTCTGAACTATTTCTTTGTTCGTTGTAATTGCATCCTTTTCTAGATTAACCTCTCGCATTTTGTGGTCAAGTGCCGATGACTTTAGTTTGATTGCTTCTCTCATGTCTTCTATTTGCTCTCTTTCTGTCATTATGTCCGACCTCATCTTATGAAGCTCTTTTCTTTCCTGTTCAATCATCTTGCTGTCATCATCCATTTTCTTCTGCTCATGATCTATTTCAGTTTTCTCTCTTTCCAGTTCATTCTTTGCCTCAAGTTTTTCCTTCTCCATCTTCGGTTTTACTCTCATTTCTTCTTCTTCTTTCTCTTTTTCTTTCATAATCTGTTCCTGTTCAGCTTTGGTCTTCAGCTCCAGGATTTTAGCTTTGGGTTCTTCTAGACTTTTTCTTTCTTCTTCTATCTTTTTCTGTTCTTTCATATTATCTTCCTTCTGTTTATTGACTTGAGCATCAAACTCAACAATTCTCTGTTGTAACTCTGTCCATTTATGTTTTAATTCTTCCCTTTCTTGTTCTAGAAGGTCTCTGCAGTTCTTCAGCTCTTGTTTTTGTTCATTTATGTCTGTATTAATCTTTTCCAGATCATCTTTTTGTCTTTTTGTTTCTTCAGTGACACTCTTAATTTCTTCTTTTTCCTTTTGTAGATGAGCTTCCATTTCCTTCAGCGTTTCTCTCTCATTCTTTATTTCTGCCTCCATGTATTTGATTTGTTCACTTTCTTTTTGCTGTTCTGTCTTACTTTGAGCTAGAATATATTTTTCATCAGTGATCTTTTGTCTGTCATGGTCAAGTTCTTCTTTCTGGAGTTTAATGTAATTTCTCTGCTCTTCTACTTCATCCTTTAATTTCTGAACTGTTTCTTTGTTCTTTTGAATTTCATCCTTTACTAGATCAGTCTCTCTCATTTTCTGGTCAAGTACTAATTTCTCTAGTTTAATTGCTTCTCTCATGTCTTCCATTTGCTGTCTTTCTGTCATTATGTCCGATCTCATCTTATGAAGCTCTTTTCTTTCCTGTTCAATCATCTTGCTGTCATCATCCATTTTCTTCTGCTCACGATCTATTTCAGTTTTCTCTCTTTCCAGTTTACTCTTTGCCTCAAGTTTTTCCTTCTCCATCTTAGGTTTTACTCTAATTTCTTCTTCTTCTTTCTCTTTTTCTTTCATAATCTGTTCCTGTTCAACTTTGGTCTTCAGCTCCAGGATTTTAGCTTTGGTTTCTTCTAGACTTTTTCTTTCTTCTTCCATGTTTTTCTGTTCCTTCATATTATCTTCCTTCTGTTTATTGACTTGAGCATCAAATTCATCAATTCTCTGTTGTAATTCTGTCCATTTATGATTTAATTCTTCCCTTTCTTTTTCTAGAAGGTCTCTGCAGTTATTCAGCTCTTGTTTTTGTTCAGTTATGTCTATGTTCATTTTTTCCAGATCCTCTTTCTGTCTTTTTGTTTCTTCAATGACACTCTTAATTTCTTCTTTGTCCTTTTGTAGATGAGCTTCCATTTCCTTCAGTGTTTCTCTCTCATTCTTTATTTCCTCCTCCATGCATTTGATTTGTTCACTTTCTTTTTGCAGTTCTGTCTTACTTTGAGCTAGAAGATGTTTTTCATCAGTGATCATTTGTCTTTCAAGGTCAAGTTTTTCTTTCTGGAGTTTAATGTAATTTCTCTGCTCTTCTACTTCATCCATTAATTTCTGAACTATTTCTTTGTTCCTTTCAATTTCATTATTTTCTAGATCAATCTCTCGTATTTTCTGGTCAAGTGCTGATCTCTCTAGTTTGATTGCTTCTCTCATGTCTTCCATTTGCTCTCTTTCTGTCATTATGTCCGATCTCATCTTATGCAGCTCTTTTCTTTCCTGTTCAATCATCTTGCTGTCATCATCCATTTTCTTTTTCTCATGATCTAATTCAGTTTTCTCTCTTTCCAGTTCACTCCTTAACTCAAGTTTTTCCTTCTCGATCTTTGCTTTTACTCTAATTTCTTCTTCTTCTTTCTCTTTTTCTTTCATAATCTGTTCCTGTTCAGCTTTGGTCTTCAGCTCCAGGATTTTAGCTTTGGTTTCTTCTAAACTTTTTCTTTCTTCTTCCATCTTTTTCTGTTCCTTCATATTATCATCCTTTTGTTTATTGACTTGAGCATCAAATTCATCAATTCTTTGTTGTAACTCTGTCCATTTATAATTTAATTCTTCCCTTTCTTGTTCTAGAAGGTCTCTGCAGTTCTTCAACTCTTGTTTTTGTTCATTTATGTCTGTATTAATCTTTTCCAGATCATCTTTTTGTCTATTTGTTTCTTCAATGATACTCTTAATTTCTTCTTTTTCCTTTTGTAGATGAGCTTCCATTTCTTTCAGTGTTTCTCTCTCATTCTTTATTTCTGCCTCCATGTATTTGATTTGTTCACTTTCTTTTTGCTGTTCTGTCTTACTTTGAGCTAGAATATATTTTTCGTCAGTGATCTTTTGTCTGTCATGGTCAAGTTCTTCTTTCTGGAGTTTAATATGATTTCTCTGCTCTTCTACTTCATCCTTTAATTTCTGAACTGTTTCTTTGTTCTTTTGAATTTCATCCTTTACTAGATCAGTCTCTCTCATTTTCTGGTCAAGTACTAATTTCTCTAGTTTAATTGCTTCTCTCATGTCTTCCATTTGCTGTCTTTCTGTCATTATGTCCGATCTCATCTTATGAAGCTCTTTTCTTTCCTGTTCAATCATCTTGCTGTCATCATCCATTTTCTTCTGCTCAAGATCTATTTTAGTTTTCTCTCTTTCCAGTTTACTCTTTGCCTCAAGTTTTTCCTTCTCCATCTTAGGTTTTACTCTAATTTCTTCTCCTTCCACTTTTTCTTTCATAATCTGTTCCTGTTCAGCTTTGGTCTTCAGCTCCAGGATTTTAGCTTTGGTTTCCTCTAGACTTTTTCTTTCTTCTTCCATCTTTTTCTGTTCCTTCATATTGTCTTCCTTCTGTTTATTGACTTGAGCATCAAATTCATCAATTCTTTGTTGTAACTCTGTCCACTTATGATTTAATTCTTCCCTTTCTTGTTCTAGAATGTCTTTGCAGTTCTTTAACTGTTGTTTTTGTTCATTTATGTCTGTATTAATCTTTTCCAGATCATCTTTTCGTCTATTTGTTTCTTCAATCACACTTTTAATTTTTTCTTTGTCCTTTTGGAGATGAGTTTCCATTTCTTTCAGTGTTTCTCTCTCATTCTTTATTTCTGCCTCCATGTATTTGATTTGTTCACTTTCTTTTTGCAGTTCTGTCTTATTTTGAGCTAGAATATATTTTTCATCAGTGATCTTTTGTCTGCCAAGGTCAAGTTCTTCTTTCTGGAGTTTAAGATAATTTCTCTGCTCTTCTACTTCATCCATTAATTTCTGAACTATTTCTTTGTTCCTTTCAATTTCATCCTTTTCTAGATCAATCTCTCGCATTTTCTGGTCAAGTGCTGATCTTTCTAGTTTGATTGCTTCTCTCATGTCATCCATTTGCTCTCTTTCTGTCATTATGTCCGATCTCATCTTATGCAGCTCTTTTCTTTCCTGTTCAGTCATCTTGCTGTCATCATCCATTTTCTTCTGCTCACGATCTATTTCAGGTTTCTCTCTTTCCAGTTCACTCATTATCTCAAGTTTTTCCTTCTCCATCTTTGCTTTTACTCTAATTTCTTCTTCTTCTTTCTCTTTTTCTTTCATAATCTGTTCCTGTTCAACTTTGGTCTTCAGCTCCAGGATTTTAGCTTTGGTTTCTTCTAGACTTTTTCTTTCTTCTTCCATGTTTTTCTGTTCCTTCATATTATCTTCCTTCTGTTTATTGACTTCAGCATCAAATTCATCAATTCTCTGTTGTAATTCTGTCCATTTATGATTTAATTCTTCCCTTTCTTTTTCTAGAAGGTCTCTGCAGTTATTCAGCTCTTGTTTTTGTTCAGTTATGTCTATGTTCATTTTTTCCAGATCCTCTTTCTGTCTTTTAGTTTCTTCAATGACACTCTTAATTTCTTCTTTGTCCTTTTGTAGATGAGCTTCCATTTCCTTCAGTGTTTCTCTCTCATCCTTTTTTTCCTCCTCCATGCATTTGATTTGTTCACTTTCTTTTTGCAGTTCTGTCTTACTTTGAGCTAGAAGATGTTTTTCATCAGTGATCATTTGTCTTTCAAGGTCAAGTTCTTCTTTCTGGAGTTTAATGTAATTTCTCTGCTCTTCTACTTCATCCATTAATTTCTGAACTATTTCTTTGTTCCTTTCAATTTCATTATTTTCTAGATCAATCTCTTGTATTTTCTGGTCAAGTGCTGATCTCTCTAGTTTGATTGCTTCTCTCATGTCTTCCATTTGCTCTCTTTCTGTCATTATGTCCGATCTCATCTTATGCAGCTCTTTTCTTTCCTGTTCAATCATCTTGCTGTCATCATCCATTTTCTTTTTCTCATGATCTAATTCAGTTTTCTCTCTTTCCAGTTCACTCCTAATCTCAAGTTTTTCCTTCTCGATCTTTGCTTTTACTCTAATTTCTTCTTCTTCTTTCTCTTTTTCTTTCATAATCTGTTCCTGTTCAGCTTTGGTCTTCAGCTCCAGGATTTTAGCTTTGGTTTCTTCTAAACTTTTTCTTTCTTCTTCCATCTTTTTCTGTTCTTTCATATTATCATCCTTTTGTTTATTGACTTGAGCATCAAATTCATCAATTCTTTGTTGTAACTCTGTCCATTTATAATTTAATTCTTCCCTTTCTTGTTCTAGAATGTCTCTGCTGTTCTTCAACTCTTGTTTTTGTTCATTTATGTCTGTATTAATCTTTTCCAGATCATCTTTTTGTCTATTTGTTTCTTCAATGATACTCTTAATTTCTTCTTTTTCCTTTTGTAGATGAGCTTCCATTTCTTTCAGTGTTTCTCTCTCATTCTTTATTTCTGCCTCCATGTATTTGATTTGTTCACTTTCTTTTTGCTGTTCTGTCTTACTTTGAGCTAAAATATATTTTTCGTCAGTGATCTTTTGTCTGTCATGGTCAAGTTCTTCTTTCTGGAGTTTAATATAATTTCTCTGCTCTTCTACTTCATCCATTAATTTCTGAACTATTTCTTTGTTCCTTTCAATTTCATCCTTTTCTAGATCAATCTCTTGTATTTTCTGGTCAAGTGCTGATCTTTCTAGTTTGATTGCTTCTCTCATGTTTTCCATTTGCTCTCTTTTTGTCATTATGTCCGATCTCATCTTATGCAGCTCTTTTCTTTCCTGCTCAATCATCTTGCTGTCATCATCCATTTTCTTTTTCTCATGATCTAATTCAGTTTTCTCTCTTTCCAGTTCACTCTTTATCTCAAGTTTTTCCTTCTCGATCTTTGCTTTTACTCTATTTTTTTCTTCTTCTTTCTCTTTTTCTTTCATAATCTGTTCCTGTTCAGCTTTGATCTTCAGCTCCAGGATTTTAGCTTTGGTTTCTTCTAGCCTTTTTCTTTCTTCTTCCATGTTTTTCTGTTCCTTCATATTATCTTCCTTCTGTTTATTGACTTGGGCATCAAATTCATCAATTCTCTGTTGTAACTCTGTCCATTTGTGATTTAATTCTTCCCTTTCTTGTTCTAGAAGGTCTCTGCAGTTCTTCAGCTCTTGTTTTTGTTCAATTATGTCTATGTTCATTTTTTCCAGATCCTCTTTCTGTCTTTTTGTTTCTTCAGTGACACGCTTAATTTCTTCTTTGTCCTTTTGTAGATGAGCTTCCATTTCCTTCAGTGTTTCTCTCTCCTTCTTTATTTCCTCCTCCATGCATTTGATTTGTACACTTTCTTTTTGCAGTTCTGTCTTATTTTGAGCTAGAAGATGTTTTTCATCAGTGATCTTTTGTATTTCAAGGCCAAGTTCTTCATTCTGGAGTTTAAGATAATTTCTCTGCTCTTCTACTTCATCCATTAATTTCTGAACTATTTCTTTGTTCCTTTCAATTTCATTCTTTTCTAGATCAATCTCTCGAATTTTCTGGTCAAGTGCTGATCTCTCTAGTTTGATTGCTTCTTTCATGTCTTCCATTTGCTCTCTTTCTGTCATTATGTCCGATCTCATCTTATGCAGCTCTTTTCTTTCCTGCTCAATCACCTTTCTGTCATCATCCATTTTCTTTTTCTCATGATCTAATTCAGTTTTCTCTCTTTCCAGTTCACTCCTTATCTCAAGTTCTTCCTTCTCCATCTTTGCTTTTACTCTAATTTTTTCTTCTTCTTTCTCTTTTTCTTTCATAATCTGTTCCTGTTCAGCTTTGATCTTCAGCTCCAGGATTTTAGCTTTGGTTTCTTCTAGCCTCTTTCTTTCTTCTTCCATGTTTTTCTGTTCCTTCATATTATCTTCCTTCTGTTTATTGACTTGGGCATCAAATTCATCAATTCTCTGTTGTAACTCTGTCCATTTGTGATTTAATTCTTCCCTTTCTTGTTCTAGAAGGTCTCTGCAGTTCTTCAGCTCTTGTTTTTGTTCAATTATGTCTATGTTCATTTTTTCCAGATCCTCTTTCTGTCTTTTTGTTTCTTCAGTGACACGCTTAATTTCTTCATTGTCCTTTTGTAGATGAGCTTCCATTTCCTTCAGTGTTTCTCTCTCATTCTTTATTTCCTCCTCCATGCATTTGATTTGTTCACTTTCTTTTTGCACTTCTGTCTTATTTTGAGCTAGAAGATGTTTTTCGTCAGTAATCTTTTGTCTGTCATGGTCAAGTTCTTCTTTCTGGAGTTTAATGTAATTTCTCTGCTCTTCTACTTCATCCATTAATTTCTGAACTGTTTCTTTGTTCTTTTGAATGTCATCCTTTACTAGATCAGTCTCTCTCATTTTCTGGTCAAGTGCCGATCTTTCTAGTTTGATTGCTTCTCTCATGTCTTCCATTTGCTCTCTTTCTGTCATTATGTCCGACCTCATCTTATGAAGCTCTTTTCTTTCGTGTTCAGTCTCTTCTAGTTCAATCTGTAGGAGCTCTCTGTGGTTTCTCAGCTCTTGTTTTTGTTCATTTATGTTTGCGCTCATCTTTTCCAGACCTTCTTTTTGTCTGTTTGTTTCTTTATTGAGTCTTTCATTTTCTTCCTTTTCCTTTTGTAGATGAGCCTTCATTTCCTTCAGTGTTTCTCTCTCCTTTTTTATTTCCTCTTCCATTTGTCTGATTCGATCACTTTCTTTTTGCCGTTCAGTCTTTATTTGAGCCAGAAAATCTTTTTCATCATTGATCTTTTGTCTCTCAAGTTCAACTTGTTCTTCATGGAATTTGATATAATTTCTCTGTTCTTCCACCTCATCCAATAATTTCTGTACAATTTCTTTGCTCTTCTTGATGTCACATTCTTCTAGATCAGTCTGTTTTATTTTGTTGTCAAGTTCTAACCTCTCTTCTTCTATTTGCTGTCTTTGTGACATTATTTCAGACTGCATCTTCTCCAGGTCATATCTTCCCTGTTCAATGATGTTTCTGTCATCGTTCATTTTCTTCTGCTCATGATCTATTTCAGTTTTCTGTCTTTCCAGATCACTCTTCATCTGATCAAGTTTCTCCTTCTCCATATTTGCTTTTACTTTTATCTCTTCTTCCATTTGTTGTCTATGTTCTTCAAATGCATGCCTCATGTTCTCCAGATCTCTCCTCTCCTCGTTCACAGCTCTTAAACTTTCCTCCAGTCTTTGCTGCTGTTGATTCATTTCAGTCTTTTCAGTCTGTAACTCATATTTGATTTCTTCCACTTTGTCTCTTTGGTGTTGTATTTTCTTCTGAAGAACATCCAGGTCATTCCACTTCTTCATCATGTCCTCTTTTTCTTTCTCTATTTCATCTTTCTGTCTCAGAATTTTGCCTACCTTTTCCTCAAGAAGCTTTTTCTCATCATCCATTGATCTTTTACTCATCTCTTCTTTTTCTTTTTGTTCTGTCATGTGTATCTCCAGGTCATCAGCTCGCCTTTGCAAATCTTCTCTTTCCTTTTCAATGTAATTCCTCTCTTTTTCCAGGCGGTCTTTCTCAGTCTTAATCATTTGATTTTGCTCTTCTATGTCATCAATAGTCTTTTCTAGTTCACTTTTCTTCCTCTTGGTTTCTTCCATGGCATTGGCACATTGCTGCATCATTTCTTTAAGGTGGGCCTCCCTTATCTCCATTTTTTCTTGCTCCCTTTTGATCTCTTCTGAGACATTTTTCAGATTTTCAGTGTCATTCTGCACCTCAGATTTTGTCTGCTCAAGCTCTTTTCTTTCTTCTTGGAGTTTTTCTGCTTCAGTTTGGATCACCTCTTGTTGTTCCATCAGCTTGGCTTTCATGATTTCCAGATCTTTCATTAACTTGTTAGTCATGTTCCTGTTTTCACCAATGTCTTGTTTTTCTCTTTGTACTTCATCTCTCAGTTGTGCAAGTTCTTTTTTCTGCTCTGCAATAGTCTTCATGTCCTCTTCAATTTGTTGTCTCTGAGCGTCTAGTTCAATCCTCATCTTATCCATTTCACTTCTTTCTTCCATTATCTCTCTTGCACTTTGATCCAGTCTTTGCTGCTGCTCAGTAATATATTTCTCTCTCTGCTCCAGTTCAGTCTTCTGAATGATCACTCTCTGTCTCATTGTCTCTGTTTGATCACTTACCCTATTTATATCAGCTTTCTCTTTTTCAGCTTGTTCTCTCTCAGTAAGAAGCCCTGTTTTCATTGTTTCCAGTTTTTCTCTTTCTTTCTTTATCTCTTCAAACTGAACTTGAACCATATCTTTCTGTTGTTTAGTCCAGATCTGCAGATCATCTTCTTTCTGCTTAATTTCTATCTTTTCATTTTCTATTTCATGCCGTATCTTCTTAAGCAACTCAAAGTCCTTATTATTTTCTTGTTTTTGCAGTTCTATATCAACCTGCATCACTTCAAGGGCCTGTTGTCTCTTATTGGTTTCTTCAAGAACATTATCTAAATGTTCCTGTTCAGTGTGAAGCTGAGCAGCGATTCCATCTAATTCTATGTTTCTTCTTTCTACTCCCATTTCCTTCATCTGTAAGTTTAGCTCTTTTTCATCAAGTGCATTTTGCTTGTCTTGCAGGAGTTGCTTTTGCAGTTCAGTTGATTGAATCTGACTGTGTATCTCACCTTGCATTTGTTCAATCTTTTCTCTTTCTTTGGTGGTCATGTATTTTATGTGTTCCATTTCTTCTTTGGCTTTCTGAAGTTGTTGCTTCTCCTCATTTATTTGTATGATGTTAAGTTCCAACATCTGTTTCTGCTGTTCAATTTCAAACCTCTGTTTTTCCAGATCTTCTCTTTCTTTCTTGTTTTCCTCACTGGTTTGATCATTCTGTCGCTGCTGGTCGAGTACCTCTGCCTGCCGTTCCTCAATGTTTGATTTTTCCAAAATAAGTTTTGTCTTCAAAATTTCATTTTCATTTTGCGCGTTCTGTATCTCTGCTCTTAAATCTTCTAGTTTGTTTCTTAAAGTCATCAAGTTATTCCTCTCTTCCTCTGTTTCTTGTTTTTCATGAAGAATTTCTTCCTTCATCTCTTCAAGGCCCAGCCTGTTATTTTTCATCTGCTCAGTCTGTTCCATTATTTGATTTTCCAAGTCTTTCTTTTCTTTGTCAATTTCTGTCTTTTCCTTTTCAAGCATCACTTTTGTTTTCTCGTTTTCTTGATTTTGTCTCTCCATCTCCTTCTTCATCATATCAAGGTCCTTCCATTTCCTTTCAGTCTCTTCAGACAAACATTTAATTTCTTCTCTGTCTTTATCTAGTTGGATTTTAATTTCTCTTATCTCAGCTTTTGTCTTTTCAAGATTAAATTTATCATCTTGAAGTTGTTGATTATCCTTTTCGATTTCTACTTTTGTTCTCTCAAGGTCAACCCTCATTTGCAAGAATTCTTCCATTTCTGTATCAATCTTTTCTTTCCTACCTTGAATGTCATCTTTAATGATTTGCAACTCACTGTGAAGTTTGTAAGTTTCTTCCCTTTGTTTGTCTAATTGTCTGGTTTCTTCCTCCACTCTTTGCTTTTCACCCTCAATCTCCAGCCAGCATTTCTCTTGATCCTTTCTTTCCTTCTTGATAACATATTGGATCTCTTTGGATTCAGCTCTCATCTGTTCTAGTGCATTCTTCTCATCTTGTACATTTAGTTTTTCATGTCTTAGATTTTGTAATTGCTTCTCCAGATCATTTTTCATGTTTTCAAGATCAGCCTTCTCTTGATCCATCAACTTTTTGCTGATTTCAATCTGCTCTTTTTCTTTCTGTACTTCTTCAGTCAGCTTTCTGTATTCATTACATTCTTTTGACATTGTTTCACCCATTTCCATTAATCGCTGTCTCTCCTCTTGAATTTCAGCCTCCTCCTCTCGAACCTTCTTCTTGATTTTATAAATTTCATCTTGAGTCTGTTTCAGCTGCTGCTGCTCTTCCATGAAAGTTTTTATACTGTTTTCAAGTTCACTTTCCTTTCTTTGCAGTTCTTCTTTAAGTGTATCCAGTTTCTGTTTTTCTGAATGTACATTTTTCTTCTCTTTGTCAATATCATCTATTTCCTTCAGAATGTCCACCTTCAATTGCTCTAGAGCCTCTTTCTGATTTTGAATCTCTTGTTTCGCCATCTCATCTTGTTCTTTTTCCTGTAAGGTTTTTCTTTCCAGGTCTTCTGTTTTTCGCACCAACGCTTCCCTCTTAAGCTGCAGATGTGTCATTTCCCTTTCATAAACATCCCTCTCATCCTGAAGTTCTGCACTTATTGTACTGAGATCTTTCTTCTTTGTCTCTATTTCTGTGAAGATATTCTCTATATCTTCTCTTTGCGTTTGAAGTTTTATACTGAGGTCTGTTAATCTTTCTCTCTCACTGTTTGCTTCCTGAATGAGTCTGTCAGTCATCTCTGACTTCTTCTGAAGCTCAGCATTCTTTTGTTCAATCACATGTCTCTCTGTGATGGCCATCTGCCTCATTTCTTCCACCTGCTCTTTTTCTTTGTTTAGTTCACTCTTCATCTCTTGTAGTTTCTCCTCTGTTTTTGTGGCATCATGGAGCTTTTCATTAAGTTTAGTCCTCTCATTTTCTAATTCATTCCTCATCTTTTCTAGATTTTTCAGTTCCACTTCATAGACCTTCATGGCAGCACTCACTTCATGTCTTTGTTGATTGATTTCAGCTTGTTCTTTTTCTAACCGATCTCTCTCCATGATCAAAGCTTGTTTTGAAGATTCAACATCAACTCTCTGTCTCTGTAGTTCACCTCTAAAGAGCTCCAGCTCTTGCTTCTCTTGCCTTAAATTATCCATTTCTTTTTCTTTATCTTCTCTCTTCCTCAGTATTTCCATATTGATCTTTTCAAGTATGTCTTTCTTTTTCTCTATTTCTTTAACAACCCAACCCTTCTTCTCTAACTCATGTTTCTGCTTCTCCAGTATCTGCTCTCCCCTCTTTATTTCAGAAGTAATGCCTTCCAGTTCAGCGCTTTTCTTTTCATGCTGTGTTTTCATTTCTTCCATGGTTTGCCTCAGGTTTTGTATATCTCTGTTGAGCTGTTCCAGATCACTCTTGTTTCTCAAGAGTTCCTCACTGACCATTTGCAGTTCTTCCTTGTTCTTTCTTGTGTCCTTAAACTCTTCCATTCTTTCTTCAGTTAATCCTACCTTAACCAGCTCTCTTTTGGTCTCAGTATCCTCCTTTTCTCTGTATATCTCATCCTTCAGCTGCTCCAGTTCTTCTCTTTCTTTCTGCAGCATTTCTCTCATTCTCTCTTCCTCCCGTTGCTTCTCTACAAGTTCTGCCCTCATCTTCTCCAATTCATTCTTGTCTCTTCTGGTGCTTTCTATCTCGTTTCTAAGGCTTCCAAGATTTTCCCGTATTTGTCCAATATCCTGGATAAGCCTCTGGATCTCAGACTTGAAGTTTTCCTTTTCATCTCTCTCCACCTTACTTTCCTCCATCCTGTGCTCCATGTCAGCTTTTAGATTTCTGACCATTTCCCTGATTTTCACAACCTCAAAAATCAGTCTTTGGATGTCAGCATTGGTACTTTCTTTATCTTCAAGATGCACAGTTTTCTCCATCAGTAGTTCAAAATCCTCTCTTGCACTTTGAACATCATTCCTGAGTATTTCCAGCTCCTGACGGTCTCTGTTGATCTCCTCTCTGGCCTTTGCTATCTCATTCCTCATTTTCTCCATCTCATCCCTCTTTCTCGTCACTTGTTTCATCTTCTGGTCCAGATCTTTCTTTTCTAGGACTATCTCAGACCTTAAGACTTCCAGCTCTCCCTTCTCATGCATCATTTTCTGAATCCTTGTTTCTAGGACTTCTCTCTGTTTCTGTATATCCATCATCTCTTCCTCTCTTGTGTCCCTTTCATGTTTTATTATTTCAGACTTCATGTTTTCTAGCTCATCCATCTGATGTTTTAAGTCTGCTTTAGTTTTCTCAAGTTCTGCCTGCTGTTGATCCAGCTCAGCCTTCAACTCTGTCAGTTTGTCTATTTGTCTCTTAACTTTATCTGTCTGACCCTCACTTTCTTCTTGCTGGTCGTCCATGCTTAATGCTTCCAGTTTCTCCCTTAATTCCTCTGAATCTCTCCTGGGAAGTTTAACTGTTTCTACTGCCCTTTCTCTAGTCGTTCCTTCTAGAAGGCTTTTGAGAATCTCATATTGTTTCTTCATGTCAACCTTTTCTTTTTTCAGCAGTTCATTTTCATCATGGAGTTTTTGTTTTTTCAGTGCCATTTCCTGTTTTTGTCTCTCCAGATCAGCTCTGGTTTGCTCAAGATCACTTCGCTCTCTGCTCAATAAGACTTTGGTACTCTCAATTTGCTGCTTCTCTTTTTGCATCTCATTGTTCTGTTGCTCATAGGTTTCTTTCATGCTCTGTTTCATGGCTTCAACTTCCAGCTTCATGTTCTCCAGTTCAAATCTTTCTTTTCTAGCAGCCTTGACTTCATCTTTCATTCTTCTGAGAACCTCTCTGACATGCTTAATTTCCTGAATCAGGCTTTGGATGTAAGCACTCATTTCTTGCCCTTCCTCTGAATCTGCTTGAACATCTTTCTGCATTCTTCCTTCCAGGTCATGTTTTGTTCTCCAAGCCATTTCCCTAGTCTTTTCAGCCTCTCGAATAAGCCTCTGTATCTTGGTGTTTATTTCTTCTTTTTCTTCCAGATCTCCACCTCTTTCTTCCATATGAGATTGTAGTTCCTCATCCTCTACACTTAACATGACCCTCTCCATTTCAATTCTCTCATTTGCACTTTCAATATCAGCTCTCATTTTCTCCAGCTCATCTCTCTTTCTTGCTACCTGTCTCAACTTGTGATCAAGATCTTTCCTCTTGCCATCAGTTTCATCCTGAAGAAGCTTCAGTTCTTTCATCTCACGTTTAGTCTTTTCCATCTTGTCCTCTAATTCCTCTTTCTGTTTGAGTATTTCCGCTCTCATACCAATGAGTTCCTCTACCTCTGACTGTCTTTTAGACTCAAACTCTTCTTTTTGGATCAGAATATTTGATTTGATCTCCTCATATTTCTCCATTTCTTTTTTAGCCTCTTTCAACATTTCATCATTTGCATCTCTTTCTTTTGCTAACTCAGCTTTCATTCGCTCTAGATGAGCTCTTTCATCTTGAATATCCTGTTTTTGAACTTTTATCTCATCTAATTCTTTATGCAGATTTGATTTATTTTGTTCCATATCATCAATGTCTCGTTTCAGTTGTGTTCTGCTTTTCTCAGTCAATTCCTTTTCATCCAAAAGCTCTTTCCTCAGCCGTTCCACATTTTCACTGTCCTTCTTTAGAGTCTCCATCAGCTGACGCTGCTCTAACAGTTCACCTCTTTCTCTCTCCAGGTCATGTTTTTGCTTTAAGATCTCCACACTCATCTGATCAAGACGATCTTTCTCTCTCTGCAGGTCTGCACGTGTAATGTCACTCTCCTCGGATTGTCTTTTGAAATGTTCCTTGTTTTTTTCCAGATCCATCTTTTCCTTTGTAACAGCCGCTTTGTGTACAGCAATGGCTTGTTTTTGTCTTTCAGTCTCAGCTTGTATTTCGTCCAGGGTGTCATTTTTAATTTTGATCTCCTTAGCAAATTGCTGCCTCTCTTTTTCTAACTCTTCTGCAGCCCACAGGCCTTCTTTCTGAACTTCTAGCTTTAACTTCACAATATCCTCTCTCTTCTTTTCCAGTTTATCTTGCTCATTTTTAAAAGCTTGTTTCTCCGTTTGAAGGTTTTCCAAGTCTCTAGCCAACTCAGCTCTTTTTTGTTCCAGATTCTCCATATCGGCCTTTTCATTCATTATGTTGTTTTTCATGTCATCCATTTCTTTTTGTATGTTTTGAAGTTCTGCTCTCATTTGTTCTAGTTCATTCTCTTTGTGTTGTAGTTTTTCCTTCTCATCTTCAATTTGAGCTATTTGTGTTAAGTTATTTGTACTCATTTGCTTCAGAATGTCTTTCTCTCTCTGTAAGTCAGATCTTTGTCTGTCTAGTTCTTCCATGGCTTGGTTTAGCTCTGCCTTGGCTTTCTCCAGCTCAGATCTTTCTTCTTGAAGCAAGTCTTTGGCAGACTGAATTTCCTTTCTTTGCTTCTCTGTGTCATCCATCTGTTTGATGTCCACTGGAATACCACTGATATCTAATTGTGTTCTAAATTTGGCTGCCATCTCTTCTGCCATTTGTCTTTCATTCTTTGTCTTCTCAGATAGTTTCTCCAAGTCTTGAGCTTGTCTTTGAAGGTCAGTTTTCATCCTCGCCAGTTCCTCCTTCTTATTTTCAATGGTTTGTTTCTCATCTTGTAGATTCCTTAATTCTTTCTCCATATCCATTTTCTGCCTCTCCATATGATCCAAATTTTTGGTCAACAGCTCTCTGTCTTTTTCAACCTGATCTTTTTCTTCAAGTAATTTTAGTTTCAGATGTTCACAGGTCTCCTTTTCTTTCTCTAGACTGACCATATCTCTCTCTATATTTCTTTTCTGCATCATCATTTCCACTCTTTCCCTTTCTACATTTGTCATTTCTGTTTTTGTGAATTCCATTAGATCATCAACCTCTCGCTGTAACTGATCTATGTCAGTTTGTCTCTGGTCCAGTTGAGTCATTTCCATTATGATTGTGTACTTCAATTCATCCATTTCTTGCTGTTGTTGTAAAATGCCTTCTTGCAGCTTTGCAAGTTCGCTTTCTCTGCCAGAAAGACTTTCATTCTCTTTTTTAATAGTCTCCACTTGTTTTGAGATGTTCATCCTCATTTCTTCAAGAGTGTCTCTCTCGCTCCGCATCTCTTTTAGTGTCATCTCATTCTTTTCCTGTTGTTCTGCAAGAAGTTTGCTGGCTTTAGCGATTTCTGTTTTTATTTTCTCTAAATCGGTCTTCTCCATTTCAAACTCTGTTGCTTGCTTTTGTTGATTGAATTTCTGAACATTAATCTGCTCACTAAGACGTTCAAGACTTCTTCTCTCTTCCTGAAGTTGAGCTGCCATTTCTTCTAGCTTCTGTCCTTCATTCTGCATGTCCAGCTTTTTCTTTTCAATGTGATCAGCTTCTCTTTGCAGTTCAGTTCTCATCTTTTCCAGCTCGTCCTTTTCATCTTCAGTAAACTTCTTCTCTAACATCATCTCCTGTTCATGAGGTAAATCCTCAACTTCAGGTAAGTCTGACTTTAGGCTCTGAACATCTGTTTCTAATGCATCTTTTAAGCCCATTTCCACATCATCACCCTGTTGAAGAACCATTTCAGCCTCTGACTTCTCAAGCAGACCCTCTTCTGTTATGCCAAACCTCAGCCAATCAATATCTTCTTGTTGTCTTTCAATGTTTGCCTGCATTCTTTCTAGTTTTTCTTTTTCTATTCTTAACTCTTCCTTTTCATCTTCAAGTGTCATTTTTTCTTTTGTTATATTCTCACTCATCTGTTCAAGCATGTTTCTCTCTAATTGTATCTCTGCCGGTTTTTGTTCAGAAATCTGTTTTTCAAGCTCTTCCTTGGTTTCAGACATCTCAGCTTTGGTTTTCTCTAGGTCAGACCATTCCCTTCGTATCAATTCTTTGTCTTTCTCAATTGCTTCTTGTTCCCTTTGTATTTCAGTATATGTTTCATCCAGAATATCTCTCTTCTTTTTAATTTCCTCAATGAGATTGTCGATTTCTTCTCTCTCTTTCTGGAATTGAGCTGTCATTTCATCCAGCCTTTGTCTTTCATGTTGTGTTTCTAGTTTGATCTTCTCAATCTCATGTGCTTCCCTTTGCAGGTCAGTTTTGATCTGTTTTATCACTTCCTTCTCATTCTCCAAAGCTTCTCTCTCAAGTTTCAGGCTCTCTGAATCTCTGTCTAAATTAACTAGCTTTTGTTGCAGAATCTCCATGTCTCTCTCCAGCTGTTGTCTGTCATTTTCCAGTATTTCCTTTTCAGTCAATACCTCCTTCATCTGAAGCTCAACATCTTCAGACTTCTTTCTTAGCTCAGTCATCATGTCCTGTTTTTCCCTGATCATTGCAGCTCTTTCACGCTCAGTGTTGCTCTTTTCCTTTTCCACTTCACTTTGTTGTTTATAAATCTCTGCTTGTAGTTTCTCTAGTTCTTCAGCCATCTTTTCCAAACTCTGTCTATCATTTTGTGTTTCTTCTTTAAATGTTCTCATATCATCAGCTTTTCTTTGCAGCTCAGTCTTCATCTGTTCTAACTTGTTCTTCTCATCTTCAAACTCTTGTTTCTGAAGTGTCATCATTTTTAGATCTTCAACCAGACCTTTTCTTCTTTGATCTACATCATCTCTTTCTTTCTTCATTTGCTGTTTCTGTTCTTCGATCTCTTGTTTATCTTTGTGTAGCTGTATTTTCTCATTCCTAATTTTTTCCATGATATCATTCACTTCTGTCAGTTGTTTGTTTAGCTCAGATTTTCTCAGATCAAGCTGATTTCTGTCTTTTATTATAATGTTTCTATCATTGTCAGTTTCTCTTTGCAGATTCTGAATTTCAATTTGCAGTTGTTCAAGTTCATGTTGTTTTTGTTTCATTTTTTCCTCTTGATTTTTAATGTCATGTATTTGTCTTGTGACAGTCTCATTAATCTCCTCTAGTTTGTCTCTTTCTTTCTGTATCTCCGCCAGTATAAAATCATGCTTTTCTCTTTCTTTTTCAAGATCCTCTGTGGCTTTTGCAAGTTCACTTTTGGTTTTCTCCAGATCAAGTTTTTCCATCTCAAGCATCTCTCTTTCAGATTCAGTGGATTTAGTTTTTACTTCAATTTCTGTGTTTATTTCATCCAAGACCATGCCTTTTCTTTTTGTCTCCTCAATGAAATCATTGATTTCTTCTCTCTCTTTCTGGAATTGAGCAGTCATTTCATCCAGTCTTTGTCTTTCATGTTGTGTTTCTAGTTTGAGCTTCTCAATCTCATCTGCCTCTCTTTGCAGGTCAGTTTTGATCTGTTTTATCGCTTCCTTCTCATTCTCCAAAGCTTCTCTCTCAAGTGTTAGACTCTCTGAATCACTGTCTACATTAACTAGTTTCTTTTGGAGATTTTCCATGTCTCTCTCCAGCTGTTGTCTATCATTTTCCAGTATTTCCTTTTCAGTCAATGCCTCCTTCATCTTAAGCTCAACATCTTCAGACTTCTTTTTCAGCTCAGTCATCATGTCCTGTTTTTCCGTGATCATTGCCGCTCTATCCTTATTCATTTCACTTTGTTGTTTATGAATATCTGCTTGTAGTTTCTCTAGTTCATCTTCTCTGAGTCTCATTTTCTCTTTCTTATTTTCAATATCATCAATTTGTTTGGAGATGTTCATTCTCATTTGCTCAAGATTGCTTTTCTCTCTTTGTAGATCTGCCATTGAAGACTCATTTGCAGCTTCCATTTCAACCAGAATATCATGTTTTCTCTTTGTATCTTCAACAAGATGAACAATGTCTTCTCTCTCTTTCTGAAGTTCTTCAGTCATCTTTTCCAAACTCTGTCTATCATTTTGTGTTTCTTCTTTTAGCTTTCTCATATCATCAGCCTCTCTTTGCAGCTCAGTCTTCATCTGTTCTAACTTGCTCTTCTCGTCTTCAAACTCTTGTTTCTGAAGTGTAATCATCCTTAGGTCTTCAGACAGATCTTTTCTGTTTTGGTCTGCATGATCTTTTTCTTTCTTCAGTTGCTGTTTCTGTTTTTCCATCTCTTGTTTATCTTCATCTAGTAGTCTTCTCTCATTCCTCATTTTTTCCATAATGTCATTTACCTTTGTCTGTTGTTTGTCTAGCTCAGATTGTCTCAGATCAAGCTGACTTCTCTCTTTTATTATAATGTTTCTTTCATTGTCTGTTTCTTTTTGCAGATTCTGAATTTCAGTGTGCAGTTGCTCAAGCTCATGCTGTTTTTGTCTCATTTGTTCCTCTTGATTTTTAATTTCATGTATTTGTCTTGTGATGGTCTCATTCATCTCCTTTAGGGTGTCTCTCTCTGTCTGTGTCTCTGCCGGTATGAATTCTTTCTTTTCAGTTTGCACAGCCAATTGCTTTTCAAGATCTTCTTTGATTTTAGCAAGTTCTTGTTTGGTTTTCTCCAGTTCATGTTTTTCTTTCTCAAGCATCTCTCTGTCAGATTGAATGGCTTTAGTTTTCACTTCAATTTCTGTATTTATTTCATTCAAGACCATGTCTTTTCTTTTTGTCTCCTCAATGACATTGCTGATTTCTTCACTTTCTTTCTGGAGTTGAGCTGTCATTTCATCTAGCCTTTGTCTTTTATGTTGTGTTTCTAGTTTGATCTTCTCAATCTCATGTGCTTCCCTTTGCAGGTCAGTTTTGATTTGTTTTATCACTTCCTTCTCATTCTCCAAAGCTTCTCTCTCAAGTTTCAGGCTATCTGAATCTCTGTCTACATTAACTAGTTTTTGTTGCAGAATCTCCATGTCTCTCTTAAGCTGTTGTCTGTCATTTTCCAGTATTTCCTTGTCAGTCAATACCTCCTTCATCTGAAGTTCAACATCTTCAGACTTCTTTCTTAGCTCAGTCATCATGTCCTGTTTTTCCCTGATCATTGCAGCTCTTTCACGCTCAGTGTTGTTCTTTTCCTTTTCCACTTCACTTTGTTGTTTATGAATCACTGCTTGTAGTTTCTCTAGTTCTTCAGCCATCTTTTCCAAACTCTGTCTATCATTTTGTGTTTCTTCTTTAAATGTTCTCATATCATCAGACTCTCTTTGCAGCTCAATCTTCATCTGTTCTAACTTGTTCTTCTCATCTTCAAACTCTTGTTTCTGAAGTGTCATCATCTTTAGGTTTTCAGCCAGATCTTTTCTGCTTTGATCTACATCATCTCTTTCTTTCTTCATTTGCTGTTTCTGTTCTTCGATCTCTTGTTTATCTTTATCTAGCTGTATTTTCTCATTCCTATTTTTTTCCATGATATCATTCACTTCTGTCAGTTGTTTGTTTAGCTCAGATTGTCTCAGATCAAGCTGTCTTCTGTCTTTTATTATAATGTTTCTATCATTGTCAGTTTCTCTTTGCAGATGCTGAATTTCAGTTTGTAGTTGTTCAAGTTCATGCTTTTTTTGTTTAATTTTTTCCTCTTGATTTTTAATATCATGTATTTTTCTTGTGACAGTCTCATTAATCTCCTCTAGGTTGTTTCTTTCTTTCTGTATCTCTGCCAGTATAAAATCATGCTTTTCTCTTTCATTTTCAAGATCCTCTGTGGCTTTAACAAGTTCACTTTTGGTTTTCTCCAGTTCATGTTTTTCCATCTCAAGCATCTCTCTGTCAGATTGAATGGCTTTAGTTTTCACTTCAATTTCTGTGTTTATTTCATCCAAGTCCATGCCTTTTCTTTTCGTCTCCTCAATAAGATCATTGATTTCTTCTCTCTCTTTCTGGAGTTGAACTGTCATTTCATCCAGCCTTTGTTTTTCTTGCTGTGTTTCTAGTTTGAGCTTCTCAATCTCTTGTGTTTCTCTTTGCAGGTCAGTTTTGATCCGCTTCATTGCTTCCTTCTCATTCTCCAAAGCTTCTCTCTCAAGCTTTAGATTCTCTGAATCACTGTCTACATTAACTAGTTTCTTTTGCAGATTTTCCATGTCTCTCTCCAGCTGTTGTCTGACATTTTCCAGTATTTCCTTTTCAGTCAATGCCTCCTTCATCTTGAGCTCAACATCTTCAGACATCTTTTTCAGCTCAGTCATCATGTCCTGTTTTTCCGTGATCATTGCCGCTCTATCCTTATTAATTTCACTTTGTTGTTTATGAATATCTGCTTGTAGTTTCTCTAGTTCATCTTCTCTGAGTCTCATTTTCTCTTTCTCATTTTTCATCACTCTCATTTGCTGAAGATTGTTTTTCTCTCTTTGTAGATCTGCCATTGAAGACTCATTTGCAGCTTCCATTTCAACCAGAATATCATGTTTTCTCTTTGTATCTTCAGCAAGATGAACAATGTCTTCTCTCTCTTTCTGAAGTTCTTCAGCTTTCTTTTCCAAACCCTGTCTCTCATTTTGTGCTTCTTCTTTTATCTTTGTCACATTAACAGCTTCTCTTTGCAGCTCAGTCTTCATCTGTTCTAACTTGCTCTTCTCGTCTTCAAACTCTTGTTTCTGAAGTGTCATCATCTTTAGGTCTTCAGCCAGATATTTTCTGTTTTGGTCTACATCATCTCTTTCTTTTTTAATTTGCTGTTTCTGTTCCTCCAACTCTTGTTTATTTGTATCTAGTAGTCTTCTCTCATTCCTCATTTTTTCCACAGTGTCATTCACTTTTGTCTGTTGTTTGTCTAGCTCAGATTGTCTCAGATCAAGCTGACTTCTGTCTTTTATTATAATGTCTCTATCATTGTCTAGTTCCTGTTTCTGATTCTGAATTTCAGTTTGCAGTTTTTCGAGTTCATGCTGTTTTTGTTTCATTTGCTCCTCTTGATTTTTAATATCATGTATTTGTTTTGTGATGGTCTCATTCATCTCTTCTATGTTGTCTCTTTCTTTCTTTATCTCTGCCAGTATAAAATAGTGCTTTCCTCTTTCCTTTTCTAGATCCTCTGTGGCTTTAGCAAGTTCACTTTTGGTTTTCTCCAGTTCATATTTTTCTTTCTCGAGCATCTCTCTGTCAGATTGAATGGCTTTAGTTTTCACTTCAATGTCTGAGTTCATTTTATCAAAGACCATGCCTTTTCTTTTTGTTTCTTCGATGAGATTGTCAGTTTCTTCTCTATCTTTCTGGAGTTGAGCTGTCATTTCATCCAGACTTCGTCTTTCATGTTGTGTTTCTAGTTTGATCTTCTCAATCTCATGTGCTTCTCTTTGCAGGTCAGTTTTGATCTGTTTTATCACTTGCTTCTCATTCTCCAAAGCTTCTCTCTCAAGTTTCAGGCTCTCTGAATCTCTGTCTAAATTAACTTGTTTTTGTTGCAGAATCTCCATGTCTCTTTCTAGCTGTTGTCTGTCATTTTCCAGTATTACCTTTTCAGTCAATACCTCCTTCATCTGAATCTCAACATCTTCAGACTTTTTTCTTAGCTCAGTCATCATGTCCTGTTTTTCCCTGATCATTGCAGCTCTTTCACGCTCAGTGTTGTTCTTTGCCTTTTCCACTTCACTTTGTTGTTTATGAATCTCTGCTTGCAGTTTCTCTAGTTCATCTTGTTTAAGTCTCATTTTCTCTTTCTCTTTTTTAATATCATCAGTTTGTTTGGAGATGTTCACTCTCATTTGCTCAAGATTGATTTTCTCTCTTTGTAGATCTGCCATTGAAGACTCATTTGCAGCTTCCATTTCAACCAGACTCTCATATTTTCTCTTTGTATCTTCAGCAAGACAAACAATATCTTCTTTCTCTTTCTGAAGGTCTTCAGCCATCTTTTCCAAACGTTGTCTCTCATTTTGTGTTTCTTCGTTTAGCTTTCTCATATCATCAGCTTTTCTTTGCAGCTCAGTCTTTGTTTGTTGTAACTTGTTCTTCTCTTCTTCAAACTCTTGTTTCTGAAGTGTCATCATCTTTAGGTCTTCAGCCAGATCTTTTCTGTTTTGGTCTGCATCATCTTTTTCTTTCTTCATTTGCTGTTTCTGTTCTTCAATCTCTTGTTTATCTTTGTCTAGCTGTATTTTCTCATTCCTAATTTTTTCCATAATGTCATTCACTTCTGTCAGTTGTTTGTCTAGCTCAGATTGTCTCAGATCAAGCTGACTTCTCTCTTTCACTCTAATGTTTCTGTCATTATCAATTTCTCTTTGCAGATTCTGAATTTCAGTGTGCAGTTGCTCAAGCTCATGCTGTTTTTGTGTCATTTGTTCCTCTTGATTTTTAATATCATGTATTTGTCTTGTGATCGTCTCATTCATCTCCTCTAGATTTTTTCTCTCTTTCTGTGTCTCTGCCAGTATGATTCCTTGCTTTTCTTTTTCTTTTTCAAGATCTTTCTTGGCTCTTGCAATTTCACTTTTGGTTTTCTCCAGATCATGTTTTTCCATCTCAAGCATGTCTCTATCAGACTGAATAGCTTTAGTTTTCATTTCAATTTCTTTGTTCATTTCATCCAAGGCCATGTCTTTTCTTTTTGTCTCCTCAATGAGACTGTTAATTTCTTCTCTCTCTTTAGCTGTTTCATTCAGTCTTTGTTTTTCATGTTGTGTTTCTTGTTTGACCTTCTCAATCGCATCTGCTTCTTTTTGCAGGTCAGTTTTGATCTGTTTTATCACTTCCTTCTCATTCTCCAAAGCTTCTCTCTCGAGTTTCAGGCTCTCAGAATCTCTGTCTACATTAAACAGTTTTTGTTGCAGAATCTCTAAGTCTCTCTCCAACTGTTGTCTGTCATTTTCCAGTATTTCCTTTTCAGCCAATAACTCCTTCATCTTAAGCTCAACATCTTCAGACTTCGTTTTAAGCTCAGTCATCATGTCCTGTTTTTCCCTGATCATTGCAGCTCTTTCATGCTCAATGTTGCTCTTTTCCTTTTCCACTTCACATTGTTGTTTATGAATCTCTACTTGTAGTTTCTCTAGTTCATCTTGTTTAAGTCTCATTTTCTCTTTCTCTCTTTTAATATCATCAGTTTGTTTGGAGATGTTCACTTTCATTTGCTCAAGATTGTTTTTCTCTTTGTGTAGATCTGCCATTGAAGACTCATTTGCAGCTTCCATTTTAACCAGAATCTCATGTTTTCTTCTTGTATCTTCAGCAAGATGAACAGTATCTTCTCTCTCTCTCTGAAGTTCTTCAACCATCTTTTTTAAACTCTGTCTCTCATTTTGTGTTTCTTCTTTTAGTTTTCTCAAATCTCTTTGCAACTCAGTCTTCATCTGTTCTAACTTGCTCTTCTCTTCTTCAAACTCTTGTTTCTGAAGTGTCATCATCTTTAAGTCTTCAGTCAGATCTTTTCTGCTTTGGTCTACATCATATTTTTCTTTCTTAATTTGCTGTTTCTCTCTTTCTAACTCCTGTTTATCTTCATCTAGTAGTCTTCTCTCATTCCTCATTTTTTCCATAATGTCATTCACTACTGTCTGTTGTTTGTCTAGCTCAGATTGTCTCAGATCAAGCTGACTTCTCTCTTTTATTATAATGTTTCTATCGTTGTCTGTTTCTCTTTGTAGTTTCTGAATTTCAGTGTGCAGTTGCTCAAGCTCATACTGTTTTTGTCTTATTTGTTCCTCTCGATTTTTAATTTCATGTATTTGTCTTGTGATGGTCTCATTCATCTCCTTTAGGGTGTTTCTCTCTTTCTGTGTCTCTGCCAGTATGATTTCTTTCTTTTCAGTTTGCTCAGCAAATTGCTTTTCAAGATCTTCTTTGGCTTTAGCAAGTTCTTGTGTAGTTTTCTCCAGTTCATGTTTTTCTTTCTCAAGCATCTCTCTGTCAGATTGAATGGCTTTAGTTTTCACTTCCATTTCTGTGCTCAGATCATCCAAGACCATGCCTTTTCTTTTTGTCTCCTCAATGAGATTGTCAATTTCTTCTCTCTCTTTCTGGAGTTGAGCTGTCATTTCCTCCAGATTTTGTCTTTCATGTTGTGTTTCTAGTTTGATCTTCTCAATCTCATCTGCCTCCCTTTTCAGGTCAGTTTTGATCTGTTTTATCACTTCCTTCTCATTCTCCAAAGCTTCTCTCTCAAGTTTCAGACTCCCTGAATCTCTTTCTACTTTAAGTAGTTTTTGTTGCAGATTTTCCATGTCTCTCTCCAGCTGTTGTCTGTCATTTTCCAGCATTCTCTTTTCAGTCAATAACTCCTTCATCTGAAGCTCAACATCTTCAGACTTCTTTTTCAGCTCAGTCATCATGTCCTGTTTTTCCGTGATCATTGCAGCTCTATCCTTATTCATTTCACTTTGTTGTTTATGAAGCTCTGCTTGTAGTTGTTGTAGTTTATCTTCTCTAAATCTCAGTTTTTCTTTGTCATTTTCAATATCATCAGTTAGTTTGGACATGTTCACTCTCATTTGCTCAAGATTATATTTCTCTCTTTGTAGATCTGCCATTAAAGACTCATTTGCAACTTTCATTTCATCCAGAATTGTATGTTTTCTCTTTGTATCTTCAACAAGATGAACAATATCTTCTCTCTCTTTCTGAAGTTCTTCAGCCATCTTTTCCAAACTCTGTCTCTCACTTTGTGTTTCTTCTTTTAGCTTTCTCATATCATCAGCTTCTCTTTGCAGCTCAGTCTTCATCTGTTCTAACTTGCTCTTCTCGTCTTCAAACTCTTGTTTCTGAAGTGCCATTACCTTTAGTTCTTCAGTCAGATCTTTTCTGTCTTGGTCTACATCATCTCTTTTTTTCTTCATTTGCCATTTCTGTTCTTCCATCTCTTGTTTATCTTCATCTAGTAGTCTTCTCTCATTCCTCATTTGTTCCACAACGTCATTCACCTCTCTCTGTTGTTTGTCTAGCTCAGATTGTCTCAGATCAAGCTGACTTCTCTCTTTTATTAAAATATTTTTGTCATGGTAAATTTTTCTTTGCAAATTCTGAATTTCAGTGTGCAGTTGCTCAAGCTCAAGCTGTTTTTGTCTCATTTGTTCCTCTTGAGTTTTAATTTCATGCATTTGTTTTGTGATGGCCTCATTCATCTCCTTTAGGGTGTCTCTCTCTGTCTGTGTCTCTGCCAATATGAATTCTTTCTTTTCAGTTTGCACAGCCAATTGCTTTTCAAGATCTTCTTTGATTTTAGCAAGTTCTTGTTTGGTTTTCTCCAGTTCATGTTTTTCTTTCTCAAGCATCTCTCTATCATATTGAATGGTTTTAGTTTTCGCTTCAATTTCTGTGTTCAGTTCATCCAAGACCATTCCTTTTCTTTTTGTCTCCTCAGTGAGACTGTCGATTTCTTCTCTCTCTTTCTGGAGTTGAGCTGTCATTTCATCCAGCTTTTGTCTTTCATGTTGCATCTCTAGTTTGATCTTTTCATTTTTGTGGGCTTCTCTTTGCAGTTCAGCTTTCATATCTTTTATCATTTCCTTCTCATTCTCAAAAGCTTCTCTTTCATGTTTTAGACTCTCTGAATCTCTGTGTAAATTTATTATTTTTTGTTGCATATCTTTCACCTCCCTGATCATTGCAGCTCTTTCACTTGTAATGTTGTCCTTTTCCTTATTCATTTCACTTTGTTGTTTATGAATCTCTGCTTGTAGTTTCTCTAGTTCATCTTCTCTGAGTCTCAATTTCTCTTTCTCATTTTTAACATCATCAGTTTGTTTGGAGATGTTCATTCTCATTTGCTCAAGATTGTCTTTCTTTCTTTGTAGATCTGCCATTGAAGACTCATTTGCAGCTTTAATTTCATTCAGAATCTCATGTTTTCTCTTTGTATCTTCAGCAAGACGAACAATATCTTCTTTCTCTTTCTGAAGTTCTTCAGTCATCTTTTCCAAACTCTGTCTCTTATTTAGTGTTTCTTCTTTTAGCTTTCTCATATCTTCAGTTTGT
This sequence comes from Cirrhinus molitorella, assembly GCA_033026305.1. Classification (NCBI taxonomy): domain Eukaryota; kingdom Metazoa; phylum Chordata; class Actinopteri; order Cypriniformes; family Cyprinidae; genus Cirrhinus; species Cirrhinus molitorella. The sequence goes on from CM065131.1 coordinate 7,182,033, forward strand.
CTCTGCAGCTCAATCTTCATCTGTTCTACATCATCCTTCTCATCTTGAATAGCTTTTTTATGATATTCAAGCTCCTTTATATCTCTCTCTAGGGCTGCTCTTTTTTCTTCTATGTCAGCCGTGTATGTTTTCAACATTTGGGTTTTTTCCTCGATTAATTTTGTTTCATTATTCAGTTCTACCTTAAAGAGCTCCAGTTCAGTCTTCATTTGGTGTTTCTGTGCTATCATTTCAGACTTCTCTTTCTCAAGATAAGCCTTTTCTCCTGTTGCAAATTCCATGATTTCGATTACTTTTCTCTGTTTTTGATCTATTTCTGTTTTCTTCTCTACAAGTCTGTCTTTTTCCATTGCAAGAGCTTTTCGTGTGGCTTCCATTTCATCTTGTTGTCTGTAAATCAGAGCTTGGAGTTGTTGAAGTTCAGTCTCTCTCTGTCTCATTTGTTCTTTGTCATTTGCAATGTTATCCTGTTGCTCTGAAATTGTGTTTTTTAGTGAAAGAAGCATGTCTTTTTCTTTCTGTATTTCTGCTAGTGTGATCTTGTTCTTTTCTCTTTCTTCAACAAGCTGGTTTTCAAGATCATCCTTCGCTCTTGCTATATCTGTCAGAGTTTTCTTCATCTCAAGTAGAGCCCTTTCTTGCATCTGTTTATTAGACTCATTTGCTTTCCTTTGCATTTCAATTTCCTGATGCATATTTTCCAGTTCCACATTTTTCTTGTCAATTTCGTCTGCAAGATTCTCAACGTTGTCTCTATCTTTCTTAAGTTGGGTTGTTGCTTCCATAAGCTTCTGTCTTTCATTTTGTGTGTCTAGTTTTATCTTCTCAATGTCTTCAGCTTCTCTTTTAAGGTCAGCTTTTATCTGCTCAATCTTGTCTTTCTCATCCTCAATCATTTGTTTCTTAAGCTTGATATTCTCCACCTCTTTCACTACATCAAGCTTTGTTTGTTGCAAAGTATCCATATCTGTTTTTATGCTTTCCCTGCTGTTGTCAATTTCTTCCTTTAACTCCTTTCTGAGCAGTTCCAACTTTTCAGTCTCCATCTTTAGTTCTTCCGTAGAATGTACCTCCATATGCTGTTTCTGAGTCATTATCTCTGCTCTTTCCCTCTCAATTTCATCCCTCTCCTTTCTTATCTGTTCTTTGGTTTCATCTGTCTCTTTTTTCTGTTGATCCATTCGAGCTTTTATATCATTCAGCCCACTCTTCTCCATGGCAATCATCACCTTCTGCTCATCTATGTCTGTTTGCTGTTTCTCAATTTCCATTTTTAGACTTTGCAGCTCTGCTTGTTTGTATCTTGTTTGTTCAATGCTCTTTTCTAGATCATCTCTCTGTCTGGATATGTTCATTCTTAACTGCTCAAGAATGTGTTTCTGTTTCTGTATCTCAGGCAATTTTACCTCAATTTGGTCAGTCTTTGTATCTCTATCAGATTCAATTGTTTGTTTTCTTAGATCTGCTTCCTCTGATCTTATCCTGGCAAAAGAAGTCTCTATATCTTCCTTTTCTTTTTGAAGCTTCATCGCCACTTCCTCAGCCTTCTGCCTGTCATTTTCTATATCCTGCGTTAGTTTAGTAATATTTTCCTTTTCTTGTTTGAGCTCATTTTCCATCTTATACAGTTCCTGCTTTTCTTTGCCAAGCAATTGTTTCTGGTAGTTTAAGGTCTCAAACTCCTCTGCTAAGAGGGTTCTGTTTTCTTGTATATCCTCGAGATCTCTGTTCAGCATTTTCCTGCTGCTTTCAATGGATTCTTTTTCTCTGAGAACTTCTTGTTTCATCAACTCCACTGTTTCACTTTCCCTCTTCAGTTCTACTTGCATGTCATTCACTCTTTGTCTCTCATTCATTAGATCAGTCCTCTCTTTCTCGAGTCTGTTCATCACATTCTCTAATTCTCTCTTTTGCTGTTCTATTTCAGCCTGTCTTTCATTAAGCTGGCTCTTCTCTTTTATGATAACGTCCTGGATTTCTTTCTGTTGAGATGTACGTATATTCAGTTCATTTTCTTGCTGTTTTAAAGTTTCTTTCGCTTTTTTAATATCATGTTCTTCTTGTGAGATGTTCATTTTCATTTGCTCAAGAGAATTTATCTGCTTCTCAATCTCTGACCGATCAATATCATTGATTTTTCTCTTTTCAGCAAGATCTTCTTTTGCTCTAGCTATGTCTGTTTTGCTTTTCTCCACTTCAGACTTCTGGTTTTCTAGTATATCTTTTTCAGTATCAATGGCTTGCTTTTGTTTTTCGAGCTCAAGGCGCATCCTCTCCAGAGCTTCTTTTCTGTCATTAGCCTCATGTTGAATTTGAACTGCCATGTCTTTTATACTCTGTTTTTCAGCCACCACCTCTTTCTTTATTCTGTCAATATTGTCAGCCTCTTTCTTAAGATCAGCTCTAACCTGCTGTATCTCTTTCTCAAAAGATTGCCTCTGAAACTGCAGATTTTCAAATTCTTTGTGCAGTTTGGCTTTATTTTTCTCTATGTCTTCCTTATCCATTTCCATTGATTTCATACAGCTTTCAAATACTTCTTTTTGTTCCGCTAAAAATTTCTTTTGGAGCTCCACATTTTCATATTCCACCCTTAATTCTTCTCTCAGATTTTCCATTTCCTGTCTCTCTTGTTCTGTATCTCTTACAGTCTTAACATATTCTATTTTTTCATGTGCAACTGTCCATTGTTGAGCTTGGTCAGCTTGCATCTGCATTTTTTCCGTTCTTAAACTGCTCTTCAACTCATCTATTTGTTTTTGTTTATTTTCAATCTCTGCTTCTTTGTGTTTCAGTTCATTTTCTCTCAGTCTTAAATTCTCTTTATCATTTTCAACAATGCACCTTTGATTTGAGATGGTTTCACTCATCTGCTCAAGATTGTCTCTTTCTTTCTGTATCTCTGCCATTATAATAACATTTTGTTCTTTTTGCTGAGCAAATTCATCTTTGAGATGTCTGAGCTCAGACTTTTCCTGTTCTAGCACATCTCTCTCAGACTCAACATTTTGCTTTTCTTTTTTAACCTCCATGCGCATCTCATCTAGAGCTTTTGACCTTCTTTCGATCTCTTCAACTAGACTATCAGTGTATTGTCTTTCTTTGAGAATTTTGGCCTCCATATCTTTTACATTTTGTATGTCATTTTGAACAGCTTGTCTTAAATTTTCAATGACAATGGCTTCTTTTTCCAGATCAGCCTTCATGCCCTTCAATATCTCGAATGCCTTTTCCTGCTTTTCTTTATCAGCTGTTTGTCTTTTTGTCTCCTCTGCAATGCTCACAATGGCATCTCTCTCTTTCTGAAGTTGCACGGCTGTGTTTTTAAGTTTCTGTCCCTCAGCTAGTGTCTCTTGTCTTAGCTTCTCAGTATCTTCAGCTACTCTTTGCAGCACAGATTCAGTCTGCTTCAACTTGTCTTTTTCTTCTTCCATACTTTGTCTTTGCAATTTTATCTCCTCTGCCTGTCTCTCCAAATTGATTTTCTTTTGTTCCAGATCCTCTATATTTCTTATTAAAGCTATTCTGCAGTCCTCAATAAGTCGCTTCTCATTTAGTACCTCTTTTTTCACAAGCTCCACAGTTTCAAGTTCTCTGTTTAAGGCATATGTCATGTTTCTCTCCATCTGCTGCTTCTGTTCCATTATAGCCACCCTCTCTCTGTCAAGATTGTCTTTTTCATTTTGTGTCAACTGCCTGATGTCATCAACCTGTTTTAGCTTTTCAGCTATTTCAGCCTGGCCTTTCTGAAGTTGACTTCTTTGCATGAAAACTATATTCTGAATATCCTGCATGTCTTTTTGTTGTCTGTTAAGATCAGCCTGCATTTCCTGCAGTTCCTCCTTCTCTTGTTGAAGCTGCTCTGCCAATTTCTCAATATTCTGTCTTTCTTCCTGAACATCCTGTTTTAACCTCTCAATATCACTAGACTCTTTTTGCAGCTCATATTTAATGTTGTCTAATGTGATCTTTTCATCCTGTATCTTTTTTCGCTGAGCTTCTATGTCTTCTAGTTCTCTTGCAAAAGTGTCTTTTAGGTCAGCCTCCATGGTTTGCTTTTGTTTTTCTATATCCTGTCTAATGTGATTGAGGGCATCTCTCGCTTTTTCTAATTCTGTTCTCACCATGTCTTCTTTTTCTCTGCTTTCTGCAATCTCAGACTGCAGATCATCCCATCCTTTCTGTATTTCTATCTTTGTCTTTTCCAGCTCATCTTTTGTACGGTTCAGCTCCTGTTTTCGCAGCTCTAATTGTAATTCTATGTCTGCTGTGTTTTTTGTTGCAATTTGCAGTGTGGCTTCTTTGAGTGACAATTCATCCATGCTCAGTTTTATTTCTGCCAGTTGTCTCTCAGTTGTACTTTTTTGTGCAAGTAAGTCTTCCTTGAAATATTCCAGAGCTTGTCGCTCTTTATTCAACTCCTCCATAGTCAAGATCATCTCATATTTATCCATCACATCAGTTTGGACTTGTACATCAACTTGTTTAGTTTCCGTCATTCTTGATTTTTCCAATTCATATTTCTCTCTTTGTAGATTTATTTCCATGCTCTCTAGTTCTTGTTTTCTTTGTTCCAGCTGGTTCCTCTCTTTCCATATTTTATCTAAACCTCTCTGGTTCTCTTCTCTCTCTGATTGCAGTAATCTTTCCCAGCTTTGTAGACTCACTCGTTTCTTTTCCATCTCTTTTTCCTCCTCCTGTAATTTTGTCATCCTCTCTTCTGCTTCATTCTTCACAGCTTGTGCATCCTCCTTTGTCTTTTCTAGTTCATGTTTCTCTTTTAAAATTATTTTTTTATATTGGTCCAATTCTTGTCTTTCTTTCTGTATATCACTCACAAGGCCTTCCACTTTAATGGCAGCTGGTTCTTCTGTTTCTGGTTGAACCTGAAATAAATGGTTCTGGTTTGCATTTGCATCTCTGCCCCAATTTATTTTAGATATACTATGTATACAGTTATTCTGAATACAGTTCATGATCAATGAAATATTCAGTAATAGTAGTAAAAATTCAGCTTAAAGCCCTTTTATATTCTATATAAAGCAAGAAATGTTCTGAAATGTTCTTCATATTTGTCAACAGGAAACAAAAATCTGACCCTATTTACTTTCTTAATGTGTTTGTACGATTTACTGTCAGGTTTTCGTCTAATTATTTTTCTCGTTTCACTCAAGATTGTCCTGTTTAACTGTAATAGTTTAATCATTGTAAAATGGGTTACGAACTAGGGGTCGACCGATATGTGTTTTTCAGGGATGATGCTGAAACCAATTGTTAAAGATTAAGTAGACAGATAACCAATTTTCTGAACCAATATATATGTTTGGTGTAAAAATTAATGTCAAAATAAAAAAGAACAAGGGCTCTAACAAAAACTTTCTTTAAATAATTTTAAATTTTTTAATCTGCGTATCGGTTTTGAAAATGATATACTGATAACCATAAAAATGCTTAATATTGGCACCAACAATCAGCATACCGATAACCATAAAAATGCTTAATATCAGCACAGACAGTCGGCATACTGATAACCATAAAAATAACGATAACGATAGTGATAAAAATGCTTAATATTAGCACTGACATTCGGCCATAAAAATGCTTAATGTCGGCACCGCCAGTCGGCATACGTTAACCATAAATATGCTTAATATCAGCACTAATAATCGGCGTAACGATAGTGATGAAAATGCTTAATATCAGCACTGACATTCGACCATAAAAAATGCTTAATATCAGCACAGACAATCGCCATACCGATAACCTTAAAACTGCTTAATATCAACGCCAATAATCGGCGTAACGATAGTGATAAAAATGCTTAATATCAGCACCGACATTCGACCATAAAAATGCTTAATATTGGCACCAATAATCGGCGTAACAATAGTGATAAAAATGTTTAATATCAGCACCGACATTCTGTCATAAAAATGCTTAATATCGGCACATACAATCGGCATACTGATAACTATAAAAATGCTTAATATTGGCACCTATAATCGCAACCCCGGCTTATTGGAAATACATGCCTCATCGTAATTACATACCTTACTGCATGTTTTGATTTTCAAAATGAAATGTCCATAGAGTGGCACTAAAACACATGTTTAATATGTGGCATGGTTTTATTAAGTTGGTACAGACACATATTGCTGTGTTTTTATTACACTGCTTCAGGTACATATTGAGGCTGTTCAGAATTCAAATATCCGGGGAGTGTCGCTCTGTTCAGGCAGCCATGCTATTTTTTAAATTCCTTATGTGGGTTTGAGCTGTTTCGTTGAACCGTAGTTTTGTAGGCTTTGTACTGGAGTTCTTCATCACTCAAGTGCAACGTCGTATCATGTGAGCTACCGAGCAAGCCTACTGAATTAGAAAACTCATACATCTGAAGCTGTATATGTATTGACAACATTCAGAAGTTTTCAAATCACACAGGTTTGTTTTGAAGCCACAATATAATATTCTGCAAATAATTGTGTGAAAATTAGGCTTTATTAATCAAAACTCTGTGTAAATCATATTTTGTGTGAAAAGGAATAAAATTTTTACTGCCTCTAGTGTTCATTTCAACTGGAAAGTGCAATAGGTACGTTTAGATATGTTTAGGTACATATAGGTACTTTTTTTCAGTTTTGCAGAAATGTATATAGAAGCACGTATTTTTAATGAGCCTATGTTGGATAATCAGCATACCGGTAACCATAAAAGTGCTTAATATCGGCGTGAATAATCGGCTAGGCCAATAATCAGTCGACCCTTATTACAGACGCTTCATGTTGACTTTAAGAGTCCATTTGCTGCTGACAATATTGATAATGCAGATAATATAATGAAACATCTGTTAAATGCTTGTAAATTATGACTTACCTTTTCTTTTTCAGTCTTCACTTGAGCTATGAGTTCTTTCTGTCTCTTTATCTCTTCTTTGGCCTGTTCTATGTCCTCCAAAGCATTTCTCACATCTTCTCTCATCTGCTCCACCTTATCGTTCTCTTTAATCGTCTCTTCCAGCCGTTCCTCTAGTTCCTCTCTTTGCCGCTGCATCATATTTTTCATGAGTTCTAGTTCATCTCGTTCTCTCATGATCTTTTCTTCTCTGTATTCAATCTCTCTTCTCCTTCGTTGAACTTCATTCTTTAACAGCCTCATCTCATCCCTGTCTCTCTTCATAACTTCCTTGTTGTGTTCCACCTCAGCCTTAAGACCTCGCAGCATTTCGCGGATGTGTTCAATCTCCAGAATGAGCCTCTGCATCTCGGCATTCATCTCCTCTTGTTCTGTCGTCTCCATCTGACTTCCTGCCATTCGGCTTTCAATCTGGAATTTTGTTCTCCGCACCATTTCTCTCGTCTCTTCAATCTGCTGAATGAGGTTGATTATTGTAAGGTTCATCTGTCCTTTCTCTTCTTCTAAATCTCTCTCCTCCATCCTAAGCTCAAACTCCTCTCTCGCTCTTTGGATTTCAGCTTTAACTTGCTCCATTTCATACTTCTGCCTCTCCGTCTCTACTCTTTTATGTTCCATCTCATCTTTTGCTCTTTGTATCTCCATCTTCAGTCGTTCCATCTCGTCTTTCTTCCTCATGGTCAGTTTCATCCTTTTGTCAAGTTCTTTCTTCTTCCCTTCCATTTCTCTCTTCATCAGCTCCATTTCCCCAATCTCTCGTTTGGTTTTCTGCATCCTTTCCTCAAGCTCTTCTCTTTGTCTTTGTATTTCCTCCTTGACAAGCTGCATTTTGTCCATCTCTGCTTTTGCTATCACCATTTTCCTTTCAACATCCTCTTTTTGTTTTAAGATTTCAGTCCTCATCAGTTCCATCTGGTGTCTCTCACTCTTTGCTTCTGTCATCTGGATTTCAATATCTTCTTTCTGTTTTTGAAGGTCTGCTTTCATCTTTTCAAGTTTAGTCATTTCCAACCTTGCCTTTTCCACCTTTATGTCAATGTCCTTCTTCTGTTTTATTAACTCCACCTTCATGTCTTCAATCTCACCCATCTCCTTCTTCATAGCTTCCATCTTCCTCATGATCTCATCCTTCTCCCTGTTCACCTTCTCACGTTCCTCCTGCTCTCCTTTTTCAGCCTCATCCCACAACCTCTCTATCTCTGCTCTCACTCTGTTAATCTCATCCTTGACCTCTTCATATGTGTCTTTCCCTCTCAGCGTTTCCACACGAATTTTCTCCAGATCTTCTCTCTCATGCTCCACATCCTCTCTCATCTTCCTCAAAGCATCTTCTCGTCGTTTTGTCTCTTCTAACCTTTTATTCACTTCCTCTCTTTGTTCCTGGATCTCAATCATAAGACGTTCAGCTTTCTCTCTATCTTGTTCCGCCAACTCTCTGCTTCTGTTCATGGTCTCTGTGTCAATAACTAACTGAGTCTTGATCTTCTCAAATTCTTCTCTTTGTCTCTGCACCTGAGCACTCTGTTCAACATCGTATCTCATCATCTCATACCTTCGTTTTTCTAGCTCTGTCTTCTCATTCTGGACCTGAATTCTAATCTGTTTGAGCTCCTCTCTCTCCTGGTCTATCTCAGCTAAACGCAGTTCCTGATCTTCCTTGTCCTTCAGCACAGCTATTTTGATTTGCTCAACAAACTCTCTCTCTTGCTGCGTCTCCTCCAACATTTTCTGCAGGCTGTCTTTTTCAGAATGCCTCAGCTTTTCTAGCTCAACCCTGGCTCTTTGTATCTCTTTATTTATTTGTTCTAACTCCTCCGTTTTTTTGTGTATTTCATCTCTTTGCTCCAATGCCTCTGTTATGGTTTCATACCGTCTCTTTTCTGACTCTTCCGTTTGCTTTTTAAAGAGCATCTCAGCCTCTTGGACTGCAAATCTGGCACGGTTTGCTTCCTCCTTTTCTTGTTTTGCGACTCTAATGCTGTGCTCTATTTCTGCCTGTTGTCTTTGTAGTTCATTTCTCATGCTGTTGATTTCATCTGCTTCTTGTTTAGCTTTTTCTCTGCTGTTATTAATCTCCCCTCGCTCCTTCTCCATATGTTCTATCATTTTTGTCAGCTCTTCTCTCTTTGCTTTGGCCTTATCCATCTGTTTGATAGCGGCAAGCTTGTCATCTTCTGCCTGAACCTTCATTTTTTCAAGACTGTTGGTCCACTGCATGAGCTCCATCCTGCTCTCCTCAATGTTTTTCTGGGATCTTTGGATCTCGTCCCTTAACTTTTCCAATCTTTCCAGCTCCTGCTGAGTTTTTGCTCTGAGTTCAACTTCCTCTTTCTCCGTTTCCTGCCACCTGCTCTCCATTTCCTCCTTCACCCTGAGGATTTCACTTCTGAGGAACTCACACTGCTCGATCTCTCTTCTCACCAATTCTCTCTTCCTTTCCAGCTCCTCCTGTTCTTCCCCCAACTCAGCCTTTGTCTCCTCCATTTTTTCTTTTGTTTTTTGGATCTCCTCAACCTTCTTCTCAATATCTTCAATTTGTCCTTGAATTTCAGCCTTCATTTTTTCCATTTTCTCATTTTCCAGGATGGCGACTTCTTGGCTGTTCTCGATTTCCTCTTTGGCTCTGTTCATCTCATGTTTAATTCTTTCTAGCTCTTGTCTCTCCCTCAGCATTTCCTCTTGTGTTCGGTTCAAGCTGTCTTTTTCGGCCTTGATCTCTGCTTTGATTTGTTCTGTCATTTCTCTTTCTTCTCTGGCTTCTTGTCTTATCTTAATGCTTTCTTCCTTCTCTTTCAGTATCTTTGCTTTCTCCATATCATTAGCCCTTTGTATCTCTACTCTTACACCCTCCAGCTCATCTCTCTCCCTCTGCAGTCGAGCTCTGTGCTCTAGTTCCTCTGTCACTATCTCATACCTCTTCTTTTCCATTTCTTCTTTAGCTTTCCGTATATCATCCTTCTGTTTTTCTAGAATATCTTTGTCCCTCTGCGTCTCTATTTTCATATGTTGCAGCCTATCAGTTTCTCTTTTTATCTCCTCAACCCTGGCCTCCATAGATATCATGTGATTTTGTATGTCCACTTTGGCCTGTTCGATTTTGTCCCATTCCTTTTTGACCAGCTCTCCATTCATCACCAACTTCTCTTGATCTCTATCAATTTCATGTTTCATCTCTTCCAGCTCTTTTTCTTTTTTTAAGACATCTTGCCATTTCTTTTCAATGATGTTGTTTTCTGTAAGCGCTTGAGCTCTCAGCTGGTATATTCTCTCATTCTCTTGTTTTGAAAACTCTCTGTTTCTCTCAACTTCTTCTCTTGCTCTTTGAATCTCATCTTGCAGGTATTTCAGCTCATCTTTCTCTCTTTGGATTAAAGCTCTCTGTTCCAGCCCTTCTTTCTCTGTGTCATGCCACCTTTGCTCCATTTCCATCTTTACTTGCTGTATGTCAGCTTTAATTTGCTCAAATTGGTCTCTTTGCCTCTTGATGTCGTACTTCTTTTTCTCCAACTCGCTTTTTTCCTCCTCTATTTCAGCTTTCATCTGCTCCATCTGACACTTTGCTTTCTGTGTCTCCTCAATCTTTGTCTCTATCTCATTGATCTGAACTTGTATGGCACTTTTCATTTGTTCCATTCGTTCCATCTCGTACTTTGTGCTTTCACGGTTGCTCTCCAGCTCCTCCTTCTGTCTCAGAGTCTCATATCGGATCATCTCCAAGTTCTGTCTCTCTCTCATGATTTCATCACGCTTTTGCTCCAGGGTGGTATGCTCGCTTTGGAGGTCAGATCTCATTTGCTCAATCCTCTCCCTCTCTCTACTTACCTCTTCTTTATTCCGATCCATTCTTTCCCTGATGTGGTCCATCTCTGCCTTCATGTGAGTAATAGTTCTCTCAAGTTGTCTTTTCTCTGTGGTCATCCTGGCTATCTCATCTTGCTGTCGCTGAATCCTCTGCCTCATGTTGTCTATCTCAGTCCTTTCTTGCTTAGTTCCTTCCCAGAGTTTCTCGATCTGCTCAATGGCACGCATTGTTTCCAGTCTACGCCTTTTTAGAGAGTCTTTTCTCTTTTGGATGTCACTTGTATGCCCGTTCTTGTCATCCTGTCTTCTTTTTTCTCTAGGAGGACTGGGTGGACTGCTTCTCTCTGTTTGTGTGTGCTTGCTGTTGCGTTGTCTCCACTCTGGAAAAATATAGATGTATAAAAAAAATGTAACTTCTCAGTTCATAAACTGGACAGACCCATTTCTTGTTAAATAACACTATTGTTATCCACTTAATTTGATTAGATTTTCTAACCTAGTTCTTGAATCAGTTCAGGCTCTGTCATTCTCAGGATGAGATGGAAAGACACTCTGTTTAGGGGTGGCTCTCTTTCCAAAGCCTCAAACAGGAGCTGCATTGCCTCCTGCTGGGTTGGAGCAACCTGTACTTGTTGAGCCGCCGCTTCATGGATCAGACTTTGGGAGATAACAGCCTCAGCAATGTCACTGACCCGAGTTGCCCTCGTAATTATCTGCTCCTTGAATTCTGTCAGGAAGTCTCCAACTGTTGGGAAGGAGAACATTTGATCTGCATTCATAAACAATGCATGACACAATCACAATAATTTAAACAGTGATTCAATTAAATGGTGCAATGAAGTTTACCGTAATCTCTGGATTCTGCCATTGCTGCTTGCTACATGATTTTTAAAAGGCTGTGCTGTGATCTGAAAATTCATAGAAAATAATTACATTGTGTACAACCATATTAAAAATAGTCAAATAATATTGATAATAAAGAATAAACGTGTACAGTAATGTAAAGGTGGGGTTTACATTTTGAGTGTTATACATTTTTCATAAGATTTTAACTGTAATGTATTGTGAAATAGAAACAAAATAACCAAGCAAGATATATTTAATCCAGATCATACTGTATTTGTTATATACATGACTATTTTAAGGCAGAAATGTTATTGCTGCATTTTTATACTTTTTCTCATTGCAAATGTTCTTAAACTGAATTACAAGTAAAATTTTGAAGTTATAAAAAATTATTGTTAAAGTATGTTTTACAAAAAATTACAGTTTGTTTTTCTACTGCAAAATTGCATGTTTAATTTGATTCGTTGTCATGTCCTTATAATTGTTTGTGAAATTTACTAGCCATTTCTGATTGAAAATTGTGTTTTTTTCCCAATGTAATTAAAATGTGACTTAACCCATGTTTCTCTCTCTCGCTCTCTCTCTTAGACCACATTTACACAATTATTAGGTCTTATTGTTCAGCCTTGCAATGCAATTGGATGCTAGATTTTAAAAATAGGTTTATTTAGGTAGACATTAAGTCACACAACCTGTAAACTTCCCTTGAAGCACATTATCTTGTTTTTCTGGACTGGATAAATCAACATTCAAGTAAGTAAAAGTACTTTTTTCTGTGATTAGTAATATGTCTAGATCATGTACATATTAAGGTATTGTTGATTGCTTTGGTCATTTTGGATTTTGAGCTTGTTATGTTGTAATTCTGCACCATTGGGTTAAAGGGGTAGCAACATTTTCCTGTGCACATTACATGGATGAACTGTGCTTCTCACCTGTTCAATGTAAAAAGTAAATAAATAAATAGTAGAAACATACTGTTTTTGATTATTAACAGGTTTTAAATTTCTTATTTGTTACCATTTTGAGTTTCAATCAATATTTAATGATTGTTAAATAATAAACTATTTCCTCAAGAATGTTAAAGTATTTGTGTTACAATATTTGAAAATATATGTATCTTATTATGTATATTAAATATACTTGTTTTTACTTGTTTGCCCAAATATCTGCTTGCTGCATGAGGGACAGCTGATAATGTTCTGAAATGCGGGTATCAACGCTATTAGCATGATAAGGACGTGGCACAATAAGCTATCAGACAGTATTGTGTGAATTCTATGAAATGTGTGAACTTTCTGGAATGGGTGAATTCTTTAAAATGTGTAAATGTGATTGGGATTGATTTGAGATGGACTCTAGTAGAAGTGATGAAAGTTTTACATGCAAGTGATGAAAGTTCTAAAGTCAAGTGATGAAAATCTTCGTTTAGTTTATCAGGCTCTGTAAATATAATCTGAACATGTATTTCTATAATAAACATATTTTTCATAAAAATGACTTACTGTATCATTATTGTGTGATTATTATTGTATATATTAATTTAGGCCACTGATATAAGGTTACAGAAGTATTACACCCTGCAAATGAACCTTTAGTTATTCTCTACATTTGTTCAGACAGTGAGTAAAAACACTGAAATTCTGCTATTTCCGCTATGCCTAACATTGCAATATTACAACATTTTCTTTAAAAAATTACTAAAAAGTAAAAACCCATGTATTTCTGCATTAGAAGCCTCCTACAACAACATTTTAAATGTGAAATAACTACATATATATATATATATATATATATATATATATATATATATATATATATATATATATATATATATATATATATATATAAGTGGGTCTTAGGGTTAAGGAACTGATATTATTTTATAAAATAGTTTAAAAGATTCTTACCTTTTGTGTTATTATTGGATTTAATTAGTTCTGTAAGTACTTGTGGTCTGACGATGGAGGCATATTGCTGTAGTAATAGTGAGTGGGACTTTGAACATTTAAAAACAAATCTTATCTTACTTAGCACATGCTTGATCTCTCCATAATTTACGTAAAATGGCACAGTTTTGGATTATCATGCGTTTCATTGGCTATGGGTGGTAAAATTTCTTCTGTCTGGTCTTCTCTGATAAACGCAGTGTACAACTGTACAGGTCCACCTCTGACATGGTGCAATGTTAAGTATTCACTGCAACACCTACGTGTATTAAATGTTTTGGGAATAAATGCATACTAAAGACATAAAGCATACAAAAAAAGTCCAAAAATATGGGACCCCGAGAGAAAATATTTGATGTAATTTAATGGATTTTCCCCATCGTACATTTTATTATCATCAAAGATATTTGAGTCAACAGTCAAAAAAAAAAAAAAAAAAAAAAGAAATAAAACACCTTTTGGACTAATCTTGGTCTTATCTTTACAAAAGAGTTCATATGATCATTCAAAGCCAAATCTTAACTACTTCTTAATTTACATTATATGTTTTTCGAAAATAATATTTTTACTTAGCCAACGATTCGTTTGACTAGGACTTTTAGTATAACATTTACCAAGATTGTTCTCTCGGACTTTTATTATAGACGGTTATCCCGGACTTGCATTATGAAAAGTAACTTCCGTCAAGGGAAGCGCACAGACCAGCGGCGAGCTGCAGACGGAGGCTGCTCTTTTTCTCACCAGCGTGTTCTTTTTAAGCTGACAAAACGTCTTACGCAATGAGGTATTGATTGTTTTATTCTTCTCTAAATAAAATAACAAATGCTTGATTAAGCTATAAAACGAGTTTCATCAAATCGTAGCCGTTTTCTTTAAAATTGCTATGTTGATGGTAAGCTAGCTCGGTGCCTGTTAGCATGTTCTGCTAGCCGTTGTGCTTTTGATGAGTAAAATAAATAAATGTACTTATTATTAAAGTACAAGCGTTAAAACGGATTAACGATGCTTTTGGATTTAATTCACATTTAGTACGTTTTAAACGCTGTGTATCCGAATAACGAGACTTTTCATTCATGAATGAATGAATGAACGAACTAGCGATGAACCGAGCATTAGCATGAACAATGATGCTCGTTTCACCGATATTCACTGTTATTTTTTATAGGTTAATCTTTCACACATTTGACAGTTTTTTTCCTTAACGATGTTATTTCCTTAATGAAGTATTTTCTTCTTTATTTTTCTGAAATGACTGTTTTTGTTTCTTTAGAGGAGATCGTGGCAGGGGCCGAGGTGGCCGGTTCGGCTCCCGCGGAGGTTTGGTCCAGGGGTGCGTTGTTTATGTAGTTGCTTGTGTTTTTTTTTTTTATTATTTAACTTTCTTTAATTGTTGACATTAACCTGACGTTGCCTATGTCTTCTGTTCTCTCAGGTATCGGCCCTTTGTCCCTCACATACCATTTGACTTCTATGTTGTAAGTTCAGTTCTACATTGATTCTTTGTTTTGTAAAACAATACGTTTTTAAGCCTCCATCTCACAAAATGGCTTCTTACAGTGTGAGATGGCCTTTCCTCGAGTGAAGCAAGCCCCTGATGAGACCGCTTTCAACGAATGTCTGCTGAAGAGAAACCAAGACCTCAGTCCTACCCCTACTGAACAGGTACATGGATGATTCTTGTACAATCAAAGGATTCCTGCCCATGCATCTTAAGCCATACACCAGCAGATGGCACCTCATTACTCTCCATATTAATCTTAAATCATAATTTTGTTTTAGGAGTATCTCTCAGATAGTACTTTATTATTTTCTGCTCATCTTTGTTTGTTTGTTTTTATTTCAGGCTTCCATCTTGTCTTTGGTCACTAAGATTAACAACGTGATTGATAACCTTATTGTGGCACCTGGAAACTTTGAAGTGGTAAGAAGACATTTCAGTAAGTCAATATTTTTTTCCCTCAATGATTTTGTAATACTAAATGCTTATTTAACTATTTCCAGCAAATTGAGGAGGTTAGGCAAGTGGGCTCGTATAAAAAGGGCACCATGACTACAGGACACAACGTAGCCGACCTCGTGGTTATCCTGAAGATCTTACCCACTTGTGAGTCTCACCATTTACTGTTCACTATTCATTATTTAATGTTGATCACTTCTGCCCCAAGTATGCTTGGCTTATCAATCCTATTTTATTTTATTTTTTCATTTGTTCAGTGGAAGCTGTTGCTGCCTTGGGAAACAAAGTGGTTGAGACCCTGCGTACACAGGACCCTTCTGAGGGTGAGTATGTGTTTTAATCTGGCATGGTAATCAGAGCATAGAGAGATTTATTATTATTTTTTAATCATCAAAATGGTAGTGGAAAAAGTCTAAAATATTTTCTGCTGTTCTCTTTAGTACTGTCCATGCTGACCAATGAGACAGGATTTGAGATTAGCTCTGCTGATGCCACTGTGAAAATCCTCATCACCACGGTTCCACCCAACCTGCGCAAACTGGATCCAGAGCTCCACTGTATGTCACCTTGTCAAACACTTCATCTGTTTATCATGTATTGTTTTTAAAGGAACACTCCACTTATTTTTGAAAATAGGCTAATTTACTTTTTCTATCCCCTAGAGTTAAACAGATGAGTTTTACCGTTTTTGAATCCATTCAGTCGATCTCCTGGTCTGGCGGTAGCACTTTTTTAGCATAGCTTGGCATAAATCGAGTCTGATTAGACCGTTAGCATCTAGCTCAAAAAGGACCAAAGATTTGATGATGTTATTTAAAACTTGACTCTTCTGTAGTTACATTTGTGTACTAAGGCTGACAGAAAATAAAAAGTTGTGATTTTCTAAACTGATGTGGATAGGAACTCTCATTCCGGCATAATAAAGGAATATTGCTGCCGTATCATGGGTGCAGCAGGCGCAATATTACACACCCCTGAAAATAGTCCCCTGCTAGGCAGCTTCCACCGTGACTGGCACTAAGCTAGCAGTAAAATACCTGGGGACTATTTTCAGGCGCTGTGTAATATCATTGCGCCGGCTGCACCCATGGTACGGCAGCGAAGTTCCCTGATTATTACGCCGGAATGAGAGTATAGTTCCTATCCATATCAGCCTAGAAAATCACAACTTTTCATTTTCTGACGGTCTTGGTACACGACGTAACTACAGAAGAGTCAAGTTTTAAATAGGAAAAATATCGAAACTCCTTGGTCATTTTTGAGCGAGATGCTAATGGTCTAATCAGATTAAATGATTTATGCTAAAAGTGCTACTGCCAGACACAGAGATGACCTGGATAATGGATTCGAAAATGGTAAAATCTCATCTGTTTAACTAGGGGAGTTGGAAAATGAGCCTATGTTCAAAAAAGTGGAGTGTTCCTATAAAAATAGCTTTTCTTATTAGGGATGTACCATGCATCTGTACAGTCATGCTTTATTTATATATATATATATATATATATATATATATATATATATATATATATATATATATATATATATATATATATATATATATAAAATATAATTTTATTTTTTTTATTGTAAAAGTGTACACGCTTGATTTAGCTTTTGACATTATCTAATGTTTAAAAAAAAAGAACACTTAAATTAAATATGCCTCTTTCCCCATTCATTGTTGTGATGCATTTGAGTTGATTTGTCAACTAAATGATTGATTTTAGTGGTTTATCTAGTCTACATTTGTGCAGAACTGTATTATCCAGCATTTATCAATTATCTGTAATTGTGGTCAACCCAGAATTGTAAAGTTTTTAACTTTTTTTTTTTTTTTTTTTTTTTTTTTTTTTTTTAAATATATTTTCTTTGCAGTGGACATCAAGGTTCTTCAAAGTGCCCTGGCAGCCATTCGTCATGCTCGCTGGTTTGAGGAGAACGCTTCTCAGTCAACGTAAATACTATTTTTCTTAAAGGGATAGCTTGCAGTATAATGAAAATTGTCATTATATACTCATCCTTGTCTTACGGTTTTGGAATGACCTTCGTTCACAAAGACTGACAGACTGAAAGAAAATGTGTTCTTGTAGCTTCATAAAATTAGTTGAGCCACTGATGTTACATGGACTATTTTATCAATGTCCTTATTGCCTTTTCTGGGTCTTGAATGTGGTAGTTGTGTTGCTGTCTATGCAGGGTCAGAAAGCTCTCAGATTTCATTAAAATACCTTAATTTGTGTTCCAAAGATGAACAAAGGTCTTAAGGGTTTGGAACAACATGAGGATGAGTAATTAATGACGTAATTCCCGTTGTTGGGTAAACTATCTCTTATGGCTTTGATTCAGATGTTTTGTTGGCTTATATTGGTTTCTATCTCAACTCAGTGTGAAAGTTTTGATCCGCTTGCTGAAAGACCTGCGTGTCCGATTCCCTGGATTTGAGCCTCTCACTCCCTGGATTCTAGATCTGCTGGTGGGTACTACTTTTGAAATGTAACTTTTATTTAATCTTTTCTGCAATACGCCAGTTGACCTATAATGTTCCTCTTCTCACAGGGACACTCTGCTGTGATGAACAACCCCTCTAGGCAGCCCTTGCCACTCAATGTTGCTTACAGGTAAGGCAGTACTGCCTGTTTGTTTTGCTTTTGGTAATGATCAAACTTGTGGATTTTGGGTTATAATGAGCATGTTTTTTTTTTGCAGGCGGTGTCTTCAGATGCTCGCCGCAGGTCTGTTCCTACCAGGCTCTGTAGGAATCACCGATCCATGTGAAAGTGGAAACTTCCGTGTGCACACTGTCATGACCCTGGAGCAGCAGGTAATGCAGACTTCAGTCAGCAGTTAATGCATCAAATTTGGTGTTAAAAATACAGGTAGTCTGATTAACTTGTTTTTGCAGGACATGGTGTGCTTCACAGCCCAGACACTGGTGAGGGTTCTCTCTCATGGAGGATACAGAAAGATATTGGGCCTTGAAGGAGATGCTAGTTGTAAGTGTTTGAAGTTTGTTCCTGATTAAACTGATTTATGTAGTTGTTTTCGAATATCAACGTTGCTGATGTTTGTGATGCTCATCTGCAGATCTCACCACTGAGATGTCTACATGGGATGGAGTGATTGTCACCCCATCTGAAAAGGCTTATGAGAAACCCCCAGAGCGCAAGGAAGAGGAGGATGAAGCACTGGAGGAAGGTGGAGAGGGAGAAGATGAAAGCATGGAGACCCAGGAGTAATACAGTGGATGCTGACAAAGTTTTGACCTGGTCGTTTATATTTATGTTGGTTTTTATTAGAGATCTGCGTCTCATCTAAAAGTTTTACCCTGAAGTCCCCTGCACATTTACATTTTGGTTTCTGTACATCAGTCTGAACCTTCTAGAGTAAAGCCATGGTAGTTAAAAGAGCTGTAACAAGGACCAAAATGCAGTGGCTCCATTATTCTGTCTTCTCACCCTGGCTCATTCTGATACGGTTACATCTTGGAAAAGGACTGAAAGTCACTGTTAATTTGGTTTCATGTTTTGTTTTTTCCAGTTTGTATTTTTATGACTGATTGATCAAGTAAAGTTTTTATTTCCTCCTTTGTACTATGTCTCTGGGTTCTTTTTTTTTTCTTTTCTAATGACAAATCTTTTAATATTTGCTGGTTCTTTTGAGGTTGGACACGGTCCTTTTGTGTTTTTTTGCACTGATCCTGGACAAGTACTTTAAATGGATAATTTACTGAAAGGAAATTGAGGTTTAGGTAATTTACAGACAGCCGATCAGAACACACCAGACTTTTTAAAGCACTTGAGCAAATGGACCCTTTTCACAGACTGAGGTAATGCATTTCAGTGGTCATCAGCATCATAAATTCATAAGTGTTTTTTTCTATCCAGATTATTTTTCTCATAAGAGTGGGAATGGCTCTTTTAATGTGTCTGGCTTCAGGTGCAATTCGCTTTCAGCTGTTTGTGACCCTGGACCACAAAACCAGTCTTAAGTAGCACAGGTATATTTGTAGCAATAGCTAAAAATATATTGTATGGTTGATGACTGATTTTTCTTTTGCCAAAAATCATTAGGATGCTCAGTAAAGTTACTTAGTAAATTTCCTACTGTAAATATATCAAATTTTTGATTAGTAGTATGCATTGCTAAGAACTTCATTCAGACAACTTTAAAGCAGATCTTTCTTCTTTTTTTAGCAGTACAAAATGGCTAATTTTGCTGCTAAATATTGTAAATTGGTGTCTTACCTTATTATATAATGTATAATCTTAATTATGAACATACAAGTAGTGTAAACCGTTTCCTGCAAGTTATCTAATTATTTTCCTACAGCGGCATATGAGCCGGGAGTCTCGCCCATTCACAAAAACAGCTTGCTTCTGCTTTGAAAAAATAAGGTGGCTTTTTCATGAAAAATGTACATTTATAGCTATTTATTTTGTGTTATATTACCTTGGCATCAAACTGGGTGGGAAGAGACTGTGACAGTAAAGTTGACTTTTTTTTCTCCCTTTGGCTGCCGTTATCAATCTATTTATTTTTCTTAATTCTTCAAGTCCTGAAACACTATTGGGGAGTTTTTCTTTTGCTATATGACCAAATGGGAACGCAAAAATACCAAATACGAACCAATTATTCTTTAATTACTGTGACGACTTCTGCTTCAGAGGAAAGCAGCAGATGACGCGGATTAAGTGCGTGCTTAAAATAAAACGTTAACGTCAGTCTGTGTGGACATCGTTCCTGGTCTAACGGGCGTTAACGGAGTCTTCTTCAAACGTGAGTACGTTTTAAACAGACTTTTGTACCGTTTATGAAAACATCTTTAATGGAAATTCCGAGTGCACCCTTAAAATGCATAGGCTAAATTCTTGTGAAATGTTATGAGGAAAATAACAGGACACTAAGTGGACAGCAGTTATTTTACCTTGCTAAAATAGCTTTATAGTAATTTTTAGAAAATGTTTACAACCGTTGACAATATTACATTCTGTGTTTAGGTTTACCACATCACAGTGTGCCATCTCTGATTTAACTCTAGTAGACATTGAGCTGTACATCTCAGTGACCAAAGACTAAACATAGCCATGTATGCCATTATTCATCATAAGGCCTTCACCCTTTAGTCGCAACAAATCTGTAAGAGTTTCAGATTTATTTCAAATCTGGAAAATTATATATTGGAAAAAAGGTGAAGTTGTAAGCTATTGCAGTTTGGTAAAACAATGTAAAAAGCATAGATACAAAATGAGTTTAAACGTATTTTACCTTGGCACTGTATCAAACATAAATATGATTAAAATAAAAAATAAAAAAATAAAATACAACAACCATAAATAGTGATAACAATAAATCAGAATTTCAACAATGTTATTATAATGCAGTGTTATGAGCAACTTAATGAACATTGTAAAATGGACAAAATTGTTTTGCTACATCACAAACTGGCCAAACATTTATATTTAGATATAATATTCTTTTTTCTATCAGGGAATACTCATTCTACATGTTCATTTGACGTTTTCTGTGATGTAATATCTTGCACGCAACTGCTAGAAAAGATGGGCCTAACATTAGCTGTTATTTTTCAATTCGTCTCGTCTTCCACCAGGCTATTTTCTACAGTAGCAGCAATTACAAACAGTAGAATAAAATCTAAATCGGGTGGCTCTTTACACATGAACACCCTGGTGAATACAGAATAGAGTTTCTCATAGTCATAATTGCAATAACATCTTTTCATTATATATGAAATTATTAATAATACCAGTAATCATCAACAATCCATTGAATATTAATAATAACAACTTCAATTGCAACAGATATATTTACTGTACATAATACAACAGAACGTGAGAAGGTATTTGTAATTACACAGTAATTGTTTGTAAGTCTATGACCCATGTAATTTCCAGTGATCTGTAATGCGTTATAGAATCCAACGTAACGTCTGCGTCACACTGCTACAAGCTCCTCTGTGCTACGAAGAAATATTCATCACTTACTCTAGCTAAATCTGTTTACGGCATATACAGAGGCTTCGCCAACACGTTTTAGACTCGGTTTTCAGCTTAAAGGAGCAATGGCACAGTTTCGCCATTCATTCTAACAACACTTGTCTCAGAAACTGACAATCAGCGTATCATCGGGTCATGTGTTGACATGGGAAGCTTGACATGATGTAGCAAGAGACAGCCATTAAACACTGTATTTGATTAGGTTCCATCAATCCATGTACATTGGAAAACGTTGGTTAGGTTAGAAAGGCCATCAAAATAGTCTTTCTGAGCAGTCCGTTTGAGCGTCAGATCGATTCCTGTCGGTGCCTGAGAAGGCAAACAACTTGGAAAGGGGAAAGTGTGGTCAGTCTTGCTTGAAATTAAGTTTCGTTGGTATATCAAAAACATATGGCCCTGATAAGAGATCATCCTATTTCTCGCACTGGAAACCCCAACAGCATGTTGTACGTAGTCTTTCAGTGTTTTGAGAAGGCAGGAAGTCCTTCACAGTGGAAGAGGAAATAGTCTGTTGTGCTTTTCTGTCATCTTAGACTTGCTGCGTCCAAAAAAAATTGTACGTTGACTGTGATTACAACCGTTTTGAAGCTTAAAAAAATATGTATTCATAAAATAATGGATGTTTTATCCATAACATATTCATAAAATAAATAAATAAATAAAAAGAGATGATAGGCAACATTAAATGGAAAAAAGGGCAAATGTGTGAGAAAAAAAACAAACAGTTTAAATCAAATGAGTTTAGATACAGAAATGTAGGTGTAGTTATTATAAATAATTAGATAAATACTCCTGCCTTTTTTTCCAGACAGGGGATAAAGATCTACAGTTTTGATAAAAGAGTTTGCTCATTTTTTTTTGTTCATGGGTTAATAAAAGCATGCAGGTTACATAGAAACATCCAGTGTGAGGTGGTTATTAGCTGGATGAGGTGTAACAAATTAAATTATTAGAACAATACATATTGTGTGAGTTATATATTTCGTATTGAATATAATACTGAATAGTTAAGATTTTAAAAAAGCCACACGTAGTGCTGTTAGGCACGTGTAGATAGTCAAGACATAGAAAACTGATCATATTTTTTGCCCATGGACAACATGGCAACCGTCTTTTCTTTTGTCAAAAGTCTTTAGCCAGTCCGTTTCAAGGTTGACAAAAGAAATGAGAGGAAAGCAAGACGATTCTGCTCAAGTTGGTGAGCGGTGAGATGCCCGAAGTCTTCTTAAAAGTCCACAGAGCTGTCACGTCCCTACCTTGTAAATTCTTAGACACTTTTATAACATATTTTAACACCACTTTTGACAACGTATGTTGAGCTGCTAGTCTAAAAATGTACTTTATAAAATATACATCTCCCAATAAAATATTTTCCATTATTTCATTACTTATTCCATGGTTAAATAAAAAAACAAGAAGTTCTGATCATTCCTGCAATCAAAAAAAAAAAAAAAAAAACCCATTAAAAATAAATAAATAAATAAATAAATAATAGATGGAGTTTGCAAGAATTATCGAGTGATTTTGTTTCCAGTTTACTTTCACCCAATTGAGAAGCTGCAATGCACACAAACACACAATCAATTCTTCCTATCACATTATGTTCATAGGGCTGTCACGATTCCTCAAATCAATTCGAGTACTCGATTTTTAAAAATCCTTTATTTAATTTTGCCCGTGTCGAGTAACCGGCAAAATACCGGAAGTGGCGGGAGTTGCTCCACTCAAACATTGGCATTATCATTTGATTGTGTGGAGCGTCTCAAACTCCACCTCTGCATATTGTTGAGAGTTTGGGTCTATTATAACGTTCATCTGAGAATGCAACGTGTGCCATTTCAACAGATTTATAAGGTAAATCATTTATAAACCTATGCAAACACAGGAGAATACATCAATGTATTTCAAAAATTGCTAATTGTTCATCGCCATTTCAAAATAAAAGCTCAAACGCTCGTTTTGATTTCCACATATTCAAAAGTATATATATATATATATATATATATACATATACATATACATTATATATATATATATATATATTACCATTTCTGTCCTAAAGGAATAGCTAAATATTAAATATTAAGTGGGCATTTGACTTAAATGTTGTGTAATTAATTTTAAACACGGATTAGATTAAGCAGTAAAGTGTAAACAGTCATCAGCCAGCTGGCGCCCTCTGCAGTCATTTGTTATAATGCGTAAGGTTGCTGTGTTGTTCATAATACATCACAGTTTTGTTCGATAAAACCATATGATTAATTACTTTTGATACTTTATTTGAACTAATGGACCTTTTTCACATTTCCGGGTTTCTTGGAAGCGGAAGTCGTCATAGTTGGGTTAACTTAGAGAGCTGTGAATAGGAGAATACTACAAATATATTTTTTGCATTCGCATTTGCTCAAAAAACTCCACGATAGTGTTTTCATGACCTTCAAAAAGAGGAAAAAATGGAGAGACTGATCAGAATCAGAAGAGAGAACAATGTCAAATTTACATCTCTCCATAGACGCTGCATTAGAAACACCCTTGCCTTGCATTAGCGTAATTATTTTTTTTGTAATTTGAAGCATAGGTGATATAATACAAAGTATAATGTCATAAATGTTCATTGATTTAATTATATATATATATAGGATTTACGATGCTGATGACCGGTGAAACGCATCATCACAGTGAAAAGGGTCCATTAGTATTGGCTCATTGCTATTATATATGTATTTTAAGTAATTTTTCCATTTAATTTTAAGACTATTGTTTGCTTGGGTCTGTTTTTTTTTTTTTTTACCTCAAAAAAAAAAAACGAATTATAATTATCCAATTACTACATTAATTGTTAGGAATAATCAACAGATTACTGGATTACCAAAATAATCGTTAGTGACAGCCCTAATGTTCATCAATCACACAAAACTTTGCCAGCTAAACTAATAGCATTTTTTTAAAGATATAATCAACAAATTAACGTTTGGTGTGAAGTGGACACAGATTTTTTTTTTTTTCTATAAAACAATCTGAATTTTTTGTTTTGCACCTCAGATACATTTATAGAGGGAACTAACATAACAGATAATTGTTCAAAAGAGAGAGAGAAAAAGACCACTGGAAAATGGAACTGGAACCAGAAGAAAAAGTGATTTGATTAATTTCTTAATTTCTCAAAAAAAAAAAAAAAAAAATTAAAAATTAAATTAAACTATAAATTAAAGCACTCAGGCAAAATGTAGAAGCTACATTGATTTCATGTTAGAGGGTTTTCATCAGTTACAAAAAAGGCAGAGGGGTGAAATGAACAAGATGCTTCCCCTCCTTTCTGAATGATCATTTTTTTTCAGTGTGCAGGTCAAGTGTGAAATTGAAGATTGTCTTCTGCACCCCTGTTTCTGAAAAGTCTTATGATGTAGACCGTCCTGTTTCAGGAAGCGTGGCTGTTGCCTCAGAGCTCGACTGTTTCTGTTGTGTTTTTTTCCTCTCATCTTTTCTAAGAAGCGCATCTTCGCACTGAGTTGATGAGAAGCCTGAGTGCAATTACAAAGTGATATTGCACTATACGGGAGATGAATCCCTGTGGTAATTTGATAACTGGCTTTAAAAAGGCATTTATCTATACTGCAAACGTTGCTTTGAGGAGTTTTACACTGCACTGCTAAAACATTCAGTTTCAGGCCCAAATTTACATCAGGGTGCATTGCTCTACTCTGGCCACAAGAGTGCGCTTGTGTCACAGTGAAAGGGGCTACGTCCGCCACACTGTGGGATCAATTAAGAAACGCATACACAGCCAAGATTATATCAAAACAAGGTCTATTATTTAAAATAACAAGATAAGATCCTCTTAATATGTGATATTGCACC
The DNA here is from genome assembly GCA_033026305.1 of Cirrhinus molitorella. Lineage (NCBI taxonomy): Eukaryota > Metazoa > Chordata > Actinopteri > Cypriniformes > Cyprinidae > Cirrhinus > Cirrhinus molitorella. The sequence continues at coordinate 7,207,370 of CM065131.1, forward strand.
CGTATGTGTTGGTGTGGTTCATTAAAACAGTCCTAACATTTTTATATATATTTTGTGGACTTACAAAAGTCTCAATCTTGTAACACTTGGTTGTGCTGGTTGAGCCCTTTTTTCTGAGAATAGTAACACTTGCTCAACAAAAAAAATTAAAATCAAATGTGTAAGCTCACATCCAAACCAGCAGCATACTAGTAAGCCATCTCAAGTTCTCCATCGCACTCGCTCTCTGGCGGCTTTGTAACATGGACGTCTGTGCAGAAGGCCAGAGAAGAGCCGTAGTGGTTGTTTAAGCGACTCAGAGTCTCGTCTGAGCCTCTGTGATGTAGATCTCGATGCTGTCAGCACTCTCTGTGGCAGAATTCTGGCGGAAAGAGGCTGAGCGTTTGGTCTGGAGCAGCCTGCGCCTCGTCTCCAGCTTTTGCCGGTCGCCCACTTCCAGGGATTTCTCCCGTTCGGGAACGCTACGTCCTCGTGAGAGCACTAGCATGCCTCCGGCCTCGGTTGTGCTGTCGGCCCGCAGGCTGCCCGTCACACCACCGACTGGCTTCTTTGGTAATGGAGGTGGAACCTTCTTGTCCTCCTGAGAGGAAGAGCGGGGGAGCATGGATGACCAATGCGGGGATGGACGGGAACGCGGGGAAAGACACCGAAAACGCACACGTACAAGCAGAGAGGATGAAGACCAGGACATGTACGGAGAAGGGACAGCACCATGAAGTTGCAACAGAAGAATGATTTGGATTAGTGTATTTAGGATGAGACATGACATTGTGGAAGCAGCAGACAGTAAAAAGAAAGAAAACAGAGAAATTAGTTACAGATTTGTTAGGCTTTAATATCTCAAAGCAAATGAACAGCTCTTTAGGCAGTAAATCAGCTGTTATTCCAGAACATGCATGTCTTTTTTTTCCCCTAGTTTAGTTCCTTTTCTTGCTGAGGTGTTTGTGTGATGGCAGAGAGCTGCTGGGGCCTAGCACATGGGCGGTTCTCCTGCTTGATGCTGTTTTGGCACTGGAGTGGAGATGTGGATTGACTGGAAAAGAGCGGATCTCCACTCTCACCTTCTTCTCAGGAGGCAACCTCCAGCCTGAGTCCTTCAGCCGCTGGAGGTCCTGAAACTTCACCCTGACATCCTCGATGGCTAGCTGGAGGAGGTCCCAATAACTGGCCAGGTCCTGAGTGGTGGGCTGAGGGTATGATGAAGGATCCTATGAGAAGAGAGTGCATATTTTTGTAGGCCAAAACCTGGAAATGAGTTAGCATTTAAGCACTTCCGGTTCAGTTTTTCTAAAATCAATGGGTTTTGTGAATGGGCTTTTGGTTAAATGCCTGAAATAAGGTTTGTGGTCAACACAAGCCACAAGATCTTTCACATTTTATTCTACCACATAAAATATATTAGTAATGTTATTTTTACATTTGTACTTCTCATGAAAAAGGTAACAGTAGCCCCTACAGAGGTTGTCTGAGACATTAAACATCAGTACGCCAAACAGGACAATTTATGTACTCGCTTGTCTGCTTTTACAGCCTCGCTGTGTTTATAATCGTGCAAAAAAAAAAAAATAAATTGTGTTGTTGGACGTTTAAAGTTTTGTTAGTTTATAAAGATTATCATGATGAATGAAACAAGAATTTAGCATTATAAACTTTTGCTGGTCACAGAGAAAATGTTAATTATTTGACCAAAATGAGATGGATCATACAAAATGTATGTTATATTTTATTACTACTACTTTACTTAAATAAGATATTTCACATAAAAGATATTCACATATTATCCACAAGAAAAAATAAATAGTTGAATTTATAAAAATGCCCCTTTTTAAAAGTTTACATACACTTGATTCTTAATATTGTGTTGTAACTTGGATGATCCACAGCTGTTTTTTTTTTTGTTTGTTTTTTTTTAGTGATAGAGTCCCTTGTTTGTCCCAGTTTGTCCCCGCTGTTCTTCAGAAAGGCCCTTCAGATCCCACAGATTGTATGGTTTTTCAGCATTTTTGTGTATTTGATCTTTCCACCATATGGATTTTGAGATCCATCTTTTCACACTAAGGACAACTGAGGGACTCATGTGCAACTATTACAGAAGGTTCAAATGCTTCAGAAGGAAAAACGAGTTTACAGGGGTGTAAACTTTTGAACGGAATGAGGATGTGTACATTTTTCTTATTTTGCCTAAATTTTAAATGTATTTAGTACTGCCCTTTAGAAGAACTTAGACAGAACTTACATATTTTGCATAGGACAAAATAAGTTTAATTTATCCTGATCAAATAAAACTCAAATTAAAAAAGTTAGTTGTCCTCAGTGTGAAAAGATGGATCTCAAAATCACACAGTAATTGTTGGAAAGGGTTCAACTACACAAAAATGTTGAAAAAACAAAGAATTTGACTACTAATGACTACTCATTGAACAAAACATCATGCCTCATATTCTCCACAACCGAACCATAAGCTCTAATCTTCTGCACAATGGTACATCAACATAACAGAAACTCTTTTAAATGTCAAGCATAACTGAACATAAAACATTAACAGATGTTTCCCTTCACTCAAAAACACATAAAATACCACATCATTTCAATATTTACTCTCCATATCCAGCCATATGCAAAGCATGCTGGGAGCTAACAATCACCGACAAAATAAAACTGCATAATTGAACTAATTCTCTAAATAAATAGGTAGGCTTTCTTCCTTAATTTGATCAGCTTAATCAGTTTCTCAACTCAAGCCTCAAAACTGTTTCCTTAAAAAATGAGGAAAACATATCTCTTGGTTTTATTAGTGAAATGTTCTAAGTATTTATACACTGAACCACAACTTCTTTTAATAAAATATACATACTATTTTTCATTTTCACTGTAATTTTTTACATGAAATCTACAAGATCCATGATTCATTTTATACAGTGTAGGTTCTAAAAGAGGTAAGTAAGGACATCCTCCATTTTATCCACAACAGAAAGAGTTACAAAACACTTACCACACTCTGTTGGCACATCCTGAAGAACTGCTGGACTCTTTGTGACATGAGCATCTGAGCACTGCCAACAGCTCCTCTGATAAGCTCCAACACTGAACCGCAAAAACAAACCAATCAGAGGAGGAAAAAATGCATTTAGACAGAAGGAACTGTTCTTTGGACAAAACACCACAGATTCAAGACCCCATGAAATCAATGAAAATTCCTATTATGGGCCTTTCAGCCCATGTCACGTTTACCCCAAAAATCTCTTCTGCTATTCCTTACCCTCTTCTGGCAGTTCATTCGTCTCTGCCTCTCTCTCCATGTTCTGGCACCATCCCTCCATCCTCTCCACTTCTGTCTGCAGGAGCCGGAGGAAGAACTCTCCATCTCGTAAGCAAGGAGAGGCTCGGCCCGAATCAGGGAGGCTCCTCGGGCCCTCGCTCCAGCCTCCCACTCCACGCTCGGAGGCCAGGGGCAGAGGAGAGTGGGAGCGGGGCAAAGCCCTCAGTTCTGGAGGGCCAGGCTCGTTGGTGTAACCGCTGTGGTAATCCTCACGATAGGCCCACTGGCCTTGTGTGTGCACTGTGCGATACTCTGCAAACTGACCGGCTGATTCTGGTTCAGACGAGTGGCGCTGGAATGAGCAGCCGAACTGCAGGCCCTTGTCTTGAGTGGGGACTGTCAGCCCGCCAAAACCCTCTGTCTCCAGATCAGCCTGGACACTTGCTGTCACACTGTTAGAGCGTTTAAAACGGGCTCGTCTGGAACAAACAACAAGACAATGAGACTCAAATGTCATGGTAGAATGAAAGTTCAATATGTACTTACTGGCTATGTACTTAACTTGTACTAAAGCCTTTAACAAATGTCTGAATACCAAAAATTGATAATGTGACCCAATATGACTCAAATGACTCCAAACCAACAGTGTTTCTGCTAAATCAAGAAAGAGGCTGACAATTAATGATCAAAAGACAAAAAGCAAAGTGACATCATTTCACAGGTTTTGGCGTGTGCATAATGGCTGCCTAATTATACCCTCTCACCTCACTCCGTGTTCCTAGCACATACACCCACTGCGTGTGCGCTCGCTTGCGTGTGTGTGCGTGTGTGTGTGTGAACCTTGCATCTGCACCTCTTGCTCACTCTAACACTGTGACACATTCACACTCCACCCAACTCAGAAATAAACCAACCACCCCTAGCTGCCTTTTCACCAATCAGGAGAACGGAGGTAAATATTAGAGACATAATTCAATAGCCCATGAAAGCTTTTAGTCCACGTCTGTAGCTTTTAGTCCATATCTGTTAGATTAAATTCATTTATAAGATACTCAACTGCATAGACTGTACACTGGACATCAAGTAGTCTACAAGTTTGGAGAGTTGAAAGAGCTTGAGAAAATGTAACACATTTAATATATGGATTAGTTCACTTCCAGAATAAAAATTTCGTAATCATTTTCTCACCCCCATGTCATCCAAGATGTTCATGTTTTTTTTTTTTCTTAATTAAGGTTTTTGAGGAAAACATTCAAGGATTTTTCTCAATTGGCTTTTCAGTGAAAGCCAACGGGTTGAAGGTCCAAATTGCAGTTTCAATGCAGCTTCAAAGGGCTCTAAAACGAAGGGTTTTATCTAGCAAAATGGTAATTTTCTCAAAAAATTACAATTTATATACTTTTTAACCACAAATGTTCAGCTTACACTAGCTCGACTTCACACATTACGTAGTCACGTTGGAAAGGTCACACATGACGTAGGCAAAGTACCCACTCAGTGTTTACCAAGAGAACGTGCAAAGAAAGTCAAACAGCATTTACAAAAAAAGCTAAAACAACGATTTTGAAGGTGGAGGAGAAAATAAGATGGCGTTTTTCACCCTACCCTACCTTTTTGAACCAAAGGACACAGATCCACTAACCATGCATGACCTTTCTAATGTGATTACGTAATGCGTGAAGTTGCGGACATGCATTGCAGAGCTAGTGCAAGATAAGCATTTGTGGTTTAAAAAGTATATCCTTTTTTAAATTTTATTTTTTCTAGAAAATGGCAGATTGTTTTGCTAGATAAGACCTTTATTCCTCAGCTGGGATTGTGTAGAGCCCTTTGAAGCTGCATTGAAACTGCAGTTTTGACCTTCAACCCATCGATTTCCATTGAAGTCTACTATATGGAGAAAAATCCTGGAATAATTTCCTCAGAAACCTTAATTTCTTTTTGACTGAAGAAAGAAACACATGAACATCTAGGAGTAAATAAAAATATCAGTTAAGTTTTATTCTGAAAGTGAACTAATCCTTTAATGACTTTTCTTTGTTAAAGGAAATGTAAATATAATCAAATAATTGTCCTTAACCATATTTTGAACAATACTATAATGGTTAATATATTGTATTTAAACCCATAATGTGTATCTTAAACTACAACTTAGCTGTGTCTGATTTTCTGTGGAAAGATGAAACAATTCCTTGAATTCCTAACAGTTCTTGGCTCCCAACTCTATTTAACATATTTAAAACAACAAAATGTAACACATTTATTATACATAATTAAAATTCACTCTAATAATACTGATGACTCATGTTGCACTCAGGAATAATTAGAATAATTATTAATAATACATTAAATTCTCTCTACTCTAGTATGAAACCATCCCTCCCACTAATATCTAACCCTGCCACCAACCAGCAATACCAAGCAGCAACTTATGATTCATGGCTATTCATGTAAATTAAAGTCTAATGGAGCCCTTCAATATTCCCCAACTTCCTGTTTTAATAGAAAATATATCAACACAGGTTAGAAAACTGTGCCATTTTACACTATTTTAAACATGTTATAGGATATAGAGATGAAAAATGAAACAAGCTTGCTCTACCTCTTGTCATCTTCCACCTGAACCCCTATGGAGTGCACCTCTCTCAGCGCTTTGCCTTCTGGGTCTGAGTCAGACAACGTCTCTGAGCTGTCCACCTGGAAAACACAAAGAGAGACATTTAACAAAATGCTGCACAAGAGAGAGACATCATTCGGTCTGAATCTCTCACGGGATTATCCCTTCTTATACCTGCACTGCAATAGAGGGTCTCCACTTTCTCCCTCGTCCTTCCTGTTTGAACTCCTCTCCTCCAGTCAGAGCTTTAGCTAGGGACATACTGTTCTGGGGCAGAGAGGCTGATTTTCCTAGACTGCCTCCAGCCCGGTCCCTAGATCCCCTGGGCCCCTCCAGCAGGTTATCGGCTGAGCTGCTATGTTTCGGTTTCATTGGACCAGGTCCACCAGGGTAGGCAATGCTTTGAAGGGCCCTGCCATTCAGACTCTCTGCAGAGTTGCTGCTCTGTCTGACACGTGCAGTGCCCCCGCCAAGATAGTGCCCACCTCTGGAGCTACGGCCCCCGCTGCTCTCTGTCAGGTCCACTGAGTTGCTGTGCTGTCTGGGCCGGACCAGAGCGGGCTGTCCTGTACTCTGAAAGTAAGCGTCCTGAGTGGACTCAGTGCTGCTCTGAGCGGTCACGGAGATCATTGGCTTGGACATGCGAGGGGGAAGCGGAGGGGGTCCTTTCCTGTATGGGAACACTAGACCGACAAAGATGGAAAGGTTTTATTAAGACTGCTATTCAAATATATCATTCATTGGAAAGATGAAGGGTGGTTCACTCAAAAGAGTTGCCACAGAAAGAATAAAACATACTCTTCCTTTGTAACTCTGCTGAAGAAGGAAATCATTAGTAAGGAGAACAGAGGAAGGTGAGGATGCAAGGACTTACAACACAAAACCTGCTGGAGGCTTCAAGTACTGGGTAATTTTTTTGTAGGTAAGAAAAAAGATGGCCACACAAATACTATGTTTTCAGTACAATTTAAAAAATACAAGTGAGACAAGCATGTGGCACCTTTATAGGGAAGCCTTGCTTGCAATTTCATCCTCCCCCCTTTTTTTATTGTTTGGACGTAATGCAAGAGAAAAAAAATGACAATGTTAGTGACGACCATCTAAAAAGTCTGAACTCATTTGTATTAATATTAGAGACAGAAACATAGAGAAATGTACATATATACATTATAACTTAAAATCCCCAGCCGAGTATTATCATTCAAAAGCTTTAGACACATCCTCATGGCTTAAGTAACATCCGCTCACATACGCACACATATTCACTAGCTCTTGAGAGTGGAGACATGAAATTCAGAGGGACACACTCAGAGATTAAAGGAGTTTCAAAAAAGCATGCCTAAGCCCTCCTTCCATCTCTCTTGTCCTCTCCTCATCCCTCTCTCTTAAAAACACTCACACTCCGGTGTGTGTCATGAGTGTTGCCTTGGGAAACTGCAGATGGATGCTTTTGACACTTCACAAGGGCTTTAATAAATCTCCTGTGAGATTCTCTACTCTAAACGAGAGAATAAAGGACAATGGGGAACAAAGGAAAGTCATCCACATGTTAGTGAGAGAGGGAATAAATATTAATTGCAATCATAATCATGCAGTGTTCATTTTTACAGAGACTTTTTGTTGTTTTGCTTTTACCCTGTCTTTTGGATTTTGTCATATACTTTCAGTAATTCACTGACAAGATTAACACTGCGACCATAATCTTGACTACAACCCAAGGGATAGTCAAGGAGACAGACGGTCTCATAGGAATTTGAGCATTTTAAAGTGTTTACGATGTAACATTTGTTTACAGTCTTGATATACTGAGAGCAGTGAGATAGAGGGAAATAGTTTTGATCTAAATCCCTTGGCTGAAGCGTGTTTCTTCAGCAATTCCTATGAGACTGATCCAAAAACTCATTAAGTCACTAATCTAATCCCTGTGACAGCATGGAGACTAGGTATACCCACACATACATAAACACATGCCGATGACTCACCTGCTTCGCCCTTCACACTCCCCTGTGGGCCCGACATGGAGAAGACAGACAGGCAGTCATCATCCTGGGAACAGCCGGCTTGAATAGCCCGTACATAGCTGTGACTGCGGGTGCGGAAGCATCCAGGTAGGTCCAGTGCCTCGACTGCCTGTGACTCCATTTCTCCAAACAGGTTCAGAGTGTCACTCAACTAAAACATACAAAGACCAGGTTTTAATGAATGCCTGAGATCCAGAAGTTTCAAGACTGTTTATGCAGCTGTTCAGTTAATAAATTATATTGATTGTGCAAAAGCTAAATGTGACCACGTGCCATTACTAATCAGAGTTATACCTACTAACATATCTTGTGACCACAATATGAGGGGGTGCGCTCTGTTGACTTTAGGCCTATAAGCATTTACCTAGAACACTCTAACAATCACCTAGACATGCATTACTAACTACCCAGAACTCCATAGTAGTCACCAAGTTATGCCTTCAAAACTAGCAGGATGCCCTAGAAATCACCACACCTATGCCACTACCCAGTTATGTCCTAGAAACAAGCCAAATCTTCATAGAAACTTCCTAGGTATGCCCTAGCAACCACTAGAACACCCTAGCCACCAACTAGTCATGCTCTTGCAATCAGCCAAAACTCCCTTGGAACCAGCTGGTTATGCCACAGGAACTAGTAGGACACCCTAGCACCCAAACCACCACTTAATGTACTAGAAACCAGACCATACTTCTTAGCAACTAGCATGACACGCAAGCCACAACTTAGTTATGCTCTAGCAACTACCCAGAACTCTCTAATAACTACCTTATTATGCCCTAGCAAATAGAAAGACGCCTTCGCGATCACCAGAACTTCATTCAAGATCACCAAACCAACCAGCAGAACACCCTAGTGATCATGTCTTTTTGTCCTAGCAACCACCCAGATCTCCCAAGGAACCAGTACAACACCCTAGCAATGCATCACAACATTCATAGTACTTTCGGTTTTCATGATTATTGAAAGAAGCCAAAACTCAGTAGAAACTTCCTAGTTATGCCCTAGCAACTAGTAAGATACCCTAGCAACCACCAGAACCCCCAAGCCACCAGCTAGTTATGCCTTTGCAATCAACCAAAAATCCCTAAAGGTCTAGCAACTAGCAAGATGTCTTAGCGATCACCAGAATAGAGCTGTAATCGGGCCTTAAAAGTTAAGCCCGACAAGTACATTTTGATTGACAGCTTTTTAAAAGCCTGAACCCGTTTACAGCCCGTCATTATTCAAATGTGTACACACACACAGCTTTTGTCAAGAATGAGTTATTTATACATGTTTAACATAATTTATTCATGAATAACGTAGGCTATTGGCCACTTGGAAGTTGGGGAAAAAAAAAAAATCCTCTGTAACATCCTAACATCTCAGCACTCTAAATATGCCTAGACATACACGTACACGGGACTTCTCTCCACAATCCAGCCTCAACGCGACGGTGAATAGCAGCAGACATTTAATAAAAGAATAATGCCAACATTAGCCTATATACTCTGTCTACATTATGCATTTAAGACTCAAATAATATTTCGTTATAATTTGAAAAACCCTTTCTCATTAAGGCTACACGTTTTTGTTGAGGAAAATGATTGAATCCACTGTAGATAACTTAAGCGCGGTCCTGCGCTCACTGATGGTGCGTCTAGCAGCACTGAACATCCTTTTACCGCTGCTGCCACTGGCAGGGATGCATAGTTTCTGGTGCAACCAAAACGTAATAGCCAGTGGCAAGCCTCCATTTCACATCCTCAGCATCCATTTTCGCGTCTTTCTCGTGCTAATCTAAACGCATCACATGACCGCTCATTTACAGCGCAAGATGGAGCGCAAGCCCGAGCCCGTGTAAAATGACAGAAATTAAGCCCCGTCGGGTTTCGTCGGGTTCGGGCAAAGATCTTCAGCTCTACACCAGACCTCCCAAGCCAACACCTAGTTATGTCAAACCCTAGCAATCACCAGAACACCTAAACTACCAGTTATGTATTAGAAACCAGCCCAAATTTCACAAGCAACTAGCACGACACCCAAGCCACCCCATAATTATGCTCTAGCAACTACCCAGAACTGTGTATGTCTTAGCAACTAGCAAGATGCCTTAGGTCGGCCACACACTATTAGATTTTAAGGCCGATTTGCACCCCCAAATGTTCGTCCAGATTTTGTCCAAAAAAATTGTGTATTGTGTGGTGTCATTACGATTATTTACCTGTTCCCAATCGAGACAGAGCGTCCCGGAAATCAAATCGTAAATAGCAAACATGTTTGATTTCTGTGGTCTTCCATGGTTTTTCGTTTAATTTAAAAATTGTCTAGTGTGTGGCTAGTCTTAGTGATCACCAGAACTCCAACCAAGATCACCAAACCAACCAGCAGGAGACCCTAGCGAACACCCATTTTTGTCCTAGCAAACCTCTGGTTTTCATGATTATTGAAAGAAAAATAAATTAGTAAAATAACATGGAAAACTTGCTACATGTAATGTGAAGACTGTATGGTTTTACCTGAGCGCTGGTTAGAGAGCGCGTGGCGCTACGTGAGCGAGGATGGCCTTTAGGTGTGGTTCGACTATTCGGATAGACATCTGTACATTGTTTACATGAGTACCTGAGAAGAGGAGTACACAATTACAACAGATTGCATTTCTTAGTCCCATAAAGTAAACACATACGCCACTACATCCTTGTGTACTGTTGCGGTACCATTGTACCAAATGAAAATACCTTGGTACATCCATAATTCTTATCATATTTATGTACTATAGGTTTTACATGGTAGTCCAATGTGCTACTTTTTAATAGAGCAAATACAAATCTCAAAATGGTCACAGAGTCTGAAAATGAAAACTGAAAACCATGTGACATCTGACTTGGATGTGGTGGAGGAGCGCTGGTCCATGCTGACGGAGCGGCGGAAGGCTTCTCTCTGGGCAATGAGGGCTGATTTGGGTGAGGCTTTAGGGCTGGTGTCTGAGTCAGCGCTATCGTCATCCCCCATGGCCTTGATGTAGCTGCCACTGCGCATACGTCTGCAAGGGATCTCCCCAGCACTGTCAGATGGACCACCACCGCACCAGTCATCTGAGGGAACCTACAAGACACACAACTTGCTGTCAGCCAACTTCTTTGTGCACAAAAAGTATTCTCGTAGCTTAATAAAACTAAGGTATGAGCAACTGATGTCACATGGACTGTTTTAACAATGTCCTTACTACATTTCTGGGCCTTGAACATGGTAGTTGCATCGCTGTAAATGCAGGGTCAGAAAGCTCTCAGATTTCATCAAAATTATCTTAATTTGTGTTCTGAAGATGAATGAAGGACTTATAACTTTGGTACAACAAGAGGGTGAGTAAATAATGACAGAATTTCATTTTTGAGTGAACTATCCCTTTAAGGCAATTACTTGTTTTATACCAGAATGAATCAATGCTTTGAACGAATGAGAAAAGTGAATGTTTCAATGACTCACTCAATTTAAGAAAGAACATTAATTCACAGACTGGGTGATTCAAAGAGTGAAAAGCCTTAGTGCCAAATTTGAGGGCCTTAACGTTCTGTCATATAGCTATATATCATTAATATGAGAGAAAAACACAATGATACTGCACCTAAAAATGTATGTATATTGGAAAAAAAATAATCTTGTTAGAGTTGTGGCTTTCTGGCCACAGCATGACCAGAGGGAATGCAGGGTTGAACTGAGGGCAGCTGAGTAAAATGAAATCTGATTGGCTGACAGGGATGAAAGGCACCAGCTGTACATTTAGAGCTGTCATCACACTCAAGAGCTGCCCCTCGGCTGGGGCATGAACAGAGCACAGATGTGGGGAGATAGCAGGTTATGGAGGGGAAAGGCAAGATTATTTATTTTCATGAACTCTGCCCACCAGAGCCATGTCCTTTTCTGATAGCATCACTGCGTATTATTGCTGTTTTTTTTTTGCCTCTGCTTTTGCTGTCGATCACATATTTTGAACACATAAAATAAAAAAATGGTGTCTTACAAGCCGTACAGCCACTATAAGATGGCTAGACATTTAATAACAGAAACAATAACTCTTTTAATTAAGACACTGATGCTTGCATATAGAACAGCCACAGGCTCAGCACCCGCCTACCTCCACTCACTATTACGAATCTACACTCCCTCCAGAAGTCTGAGATCCACTAGTGAGAGACGCCTCTTTGTACCATCACAGAGAGGCACAAAATCACTTTGCAGAACATTTCGTTCGCCGTTCCTGTCTGGTGGAATGATCTTCCCACCCCTATCCGGAATGCCAACTCCCCAACAATTTTCAAGCGACTGCTGAAAACTCTCTCAAATCTTTTTCAACACTATTTGATTCAAAAACAAAAAACAAACCTTTGTTCTCCTCATTTCTTATTCTTCCCTTTTTAGCTTATACTCAACTAAAAAAAGCCTGAAATATGGTATTATGAGCACTTCCTATGTCGTTTTGGCTTTTTAGGATGAATTGCTTGTTGTGTTCCCCAATTGTAAGTCGCTTTGGATAAAAGCGTCTGCCAAATGAATAAATGTAAAATGTAATGGCAAGGCGAGATGGGCGCAGGTCCAGTATTATCTATGTTTGACAAGAGGATGTTCCCTCTTGAACTTGCTGCTGTCCTCACTGTTTAATTGAATACATATTATCTGTTTCATTTTTGTTAATCATTCAGCTTTCACTGTGAGCATGCAGGAATACTGAATTAAATAAAACATCTAAAAAATTATTAGCACACTTCAGACAGTTAACAAAAAAAATCTTCAGAATGCAAATTAAGATATTCTTGATGAAATCCGAGAGCTTTCTGACCCTGCATAGACAGCAATGCAATTAACACGTTCAAGGCCCAGAAAGGTAGTAAGGACATCGTTAAAACTGTCGATGTGACATCAGTGGTTCAAACCTTACATTTTTGAAACAAGAATACTTTTCATCAAAAATATCTTAATTTGTGTTCCAAAGATGAACAAAGGTCTTACGTGTTTGGAAAGACATGAGTAATTAATGACAGAATTTTCATTTTTGGATGAACTATCCCTTTAATGAGTGAGTTATTGAATAATTGACTCATCCATTTTGTTCAAAGGAGTTGAGAAGTGAGTCACTGAATCTGATTTGTTTACTATGGCAATCACTTTCATATCAAAAAGAATCAAGGCTTTGTATGAATGACTAAAGTGAATGTTTCAATGACTCACTCAATATAAGACACTTGTTGCCACCTACTGGTGTATCAATGTAACTTATAGGAAAAGAAAGAAACTCATTCAGGTTTGGAACAACTTAAGGGTGAGTAAATGATCACAGATTTTTTTTTATTTTTGGGTGATATATCCCTTTAATATTGTAAGTATAGTGTTATCAGGGACATTTTGTCCAAAGAGTCAGTGCATACACAAAAATATAAAATATAGACAAATATTTAAAACAATGGAAGATAGTGCCTCAACAGAGGGCTCCATACTTCTTTTCTCACCCCTTTCTTTCACTGACATCAGATGATAATCCCACCACCAAATGACCAAGGGGAGATGCACTTGCGCTCACACACACAAGATAAGGAATGCCTTATCTATCAATTGACCACTCAGTGGGGTATTTAAAGGTCATCTCTTTCAAAGGATGATGCGACTTGATCTCTCTATTCATCTCTGTTTCTCTTGGCTCCACCCACTCCCATCCTCCTTCTAATACACACGTGCACTTAGGTACACAAAAAAACACACCTATACACAGAATTTCAAATCAGGAGCTCAGTTGGCCTCCTCTGGAAAAGCTGATCATCGATTTTTCTAATCCTTGGTTTGAGTGTCTGCGCCTATCTCTTTTTACTCAGACTTCCATTTTGTTGTTTTAATGCAGCAGAAAAATGCCGAAAGTTCCTACAAAGACGTACGTGTAATGTCACTGCATTAATGTCATACCGTTTTTCTTACGTAACTTTCACATAATTGGCCTCCTTCTGACCATTTTAAATGTATAGGTCACTAAAAATGTTTCACTGAAAAAATAAGATAACAGCATACTGTACAGCATGTGCATGGAATGAGTAAAGGTGATGGTGATACAAAACAGTTCACCCAAAAATGACAATTTTCCAGTATCCATTTACTCACCGTGATGTTGTTTTTAAATTGCATTACTTTCTTTCTTCTGTGGAACATAAAAGAATATTATTTTGAAAAATGTTATGTCATTTTTTTTGTTTGTTTTGGTCCATGCAATGTTACCCATCCCCCTGCCAGAAAAATACACTTCCCTTCCTTTCAACCTGTGTTATTGTTCTCATCCTCTTATTTTTTCCCCCAACAGCCCCTGGTATTCGTTCTCATTACATTGACACATTTCACTTCCTCCTGGTCCCCTGCTAATTGCGACACAGATCGACTGACTTGTAACAGGGGATTCATCTGGTTCATCCCCATGTTTTCAGATCAGATCACATCAAAAAATTGCTCTCCCGCAATGAGCCCCCGACCGAGCTGCAGCCCACAGCTGGGTATTTTTCTTCCCAGAGGCTTAGGGTAGCTGAGTCAGCTGCTCTGCCTTTAGCTATCACTGTAAGACCTCGCACAATTTTCCTCTGGACCAGTTGCTCTTCATGATGGAAGACAGAATGAGCACTGATGGGGACTATATGGAGGTTTTGGGGGTTGTGTGGATGTCAGAATCTACTTTAAATCATCAGTAGCTTGTTGGAAGCTACAGTTTCAAAGTATTCAAAATACAGTCAAGCTATTCTTTTGTGAAAATTAGTTAACTATGAACAAAAAGGTCATTGTATTAAAATGCATTTTCAGTGATCTGATCACAAGTGGCTCAGTAAAGCCTCATTCAGACTGTCAGCCCAAATCAAATCTGATTTGAATAACTGACTGTCCACACTGTGTATATCAACTGTTTATGTCCAATTTGCATGTCCATAAGCACTCTTTCCTTGAACGGAATTTTTTTTTAATCTGGACAAAGATATGTCTGCTGTTGGCAACGGCACTGATGATGTGAAATGAACACTTTAAGTATTGCCTAAATATCATCCTCATAATCCATCATTTGTATTTAAAATAAATGATAGTATGTCGTGTTGCGCCTTTGTGTTAATGGTTGCTTAACGATTTTTACGTTCTCGGCTACGGCGGTGTAACAGTTTACTTCTGTTCATCGTAGCCATTCCATTGGAAGCTGTTGCTTAAAGTCCCTATATTTTGTTGCCGTTGCGCTGGATTATATTTCATCTTCTGAGGCAGCGGCATAAATGCAGGAAGCGGAATATGCGACTTTCCTCTGTGCTGCTGTCTCTGCTGGTTTCAAAACTCAAAGAGGTGCATATACTAGCCGTATTGTCTTTTCCCGGTTGACTTATAGTTTGCAACAACACAAGCATGTTTCTGCAAACATGTTTATTATGTTTTCCACAAAAACGGCTGACGCGATTACGTTTTATGTGGCGTGAAAAGGTGAAAAGGCTAGGCTGAATCTGATCTGACCGGTCAGACTGAAACGCATTTCCAGGAATCTGAACCACATATGAATGTAGCTCAAAACAAATTTGCACAAATCAGGTTTCATGTACTCTGTTGCTGTTCAGACTACCTAAATATGATCGGATTTGCATAAAAATGGGATTTGGAGTGGCAGTTTGAACGAGGCTTAAATATGCACTGAATACACTAAAGTGGCCTTTTAAAGTGAACCCCAGGAATTAAGATTTGGCTTAATATAAATAAATCATGTCTCTTACTTAAATATGTCATAGTGTAAACATTTGGCATCATCAAAATAATGGCACACCCCATAGACCAAAATATGTATAAAAAGATGTGTTTTATAAACAAGGCCCAGGTCGACGCTGGATTTGCATATCATTTGCTATTAAAACATGGAGCGGTCCCAGTGATAAAAGATCCCCGTCAAGTAAGTACAACTGCATCAGATTTCTGTCTTTTGTTGGAAACCAGCTTGACTCTATAGCTCCACCCACGGCACACCTCCAGGAGCTCGTCTTTTTCCGGAGAGAATCGGAAAGCTGTATTTTTCTTTTATAAATATGATAAAACTAAAGACTTGTGAATCAGTGGTTCTCAACTCCAGTCCTCAAGACCCACTGCTCTGCGCCTTTGTGTTTCTGAATCTGACACATTCAGTTCAGCTCATGGATCTTTCTCCTAATGAGCTAATGTATCTGTATCAGGTGCGTTATATGAGGGAGACATACAAAATGCGCAGAGCAGTGGGCCCAGAGGACTGGAGTTGAGAACCACTGACGTAAATCTTTCATGGGTTTCAAATGGTTGCACTCTGTGAGCTACCGGTGCTACCTGATGAAATTTTTACCACAACACAACTCGGAAAATAAATACTGATACGATGACCACAGCTTCTAGCGATGTAACATCGCTTCTAATACAGCAACTGTCGTGCTACAAATGGCAACTCATTGAAAAAAGTACACTGCTACTAAACAAGCTGTGCTGTTTTGAAAAACAAAACTGAGGTTATCGTGCAACTGAATAATGTTGTTTAGTTAGCCGTGTCGCTACTTCTAGTTAGTTACTCTCCAACACTGCTGGCTATGACAATGTACTGTCTGTAGCTACACAGTAAACTGACCAATAGGATAAATGTGTATATCATACTGAATGAGAATGTATGAAAGTTGACTGGTTGTCTCGCTGTGACAAATTAGCTAAACAATAGTGGCGACTGACCAGATGTGTTTCTATCACCATGAAGCTGATGTTGTGTGTAATTGGAGCTTGCAAGTGCTAATATTACAGGAAGTTAAATTAGTGTCAGGGCAAGACCTCTATGGATGTTCCTGTCGCCCTGGGCAACAATAGCAGAGAATGCAAGAGACAGCACAGTTGGTTATGTCCATCACAAAGCATTGACTTTACTCTCTCTCCCACTGAAGAGCCCGGGGACAGAGCAGCCATGAGATGGGATGCACCTGATGCTTATTGTGCTTTCTCACAGCTGCTATTCAGTCTATACTTTACTGAAACTGGTCTTCTTTTCTTTGAGCACCAGGTGTTTGAAGACTAGGCATGATGTGACAGCATGAATGAAACAAAAATGATAACCGGAAGGCCACAAGCTATTGGACATACTGCTCCCCTACATCCCCTACACAGCCTGATATTTTCTTTCGCTATCACTTAAAGGAAAGAAGTGTCATGCAGGCAACTTCTGTCGCACCTTCCATAGTTTGCTTTAGACAAAAAAATATCTGTGCAACACAAAAGCCGGTGTTTTTTACAATTTTTTACTATCTTCCCTAGGACACAAAGTGAGCCAGGACTCCCACTGGTGTCTGCCCAATAACAATAGGATTCACACAGGGAATCTGTGAATATATAGAGCTTATTTTTATAAGCAGTGCTCAAGTGTGGCTCACTGTTGTACCTGGAAAGGAGCGTAACCTCCTAGAGCTCCATCCTGTTACCTTAGAAACATAACCATATGCTGACACTCAGTGGGAAGTGTGAGAGAGTGCATAGGAGAACAATTATCCTCATTTAACCTGTTGTAATTTCAGATACAGTTTCCTCCCCAGTTTATGTGTGTCCACAAATAAGTATTTGTGGTAACATATCTAGATGTGTTCACAGTGGGTGAGTCTAACACCCTAACTGCATATGTGTGAGAGAAAGACAGAAAGAAAAACAGTAATTGAATCCAATTATACTATGTGCTGCTCATTCATCAAGGAAGCTGCAGAACATACAGTACAGTTCAGGACTGGATTTTCAGTTGTCAGTGCGTGTCATTGTTTAATTTCTCCAGCAAAACTAAACCTCCTCTTTAAAAAAGTACTGTGGTAGTGTCAGATTATTATTATTAAGGCAGCTGCACATGACACCAATAAAGCTGAATTATGATGCTAAGACGTATCCTGTATTCTAGTATACTTGATATCGCAAAGCAGGATGTCAGTGCTGTGTGTGTAATTGAGCAGATGAGTAGGAGAAATGGAGCACACAGCTTGCTGCCGATATCAATAGCAGCGTTTGTGAGTGTTCACAGTGTGTTTTGTGAAGGCCAAGGGTTAATGTGTTGTTTTCCTGTATCCTCCGATGCTGTTTTTCACCCTTTCACACCGAGCTGACAGAGGCTGGAAATAGCATCAGCCTCCATTCTTCAAAGCTAGCAGCTGATAACAAACATAATCATCAAGTTATTTTTTTCTTTCACTCAGAGAAATTGTCATTTAGCGCAGATCCCCATCTCTGTAGACAGATTAATTCTTTTGACAATGAAATGAATCTGCAAGTCAATAAGGACAGTAGACTGATTGTATTTGTGAAGAGAGACTCCACATAAATATTGAAATGTCAGTGGGAGCCAATTTGGGGTCACTGCACTGACTTGAAAATGGGCTCACATGCTGGTAAAGTTTGTCTCACTTACATACTGGGGTTGTATGCCATTCAGAATTGAATTAACAATGCATGTATGGCCAGATGATAGATTTTTAACGATCATTTCACAAGTTCGCCTGCCCATCCAATACTACCTAGAGGGAGAATAACAGAAAAGAGGAGGAGAAGGGAAGGTGGAGGGATGCAGAAAGAATTTATGCTTGGACGGTGCAATGAGTGCTACTTATATAGACTCGTAATGATGATTGACAGGACTGTATGATTAGGTTCCTACTGAACCTACGTTTGGAACTTCTTTTTGACGTAACAAAGTGGTTATATCTAAAGGTCCAAAATTCTCGTACAAAAGTTTTGCATGTTAAAAAATGAATACCACCTCATGTTGTGTCAATCACGTTTACTCACTGCTTGAAGACTCCATTTTGTTGTTTCGCGAATTTTTTCACAATGGATTAATTAATACGCAATGCATATGCAAGGTTTCTGTGCGTGACAAATTTTTTAAATTAAAAACACATATGAAAATTTCTGACTCTTGAAAGGACCTTAAGTGTGTGAGTTGTTGACTTACTTTTTAAAATTTGTCTTCCCATTAATGCTATTTTATTGTTCATTTTGCAAATGCAAAACTTACACAAACACAAGAGGTGGGATTTATTGCATGAACCAGCCACAGCCAAACATAAGACAAACCAGTCATATCCAATCATATCGCAATGGAGGCATTGTCTTCTCTCACGTAACTTTCCCCCATTTATTCTCAATTACCCCCCAACAAACTCACTGCACGCTTATGGGGGTCTGTTAAAACTCAATGGGCTCAGGGGAGGCAAGAGAGACGCAACCTCTTACTGTAAAATTACTTGCTGGTGTCACTGTTGGACAATGTTTCTTTAGAAAAAACATTGTTTTCTTTTTTATCATCCAATAATTTGAGGAGGCACTGCCTCACTTTCCTCTTCAGAGGAACTAGATAGATAGGAGATAGATAGATAGATAGATAGATAGATAGATAGATAGATATGCATACACATATACAGAACTTGCCTGCAGATAGTGGAGTGATCGTTCCTTCATTTTGGGATCTAGAGGAACCAATGCCTTCTCATATCCACCTCCACCTCCTCCTCCTCCTCCTCCTCCTCCACGGGATGATGGATAAACCTCTCTAGCCTGACTGACCGTCATGGCCGACCACGTGCTCCTCTTCAGAGAGTGTCCGCTGTCCCCTGTGATGGCTATGTTGGTGCAAGCCAGGCACTCTCCTGGAGGTGGCCCCTTAGATTTCCTCAAGGTAAGCTCCTGGATGGCAGCATCCAAGGTCTCGTGTCCGGTGGGATACCCACGTCCCCCCCTGCCCGCACCCACCAGAAAGCTGCTGTCACTGTCCAGGTTGTCATCGGAGCTCCACCATCCAGCCGTTTTGCTGCGGTGGCGGGAGCTTCGAGACTCATGACGGGAGTCTCCACTCTTGCTTCGTTCTCGGCTCTTGTTCCGACGGGCTGAGCGAGACTGGTGCGTTCCCGAATAATGGTGTCCGCCGCCTTCCTCACCACCGCTGCGGTGCCCCCTCTCTCTGTCCCGGTACTCTCCTCCACGGGTGCCGTTAAACTCTCGTTTAGAGGGCGTCTCCAGCGAATGTGACTTGGCAAAGAGACGCTGGACCGAGTTCACCAGATGCCGTATGCGACTCGGACTCTCGCTGCGTTGTTCCCCGCTGGCTGTGCGTTGGTACTGCAGGGTGTGGAAACCGTCTGGGTGGAAGGGCAACTGTTTCTCGAACTGATCCAGAAGGTTTGGTGGGATACGGTGCATCTTTCCTCCATGACCATGGCCATGCCCTGCAGAGGATAAACACTCTTCACACGTGGAATCGTAGGGCTGTGGCTGACTGGGGTGTGAACGAGGGAAAGTGCCTCCACCAGATGGGACCATGGCTGACGGTTCAGGGGGCCCACCAGGCGGATAGTAGGGGTGGTCATTGTGCCCCTGGTAGTGGTCGGGGTGGTGCATGTAGTCCCGTGCAGTGTCACAGTCCTCGGGCATGCAATAGCAAGGCCCAGAGGAGTGTTGTGACAGACTGCGACTCACCTGGTACCCCTTCATGGCCGGGGCATGGTGGGCCGTCCGGGCCGAGAGGGGGCGCTGTGGGCGCGACAGGGTTGCGCCGGAGTCAACTATGGAGAGGGGAGGGAAAGGAAACACTGTGTTAAGACAGTTACATACATCTTTGTGTACAGTACATTAAGGGGCAGATTTACCAAACAGGGCAAATTTGCGTTAGAGCGTAATTCCATAAAAAGCGCAGATGGGAGGGGAAAATTCTGTGTGTGAACTACTGACAGTGCGCGCATTAAAGAACACAAATGCAGACAGATAGTTTCCATAACGACCAGTGCAATCTACCAAGAGCAGCGTAAATTACTGCCTGCTTTAAAACATTCTTTTTCGGGTGTTAAATAATGGCGCAAATACCAGTAATTTAATGTGTGCAAACGTTAGTAAATTGTGTTGCGTGATTCATTTAAACGCCTTTAAACAATAAATTCTGTGTCTGAAAGGGAAACTCCTACAAATGCATATTTAATAAGGTCAGGCACAAAAATAACTGTTTACAACCTTTTCACTGCTAATTCTTCAACCGCGCATCTTTAGTAAATCCTGACAGTGCTATTTTAACGACCAAAGACGGTTTGTGCTGGCGCAAACTGTTAGTAAATCTGGCCCTAAATATTAGTATTACTCTGAAAACATGGTAAACCAACATGTCGCTTGAGTGTTTTTAGATAAAGTGAAGAAAGGCAAGGTTATTTATTTGATATGAGCTTTTATGGAAGACAACTGCACTAAAATAAAAACTTCAAGGTTTTTGAGAACAACCCAAAAATAAATGGTTTCGTTTTTCAGTAAATTATATCATTTTCCTTCTCAAGGATGTGCTGTTTTGTATTCTAGTAACAACCACAACCAGGCAGCTGACAATGCAGAACAAGCATGCTCCAATCCGTCTGGTGTAGCAGCACTACCATTGACCCTGAAAACACATGAGTGAGGGTGGGCAAATGCTGTGCAAAAATGACTTGCTATTTCCATTTGATTCACTCTGGGTTCTTTGTTGGAGTGAATCATTGTGTCACTATCTCTCAAAATCTGTTCAATTGGCAGAACAGGGCCGCTTCTCTGCTAATTCAACCTTTAATCTAGTTCATGTTCATAACTGATAAATCTGCTTATTGTTTCACAAAACAATCTGTGCCCATTTTATGATCTCAATGATAAAACAGGCAAAAAGCCTAAAAAGGAAATAGAGCGAAATGGAAAAAGGCTTGTCAGGTGGTTGCCGTTCATATGGGCCTGGTCTTTGAAGCAGGTGGCGTTTCCAAATGCGAGCTATTGCTGACAGATGTTGAGGTGATCATTAGATGGAGATTAGCCTGTTACTTTTAATGAGCTAAATTTGCACAGCTAGCTTGATCCTTTGTGTCATGATCTCTGAGCTCAAAATAGCAGAGGGGTGCTTACACTTCTTGTTAAATATCAAACCGGCGTGAGAGGTCATTATTTACTTAAAATTTGTGCTTCATGGAAACTAATGAACTTTGTGATTACTATCCCGTCTTTGTTTTACTCACACAACTTTTGTAAAAGTTAGAGAATAAATTACCTACTGATTTTTGGTCAACTTATGGGGTCCTTTGAGAAATGTCTGTGATTGCGGTATTGTATTTTCACATAGTTTACACTCATTTATTTTGGGCTTCATTGAACACTAAAGCTTGTTTTCATTGAATACCATAACTAAACTGCTGGTTGTGGTGCCTGAAGCACCTTCATTATGGAAACTAATGTATATTCTGTCAATGAAAGTTAAACTTAATGTTAAACTTATGTCAACGAAAGTTAAACTTGATGAAAAGATTGTTGTTAAATGAAATAAAAACAAAAAAACTGGGTAAAACTCTAAAATAAAATAAATATGACCACAATTTAATTTTAGTTTTACTTTTTGATGCATTGCACATGTAATATAAAACTTAAAACTGTCAGCATTAAAATGCAAAAAATGGCAATCCTTTTTTTCACAAACATTTTAAATAACACCAGATATTGCAATAACTTTGAGTTTGGAAGAGAAATGAACCTAACAATGATTTGGTAAACTAATGAGCGATAAACAAATGAAAACTAATTAGAAGTAAATTAGACAACAAAATAAATAAGTCTGATTTAGACTTTTTTTTGACAAGTTGATGATTCAAGTACTGCTGGCTTTCTTTCCAACATAACAAGAAAATTAAAAAATAAATAAATAAAGAGGGTCAGATGATGGAAAATGCTCCAAACATAATGTTATAAATATTTCACATACATAAGTCTTTATTTCAGAGGGTTTCTGAAGCATGTGTATGTGTTTGTGTGCAAGCGTGTGCGTGTAAAAAAAACTGAAAGAACAAACGTTCACAATGTACATCAAGTTGCATGGTGCTGTCACATCTCTCAGCATGAGTAACACAGAGTCTGGTGTTTCCCGTAATTTAGTAGAGGCTTCTGTCAATCAATGTCACTCAACACCACTTCAGGTGCCAGCTGGCCCCCGTTTGCCTCCCGTGGCATCATCACACCGTCTCCTCCCTGAACCCGAGATGAAAATGGAGATGAAAACAAAAGAGGGCATGAAACCCATCCCATCATTGCCATTCTCCCTCTCCTCACCAGCTCAAAGTCTCTCCAGACAATCTCTCTCTCTCTGTTTCTCCATCGTTCTGACCTACTTCTTTCACTCCGGTTTATGTGGCTGCTGCCTGTCTGTCTGTTTCATCGCCAGCTGCTTGAAAGCCCGTATAAGTCTCTTTATTTGTTTCTCTTTTTATCTGTATGCGTCTCTCTATCCCTGTCTCACTGTTTAGACTCACAGCCTTATGTTACCGCCTTTTCAATATACAACAAGCTAAGGCCAGCCATACAGAGCAATCAAAAAACCCACAATTCACATATAAACAAAAGAGCTAACACACTGCTACCAACACTTCTCAAGCCACAAGCCATTTCATTATTTTGACATCACAATGAACAGTTAACATATTGAGCAAGATATTTATGTATTCTCCTGTGTTTGCCTAGGTTTATAAATGATTTACCTTACAAATCTGATTAAATAAATGGGCGTTCCCAGATAAATGTTATAATAAACCCAAAAGGCAAAATCAGCAGTCTCTGCGTAAAACTGATCGTGCAGACCAAACCGTAAGTCTTACAGACTTGAAACTTAGAGGGAGGGTAAATACTCACACAGCCGACAACGTTACCAAGGCTCACCCCAATCGCCTGATGGGGGCGCTCCAGTGATCAAAAGTACAAAAAACCTACATTTGCAAACTAGTCCTAGGTTTTTCGCCCGATCAGAAGCAAACCTTTGCAGAAAGATTCTCTGGAGAGTGAATATCAATAATTATCAAAAATAGTTGATTTTTTTTAACTCATCGTCGCAAAAGATGCCAAAACGTTAGAAAGGGACCACGCCACTTTCTGTAAAATGCCTAAAACTCCTGAATGAAGAGATATTGCCAAACTCCGAACACATATGTAAGAGCTCAATCTGAGGTCACAGGGGAAAAAAAAAAAAAATCGCAGAGCTTAGCCACTTGGTGGTGCTATAAGAGAGAAAAAACATAAAAATGGCTATACCTATGCAACAATTTGTCTTATCAACATGAAAATCACTGTGCACAGTCTCAGTCCAAAGTGCCACATGTGTCTATAAGGACATTTGTGAATCTCAAGAAAACATGGCCACCACTGGCTGATGAAATTTGAGCACCTATTCTTTAGTTCTTTGGAGATCAGATCATAGGTGGTGCTACAACAGTTAAAAAGGCTTCAAAAACAATATTTCAATGGCAAATGACCTCAAATTGTCCATATATTCACACAAACACTAGATCTTCATATCTTCTGATAGATCTCCTCTTTCAGAACAGCTTTGCCTCTAGGACCACTGCTGTCAATCTGCTGTCAAATTGTTCATTAAATATTCAAGATTATTAAAAAAAAGACTACATTTTACTTTTGCAAACTAGTCCTAGGGTTTTTACTCAATATCAGCAAAACCAATGCAGTACAATTCTCTGGACCATCTAGATCAGAGGTCTCAAACTCAATTCCTGGAGGGCCGCAGCTCTGCAGAGTTTAGCTCCAACCAGCTCCAACTCACACCTGCTTGGAAGTTTCTAGTAATCCTGAAGAGCTTGATTAGCTGGATCAGGTGTGTTTGATTAGGGTTGGAGCTAAACTGTGCAGAGCTGTGGCCTTCCAGGAATTGAGTTTGAGACCAGTAATCTAGATCAATAATTATTTAAAAAAAAAAATGGAACTATGGTTAGCTACAACAGTGTCATTTTTAATGGGGCATGGCCAGTTATACCCAAAAGCCTATAAATCCTAAACAAAAACTCAACACTTCATTAAACTAAGTGAGGATATATGACAGATGATTCTAAACAAGCATGCAACATTTTATGGAAATTCTACCATGACTGTGCTATATACAGTCATAAATGTAAAAAAGCATCATATTTCTATGGTAAATTACTTGGATTTACCAAAAATCATTGATTTGAGTAGTTACAGCCATGTTAACACAATGTCTTTTTCCTTATGTGCTTAAATACCTTAAGCACTTAAACCCTGATAATGGCTGCTTGCAGGTATATTTTTAAATTTAGTTTTGTATGTAGGCAAATTGTCTATTCCTTCTCATGTGGTCAATTATTTTAGCATCAGTATGTGGGTTAACAGACTAAGGGCTGCCAGGCCAGAAAAAAAAATGGACACATTTTGTTTTCTGGCTTCAGTATTAAGCAACCAGAGAGGGATTCTACAAAGCCAAAATACTGTTTACGGGTCAACAGTGATGAAAATAATGACAATAATATCAGTCAGAAGCACATTGTCATGGGTCTTTATTACAAATACGAGAGGAGATTCCAAATTCTGCTGTCAGTGTTGCTGAATGTCATTTAAATCGAACTGAATTCAGCGCAGAGACAATGCTAGTGATGTACGACTTCCGCACAGCTAGCTAAGAATGCATACACTGTCCTCTTAATAGCTCCAGCCATTGTGCCTTTCTTTCCAACACTGACTTTTGCTAAATCAAGCGTGGTAATACAAAAGAGCAGATACATCCCAGGCTTTTCCAGAATGTTATCTTATTCTCACATAACCTTACGCACATTTGCTCTCAGCGATGGCCTCATTCAGCCCTACGAGCATGTAGAGATCTCTCTCGTTAAATATTTAGAATTGTTCAACGAGGCTTCGTTAATTTTCTGTAATTGGACTGGGAGGTTGTCATTACGGATGTGAGAACATTGCAGAGCTGATAGGAGAAAATTGGATTCACTTTAGGCCTATAAAACGGCAGAGAGAGCGAGAACAGGAGAGGGAAACATTGCAATGGTCATTATTTGCCCTGGAGATTTTTTTAACCAGCAAAAGCTGTGCAGTAACATCCTTAAACCCCCATGCCATGCAAAGCAGTCATTTTGCATGGAAACGGTTGAATGAATTAGTGAATTTATGGATGCAGAGGTACACATCTTTTCAGTCTGATGTAAATTATGATGTATATGTTGAGGACGTGAGAAATTCTCATATGACACCAATTCAATCAGTGATTAGTTGCTGTGAAATGGTTTTCCTGCCCTTGGGTAAAAAATAAATAGATGCATGGCTGCATTTCATGCCTCAGTCCTTTTCTTCCTGTTATAGCTTTACAAGGACTGCAAGCTTTTACATACATTTTGAATGAGATTTTATTGAGAAACATGCTTTCATAACCCAGTTCTAGCCACATATAGTTGGTCTTTACAGAGCTGAAAAATGCAAAGAAGCACCACAGAGATATGAAGAGAGTGATTAAGGAAGGCAGATGATGGGTATATTTTGGCTGACATTCCAGTAGTCTTTGCAAGGGTACAATGGTGTTGGTTTCCAAGTTCTGACTACAGTTCTGCTGCAGTAACAGAAAGTAAGTGATATTTAGGCTGGAAACAGCAGTTTTAAGAACAAATTCTGCTAAAAGGGATAGTTCACCTCAAAATTTTTGACTGAATTTTTGGGTGAACTACAGTTGAGGTCGAAAGTTTATGTACATTGTTTATGTATAGCCCACAAGAGAAAATAAAAGTTGAATTTATAAAAATGACCCTGTCCCAAAAAAGTTTACATACGCTTAATTCTTAATACTATGTTGTTACCTGAATGATCCACAGCTGTGTTTTTTTTTTTGTGTCATAAATCCCTCAGTTGTCCTCAGTGTGAAAAGATGGATCTCAAAATCATACAGTCATTGTTGGAATGGAATCAAATACACAAAAATGCTGAAAAACCAAAAAAACAGCAGCAGGATATCAGCAGGATATTTCTGAAGAACATTGGGCAGTTTAACTGTTCAGGACAAACAAGGGACTCATGAACAACTATCACTACACAAAAAACTGTTCTGTCAAGACAACTCTCGGAGGAATTGGCATTGTAATATACATGACAATGTTAATGCATTTGGTCTTGGCGGAATAGATGCTGCTGCTGCGACAGAGCAAGTACCGAGAATTGCTACTGCCAATACATCCACAACATGCTGCTGTAAGCATGTAAGAAACACTGCTGCTGCACATATAACATATACAATTAACCCCCATATAGCATATATGAATCACCTCATAGCAGATCTACACAGGTGGAGCTGGGGAAGGTGGAGGGTTTCTGAAGCATGCTGCAAACTGCTACACCTAGCACTAGTCATGTATTTGAAAGTTGAGCAGTGAGCTCATTGGCTACTGATACAGGAGAGAACCAATCGGCTGTGCCATGTGATTATGATGTCATGTTATCAGATTTAGTTGGACTGCATTCTAGAGTTTCATGCCAGAACTATGTGTTTGTGGATCATTCAGAGAATTAAGTGTATGTAAACTTTTGAACATTGTCATTTTTATAAATCCAACTATTATTTCACTTGTGGACTATATGTTAAAGTCTTTCATGTGAAATCTTATTCAGGTCAGTACTAAATACAAAATAACATGCATTTTGTATAATCCCTCTTATTTTGGTAAAATAATTAACATTTTGCAGTTTCTGCAAGGTGTATGTAAACTTCAACCTCAAATGTATCCATTTAACATCAGCAATTTTCACACTTTTCACAGTGAATACAGAAGAAAACTTCAGGTTTGGTCAGGTTCAAAAAGCTCAAAAAAGGTTGAGTAAATGATGATGGAATTCATCAATTCTGTGCACACAAAAACCCAGTACTTGTATACTGTGTGTGGACTCACAGTCAGACCATTACACGCATATACTCCTCACAGGTGAAGGGTTTTGATATGATTTCTCTCTAAATCCCTGTCTCTCAAAGAGATAAGCTCTTGCCTCATCCCTTCCCCAGCCTGCTCTATCCTTCACCTCCAGCATGGAGAGATGGACACTAACAGATAAATGAGAATTCACACCCTGAGGGCAGTATCTCTGTCTCCTGCGTCTCCCACTCTTTCTTCCTTCTCTCTACAGGTGAGGCTGGCTGCTCCTGAGAAGGAGAAGCTTTGAGATCCTCTTCTTCCCGTGAGGAGAACCATCCTGAAGAGGGTACGATCGAAAAAAGCTCAAAGATGAAGGACTTAAATCACATGACCTTTCTTGTATCAACCAGAATGCAGGAAAGGAAAGTTCAATACAAGTTAAGTTCCATCTATATAGCATTTGTGGCATAATGTTGCATTTGTATAACTGTAAACAAAAATGACTGTATATTAATTCTTCTGTTAATTATATTTATATGAATTACTGATGTAGGTATAAATGTGTATTATTTGATCTGTAAAGCTGTTTTAAACAATAATTTCACATATTTTCTTTTCTTTTCTGTTCTTTTCTTTTCTTTTCTTTTCTTTTCTTTTCTTTTCTTTTCTTTTGATGAAATCACTTATTGACCCCATTTTCTGCTGTTGTTTACTACTGTTCAAAAGTTTGTGCTCAGTATTTTATTTTATTTGATGCGCACTGGCCCCATTTGTGTCAGTTTTTTATTTTATTTTATTTTATTTTATTTTATTTTATTTTATTTAAGAAATTACTGATTGACCCCATTTGCTTCTGTTATTCACTATTGTTCACAAGTTTGGGGTCAGTATTTTATTTTATTTTATTTTATTAAAGACATTACTGATTGACCCCGTTTGCTTCTGTTGTTCATTACTGCTCACAAGTTTGGGGTCAGTATTTTATTGTATTGTATTTTATTATTTTATTTTATTTTATTTTATTTTATTTTATTTTATTTTATTTTATTTTATTTATTAGTTTAGTTTAGTTTAGTTTTTTAAAATTTATTAATTTATTAAAGAAGTATTATTATTATTATTATTTTTTTTTTATTTTTATTTATTTATTACATAATTATTTTATTTTATTTTATTGTTCACAAATTTGGGGCCTGTATTTTATTTTATTTTATTTTAATTACATTTTTATTTATTTATTTATTTATTTATTAAAGACTAATTTAATTTAATTTAATAATAATAATTTAATAATATAATTATTTTTTTTAATTTAAAAACACTGATTGACCTGGTTTGCTTCTGTTGTTCACTGCTGTTCAAGTACAAGTTTGGGGTCAGTATTTTATTTTATTTATTTTATTTTATTTTATTTTAATGTATTTATTTATTTATTTATTTATTCTTTTTTAAAGAAATCATTGATTGGACCTATTTGCTTCTGTTGTTCACTACTGTTCATACTGTTCATTTGGGGTCAGTAGTTTGTTTTGTTTTATTATTTTACTAAAGAAATCACCGACTGGCCCCATAATAAAATAAAAAAAAGTTATTTTAAATTGCAATAATACTTCACAATATTACAGTTTTTACTGTATTTTTTAATCAGATAAATGCAGCCATGGTCAGCATACGAGACTATATATATATATAAGAGCCAAAATATAAAAAAATGATTCGACCCCAAACTTTTCAATGGTATTCTAAATATAACCCAGATTGATGATTGCTTATTAGGAAAAGGAGGAACAAGTGAAAAATTATTTTAATTGGTTTAATTTAAAATTGTATTTTTAATTGTGATAATCAAAAACACTGTAGACTGTGCTAAACCTACTTAACCTGAAATATTTCTTCAATACAGGCAAAGTAAACAGTTTTATCAAAACCCTCCAGCAGATTTTACATCTAAAAATAGGTAAAAAAAAAAAAAAAAAAAAAAGTTCTTTAATTTGAAAGAACTGATCCATCTTTTTAGCAGCTCCCCTCCTCCTCTCCATCTTTCAGCACCTCAAGTCATCGGCAGCCCGGAGCTCAATATAAGAGAGGATAGAGCAATTTATCAATCGTTCTCCAGACAGACTATCAAAGTGAGAAGGAAAGCGGGGGGAAAAAAAAAGTATTGCGAAGTGAACTTTTCTGCTTCTCTGAAGTCTAACACCTCACCATTTTACAGTTCTGCTCTCAAGTCTAGAAAATACTGTATCTAATACACCTACAAACACATTCCTCCTTTTTCGAGACATAAAGACAGAGAAAAGAGGGGAAAGGTTGAACGAGAGCACGCCCAACCCCCTCCGGTCTCTCACCCAGGGAGGCAGAGAAAAAAGACAAGGCTGCCGAGGAAAAAATGGGAAGAGCGGAGACATTGAAGGACAAAATGGAAGGTCAAAAACTAGGCGTAGAGAAAATGGAGGGAGAATACAGTGTAAAGATAAGGAGGGGGTGAACAGAAACATGCATCGATAATACCAGAGATAGACATCACACTTATCACCTTTTGAGATACCAAACTTACAGTAGATAAATCATGCATTTCCGCTGATATTTACGAGGCTACAAAGAGAAATGAATCACTAAGACACGAAATGTCAAAGAAATGCGTGTTAGTGTGCGTACGTTATATCGAACGCGCCCATGATCACGTGAGCGGCCCGTTTTACTCTCTTTGATCTATTAGCCTGTTCTAGGCTTGTACTTTGGAGCAGATATGTTGAATATTCATACACACACAAGCTCTTTCATCCTCTCAGTCATTCTTTTCATTTCTATCTCTCTCACACACACTGTTATCCAGCCCAGAGAGTACAATAAGCCCAGGTGCTCGTGTGTTAATGGATGTTATGCTCATTATTCATGTTACGGGCCCATGCACCATTAGTACTGTGAGTGGGACAGAGGGTTGAGAGGGATTTAAACAGCTTTCTGCTCTTTTTACTGACTGCTTAACTGAGCAAACATCGCTCGTACGAGGACGCTGAGCCGCGTCACCTCTCTGATGTTGGGGGATGGAATTGGACCATCTTACGCTATTCAAATTTATGCCATCAAAGCCCAGGGACGCATGTTCTTCCGCACACATGTTCGCGAGCACACCCAAAGCTCTGCGTTGCTAGGCTACACCATTAACTGAGTTATTTCATGTACGACGGGGATCGTTTTCATAATGATTTCACATTGGTTTTTGCCAGTTAGATTACGTCATGTTGGTCAGGCTCAAGGAGATCTTCCTTTCTGCGCAGGAGGCAGCCGCTTGGCTTTGAAGTCATGCTGAAGTACAATCGTTAAGTCGGTAGAAAACTACCAAGGCAGCATGAGACGGACGCTCATTGAATGTGAGATTGAACTTGTGTGTGGATCAGAGTCTTCTGATATATTTACGCTGGCAGTAGAGGAGGCTGAAATGACGGGCATTTTTTGGATGATAGAAATGGTTACTTTCTTCTTATCTCTCTGAACTGTATGACAGCAAAAGGACACAAACACACAGGTGTGAAAAACAGGCTTGCAGTGCTGTGGTCTCTCTGCACTTTTTTAAATACAAAAATAAAATAGCAGTTCTGAAAAAATAAAATAAAATAAAATAAAAGGGATTTTTTTTTATCCTGGAGAAATAAACTAAAATAAAACTCTCTCCTAGAATTATATGTATTTGTTTATATTTATTTTAAAGAAAGAAAAGCAAAAAAAATAATACAATAAAATAAATAAATAAATAAATAAATAAATCACAATACAAATAAAAATAAGGAACCTTGTTTCTATAATTATTAATTGAATATTTTTAAATAATTAATTAAAACCTATAATTATTTTAGTAATAATATTTTATTAGAATTTTTCTTGTTTTAAGAAAGAAAGAAAATAATAAGCATACATTAACCAATAAATGACCGAAAATGAAAATTCAATATTATTTTGTATAAATAAAAAATAAAGCACTAAAAACAGTTTCTATAATTTTAATGTAATATATTACATTAACGTAATTCATTAAAATCTATTAGAATTATTCTTATTTTAAAGAAAGAAAGAAAGAAAGAAAGAAAGAAGCATATATTATTTAATTTTTTTTTAATACAAAATAGTATCAGATTTTCATGTCAGTCATTTATTGGTTAATATATGCTTTTTGGGTTTCTTTTTTAAAATGAGAATAATTCTAATAAAATATAATAAAAAAAATAGATTATAATGAATTATTTAAGAAATATTAAATAAACAATTATAGGATGTTTTCATTTTTTTTAAATTTTATTTTCTATTTCAGTAAAGTATAAAGTAAAAATAAATAATAGGGTTCTTTCTTTTTATTATTATTATTTCCTTTTGTTTGTATTTGTTCTTTTCTTTCTTTAAGAAGTTCTATTATTTTTTATTTTATTTTAATTTTTATTCCAGGAAATATTGTTATCAAAGTTAACTTGTTACCAAAGATTATATATTTTATTTTCATATTTTATACATACGTTTTTATTGTATTTTCGATTAATAATGCTGAATGCTGAATAAAACTGATAATTTCTTAAAATAATAATAAAATCTTACTCATTTTTTAACCCATATTTGTGCATAAATCTAAGTTTTCACACAGAAATTATGATTTGCTAAAACATGCTCTAGAATTCACAGTAAATTTACTGAAACCAAACTGCAGTTAAAATAGTTTAAGAAATAGTTAAATATAACTAGTTGAAAATTGAAGGATCGTTGACACGATGATGTAGTATTACAGATAGGACTTGCACTTACAACCTTCATAGAGCAAGGGGAGAAAGATTGGTTTGTCAATATGTCTTCTAAACGAGAATTCAATACATTGATCACACCTTGGAAACTTAATGCATGTTTGCATGAGTAAAGGACTTGTCTCGTCTGCATTTCTAAATGTGTTCTGGTAAGCTGGGTCTGGTGTAATGCTGATGTTTAGGTTAGTTATTTATCTGTAGTCTGTCAGTCAGTTGAGCTGCAGTGATTCTCTTATCACAGAACGAACAGAGTGTATGTATGTGTCTGCTAATTAGATCACATTCAGACACCCTGTTGCTTCTGCTCCGTGTCTCTGTTTGCAATCATGATTATGTACAAATGCATGATGGCTTTTCACTCGCATTTGCATTTGTGCAGCCCACTAAAAGCTGTTTATCCACATATCGTTTGACTGTGGCTCTTCACACTGGACATCAGCGTTTATTTATTTCGACAGTTAAGCTGCAAGCACTGTGGCCGTATAAAAAATGGCTTGTTGTTTGTCATGTCAATAAAGCATACTAGATTGAAACTACAGTCTGTGCAGATGAGAAAGTGGCCATCGTCAGCGTCATCTTAGTGTACTTCACACAGTGTGACAGATCTGAACTGCCAGATATTTGTTGTCCCCAGCCTGAAGACAACAGATTGATATAAACAAGAATGATTACAAGGATCATCTGTCAGGCTGGTCATTAGCCAACCGAACCAGTTGTCGCAATTTATTTTTATTTGGATGGCATAACCGAGCTGCAGCTTTGGTAATTTGGCATGGCTGCCATGAAAGCAAATTGCGGCAATTATTTTAATGCAATTATCCATTATTATACACTACTGACATGTCAGTGCAACTACTGTGCATATGCGAGAATTAAAGGGTTACTCCACCCCAAAATGAAAATTTTGTCATTAATCACTTACCCCCATATCGTTCCAAACCCGTAAAAGCTTTGTTTTTCTTCGGAACACAATTTAAGATATTTTGGATGAAAACCGGGAGCTTTATGGCTGTCCCATTGACAGCCAAATAAAGAACACCGTCATTAAATAGTGCATCTGCCATCAGTGGTTCAATCATAATTTTACAAAGCTACGAGAATATTGTTTGTACGCAAAGAAAACAAAAATAACGACTTTATTCACAATTCGTAACGCCATTTTGGAGTATCCACTGGACGCAAACAGCGTATGCTGTTCTCTGTAAGCCACAGCACACGGATACTTTATTTACACTTTGATTCAAACGAAAACTGTGTATCCGTGTGACACAGCTGACAGAGAACAGCATACAGTGTTTGTGTCCAGTGAATATTCTCCAAAATGGCACTACAGTGATGCGGAGGAGACAAATTGTTGAATAAAGTCGTTATTAAACTCAAAAGTTTCTATAAAAACACCAGTTGAACAGTTGAAACTGGATATTAAATAAAGCACTAAAAACAAATACAGAGAAAAAATGAAAAGCTACTATAATTGTTTATATATATTAAACTATTAAAAATATTTAAAATTAATATAAAAAATACATTTCAAAATAATTTATTATAATCTATAATTCTTTTTAGTATTTATATTTTATTAGAATGATATATTTTTTTTAAGAAAGAAAAGGTAATGCTTGACACTTTTACAGCATTTATTAATTTTAGTTAATTTCGGCATTTACTAATGCGTTATTAAACACATGTTGTGTTTGTTAACATTACTTAATGCACTGTAAACTACATTTACATTTAGTAGACTTACAAATGAGGACAATGGAAGCAATCAAAAAAGTGATATGTCCAGTCGCAGTTAACCTAATGCAGAACATGTATCAAGGTTTTTCTTTTTTTTTTTTAATAAATTAAAATAAACAAAGATTAATAAATAGTGTAATAAACGTGTAGTTAATTGTTCATTCATGTTAGTTAATACATTAAGTAATGTTAACAAATGACATCTTATTGTAAAGTGTTACCAAAGACAGAAACAAACAAACTAAATAATAAGTACAATATTAACCAATAAATGTTTCCTGTAATAAATATTTGTAACCCTAGACCACAAAACCAGTCATAATGTTTTTTTTTTTTTTTTTTTTTTAGATTTATATGTTATCTGAAAGCTGAATAAATAAGCTTTACATTGATGTATGGTTTGATAAAGTTTTCCAAATTAAGTGCTGAGAAATGCATATTACTAATCAAAAATTAAGTTTTAATATATGAAAAGTTCAGGTGCAAAACCAGCTAAAAGCCATCTCTGTCAAAAATGAGATAATGATACTGAATGAATGCTCTCGACACATATTATACTAACAAATATTTTTACTTCAAATTGCTAAAATCCCACCCTCAGCCCAATCAAATAAATGATAAAATGCTGATAAAAATGCTTTTTTTTAAAGAAAGATGTCAGATGGATTTAGAGGCTTTTGCATCTGAACTCTTCATATATATATATATATATATATATATATATATATAATTTACTAAATAAATTGGAACACAATTTTTACTTTTTGTCTCCTAATGATTTTTGGCATAAAAGAAAACTCAACAATTTTGACCCATACAGTGTAGTGTTCTGAGCTTGGCAAATATATCTTATTTTGTTCAGGAGTTACACTGTAAATGTTTTCACCAGTTTTAACGTAAAATTTAAGTTTAGCAGCAGCCTTACATTTTTTTAAAGGGATAGTTCACTTTGAAATTAAATTTTGATATGTTTTAGCTTACCCAAAGGGCATCCAAGATGTAGGTGTCTTTGTTTCCGCAGTAGTTTCAATTTTGATATTTTTAGGTCCAACCATTCTTGTCTGTCAGTCATATAATGCATGCCTATGGTCACCTCACAAAAGAAAATGCACAGATTCAAATTAAACAGTCCAAATTAAACAATTCCCCATCGTAAATACACACTGATGACCTAAGACATGAAACGAGCGGTTTGTGTGAGAAAACGAACAGTATTTATGTCGTTTTTTACCTTTTGTAAATAACCACCTCCAAGTTGAAGTGTGCGCGCTTCCTGGTGTGTGAGCGCGCTGGTGCTACTCCTGGAAAGCTCCGGAAGTGATCTCTCGCCCGTGAACGTCAATCATTGTTTACACAGAACAGAGATTGTAGGTAAGACGGCTAACAGAAATGGTACTCGTTTGCGCTTTTCCGGGATGTTTAAACAAGAAATGGTTAAAAAAGGTATGTTTAGGGATGTTTAAAAAAGAAAAGAATTAATTGTGCTCGCGCAATGGATCATGTCCGGCGCTTTCCGGGAGTAGCGCCGGCGCGCTCACACACCAGATAGCGCGCCCCCTTCAACTTGGACGTGATTGTTTACAAGAGGTAAAAACTATATAAATACTGTTCGTTTTCTCACACAAACCACTCGTTTCGTGTCTTAGGTCATTAATGTGTACTTACGGTGGGGAATTGTTTAATTTGGACTGTTTAATTTGAATCTGTGCATTTTCTTTTGTGAGGTGACCATAGGCATGCATTATATGACTGACAGACAAGAACGGTTGGACCTAAAAATATCGAAATTGAAACTACTGCGGAAACAAAGACACCTACATCTTGGATGCCCTTGGGGTAAGCTAAAACATATCAAAATTTAATTTCAAAGTGAACTATCCCTTTAAGTTAAATCAACTAGTACATCTTTCTGTACTGGTTTAATTCTGATCGGGTGAAAAACAGGTAGAAAAAAAGTATTTTTTTCACAAAACGCAAAATACCTGTGCCAAGGATATAACACACTTGAGTCTGTGACTGACAGTTTAGGAGTTATGAGCGATTTCGTACTTTTGATTGCTGCAGCGCCCCCGTCAGGCCAATTGGGGCGAACCTTAGTCACGTTTTAGGTGGTGAGAGTACTACCATCCCTTCAAGTTTCAAGTTTCTACGACTTACAGTTTGGTCAGCATGGGCCGTTTTACGCGGAGATCACTGATTCGTGACCTTTCTAACAATGGTTTCAACGCTACGTGCTTGAACCTCTAAAAATCACAATTTCCTCATTTAATCAGTGCTGCTTATTTCCATACAGAAGATATCTGATAGCTTCAGTTCCATAATAAAAATCAATAGACTTGCATATGTGCTCCAGTTGAAACTCTGTCCACTTGATTTTGATTTGGTTCAGTAAATCTCTAGCTTTTTCCCTCATATTTTATCTGAAACAATATCATGGTGCGACTGTGCATGCATGCAGCTTAAAAGGAACAATGCTGGTGGTAAGTGAGAAAATGAAGATTTATTAAGGAACGTGGGCCATCTGAGGTGCGCACAGCCCTCTAAGCCTCATGGAAAGCAGGAAGAACTGCTTCCACATGACGGCATAAGAAATCCTGTTACAATCTGACAGTGGGAGTGATTGCCGGTAGCAATGTGCAGACACTAAAGTTTGGCATTATGAAACTTTTGGAGAGGCTGTGGTTACTGAGCATCTAAAGACACAGACACATGGTGAAATGCATGCTAATGTCCACACCTGCACACCGTTCAGTCCTTTAACAGAACTAGGTCACTGCTTCTCTGATACACTCAAGCAAGAATTTCTGCATAATAGCTCCACATGCTCCACTTTTCCTCTCTTGTCCTTTTCCCCCCATCGTTTCTGGGATAATTTCACCTCCCCTTGTGCCCACACACACACACATAGATGAACACGTAATAATCTCCCTTAAGTGACTAGTTGCCCATGTGAATGCTCTCTTCTCATGTTTCTAATGAAAGATTACAACATTATGCTCAGGAGTCAAAAGGATCGATTCTCTCATGAATAAATAAACAGAAGAGCTTCATCTGAGTATTTCTGGTGGAGTTGGGATCTGCACTGATGGTCCTTGTTCATGTAGTCCATCATTCAAAAATACATAAATAAATAAATAATGGGACAGCAGCTGAAAGCACAGACACTGAAATGTATATTATTATTGTGTTGACAACATCTAAAACATAAGAATTGAATGTATATTTTCAAAAGTTTGTGGTCTGTGCGATTTATTTAATTTTTGAAATGCACCAATTTAATTATTTAATTATTTGAAATTAGTAGTGTGTGAAATGTTATTACAGTTAACAATAACTAAAATCTCTAGATGTTTGAAACAATTTAGTTTAACAAATAATTTGTAACTATTTATATTCAACTATTTTTACTGTAAATTGTATAAATGTTTTAACAAATCAACTTCTGTGTGAAAAACTGGATTTATGCCAAAAAAATACCTATTAAAAGTTAGAAGAGTCAGTATTATTATTATTATTATTATTATTATTATTATATTATTATTTAAAGAAATTATTCATTTTATTCAGCAAGGATGCATTATTGATCAAAAGTACAATAATAACGTATATAAAATATTTCTATAGTCTTCTATAGTCTTTGATAACAATACCTAATAAATACACTACCAGTCAAATAACAGTACGTTTTTTAATGTTTTTTAAATAAGTCTCTTCTGCTCACCAAGCCTGCATTTATTTGATAAAAAATATAAAAATATGTTTTACTATTTAAAATAACTGTTTTTTATTTGAATATATTTTAAAATGTAATTTATTCCTGTAAACAAATTTACATTTTAAGCATCATTACTCCAGTCTTCATTGTCACATAATCCTTCAGAAATTATTCCAATATGCTGATTTGCAAGAAACATTTATTATCATTATAATAAATATATTTTTCAGGATTCTTCGATAAATAGAAAAATCAAAAGATCAGAAAGATCTAGAAATTATATAAATGAATACTTTTAATTTTTTTAGCAAGGATGCTTTAAATTGATCAAAAGTGATGATAAAGACATTTAATATGTTACAAAAGATTCCTATTTTAGATAAATGCTATTCTGAACTTTCTATTCATCAAAGAAACCTCAAAAACATAATAACAATGTTTTTAAGCAGCAAATCAGAATATTAGAATGATTTCTGAAGGATTATGTGACTGGAGTAATGATGCTAAAAATTCACAGGAATAAATTACATTCTAAAATATATTGAAAATAGAAAACAGTTATAATAGATAATAAAAACATTTCATTGGATTAAATAAATGCAGGTTTGGTGAGCAGAAGAAACTTCTTTAAAAAAAAACATTAAAAATCTTACAGCTAAAAAACTTTTGACTGGTAGTGTATATTGTTAAGAGGAGTTTTGGTAAGAGGTGCATACATATACAAAAGTTTAACTATAATAAATTATAATATATTTATGTTTCTAAAGCTATTTATATATGTATATGTTGTCAGTATTCAAACATATAAAACATTTATATACGACCTATTAATATTATTATGATCAGGATGAAATAAAAGGAGCAATGAAACATTTTTAATGCTATCTATAACCTGCAGCATCTCCATCTTTTCTGCTCTTAATGAGTGGATATGAGACAGCACAGATGTGCCATAATAGGTTTAACCATGAAAAGTGAGAAAACCCAAGAGACTTACTTATTACCAGATCCAGTCCACAGGGACATCCAGCTCAGCTGTCACTCACCAACTAAAAAGCACCTCTGAAGTATAGGTTACATGTAAATAGAGTTTCAATACTCAAGCCTGGAGTAAGTTGAGTGAAAAGGATGCATTTATAGGCACAGATGAGCCTATATGTGAAGGGTGAAAGTGATAAAGAGACAGGAACAGATAGAAGTGATTTAGCAGCTGAGTGTGCGTGTGTCTGTGTGTTGTGATTGAGCTGTGTTGGCGCCACAGGGTCTGCTCTATGTTTAATGCCAGTGTCGCGCTGTGTCTGGCTCTTGTGTCTTATAGATCTGTGTGCCTAAGCAGGAGGAAGCTGTCAATCACAGAGTCAACACAGAAATGCTAAAGGCTTTTAAGCGTCACAAGCAGGAGTGTGAGAGAGACAGTAGTCGATTCTTCTCTCCTTCTCTGCTGGAGCTCAAACGGCAGAAGACGGGAGAATGGGATAGAAAAAAAATAACAGAAGGAGAAGATATAAGGCTCTGAAGCAGACAGACAGGAACTGAGAGTGCCACAAGCTGTTTGAAAGACGCCGCAAAAAATACGGGAAGCTGCAGGACCAAACGAGACAAACATTCCCTTCTACAAAACCATTGCCTGAGAGTGCCCTACTAAGTGCCATCTTAAGTGATGTTACAAATTGTAGGACGCAAATATGCTCAGTCTGAAGCACAATGCAAATAACAACAAGCAAACATTAATATATATAATATAATATAATATAATTTCCCTAAATGTAGTAAAAAGTGACCGTTGCAATGTTAAATACATTAATACGAGTAAATTTGTATTACATTTTATACATGTAAATAATTTACATCTACAGTCATTTAGAGGACTTAATTAAATGTACATGATTTATTATATTTATATTATATTCATTTAAATATATAATAATATTCATCAAATTGATTAGGAATTGTTAATAATAATAGTAATAGTATAATTTATTATCAATATAGTATCATTTATAATCTACAATGTACAATAATATAAACTGATATAATACAACAACAATAATATAATATAATATAATATAAAGGTGGTGTATTACGTAATAATGTAGTGATATCATTAATATCATTAATAATCAATAATGTATAATAATATAAATTGATATGATACAACATACTAATATAATATAATATAATATAATATAATGGTATATTATGTAATGATGTAGTTATATCATTAATATCATTAATAGTCAATACTGTACAATAATATATATGTACAATATATATGTGCAATGTACAACAATAAAATTGATATGATATAACATAATATAATATAATATAACAAAATCAATATTCAGCATCAATAATGTAATGAATAATGAATACTAATCAATAATGTACAATAGCATAACATAACATAACATAAAGATATAATATAATATAATATACAAGTGGTCTATTATGTAATAATGTAGTGGTATCATTTTTATAATTAATAATCAATAATGTACAATAATATAAAGTGATGTAAATAACAATATAATATAATATAATATAATAAGAGGATGAGTGTGGTAAAATAAGTAAAAACATTTGAGGCAAGAGGGAGGAAATGGAGAAGGTGAGAGTGGGATATATTTGGAAGGAATGCTGGTCTCGGACCACAGGGCTGTTAGTTCTGCCTTTCACAGGGGAGTGAATTCTAATCAAACCAAACAGCTTGTCATCGCACACTCATCATAATCTAATTAAGTGCAATCTAAATAATGATGACATTAGCCTTCTGATTGCATGGGTATGAATGCTCAGAAACGCATCAGTCTCACGTCGTCATGGTGCTCCGCCATCATCTGTCTTGATTTAGAGTGACTGGCTATGAGTGTTTTTTTTTTTTTTCTTGAATTAACCAGCAAAACTGCCTTTGCATTAAGGGAATTTCTTTACCTATTTAAAAGTTCTAAGAAATGCTAAAAAATATCACTGAGAATAATATATACAGTTGTGGTCAAAAGTTTACTTACACCTTGCAGAATCCGGAAAATGTTTATTATAAGAGAGATCATAGAAAACGCGTAGCATCAGCAAGCATTTGAACCTTCTCAGGGCTCGACATTAATGCTTGTCCGCTTGTCTGGGACAAGTGGATTTTGTGAAAGGACAAACCAGACAATTAACCCGATTAAAACATCAATAACAAACAATTACTCGCGCAGAACACAAACTTTGGTGAGAATGATTCTGATTGTATTACTTACAGTGTACACGGTGACTGAAAACAGTATCAAGGTCGCGTCAGCTGAGGCTCGTGCAGCTTATCTGATTCACGGAAAATCAAAACTAATAGGTGCAACAGCACACACAAAGAAACAAACATGAACAAACATTCTGTGGTAGAAAAAATGGAAAATTATCGTATATAACATATGATATAGCTAAGCAACATCACACGAACAAGCACCATTACGACTGCAAATGGGACATTGATTTTATACAACAGTGGTCCAATAAACCAGTAGTCAATATTAACTGACTTACACTTACATCATTGACCGTATTGCTAATGAAAATAGTTCTAAGCAAAGTCACAACAGAACAGTCGCGAATCTCTGTGCAACACACAGCGGTGTTTCATTAATGAATGATTCAACATTTTTTAATGAATACGGTGAGTCAATGTTTCAGTAAGCCATTTATAAAGAAATTAAATTACTTTATTTGTTGAATGAATAGCCGTTTGAACAAACTAGTTGAATCTGTCGGTGGCTCACGAAATAGGGAAACTTAATTTCCAGCGATTGAATACTACCTTCCTATTTGATCCTGTAAAGCTGCTTTGACACAATCTGTATTGTAAAATGCGCTATATAAATAAAAGTGTCTTGACTTATTAAGACAGTG
The DNA here is from genome assembly GCA_033026305.1 of Cirrhinus molitorella. Classification (NCBI taxonomy): domain Eukaryota; kingdom Metazoa; phylum Chordata; class Actinopteri; order Cypriniformes; family Cyprinidae; genus Cirrhinus; species Cirrhinus molitorella. Next base: position 7,249,088 of record CM065131.1, read on the forward strand.
ACTTTTATCACCACCTACTGGTGTTTCGGTTTCATATTTTAAAAATTATTGCATTTTTCCAACAATTCAGATTTATATGTTAAAAAAATTAAAACATTAATCTTATAACATTATTTATGCATTTGCAGTTTTACTGTGTAAATTCATTTTTGGAACCTCTTATCTTCATTAAACAGTCTGAGTAAATACATTTAAATGGCAGTTTCGGTTTTTCCTCTGCAGTGGAAAGATGGAGTTTGTTGATACTGATTTAATTTGAATGGTAACAACCATACAGAGTCTAATTATTCTAACTGAATGTACTGATAAAATTTACAAATTAAGTATGAATTATGAAGTAAAAGATGACGTACATTTAGTAAGGTTAGGAAAATATTGCCCTTCATAAAGTTAAAAAAAAAGCATTAAAAAAATGCTGATTAAAGTAAGACCTCATAGAGTAGTGATGAGACTATTACTTCAGAATGGATTACATTTACGCCAAAGATAAAAAGGCATTTTTGGCCCGCACAAGTAATTATTATTATTTTTTTTTATTTGGACAAGCGAATGACTGATTTACTTTTCCACCCGGCTTCTGTAATAGTTGCATATGCATCCCTCAGTTGTCCTCAGTTTGAAAAGATTCTCAAAATTATACAGTCATTATTGGAAAGGGTTCAAATACACAATAATGCTGAAAAACCAAAGAATTTGTGGGACCTGAAGAATTTTTCTGAAGAACAGCAGGCAGTTTAACTGTTCAGGGCAAACAAGGGACTCATGAACAACTATCACTATAAAAAAAAAAAAACAAAACAAAAAAACGAACACACACAAAAAAAAAAAAAACAGCCGCGGATCATTCAGGTAACACAGTATTAAGAATCCAAAAACTTTTGAACAAAGTAATTTTTATAAATTCAACTATTATTTTCTCTTGTGGACTATATGTAAACATCTATATATTATGTAATATATCTTATTCAGGTCAGTACTAAATAAAAAAATAACATGAATTTTGTATTTCGGTAAAATAATTAACATTTTGCAGATTCTGCAAGGTGTATGCAAACTTTTGACCTTTTGAACTGTATTATTTTATATTCAGTCATCCGTATACATGCATGCAGTGCACTGAACCATATGCAACTTAAGTTCAACGCAAATGTATTTCATTCTGCATTCAATCAGCCATCTATCATGTCATGGCAATTTTTTTCTGCCTCTATATGTAAGTAAGGTAAAATCTCCCATGGTAGTGAATAAATTACTATAAACATATGCCATCATATTTACATGATCATCATAGTACTTCAAAGAAGAAAAGATTAAGGGAGCAGAAAGTATAATACCATTACCATGCTCAAAAAACTACCAAGGTAGCTTTTTTCATTGGTGAAAGCTTGTTATCTGAGTGCCTGCTCATGGTCCTGAGAAATGAGGGTGGGTTCTGATGCTTTTGTGGCTCTTTGAAGTCCTTTGAAGAACCTCACCTGTCAAGTGAATGGATTCTTTGCAATCTCCACAGCACCAATAACTCACTAACGAGCCTGCTAATGTCAACTAGAGCTGCTCTTAATCTACAAAACTCCTGATTTTGTTTAGATTTTCTTTTTATTACTGAAAAATAAACACTAATTATTATACCATAAGGACTAGTTCATTCAATGGCTGATCAGTTATCCACATCACTGATTGCCATGCTCAGTTAGGAAGTAAATGTATTTACCCTTCAGAGCACATTCATTCATTTTATCACATTCACTTCCAGCTGAATCACGCTTTTACTGTGTAGAACAATACAATAGACGTAACATTTTACATTTTGTTCACCCAAATGATTATTCCAGTCAATTGAGTGAAGACCAATGAGATTGGCTCTTTCCATTGTTACAAGGTGAGGCCTTTCAAAAGTCTTGAATTGATTCAATTATACAGATAATTCAGCATTGTCAAAAGCGTTCTGTTTTACAATAATACCGAGCCATGCACAAAAGAACATGTTTGAGACAGCATTTATTGCGCCACAATGTGAACAGTGCAATAATCCTTTGCTGCTCCCAAAATCTTTTCACGTTGATCTTTCGGCTTCATAAAGAGCACAGAATGAGCAAAACTGGGTTACATCAGTGAGATGAGAATGTAGACTCAAAGACTATTCAAAAGTGAATGAGATCAGCAGTCTGCTGTCCATTAGGATATTAGCTTTCAGGATAATCTATGCCACAGAGCCTGAGGTAATACACATTAGTGTGAATAAAATGACTTTGTCTTCATAAGAGCTTACAGTGATATCAGGCCATTTTTCTCTAAGACTTGTATGTCTACAACTGCTTTATTATTAAGAATTATGGTTAGTGGTGTTGGACTGTGTATTATTGAATGATTCAATGCAATATTGTTACTGTTAACTAAAATTAAAGCTTTCAACTGAAATAAAGCTGAAATAAGATATACATATAAAAGGAAAATTTTAACTTTAAAACATGACAAATAAATGTAAATAAGTTTGAAACTATATAATTAACTCTGCGGTAGAACTAAAACAAAAATAAAGCTATATAGCAATAAAAATAAAAAAAAACCTCAAACTAGAATAAAAAAATAATTGCTATACCAGTAGTTCACGAGTTCGCCTTACAGATAATAAGGCTAGATAGATAATATGCGTATTTGGCGTGCTGTCCATGGGGAGGGCTCCGAGCTCGGCAATTCCTCCCGAACTTGGAGTACTCTTCCCTCGTTTGAGGAGAGGGGTCCGAGCTCGGCATTTTAGCCCGAACCCTGAGCGCTCCCCCCGAGCTGGGATAGGAATGGGCCGATGGAGAGGAGTCGGGGTGGTGGAGGGATGCTGAAACTGCAGAGAATGAAGGTAGGAAGGCTTAATCCATTTATAGCGGTATCTGTCTGTGTGATGTGATTGCTGATAGAGGATTGGTCGTGTTGATTATCTGAACGTGCTCCTCCCGAACTTTGTTTAGTAAACATCATTTCACGAGTTCGCCTTACAGATAATAAGGCTAGATAGATAATATGCGTATTTGGCGTGCTGTCCGTGGGGAGGGCTCCGAGCTCGGCAATTCCTCCCGAACTTGGAGTACTCTTCCCTCGTTTTAGGAGAGGGGTCCGAGCTCGGCATTTTAGCCCGAACCCTGAGCGCTCACCCAAAATGCGATTTAGCGCAGGACAGCAGCCGGAGCATCAATTGCCCCCCAAAACTTGTGGCGCTTAAAACTTAGAGGGGTGCTGGCCGTTGCTTGAGCAGAATCGTTGCTGTGGCGATTGTGCGAGAAAGGTGGCTTCTGCGGAAGTGAGCGCTGCTGCGGCAGCGGGAAGAAAGATGAGCGCTTCTGCGGAAGCGACGATGCTGCGGCATCTGGAAAATAGAGTGAGGCTTCTGCGGAAGCGAGCGCTGCTGCGGCAGCGGGAAGAAAGATGAGCGCTTCTGCGGCAGCGGGAAGAAAGATGAGCGCTTCTGCGGAAGCGACGATGCTGCGGCATCTGGAAAATAGAGTGAGGCTTCTGCGGAAGCGAGCGCTGCTGCGGCAACGGGAAGAAAGATGTGCGCTTCTGCGGAAGCGTGAAAAATGTAGGTTTTGAAAGCCTCTAACGTCCAGCGGCCGAGCGTCTGAATTTCGGGCTGGGAGAGGCCTTTTTGGGCGGCTGTGGTAGCTGCGCCAATACGGAAGGAGTGGCAGGAGTAATGGTCTGCTGGGATGCCAGATAGAAGAAGAATGGATTTAAGATGTTTTTGGAACCAGAAACGGGTGGCGGGGTGATTGGCGTCGTCGACAAAAAGTGGGTCAGAGAGGAGTTTTGCCTGTGGTCTTCTGTGATGTAGATAGGCTAGGAGGGTCTGGTATGGTTGAATTGGTGATTGGAGATTGAAGATGTAAATGAAGTGGCCTCTTTTTTGTTGGTCCGTTTTGCTTTGCTTAATGAAATAGGATATTGAGTTGGAATCTATGACTGCTAGATCTGAAAGGGTTGGGTGGACTGTTGGATTGAAGCTGGAAGTGATTGTAAGTTCCGAGCATCTGAGAAAGCCGAAGAAGGCCAATATGAACATGGCGTCGAGCGTGCGGGCGGTGTGGATGGAGTGGTAACCTCTGCGGAGGGTATAAATGCATTTGGTTAGCATGTCTAGGGTTATTGGCTGTCTGGCGTCTGGGCGGGTGGGTTGGGTTTTTTGGATGCCTTTGATGAGCATGGATGTCTGAGAGCTGGCTATTTCTGGAGAGGGTGTGCCAAAAATTAATTTGTGAAAAAACTGAATTCCGCTTAGATAACCTTTGATGGAGCTGGCTTGGAGGTTTTTGATGGTGTTGAGGTAGGAGATGAACGAGGTGATGGTGAGCAATGAAAAATCCGGGAAAGGTAAGTTGTATGCGTGGAGAAAGGTTTTGAAACTCTTCCATGCAGTTAGATAGGATTGGAGGGTCCTTGGGGAGACGGCCTGAAAAATATAATCGAGAGAAGTATCTAAAAGGTTTTTAGCGGATGGCTTACGGGAAGATCAGCTCTGAATATGGAGGTACTGGGGTAGGGAGTGGGTCCGCATCTGGCTGAATTTCTGGAAAGCAAAACGGGAAAGAGAGTCAGCTATTTGGTTTTTAGACCCAGGAACGTGTTTTGCATTTAAAATAAACTGGCCGCAAGCTGAGATCCAGGTGAGCCGTCTTAGAAAAGGCATCAGAGCGGGGGAGTGCGAACGACCTTTGTTGATGCAATGCACGGCCGCTTCGTTGTCGCAGTGCACTATGATGCTGGTTGCGGACCATGCTTTCCCCCATAGGAATGCTGCGACGACTAGAGGGTATAGCTCGAACAGCGCTGAAGATGAAAGAGACTGAGGCAGATCTGACAGCTGGGGGGGCCACGTAGATGCGAACCAGCTGCCTTGGAAAAAACCTCCGAAACCGCGGGAGGGGGCAGCGTCGGTAAATAATTGGATGTCGACAGGGTTGGAAATCATGTTGACGTAAAGGAAGGATAGGCCGTTCCATTGCTTGAGGAAAGAAATCCATAAACTAAGTTCGTTGCAGCACGAGCTAGGCAGGGATATGCGATCCTCGAGCGCGTGCACGGAAGACGCGAGAGCGAGGAGGTGAGAAATGAAAGAACGGCCCTGCGGAATGATGCGCATCGCAAAGTTTAGGTGGCCGAGGATAGACAACAGCTCGCGTTTGGAACAAATTGGATTGTGCAGGAGGGTGGAGGCGACCAGGATTGTTCTGTCGATTTTTTCTTTGGGCAATGAAGCCTGGAATTTCTCGGAGTCTAGCAGGATGCCTAAGAATTCGATGGATGAGGCTGGTCCCAGGGTTTTGTCCTTGGCGAGGGGAATCCCGAGCTTTGCGAATACGTTCTGGACTATAGAGAGATGCGCGGCTGGGATGGAGTCGGGGGGCGAGATGATTAGAAAATCGTCTAGAAGGTGGATGAGGTAGGGAATTGCGTAATTATTGGATAGGATCCAACAGACAGCCTCTGATAGCATGTCAAAAATTTTGGGGCTGCTTCTGCAGCCGAAAGTTAGATGAACGGCGAAGTAGAATTTGTTTCTCCACTGTATGCCGAATAGGTGCCAGAAATCCGGATGGATTGGCATCACTTTAAACGCGGAGGTGATATCGACTTTGGCCAGCCATGCACCGCGACCTGCGTTTTTTATCAGAGTTATAGCTTGGTCGATGTCGTGGTAGTGGAGGGAGAATTCTTCGAGCGGAATGAGACTGTTAATGCTTGGGAGTGGGGAATTGTGGGGGGATGAAAGATCGATTATCAGGCGCTTTTTTCCTGAAAATTTTTGTGTAGCGACTCCGATTGGGCTGATGCGAAAACGGGCAAAAGGAGGATCATCGAAAGGGCCGACCATAAATTTAGACTCTACTTCTTTTTTGATTAGCAGATCGACTGTTTCGGGTTCGGTGAGAGCGGACTGGAGGTTGGCACAGATCATGCTCTGGTTTGGAAAAATTTCAATGCCCGGGTTAAAGCCGTGCGTGAGACCAGACAGTAAAAAATCGGTGAAGTTCGTGTCGGGGTGATTGGACAATTCAATAGACAAATGGGAAATATTCACAGGAGTCGATAAGTAAGGTTTTTCATTTTTATTTGCAGATTTAAACACAGGACAAATAATGCGGGCGTGGGCGCCGCCACAGAAGCTGCAGACATGCAGGAAACGGCAACGCGACCTTGAGCACCTGCCGGTGTTAAAGTTGGAGCAGACGCGACTTGAGGAAAAGGAGTGGCGGAGGTAGGATTTAGAGGATGACGGGTTGGTTGGTGTGTTAGAACTTCACGGGACGTAGCTGGTGGATTTAATTTGGGAGGATTCGGGGACGGACGGTGTGACGAAAGGACATGCTTCGGTGGAATGGGCGGCGGATCGACAGATGGAACATGAAATATTGCGGCAGCCCAGGAAGACTCGGTTGTGGAGCTCGGTGTCCAGTGCCCCCCAGTAAGGGCACTGGTTCCACTGAGCTACCCGGATGGCGCATTTTGCTGAAAACAACTTGTGATAGGTGTAGAAGTGGGTGCCTCCGTAAGATAGCGCGAGCTCGGCAACTATCGCGAGATAGTCGCCGAGCTCTCGTCTCCTGTGTGGAAACGCGGTGCAAATTACTTCCAGATAACGGGTGAATGAGATTGTGAACTCGGCGAGAGAGAGTGTGCGTGATGGACTATGTGCTGGGTTTTTGAGGGTGACGGAGAACTCGCCGCAATCGATTTGGCGATCTGAAGACGGAGGTGAAAGTGGCGAAAGTAGAGAAAAGAGGTCTACATCCGCACCTGCTAGAATCTGTGTCCTGATGTTGCTGGCGACGGGGGGTGGTTCCAAAGCCGGGGCGTTTGGTGGGATGGGCATCGGAACTGCGGAAGCCAACGAGAAGGGAGAACGAGCTAGAGGAAGAGAAGGCAGAGAGGGAACAGTGGCCGCCGGAGCCGGTTGCGGAGGCAGCCTCACGCAGACGTCGGGACCGGGGGCGGAGGTAGAAGAAAGGGGAGGGGGAGCAGGGAGCGTGGACCAAGTGTGGGCCTGCGCCGCTTACGAAGGCAGCCTCACGCTAGAGTTTCGGCGGTGGGGCCACGGGCCATGCCTCGGGGAAAAGATGAGGATAGGAAAAAAGCTGTGAGTGGGCCGAGACGGCCGCTGACGCTGCGCAGAGAGGCGCGGCGGGCTGGAGTTGAGCAGGGAGGGCGGGCTGGAGTTGAGCAGGGAGGGCGGGCAAACTGGGGCTTACGGCTGCGGCGTCTGGGGCGCGGCCCAGGCTTGCCGAAGGCCTGCTACGGCGGCTGGAGGAACGAAGGCCTTTCCTCGTGGGGGAGGAGGTTTGCTCAGGCCGAGCGTATGGGGTGCCACGAGGCGTGGCCTGATTGCCGGCCGCTTTCGGCAGGGGAGTGGATTGGATGGAGCAGAAGATGTTGTAGAGCTCCGTTTTGGTCATCCGCCGTGAGTAGTAGACGTCTGCGTTGCTCAGGGCCTGTCTAAGGCTTGCAACTGTCCACTTCTGGATGGCTGGGACGGAGCGAAGGACCGAGGCATAGGAAGATGCCGGAGAAGGTGGTGGGCGCCTAGACGGAGGAGGCGCGGGCGAGCCTTGTCGTCTCGGGGTGTGAGAGGCGGCTCGTGAGGGCCGACGGCCCCGTGGAGCAGCCGCGGGCTCGATTTCGGAGACCTGACAGCTGTTAGGCTGAGCGGCGTCGGCGGACGCCGAGGGACGCTGAGTGTCGTTTGGATTATCGCTTGAGGGCGAGTTTGACTCTGACATGCCGGCGATATGCTGAAACTGCAGAGAATGAAGGTAGGAAGGCTTAATCCATTTATAGCGGTATCTGTCTGTGTGATGTGATTGCTGATAGAGGATTGGTCGTGTTGATTATCTGAACGTGCTCCTCCCGAACTTTGTTTAGTAAACATCATATGGTGACATGAAACAATTTTTTTAAGGGTTTGAGTCATTAATACATTCATTCAAACGATTCATTCAAAAACAAATAACCATTCAGGAATGAAACAAATGACTGTTTCAAATTTACTGAATCAGTCATTCAACAATTTGTTAAAAAATCCAGATAAATTCAGGAATTAAACCACTGACTGTCTGAGGAAGTAATTTATAAAAAAATGCTGCAAATGTGTAATTTGTAAAAAAAAAAATATGGTTGAAACCCTGATATCACATGGACTATTTTACAGATGTCCTTGCTATGTTTCTGGAACTGGGAACATTTCAGTTGTGTATAGAGAATCAAAGAGCTCTTGGATTTCATCAAAAATATTTTAATTTGTGTTCCGAAGATTAACGAAGGCCTTGCGGGTTTGGAACGTCATGAAGGTAAGTAATTAATGACTGAATTTTCATTTTTGGGTGAACTATCCCTTTAAATCTTGTGAAATCCTTTCAGAGTTAAATGCTAGTATACTTGCAGAAATGTACTGTTGTCTTTTGAATACAATTATTACAATGAACATAATTAATCTATTTTATATTCAGTTTGGACAATTACACTGAACTTTTCAAGTAAACTGCAAGACAACTCAAGACAATGTACACACATAAATAGGCTCCAAAAGCAGTGATCCTTGACTGTCTGGGTGAGTTTGTCTGTCTGCATGGTTTAACATAATCAAAACTCAAACTGTCTGCTACAATCATCCATTCAATGCATTCTGCTTCATTTACTCTGCAGTATCCCATTCCCACCCAATCACATGACTCACTGAATCACAATCTTCCTGCAGAGAATCCTAACAGCAGCTCCAAATGTGTCCAGCAAACTTTAAAGGTGACATATCATGAAATCTGACTTTTTCAGTATTTAGGTGCTATAATCGTGTCTCTGATGCATCTACCAACCCAGAAAACATTAAAAAAAACAACCCAATATTTTTTTTTTTGTAAGCCTTTACCTGCACGCATGTGAAAAATGAGAAAGGGGATTTTATTATAATATTACCACCATGTTTCCATCCATGGCTCCGCCATTGTGTTTTTGCAAGCGATAACCGTGTACCACTTCTAAAGGCATGGCAAAAGTTTGACCAAAGCATGCTAACTGTTCTGTCGTTGGCTGCGCAGATGAGCACATAACACTACAGAGTCCCAGCCTCAGAGGAAACAAGACTAATATAAACATGCAATTTCTTTTCCAGCTTTTTATAACTTTTGTGTGTTTAACATAAACTTGTGTGTATCTGACAGTTTAAGCGCAATAAGACATGAAAGAGAACTTAGTATTCACATGCCCTGTGACAGCCACTTTTTGTGCGCATGCTTCGGATGTGTGCGCTCAGAAAACCCTATATTAGAACGCATGATTTCAGTGTGATAGACATGATAATCAAAACCAAACAGATGTTTTTTGACAAAGTATCTGAGATACAGGCTGTAAAGGCACAGCCCTATCCTAGAAAGGGGGGTGGGGAGCAGTAGCTCATTTGCATTTAAAGAAACATGCATGAAAACAGTGTGTTTCTGCTTCTACTCAAAATAGGCATTTTCAAAATAATAAATGATCTGTGGGGTATTTTGAGCTGAAAATACACAGACACATTCTGGGGACACCTGAGACTTATATTACATCTTGTAAAAAGGGGCATCATAGTTCTTCTTTAAGTTCACATTTTTGAGGCGTGAAGAATCCAAGTGAATTTTACAATTTATCGCAACAACGAAGATCAACTGAGAATTAGACAACGTGAACATTGGCGTTCAGACCAAAGAGGCATTCAAAATAGATTCCTGCTTTGTAGAAATAGCCAACATCAGGCAAAACTGTCTCATGGGAGCTTGTATGCCTGGATATATATTTATTTAATTTATGCTTTCATCACAAAGCACCTTTGATGTGTTTTTTAGTATATCAAGAGATCCACATCTATCGATGCACACAGACATGTACACGCACAATGCACAATCCAGAAAAGCTCCAGGATAACTCAGTGCTCAGCACTGACAGTATGGTCCTGCCTCTGACCAAGAGAATGTGGGGCAGCCTAAGGCATCCCAAGACCCTCATATCCACAGTTGGTGATCTAGTTTTACAAGCATAGACATATGGGATCTGTTCATAATTTATGTACAATGGTGGAATGTTCTCCACTGACTGCTGTGGATATAGTGTGGGTGCTATATATAATGGACAGCATGAAGAAGAGTGGAAGTTTTACGCATTTTAAGGGGTGAATTGACCCTTCACAAAGACCCGCCCCCTTTATTTACAGTTGCTACGTCCAACAAGCCATGGTGCTCTCACACAACACATTATGTTCTCACGCAGTGAAAAATACATTGTGGAACAAAGAGAAAACTGACAATGTGGCAACACAAGACAAATCAGGTTACTTTCAGTATGAAACAAAGTCTCAGCTTTCTAATTTTATTTTATTTTATTTTTGTAAGATCGCTGTAGCGCCTCAGTTCAAGCTTCATGTGAACCGATTATCTTTTCCTCTTTACTAGTTATAGCACAAAAAAGTTCAAGTTCAAGCTCAAGTCCACCAAATCTACTCTCCTGCCTTTTATGTTTGTTGGACAAAATAGGAGATTCTGTGCCATGATTGGTCAGATCGCCTGTCAATCAAACTCCCTATGAAGGGTTGATTACATATTACTATATACTACTATACTCTTGAACATATGTGTTGCTAGAGCAAATATATTCAGTCTAACAAAGACTGATAAATGTAAAAAAAAAAAAATAATATATATATATATATATATATATATATTGTTCATTGTTAGTCCAGGTTAGCTAATGCATTATGTAACATTACAAATAGAATTGTATTGAAGTGTTACCATAACAACAATAACAAACAGGATAAAAATAAATTAAAACACATCAAAAACAAAAACAAGACAGAAGAAAATAATGCAATATTTGACAACGTTAATACTGATGAGGTTAATTAAATGTAAGTGGAATAAAAATGAATAAAATGAATAAAAATGTTTAATTTTAGAGACACTGTCATTTACTTTTGTATGTTAAACAGTTTTCACGTTCGTTTCGTCACTTGGTAGTCTATGTGAATTTTTGGTCCTGAAGCAAAAGCAGTTGACAAAGGAGCAATTCATCGCTGGCAAGATGGGGATTTAATAATAGTTGGCTGTCTGTGCAGTAAAAAAAATAAAATGAAATCAACACCCATAATGCACTGGGTTCGATCAGACTATTTGTGAGCAGGGATACAGATGCAGAAAATAGCATGTAAATAGTACATAACATGCGTCATCCTGCAGACATTTGATGACAAATAAACGGATATCTTGGTCCAAGTAACAGAAAAATTGAACATTGTTCATTTACTTCACATTTGCTCACATTGTAACAATACAAACAAACACAAAGCTGGTTGAAAATTGATTAATATACCCTTTAATCATATTTGAGCTTATCATCTAGCTGTCAACTGTCTTAAACAATATAATGTTTTCATGTTTAAGGAAAAAATGCGATCTGTGTGTTCATATCCACACACACCTCTGGAACACAATTTAGGAATCGAAGAACATCATGTTCATCAAGTCAGATGGATGATAATGTGTTAAACATGATTCAGAGGACAACAGCATAGGAAAGCACACAGAAAGAGTAGCAGAGAAAAATAGGGGTGAGATAATACTAGAGTGAAAGAGTACAAGAGATCAATGGATAAAAAAAAGCAAAGACACAGAAAACAAGAAATCTTAAGATATATCCACTTTTGTTCACCAGCCCCTACTAGTACATTTTGCACAAGACAGGAGTAAATGTGCAGTGCACTTCAGCGCTTCAAAGTCCTGCTGAGAGAGAGAAACAGAGAGAGGGAAAGGCACAGTACACAGGATCCGTCCTGATGTTTAATTCATTCCATAGGTTCATGTCTCCATAACGAGACTTTCTTAATTCCATGTGCAGCGAGAGGAAAAATGTTCATGCAGCAATTTAAAATCCTTAAAAATGCTCACGTTCACACTTGCACTTTAATGAGAACAGATTATAATAAAGCAATAAGCCATGAAAGATCATACATTACAGTGATTTTACTATGGTTAAAGGGGTTTCTTAGGCACAATGTGAAGCAGAATCCCTAAAGACCCCTTAACCGAACTGCGCTAGTTTTTCAAAATGATAAAAAAATGTTTCTTGAGCGTTAAATCAGCATATCAGAATGGTTGGTATAGGATCATGTGATACTTACTAATGGCTCTTGATTAAATTAAATCTGGTCCCACCTTTATATTAGGTGGCCTAAATAAAAAAAATAAATTCATATTGTATTGAAAAACTCTTTTGCTGCTATTGAGATACGGGGTAAAGCCCCGGTCAGACTACATGATTTTTTGTAGGTTACAACAGTTACTGTGTCAGATTATGCAATTTTGACTTGTCATGTTGTGAACAAGAAACATGTCAGACTACACGATGCCACCAGACCATTCATCGTATATCGCAACAACGTGTGTGCTGTCATCCATACAGCGGGACCAGACAGAAGGTGCTATGAGCGTAAACGAATAGCTAGAAAACAGCATGTTTTGCCCAGTCTTGTCATCAGAAAAGCCTCCAAAAGAAAGAAAACCTGACATTGGACACAAAAATGGATTGCATGAAGAGGACAGCATGGACTGTCAAAGAGAACTGAGGTAAAATAGTTTTTATTTTAACTTTTTTCACTCTGTCGTGAAAGTTCTTCATCATAAATGCGGGAGTATTGTTGCCGTGGCTCCACGAACATTTCCTCCATCGTAAAATTCCACCTAGCTGAACTGATACCATTGTCTCTCTTTTGTTTTGGCATGTTTAAAAGCTTGAAAAAATGCGTTTCTCTGCTCCTATTGGCCAGTGTCACAGATGTGATGGAACTTGTTGTGTGCGATGTATTATGCTAGTCTTTCTGTTTTGACGTTGTGAAGCATTGAAGACGTGGTGTGAACTATGACACACTACATGAGATGAAACATTCCAATCTTGCGTCTTGAAGTCCATTGTCCTATAAAAGAATCCCCACGACACCCTATGACAGTGGTCGAGAACCAGTGGATCGCAAGTCACACGTGGCTCTTTTAAAAAAAATTACATGGCTCGCCAGCTGTCTCCCTTCACTAACATATAAAAAAATATAACTGTCACTAGAAATCAGTTCCCTTGTTGGCATCAATAGCCTTGCGGGCAGTGCACCGGCATACAGCGCCATTGCGTTATGGGCGTCCCGAGTTCAAATCCTGGCTCGAGGACCTTTCCTGACCCTACCCTTCTCTCTCTCCCACTTCACTTCCTGTCAGCTATGATCTATCCTATCATAATAAAGCCAAAAAGGCCAAAAAAAAAAAGAGAAATCAGTTCCCTGCAGAAAATAAAAGTGCATTTTCTTTGTTGTATAGCGAATCAAAGTTAACAGAGTCCGTTTACAATAATATTACATTGTTCCGACCAATGCGCATACGCAGTGGTGCATTCAAGCGTCACAACCATGAGCGTGCAGATTCAAGCAACAACCGCAACAACCATGAGTGGTGATGGCAAAAAGAAAACATTCAGAGGAGCATCGACCAGCAAGTTTCAAAATGAGTGGACAGAAACATTTGCTTTTTTTGAAAGCTATGTACTGTGCTCTGTCTGGTTTGCTCAGATCAATTGTCGTCGCAAAACTGATTTAAATCCGATCTTCAATTCCCACATTATATTTAAATTTAAAGGAGATCACATCAAGGAAAGCAACAGATAAGCGGTGCATTTCATTAATTATCAGCTAATTTCAAGATGAAAGACCGCAAGAGGAATGAGCACGGCATCTCACTACTTTTAATGAAGACGATTGTGTGTTGAGCATCTGCAACTTACTTTCAGTTTCAGTTCATTTGTAGCAATTTCTGTTTTGGCTTGCTGAAAAGATACTCATCCGTGGCAATGTTTGTGTCATTCTGACTATAACATGCCATATAGCCTATAAAACGACAATATTATTGTTGTTCCTGTACTTTTACTGATCAAATAAATGCAGCCTTGGTTAGCGTGAACGTTACAAATTTTACCAGCCACAAACTTTTGAACAGTAGCACTTACAAGCCATATTTATTAGAATTCAGTTGAACTCGCATGTTTGTATATATCGGCTATGAAAGTATGAACTTTCCGTTTTATGAACATGGTGTTTCGAAAGTACTCCATTAAAGATTGCACATGTCTTCCGCTTGCCCCCAGGTATAAAACATAAATAAATCCATGAATTTCCACAAGCAAAGATTCTCTGATTGGTGAACTCACTCCTGCTGCACAGTCCTGTCTGTGGTCTATGTGGATTTGACTTCAATAATATCCATCTACTATGCTTTAATTAGGTCAGAGGAAACTATTTTTTTTATTCATATAAAAAAGGAACATAATACGTTAATTTGGAAAAACCTACAGTGTTATTATTTTTACACATGCAGTATTAGCATCTCTGGAGCCCCAAACAATCAGAAAATCAATCTCAACAGAACGAGAGCATTACCTGTATCGCTCAATAGAGTTTATGTATATCATCTCTGAATCATTTCACGTCTGAATCCATTTCTCTTAATCACTTTACACAGTATGTAATCTCACATGAGAATCATTCCACAGTAACATGAGGGCCCATTTGCAGGCTATAAACTCTGCTGCACTGCGGCCCCGAATCTCATTTCCACACCACATGATCTATGCTTCATGGCGGCAGCGTTCCAACATCCAAATAATTTGAAAGCAGCCCGCATCAACACACCTAGAAGGATCTGAATTCAGACATAACTGAAAGTGCAGTCATAAGGCCTTTAAAAGTTGTAATAATCATCCTAATTGGGATGTCAACCCCACAATGATAACAATAACAACACAAAGAAATGGTATCATTGGAATAACTTTAAGAGTGACTTTTTCCAGCTAATGAACTATTAAAAACAATGACAACCATAATTTACCTGAGAAATAAGCTTATTGCAGCTCACGCTTATAATAAACACAAACGTTTCTGTCTCTACTACAAAATAAAAGAAGGTTATTGTGACTTTTTATCTCACAGCTCTGACTTTTCCAGAATTTTTTTTAGAATTGCGAGATATAAAGCAGAATTGCCAGATATAAACTTACAATTCAGATTTTTTTTTTATCAGAATTACATGATATAAACACAATTGTGAGTTATAAAGTCTAATTTTGAGGGGGTAAAAAAGACGTTTTTAGAATAATTTTATATCTTACAATTCTCACTTAAAAACTTTCAATTTCATGCTATAAAGTCAGAATTGCGAGATATAAACTCACAGTTATAAGAAAAAAGTCATAATTGTGAGACATGAAGTTGAGTTTATATCTGACAGTTCTGACTTTATTTCTCAAAATTGCAAGTTTATTTAGCAGAATTGCGAGACAAACTCGCATGTCTTTTTTTAATGTTTTATTCAGTGTTGAAATGGGCTTCCATAATTACCTGTTACCACTTTTTATCGCAAAGTGAAAGAAAAAAGTTACAGGACCATGCACTTTCCTTACACAGTCATTTCAATTTAAACCTAAAATCTTGAGGTTTATTAAAAGAAAAATCCACAAATGAGATGACATCTGAGATTAATGCCATAGCTGAATGCAGAAGTGTGTATCGCTTGAAAATGCCAAAGGAACCATTAACTGAATATTTTCAACGTGTTCAGCATTTCTGCAAGACTCCATTTATAAGTCCTGTATGTTTAATCTTCCCACATCCTGAGTGAAACAGGAAATGAGTGTCGGATGAAGGGTTCTCCTGGACCCATAAGAGGATGTCAGCTCCGGATTATCCTTACATGCTTTCCTTCACATCTTCAAACCAATTATTGTCATTTGCGCTTTTATATAGAAGGTTAATAAGGAGTGCACTCCTTTGAGCTGTATAGGAAATTAGGCTGTGGAGAGGAAGAGGACGTGGAGGTTAGATTGAATGGAGGTGCCACTCTAATACTCTTTTCACACACCTTTCATGTCTTATTCAGTGAATCCAAGTGTTCAATATTTGACCTATAGATGCTCCAAATGTGCCTGAGCTCAGTGAGTGTCTCTATGTGTGTATGTATGTGGAATATTTTCCTAAAGGAAAAGTCGAGTTGAAAGGCTTTTTTGACATTGGGATTTATTTGCTTTGTTTTATCAGATCATACCGATATAATGCATGAATAAATCATATGTTCTCCTTCAAGGCCACACAAGTTCTTTCGTCTTGTTTACTCCAGGTATAGATAGAAATCATCATGGGAAACACATAATACAAGATCCTATCCTGAAGACACTAAAATCAACATAAAATCCTTCCATCAGACTCAAAAAATGAAACTTGTTCTCATCACTAAAGTGAACTTTGGATCAGTTCTCATCTCTCCACACAACATGCTCCTCAGCAAAGGTGAGCTCAGCCTTTTGATTCTTTCTGCTGATGAGAGGCCTGGTTACTGAAAAGTGTGCGTTCAGCCTGACTTCTCTTACACATGTCGAGACAGATCCTTACCCTGTTCAGCACTGAACTGGCAAGCAATTCCAGCTGCAGTGCTGAACCGATTCCCCATTGACAGTCTCTGCTTTATTCTGTCTTCTCATGCATTTATCTTACAAGGATGAACAGTTTTTTGGGGGGACTTGGTGTCATTGTAAACCTGCAATATTAGAGAAATCACAGATTTGGACTTCTCCTGCAATGACTGAAAGGATCATCCCTTTGGCCTTCATTTGCACAACCTCCTTTGGCAGGGTTTCAGTCACCTCTTGCAATCTCAATGAAAATTAGAGGAATCCTGCAAGTTAAATAGGGTTTGTCATAGAAAATAAATTAGCACCAGGCGCCAGAATAATACCAATAATTTGAAGGTATTTGTATTGATGAGAGCTCTATAAGTTTTTTATACTGTTAAAAACTGCTTATCCTGTTAGGATAACTTTAAATATGACTAAGCAGTGATCTTAAAATTTAGGAAATTATAGGTTGTTATCTAATTTTGATTTCCACTATATGTTTTAGATTCACTAAAAAAGAACCAACTCATAAGAGTCATTTGTTTGTGAATCAGAACACATTAGTCATGCTGGATGTTTTTGATTCATCCAAAAAAAAATTGACTCATGAAAGTAATTTATTTGTGACTCAGACTACACTGGACTAGTTGGTTATTGCTTTTTTCACGCAATTATTTTGCAGAACACCCGTTTGTATTGCATCACATTTAATACAAATGGCAAATTCATGGTCCTAATTCATGTAAAATATGATGTATTTTTCAGCAGCAGGAAAACTATAGGCATAGGTAAGTTTTTCATTATTTGGAATTGCCGTATTGCCTTCACTATATCATTTTAAATAGTCTTGAGGTATAACCAAAGGTGTAATACTAGGATAAAGATGTGTATTAACTTTCCCATTCATCTCAATGGCACTTTGCCAGCTTTAAATCTGCCATCTTTGCTTATAGATGTAGTCCTGCTGCCGGGGTGTTTTGAGCCCTGAGATGATTGTTTAAAATCATTACTGCAAGTAAATGTACTATCTATTTACACTTTAAAAATGGCAGGCTTTCTTATTGTATCTTTGTTATATAGAAACCATATTGTAATGCAGCCCCCAACCAACAGAGGGCTATTAAAAATTGGCAGCATAAAATTACAGTGAGAAAGTCCTTCAAGTCTGCAATCCCTCTGGTGTGTGTGTGTGTGTGTGTGTGTGTGTGTGCAGCAGAGAGTAGGCAGAGACAGAGAGAGGTGTCATACATAATTCACACCATTCTCTGAGTATTTTCGGATCATTGTGACAGGGACATGACAGAGTCCCTCAGAGACCCGGGTAACACACAGTTATTCACTCACACACTCCACATCAACGCACTCTCTCTGACGGCAGGGAGGAAACAGTTGGAGTCCTCCCACGTGACACTTAACACGCTTCTCTAGTATGACACATTACGCGCAACATCTCAATGCTGCGTCAAAGAGCTGCTCAGAGCACACTACGCACAGAAAAACACACACTCCCACCTTATCAGTGATTCCTAATGTTTATATGAGTAATACAGAGTATAATATGGGATGTGTGTGACTTGGGAACCAAGAACTGGTTCAGAAACGAGTCCATTCTTGAACAATTTATAATTATAAAATACTAAAATACACTTCTAGAACAACACATCAGTTTTCAATACAACAATTTGTGTATTTGAACCCTTTCCAACAACAGTATGATTTTAAGATTTTTTTTTTTTCATTTAGCACTGCCCTTCAGAAGCTACAGAAGATACTTATGTTTCCCAGAAGACAAAATAAGTTACATTTACTCTGATCTTCAAATCAAAAAGTTTTCACCCCCCAGTTGCATTGTGTGAGCAGATGTTCTCAGTGTGAAAAGACGGATCTCAAAATCATTCAGTCATTGTTGGAAAGGGTTCAAATACAAAACAATGCTGAAAAACCAAAGAATTTGTGGGAGCTGAAGATTTTTTTCTGAACAGCAAGCAACTGTTCAGGACAAACAAAGGACTTACGAACAACTATCACAAAAAAAAAAAAAAAGAAAAAAAGCTGTGGATCATTCAGGTAACAACAGTATTAAGAATCAAGCGTATTTAAATTATTGAACAGGGTCATTTTTATTAATTCAACTATTCTTTTCTCTAGTGGACAATATGTTAATGTGTTTTATGTGAAATATCTTATTCAGGTCAGTACTAAATAAAAAAATAACACATTTTGTATGATCCCTCTTATTTTGGTAAAATAATTACCATTTAGCAGATTCTGCAATGTGTATGTAAACTTTTGACCTCAATTGTATATGTTAAAGTTAGCATTGCTAAAATAACAATGTTCATATAACAATGAGTAGTTAAAGATAAAAAAATAGAAAGTTCATTTTAAATATTGTAAGTTATTGACTAAACAGTGAATTAAAATGTTTGTGTTTTGTACTTGTTTTGTAACTTCAATTCATTGTAAATAAAAAAGAGTGATCATTGTATTAAAAATAACCTTCAATAAATAAATAAATATGTTTAAAATAAATAAATGTTATTTTAATATAAGTTAGCATTCTAATGTTTATAAAGACAAAAAAGGAATAAAGTAAAAATCAATGTTTCACGAAACTGAAAATAACCAATGTTTTAACTTATTTTACCCAATTTGTAAAACATGTGGTTTGAGCAAATTACTGCATAAAGTACTGTAAAAACCATTAATGGAATTGTTTAGAACTGGAACTGTCAAAACATTTCCTTTTTTAATGCATAGCAAGTGTGTCATTTTATGTTAATGTATGGGGGAGTGTGTCATCCTGTGATTATGTGCATGTTGCGTGTATAGGATCAGCTGGCAATGTGACCAACGTTCACTGCGGGAGAACATACAGAACAGGCAGAAAAATCTGCCAGCACCCTTAGGACTCAAAGCAACTCAAGTGCAAATACACACATAGGCAGAGAAAAACCCAGCACACACTCACTGCACAGTCATTCATGTGCAAATAGTGCAAATGGAATGCTTAACAAACTGTCTAAATAAGGTACAACTGATTCTATTAGCTGATTGGCTACAGACTCCATTATGGCTGCTTGGCTGAGGATGGAAATAATTAGTATTTGACTCATTCTTATTCAGCACAAAAGATCTAAAACATTCCCCATCATTACATTTTACTGGGACGCTATTTAGTGGCTGTTTTGTTTGTGACGTTTTGGCTTGTTTTCAAATGTGATGGGTTTGGGATTGTGTCCCAATAAGCTCCTACCGCTGATTAACTAAACTGCAGGTGACTAGAAAAATGACGAGATGAGCTGAGACCTTGTTGCAATCAGGAAATGCTTTCCAATAAAATGATTTAAGCTTTTTTTTTCCTTTGGATTCGATATGGATTCAAGCTGGACAGATAAACAGATCAGACAGATCCACAACAGACAGATAACTACCACCCAAAGTCAATTTTCGTAATTTATCCCAAGACCGTCACAAGGTTTGACGCTGAGATATCATCATCCAAGATTATTGAACTGCTTCTGGATGCTCCCTCCTCTAATTCTTCACTGCACTATATAATTATGTCACACATGTGGGGCAATGGGCATCTTCAGCTCCATCAGTAGAGGTTTAAGGTGCAATTAGTAAGTAATTGGCTGTGTTTGTCACTGTAATATTCTGATAACTATATTCTGTGCTAACCAGCTTCAGTCTCCTGTGTGTTTTAGCCATTTCATTGGTCAGTGTAGGTCCTAGGGAAATATGGAGAAAATATTAGCAGAGCACAAATCGGCGTAGGTTCTGGGAAGTGCTCGGCTGTGACGCTGGAGGGATTTTTGGACCGCAAATCTCTGACAAAGGGCGACGCTTGCTAGAAGGGATAATCCAGTGGTTTTGGACTGTGTTTCTTATCTAAACCAACACCAACAACATTATTTCTCTCATGAGGAACTTACATATGCATGCCACATTTTTAGATGCTACATTTTGCCACTTTTGATTCTATAAAGAATAAACAAACAGTTAACTGTCTGAATATTTCCCAAGTGATGTTTAACAGAGCAAGAGAATGTTTTCACATTATTTCCTATTATTTTTTTTTCTTCTAGAGAAAGTCTGATTTCTTATTGTTGCTTGAATAAAAGAATAAATAAATAAATAAATAAAAAACTGCTAAGATCAATATTAGCCCCCTTAAGTAATTATTAGTTTGATTAGCTATAGAACAAACCACTGTTGTCCAGTGACTTAACCTAATGATTAACCTAATTTGCCTGATTAACCTAATTAACCTAGTCAAGCCTTTAAGTTGCTCTTTAAGCTGAGGATTAGTATCTTGCGAAACAACTAGTAAAATAATATGAATAAACGAAAGAATGAACGAACAAACGATCAAGTGTGTAAGACCTTGATTTATGTTCTCCCAGACCCTAGACCTGGGACGTAACAACTGTCATCACGGCAAAGACAAAAGATATTAGTTTGGACTTGAGAGAAAGAATTGTTAATGCTCATAAAGATGGAGAAGGATACACACGTTTATCAAAGCGTTTTCAAGTGTCAAGAACTGCAGTGAGATGCATTATCAAGAAGTTTAAAGAGACCAACACAGTGGAGAACAAGACAGGCAGAGGCAGGAAGCGAAAGATTTCAAAAACTTTGGAAAGAAAACTAGTGAGAGAGGTTTCTAAAGACCCAAGAATAACTGCCAAAACACTAGTGAATGACCTAGCCAAGTCTGGAATTGATGTCTCAACGAAGACAGTCACTAGAGCCCTGCACAGGAATGAACCGACCAAGAAAGGCTCCACTTCTGAAGAAGAGACACCTCCAAGCTAGAATGAAGTTTGCTAAGGACAACCTGGGGGAATGTGATGCATACTGGAAATGTGTCCTTTGGTCAGATGAGACAAATCTAGAGCTAATTGGCCATAGAGATGTTTGCAGAATAAAGGGAGAGGCATTCAACCCCAAGAACACCGTTCCCACAGTGAAACATGGTGGTGGGAGTATAATACTGTGGGGATGTTTCAGTGGGTTTGGAACTGGGAATCTCGTCAGGGTTGAAGTAAACATGAAGGAAGACTGTAAGAAGATTTTGCTAGAAAACTTGGTTTGGGTCGACATTTTGTCTTCCAGCATGATAACGACCCAAAGCATACCTCACTTCTGGTGAAGAAATACCTCCAAATGAGCAAAGTGAGTGTACTTGACTGGCCTGCACAAAGCCCAGACTTGAATCCAATAGAAAATCTGTGGGGCACACTAAAGTCCAGAGTTTGTGCCAGAAGACCAACAAATCTGGAGGAGCTTGAGAGATTTGCTAAGGAAGAATGGGCTGTCATTCCTCAGAAGACATGCTTGAAACTTGTTGAGAACTACAGCAAATGACTAAAGGCTGTTATCAAGCAAAAGAGATACACTATTGACTATTAACATCAGAGGGCTAACAATTTTGACCAGTAGACTTTTTCAAATTCTTGGTTATACATATACTTCTATTTGTATTACAAACCCTAAAAGCTTCTTGAATAAAGTATTATGTTTAAAAATGCTGTGTTGATAAAATTGTCTTTCTGTTAAACAACACTTGGGAGTTATTTGAAAAATAATAAAATATTTTATAAGGGGCTAATAATTTTGTCTTTAACTGAATAAAAAAAAATATATATATATATACTGTATATATACACTGAACAACCACAACATTAATACCACCTGCCTAATATCATGTAAGTCCGCCTTGTGTTGCTAAAACAGCTCTGATGCATCTGATGCATGGACATTTTTAGCAGATTATTTAAGTCTTGCAATTTGTGAGGAGGGTCATCCATAAATCAGATTTGTTGGTCCAGCACATCCTATATGTAACCCCTCCACCCGGGTCCTACTCGCACAGTTCTCGAACCTGTGTCTCTGGCATGGGAGGTGCACTAACAAGGAGGCTAAAGACTGCAGCCTCCAGCGTCAGTCGCTAGTGCACCTCTTGAGGTCAGGGGAGTAAGGTTTACTTGCACAGCACCTACCGCTGGTCTCCGTTACACTCACCCCCCTAAACCGCACTCCCATCCGGGTCACGGCACCAATGTTACCCCTCCACCCGGGTCCTACTTGCACCCTGCTTCAAGATCTTGGGATCTGGAGGTCAAGGCAACATCTTGAATTCTTTGCCGTGTTCCACAACCATTCCTGAACATTTTTTGCAGCGTGGCAGGGTGTCGAAAGAGGCCACTGCCATCAGGGTACACCATTGCTATGAAGGACATGGTCTGTTACAATTTTTAAGTCTGTTGTATGTCTTCCACAGAAAAACAACACACACATCCGACAACCTTCTTCCTCCATTGATCCATTTCTGATGCTTACATGCCTACTGGTGCTTTCAACAGTGGACAGGGGTCATCATGGGGCTCAGACCAGTCTGTGGCTACACTGCCCCATACACAGAAAAATCACATTAGTGTGTCTTGGCGCTTATGACCCTGATGCCAGTTCATCGATCACTCTTCTTTGCACCACTTTGTAGGAAATAACCACTGCCTACCATAAAAAGCCAGAAAGAATTGGCATTTTGGAGACGCTCTGACCCAGTTGTCTAGCCATCACTATTTGGCCCTTGTCAAAGTCAGTAAGATTTTTTTTTTGCTTTGCTGTTGTTTCTGTTTTAACACACTCAATTCAAGAACTGACTGTTCACTTGCTGCCTAATTTATCCCACCCCTTGACACTGTAATGATATAATCAGTGTTATCCACTTCACATGCCAGTGGTTATAATGTTGTGGCTGATCAGCATACAGTATATATTAGAATGCAGAAAAGTCCTTGATGAAGCTGTAAAATTTCAACTGTATAAATAGGAATTCATCAATATTTAAATTCTGGCCTATACTGATAAGGCAGTAATTATAATTTTCATGTCATGGCTGGTAATTGATAAATGGCTGATATCAAAATGTACATTTTGTCTAAAAAAAAAAAATAAACACTATACACCAAAACCAATAAATTTAAATTTAGGCATCACAGCATTATAATGCACAGCTTGAAAAATCAAACTCTGATATTGTCCAATATCCACTTTAGTAATGATATATCAAACATCCCTACTTTAAACTTTCAAATGTGCACAGATTGTGTCCAATATGTCTCACCCACCATCTATTAAAGTGTTGTGACACCATCTAGACACACATCTGTAAACCAGCTTTTGCTAGAAACAGCAGATTCAGACATCAAAGTCTGATATCCCGAGTGGCAGAACTGTGAGCTGAGATCTCCCCCCGGACTGAAAACTGGAGAGTGCTTTTGTTCTGTTCACTTACCCCTAACATGATGGATCACTTTGATTAGAGCTCAGCAGTTCACAACATCTCACATCTGAGCGCCTCCTAACAACTTTGATTTTCACAAGTCTCTTACGCTCTCTCTCTCTCTCTCTCTCTCTCTCTCTCTCTCTCTCACTCACACACACACACACACACACACACACACACACACACACACACTAAGAACTACAGTAGGTATGTAGGAGAAGATGGATGTTGAGGAGCAATGACTAGACAAGCCCACACATCACTATCAAGTGATATATAAATCATCTAAGAGAAAAAGAGAGCGATCAAGAAAGAAGGAACATCGGTCAGGCAATTAAAGACCCATGAAAGACCCACGCAAAATTTTAGCTGTTATTTTTTAGACTAGAAATGTTTTTTTTTTCAATAGGAAAAGTCGGGCAAAATCATCATACGGTTAGAGAATATTAGGATGAATTTATTCTCCCTTGAAAAATTCAACAAAAAGGAGAGAAAAAGGAGAAAATACAAGCAAAGCTAATGTCTAGTCTTCTCTCTTGCTTGTCACGAATAAGCCAAGCTGAAGGGATGATAATGAGGAAATACAATCAATACTCCTCCATCAGCTCCTCCCAGCTCACCCTGAATAAAGCCATATTCATCCAAGACATCCTTCTCACTGTCTCTGCTCCTCTCACTGCATTTGTTCTCTAACATAAAAGACATGAGTTGTATTTCAGTAACAAAAAGAGTAATATAGCTGCAAGCAGCAATTACCGGGGTTTTAAGGCATTTAAGCACATATGAAAAAAGACATTATGTAGCAAGCCTTTTTTTGCAAATAGATTTACCATAGAAATATTAGGTTTTGTAACATTTATGACTGTTACAGCACCAGCTGTGGTCTGATCTCCTTAAAACTTTGTATGCTTGTTAGAATCACTTGTTGCATGTCCTTACCAGGTTTTGTGAAGTTTTGAGTTTTCCTTTAGGCTTCACAGGATTTTAGGTAAATTCGGACAGGCCATTTATCTAAACAACCTTGTTATAGCTTTCCAAAGGGTAAATTGCAAAAATTTTTTTGATAATTATTGACATAGAGAGTCCAGAGAATTGTACTGCATAGTTTTTACATCTTCTCAATCATTTAACAAACAATTTGATTGACAACAGTGCTTCTAGAGGCAAAGTTGTTTGGAATGAGGAGTTCTGTCCTATTATACGAATATTGCATGTTTGTGTGAAAAACAGCATAATGCACAATCATTTACGCCCTGGAAAAATGCAATTTTTTTCAAATTTCTCACAGACCTTTGGGGCCGTCAAACAGTTTGTTCCAATCGGCCTCAGTAAACCATGTCTAATAGGTGCTCAAATTCATCACCCAATGGTGGCCATGTTTTTTTGAGGTACACAAATGTCCTTATAGCTGCTTATGGCACTTTGGACCAAGACAATGCACAGCTGTTTTCATGTTGATACGACAAATGGTTGCAAAGGTATAGCCATTTTTAAGTTTTCACCTCTTAAACCGCCACCAAGTGGCCAAGTGTTCTGAGTTTGGCAAAGATACCTCATTCTGTTCAGGAGTCAAAGGCATTTTACTAAAAGTGGCCCTGCCACTTTTGGTGTGTCTTTGAGATGGTGAGTCGAAAGTTAAAGACTTTTTTTTTTGATAATTATTGATATTCACTCTCCTGAGAATCTTTCTGCACTGGCTTGGTTCCGATTGGGTGAAAAACCTAGGACTAGTTAGCAAAAGTAGGTTTTGCAAAAAATCCAAAATACCCAAAATTTCGCTCGACTGAATCAAGAGGCATGTTCCTTTGTTTGACGCAAGCCAAGTATTCCAACAACACTTGAGTCTGCGACTGATGGTTTAGGAGTTATAAGCAATTTCGTACTTTTGATTGCTGTAGCGCCCCCATCAGGCCAATTGGGGTGAGCTTTGATGACGTTGTTGGCGGTGTGAGTACTACAATCCCTCCAAGTTTCAAGTCTTTACAACTTACAGTTTACCTAAAATGTCTGGGTTTCAGCTTTGCTTTCCTATTGATGTATCCTCTACAGTCTTCATACATTATATGTACTCATATTTGCATTGTTCTTTGTAGATCCCACATTCTTGCATGCCGTGATTAGTTGATTATGTACAATGCCTTCACGATATAGGTCAAACTACTTGCTAGGCATTACCTTCAGCAAGTGTAAAAACAAAAGGAAAACAATGCCAAAATCAGATATCTTAGGCAATTTAGAAATCTTGACCAGGACATGGTGAAAAAAAGAATGTATGGACACCTCAAAATACTTGTTAGTCGATCTGTGAAACTGTTGCCATGTAAATCCACTTTTTTGTTAAAAATATTCTGAAATAAAGGTCAGCCGTTTCCCATAGCTGCTAAAACTTTGTTTGGTGAACATTTCTTCAAATCTACACATAGTGTATGGATATTCAAGTATTTTGCAGTTTGTTATTCATTGTCCTTTGCTTAAATAAAAACTCACTGTAACATTCTAGCACTGCATGGTTTCTTATATTCATGTATTATCATCAACCAATCAGCTTTTATCATTATGTCATCATTTGCTTTGCCTTAAACTGCAGGTTATAACAATGTTAAAAGACATTTAAGTGTAGAAGCGCAAAGAGAAAGGAGTAAAAAACTCAGAGAAAAGCTTCAGACAGTTCCCTAGTCAGATTTATTTACAGTCTAGCTTCTTGTATCTAAGCTTCTTGCCTCTAGTCTGCTTCATAAGGTTACAAACGAGCCCATTAACACAGCAAAAAACTACCCTGTAAGAAACAGACAGCTGATACCTTATCTACATCAATCACTACCCCCTACAAGGAGCACAGACAAATGTGTGCGGCTAATGAGAGATGCATGTCGAGGCAGAGAGAGAAGAACGATTTTTTTTGCTAGAATGTGCATAGCTACACACATCTGAGTTAAAACACACACTAATCCAAAAAGTGTGCAGGCATTTAACCATCAGTATAGGTGTCCATTCTGCCTGTGGCATGTCATGCCCTCAAAAACACACACAATATGACACGGGTATGAGTCCGTAGTGACTCAACCTTTAACCCCTCACACTCCAATCACATTCCATTTGGGTTTAATTATGCCTGCATTTAGCCTTGTCCACTTGCCATTTGAAATGGATGTTAGTTCCAGCAATCCACATCCAGCAATCTAGAATCTATATTTACCACCAGCAAACAAGTCAACTGCTGTTTATCTTTTTTAAAACAGTTACTATTTAGCCCCTTTTTACAATATGTAATATAAGTCTCAGGTGTCACCAGAGTGTGTCTATGAAGTTTTAGCTCAAAATACCCCACATATTACTTATTATATCATGCCTATTTTGAGTGGAAGCAGATACATGTTGTTCTCATGCATGTCTCTTTAAATGCAAAAACTGTTTGGTTATGATTATCACTTGCACAGAAATAGGCTTTCACACGTGAGTACTAAACTAAGTTCTCTTTCATGTCTTATGGCGCTTCAATTGTCAAATACACAAAAGTTTATGCTAAAAACACACATGAGTTACGAAAACAGTCGGTTTTGTCTGTAAAGGTAAACAACTGGAAAATAATTTCACGTTTAGCCTATATTAGTCGTGTCTCCTCTGAGGCTGGGACTCTAAATAGTGTTCTGTGCCCATCTTTGCAGCCAATGACAGAACAGTTAGCATGCTTTGCTCGAACTTTCACCATGGTGTTAGAACTGGTACACTGGTGTTGCTTGCAAAAACAAAATGGAGGCACGATGGGTGGAAACGTGCAGCAAAAGGGGTGTTGATATTATAATAAGATCCCTTTCGTAGATCACAAGGGGAGCAAATCTGAGCGGCTCATTTTTCACATGCTTGTAGAGAAAGGCTCACCAAAACAAAGTTACTGGGTTTTTCAGCCTTCTTCATGCTTTCTGGGTTGGTAAATGCACCGGGCACCAATTATAGCACTTAACCATGGAAAAAGTCACATTTTCTTAATATGTATGAATAAACAAATATAAAATACACAGATAAACAGTACATTGAGTATTCTGTCTTGCTTCTGCAGCAGTCATATGATACTTTATTTCAAATGTTTGTTTGTCTTTTTGGTCAAACCAACAACATTATTAGCAAATGTGTTGCTTTCTCTCACTCTTACCTGCTGACCTGTGCAGCTCGGGGTGAGCCAGGAACATTAGCTCATCAACTCTATCAAACTTTTCATCCTTTTAATGCAAGCTATTTATGCATAACACCTTCATTTAAATGAAAACTATTTAGATAATTAACTTCTTTAGCTAATTAACTGCTTCAGCTTCAGTAATTTATATGGCACATCTATTTTGGTACGACGTGACTGGTGTTTGCAATGCAGATAAATAATTTGATCTAATATTGTCACTGAATGATGCAGAACTACAGGCTAATAAGTATGTGTCAAGGACTGAATTCCAAGCACGTACGACATAGATATCAGTACGGTTCCTAATATTTTATAGCTAAAATTATTCTACACAAATATTATCTAATCAGAAAATGATGGCCAAACTTATTTCTCATCGCCCAGGGCCCAGTCTTGCAATAATTCCTGTTTTTTTTATATTGTTAGGAAGAAAATATAGCATTATATGCAACCATAATACGTCACTTGATATATATTTAGGACATTTGTCCTCAGTTGTCTTGGGAACCATCCAGCACGTTCTCTTTTGCCACTATTTTGTTTGGTAACCAAGGTGATGTGTCATACCTCACATGATGTTTGCTCCAAGTTTATACATTGAAGCCTAAGAGATCAGTGTCGGTCAGTTTTAATCATTGGCACCATAGTTATCACACAACTGCATTCAAGCAAAAGCATTTAGCCACTTTATAAATACCTTTTGTCTTTGTAAAGACTTTAGTGTTGGCAGCTCATTTAGTATCCCAGTTCCTTGCATCCACTTGGCTGCATGGTTCGCCTGTCATGGCTATTTGCCATTTCTGGATTTCACTCAATCTCTAGATTATCCCCACACTCTGCTTAGCCTGATCCCTTCAGGCAGGAGGAAGGATGACAACACATCCACCTTTGCTCAATTTTTTAGTAGGTAACAAACTAACAAAAACAAATGAACACTACCAGGAGCTCAGTTAACCAAGTTACTGAACATCTGTGGCAATTTATCATACCTCTTGTATATAATGCAACATCAGAAGTCTTAAGAGGAAGAGCAATTACAGACGCAACTTCTCTCATTAGCCTATAAGTGGTTCTGCTACATCATGAACTCATTAAAAATCTCAATCAACCTGTGGTTTTCTGTGGATGACTCAGGATCCTCATGGAGATGAGGTGAAACACTGGATTATGTGTGTTTGGACTCTGTTTACTGAATTAAAAATTCATTAAAAGTGCATTAAAAGTTTGGGGTCATTAAATGATATTGCTTTGAAAACACATTACATTTCAGAAGTATAGGGTTTGTAAGGTTTTTTTTTCAATTAAGGTAACACTTTAGTATAGGGACCAATTCACACTATCAACTAGTTGCTTATTAGCATGCCTGTTATTAACATATTGGCTGTTTATTAGTACTTATAAAGCACATATTCTGCATGACCATATTCTATATTCCAAATCCTGCCCAATACCTAAACTTAACAACTACCTTACTAACTATTAATAAGCAGCAAATTAGGAGTTTATTGAGGCAAAAGTCATAGTTAATAGCAAGAATTGGACCTTAAACTTTAACTTTCACTCTGATGTCAGGAGAAGATGAAGACTCTTATGTTCACTTTTACATCCAACTACAAAACAACCTGAGGAGAGCTTGTTGTTGGATTATGTTCTTTTCAAGATTCATATATATATATATATATATATATATATATATATATATATATATATATATATGAAACCTGAGCAGCAAATCAGAATACTAGAATATTTTTTGAAGGATCATGTGACTGGAGTAATGAAACTAAAAATTCGGCTATGAAATCACATGAATAAATTACATTTTAAAATATATTTAAATAGAAATCAGATATTTTAAATAGTAAAAATATTTCCAAAATTTACAGTTTTTGCTGTACTTTGGATCAAATAAATGCAGGCTTGGTGAGCAAAAGAGTCTTCATTGAAAAACAATAAAAAAAGGATACTGTTCAAAAACTTTTGACTGGTAGCGCAAGTATTTATAAAGCTGAGAGTGCAGGTTTTAAGTGACTATTATAAGTGCAGTTTGAACTTCATGGATGAATCTCTTTCTAAAAGCCAGCTGCAAAGTGTTTCAATTGATTTTTGAGCTCATGAAGGGAAAACAAACAAACAAACAAACCATTTGTGTTTAAGAAACTAGAGTGGCAACACAAAAGCAGCTGGCTGAATTCAAGATCAGAACCTATCCAACATAAACTAGTCTTAAAATGTAATTTTGATGTATATTTTCCATGGTAATGCAATGTCTGATTTTAAAATGTTATTAAAGTATGAATTTTGAGATTTTAAGTTTTCAGCTGATATACTGTATAATTTCTTATGATTTCTAAAGCGTGATAGAGAAAAAGGCAACAAAGAAAGTTTTTTTTTTTTTTTTTTCTTTTTTGACAAAGGTCAGAACTTTTTGAGCTGCACTCTTGTCATATATTAATCTATTACTTTTCCTACATAATTTGTAACACAAAAAATGGTAAAATATCTATTTAGGAGTCTTAGACCTTCCCAACGATATATAGTTTGTCATGATTAGATTAGGATTTATTTGTAAAATGGTGAAGTAAACTTAGGCATCCCACTGAGGGGACGGGTGACAGTTAAGGTTAAATTGATCATTAAACTAATCAAAAGTGACAGTAAAGACGTATAAAATTTCAAAAGACTTCATATACTATACATACACTTGAACTTTCTATTCATAAAATAATCTTAAAAAAAACCCAAACAAAAACAGATTTCACAAATATATTACCCTATATTAAGCCGCAAACATGACTTCAACATTGATAATAATAATAATAAGAAGAATACATTTTTGGAACAAATAAACGAACCCTTGTCTCTTTAAATGCTAATGACCTCTGCTTACCCCACCCCTCAGCTCCATTTTTTGTGTATTCGGTGGCGCATTACAATCAAAAACAGAAGTAATCCACTGTGTCCTCAGTGACTCTGATGTCAGGAGAAGATGAAGACTCTTATGTTCACTTTTACATCCAACTACAAAACACCTGCATTGCTTACGAGGCATTGTTGCTACAGCTGCTCGAGTGCAGAGAAAATTGTAGACAGTGTACAACTGGTTGAGTGTGGAAATATATTAATACAAGACAGTCCATCAGCAGTCGTGAGCAGTAAAAATCAAAACAGCTTGATAATTGAGACTGTTTAGGTTTTTTGGAGATTAAAAAAGAGGAGTGAATGGATTTTTTTTTATTGTAGGGTGGTTGTGTTCAACACACTGCTAAGATGAAGTCCCCTTTAAAAACTGTTACCAACCTCAAATACTTAAATGGTAGTGTAGTTCAAGTACAAACTACACTGTACTGTCAAGTTTCATGTCATCCTGAAGCTGTTTGATATCAACTTGTGCATCACCTTCAACTTGAACCAGAAGAAAGACTAAACCAGAATGTTTTTGAAGATAATACTGTAACACTTCACAGCACATGCTTTGACTATCTTTATAATTTACTTGTTCGGTATAATCCTCTGAGGTGCCAGCAGTCAGTAATTGGATTAACCACAACAAACAAACATAAGACACTGCTAAGATTATTAATGTTACAAAGAACACAGTACAGCAATAACGAACAGAAAGGACCGATTTAACATTAATTTCTGAGTGCAGACACACACACACACACACACACACACACACACACACACACACACACATTCAGTGCTATACTATAGTGGAGCATTGGAAAAAAAATCACACCTACAGTGCAACAAAGAGAAAAGTTTCTGAAAAGGTTGAAATATACATAATGTATGAAACATAACAATCTAAATATAATGACTTTCTTCCATAAGTGCAATGGCACCATGAGTGTGTGAGAGCAGCGGAAATGGGTAGATAAATGAAACTCACAAAGCATGCTTTGACAACTTTAATACTTTTTGCCCAACTATTTCATGTCTAACAGTTTTATTTTCTCAGCATGCAGACTTTGCATTGCCGTAAATTGCAAAACTAACACAATTCAGCCAACAAAAATGTGTATCCATAAGCATGCATAAGCAAGTTCTTATAATTGCAGTCTGGTTGATAATGTATTATTAATTTGTGCAGTTGATCTTATACTGACTTTTTTTACTGACTTTTTTTTTTCTAAAGAACAGAAGGAGAGAGAGAGAAAAAGAGAGAGAGAGAGAGAGTTGTTTATCTTTATGCCTCACATAGACAGCAGTGATGGATCAGCAATTTTCCAAGTTGTTCCTCATATATTAGGAGACTCGTAGGCTTATTGCTCTTGGTTTTAACATTTCAATATCAAACAGCTACACAGTGTACAATGCTTTGAATTTTTAACAATATTTCAAAGGAACAGCAACTTGCTTTCAGATGTATTTACAACCTGAGGAGAGCTGGTTGTTGGATTATGTTCTCATGTGACTGGAGTAATGAAACTAAAAATTCAGCTATGAAATCACATGAATAAATTACATTTTAAAATATATTCAAATAGACATCAGATATTTTAAATAGTAAAAATATTTCCAAATTTTACAGTTTTTGCTGTACTTTGGATCAAATAAATGCAGGCTTAGTGAGCAAAAGAGGCTTCATTGAAAAACAATAAAAAACGATACTGTTCAAAAACTTTTGACTGGTAGCGCAAGTATTTATAAAGTTGTTGTTAAACAGACTGCAGGTTTTAAGTGACCATTATAAGTGCAGTCTGAACTTCATAGATGAATATCTTTCTAAAAGCCAGCTGCAAAGTGTTTCAATTGATTTTTGAGTTCATGAGGGGAAAACAAACAAACAAACAAACCATTTGTGGTTAAGAAACTAGAGTGGCAACACAAAAGCAGCTAGCTGAATTCAAGATCAGAACCTATCCAACATAAACCAGTCTTAAACAGCAGTGACATTTATGCTAATATAAGCTGGTTCTTACAAAAGAGTGAACAAGACATGGGCATGTCTTCCTCTACTTGGGGTGAAAGATCTTCTTGCATGCCTCAGGCCTGGTCACCACAACATGCAGTTCAAAGAGAACGACAGCGTGAGGTGAGATAGAGAACACTGTCTGTAATGAACCCATAGCATCACCTAATAAGAACCATTTACTTATTGCAGGCCAACCAGAGGCCCGTTTCTAAAAATAAATAAAAAAATATAATAAAGTAAATTATTTTTCTTTTTTTTTTGTTTGTAAAATCAATGTATTAAAGATGCTTTTTGATGAATAACATTTATTTAACCATTACAACTGAGTCTAGAAAAACAGAATTTGAGAAAAACAAAATAAGTCAGACTAACTGAAATAAGCCTAGTTTATTTGGTAAACTTGTTTTATGGAACACCACCCAGGTGAGTTACCAAGCAAGTTTACTAGCCATCAGGAGCTAAAAATGTCAAGATGCATTAGTTTACAAATCATGAACTATGGTAAAAGTGTTCTGAGGTCATAACATAATACTGTGCAAGGAACCATGCAAAAATCTCAATAATCAATAATCTGCCGCTATAAATCATTATTTGTGAGAAAATAATTAAAAGTTGTTGGTGGTCATTTCAGCTGGAAACTGCATTAAATTTATCAACCTGATCACATGACAAAAACGCACCTATGGGAACATTTTTGGAAGACGTGAAATGCGTACCAGCAAATTTGTGACATATTTGATGTGAAATGTCCACTGAGTGGCGCTAAAAGAGTGTTTGCATTTCAGCTCTTTCATCGTGAGTCATTTTTTTCACAGGATTTGTACCCAAGGATTCCGATCCTAAGTCCAATTCTGTGCTGAACTATTAAGCAAGCTTATTAGGTCCGGCAAAGCAAAACATATGGCGCTGTAATCATAACTGTGTACCAAAAAAATTACAAGTGCTTGTTTTACCACCTACAAGAATTTCTGTTGGAAACTGCAGTGTTATATACTTCTTGGTACATATTTCACGTCTTGCGAAAAAGTTCCCACAGGTACGTTTTCGTCATGAGATCAGGTAGGAATTTAGGTTTAGATATGTATTGGATTTTAACAGACATAAAATCACATTAGGTTCAGGGTCTGTGTTAGTAAAAACATGTATGTGTATGTGATTGTGCATGTGTTCATAGAGAAATAGATAATCCTCTGCCAAAATGCACATTTACAAAAGTGGGATCTGAATAATGTAAGTTGACTGTTGCAAATTTGCTGTTAAAAGACTTTTTCCAAGTTTTCCAATTTTGTACCACTTTCAGGACCAATAAAAAAGAACATGATTGTTTGAGAAAAAAATGATTTGTTTTCAGTTTTCTATTATAGACAGCAATGATATTAAATCACAACATCAAATGAAGACGTCTATGTAAATTGAGTACTTTTTAGATACTTTAGACAAAAGTAAACTCATGTGACTGGAATGATGTCAATGATGTCTCAAACTCAAACTGATTACCTGAGCTATGATTTTTAAAATATGTATGTCATATATATATAAACAGTTTTAATAGGGTAAAAATGGGTTTGGGGGATTCCAGTGGTCCAATATCTAACCTAAAAGAATGATTCAAATGGCAAAAGTTGGAGGATTTCTTCACATCATCTTGATTCCCAAAGACGAGTTCGTATACTGTATAGTCACATACCAAACTGTTATCAGGCAATATACTTTTTTTTGACACTTTTTGGCAATAAACCAGTTTCTTAATCAGTATCACTGTTTTGTTGTTGAGAAACACATATAAACATTCCTAAAACCATAAAATATACCTGAGAAGCAAATCTGCACAAGTTAAGTTAGATTTATGCTTAAAAAAACTAAAAACAATATTCAATGCAGTGAATAATACAGTTACACTAGATATATTGTGCAAAACCTTAATCTTAACCTTGGTCTTAATATCTGATGCAATTTTGCCTACATATTTGTTTTTCTGAAAACGACAATACTAGAAACAAAACATATTGGTTAAGAAAGGCCATTTACATCACAGGCTATTTACACTTTGTATTTTCTCCTGTTTCCTAGTTTTTAAGTAGCATAGTTTCATATCTCAAAAACTTCTATTGTGTTTGCACAATCTTTTAGCAAGTAATTTATGCAGTTTTATACATGAGACCCTAGGTCTGAAGGCTGTGAAGTTGTCAAATCTAACGAACACATTTTAGCTTTAATCGCATTAGTGGCATAAGCCTGTGTACAAGAGCTGATGAGCAAAATGTCAGTTCTTACATGCTGCCTGTTTGTTTGTAATTGTACATTTCTTTTAGACATATGCCTAACCTGAAAGCAAAACTGAGATATTCACTTCAAATGTGAAGATGAATCTCTTCATATCCTTTTGTGAATTTCTAGTAAATTCAGATATAAAGGATAGTACACTCAATCATGGCTTCACAGCTAATCGTTTCTAACATTGGCTACTCACGTAATGCTAATTTACAAACTCACTGGAGTCAAATCCACAGCTGTTATCCATACAACTGTGATTTTGAGGCAGGATTTGTATATTTAAAGAATGTCTTTATCTCACCTCTTCAAGCACCACAGGGCTGAAATCACACTGAACAAGCATTAGTCAAAAACTCTCAGCAAACATAAGTAGCGGTCTCTTGTGGCATTACGTCAGTTTCATGAATAACTGACAGGTCAGGGTTGTATAATACACAATCCTTTGTCAACATCACTGTTTCCTGATGGATAACCACAAAACCACAACCTAGAATCTCATAATGTTCCTTCAGCATCATGAGCTACGTAGCATCCACCTATACTTAATGTAACTTATCATTTCATTGTATTAAATTAAATTTTAAAACTGTACTAATGTAATTCTACATAATCAATATGTTCAACCCAAGCTTATTAGAAAAAACATGTCTATAGTGACAAAGTGCCAGAGTGAAACGTCCAGTGAGTGCCATTAAAGTTGGATAACAGATACATGTTAATCTGTTATTACGTTGGTTGTTATGTATCACGGCAGTTTGGAAATGAAATATATGGTGACTGGCAATAAAATAATAATGCTCTGAAAATAATCTACAATTACTGTACTCTAAACCTAACCAAAGAGTGTTCAGAAAAGAAAATGTGAGATAAAAACGCATTTTCTGAAGCAACCATCCAATTTTATCCTGCTTCCAGTGAGTGTTTTTTGTTTTTTTTTCTTTCATGACTCATTTTTTTTTGGACTGGCACTCAAGCACTCCAAGCTGAAAAATCATAAATATGAAGCTGGTTATGTGATGCAAACATCAAAATGTAATAGCAACAAAAAAACTACTAACACATTAGTGTAAAATGAACATTGGCATACAGCTGAAGTCAAACTTTTACATACACCTTGCAGAATCTGCAAAATGTTAAGTATTTTACCAAAATAAGAGGGATCATAGAAAATATGCTATGCTATTTTTTATGTAGAACTGACCTGAATAAGATGTTTTGCACAAAATACATTTACATATAGAGAAAATAATAGTGAATTTATAAATGCTGTTACTTGAATGATCCACAGCTGTTTTGTTTGTTTGTTTTTGTTTAGTGGTAGTTGTTCATGAGTCCCTTATTTGTCCTGAACAGTTAAACTGCCAGCTGATCTTTAAATTAAGGTGAAAAAAGTTTTCACCCACCCCCTTAATGTATTGTTTTTTTTTTTGTTTTTTTTATGAAGCATCAGTGAGCATTTGAACCCACTGTAATAGTTGCATATGAGTCCCTCAGTGTGAAAAGACGGATCTCAAAATCATACAGTCATTGCTGGAAAGAGTTCAAATACAGCATTCAGGTAACAATACCGTATTAAAAATCAAGTGTATGCAAACTTTTGAACAGGGTCATTTTAATTAATTCAGCTATTATTTTCTCTTGACTTTATGTAAACCTCTTCTATGTGAAATATCTTATTCAGGTCAGTACTAAATAAAAAATAGCATGCAATTTGTATGATCCCTCTTATTTTGGTAAAAGTATAAACATTTTGCAGATTCTGCAAGTTGTATGTAAACTTTTGACCTCAGTTGTGTATACTTGTTTAAAATGTTTGGAATGATGACTCATCCTGCACTACTCAAGTTTTTATCCAATCAGATGCTCACAAGAATGAGAATGTCCTGCCCCCTAATACTTTCTTTAATCAACTATCATCGAGCAAATTATAGTGACAGCCAACTGACTATTAAAAAAGGCACAATCCCCTCAGTCAAAAAGAAGGAAGAATGAGAAAAAAATGCCCTCGCAAGCCATTTCATGGGGTCTAAATACTGACCCTAGCAGCTTTTTTTAAAAAAAAGAGCACATCAAACATTTGTGAATGAAAAGAACATTTTCAAAGAGCAAAGAGGGACCCTTTGAGGGTGAGGTTTTTGGGGGGCATTAAAATGACATTTGTGTAATCTTGGCCAGGTATTTGATAGAAGGCTGAAATTGAGAATGGCTTTGCACGAAGGCACAGAGGGACAGCTTTCAAAGACACACGGTGAACCAAGGGAATTAACAGCTCTCCATGCACATGTGGCTACAGTCAGAGATGAAATACTCACTGCCTCCTCATGTGGAAATGGTGCTTCATTATCAGCAGAGGGAAAACGGTCTCTTCAATGGACACACACTACACACTTCTGTTGTCTGCAAACCCTCACAGGTTCCACTTAGAAATCTGAAGAGAGACAGAAACAAGCAGATGAAATGACAAAAACCATACTTGTTTGTATTTTTACCCTCACTCTTTTTTCACTCATGCAGTGCCAGGGGAAAACACCGTCTGTTCACTGAAAACATTCCCAGGCTAGCATGGATGTATAATGTGGCAAGAATGTGTCCCGTTTCTAGTTCCCAAGTACAAACTCTTTCTCCCACTTGCAAGATAATCAACCTGTGAAGTGTTTCCAGGCTGGAAAAGAAAGAGACAACAGGGGAAAAGTGGAAAATGAAGCTGGCATCATGGTTTAATTGGCTATGTATATCTTCCAGGTATCCTCTAACGGTTTAGGGAATGTGTGATGGGTTAAAGCTGAGAGACAATGAGTCACTGTAATAGGCCGTGCAAGACGGTCTAGAGGGAACCTGATGCTCACTGTTTACCCTCATTACAGTGTTTGCATTGAAAACAAATTTTGAGGTTACATTCATCATTGTGATGCATTTAATGCGATCACTGTCTCTCCTCAATGCTCTAATTGATCTAAGGTACATTAAAAAGGCTCAGCTATATGAGAACAGCAGATGGTTTAAAAAGTGAACAGATGATGACACAAAAATAAATGATGAGAAAAAAAGAAAAATTATGTAGCCTTAACCCTACTGTAGTCTGCTGGGCATTTCTGGTGGAGAATTTTTTTGAAATGTTACGCATGTCACTTCTGATTCAGCAAAACGTTCAGTGAAAACTGGAAATACAGCTTTTCAATCACTGGAATAAATTACATTGTAAAATACATTTAAATAGAAAACAGTTCATTTAAAGGCATCCCAGGCTCATGAAAATAGGAGCCTCTATATACATTATTACATACCTTACTGCATGTTTGCCTAACCCTAAACCTAACCGTGTGAAATATTCCCTACCCCAAACCCAACCATAAACGTACTCAATAGTGTTAACAAGTGCAAAAGTGATATAAAAATGCATTCATTGATGCAGTCATGCTATTTTAACTTTCTTATGCAGATTTGAGCTGTTTGTCGAACCATACAGTAGCTTCACAGGGTTTATAGCGGAGCTCTTCATC
Organism: Cirrhinus molitorella; assembly: GCA_033026305.1. Taxonomy (NCBI): domain Eukaryota; kingdom Metazoa; phylum Chordata; class Actinopteri; order Cypriniformes; family Cyprinidae; genus Cirrhinus; species Cirrhinus molitorella. Next base: position 7,287,736 of record CM065131.1, read on the forward strand.
ACTCAAGCGCAACGCTGTATTGCGTGAGCTACCTAGCAAAACTACTGAGTTAGAAAACTCATGCATATGAAGCTGTATATGTGACGACAATGTTCAAAAGTAGTTTTTGAATCACGCAGGATGTTAGAATTGTTTTGAAGTCATAACATAATATTCTGCAAGTTATTGTGTGAAAATTAGGCTTTATTAATCAAATCTCTATACCTGTAAAGAAGAGTTTTACTGCCTCTAGTGTTCATTACTAAACTACAGTATTTTCAGTTTTGCAGAATTTCTCATTTTCCACAAGTTGGTATGATTCTTTAGGCTCTTCATGAAATTTCTGCAACATACTTTGGTTAAAATTCCTCAATGGTCATGTAAAACAACACCCTTTTCACTTTTTCAAGAACAGCTCTGTTCACAGTGACCTGTTTTGATGCATGTGTCTTTAAATGATAATGAGCTACTGCTCACTCCACCCCTTTTAATTAAAAAAGGAGTGAATGGATTATTAGCATTGTAGGGTGGTTATGTCCACACACTGGTAAAGTAAATTCTGCATCCGATGTCCCCTTTAATTAAAAAATATCATACAAAATACAAATTGTGTTGCTCCATCTAGAACTATTTAAAAATATCCCAATGAAAAAACTCCTTAAGGGGGGCTTTAGACCCATTGTACTCAAATCATCAATTCATTCATTTTAATGGTTTCCAAGAACCCACAGGTGAGTGCAGTAGGCGAAAAGTGAAGTAAAAGTTTAAGAAGCAAGATTCGAAACTTCACTTGATTTGCGACTGCAGCTAGAGCCAGAATAATTAGAACACAACTTCTCCATTGTTCCAAAAAGGCAACAGCAATCAGAGAATATAGGTCACCATAGACATTTGTGCTGCCACCGAGTTCACTCTAAACATGATTATAAACTCAAAACTCCAGGAAAACAATTAAGAATTCATGTGCTTGCACGCATCTGGGTGTAGAGGCTGGCACAGCGTTGAGATGTCAGTGTCTGTCTGTGCACAGGGCTTCGCAGCCAATGGAGGGAACACTTGTGTTCCCTTGAGTGTTTGTAAGAGCCAGTACTTTGCATCATTAATGTTGAATTAACATCTTATTCTCCTCTTATTTTCCTGATTATTTGTGACCAGATTTGACACCGGGTTTCACCCCTTATACTAAATAGTGTAGCCTTAGAGTGAGAGAGGAAATAAAATAAATACTGTTCTGCCCTTCTTGTTTCTGACCTCTAAAATTCAGCCAGTTCATTTCTCACTTTTCTCCATACAGAGTGTCCTTAACTTGCAGACTTTGATAAAGGACAAACCACTTCCTTTCTCATTCCTCTCCTGCTTTCACATACCACGCTTCACAAACCGTGCACATCTGCTGATGATTTCTAATCTTTCCAGCCTTAGCTTTAAATACAGTCACTGGTACTTCCTTCATTCTATTTAGCAGATCAGCGGATCCTTTTGGGTAATGAGAAGCAATAAACAGCCCAGAACCATTTACCTAGTCTCACGCTTTCATAAATACTGAAATGAGGTTGGCATTTATCTGTCCCATTGGTAAACAACCTAGACTTGAAATATATGCATAAAATGTACAGTAGGCCTGTTCTGTAAATAATGTTGATATGCATTTGTAATAATGTACATTATAACTAAGAGTAACGCAAATATCACTGCAAATGTACTGTTGTATGTGTATTTTTCTCTATCCATCCATCCCACTCTCTCTCCCTACTGATTTATTGCACTTTCAGTGTGGAAAATTTAACAGCCAAATGCCACTGTTTTGCCCTTGGCATCATGACAGATGATACTGGCACAAATATCAAAATATGAAAGAAAAAACAAAGTGTTTCTCTTGTTCTATTCTTGTAACTACACTATACTAAAGGAGTGATTTACCGCCCCTCTTACATAAGAGAGAAAGAATACAGAGAACAAGTGACCAGGGAGGCCAAATAGTCTCTGTCGGACACTAAAAGTCAGTGTGCTTCTGACCTCCACGTATTAACACTGTACTTTCATCACTGACCCACAGCCAATGCAGTAATGACACAAGTGGCCATAATAATGTAGTATTCATGGAGCTAAAGGTGGGCCTAGGACCTCTGCTACCGGGGAGAAGCGATCAGTTCGGGTCACCTGCCGCTGCAGCTTTTTATGCTAATGTGATCAATAACTGTCCTCCGTTTCGACTCGCTTTCGTTTCGCAGGACAACGAGGAACTAATGAGCGGCTGCAGGACTTTTAATTAGGGGTCAGCTAAACTATAGGGATTTCCCAGAAGGATGAGCAGGATATAGCAATTGTTATCAGGGGGGAAGTGGGTGAACTGCTGACTCGATTGCACACCACAATGCACCATGTATGAATTTAATATTCAGCGTTATGAGTATACACTATATACAGTACAGTGGTGGGCCAAGAACAACTAACTTTCAGTTAGTTTCTCTGGGCTGCCATTAGGCATGTATGATAATGACAAAAAAAAATGCTTATATTTTTTCTTTCTTTTATATTTTCTGGAATTTTGTTCATAGCGATAATTAGACAATATTTTTCTGAGCGTATTATTGTGCTAATATTTTGGCAGGTTTAGGACTGCCGTGGACAGCTGACTCCCAAAGCTTTTGAAGTTCTTCTTATTCTATATGATGATCAGTTTTGAAATTAATTTTCTCATAAGTTTAAATAGATTTTTACCTTGTATAGGCATTTTTACCTTTATAAAGCCTAACCTAATTAAATGCACGCATCATCTTTTGTGTCAAGTTCTTAAATTGAATCAATAAATTCAAACAGTAAGATGCTACACAGTTGTTACCAATCAAATCAAATCAGTATCAACAAAATTTGTGTTTCGCAATGCAGAGGTGGCACAGATTTTGCATCTGAATTGGCATTCTGACCCCCACCAGATTACTACCCAACTAGTATTGATACGTTTAGGGGTAGGTGTGGGGTTAGGATTAACCAATCATGTCGCGATTTCAATGAGAAGGGTAATAATTTGGCAAGGAGTCAAATATGGGCACAACACCGAATGTAACAAGCTTGCTCTGTAGCTCAGTCAGCACAGAATTGGACTTAGCATGCGGAATCCCTGGGTACGAATCATGTGAAAAAAAATGACTCACAATGAAAGAGCAGAAAGATGATCGAAAAACAAGCATGCTTCCGATTGCGTTTTTATGTCACATTAGCTTTTGCTCATATTATTGGGTCTAGGTGTAGTGCAGATGGCACGTCATTTTAAAATGCCACAGAGCATTAGCATTATAGCGCTACTCAACAGACATTTCAAGTCAGAACTGCAGTGACACATACAAAACCAACGTCACGTAAAACGTACCATAAGTTCATCTGTTCCGGGGAAAAAACGTACACTCTTTTAGTGCCATTCAGTGGATGTTTTACATCGAATATGTCACAAAAAGTACATGGTGCTACATATTTTGCGTCTTGCAAAAAATTTCCCACAGGTATGTTTTCGTCATGAGATCAGTTGATTAATGTTTTGATGTTTTTTTAAAACATATGTTGAATACTGATATTTGAAATGATTTGGCGAATATATACTTTAAAAGTGAATATATACTTTAAATATTAACCTAAAATCAACAATAGGTGGCAATCACATGAGTGAGTCATTGAGTCATTCATTCAACTGATTTGTTAAAACGGCTGATTGATTCAGTAACAAAACACAGATGTATGTTGCGCAGAGATGCAAATAGTTTTGCTGTAACTTTGTTTGGAACTACTTTTGTTGTTGAAATACAGTAAAAACAAGAACTCTTGCGTCTAAAATGTTATTCACTTAATATTAACTTCTTGCTTATTGAACTGTTCATCAATATCACATTTGCAATCATGCCGATTTGGAGAAAAACGTCACTTAGTAACTAGATTAACTTGATCAACCTGATCTCATGACGAAAACGTACCTGTGGGAACTTTTTCTCGAGATGCAAAATATGTACCAATAAGTACATATCACTGCAGTTTCCAACAGAAATGTCCCTTGAGTGACACTAAAAGGTGAAACAGATGAATGGACATATGGTACATTTTATGTGACGTTAGTTTTGTATGTGACACTGCAGTTCTGACTTGAAATGTCCGCTAAGTGGCGCTATAATTCCAATGGTCCATGACGTTTTAAAATAAAGTACCATCTGCATTACACCTAAACTTATCCCATAGTTTGAACAAAAGCGAATGTGATATAAAAATGCAATCACAAGCATTTTTGATCTGTCATCTTTCAGTCGTTTTTTTCACGGGATTCATACCCAAGAATTTAAACGCATATAATTTAAATAACAATTATGATATTACTGTAAACGAATCAAATCACACACTCCTAGCTGTCATACAGGCTCACAAGAGAAAATGGCCAAAGAGGGGAAGGGGGCATTAAAAATGGGAACAATTCCTCGTCATGGCCATAGTCAATGATTTTCCAAGTAGAAGCAGGAAGAGTTCAGGTCAAAACTCTAGCTGAAGATAAATGGCCCGTCATACTTTAGGTATAGTATGCAGTTTTTTGGGAGGTAAATCATGTTACAAAATTACCAAAAACCTTGCTTTCTATTTTTAGATTCCTTCAAGTACTTATGGTGTTGTGACATACACACATTGATTTTAATATTAATGTTCCTTCGCCATCAGCCAATTAGTACCCTCTCTGACCTTGTCTTCCTGATTGATCGTCCACTTTGTTGGGACAACCTAGTTAAGGGTAGGTAGATAATTGAATTTGCTGGTTGGATCTGAGTCTTTAGAAGCACAAGACATCACCTACATGCCAATGAATCATCTGGATGGTTCTACGCTTCTCAAAAGAAAGCGTATGTTGTATCCAACCTTCAGATGCACCTAGATTTCCCACCATTGTCGCAAATGTGATTGTAGCAAGTTATTTGTTCAGATAAGATGCAAATAAATCCATTTGAGGGTTTAATAAGAGGCTTAGACTGGATTGAGGATAAAACTGTGATCCAGACAATGATATAAGGTGTACATTAAAATCTATAAAGACAGTTTATTAATTGCTCATTACAGGATTAAGCTGTTCCCCGTGTTTCTACCTAAATTTTATGAATAACATATATTCTTCATTAGCATAAAATATGTTCTATATACTGTATGTATATAGCTATTCAGGTGAAGTGGATGATGGTAGTCTGTATGTACTTATGTATGTGTGTGTGTGTGTGTGTGTGTGTGTGTTTGAACACATACATTTATTCCTTTTTACTGCCATCATCCACTTCACCTTGTATAAATATATACATACATAAAACATTATTATTATGCTAATGAAGGACCTGTAGGAGAAGAACCTTTCTGACACATGCAGCTCAAGCCATCTCCCATATCACCTCTTGTATGACATTAAGGCAGATTTCTATTTAATGTGGGCCAGACGCTCTCCTTGACCCACACTGGGGCTGCAAGGCCATCTTTTATTATAAAACCGAATGGCTCTGCCTGAATTACATATCACATTGCACAGGCAATAGATGGGAACTAGAGAGTTGGGGTGATGACACCAGGGTTGGGAACTGTTATTGTTCATCCGGGAGTGTGATATTTGATTCGACCTGCCCATGACCTTATTAATCATTCATCTTTCAGCATAAGGTGGACTCTGTGGTAAAAGACAAGCCTGTGTGGAAATTATTCATCACTACATTATAGGTGATAAAGGAGTCAATTAAGTTTTACTGGTGCTAGAGATTCTCTTATTACAAGAGGAGATGGTAACCTCCGCATCTGTATCTTTCGAGAAGGCATAATGGTTGACAAGACAGAATTTGGATCAGGTGCACGTTTGTAAGCCGGTCATATAACCTTGACAGCACTTTTACAACCAGTCGCCAATGGTGAATACAACAGTAGAGCCATAAAATGAAGTACACCTGTTGCAGTGTCCTTGACTTAAATTGATGATAAAACAGCTTTTTAATGAAACCCAAAAATAACTCACTCTAAAATGAATATGTCAAAGCAAACATTTATTAGCTGAAAGTCAATTCATTATGTGTCAAGCTGGTTTCACACAAAAGTACTGATGTATCTTAAATATACGCTCCTCCATTGACTTCTATTTAGAACTCAGAATTGTGAGATACAAAGTTGCACATCTTACTTTTTTCTCAGAATTGCATGATATGAACTCGCAATTTTTCACAAGTCTTAATTTTTTTTCCGCAAAATTGTGTGATATAAACTTACAATTGTAAGAAATTAAGCCATAATTGCAATTCTGACTTCTTTTCTCGCAAATGCGAGTTTGTATCTCACAAATTCTGACTTTTTTCTCACAATTCTGACTTGTGAATTCTGACTCAGAACTGTGAGATACAAACTTGCAATTCTTACTTTTTTCTCAAAATTGCATGATATAAACTCAATTGTGAGAAATAAAGTCAAAATCACAATTCTGACTTCTTTTCTCGCAAATGTGAGTTTGTATCTCGCAATTCCAATTTTTTTTTGCAATTCTGAATTTTTCTTAACATTGTGATATAAACTCGCAATTATGAGTTATAAAGTCATAATTGTGAGATATAAATGTACAATTCTTACTTTTTTCTAAATTATGTGATATAAACTCAGTTGTGAGAAACAAAGTCAGAATCGCAACTCTGACTTATTTTCTCGTAAAAACAACTTTGTATCTCGCAATTCTGCCTTTTTTTGTCAATTCTGCCTTTTTCTCATAATTATTACTTTTTTTAAGAATGGTGAGATAAAAACTAGTAATTGCAAGTTTTAAAGTCCAATTTTGAGGGGAAAAAGACTGTTATGTTAGAATGTCATAATTGTGAGTTTATATCTCATTAAAGAAAAATTAAAGAAAAAGATAGATATATATATTTATGTGCAATTTTTTATTTGCAAAACCTCAAAAGAAATCACATTTCTTTTTGTATGATTACAGGTTCAAAGTGTAAAAAAAAAAAACAATAAATCATTACTCACAATTATTTGCATGACAATTAAACATCAGCAAAAAAATCCACAAGTCTTACTTTAAAAGGTTACAGCACTGACAAAGCATTCTAGTACTGTACTTTAAATGAAACAAAACCGAGGCACAATATAATGTCTTGTTCTTTTTCTCTCTTAAACCATGCATTATTGAAGTGTGAGGATGTGCAGTGGTAAATTGAAACAGAAAAAGCTGTTTGTGCTAAAACAGCTGGGGGATGTGCATATTCTCAGAGCCCATGTGAGCGCACAGTCGGATGCAGATTTCTGCTTCACTGGCTAAAGATCTTACCGTGATGTAATATTATGAGTTTGAGAGAAGAAAGTACAGTATGTGAGGCACTTTGCATATATGGATGTAATGCATGAGCATGTTAAGCCTGTGGACACAGGTGTGTCCTGATTTAAATGTTCATGCTTGTGGATGGCAGTTCATTAGACAAAATCTGTTTAATATTTCTCTCTCTCTCTCTTTCAATGTGTGTGTGTTGTGTGGTTTATGAGTATGAGCTACATTTCCCTCTGGGGTTTGTACCCTTTTGCTGAGTGTTTCGCTGTGCTTTGGAAAGAAACGTACTGCTCTTCCAAACCTGAGGAAGATTAATATTTAATGCCAAAAGCAGTTTTATATTCCAAACTCCTCTCTCGTTCCACCTTACACTTCACATTCAATTTCTCAGGTTTGCCGTCTCCTTCACTTCCTCACTGTCTCTTTTTCTCTCCCTGAGTTCTCATTAAACACCTCTTCATTGGACAGTAGACAGGAACAAGTCCAGACTGTCCTACACTGTCCCGTTCTGTGTCGATCTCACCTCACACTCCATTTTCTCAGTCTGTGAATCTGAATTTCTTTCCTGCATCCCTCATGCCTCGTTTTGCCCTGCTCACGACTTTCTAGAATTCCCCAATGTCTATACAGTACAGCACAAGACGTCAACTATATTTCACTACTGCTGGGCCAAACTACAGTACATACATACATACGTACCACTCTATAATTTTAAAGAGACACAATATATATTTTTAAAAAGACGAAAAATAAGTCCTAAAAGACAGAAGCTTTATGCCAAAACTATGTATATACAAAATGTTCTTTTAAAATGCAAGAATAAATGATAGAAACCTGAAATTGTCCACCAAGTTGATTGTTACAGCTCTGAATATGAACCACTAAAACATAAAAAGACAAATTCAAAGTACACCTTTAAAATAATAAAATAAAATACGACTTTGTATCTCACAATTCTGACGTTTCTGAGTTTACATCTCACAGTTCAGAATTTTTTTCTCAGAACTGCATGATACAAACTTGCAATACTGATTTTTTCAGAATTGTGATTTAAACTTTGAGAAATTCAGAGTCAGAATTGTATGATATAAACTAGCAGTTGCGAGTTATAAAGTCAGAATTGCAAGACATTTCCTTGCAATTCGGAGAAATAAACTTGCAATTATGAGAGATAAAGTCATCATTTTGAGTTAATATCTTTAACTTTTTTCTCAGAATTGCGAGTTTATATCTTGCAACTTGACTTTATAACATGCAATTGTGAGTTAAGTCATAATTGTGAGATATAAACTCTAGAACATATCAGACTTTTTTCCCTCAAATTTGGACTTTGCAACTGCAATTGTGAGTTCATATTTCACAATTCTGAGAAAAAGTCCGAATTTCTAGGCGTAAACTCACAATTGCGAGCTAGAAAGTGACTTTTCTCAGAATTATGGACATAAACAACTGAGTTATAAAGTTAGAATTGCGAGACAATTGTGAGTTATAAAGTCAGAATTGCGATATATAAACTCACAATTCTGACTTTTTTCTCAGAATTGCAAGTTTATATCTTGCAATTATGACTCGCAATTGCGAGTTAAGTTAGAATTGTAAGATATAAACTTGCAAATTCTAGAACATATCTGTCTTTTTTCCCCTCAAAATTGGACTTTGCAATTGCAATTATAAGTTTACTTTTCACAATTCTGAAAAAAAAAGCAAAATTGTGTGACATAAACAGTTGAGTTATAAAGTCAGAATTGCGAGACATAAACTAGCAAATTTGACTTTTCTCACAAATGCGAGATATAACTCGCAATTGTGAGTTATAAAGTCAGAATTGCAAGATATGAATTAGAAAACACTACTTTTTTCTCAAAATAGTGAGATATAAACTCGCAATTGCAAGTTCATAATTCAGAATTGTGAGATATAAACTAGCATATATTACTTTTTTTTGGAATTGCATATTATAAATTCACATTTTATGAGTTATAAAGTCAGAATTGTGAGATATAAACTCGCAATTGCGAGAAAAAAGTCTTTTTCCCCCCTAAAAATTGGACTTTGTAATTCACAGTGGGGATATGACAAGAAATGAGTGGGAGACAGAGGGGGTGGGATCGGAAAAGGTCTACAAGGTGGGATTTGATCTCAGGAAACCCAAGGCGCAACGGCACCATATGTTGGCGCACTGCCATCAAGGCTATCGGCGCCAACAGAATTGCAAATTTTAAAACTCACAATTCTGACTTTATTTCTCACAACTGTAAGTTTATATCATGCAATTCTGAGAAAAAAAGTCAGAATTGTAAGATAAAAAGTTGCAATAACATTTTTTTTTATTCAGTGGCGGAAATGGGCTTCCACACCCTGTTACTACCGAACAGAAGTGCAATACCAAATTAACTGTTAGGAGTGGTTATAAAGAAAGACAGGTAGAGAAGAGAGGGAGAGTCTTTTGGGAGGAAAGGAATGAATGTTTAGCCTCACACTCATAGATGGCCCAATTATGCTGCAATTTTAGGCCACTTTGCTGAAAGTCTGTAGAGCTCAGTCCTGACAAAAAGGCCCATTAATAAGTATCAACATGCTCGACCAGAGCTACTTTGATCTCAGGCACACGTGAGAGAGCAGATTTCCACAGAACGGCAACATTCAGAATTCATTCACATAACCCCTGAGTGCATAAATGTGATAATCATGATAATCATGACCATGTGCTCATGCTGCTCGAATGAGCAGCACATTCATAACAAAAAAATAAATAAATAAAAAATCCCCTTTCCACAAACACACCATAGTTATGTCCCAAAACTACCTAAACCCCACAACCATATGTGCATGTTGAGGATTTATCTTCAAAACCAGTTACTGGAATAGCCAAACCTGTTAATTAGAAGTAGATATCTACATAGTTTTGGACATGTATTGGAGTAGACTTATGTAAACATTCCAGATATGCTTTGGATTAAATTAGACTAAGTAAATCAGACATTTAACATGTTTTAAGCCTTGGTAAAACACCTTACAAATAAAGTTGGGCCTCCTGCTTGTCCCCAGTGGACTGCTACATATGGCAAAAGCATATATAGGCTTATTCTTCATCATTATTCTCCATGTGGCATCAGAATAATAATGTCTAATATTAGGCATTTGAGTGTGCATGTGCATGTACAAGTCAAGCAATGCTAGTGATGTAATGTGACAAACGCTCCCATTATAGTGTTCTAGTTTGCCTACGCTGCAAGCACGCAGCGTGGGGTCCAGAGGTATACAGCACCCACCCGCAGACAAACAAATGTTTGCTGATTTGTTTTCCTGTCATAGCTATAGACTGACTGTAGCCCATTGGATTTACACTTTATAAATGACAAAGATGAACAGCAAAACACTGTACACTGTTTCATGCAACTGTTCAAACCAGGTTGAGCTGATTATCTGCAAGGAGCATTCTGAAATCAATAAAGCTGTTTCATCACATGCATTGTAGCTGAGGTGTTCAAAATGAAAAACGTAAGACCCTCGTTCATCTTCAGAACACAAATAAGGATATTTTTGATCAAATCCGAGCGCTTTCTGACCCTGCGTAGACAGCAACGCAACTGACATGTTCAAGGTCCAGAAAGGTAGTGAGAACATCGTTAAAATAATCCATGTGACATCAGTGGTTATGACATTGCAGTTGAAACACTGATATAATTGTAACAATGTTCTTATTACCTTTTTGGACCTTAAACGTTCAACGTTGCTGCCTATGCAGGGTCTCGGATTTCATCAAAAATATCTTAATTTGTGTTCCGAAGTTGAATGAAGGTCTTAAATATTTTAAATGACATTAAGGTGAGTAATTAAAAACTGAATATTCATTTTTGGGGGAACAATCCCTTTGAAACTGCTACAGACTGGGTGTCTCAATCAATCTTTTTGTTTTGTCTTTTATTTCCTTACACTGAATGAAATCATAAACTGTAACTACAGTCTTCTAAACTGTTTCAAACTCAGATTAACAAACTTAAAAGCGGCTGTCACATGTGAACCAGTTTCCAATTGCTCTCCGAAAGTTTAGCTATACTGTTAATGCAAGCTTATTTGCCTGAAATAAAACAGACGCCAATTCTTCTTTGAATTTGGGTCTGTCAATCAAATCCTGACACATTCTCAAAGGCCAAACTTGGCAATTTCTTCCCCCAGCTGAAGCATGTTCCATTTCCTGCTGCATTTTATTGTGGTTAAGATGATTGTGAAAAATGGTCTGACAGGGTGAACACAAAAATCTGAAGCAATCAAAGCTTGAATTCAAAGAGCTTATTTTTCCTTCTGCCTTAAAAATGACCTCCTGCTGCATTGCAATCACAAGCAGGCAATTTAGAAAGCGACAAAGTAGTGATTTATTAATTTCACTTTTTACACACTGAATACACCCAAGTTTCAGCAGCAAACACTTTTTTCCTTTTTCAAAAACATAATTTTCACCAAGACAGATAGGATTTGCTGAACCCAACCCATTTGAAGATATTGGACTTGAGACATACAATTCAGTTTACAGAAAGTCAGAAATACACAAAAATATTCATCTATTTATCACTTTTCTCCACTTCTTCACATACTCTGTGCAGGGAATGTGACAGACTGGAAGCTATTAACAATGGCGATTTATCAGAGTTATTATCCAAATACTTGGTAAGACGTCCTTTCAAATTTTAGACACTAGACTCTTTTGTGGCCTGACCTTGTGTGGGTGGGTGGATGGCTATTTGATGAATTGATTGTGTAGGCATTAGTGACAGAATATCGGAAATGTGACACTTGTGCTCAAAGCAGTAGAAAGCTTTGGCTTATAACATTGAGAGGGGTTAATAGGTCGCTTCAGAACAAGTGGAAAATCAGTGTCATCTCAGTGCACTTCCTCTGTTTGTCTGCAACAGGAAATACAGTTGAGAGCCATTATCAAAAAATGTTTTGAATAATTCATTAGTTAGATGATCCTTCTAAAAAGACCTGAAAACTGGTGCACACTACTCTAATTCATGTTAGTGTGATGGTGGTCTAGCCGCCATAACCGAAGCTGGTCAACCAGCGATGTCTATTAGTAAACTGGTTGACCAAGAAAGTCTAATTGGTTAAAGTGATGGCTTACTCAAAAATGAAAGTACTGTCATCATTTACTTCATACTCCAGTTCTGTAGGTGGTCGGAAACCCTTGTGACATTCAAAAATGAAAGCAGAAGTTCTCTTTTGTGTATTGGGAACACGTCAGTGAACCTATGCCTCACCTGGCACAGCCGTTGTTTTCAATAAATAGATTATTGGAGAGAGATATAGAGAAGTTGATTCATCTAAACCCTCCCAGCTGGCCTGTTCACCCCACTACATCTGTCCCCCACTTCAACAGGGAGAGCTTTGGCGGAGAATCCGTCACGCTCTGCCGAGGTCCGCCCAGCCTGCTGCTCTCAGATTTGCATATTTGCATATGTTTGTGTGGTTAATTACAGATTAAGGTGTCTCAGTATGGTCTGCCTGATTAACATTTTAGAGCTATATACTGTAAACAATGATTTAGAGCTTGCTGGGTGAGTGAGAAGGATTAAATGATGGATGTTTGAATGAGATCGGTAATGACAGTTTGTTATTTTTACATGGTAAAACAAAATCAACAAAATCACAGATGGAAGATGTTGTGGAAAAAATCTGTTCAGTGGACCTTACCGCACGTCCTGATTTTGCTGAGTTTGATGTGTTCCTGGGTCAACATATTTTGTTGACCCTGGAACAACATTTTAATCCAAAAATGTATTCTTGACCACGTCCCTACATCTTAACCTAACCTTACCCATGAGTAATCCCTAAAATCAGAGGAAATGATAGATGAATGACACTGATGTACAAGCAACAAACACTGATTATAAGCCAAAATTTCACAAAAACTATAGACTATTTTTTCAAATCTGATTGGTTAATCACAATGTTGTCCCAGGGTCAACAAAGATGTTGATCCAGGAACATGTCACACACTTGGTAAAATCTGGTTCTGCGGACCGCACAAGTGAACCAGTGAAGATCATCTTCTTAACCATTACGTTTTGTCTTGTTTTTATTGTTTAAATTTTATAATAGTCAAAAATAAATAAATACATTTATTTTTTAAGAATCACTTTTTAATTCTGACTTTTCTCAGAATTTTGAGATATAAACTTGAAATTCTGAGAAATAAAGTCAGAATTGCATGACATAAACTCACAACTGCAAGCTATAAAGTCAGAAAGACTTATCTCAGAAAGACTGAGACAACAAGATGCAATTCAGAGAAATAAAGTCAGAATTGCGAGATATAAACTCACAATTCTCAGGATTGTGTGATATAAGCTTGCAAATCTGATGTTTTTTTTTCAGAAGTGTGTGCTATAAAGTCAAAATTGTGAGACAGACTCGCAATTATTATTATTTTTTTAATTCTGAGAACACATTGATACCACTTTATAATAACTACACACTATGAACCATTAGTTAAGCATTAGTATATCAATTAATCATTTATAAAGCATTATCCCCACATTAATAAGTAGTAAGCTGTTTATAAATGCAGCTATAAATGTTTTGTTCCTGATTTATAAGCATATCTATAATGTTTTTAATAACTGTATTTTCATAATATATGAATGATCAATTAATCATTTCTAAATTAAGTATTATATTATTAACAGACCAGCTATTTAGGAGTTGTCAGAGATTCATAATTTAGAAAGTGTTACTAAATGATTAATAAACTTTAAATGCACATTTATACCTGTTATTTAAACATACAATAATAGTAACTCAGTGTGTTAATAAATGCTTTATTAACAAATATTCTTACTGTAATTCATGATTAATTCAGGTAGGTATAGAACATTACAGACTATTTATGACTCGTAAAACTTCTACAAAGCAGATTTAGGCTCATCAGCTATCTTCTAAACAGAAAAAGGAAGTGATACAGAACATAGAAATATTTATTTCAAGATGCAAAAAACAAAACTGTACACCTGTTAAAAAATGAAAAATAAAGCTCTGCAATGTCACAAAAAATGTCAAATCCCTGTACACCTCCAGAAACATAACTTAGCAGTAACATGAACCTAAGCCTCTGAAATCTGGTATAAAGTTTTTTTTTTTAATCATTTGTTGAATATACAATATTTTATTTTCTATTTTAGCTAATTGTGAGTCTTCAGTTTGAAATGTAGAATTTATTTGAAATTTGCCACACTCTGCACTTCTTTGTGACTCAGCCATGAAACTGAAACAAGAAAACCTTCTTACTACGTCAAAATATCTTGCTTATTTTCTTTATTTTGTTGTTGTTGTTTGTTGTTATTTATATTTTGTTGACATATATTAATTTTGTTGCTTCTTCTTTATTCATATTTACGTTCTTATTTTTTTTTTTTTTTTTGTACATTTTGTTGCAGAGTGAGTGTTCTGTATTACTGTATTACTGTTGTACCTTTTCTCTTTAGAAGATAACTGAGCCTTTAAATCTCTCTTGTAAAAGCTTCACAAGGTAAATAGTCTTCACTTTAGATTAGCTCACAAAAACAGTTAACTGACAACTACTAAATGTTTTGTAACTACCTGAATTAATCATGAATTACAGTAAGAATATGTGTTAATAAAGCATTTATTAACATACTATTACTATATTTCTACATAATATGTATAAATGTACATTTAAATAGTATATTAATCATTTACTTACACTTTCTAAATGACATTATGAACCACTGATGACAACTAAATAACTGATTATAACTAAATAATGTAATAATTTAGAAATGATAAATTGATCATTAATAAAGTATGAAAATACAATTATTAAACACTATAAATATGTTTAAAAATCAAGAACAAAGCATTTATAGCTGCATTTATAAACTGCTTACTACTGTCTATTATATATATGGGGATAATGCTTTATAAATGATGAATTGACTATTTACTAATGCTTAACTAATGGTTTATAGTGTGTAGTTATTGTAGTGTTACCAACATACCAGTCTTTTTTCCCCTCAGAATTGGTCTTTATAACTTGCAATTGTGAGTTTATATTTCAATTTTAATCTTAATTAATTTTTTTTTTTTTTTTTACTATTATTTTATTACATACTTTCTTTCTTTCTTTTAAGCATAAATTACAGAAGTTTGTTTCCATCTCGGAATAAAAACTAAAAAAGGTAATTTTAAGATAAAGTTTTAAATGAGAAAGTTATAGTGTGAGATATATAAATTGTGAGATAGAAATGTCACACTTACAAAATTATAGTTGCAGTTATGAAATATAAAGCCACAACTGGGAGGTATAAAGTCACATTTAAAAGACATAAAGCTGCAATTGTCATATGAAAAGTTGAATTATGATTATTAACCGTAAACTAAGGCAGAAAGCAGCTTGCATAATAAACCTTATTACATTTTGTTAGATTTATGCTTAAAAACTAAGAATAATAAAAATAATCAAACAGAACCATTTGCCAAGACCTGTAAGATCACATTCTGTTGTTCTGTCAGTTCTCAGCAGTGGTTTAGGTATGTCTCATTTAACCTGCTGAGCTCGGTGGGGTTCAATGTCTTTGACCTATGACTCAGTGGGAGCTGGAGGCTTTATGCTGCTGCTGCTTTGACCTGAGTATTTGACTTAGTTTCCTCTGACTGGCAAAGTCAGTTATCTGAAAGTAACGCCTCAGTTTCCCTCGCCCCTCTAATAGTGCTGCAATGTCATCTAATTGGGAGAACTGAAGCGTGCACAGAGGAAGAAAGAGCTCCGTGGAATATGCAGAAGCTGCAAGCCGAGACTACAGCAGGCAATCTGCACAGAGTTATTATTACACTATAGTCAGTGATTACCCCACCACTGGAAGATACAAAAACACACTGAGCTAAAAGCCCTGAGACTAATTAATTCTCCAGGACGTTTAATTGAAGTTTCAGATTTGGAGTCAAATGGTTTTTCGCTGGTAAAACTCTGTTCTGTGAAATTGTCTTTACTATGAGAGACTAGGAAAGCCAAAGCTGTCAGGATCCTTGGGGACAATGCTTAGCATCAGGGGGCATATAGCGTTATTGACCCACCCCACTTATATTGGACGTCAGCAGGGGGTGAGGGAAACTCTGAGGTCTGTCGATATGTCTGATGCACACAGCAGTAGCAGCACTGCCAGCCATGATGGATTACAGTCCTGTCTGGGAAGTGTTATCCATCCCCATTAATCAAAGCTCCAGGAAAGTTGTGAAGTCTGACAAGACAGTACTGTAGTGCACAACTTCATAGAGCTTCATAAAGTTAACCACCACCCTGTCCTGCAGAGCCAGACTTAAGACTATTAGCATACAATTTGATCCTTGTGCTGGCCAAGAACTGCCCACTTAGACAGAAAAAAAACTATCTGACTGATATGTAAAGTGACTCACTACAGGTCGATTTGGTTTTAACATAATCACTTTAACATAGTAGGGATGCACTATATATCAGTATTATCAATTATTGACCTACATTAGATTTTAGATTATCATCAATGGGCATTTAATTATGCATTCTTATTTTTCCTATTGCATCTAACACTCAATCAAAATCAATATGCCTGCAAGTATATCTAAATCTCAAAAGGATTATGCCTGCAGTTATACTGTACATTATAATGTTGTGATGCCTTAATTCACATGTAGTATTTAATTTGCTCGTAGCTCTTTATTTTTAACGTATTAGTTACTCCAGAATTACAAAATCCTGCTAATTTACTCACCCCCTATGTTATCCAAGATGTTTATGCCTTTCTTTAGTTATTTAGACAAAGTAGTTTAGAAATCTCTGCAAAATGAATATGCAGTTAATTGGCACATTATGATGCTGTGATGCCTAAACTTTTAGCGTTTTACTTTTCATCTTATTAAAATATCTAATGATAATAGCAGCAATCTAGTTGTTATCTATGGAAACCTGTTTCTTCCACTGAATAAAAAAAATAATAAAAAAGGTAATTGTGACTTTTTATTTCACAACTCTGACTTTTTTCTTACAACTATAAGTTTGCATCTTGCAATTCTGACTTTTTTCCTCAGAACTACGTGATACAGTCTTGCAATTCTGACGTTTTTCCCGGAATTGTAAGATAATCTTGCAATTCTGAGAAATAAAGTCAGAACTGCGAGATGTAAACTGACTTTTTTTCTCAAAATTGTAACATTGTGCGAAATAAACGCACTACTGACTTTATATCATGCAATTCAGGATTGTGAGTCTGTATTGTGCAATTCTGTGAAAAAAAAATCCAAACTGTAGATAAAAAGTCACAATACCCTTTTTATTCAGTGTCAGAAATGGGCTTCCATAGTTATCAGGCATGATATGAAAAACATTATCTGCTTATCGTATCATATTATCAGCGCATATAATTAGGGCATCATAAAAAAGCTTTCAAACGGTTTCTGTGAATAGCTGAACAGAAAACATCAAAGGCAATAGAGAAAAATGTGTGTAGACTTTGTGATCGTAATTTCTGTCCATCAGCAGGTAATAAGTACTGACTATTCAGAGGCAAACTCCAGAAAACAAAGCAGAATAAAGTGTTTTGTTGTTTGCATGCAATATGCATCAAACGCTCCATGAACAGATAGTGGGCAGTCAGCGGGACTATTTACCACCTAGACTGATTCAAACATCACAGTCGACTTCCACAATATTGATCCCTGTCTTTCCAAAGAAGTTTCAGTATGCAAAACAACCATTCTGTCATGAAAAATGGACATCTAGCCCACCCAGACACATGTGAAGTTTCTACCATCACTAGCACCTCCAGATGAAAAAGTCAAAGTTTAAAAAGAAAAGCTTTATAGTGAGCTAATTAATTCAGAGAACGTTGCGTCAGAAAGTTTGGAATATAGGAAATGTTGTGTCATGGCCTGACTCTTCAACCAGCTCATTAATTAAGCTCCGTTAGCATCTTGTCAGCGCTCAGCCGCTGTGACTTGTTACAACATTGCCCACCACTGAACAACTGTGCGATCATTAACGAACGCTTCTCATTCTTTCATCCCACATTCCATGGCCCACGACACCTGATGATATACGTTGAAAATGAAGTTTATTGACAAATAGCAGAGACTAAACTTGATATGCTAACATGCTAAATTAGCAACACAGCATGCGTAGCTTGGCATTTCAATACAGGACTGAGGGCACATTTCTGACACTGAGCAACGGAACGAGTGGGAGATATTAGCAATTAAGATCTACCGCAAAGATAATTTAGCATAATGAACAAAAATAAAACTAAACCTAATATCACAACAAAGAAGAATGCATTTTATGCAGGGTAAACATTGTTAGCATTTTCTTCTGTGAGTTTATTCTAAATGAATGAAAATGAAACAATTCATCTGAAGCTTTAGCTTCACTTCATGTTCTCTAATTACTGTTTAACTGGAACATTAGAATCGTTGATGCATAAACAAACAGCTAAAGCATCAACAATGAACATCTTTTTGAACTGAGCAGGGCTAAGCATGACGGGAGCTGTCAGTGACGCAGCGAAGCCTTTCATTTTAACAGTGCAGGCACAGTAACATCAATGAATATGCACGAGCGCCTAATTGCGACCTTCCAGAACTCGCTCGTAGCTACTGGCAACAGCTTGGAGGTCACAGCGATGTAAAAGGACATGTAAGACAAGCGTTTCCTTGACACCGTCTGTATGAAATCCAAGGGCGGAGTAGCCATCCTCACAGCGCTGTTTATCTGTTACATCAGTCATTCTCACTAACACTTCTGCACACATCACTCAAAAACTTCACTGATCTGTCAGCGGAGAAAGAGATGAGAGAGCGTGCCTGAGAGTTACAGAACTCAAGAGCGTGTGAGAGATGTACTGTAAGAAGGGGCACAGAGTACCAGAGGGGATCATAGCAATACGTCATATAATGGGATGAACATTTTCTCGCCAACAGATAGAAAGAAGAATGAGGGGTGAAATAAAATGGGAGAGGAGGAAAGAAGCATGGCAGCTGGTTAAACCATATAAAGTAGTAACAGAAAGAGAACTGTGTTCTTCATTGAAAATCGGCAGCATTCGTGGCTGCAGTGGGGAATAAGGAGTCCTCACAGCCCTGTACCTCACTGGCAGAGATCAAACACAATCATATGGCAGTTCGTAACTGTTTTACGTTTGGTGATATGGTAGCTTGTATGAAATCACTTAATTCATACATTGTACATTCATACATCTGCTTATACCCCATTGATGGTTATGTTTAGGGTAGACCATATTTTAGTTTTCAAACAAAGAGGACACTGGATGGGGGGCTTGGGGTCCTAGTTTTGGTATTAAAATATGTCATTTCCATACCAAAACTACATATTTTGCAGTCACTCTTATGCAGATTGATCATAAACACAGCTAAAAAGCTTTGTACCACAGTGGCCATCATTCACAAAACTAATATCTACTACAGTTTTATCACAGGTAGAATGCTTCAATGCAAGCATTTCAGTTAAATGGAATTTATGCAATATTGAAATTTTTTACCCACGGGAGAAAATCAACCCGCCTCAACAGTTGGATTTGGCAAAAATGTGGATTTGGCAACCCTACTTCCAACAAGAGCTGCATCCAAAGTGATTTAAATACTCTACATATTGATAGCGACTCCATGATGCGCAAAAAAATTATTTACAATATTGGAATGTTAGGAAAACAGTCCTGCGCAAGGCTTTAATTCAAAAATGCACACAATGAATGGCGACTGTAGAAAGCAAAAGCAGAATCCCAGACATTTTGGGTGATTTAGGAATCCCGGCCATTTTTTCCAAAAAGTCCAAAAAGAGGACATGTCTGGGGAAAGAGGACATATGGTCATACTAGTTTAGGGGAGTATTTCATGCTTAGTTTCTTTTTCAAAATATTGCATGAATTGCTACCTTATTACATTTTTCAGTGAGATCAGGTTTTCTGGGGGGGGGGGGGGGGTACAATGGTGTTTTATATATTCAGAGTGGTTTGCAGTGTTAAAGAGTTGGATTCTCATGCTAAACATAGCCAAAGTTTAAAAAAATTATCTGGACAAATGACAGAGAATTTCTTTGCGAAAATCTTACTTCCAGGTTGGTACAAGTTTCAGCTGATTTTTTTTCGATCGTGGCATTAATGACGTAATCGGTGGTGGAACTCCTTATATGAGCATTTCACCCGGAAAAGCGCATCCGCGGTGCCCGCGATCACGTCGGCCAGACCTTGAGCGTTAGGTGAACAGTGGATGCAGTTCCTTTTAGCAAGTGTGTGTTTCATATACGAGGACCAGTTCGACGCTGGATTTGCACATTGTTTGATACTGAAAGATGGAGCGGTCCCAGCTATAAAAGATCCCGATAATGATTCAGAACTGCAGACGGTAAGTGAAACAACATCAAATGTCTGTTTTATTGGCAATCCTAACGCAAGTGATCGTCGAATTTAGCGTCTCCAGAAGTTCGGCTTTTTCCGGAGAAAATCGGAAAGCTGTATTTTTCTTTCATAAATATAATAAAACTAAAGACTTTTTTGGAGATATTAAGGATACATTACTACTCTATAGGTACTCAGGATTAACATGAGATTAGGTGAAACTGTGCATGTTATGTACCCTTTAATGTACTCTCCTATCAGGTTTGTTTGTTGGACAGAATGGCGGATTTGGCATTATGATTGGTCAGCACGCCTGTCAATCGAGCTGTTTGCGAATGGTCAATTTACTGGTATTACTCTGTGAAAAGGGCTTTGTTAAAGCCAGCAGAGTTGCTAGATATTACCCTTGTTGCACATTATGGGTATTCTCTAGTCGCTGAGTGTAAATAGGTTTAAATGTGTGTATATGGGATTGAATGAGCGTACTAGACATTCTGCATCATGGGTTTTGGACACTATCAAATAGTGTGATATGCTTAGATTGGAGAGGCACAGCAATTAAAATATTACTAAAGTATGTCAGTTAACAGTAGTCTTCTGCCTCTGCCTTACATTCAGGTGCTAAAACAACACAGACAGCATGCGCAAATAAACATGGCTGTCATGGTACGGTTCATTCCCAGTGCTGCTAATGATGGCCAGCTTTCCACTGTTCGCTCACAAACTGCTGCAACACATATAGATCCAGATCAAAAGATGTAATTTAGACACCAGTAATAATCATTTAATCAAAAAAAAAAGGGGAAAACAGAGACAGGAGACTGCGTGACACTGTGTGAAAGTGTGTCTGTGCGTGTGGGCAGCAGATTAATGGTGACGTGCTGAGAGAGTGGGCTCGTGGCTGTCCGTCAACGCGTGTGATCGACTACAGGTTGAATGGAACAAGTCATGCTCAAACGTGTGGCAATGTGACAAGCGAAACAAGTCGGTGTACAAGCATGTAGTATGTTCACCTTTAGTACATTATACAAAAATAAAAATGAACACTGGCTCCTCTGTCAGCAGCACTTCACGTATGCGTTGTGGCACTTTCGACTCGGAAGAGAAGAATTTGTTTAATAATGTCATTATTTTTCTTTTCTTACGCACAAAAACTATTCTCGTAACATTACAGTTGAACCACTGATGTCACATGGACTATTTTATCAATTTTATCCTTACTACCTTTCTAGGCCTTGAAGGTGTCAGTTGTAATTGCTGTCTATGCAGGGTCAGAAAGCTCTCAGATGTAATAAAAAATATCCCAATGTGTGTTTCGAAGATTAAATGAAGGTCTTACGGGTGCAAAATGACATAAAGGTGAGTAATTAATTAAATAATTTTCATTTTTAGGTGAAATATGTCAGCAGCAGTAGTGTCTCTTCAAGTTTAACCCATTAATAGTCACCCGTTCCCTCAGTGGGTCGCCTTAGTTTACTTCACTATATTACAAAAAATCCTAATCTAATCATGACAAACTATATATTGTTGGAAAGGTCTAGGACTCCTCAATAAATATTTTATTTAGTTTTGTGTTACAAATTATGTAGGAAAAGTAATAGATTAATTTATGACAAGAGTGCACCTCAAAAATCGACATCATAACAGGGGCCTGACCTTTGTCACAAAAAGGCATTCTTCGTTGCCTTTTTCCCTATTACGCTTTAGAAATAATAAGAACTTATATATCAACTGAAAACTTAAAATCTCAAAATTCATCCTCTGACAACCATTTTAAAATCAGACATTGTATTACCATGAAAAATGTACATCAAAATCATATTACAAAACATTTTCGTCAATGAATTATAAAAAAATTGTTTGAATAGTGCATTTTCACGTCTATATTCAAAAACAGGAGTGACAGTTAAAGGGTTAAGTAATTATTGTGTCAAAGTTTACTCAATTCAATGTCAAAGCAATCAAAAACATACTTGAGTGAAAGTAAAACCATTTCCACGTTCAATTGTTCTCAAGCAAAAAAATAAATAAAAATAAATAAATAAATAAATAAATAAATGTGCTGATGAAATCAAAAAGCAAACTTTAAAGGGTCTAACATAGATAATTTAGTAAAACTAATCCTTGAAATATGCTTTTAAAAAAATATAAAATTGAAAGGTACACAGAGAAAATAAGTAAGTAAAAAAAAAAAATAATTGTTTAAGTGGGGTCAGTAGGCTTTTTTGAATGCATTAAATTCATCAAGTGTCAATAAAGCCATTTATGTTACAGATTTCAATTCGAATATATGCTGTTCTTTTATATTTTATGTTCATCAAAGAATCTTCACAAATGGTTTCAAAAAAATAATAAGCAGTACAACTGTTTTCAACATTGCTAATGTTATAATAATATGCTAATGCTATTTATAATAATAAATGTTTCTTGAACAGCAAATCAGCATGTTAGAATGATTTCTGAAAGATCATGAAGACTAGAGTAATAGATGATGAAAATTCAGCTTTGTCATCACAGGAATAAATTACACTTAAAAAAATAGTAAAATATGAAGTATATCAAAATATTGAATATATTAGAATAGTGAGTAATTTTTAAATTGTAATAATTTTTCACAATATTACAGAAATAAATGCGGCCTCGGTGAGCACAAGAGATGTATTTTACCCCAAAGCTCTGAACAGTGTATATAAATAGGGAATTTGAAAAGAAACTGAATAATAAAAAGCATAATTCTCTTCATCCTTGGAAATGTAATTAAGTACGAGTAATTAGTTTCAATAGTATTCAAGAGTACAAAGTCCCCAAAATAATACTTAAGTATAGTAATAAAGTACATTTGCAGCCCTGCTCTGCAGATTTGTTTGCTGAAGAGTTTCTGCACAACAGGAAGTTGCGGTGTTGGCACCTCTTGCTCCTCTCTGCTCTGTCATGTTCTCATTATCTCCCTCTCAACCACACTTGATTCGTGTCAGCCCTAATTAAAAGTGAGAAGAACAAACTCTTCCTATCACATCCATCCTGTGAACACAGTTTCCATCCAATCACAGCCTGTTTGGCAGTGCCTGCTATTTTCTCGGTCACAAACACATACGCACACATCGATCTGTCAGCGCGGCTTCATCTTGACTTAATGGCTTATCTTTAATATGAGCTGTCTCATTTCTAGAGGGCGAGGGATGAGGCACAAGAGAGCTGTGTTTCCTCTTGGACTGTGTTTAAGGTAATGACAACCAGCAGATTAAAGGCAACATGCTGAGCGTTATCCTGCTCCTGTCCGTCAATGAAATCTCAACCTTAGTCTATGAATATGTATATACAAGATAAATATGCAAAT
This sequence comes from Cirrhinus molitorella, assembly GCA_033026305.1. Taxonomy (NCBI): domain Eukaryota; kingdom Metazoa; phylum Chordata; class Actinopteri; order Cypriniformes; family Cyprinidae; genus Cirrhinus; species Cirrhinus molitorella. The sequence goes on from CM065131.1 coordinate 7,311,758, forward strand.
AGCAGACATTCAGCATCTTAACAGCTGCATAAATCCACCAAACACACTGACATCATGCCTCTGGCTTCCAGAAACATGGCAAGCAAATGATTTAGTATCTCCCATTACTCCAAACACTGAACCAGAATCTAATCCAATAATACCAAGAGACTCTGTTCAAAATATATTTGAAAGGTCTTACCCTCTCCCAGCACTTGTCAAGCCCTCTTTAAAAATTTGTAACATGCAGCACACAAATATATATATGTATATATTAGAAAATTGTAATGAAAAAAGTAATAAATAAATTAATAAATAAATAAATGCAAAATAAAATTAAATATAAATGTGATTTATATATAAACATATGAATACTACTACTACTAATTATTACTATTATTATTACTGAACTATTTATTTGATTTTATTTAAATAAAATAAAATGTGTTACGCAATAATAATAATGATAATAATAATATAGCTATTATTATTATTATTATTATTATTATTATTATTAGTGAAATATTTATTTGATTTTACTAACAAAATAATGTATTATTATTATTATTGTTATTAGTGAACTATTTATTAGATTTTATTAAAACATTAATTGGGTATACATAATAATAATAATAATAATAATAATAATATTGAACTATTTATTTGACCTTATTTAAATAAAATGTGTTACACATAATAATAATAACAATAATATTAGTATAAACATAAACTAATATAACATAAACTATTATTATTATATCACTATTATTATTATTATTATTGTTGTTGTTGTTGTTGTTGTAGTTGTTGATTCATTTGATTTTATTCAAATAAAATACATGTAAAATAAAATCAAATGTGGTATACATAATAATAATAATAATAATAATCATCATCATCATCATTCATTCAATAGTCATTGTTGAACTATTTATTTGATTTTATTCAAATAAAATACATGTAAAATAAAATGTATAATAAAATAAAAACTATTATTAATATTATTAATAGTTATTATTATTTAACCATTTATTTGTTTTTAAAGACAACTAAAGAATATCTATTATTATTATTATTATTATTATTGAACTGTTTATTAATTTTAATAAAATAAAAAATAAAATAAAATGTGGTATACATAATAATAATAATAATAATAACTATTATTAATATTATTAATTGTTATTATTATTATTATTATTATTATTATTATTTAGTTTAAAGTAAATATAAATATAAATAATAATCTCAAATTACAAATCCATAGACCAGTTTCACTCCAATACAGTGACTCACTGATCGTGCACAGTAGCAACACAGACATGTCAACAGTGTTTGTGTGTCAAAAATAATAGGGCAAGAGGATATTACGCTACAACATGCTGAAAGACATGAAAATCTTTCAATGGCAGAAAAGGCAAACACCGTAAAGAAACTGAAACTCTCCTGGAGACCAACCAATGACAGATTTTCTCCATCACACAAGCACAGGTGAAAAGAATACAGCATGAAATAATTCTACATGAAGGCAGCAATTTACAAAAACGAGAGAGTGTGATTTTAACAGATCGTTAAAGAAGAGACTGAGGCGATGTGAAGGGTAAAGAGCTGTAGGGTGAAAGTTACTGAAATGAAACAGAGGACAGCAATCGAAGAAAAAGATGAAAGCCTGTCTGCGTCATGTTTAAAAGCTGCAAAGTGAATTCAGACAATGAGAACAATGAGTGATAGCATAGACAAGACTGAATTGACAGAAGACAGGTCAAAAGAGACGGTTATTTTATCAATGTATGTTCAGTGAATGCTACACTCTTAAATGCAGTTGAGCTCAGAAGTTTACATATACCTTGCAGAATCTGCTAAATTATTTATTTATTTTTAATTATTTTAGCAAACTAAGAGATATCATAGAATTATTTGTATTTTGTACTGAACTGAGTAAGATATTTCACATAAAAAACATAAAACATAAAAGTTTACATATAGTCCACAAGAGGAAATAATAGCTGAATTTATAAAAATTACCCAATTCAAAAGTTTACATACACTTGATTGTTAATACTGTGTTGTTTGATAGATAGATAGATAGATAGATAGATAGATAGATAGATAGATAGATAGATAGATAGATAGATAGATAGATAGATAGACACAAAATATAAACTACAAAAACAATTTTATTTATTTTGCGTGGTAGATGGGGTGCATATTTGACTGCAGCTACATACTGCATAGTTAGAAGTTATTTAAGATAATTTTACAGATTAATGAGCCAGATCAGATTAGACATCCAAAGTCTAATAAAAGCACTTTGGTACAGCGTCAAGGTGCATATTAATGAGGGGGGTTTTATACAACAATAAACATAAGCAGTGATTTTAGAGGAAACAATTCACCTTCAATTAATTTTATAATCATAATGATTATGCTGACTGAGGCAATGATAAAGAGCTTTTGCTTACGAAAACACATTAGCCGGCAGTTCTGCTTTCCAGAATCACTATGCTATACTTAGGCCAAGCTCCAAGGAGTGTTAAGATGAGATGATGATAAGACCGCACTGCTCTCAAAATTTTATCTACGAACACTTTTATAAAGCATTTTCACTGTATGAATGTGAAAATGGACCACTGGGGCCTTCCTTTCCATTTCTTGAAGTACACTCTCTCTCACATACAGTTTTGCTAATATCTTTTATTGGGGTCTGAACTTCTGTGCCCTCAGGCTGTAATAAAGCTTTACACCTGCGCTGAATGTCTTATTTCTACCCAAACACAGATCAGATGCACCGGAGAGAATGAAAAAGAGAGCAAACATATAGTCTATTCCTCATTAAAATGGATGTGTGGATTTTATCCAGTGTTAAAACATTCTCATGTCACAAAAAAACACTTTTCTGAGTAGACATACAAAAAGTGTATACACTGTGGCGGTTTCAGTATTACTCTGTTTGAGCCAAGAAAGTCTATAATGCCTAGGAAAAGCTTTCTGTTAGCATTCGCATTCATCTCAATGGCATTCGCTAAGCTGGCAAACACTGGAGCTTTAATGGGTCAGTTCACCCAAAAATGAAGTCATTTACACAGCCTACAAACTTGAATAACTGTTTTCTTCTGTGGAACAAGAAAGCTAAACATTTGACCCTTTTAATTTTCATAGTATGGATAAAAAAGAGACTTATTTAAAAAAAACAAAAAAAACATGCAATATAGGAAGTGTTGAATGATTCAAATAATAATAATAATAATGATAAATGTAAAATCTTTCTCTGTAAGATTGTAAAGTCCAATTCTAAGGGGGAATAAGACTGTTCTCATAATTGTGAGTTTATATCTCGCAATTCTGACTTAATAACTTTTTAGCAATTATGTGTTGTAAAGTCAAAATTACATGATTCTGAGAAAAAGTCATAATTGTAAGTTTATATCTCGCAATCCTGATTTTATTTCTCAGAATCTTGACTTTATTTCTCAGAATTACCAATTTATATCTTACAGTTGGGAGTTGTTTTCTCATGAAATATCACAAAATACTGATTTATAACTCATAATTGCGAGTTTGTATCCAATAATTCTAAGAAAAAAGTCATTGCTCTTACTTCTTTAATCGCTCAGCACCTTTTTAGTTATTTAAACACCAATTAATTTAAGTAATTAATTTCTGCCAAAGATGCACCCAGCCTTAGAGAAAAAGTCTATGCAATGTACATTTACAAAGCCATTCTGGATTTAGATTCATTTTGAGCTAATATCTAACGGTGGCCTTATTCAAACACATATGCACATGATTCAACCTACTTCCCCTTATGCAATGAGAAGCATAAGTACATGTGAAAGAGCAGGTAAAGTGGAGACGAGGAAGAGGCCTACATCTGTTATCAGCATATGCTCTAGGCCTGAGATCTATGTAATTTGACAGATAGAAGAAACTATCTGCTGCGGTCCATCCAACGAGAGCTTCTCAAGAGCACATACTCAAGTGTGTCAATCTACGTCAGCACACATCTCCGTCCAGCGGCACATCTCCATCTACATGGCTTTTCATAAAGATCAAAAGATGAAGGTGACGGCACTCAGCGCTGAGGAAAAATATCATTCTCATCAATCCCATCATCCTCTGCATGCCAACACCCCAGAAGTAGGTCACAGCTTGTTTCATGTGGTCCTATAATGAGACGCCCTGTAATTATTAATTGTCTTTTCTGAGCTAGATATATGCTTTTCAGAGACAGCACACTCCTGCCCGCGAGTAATCGTTATAGTAATGGATACGCAAGGCCTTTTCTCGCTCTTTTCTTCTCATTCTTTCTTTCTCTGCCTCTTTTGTCATTCGTCATTCCATCGTTCATTGTCAGCCTCTCGGCATCGAGTAGCCATGCTGTCATTTTCTTCTTCCTTCCTAGCCCGCCTCATTTTTTATTTTATTTTTTTCAGACCAGAGAGCAGCTGGAGTCACACGAGCCTGCCTGTCATTTTAACAGCTGCAAATGCGGTGCAGGTTGAGTACAGCCACTACATTAAGTGGGCCGCATTACTCACACGCCCCCCCCCCTCTCAAATCAAAGTCGGAATAAATGGGGAAAAAGTGAAACAGGTGCATGTGTGTGTGTCTGTGTATCACAGGTGAGCTGCCATACTGGGCGGACAAGGAATACTACAGAGACAGGGAGAAGTTCAAACGGAGTGTGATAGGAGGAAATGGGCAATTAGACGGGGAGTGAGAGTGAAGCCAACAAGAACAAGGGGCCACTAAATCCCAAAGTAGCCATGTGGAAATGCATTGCAGATGCTACCTTTCCACATTTTATCACACTTTAAACATGGGGGTCCAGAAGTTTGAGGCCACGAGTTGAAATAATTCAAGTCACAATGAAATTTTAGCATGTTACTCTTTATGACAATGTTAATGTTTTTTGTTTTTTGTGGAATAGATCTGCTACATTGCTGAGTTTCTGCTGCTATTAGTTATTTCTGCTGGAATACAAGTCCAGGAAATTGTTACTGCCAATTCATACTCTGATACGGTGCTGTGAGTATTTAAGACATGCTGCTGCTCCACAAATAATATATACTTTACACAACCTATGGCAGATCTATACAGGTGGAGCTGGGGAGGTGGAGGGTTTCAGAGGAACTCTGAAAGCACACTGTGAACTGCTCTAATGAATGCGAACCAGCAGGGGTGTGACGAGACACTTATCCCACAAGACGAGACACGAGACTGGGTTCATGAGAACGAGACGAGACAAGATTTTTAAACTTTTTTAAAGAAATACTCAATTATGAAATATACAGGGAATAGTATTTATTCAACTGAATAACACAAAATGCAAAACATATAGGTGCATTTTGATATGAACTTGTACTTTATGAAATTAAACTTCTATTTTAATGAATTATATGCAGTAATAAACATTTAAACTAAAGCTGGATGATTCTAGATAAATTGAAAATCATGATTTTTTAAAATAAATTGGAGATCACAATTCTGAAGATAAAAAGATTATAAATCTAATCAAAATAACATAATTTACTTGTGGTTCTGACACAATGTTCATCGCTTAAGTCTTTTATATAAAAATATATTCAACCAAAAATTTAAAAAATGAAGTCAGTGTCTCAATTAATAAAGACTTGTTTCACTATTGGAATCTCCTGAATAAATGATTTAATGATAAATAATTTTTTTTTTTTAAACATGCAGTTGTCGCCACCTCCTGGAGAAAGAGGGTAAGCATTACAATACATACACGTGTTAAGATACTTTTATTTTGATCGCTACTGTAGACAATAAGTGTATATACCCAAACTATAAACTTTTATTCCAGTACTTCTGTTATTTAAATGTCTGTAACACAGAAATAATGATCATTATGTGACTGAAAAGACTGTGTTGCTCTTTCTGGATCAACAGCAGCAAGAATGCAGATTAGAATGTCTTTAACACCTGTTTTACATTGTAAGCATCAGTGGAGTGTAGGCAGCGCGATGTGAAACAGTCATAATAGACACTGCTGAATCGTTGTCATTTAGGAATAAGATTGTGTAGGTGTTTAAATAGAGATCACAAACGTTTTTTAGGATTAATTTTGCAGCTCTATGTAAACTGCAAAATTGCTTTGCAAGGATATCAACATGTCTCGCGAGACCAATGAGGAACTCAACGAGGTAAACAAATAAACCCTCTTTTTCTCAGTGTCTTATATGTAGCATTGAAAAATCCGATTAAATCTAGTGAATTCACTAACTATATATAATATATATTTATATGAAGAGTTCAGGTGCAAAACCAACTAAAAGCCATCTTGGTCAAAATTGAGATAATGATACTGAATGAATGCTCTCAACACATATTATACATCCATCAAATACTTTTACTTTAAACTCGCTAAAATCCTACCCTCAGCCCAATCAGAAGTTTTTTTTAAAGAAGAATCATATATAGAATCATTAATGTCTTCAATGTAGCTTGCCTTTTCTGGCACTCTTTTTGTCTTTTCCCAAATACTGTAGTTTACCTTCTTCAAAGAATGAGTCGCTTGTAGCTCCAGAAGCTATAGTTTCAAAGTAGCTTTGAAAAGTGGCAGAAATACATACCTGCTGTGGAAAAAGAAGCAGACAAGCACTACTTACGTGTACTGAACACTGCCTTACACAACTAGCTGCTACCAGGAAGCTGCATTACACATTAAAATCATCTAACATTTATAAATCCACTTGACCTTAAAGAGACCCCATCTTTAAAACCTCACTACCATACCTCTCTTCACAGAAACAGCTCTCGAAGTGTTCACCTCGCCAACACAGTGGCCGTGTGGAACAATACACAAATTGCATGAATGAATGCAACTTCCCTGTGCAACAATATCAAGCGATAATGAAAAGCTTTTTTTTCTTACCGAATAGGGTGTGTTGATAGATGAGGCAGAGGCAGAATGGGGACACTCTGCTTAAAGTGATGGCTGATGGGACAGGCAGGCACAGCTGTGTGATCAACGGTGCCTGCTGTCGTGCCCACATGAGCATACAACGCGCAGAGACACAACACCCTTCTCTTTAGCACACCTGCAGTCAGCCACAGCCCAACTCTTCACCTTTAGGCAGATGAGATGCAATGTTTCAGCCACACACAGTGAATGCAGAAATGAGAGATGTAAAAGTCTACTAAATTTAATAAGGCGTGCTCATGTGACTAGCAGGAATGTAGGAATGTTATTATAGAGCTTGTCGGATTCCGGCATAATGAGGTAACTGAGATACATATTGATTTCCAAGAAAAAGTATGCAGCCATATAAAAAAAGAATGAAAATAGAGTTTCACACTTTATTAATGCTCTCTACTGTACTTCTGCTTGTGTGTTTTTTATTGCTTAGTCAGACAGATAGAATGATAGAATGATAGAATGATAGAACAATACACAGACAAACACATAGATATGTAGGTAGGTAGGTAAATGACAGACAGACAGACAGACAGATAGACAGATAGACAGATAGATAGATAGATAGATAGACAGACAGACAGACAGACAGACAGACAGACAGACAGACAGACAGACAGACAGACAGAGACACAGGTAGATGGACAGACAGGCAGGTAGACGGACAAACAGACAGATAGAGATATAGGTAGATCGAATAACAAAATGACAGACAGACAGACAGACAGACAGAAAGAAAGATATATAGATAGATAGACAGACATAATAAAATGACGGACAGACAGACAAACAGATAGATAGAATAATAAAATGACAGACAGACAGATAGATAGATAGATAGATAGATAGATAGATAGATAGATAGATAGATAGATAGATAGATAGATAGATAGATAGATAGATAGATAGATAGATAGATAGATGAAACAACAGGCAGACAGATAGACAGACAGACAGACAGACAGACAGACATAAAATGACAGACAGACAATCAGATAGATAGAATAATAAAATGACAGATAGATAGATAGATAGATAGATAGATAGATAGATAGATAGATAGATAGATGAGGCAGATAGAGGGAGACAGACAGACAGACAGATGGATAGACAGATGGACAGACAGACAAATGGATGGATGGATGGATGGATGGATGGATGGATGAATGGATGGACAGGTGACACACAGTTAAACTGTTTTGTCCAATCTCCCAGACGGGTCTTGAATCGTGACTGCTAAAAGGTGACAGGCAGTAACCCAGCTTTATGTGAGTTGGATGACGATGAATATTGTGAGAAAGCACTCCACTTTTATGGCAGTGTTTGTTAGCACTCTCTGTCGTGCTGTAATTTGCTTACAAACAGCCTGATTATCTGCCGCTACTTTGAAAGGAGATCAGACATTGGAGTCTCATTATAGAGTGACTCAGTGGAAATGTCTCAGTTCCCTAGACACAGATACCCATGAGACGACAGCCATCAGAAACAAGGATAAACACATCTTGATAGTTTATTCTATTTTTATTTTCTTTATTTATTCTTTGACTGGTCTTTGGTCTAGTGGAGTCATTCCATTCCAGGGTAAATGAAGAGCAAGTACTTGTACCACAATAACAACAATCTTGCTAATGAAAACAGCTGAGATTACAAAGAAATGTCAAGAACAGGTTCAGTCTGTCACTTTATGAGTGCACTGTAAACTAGAGAATAAAAAAAACTATTTACACTGGTTCAATCTGAAATCTAAAGATTACATCTTAAACCTCTGAGCTCTAAAAAAAAGAAAAAAAAAAAAAGAAAAAAAGAATTCCAAATCTTTAATTAAAAAGTATTTTTTCCTCCTCTTTTGTCTTTTGGTTCTGCATACTAATGCAAATCACTCTGTATCAGTAGTTTTCCATTACTGGAGCTTGAGATTTGAGCTGCACGATTGTGACAGAAATCACAATCATCAGTTACTTCGGCCTGATATTGTAAGTATGATTATTAATTTCAATCAATTGAATTTAGTTTACTGTGATGGAGTATACTCCAGTACCATGGTATTCTTTAAAGCATTGTGGAGTACTGTAAATACCAAAGTATACAATAAGCATTCAGCACCATAGTATTTGATCATTTCAATTTGATATTACAGTACTGTAGTACCATTATTGTGTGTGTGTGTGTGTGTGTGTGTATATATATATATATATATATATATATATATACACACACACATATATATATATATATATTATTTGTATTATTTTTTTATTTTTTTGAAGATTGAGAATTGGAAATAGGTTTTTGTTCGTTTGAAATAATACAGTGACCGTGAGTCTAAAGCAGTCTGGAGAGACTATAAAGTGATAACATTTCACCACAGACTGGAAATTCAGTCCTGCAGACTCCCTTCCCCAGATCTCTGCAAGCAAGCTCTGTGAGAATAAAGAGGATCGATTTTAATTGCTTGTTTGAGGGGCTTTGCTGGACTGAGAGAGACAGAGAGTAATAGCAAGAGATGACGAAAGACTGGGTCTGCAATCATTCTTGAATAAAAGAGGTCTCAGACCTTGCCCAACATAACATCATACTTGACACGGGGCACGACTACAAACATTGCTAGTCAGAAAAGGACAAAGGGATGCCAGGACCACCTGCTGCTCACTCCATCTTTACCACTGCAAGCACATTTTGTTCTCATTCTTATTTATCCCTTCAGTGTTTTTTTCTTTAGTCTGTCAGTGCTATTTCTGTCTCTCTTCTTGCCTCTGTTCATCTGTGTTTCTCTGTTCTCTTCCTTTGACCTTTGTGCTAATGACTTTGTTTCGCTTCATCTATGAAAGATGACTCATCATCACCTCTGACCCCTGCCTCTATTCACCTATTCTGTCTGTTTGATTAACTTGTCCATTTCTTGCCATTTGATTTAAGAAAAACTCATTTTAAAGGGATAGTTCAACCATAAAAGAGAATTTTGTCATCATGCTCATCATTTGCACATCCTCAAGTTCTGTTTCAAATTTGTATTTCTTTCTTCTGTTAGCCAAAAAAAGAATAATGTGTGTAAGTTAACCAAACGTTTCTGGGCCCCATTGACTTCCATAGTATTTTTTCCATACCATTTCAATGTGATGGTTCCCTAACACATAATATGTGTCAGAAACCAAAAAGCAAATTTATGGAGAAACGCTGAAATTGTAACTTTTGTGGTCTATGTCCTATTTAATCAAAACCAACACTTTGTGCCATTTAAATGATTACCTCAACTGTCTGGAGCAGAAATATAATTATATCACAAAAAAGCTGAAACTTTTTCCTTCAGTGCATAAAACTTAAAACGTCTTTCTAGGTTGTTGTGACTCAAAAATAATGAAGCAGGGGACAAATGTTAAATCAGTTCTATCATGACAACTCTCTGAAGATTTTAGCATGGTAATGGATATGACAATGTTAATGTATTTGGTCTTGGTGGAATAGATCTGCTACGCTGCAGAATTGCTGCTGCTGTTGGTTATTGCTGTTGATGTAAATTATTGCTGATTAGTACAGATTAGTACAGGAACTTGCTACTGCCAATACTTACGCCAATATGGTGCTGTGAGTATTTAAGACATACTAAATATAGCATATATAATAACCCGTAACAGATCTACACAGGTGGAGCTGGGGAGGTGGAGGGTTTCAGAGGAACTGCTCTAGTAAATGCTAACCAGTTACTTAACAAAAAAGCAGCAAGCTCATTGGCTGTGTATGCAACATGAACCAATCAGCTTGTGTCAAGTAGTTTAACACTGTAAATATCATCAGTTTGCAGACCCATCAGCTTGCATCATCTAGAGTTTCATGACAGAACTTGGCATTAAAGGGGCCATATGATGCGATTACATGTTTTTCTTTGTCTTTGGAGTGTTACAAGCTCTTTGTGCATATATAAGATCCGTAAAATCACAAAGACTAAAATCTCAAACCCAAAGAGATATTATGTAAGTTAAGACTCGGCCACGCCTTTCTAAAATCAATCAAACACGCTCCCACAAATCTGTCACTGTGCTGGAAGATTTGCATAACACTGCCCAAATGTATACACGCAACTTTTATTCTCGCTGTAGTATTGTTGCAGCCACCGCCATGTCATGGAAATGCTTTGTGTATCGCTGTGAAAGCAAAACTATTTGTTTGGACTTCCAAAAGAGGACACAACTCAAAATTAGTGGTTTAACGCTGTTCCAGAACAGTACAACCCAAATGCGTGCAGCACATTTTACCGAGGAGTTTTTTTTACCAGAGTTTGCTGCCCTTCCAACTTTGCAAGGACAGTCTGGCACTGCTGACTCACAGCCTGTATGTTTTCATATTTCAATAATTTGCTACTGATTATTCAAATGTGAGTTTTGAGCAGTGTAGAGTAGTGGTTGATGTTTGTTGTTTCTATGATCACAAAGGCAGACATGGCTTTATGTTTACATAGTACCGTCCCCATGGCATGACTCAATGTGTAAAAAGACAGTAATTATAATCAGTAATTACATCCACACTGGATGCAACAAATGCCTCGTTTATAATGGGTTTCATTGTCTTTGTCTTGTTACACCGGGACAGTGTTAAAATATGGTAAGGGGCATAACATTTCCGTCACACACTTGAGGTATTCGGCCAATCACACGCGTTTCAGAAAGGCGGGGCAGAGAGAAGCAACAATGTATAGTATGTGGAAAATAATGTTTTTTTTTTTTATCTTAAACTTGAACACATTAAACAGACACTGGACATAATTTTATAATCTTTGTACTTCAAAATTTCACTTTTAACTCGATGGATTACTTGACGTTTCTTTGTAATTTTTGTAAACTTTTAAACTTTGTAATAAAAACATTTGTGAGGTGTACTACCCATTTCTGCACTCTAAAAAATGGTTATATTTTTTACTCAACTGCTGAGTTGAGCCTGTTGGGTCTTATGCTTGGTTGTTTTTTTTCCAGTGTTGGGTAGTTTTTGTGTTACCTAGCCGCTGGGTTAGTGGCTGGGTCAATCTCACTGACTGAAACTGACGCTGAAATTATCCACTTTTTTCCTTAACGTGAAAGTAAGCCTACGGGTTTGTTATCCGCTATACAGAAATAACGAGAAGAATAACAGTGTGCAGTAAATGGTAAAGCTATTTGCTCTAGTCTGCTCATAATTAAGGTAATACATTAAAATAAAATGTTAAGACACACCAATTTGCAATATCAAAGCTGGACGTGGATGAGACAAGCCACACCCATAAAATTTACAAATGGCGGTGGCAAAGAGACCTTAAAAGTGCTGCTATTTAAGAAAAACACATGCAAATAGCAAAAGCACAAGCAAACAGGAAAACATCTTCATCAGTTTGTCAGCACATGTGCTGCAAAAACTCGCAACACAACCAAATACAGAAACATGCTGCAAATACTTACACCACAAATAAATACAGAAACATGCTGCAAAAACAAAAACACGCTGCAAATACTCACAACACAACCAAACACACACACACACACACACACACACACACACACACACAAATCAGCACTATTTTGGTGAAAAGGTATTACAGAAAATGTCTGAATACACTTGAATTTAAATGTTTTTTTTCCCCTAAAATGGTTGTTTAGTGAGTTTTAATGTATGTAATATTGTAAACTATGCTGTATTCACCCAAATACATTTAATTTGTCTTATATTTTTGTTCATGCTTATCAATAAATGTTCATCTTTTGATTATTGCTGTTGCCTCTAGTAATTCTGTGTGTGTGAACCCATTTTAAGCCAGCAGTAAAGTATTTTTTAAACAATAGTTGGCTTAAATAAAACAACCCAGCATGTGTTCTGTCCAATATTTACCCAGCGTTGGGTTGCCAAATAACCCAGCAATGGTTGTTTTTAACCCAGCATTTTTTAGAATGTGAGAGAAAATAAGAGTTAAGCAAATCCTACATCATTTTTTTTCAGTGTAAACTAATTCGATCAACAAGATGATGGTTTATGTAAATTTATGTAAAAAGCAGGACTTTCACTCCTACTGCCTAATGCTAACATTACTAACATAACAATTTTTCCCATTTACTAGGATTGCTCCATCTTCTCCCCCCTTTACTGTCTCTGTACCTACCTATTGCTTTTCTTACTCTTTACAGTATTGTTTGGGTCAATAACCTGCAGAGAAAAAGGCAGAACAACTCACTGCCAGCATTTAAACAGAATCACGTTCTGATGTCAGTCTCGTTACCAGAATTTTTAGATTCAGGCATCATGGGTCAAGAGCCCAGAGCTTGATCTTGACAAGTTTAAGTGAGAGAAGCTATAGGACCCACAGGCACCTGAGAGCAGACACAAATAGCAGCATGAAGATCCAGAGACAAAGAGCTCCATATTATGATTGAGAGCACAGCTCCTGCCCTATGTGTGCAGCAAGTAGATCTTAATTCCAGCGCTTCTTTGACAGCTCATTCCTAAGGACAGACTGAATCGGTATAAGACAGCTTTGGCTCCATTAATGGTGAGATCCCTGTGGTTCTCTCTTTTCACAAGTTCGGTTCATTATCTAAAATCAAGGTGGTTAACAGCAGAGATACTCTGTAAGGATCGCTCAATGCACTCCAGTTCAGATAGGGGAGAAAAAAATCTATATGGCACAAAGAACTGGTCACATCACTGGTTGCCACTGGTTGTAAAACCCTCTTGAAAATGATCATCACTCTAGCTCAAGCACTTCAGTCACAGAGACCGCAGATCAGGTTGTAGGTTCTAAACAGGCAAGGTTGTGATTTGTGTGTTCAACAAGCTCTGCACAATTACCAGCTATGACACGTCCAAATGGCCACTCTCACATGTTTCTCTTACGCCTCTACAGGATTTTGACAGAGAATTACCACAAGCCTACAATAGTTGTCATCTTTGATGCATCATTCCTTGCGCCTTGGTTTCTGTCAGCCCTTTGCGAGCATTGTTAAGAGTTTTTTTCTGTCTCTTGTTTTCTTCTTGGGTTTTTTTGAGTTCAGAATGCTGGAGGCGAAAGCACAAAGACCATCTGCTCTCCACAGGCTGTTAAGTTTGAGCCTGTTACTGGGCCCCATTTATTTCGCTCCTTTGTAAGCGCATTACCACAGCATGCTCTTCTTCTCTGGTTTCTTCCTTCTGCCTCATTTAGAGCAGCGTGCCAGCCGTGTGGATGATAAGGATGCATTGCAGTTAACAAGGATCAGCGTTTGCTCTCCATCTTTTACTTTAAACGGCTCTTTGTTTTTTTTTCCCTCTGTCAATTTCATTAGAGGCTGGACGCACAGCTGAGGAAAAATGCTCAGAATAGTTTATCCAAAAAGGAAAATGATTATCACTTTCTCTTTTTTATGTTGTTGCAAATCTGTATTTTTGTGGAACAGATGCTTGTTGTCATACAGTGAACGGTGCCCAAGCTGTCAAGCTCCAAAAATGTGAAGAAAAAAAACAAAAAAAAAAAACAAGAGCGAATACAGCTCGTTTGCAGAAACAGACTGAAATTTTTGTCATTATTCAGTATTAATCTTCTCGAATCCCATTTGCATTCACGTATATTCAAACAAATGTTTACATTAATGACGCAGAAGGAACCAATAACCAATCGCAAGAAATTTCAATGTGTATATTCAAAACGCAAAAATCACATTGACAACTTTTATGGTGCTTTTTGTCATTTTTAACACTTGACGGTGAGTACACGGTGACAGATTTAAATTTTTTTTTTTCCTGAAAAGTATTCCTTGAAGTATTTCTGATTTGAGAACCATTTCTGAGTTAATACTGCAAAAACCTTAAACTACAAAAATACCCATAAACTAAATTAACAATAAAATACAGCTTGTGCACTATGTAAAAAGTCTTCTGAAGTCATACAAAATAATGCGAGAAAAAAAACAACAACAGCAAATACAGCTTGTTAGCAGAAACAGACTAAAACTGACGTTATTCAGTGATAATCTTCAAATCTCATTCGCATTTGCGTATATTCAAACAAATGTTGACGTCAATGATGCAGAACACCATGCAAGAAATTTAAAATGTGTAAATTCAAAATCGTGTGGACATTTTTTATGGCAGAAAAAATAATTTAAATAAATCATATCAATTTAAAAACATAAGGGTGAGTACATTGTGACTTTCATTTATTTATTTATTTTTTTGTTTGTTTCTTTCTGGAAACTATTTCTTGAAGTATTTCTGAATTGAGAACAGTTCCTGAGTTAATACTGCATAAACCTCAAACTACAAAAATGACAATAAACTCACTAGAAAATTTGTGCACTACATAACACATCTTCTAAAATCATATGATAGTTTTTTTAAAATTTTTATTTATTTATTTATTTATTTTTTTTTTTTTTTTGTGAAAAACTCCAAAAATGCGCAAAAACAGCAAATACAGTTTGTTTCATGTATCCTGTTTGGTAACCAAATGCAAGAAATTGTGTACATTCAAAATTTGGTCTGTACCACAATTGTGTGGACAACTTTTATGGTGCTTTTTGTCATTTCTGAAATTTAACAGCAGAAACTGACAGAAAAAAAAGAAAATCTTTCGAAATGTGAGGGTGAGTGACAGAATTGTATTTATTTATTTTTCTGAAAACTATTCCTTGAAGTATTTTTGATCAGAGAACAGTTCCTGAGTTAATATTGCATAAACCTCAAACTACAATAACCTTACCAGAACATACAGCTTGTAAATCATATGATTCAAAATGATACATATGATGCATTCTTACCAAAATTTAAGTCATTATTCATTGGCAATCTTCTCGAATCTCATTTGCATTTGCATATATTTCAACAAGTATCTCACAAAAACGTCTCTTTTTGTTAATTCTGGAGCCCAACAGCAGAACTTGACAGGAAAAGCAACATGAACATCCAGCTAAATATCTCCACATCCAGCTCCACACAAGAAAGAAGATCATATTGGTTTGGAAAGAGGGTGAGCATATGATGACAGACTTCTTCTGGAAACTGTTCCTTAAAGGTATTTCTTTTTAGAGTATTTCAGATTTCAGAGCAGCTCCTGAGTTAAAATTGCATAAATCTTCTTTTTCCTTCACTACTTATTTATCGCCAAAAGACAGATCTTCTGTACCAGTACAGCTACAATAAAGCACTCTGATGATCATAACCGACAACACATTCTGGTATTATACATATACACTGACAGCTACAAAAATACTGTTGATGAAATAATCCACTCAAAGACATTAGTACATCTACAGTAGGTTTCTGTCATGTATACAATAAAAGTATTTCTTACCAAATTGATTCAGGGATGTGGATCTATTCATCAAGGATTAATTGACTGAATGAGGAGGATGGTATCCTGATTATCTTTAGAGAGTTTGTGAATCCCTCAGTGAGATCCAGGGTCAGCAGAAGTGCAGTAGATCTGAAGGCTGGCTGGGCTGGTTATTTATTCTCTTTTGCTTTTCATTTCAACATATAACATATATTCTCAGGGGAGGGTGAAGTCATGGCTGTGTCTACCTCCCTTTGCTCCCCCACAAATGGAATAAAGCAAATTGATCCATGTGATATGGCACACAGAAAGCCTGTGGCATTGATTGAGGTCCCATTTATGACACTCCATCAATCCAGTATGACCTATCCCATAATCCCACACCATCTTGATATTATCTTCACTACAGCTGCGAAGAGACAGACATAGTGAACTGTGCTGAGAGTATGAGGATGTCAACCCTCTCATTCCAAACCAGAACTAAACTCATGATGTAGCAATAAATCACAGATTATTTTTATGCGACATCTCAGAAATAGAGGCCTGATATAGAATCATCTCCTTTTATTTTATTTCATAGATCACATGATCATGTAATGGAAAAAAATGGGGTTGGCTTACTATCTGTAATGAATGGCCTCAAGCTCTAGACTCAACATAAACTCAAAGCCTGCATAAACTATGGAAGATTTTTCTTCTTGAGATGTTGTGACTGCCGAGGTTATATAATAATGTCATTGTGCTGCATATGTTGTCGGCTAATAACTGTTCCCTCTCCAAAATGGGTCTTCCTTAAAGGGGTCATTGAATTCACTTTTACATGTTGTTTGAACATAAATGTGTGCTGGCAGTGTGTGTTCACATCAACCCTATAATGATTAAAAAAACTATAAAAAAAAAAATCCCATTTCTCAAATCAAGCCATTCTCAGCTTTTGCCATACAGACCAAGGCCGCTTCCACGATAGTTGATTAACACTGGCTTTTTACCTTAGACCCGCCCTGAGTGAGCTGTCAACAGTCCACCATTATGTCGAGAAGAATGTCTGCGGATTGAGGCTTCTGTTGCTGGATGTAATAATAAGCATAGCAGTTGTCGTTTACTCCCGACATCTGAACAATTGAAGACGCAGTGGATTATGTTTGTTTTTGAAGGGAATGCACCCCCTGATCCACCTAAATGCATCTATGTTCGCGTGAATCATTTGTCATCCAGCTTCACCTACAAGAGAACTGAGTATAAGGGTCTTTTATAATTTTTCGCAAATCGCCTTTCCTAATAATGTGCTAGTTAGCAATTTCCACAGCTAAAGTCACCCCATGGAAGAGAGGGGCGGGGTAAGCAGAGCTCATTAGCATTTAAAGGGACATGCAACAAAACAGGTTGTGTGAACAGAGTTGATTTTGACAAGGAGAAATTTTAACCAAAGCATGTTACAGACTTTTCATTACGACCCTAAAGAATCGTATCAACTTGTTGAAAATATATGTTTTGCTCTCCTTCGATGTAAACAGCAAAGTTGTTAATCAAAAAAGTGCATTATACATAAAGATATCTGGCCTCATTCATAAAACACGAGCAGAACTAATTTTTGTGTAAATCATTCGTAAAAATATTTTCAAAATGTTAGCTGGTATGAAACAAATGTACACCTGCCCCTTACCACGTGTAAATGGTAAAACATTCTGTGTACTTTTTAGCAAACTGATGACACTGAATTTTGATGCACTGCCATAATAGTTACAAGTTCATTTTGCCCTTGCCCTCTTTTTTATTTACTGAGTTGACTAAACTAAAAAATAGTTTGTTAAACTTAAGAGCTATTTTTTTTTACTTGGCTGCCTTAAGTTAAATCAAATGAAATATCTAAGTTGCCACTTAGTAAAACGTAACATTTCAAGTTGACTAAACTTTTTTCGAGTTGACTAAACTTACAATTTTAAGGCAGCCAGGTAACAAATTATTTTAAGTTAACTCAACAAATTGTTTTTTACAGTGTAGTGCAGCTTTAGGTTTCCAGGTAAACAATGATATTTGTGTCTTACTGAAATAGTTTTGATAATTCACTGTGAACCCACTATTTCCTAATAATGTGTCAATTAATGTAGACTGTCGTTGTTCAAATTGCTTCGTTTAAAAATGTAACTTAGACATATTTTGGCTAACCTATCCACCATTATAATTGTGTTATGTGTTTACAGTTTAGCAGCTAAATTAGCAGCAGATTCCCTTGCATAAGTGTTGTTAGCTTGCTTTTTTTTTTTATGTCATTATTTGAAGAATGAATTGGAGCACTATATTATTGTTTTATGTAAAGGTGCTCAGGGTTGCCAGGTTTTTACAACAAAACCCACCTAAATGCTACTCAAAACTAGTCCAATCACATTTCGAGAGAGTCCCCCGTTAAAAATCGAGTTCTGGAGTGTGAAATACAAGCTTTTTGTCAGGGTTCCCCA
The DNA here is from genome assembly GCA_033026305.1 of Cirrhinus molitorella. Classification (NCBI taxonomy): domain Eukaryota; kingdom Metazoa; phylum Chordata; class Actinopteri; order Cypriniformes; family Cyprinidae; genus Cirrhinus; species Cirrhinus molitorella. Next base: position 7,330,395 of record CM065131.1, read on the forward strand.
GGGGCTGGATATGACATTATTGGGGTCACTTCAACCCGCAGACATCAAAAACAACTGCAGACTTGGTAACACAGATGGTAGCACTGGCTAACTTGCTTATGTACTCCTCTCTGTGCCAATCACAACAGGCTTGGCCAGCTGACCAATCAGAGCAGAGTACGCTTATGGAAGGGAGGGGTTTACAGAGTGCTTCGAACGAACCGTTATCATTGACAAATGACTATGTATAAATGTATATTCTGAGAAAATTACAATGTTTTCTGACCTAGGGGACTTAAAAAAGCAAACAAACAAACAAACAAACAAACAAACAAACAAAAAACATATGACCTGCTCTTTAAATAAATAAATAATAATAAAAAATATGCTTATTTTAAATGTGGCTATTTCTACAGATTCTTTTTTTATTAGTTTATTTTTAAAAATTACTTCTATAATACTCAGATGTTCTGTTAATTTAGGTGTTTTTATAAAATGGAAAAAAAAAAAAACTAAATTTATCAAATAAATATGCACAATACAGTAGACCAGTGTGTAGCAAAAGATGTACAGTTAAGTACTAGGTCAATAATACTGTAGCATAATTAAATAAACTACTATGTCAAGTTATTACACGGATTCAACTTCCAATCCAACACTGTTTCCAGTTTCCAAAATTTCCTCTAGAACTTTTCCTTACAAAAACAATCCCATGCTCAAATTTTAATATCATTTCATTGATTGCGATACATGAGTACACAGTCAGCTTTTCAGTTGCTGCTGGTCATGTGTAAATCTTTAATACAATAACATGTGCAGCTGAACCCTTAAAGTTCCTTTCGATAAGAGAATTCGGTTATGAGTTAAGCTTCAGGGCTGATACTGATACATACTGAGTACAACAATAACACTGCTGTCCCTGAACTGTTTAGTCACTTTACTCTGCCTCCTGCATGCACCAAACCAGACAAAGGCCTGGCAAATTGATATAAATGATCACTTAGCCAAATCAATGCTGAGGGGGAGTGTTCTTACTTAACCTCCTTGTTCTGGATCAAACTATTTCTTAGGAAAATGGTTGACAGTCTGTAAAACAAAGAAGAACGAGTTGCATAGTGAACACTTTACAGATGTACACTCTGTTCTCGGAGTTCCAGCTCATTTCAAATAAGAAGTGTTATTAGAGTTTAATCACATTTGAGTGATGGTAAATTGAAAAGCTGAGCGATTCCAGAGTCACATATACGCACAACAAAGTACTTCTAAATGAGCCCGGCTAATTCAATAAGACCTTACTGTACATTTAATAAAGCATGGAGTGTGGCAAGTGAACGTGACTGGAGAGAAATACCACCACATGTGTCATGGAGCATGAAAGCACAATGTGCACACACACATGCATATCCAGAATGAAAGTGGAAGAAATACAGTGCAAACTGTGTAAAAAGAGGATTGATGGCCTTGTTTCAACACTCTTCTGTCTCTATTGTTTGTCTCGTTCCATGTCTCTCATTCAAAATTCAAGAGCTGTGGAAATCTCATTTCTATGTTAAACAAAAGATTTATCTTGCTGGGGCATTGATTAACAACAAACAAGCAAACACACACTTATAGGTACAGTTCCCACAAAAATGAAACTTCTGTCATATTTATTTACCCTCATGCCATTCCAAACCAGCATTATGTTTTATTATTTTATTTATTTATTTTTTTTAAATATAAGACATTTTGAAGAATGTACAGCAATGAATTGAACAACCTTCAATTTTTCAGCACACAAATTAAAATATTTTTGATTAAATCTTTCTGACCCTGCACAGACAGCAACGCAACTGACACGTTCAAACCCAGAAAGGTAGTAAGGACATTAATAAATTAGTCTATGTGATATGTGGTTCAACCATAATGCTATGAAGCTACGAAAATACTTTTTGTGTGCAAAGAAAACTAAAATAGCGAGATGGACTATTTTATTGATGTTCTTACTACCTTTTTGGGCTTTGAACATGTCAGTTGCATTGCTGTCAATGTAGGGTCAGCTCTCGGATTTCACCAAAAATATCTTCATTTGTTTTCCGAAGATGAACGAAGGTCTTATAAGTTTGGAACGACATGAGGGTGAGTAATTAATGACTCATTTTCAGTTTTGGATGAACTATCCCTTTAAAATCTTGTGTTCTACTAAAAAAAAGTAAGTCATACTGTTTTGAAACAACATGAAGGTGAGTAAATAATAACATAAGTTATGTTTTTGGGTGAACTATCCCTTTAAATCAGTGGTAAATTGATTCTTAAGTCAGTTTTACACTCCTGAATGATGGTACACATCAATTTTACCTTGTTGTTTGGTCTAATCTAGCAGATATGAGGGTTTTAGAATGTAAATTTCTGCTGAAATTTGTTTTGATGGTTTGCAAAATGGGTAAATTATGTGTCCCTAACACATTTGCATTTAGTACATGAGGCGTGATGCTGTTTCTGCCTCATTTTGTGAGAAGCAAGAACACAGTGTTCTCTTTTGGTACTCAGGTGTGTCTTTATGGCAAGGCTGTTTCCTAAATGTATGCATCACCTGTTGTCAATTTTTGCATTTAAAAATCAAATCTAGTGCTATTATGATAATAAGACTGCAGAATGGTTAGTACACAACATTTTACCAGGTTACATGGCTGGGCAGAAGTTTTATCATACTTCAGGCTAAACATACTCCACTGGGCAAGCTCAGTGAAATGTGTAGCTTGATTAATTTTTATTTGAGAGGCTTTGCAGTAAAGTAAAAAAATGAATGATTTTGAAAATATGAACAGATAAATCACATTTTTTGAGCATTTCTCACTCCCTCTCACTTTCCACTATGTGCACTGCTGCAAATTACTTTGCCTGCATCTGTCACTGCCGATATAGACTGGAACTCATGCATGTAATGCTTTGAGAATCCAAAGGGGAATGAATAATTCCGTTTAGATTTCAGCTGTGGTTCTCAAAGCAACACTAAACAAATGTGCACCCAAGTTTGAACCCCAGCACGTGTGTATGACCATGTGAAGAAAAAGAAAACAAGAGAGAAAAAAGAGAGTTGGCAGAGAAGATGAAAGATAAGGACTATGCTGATCAGTTTGAGAATATACAGTGCCCTCCACTAATATTGGCACCTTTGGTAAATATAAGGAGAAGTGGCTGTGAAAATAAATCTGCATTGTTTATCCTTTGATCTTTTATTTAAAAAAAAATCACAAAATTCTAATTTAGCATTGAAGTAAAACACTGGAACTTGTTTTAAAAACTCATTATGAAATATGTTTTTCTGTCGTCCTTTTCCCAAGAGTTTTATAATGGCTGATGAGTTTGAAGAACACCTGACAAGTGATCAGTGTCCATTCCTTCATATAGAATCTCTCCGGATCCTTCAGATTCTCAGCTCCATGTTGGCTCTTCCTCTCTTCAGTTCACCACACTCACATAAGATTTCCAGCAGGGACCGTCAGGTTTAGATTATTTTATCTATTTGTATTTGAGAGAATCCTTGATGCCATGTATCTGAACAAGATGTCCAGGACATCCGAAAGAAAAACAAGACCACAACATTAAAGATCCAGCAGTATATTTAACCATGGGCATGGGTTACTTTTTTTATCCCTGTTTGCACCAAACCCATCTGGTGGGTTTGCTGCCAAAAAGCTCTTTTTTGTAGTTTCATCTCACCATAAAAGCCAGTCCTGTTTGAAGTTCCAGTCATGTCTGACAACTGAATATGCTGGAGATGATGGATGGATAGATGACCATGGAGGATTTTTAAACAACATGCGGTGATGTAGGAGCTGTTTGATATTTTTATTAGGCTTTCTGACCTCAAGACTCAAATTATGCTTTGTTTAGGTGATGTGTGCATTTACCTACATGTCCGCATGTCTTACGTGGATGTTTAAATTTTGAAAAGCGAGCTGCTCGTGAGCGTGATTACATTGGAGATATTGAGTTTAGGTGGGAAAAACTGGAGCTTGCATTGGTATCATACGGATTAATTTATCATATTTGTATATATTTGTTTTTGATGTGACTTCATTTAAAATTAGACATTTTTCAAGCTTTTAAGCTTTCTGTACTTATATTTCTCATGTCTGTGAGGTAGGCATTCACTAAGATCAGGGCCAGCTGCAGAATCAAATCACTGAGGGTGCTTCTTAAATTAGTGAGGGTGCTCTAATATTCGGATCTCTCTTATTTACATTTACTTTGTTATAATGAGATTATTCGTAGTGAACACAATAACGTTACCTTCTAACTCTAATTCAAGAAATCAACAGATATGGCTGTGATTGCTACTTTGCATGACACAGCAAAAACACGTTGAACCAGAAACCGTTCTCCAGCATGCAAACCATAACATGCATTGGATAGTTTGCTAAATCTGCAATGATTTGCTATTATTACATCTATAACTGAGAGTGCTATTGATTTCATTTGAGGGTGCACCCCCGTAGAACCGGGCCTTTACGTGTCTGTGAAGAGAGGTGACAGAACGAGATGGCAGGGGAGTGCACCACTGTTTATTTTCTTTATTTTACAAAAGCACATTGTTTTGTTGTTATTTTGACACAAATAAAAGTGGACCCTTTGCTGTTTCAAACGATTTCTATTCTTGTCTGTATGATCAAAAATTACAGAGTATTTTTAGTTCTTTTCGCGGTCATCGGAAAAAAAAAAAAAAAAAATAGTGGGTTTTATAGTGTTGCCGTTACTTTTTAAAGTAACATGCCCAACACTGTAACTATATTCTTTGGTTTGACTCATTATGATGGATAATTAAGGAAATTTTGTTTATTTGTACTCATATTTATAATCCTGTGGAACAGGAAGTCATGGGTGGACAATTTCATGCTCCTGACCACCCTGGTGTGCTAAAAAGAATGTGAATATGAATGGGAATATAGAGATATTTTACTTATAAGAATTTCTAGGGGTGCCAATAATTGTGGCCAACATGCATTAGAATTAAAAACATTTATTTCTTAATGTGAGTTTCCACCCAGTTTCAGTTGTTTTACTTTAATGAAAGGTTAGAATTTTGTGAAGTTTTTAAATGAAAGATCGAAAATAAGCTTTGCATATATTTACCAAGGGTGCCAATAATTGTGGAGGGTAGTGGATAGCTATTAGACTCCTTTACACCACCACAAATAAGTGGGGTCTGCTCACCAAGACTGCATTTATTTGATCAAAAACACAATAAAAACAACGTTGTGAAATATACTACTATTTACAATGAAAAAGCTGAATTTTCAGCAGCCATTACTCCAGTCTTTAGTGTCACATGATCCTTCAGAAATCATTCTAATATTTTCAATATTGAAATTATCAATGTTGGAAACTTTTGAACATTTGAAAACACAGGATTTAACAAGCAGATACATCTACAATCACAATTTATTTAAAAATTACTAATATCCCAAGTGTTCCAAGACAAAGCAATTGATTTCTGAGATGTCTGCCATAAAGCTCATCCTGTGTTTGAATGTGATATGTGCGGGATCAAGATAATTTTCAGTGATTAAAGCCTTATGGTTTACTCTGCTCTTCTCGTAAAGATATCGGATGACTTGGAATGCAACGTGACTTGTTGTTAATACGTTTGTACTGCCTTTTATGTTTTTGTTTTTTTTCTTTTGCAATAAATACTTGTTACGTTTTTTACATTGTTTAGAGGTGGGTAGGTTTAGGGTAGGGGTGGGGTTAGGTGCTCCAAAATATCTATGAAAGTATAAATTTATATATTTATATATAATGATTTCTGTTTTTTTTTTTTTTTTAATGTGACACATAATGCAAACAACTAAAAGCAATGGAGGACCCTGCACATCCAAAAGTGATGCTAAAGGAGTACCCTGAGCATCAAAAAGTGACACCAAGGGGTCCTGACCAAGCGTCCATATGTGATGAGTTGGGAGTGGGAATGTGTTGGTAAAAAGGTAATCAGGGGTAAAGGTTGAAAGGTAACGATAAAATTGATTAATGACCTTTATCTAATGAGAGGAAAGCTGTTATAGGCATCTATTTAAAATGAACATGAAAACACACACTGTTAGTAAAAGCACGTATCTGCAACACTATCCCAACTCGCTCCAGATGGCAGAAGAAAGGAAAAAAAAAAGCTGAATTAATCAAACTCCTCTAATGTTTTCAATCCTTGATGTATCACACTAATCCTCACAACTGTGCAGAAACCTCAGCTTCTCACAAGAGAGAGACAGAGAGACAGATGCTCTATTCCAAAACCTGGTGAGCTGCTTATGGAGCAACATTTTAAGGTGTTATGGGCGTAAATCCAGAACAAAGACAGTTCCAAAAGCAAACTTAATTATGTAGTCAGACAATAAACATATTTCATGTACTGAAAAGTATCAATTCAAATTGTCCATTTCAATGTTTATTAGCTATTGGAATATTTCACCATTAGCTTAGCAACATGCTAACAAGGCAGCTGCCTATGTATGGAGTAAAAAGAGAGTCAAAGTGTCAAAGGAGAGTGGATGAAAAAATGTATTTTTAGAAACGTCTTGTGATAAATAATTTAAAGAGGAAATTAAATGTTAAAGAATGAGCGAGCAATAAGCCTGCATTAGTGTGTATTTATGAGATAGATTGCACAGTGGAGTGGGATGTGAAAATAACACAGTGCGCAACTAACGATGATTATGACATAATCTCTTTCACATGGCCAATTACAGTGGACAGAGAGAAACAGACCCAGATAACCCCTACCAGCCACTGACAGAAATAAAGTAATACTGTAGCATAAACACAGGGGAGGCTAACAAATGCATAGTGTAAGTACAGAGCAATTACACTGACATTAGAGAGTGCAGATAGCTCTGTTTTTTTTTACATTTGAAGCAAAAGCCATAGGCTGGTATTTCTATTTTTGCTCCTCAGTCGTAACGCAGATGACTGTAGCCCATGGTCAAATCAATAGTACTGTTGAGTACTGTAACCGATGCAGGAGTCAGTGCGGACAAAATGAAAAGAAGTGTTCCGACTGAATTACTGATTCAGCTCACTGCAGAGTGCACCAGCGAAGAGACTGCAGGAGAGAATAAAGCGATAGTATGATATATACAATGATAGATAGAACAATAGAATGATAGATAGATAGAAAGATAGATAGATAGATAGATAAAAGGTCTAAAAATGGATCGGTGAAGCTATTTTATTTTATAAATGTAATGTAATTTAATTTAATTTAATATAATATATTGTATTTTTTTTTATTTAATTTCATTTTATTTCACTCTGGCTGACCTAAGAGCACTGGCTATCAGCAGGTCCAAAAATGGATCAGTGCCATTATTTATTTTATTTTATAATTTAATTTAATTTAATTTAATTTAATTTAATTGATCTGATTTTATATTTCATTTAAAAAAATTTTGTTATTTAATTTAATTGATTTTTTATTTTTTGTTTAATTTTTTATTTATTGTATTATTGTATTTAATTTAATTTTGTTATTTCTTATTTAATATTTTATTTTATTTCATTTCAATTTATTTTTATTTTATTTTATTGCATTACATTTTTTATTTAATTCAATTTAATTATTTTATTTTATTATATTATTTATTTTATTATTTCATTTTATTTATTTATTTTTATTTTTTATCTAATTTAATTGTATTATTCTATTTTATTATTATATATTATTATTAATATATATATATATTAATATATATATATATATATATATATAATTATATATATATATTTGTATTTAATTATTTTTTTTGTTTAGTTAAGTATAGTTTATTTTTGTTCTGTCTCTCACATAAAACTCTTGTATGTATTGGTAAACAACAACTCAATTTTCCCTGAGGAGCAATCTAAGAAGATACAAAGATGAGAACAAACAGAAAAGGAGGTGAAAAGTGTAGCTGTCTCATCTCCATTTTCCCTATAAAATATAGGCAAAAAGCAAAAACTAATTAAAAAAATAAATAAATAAATAAACTGACCTAACAACACTGGGTATCAGCAGCTCCAAAAATTGATCAGTACCACAATTTAATTTAATTTACTTTACTTTACTTTACTTTACTTTACTTTACTTTACTTTACTTTACTTTACTTTAATTTAATTTAATTTAATTTAGTAAATTAATTTAATAAAATCTATGAAGATACAAGGAAGAATACACAGGATACATACACATATATTGTAAAATATACACATCTGATTCCCTGACAACACAGTACAGTACATTCCACAGCTATCAAGCAAACATCTGTTTGAGTAACTACACCAAAATGTACATCTGCACATTTCCGAATGTAACAAAAAAAAAAAATAAATAAACATCACCACCGAAGCAAGAACGCTTGACTTACAGGTGAGCAAATAGACTTCATAATTTTTTTGTGAACTGTCCCTTTAACACCAGAAGCAGTGAAGATAAAGAGGAATAGAGAAAGAGAAAACTGAGATAGCATGTACGAAAAGAGATGGCAGGCCTACGTGACGCTGAACCTAATGGAGAAGAAGAAATAAGAGAGCTCCCAGTGCTGTATGAAACAGCAGCTGAGGGGCAGCTGGAGCAGCATGGAAGATGAAGTGTGTTTATTCTGTGTGAGAGAGGGCTTGCTGATGTGCTCCACAGCCTCCTGGCCTGCCTCCTCATCTTTAGCTCCCCGGATCAGCACTCCGAATCTGGATGAGCTTCCCCTCGGTCGTGCATGACCTCACAAACACCACAGAGACACGAATCAACATGGCCAAACACTTGCAGAGGTTCAAGACAAAATCACTGCATCTGAGCCCCGCTGTCCACTGACCACCTTCTAGGATTCATTTCAAGAAGTCTGCGCCACCTTACCATAAGAAATGTGCTTTAAAACACTGATGATGAAGTAACTTTTTTTATGGTGTTAGTGTTAGTTAACTATAACACTAACAATTTCATTTTGAATAAACAACTTTGTTATGTGTAATGTTATGCGTTTCCTATTCATATGCAACACAGTGTTAAAAAACAGCTCAATTTTCCCTGAGGAGCAATCTAAGAAGATGCAAGAAAGATCAAACAGCTACACAATTGTACATTATATACATCTGATTCCCTGACAGCACAGAACAGCACATTCCACAGCTATCAAATGATGATCTGTCTGAGAAACCTAAGACGTATTTTACTGAAGACAGTTTTGTTGGGACTACAAAACAATGCCACAGAAAGGAAAATAAATTACAGGTCTTACACTGACATGCAGTACAGTTCTGTGGCTGTTCGTGTGAAGACATCACAGAATGTTTTTTATCCATTTAGGCATAATTTGGAGCCGCATTATCTAAAGCCTACATTTAAAGCCTGAAATATATGGCTGGTTAACATGACAGACTTTATGTGCCCAGGGCTTTATACATAGATAGGAAAGTTTAATAAATTAAATGTGTATATATCAAACATTGTAGATCTGTAGTTGTGAGCAGATCATTTGAGGAACGCAGGGTAACATGGTTTGACACAAGCTCAGAACAGCCAATTATTTGGACATCTTTGTGGTGAAGCGGCCTTTGCTCAAGCAGAAAGAACAGATCACACCTCTGAGCACATCAAAAGGTCAAGTAGCAGTTTTCCCTTCCGCTGAAGTTTCGTAAATTGGTGCTTTTCAGAGCTCATTTAGTGTGACAATGCAGAAAGATAATATATTTTTTAATATAATAACTCCCAATTGTTAATAACAAATAACTCCCAATTGTTGTTTAACAGAAAGGCGATTTTATCAACACAGCATTTTTAAACATAATACTTTATTCAGGAAGCTTTTAGGGTTTGTAATACAAATAGAAATAAATGAATAACCAAGAATTTGAAAAAGTCTACTGGTCAAAATTATTAGCCCTCTGATGTTAATAATCAATAGTGTATCCCTTTTACTTGATAACAGCCTTTAGTAATTTGCTGTAGTTCTCAACAAGTTTCAAGCATGTCTCCTGAGGAATGACAGCCTATTCTTCCTTAGCAAATCTCTCAAGTTCCTCCAGATTTGTTGGTCTTCTGGCACAAACTCTGGACTTTAGTGTGCCCCACAAATTTTTTATTGGATTATCACTTTGCTTATTTGGAGGTATTTCTACACCAGAAGTGAGGTATGCTTTGGGTCGTTATCATGCTGGAAGACAAAATGTCGACCCAAATCAAGTTTTCTTGCAGACTGTCTGAGGTTGTCTTTCAAAATCTTCTTATAGTCTTCCTTTTTCATGTTTCCTTCAACCCTGACGAGATTCCCAGTTCCAAACACACTGAAACATCCCCACAACATTATACTCCCACCACCATGTTTCACTGTGGGAACGGTGTTCTTGGGGTTGAATGCCTCTCCCTTCTTTCTCCAAACAACATCTCCATGGCCAAAAAGCTCTAGTTTTGTCTCATCTGACCAAAGGACACATTTCCAATATGCATCACATCATGATGCATCATTTATGTATTTTTAGTTATTTTATTCAAGCAACTATAAGAAATTAGACTTTCTCTAGAAGAAAAAAATAATAGGAAATAATGTGTAAACATTCTCTTGCTCTGTTAAACATCACTTGGGAAATATTCTAAAAAAAAATGTAAAATTTCACAGGTGGGGGGGGGGAGGGAGGCTAATAATTTTGTCTTCAACTATATATATATATATATATATATATGTTTGTGTGTGTGAGTGTATGTGTGTTTTTATCCAACACCTTGAATAATCGTCAGAATAATCAACTGATTACTCTGTTATCAAAATAATCGTTAGTGACAGCCCTAAAATTAATTCTAATTATAATAAAGCGTATATATTAACCCACAGCAGCATTTACTACACGCATATAAATAAAGTGGCATATATATTTATTGAATTGAATCGCAGACTTTCTGAATTCACAATAGCAATATTTTTAGTTTATTATGATTTTTAAATGGCTGTAATGTTTCGTTCAGCCTTAGAAAATTGTCTAATGCATTTCATCGATTCTCGTCGAATGCGCTATTTCCAGATTTTGCCGGTTACTCCACATGAGCAAATTGTCAAGGATTTATTTTTAAATCTAGTACTCGAATTCGAGGAATCGTAATTGACCTCATTATTTTTTATCTAATTATTTAATACATTTTAATGTTTTTCATTAAAAATTATCCCTCACAAAATTCCCCTATATGGTACTTCCTTACAGCAATTCTGTTACTATAAATATATTCCATAAAGAAGTGCAGAGAGAAGAAGAAACTACTGAAATAATTGATGTTGTCCTCAGGGAATGCAGGACACAATAAATATATAATGTAGGGCAGAAAATGTTGATAAACTATTTCAGCTGATAAATTTGAAAGGCTGTTTATCTATATCTACTGTATGCGTAATACATTTGGATCTAATGTTTGATTTTATATCTTAGTTAAGCTTCAGATTCTAATATTATAACGCATTGTCTAATTTTGTTGGTCCTATAAACAAAACATGAAACGTTTGATTTATATGCACACACATACACTCCTTATAGACATCAAGTTTTGACAGAGATGACACATAAGGCACATGTAGCATTTATCAGTTGCCGTGTCCCATTCGCTGGTGTCTCCTGCTGAAATACAGGCCACCTAATGCTACAATAACAATCATTTACACGGCTGCACAACTGGTATGTCTCTCTCTCCCCTCTGCATTTAGCCTGCTATAAGCACAGGAGCGTGTTGGGTGTAGCTCTGCGGGTGGTGTGATTTGCAGCAGTAATATAGCTGTGCTGGATCCCAAAACACTCGCTCTCCTTTGAGATTGGGGTTCTTTTCACCATGGTACACCTCCATCAACACACACTGAACTACAGCATCATTACATGCAGAGAAACAACAGAGCCACAGTCATTAACATACTTGTTGGGTTCAGGTGGCTTTGTGATTGTGTTCATTCTTTTTCTTATTCTATCTCATACATACAAACATTTTAGGGACTGCTTGAGATGGGAAGACAGAAAGTGAGTGATTTTCTGTTTTTATTTTATTGTTTGGGTCATATTAACAGCTTAGACAGCAGTATAGGTACTGTATATTGCGCTGCTATCACTGAATACACAGATCTAGTATAAACAAGCGATTTCTTTATAGCGACCTACCTGATTATGTTTTTGTGACTTGTGTGTGTTTAACATTTAAGTGTTTAAGTGCAATAAGACATGAAAGAGAACTTTAGTACTCACGTCATGTCAACGTATGACGCAATGCGAGATATGAGAACATGATAATCAAAACCAAACAGAGATATGAGCTGTAAAGGCACAGCCCTATTCTGAATAAGGGAGCGGGGAACAGCAGCTCATTTGCAATTAAAGAGACATGCATGAAAAATGATATAATAAATGATTTGTGGGGTACTCTGAGCCGAAACTTCACAGACACATTCTGGAGACACCTGAGACTTAAATTACATCTTATAAAAAGAAGCATCATAGGTGCCAAGTTTTGTTCACACAACTTCATGAAGGAACTCCGAGACATTTGGAAGTTTTCCCTCCACCTCTGAACTCAATCTGTGAACTCTATTAACACAACTCGCTGCCACCAGTCTCTGCTCCTTATATTCATCCAGAGACGGCGTAAGCAACCCTAGTTGCAGCAGGATTACCATTACATTTCGATGTTGCATATGTAAATGTAGTCACTGACCCACAAAATACTGACCGTGAAAATGCAAAACACTTTTCAAAACTGATATTAGGCGGCTTTGACTGTTGCATTAACATTTAATTTTAAATTTGGGCAGGTGAATTTTTCGCTTGTATTCTTGCCTCTTGGATCTTTTTTTTTTCCTGCGATATTTCTGAGCTTTTCTAAAGATTTTTTTTTTTTTGTCAACTACTCCAGCTTGAAGCTTATTTCTACAACAATTCACCAAGCTAATATTGGTTCTGAATTAGATTAAGCATTAAATACATGGCTTTGATGTCTTTGCCAGCAATAGAATATTAATTCTGAAGTCACACTCACTCAGTCGAGCAAAACAGAAACTTCACAGATCTCAGCTCAACATACACCACACTTCCAGTAACTGGAGAAATGGACACTTTAATCTACTTTCGCTCCCTCTAAACGACTGCAGCGCCTCACAATAACAAAGAAACTGTAAACTGCACCAAACCTTTAACAATCCCCTGTCATTTTCTTTTTTGTACATACAGCATCTAGCCAGGGGGGAAAACAAGCTTTATACTGTTTGTTCACAAGTTTGTTTCCTCAGAGTTTGAGTTTGTTACTGCACTATTGCTGTCGAATCAATTTCATCACACGCTGTAAACCCAAGCGAGAAGAAAGTCACCAATAACGGCACCAACACTTCGTCTGTAATAACTGAAAAGTTGGGTGATGCTGTTTAGTAAATCATTCCCAAGCCTGTCAGGCTGCCCTTGAAGCTCCTTGTTGTCTGTCCACTTTGCTGTTTCTTGTCCCCAGAGTCTGGGAAGACATTAGGAGGATAACATTTATACACACAAATATGCATACGCACCAACTCGCACCATTTTAAGCTGTCTGTTCTGTCATCTCCTGTCATCGTATCTTTGTGGAACACCATCTCTAAGCTGACATGCTCCCAGAGAGACCAGGAGAGAAAGAGATAAACAGAACAAGAGTAACAGTAGTGCCAGGTCAGAGAACGAAGGGAAGGGACATATAAAAGACATCAGGCACAGGCCCAAAATTAAAGTTAAACTGAACTTTTTCAGTGGTAAAATATGCTTTCATATCTCAGCTCATTTCCCAGTTCTAAACCATAACAAAACACAAATTAAGATATTTTTGATTAAATCAGAGCATAGACAGCAAGGCCCAGAAAGGTAGTAAGGACATCGTTATAATAGTCCAAATAGTCCATGTGACATCAGTGGTTTAACCTTAATGATACGAGAATATTTTATGTGCAAAGAAGACATAAATAACAAATTTATTCAACAATTTCATCCCTTCTGTGTCGGTCTCCGATGTCCTGTCATTTGCACTGCTGTCAAAAAAGCTTTTGGATTTCATCAAAAATATCTTAATTTGTGTTCAGAAGATGAACAAAGGTCTTACAGTTTTGGAACAACATGAAGGTGAGTAATTAATGACAGATTTTTCATTTTGGGTGAATTATCCCTTTAACATGTAGGCAACTACAAGTCATTATCACTTTCATTGCATTATCAAAACATTGCTGTTTGTTTGAGTATCCCGACCAGCAACAACGGTTCAACCAATGGTGTGAGTTTGGGGTGGGGCTATCTGTCTGTCTGACCAATAGCAGACAGGTCCATGAAAATTAGGTTGTTTGCTAGAGACACAAAACTTTTAAGCTCTAATAAAGATATTTTATATAGGATTTTTTTTTTATTTATTTTTTATTTTTTTAGAACTAGAGCTTGTTGCAGTTTTATCTGATAAAAGCAATGTAAGAAAAATAATCAAAGAAATACAACCGGTTTGCTAAAGAAAAACTGAACTTTTAACTCCACTTAATTTTTATCAATATTAATAAGGCACTTGAGGCTATATTTTGCTATACAACATATTAAGGCCAGTAAACCTTCTCAGTTCACATATTATTGGCAGGTGTGACAAAGTTCATTTTGGATGATAGCAAGACAAACCAGTAGAGATTTGACCTGTCATACAAGCCATCTATCTCCTGTCAAGAATTTTATCACAGTAATGACATTTTTGAATCGTAGGGAATCCTTCACTACAGTATAAACTGCTATGAAATAGACTGTGATCTAAATCAGACAAGACAACAAAGTCTCTTTACTGCAATTCAGGGATCACTGCTCAGAGTATGATCTACAGAAGTCTCTTCACTTCATTCAGCCTATGGATGAAAGGTCTATTCAGTCTCTCATAAATCAAATGGATGGCTCAGTTGATTCTGAGGGGGAAAAAATTCCAAGAAGTAGATTGAGACATGAGTTTTCAGTGTTTTATGGTTCAGAAATACCCAAAGGTTTCACTGTCATAAATATCACAGAATGTTCTTGAACAAACCTATTCTTGCGCAGAGATACAACCTTTCACAATAATTTCACCACATATAATCTTGTTTAATATGATTTGTTATGAATGTCCTCCATTATTTACACTCGAAAAAACTGTAATAAGGCAGAAGCTGTAAACCTCTGTTTTATCACAAAATAGGCATGCGTGGATTAGTAATGTGAATATCACTGAACACTGTAATGTTGTTTCTGACACCAAACAGAACATGATGTTTAAACCAAAGCTAAAACTGCAATTTATGAGTTTTTATGGGTGGATACTATTCCCCCAAAGTCAAAAATATACCTCTGTGTTTTGTTTTTGTCTCTCTTGCCGTTCCACAGAAGTCTGGCATATGTTTTCACTGTGTACCTGCAGTGTGCTGTCAGTATGGCTCAGTTCTGCTGTTTTTTATTTAGAAATATACAATATAAAAACAGATCCCCTCACATATGCTTGTTCCCCTCCTGCCTCTCTCGGCACGCCAAACATTACGACCAACCTTCAGCCCAGCAGTACACGAAGCAAGCCGGACTTGGCTACAATCATGTTCTTTCTCTCTTCTCCATCCGTCCATTTATGGAGTACCATGGCTGGGTGGAGAAGCAGAGATAGATGAAAAACAAGCAATAAAGTAAAAGAGAGGGAGGAAAGCTGGCATCTGTTAGCGTCCAGCCACAGTGTGGGACTGATAAATCCAAAAGCGCTTGACTCCTGCCAGCCGTACACCTTTCAATTACCCAGCATGCCTGCCTTTGAGATTAATGAGGACCCTGGGTGAATCCCAAATACTGGCAACAGGGCCCTGCTCCAAAAAAACAAGGAATAGAGGAGAAAAATGAAAGACTAGAACTAGAATTAGCTACTCTAGCAAAAGGTGCTAGCTGAGGAACAGATAATGACAGAACTGAAGAAAATAGCATGCTGCTCTGTAAATGTGTTTTGTAACATTTCATAGGAATGTTCTTTTCTTTTTTCTTAACATTGTTTCGAGGACAACATTTTTTAGTTTTAGTTATTAGGTGGTAGTAACGAGTTACATTTACGTGAGCAAAATTTTTGGGTAACTAATACTTTGAGTATATTTTAAAATGGGTACTTTTACTCTTACTCAAGTACATTTTTAGTGAAATAACGGTACTTTTACTTCGTTACTGTGGCCGACGCTCCTCTCGTTACTTTATCTTAATGCAATAAAAAGTTAAAAATGCTTTATTCCAAACACGCCATCTACTTTTCTCTGGGCAATGAGCATTTTGTTCAGGATTCTTTGATGAATAGAAAGCTATAAAGAACAGGAATGATAATAAATCAACATATTGGAATGATTTCTGAAGGATTATGTGACACTGAAGACTAGCGTAAAGGCTGATGAAGATTCTGATTTGATCACTGAAATAAATTACATTAAAAAGCATACAAAATCTTTTGAACAGAACACACACACTACATACATTTGATCTATATATCTAAATAAACAGACTATAGATATAGGGTATATGATCCAAAGTAACTAGTAACTAACTACTTGAGTATTTTTTTTTTTTTTTAACCTTTTTTACTCTTACTCAAGTAACCATTCAGACTAATACTTTTACTTTTACTTGAGTAAATATTTCTATAAGTACTTTTACTTTAGTACTCAACCCACCTCTGATTATTACTAAAAAAATATATAAAAATCATCTCCACTTTGTCTTATTTCTCATGTTGTGTTATGATCATTTTGACCCAGAAAGGATTTTCTATTCCTCAAAAATGCTATTTAATGTTATCACATTTGACTTATGTTTGTTCACAAATGTCTAACCTTAAGCAAAAAATTGCTTATAAATGTGTTATGATCATTTTTATTACCAAATATTGGAATTCATCTTTATATCAACTTATTTTGGTTAGGGTCCCTTTTTGAGGGAACATTTCCAAAACTATGCACAAATAATGCTTTTATACTTTCCTCAAAAACTGAGGTGGATAAATTCAGATCAATGAGGCCTACGACCAATCAGTTCCAAAAATAAATACAAAACTTGTACTAAGTAGAAGAAGACAAGTTGACAGAAAGATTGAATCCAATATTTGGTGTTAAAGTCCCTATTAAATCAAAACATAAATATTTTGTAATCTGTAAGCTAGTGTGCTCCAAAACAATGACAAAACTCGCATTTAGAAGATATAAGCATTCAAAGCTTACAGTCTCTCATTTCCGCCAATATGGATCAATGATTTTGATGACATCACATCACCCTGCACTTCAGTTTAACATCAAACTTTCTGTCCAATCAAAAGCTCCCTAGAATCTAACGCGCCCCGTCCCCTACACTATAAATAGATGCTGAAGCTGCGGCTCAAATCGGTCACTTGTTCACAGAATATGTATTTTCTGTATAGTGAAAACAGGCAAACAACAGAATGAACAGGATTAAACAAACAAAGAGCGTGAACAGGAGGAGAGAAGGCATATAAAAGACACAAAATGAGGAAGGAGGTTTGCACGAGGATGAAATTATACATGAGATAGATACAGCACATGACAGAGCCGGAGGGTTGAAAGCGAGCTGGCGGTAGCATCAGCGCACTATCCCACATGGGTGTCATGAGTTCCATTATATCTTCATGAAAGTCTAGCGAGACATGCTGCTAGCTACTACTGCTAGCAATAGCACTCGGATGTTTAACCTCACAGTACGAGACCTGCTCGGTCTCTCTCTGCCAGTGGGTAATTACATGAAGCCCTGCTTTGCCATATCGAACGCTGTCGCATATACAAACACAGTGCCGTCACCATCCCAGCATTCAACAAAGTCCTAACCTCTAACTGAACTTACCATTTAAACATCCTCTAATCATATCTGCTTACCTCCAGGTGGCACATGCCAAATAGCAATTGATTTATCTTTGTGTTGCTCGTTGCTAATGGTCCTTGAGAGGCCCACTTGCTGTTTCATAATACTATCTTACTAAAGGTTCTGTAATAAAGCCTGGCACTGTAATCCAATTATGATAGTCCATAATACACTGGTGACTACAGTATGCGTCAGACGTCTACAGTACCGCTCTAATATGGCTCCTAATCGGTTCACGAACAAAGTGCCTTTGTCTAGAGAATGAAAAGTTATTGCCTGTTGCTGTCATTAGAGAGAAGCAATGTTTTACACAAACTGGTCTCTGAATATATCTTTTGCTCAGCCGAGACGTTACTCTGCTCTAAACAGACAAGCCCACTTGTTAGGCACTATACATTGGTTTGGTTTGACCTCAAATGTACTGCAAGCCACATGAGGACACAAATAAAGTCTTATCTTTGTCTCTTCCATTTTGACCTGCTTTTAAACAATGTGCGGCTAAATCTACTGTACCTTAAAGGATTAGTTAACTTCCAGAAAATTTACTGTCATCCAAGAGGCTTGTCTTTCTTTCATCAGTTGAAAAGAAATTAAGGTTTTTGAGGAAAACATCCCAGGATTTTTCTCTGTATAGTAGACTTCAACGGGATGAAGGTCCAATTGCAGATTCAATGCAGCTTCAAAGGGCTCTACACATTCCAGCTGAGGAATAAGGGTGAAAAAATTGGTAATTTTATTTAAAAAAAAAAACCAAATAGACAAAATATATACTTTTTAAACACAAATGCTCATTTTGCACTAGCTCAACTTCACGCATTATATAGTCACGTTGAAAAGGTTATGTGTGACGTAGGCAGTGTTTACAAAGTGAATGTGCAAAAAAATCAAACACCCTTTACCAAAAAAAGTAAAACAATGATGTAGAATGATTTTGAAGTTGGAGGAGAAAATGAGATAGATTTTTTTTTGCCCTACTCTACCTTATTAAACCGGTGTACACAGATGAAGAACAGCGTGTGATCTTTCCAATGTGATTATGCAATGCATGAGGTCACTTTTTTTTTTTGTACAATTATTATAATTTTTTTTAGAAAATTACTTATCGTTTTGCTAGATAAGACACTTATTCCTCTGCTGGGATCATGTAGAGCCCTTTGAAGCTGCACTGAAACTGCAATTTAGACCTTTAACCCAGAGAAAAATCCTGAAATGTTTTCTTAAAAAAAACTTAATTTCTTTTCAACTGAAGAAAGAGAGACATGAACATCTTGGATGACATCGGGGTGAGTAAATTATCAGGAAATATGTATTCTGGAAGTGGACAAGTCCTTTAAACATTGGATTTAATATTACATTTTCAAGCAGAAATACTGAAATTAGTATTTTCTTTAAAACAACGTTTTTTACACATGAAAATAAAAAAAGTATGTAAAAAGGAGTCAACAGGCAAAATGGCATTCATATCAACTAAGGATGCACAAGCATCCAAATTCTAGCCAGTACAATTGTCATGTTATGACCAATACCAAAAATGTACTAAAAATTACTTGAAATGTATATTTAATAAATGAATTCATTTAAAATTAAAGAATGTATTTTCAAAAAGATTTAAAAATTCTATAATATTTTACCTAATTAAATGATAATAAAAAAAATTATTCACTGTACATTTTACAGTCTTTTACAGTTAACAATTTAACAGTTTTGAACTGTATCATTTTTACAGTTTTTTACTGTTAAATTCACTGTAATTTTTTACAGTGTACGACTTTAACCCCTTAACTGTCATGGTTTTATGTAGGAAAAGTAATAGATTAATTTATGACAAGAGACATCATAAGACATTATATATCAGATGAAACATCTCAAAATTCATCCTTTGAAAGCCATTGTAAAATCAGACATTGCATTACTATGGAAAATGTGCATCAAAAACATATTACAAAATGTTTTCGTTAATGAATTATAAAAAATTAAGTTTGGATTGTGCATTTTAATGTCTATGTTCAAAAATGGGAGTGACAGTTAAGGGGTAAATAAATAAACTACATGAACAAATATATCCAAACTAGTTAACCTCACTAATCAACTAGTCATACAACACTGAGATGAGCTAAACCCATGCACCTGTTTTACAGTATACTACACAATACAGTAAAAGCCTGCAGCAGAATAAAGCAGAAACATTATTCATACTGTAGTAGTCCTGGGCTGAGGGAATGTCACTTCCTGCCAAGTTACGATGGGATTGTAGGATGCAGTGTCTAGGGAAAGACACTTCCATTTACAGCCTTCCACCAGGACTCTGCTTGATGCAAAAGCAACTTTCAGTGGCTCTGATGGACGACAGAATTGCTTGCACAATGTGTTCAGAAGACAGCGCTCCTAATGTTAACAGCTTAAATCTACACCAAGCCTGCAATCCTTCTCTCCCATGGCACTGGAGCCATGCGGATTCAATCTGTTTCTATGAAGAGAGGAAGCACTTGTTTCAGCAGAGTGAAGCATTTTAAATATATATGCTTGTGAGATTGACTACACTAGTTAGATTATTTTGCTCTTGTCTCTTTTTGCCTGCACTGCATGCATCTTTTCCGCTCTTCTTCAGTTATTTATCTTGATTTTTTATTCTTTGCTTTCACTCCAGGAGTTATTTTTCATTCTGCCTTCAAAAATATGGTCTGTAATCAAGAGATTAATTATTTGATTATTTTGGATTAATGATTTTCTGTTGTTCACAGCAAGGTTATTATCTTGAACTTAAATTATTACAACATTTTTGTTAACTAAAATTAAGCTGAAATTGAATAAAATATATTTTTCATATCAAATACTGGATGAAAATCCAGTTGCCTTGGCAACTAACTGAAATACGTTTAACCTGAAGCACTAAAATTACTAACTGAAAATAATAAAAAAAAACTCTATAATGAAACTAAAATTAAATAAAAATGAAATTAGACCTAAATAACAACATTTAATTTATAATTCAAACTAAAAGTAATAAAAGTGACAAATCAAACCACATAACAGAATTACTAAAATTGTAATTAAAATGAAAAACTACAAATATCAAAATACAAAAATCAAAGCTAATTCAAAAATATTAATAGAATAACATAAATCAGTTTTTAACAGTAAGATCTAAATTATTTTTTTTAGAATTTATTTATTCAATTATTTAAAAAGGCTGTAAACGGAAGACTAAGTATATATTTTATAAAACATGAAAAAAATATAAAGTGGTTAAAATAAAAATGAGTCTTTATACATGAAAATTTATAGCTGTCTTTATATTTTATGAAGAAGGTTGTTCTGAGCCCCAGCATTGGAAATACTGTGCTACTATTGAATAGATGCTTGTGTTTGCATAGACATTAACATCGCTCTTTTTTCTCTCTCTCTCTTGTAATTGAGTATTTTAAAAAGTAAACTGTGCTAATAACTTCCACATTTCAATTTTATGCCTGAACATTTACTTTAATATTGGCAGCACTTAATTGCTCATCAAATTGAGTGTGACATGGTTGCAAGCCTACTCAGATTGTTATTATTCACGTCAGGACTGAACTCACGACAGCACTTAACGCATCTTGAAATTGTCAGGGTTTATCCGATACATGTATAGATCTGCAAATAACATACAGTAACAATCCTGTATGCAAAGTTAAATTGAATAGCGGCATGCTGGCTTTCCATCAGGACTGTCTTGAGAGGAATACTGAGGGCAAGGGAGCCATGGAGACACGCCAGCTGTCAATCGCTCGGAGTCTGTTTGCATAGTAGAAAAGCTGGACTCAAGAGCTGCCAGAGAAGTTGGAAAGGGGATGTGGGAGCATTTCATCCCTCAATGAAAGCAATGACACATTTCTGCATGATTGACCAAACTGAAGC
Organism: Cirrhinus molitorella; assembly: GCA_033026305.1. NCBI lineage: Eukaryota > Metazoa > Chordata > Actinopteri > Cypriniformes > Cyprinidae > Cirrhinus > Cirrhinus molitorella. The sequence continues at coordinate 7,352,137 of CM065131.1, forward strand.
TGACTAGGATTTGCAAGCTGCCCTGCTGAAAAAAATAAAAACTAAAAAATTGTTTAAGCCAGACTAAGCTGGTTTGATGGTTTTAGCTGGTTTATAAGCTGGTCTCCCAGTCTAGTAAAGCTGTTTTTATTTAATAAGGATTCTTTAAATTGCTGATCAAAAGTGTCACTAAAGAAACTTATAATGTTACATGACGAACATGACGAACATGTTGCATGACGAAAATGTACCTGTGGGAAGGTTATTGTGAGATATGAAATACGTACAGATAAGTACATATCACTGCAGTTTCCAATAGAAATAAACAACAGAGGCAGTAAAACAGCAAGCACTTGTAATCATTTTCGTACAAAGTTATGATTACTGTTTCATATGTTTCGCTTTCTGAACGTAACAAGCTTGTGGAATCCTTGGGTACGAATCCTGTGAAAAACATGACTCACGATGAAAGAGCTGAAAGATGAGAGATCGAAAAACAAGCTAAAATGGCATGATTGTGTTTGTGACACTGAAGACTGGAGTAATGAGTGCTAAAAAAAAAAATTAGCTTTGCCATTACAGGAATAAATTACATTTTAAAATGTATTAAAACAGAAAAGTCTAAACTGTAATATTAATTCACAATATAAATGCCAAGTTGTGTCATGAAACTCTAGATGGCGCAGGCTGATGGGTCCTTTATGCAAACTAATGCTATTCACAGCGTTAAACTACTTGGCACAAGCTGATTGGCTCAAGTTGCATACACAGCCAATAAGCTTGCAGCTTTACATTTAAATGTCAACTGATCTCATGACGAAAACGTACCTTTGGGAACGTTTTCACAAAACGTGAAATTTGTACAAATAGGTACATATTACAGCAGTTTCCAACAGAAACATCCAGAGGTGGTAAAACAAGCACTAGTGTTGTCAAAAGTACCGACTTCGGTACCAGTGGGTACTGAAATTTTGGAAACGTCTGCTTTTGAAAACTTTGTTCTCTCTCCATAGGCAATAAAAAAGGCAACTTTGTTCTCAACTTCAGTAAGGCTATAGTCTAAGTAACCTAATGTTGGTGTAATCTTTTAACAGTGCACATTATATGCCCTTTTTAGTCAAGTACCAGATGATGTCATGTCATGAAATGTTTTTAATATGATGGAAACTGTGTCTAACGTGACCACGTGAAGTTAATAAAAACATTGTAAGTTAGGCCTATTAATTGTAACGATTTCATTTCAAACAACCAATAAATAATATAGAGAAAGTGAGCAAAGATCACAGTAGCCTATCAACTGAGCTTTTTGAAACTCTTAATCAGTAAACCACTGCGTTGCAAAATGATTCACTGTTTCGAAGCGCTCCAATCGGATCGTGAATCATTTGATTCAGAATGGGACATCAAGGCATGTGTCGCGAATCATTTGATCTAAAACGGGACTTTAAAGCGCGTATGGCGAATAATTTGATTCAGAACCGGACTTTAAAGCGTTTATTGCGAATCATTTGATCTAAAACGGGACTTTAAAGCGCGTATGGCGAATCATTTGACTCAGAACTGGACTTTAAAGCGATTATCGCAAATCATTTGATCTAAAACGCGACTTTAAAGCACGTATGGTGAATCGTTTGATTCAGAACCGGACTTTAAAGCGCATATCGCGATTCATTTGATCCAGAAAGTACTTCAAAGCGCGTATGGCGAATCATTTGATTCAGAACCGGACTTTAAAGTGCGTATTGCGAATCACTTCATTCAGAACCGGGCTTAGAAGCGGGTTCGCGGGATGTTTTTATCCCCACCGGGGATAAAAATAATTCAGCAGAGGCAGGGATGCATAGATCCCTTGTATATAAGACAAGTTTGTCTTGTACTTGTAGTTTGTGCATCTTTTCTGTAAAGATATTCAACAAGTGATTATGTTGACATTATGTTGAACTTCATGTGTGGTGCCCTTGGAATAGAATTTTGTTTAACTAGAGGGTTAATAAAGAAAAAGCTACTTAAATCAGGTGGTAGTTACATTTTCATGGAGTTAAAAATGAAGAATCAGTCAAACCTTCTAAAAAAAAAAAAAAAAAAAAAATCGAGATTTATTTTTTTTGACATATCGCCCAGCCTTAGTACCAACGAACAGACAGTGCGAACTAATCTCACCAGCGTAGTGCTGATCAATTCAAATACTTTGATAACATACGCACACACAAATACGGTTAAAACATTAGCTTAGCACTATAACAACATGACATTTACAAAGCAGTCTGGAATGAAATGATTTTTGCGCAGAGATAAATGTATTTAGGTAGACTCTGAGGCACATTACCTTTAAAAAATAAAAATAATCCACTGTTTCCTCAGTGTCTCAAATGTTGGGAGAAAATCCAAACACAGAACACGAGGATTGCTTATGCGACGTTGCTGACGTTACAGCTGCTCAAGGACAGGAGGACAGCATACAACTAAACACAACTCACTGAGGGTGGAAACTATGGCAATGCAGGAGTCAATCAGCAGCCATGGGCGGGGCCTAAACAATGTGATGTCACACTGCTTTGAGAATCAAAACGGCATGCCCAATGAGACTGGTTTGGTTTAATGGGGATTAAACATAAGGAGTGGGTGGATTTTTATCCTTGTAGGGTGGTTGTTCACACACTTCCAACACACATTTATGTCCAAACACCATGTAAAAGTGGATTTTGCATAATAGGTGCCCTTCCCCTAACTTTTAGATGCAATCAAGATGTATGCATCAAAGTGACAGAACATTTCAAGCCACGGTAACTAACATCAAAGACAAAACAACAGTTTTTCCTAAAAACTAGAATCCGGAAAAGAGAAACTTGATCGGCATGGTTAAGCTCGAAACTGCTGTAAAACTGCTGGTCTAATGACTTGCTATTGTTTTTCTTCTTCCTCGACATTTAAATGATGTCCGTTTTGCTGAGGAAGTATAGAATTATCCAGTTTTTTCGGAGATGTTTGGCAAGACGGCACAATATGGATAGGAGTTAATGAAGGCATGGTGTCGGTGGGATGCTGGGAGAAACAGGCCCCCTGGGGGAAGCATGCTTGCAAAGCTCTGCGGTAATAAGGCCGGACTGAAGGAGGCCTGCTCTCCCCCCTCCTCCTTCAGCTAAACTCACTGATGCTTCCACTTTAATTGGACAATGGGGGTGCAAAAAGCTAGTAACGCCACACACAATCAAAACAAGCAGATGAACACATTCCAACACACAAACCTACACATATAGTCCCGCAGAAACGCAAGTATCTGAAGGACAGGACAAAGTGTTATGCCACAAGCTACAGTAAGCACAGGTGTAGCTATAGGACCATTACTACTGGTCCGATACTAGAAGAAAAATCCTCGGGATCATCATTTAATATTTTTGACTATTAGTGCACTGGCATAATGATATGGTTGATGTTGCTGTGAAGTAAGTATGTTAGTAGTTTGGATGTTCTTTAACTATAAAGAAAGACAATTGTAATACATTTGTCTCATAATTTAAAAAGAACTTTAAAGGAATTCAACACAAGTAATTTGATTAAATATTTATATATTCATTATCTTCCGGAGAATAGCCTTGTCAAGGCAAAAGGTAATGCTATTTAGCAGATATTGGGTTATGTTAACCAAACATTTATCATATGTGAATTTTTAAAACGTATTGTCAGAGTCCGAATGCTGTCTAGCATTTATTAAAGAAGAAAAAAAAAAAGGAAATTTAGATCAAATATGAAATTAATATAATTAATAAAGACTTACATGTTTCCACACACCTAAAAAATTTAATAAATAAATAACAATAAAATAAATAATATAATATAATATAAATAATATTATAATATAACATTATATATATGTATAATATATTAATAAAATAAAAAACACTGAAATTTCCTGTTTACATTAGCTTAGCTAAATAAATAAAATACATCTAAAGTAAAAATATAATTAAATAAATACAAATATAATAAAGTGAAATAAAAAATAATAAAAAAATAAATAAATGTGAAAATATAAAATAATAAAAATTACCTGTTTAAATTAGCTTAGCTAAAGTAAATAAAGTTAAAAAAGTAATAAAAGTAATAAAATAAAATAAAGTGAAATAAATACAAATATAATAAAGTGAAGAAAATTAAATAAAGTTAAATTAAATAAAGTAATAAAGTGAAATAAAATGAAATAAAATAGTGAAATGAAATACAATAAAGTGAAATGAAATGTAATAAAAAATAAAAGTGAAAAAAATTAAATAAAGTGAAATAAAATTATATAAAATAATATGAAATACAATAAAGTAAAATAAAATGTAAAATAAAAAAAATAAATAAATAAAAAGTAAAAATGAAAAAATAAATACAATGGAATACAATAATAAATTGAAATAAAATAAAATATTAAAATGAAATAAAATTAAGTAAAATAAAATAAATAAATACAACAAATAATAATTAAGTGACATTAAATAAAGTTAAATAAAATGAAATTACATTACATAAAATAAAATAAAATAAAATAAAGTGAAAAAATTATATGTAATTTATCATTTATTTCTTTTTGTATCGCTCCCATATAGACTACTTTCTCCTCTTTTACTAATACAGTCAACATCATTTTTCACATGCTGGTTTCATAATGGAGCTTGGCCACGAGCAGCCATGTCATATTCACCTTTTAAATTGCTTATACTCTCTTCTCATCTCCTCTTTTAACTGTGACTGTATCAGGCATAGCCTGTAAAGCAACGTATGCAGTAAGCTACTCTCTGCATAATCAAGGCATTAACTGCCTGCGGGCGCCGGGACTCCTGGCCGGAGCTGTGACAGAGGTTTGGCGAGGTGAGCTGGGGCACTGGAGAGAGACTGCCTTTTCTTTCGGTGTTTGTGATGCATTGTCCTCTCTCCTTTCTTTTCACACATGGTGTGCGTAAGACCCAGGGGCAATGATATGTGGATTAAAGAGGGAAGGAGCTTCACAGGCACTCACCCTGATAACCTATGCCAAAGCGCAACCAATGCAAAAAAATCAGCAGTCAGCACGATTCTGTTCATCTACAGTCCCACCTCGCTCCATTCTGACACAAGAAACAGCATTCTCAGCAGGCTCATTATGACAGGAGATTGTGTGTGTATGAATCTCAGCATATGGAAGAGTGTTTCTTTATAGGTTCTTCTTCTTATACTGAGGAGGAAATAGACTCCCATTGGAATGAGACAGTGCAAAAAAAGGTTATTCTTTATATCTCACAATTGCAACATTGCTTTATACAACTACAACTTTATATCTCACAGTTCCTAATTCTGACTTAATTTTCTTACTATAAACTTTTTTTACTTGGTGAAAACAAATGTGGAAACGGCCTTATGTACATTTTGCTACTTTGTTCTCTAGTCAAGTCAAGACTGTTGTCTTAAAGGGATAGTTCACCCAAAAATGAATATTACCCCATGATTTACTCACCCTCAAGCTATTCTAGGTGTATATGACTTTCTTCTTTTAGACTTTCAGCTATATAAAAAATGTCCTGGCTCTTACAAGCTTTATAATAGGTGGTGAATGGGTGTTGAGATTTTAAAGCCCAAAAAAGTGCATCCACACATCATAAAACTACTCCACATGGCTCCAGTGGTTAATAAAGGCCTTCTGTGAATTGATGTGTTTGTGTAAGAAAAATATCCATATTTAAAACTTTATAAACTGTAATCTCTAGCTTTTGTTAGCTGTCGTACATGCATTTACGAGAGAGTTCCAGCAGATGATGTAGGATGTAGACGCAGTGTAAGTTCTGGTGAAAATATGCTAGTCTCGTGAAAATCAAGTTTTGTTTACAGCAAAGGAAAACCAGTTTCCTCTTGGCTTATATCAAAAATTTCCGTATTTTTTTCTTTACAAATCCTTGTTTTGTACTTCTAATTCATGACCAGTGTTTTGTTTTGCTCTCTCCTTTGTGCTTTCGCGTTTGTCACTTCTCACTGGAGCTTCCACTACTGCTTATGATAGATGGATGCACTTTATTGGATTTTAAAATCTCAACACCCATTCACTGCCATTATAAAGTTCGGAAGAGCCAGGATATTTTTTAATATAATATATTTTTTTAATATAACTAAATTTAAGATTGTATTCGTCTGAAATAGGTGTGTGCAATATGGCGATTTTGGATCGTGAACGATTACAATGTCTCCACGATCTGCTTTTGAATAAATATCGTAGTATCGTGCTACAGCTTGTCTCCGTCTCAACATACGTACAACACAACATACATTCACTCACAATCGTAAAAGTACTTTATTGGCATGTGCTTGCCGGTAAAATAAATTTCGTCCGCTGTTCTGGCATGCGCTTCATGAACGTGTACACCTGAAGGGCATGTGTGCTAAAAGCCTGTCAAACAGCACCTGATTACTGGACTAAGCTATCTTTCGTATTTATATTTCATATTTTTATATTTCGTAAATTTTGTATTTTGTTACCTTGTAAGGTTTTGGTTTTAAAATAGGGAAATTAGTTTGGCTGTACTGCTCAGACATTTTGTAAAATAGTAAAACCAACGTGACAAAGAATCGTGATACAATTGTGAATCATGATATTTCTGAAAAAAAAAAAAAAAATCGTGATATGATATTTTTGCCATATCGCCCATCCTTAGTCTGAAAGAAGAAGTCACATACACCTAGAATGACTTGATGGTGAGTAAATCATGGGGTAATTTTCATTTTTGGGTGAACTATCCCTTTAATAGTGTAACAGCGTAATTTTTCAGCTCCAGTCAGTTCAGTCATAATTTTCCTCAACAACATTTTTTTGCCGACGAAAACGAAAATGAGGCTTTTAGTCAAAAGATTATGACTAAGACTAAATCTAAATTCACTGTCAAAATTAACATTGGATTCAGCAAAGTGCAATAACAGTTGTTCACTGAAAAAAAAAAAAAAAAAAGTAGAGTAAATTTACTTAATTTTTATTTGTAAAAATGTATTTTAATATTTACTGCACTGGTGTTTCTGCCACTTGTGTATATATATCCTTATTGCTTTTAAGGATATATGTTGACTCAATGTAGTTATGAACCAAATGAACACATGAAAATGAACATGAATCATTTTGAGTAAAAGAACTCTAGATGTTACAAAACAGCAAGTTAATTAACCTAACAACAAAAGCAACCATAAAACAAAAATGTAACTTTATTAATTATTCATGCCCAAGTGCATGATGGGAAAAACTGGATCATGACTTTGATATTATTTACCTAAAAAATATTTGTAAGAATAACAAACGATTCCAAGTAAAATATACTTATAAGTATATTAAGTATATAAGTATATATAAGTATTTTAATTCTTGCCTGAAATAAATTATTTAAAGTAAAAATTACATTTATTTTTCTGTGTTATTTACTTCACCACAAAATCATTTTTATCAGTGTTGTTGCAAAATCTATAAAATTTCATTTAGAAATCTTTCAAATTGATCTATGACATGAATCTTATATGAATTTGGGCACAACTGCGAGGTAATGCATTAAAATACACCTGGTATTTATTAACAGATAATGCATTTTTATGCATCTTAACTGTTAAAAAGTACAACGCCATTATGATAATATTCACCAATCAAACATTTTCTAAGCAAAACAGATACCCCTCATAAATAATGGCTCTCAGACATCAAACAAACATAATAAAGCAAAGCAGCAGAGCATACATAAATGAACAAATAAATGAAAAGAGGCTTTTTAGACTTTTTTTTTTATTATCAACGCTAATTCCTTAAGTTCCTCTCTTTCATGCATATCTGGGATAAAAAAAATACAAACAAAACATCTTTTAAAAGGCTTTGTCTTCACACTTTTGCACTTGCGCTCATCTTCTGACAACTTATGAAGACAAGACAACATTTCTGGCAAGTCACAACAGACAGCAGCTGATGCTCACAGGTTTTCATGGTGCATTCTGGGAATTTATAGAGAGCAAATGCTTCACTGGAAGGATTCGGACAATGAAACAGCTCTAGAAATGGCTGAACCCCTGACCACTGTACTTGGACAAGCCTTGATACTGTTATAGCACACCCAATTAAGCTAATATGTAACAAAGAACACAATTAGAGATTAATCCCCTATTAAAATGATATTAAACAAGAAAACCACTGCATGCTTGTTCAACACTTTTAAACCACATCTTTGCATGTGAGTTTTGCGTCTCCTGTAAGCATTTCAAGCAGTAACTGGTGGGAATTAAAGTGTAAAAGTGTATACAATGCCCTGCTCTCTATTGAATAAACTATACTCACACTAATGAGATCTCTCTCCTAATGGCTATTCAATGAAGTGTATCTTCACACACAAAAAAAGCGAATCTGCAGTTACTGCACACGCCCACTAACATAAAGCGCTTAGTGAAAGTCCAATGAGTTCATTTTCCCATCACCGTCTGCATAAACAATAACTACCACAAAATGAACGCATACAAAAGAAGCTTTGCTTTCTCTTTAAAGTAATACAAACAATGAAGATAGCGCTATGTCAGAATACATTAAGGTTTCATTAAATATAGCGAAAGCATCCATTACCCGACGCTTGTGTCTTTGAGTGTTTTGAAAAGGCTGGCAGGGTTTATACAGCATTTAAATTCACAAAGAATTACCCATAAATCCCACCAAAACAAAGCTGTCAAGCATAATATTTCTTAACCCCACAGTCTGTCTCTCTTTATTCCATATGCTTGCTGCCTTCAAAAGCCCAACTGAATAGCACCGTATATTTCATCTAATTTTCGGCCATTCAAGTATGCTTCTCATTATTGTGCTATTGTTAATAAAATCTCTGCATCTATTCAATAAATACCATTAATCAACAAAGCTGACATACCGCATCTTATTTCATCTATCGTACAATTAATTCCCCTCATTAATTTTAGATGGTAGCAAAAAAATAAATAAACACATAAGCTGTGGCTCCAGTACATGGGATCACTAATGTATGAAATAGATGCTGAAATATAATGATTTTGCTCTTGCTACAGCCTGATTTAGAGCAAAGACCCCTGCAGTGAAAACTGCAAACAACCTCCAACGATTTGCTCAATACCAAACAAAAGCTTTTTTAAACTTTGGAGACAATAACAAGTACTGTAACTGGTCATTTTCTTTGCCGTTTCACTGAAGGGACTTTTTACATACAGAACAGTTGCTCTATGCTTTTGTGGTTTAATAAGCTGACATCAAAACTGTTTTCACAAAAGGAAAACTTAACTAAATTCTGGGACCACTGCAGTCCAGGTACCTGAATTGACTACTTAAAAATTCGAATAGCTTCATATCTGCGTTATGTCCGGGTATAATGCACTTCCTTATGAACTGAAAATATACATAAACATCTATTTTACATGAAATTCCATTCACCTCTTGCGTTCCACTGACAGTAATAATGTAGCAATAATTGCACCATGCAAATGGTGTTGAGTTTTGGGAATAAGGTGCAAGCTATAATAACCCTAATTTACATAAAAGAAGGTGTGTTTGTACTAAAAAGAACGACAATTACTTCATTTAAACAATTAAGTGCTTGCATATAGGTGCAATTTCAATACATTTAGCACGTGGTTAAACTGTATTGTGGGAAAAAAAAGTATATTATTGCACATTATTATTGTTGCACACTTACAGAAAAAAGCTGATGCTAATGTATAGCATAATAAGCACTTTCCATTGAAAGGTCATGAACACCACACTGCAAGAGATCAGTCATGCTGATTATACATGCAAACTAACATACACTGGTAAATGAAATGAGGGGAAAAAAAGGAATATGTATGAACAATAGCATACAGAGAGAAAAATATGGAGAACAGCTGAATATTTTTGCACAAAGCACTTCCATAACTAAATCCAATCCATAACAAAGCTGCCTCAATTAAATTTTGTTCATTTCAACCACCTGTCTGGATACTTAATTATGTTTGTTAATAAGATAATTTACTTGTTTGCCATATTGCAAAACTAATACCATCTGTGACACCATGTAACTTTTAAAATTAAAGTGTGTAGTTGTTCCAGTGATAAAGTACATTGTTAACCGTTGCTGTAAATTACAGGGTAAATAACTGTAAAATAGCCAGTGTTTTGCTGTAATATCTGGAAACAGCATTTTACTGTAATGTGAGGCTCATCTTGAAATTGTGTAGTGCAAATAATAAATTACAGTAAATGACTTGATGTATCCATTACAGGTAACAACTGTAACAATAAATGGTAAATTACTCATAACGTCACTATTTGCAATGTTTTTGCGACGCATCATCAAATGGCCATATTGGCAGCACTTAATGTAAACAATGCCACTGAACTGAACAAACTTGCATATTTTGCTGATTATGGTCAATTATTGTCATGTTTTGGGTTGTACTAATTGGTCAGATCAGGTAAAAAATTTGGAGTACTACAGACTGCCAAAAAGTTATAACAAATCGAGGAAAAAGTGCAAAAAAAAAAAAAAAAAGAAAAAGAAATTGTCATCCAGGGTACGATTTGTGAAAAAAAGAATCATTTGATTCAGAACAGTAATTCAAAGCGTGTATTGCGCATCATGTGATTCAGAACAGTAATTCAAAGCGCGTATTGTGAATCATGTGATCCAGAACAGTAATTCAAAGCGCGTATTGCGAATCATTTGATTCAGAACATGAATTCAAAGTGCGTATCACAAATAATTTGATTCAGAACAGGAATTCAAAGCGCATATCGATAATCATTTAATTCAGAACAGGAATTCAAAGTGCGTATCACCAATCATTTGATTCAGAACAGGAATTCAAAGCGAGTATCACAAATCATTTGATTCAGAACAGGTATTGCGAATCATTTGATTCAGAACAGGAATGCAAAGTGCGTATCGCGAATCATTTGATTCAGAACAGGAATTCAAAGCGCGTATCACAAATCATTTGATTCCGAACAGGAATTCAAAGCACGTATCACGAATCATTTGATTTAGATCGGGTCTGTGGAGCGGGCAAATCACACCCTGTGAACATCTATAATAATAAGAAATGTTTCTTGAGCAGCAAATCAGCATATTAGAATGATTACTGAAGGGTCATGTGACACTGAAGACTGAAGTAATGCTGCTGAAAATTCAGCTTAGCCATCACAGCAATAAGTTACATTTTAAAATATATAACAATAGAAACAGTACTTTTAAATTACAATAACATTTCACAAGCTTACTGACCTCAAACTTTTGAATGGTAGTGTACACCATTTGCTATCTGATTTTCCTGAAAACTGTAATGTGATACAGCAACATCGACCAACTGAGTTTGGACTGGACTGATTTGTTTGGTGATGCAGAAATTGTACAGTTTACCTAAAAGCCACCATTTCTTTATGTCAAACATATCCTTTCAGTCTTTAGCCAAAAGGCAGAAAAGACACAGTGATATCCGCAATGATGAAACTTGACAGTTTCCGTCCTGAATGACAGAAAACCATTTGATTGACAGCTCAATATCCGGTCTCATTCATCTGGAAATGGATTCTGGTGCAGAAGGCTGAGGGGTTAACACGGGTCTCAGTGCTGGAGAATGACATAAGCATACAGACATATCAATTCCTCTGAGCTCCTGAATGGCGACTGAAATGTTGTTTCAGCTGATGTTCTGCAATATGTGCATTGCTGGAAACATTGCAATTAGCGGTAATGGCATTATTACCCACCGACTGATGCCACTCCATTTGCATTCCATCCTACAGGCAAAGGACATAGCTCAAATAATATTTAATAACTGAATGTGATGCAATATATTTCATGAAAGATACTGTATTATAAAAGGATAGCTAAGCTAACTAAGCTAGCAGATTTTTAGTTGCTTAAACAACAGGATTCATATGTGAAATTACTCTCAATGTGCCCTTGGGTACATCAGAAAAGGTGCTTGCAGATTAAAGGGACAGTTTACCCCACCCCCCAACAAAAATTCTGTCATTATTTTAAGGGATAGTGCACCTAAAAATCCTAGGTATATACAGTTGAAGACAAAATTATTAGCCCCCCCTGTGAAATTTTCTTTCTTTCTTTCTTTTTTTTTTTTTGAATATTTCCCAAGAGATGTTTAACAGAGCAAGAGAATGTTTTCACATTATTTCCTATTATTGTTTTTCTTCTAGAGAAAGTCTGATAGTTCTTATAGTTGCTTGAAGAAAAAAAAAAAAAAAAAAAATGAAAACTGGTAAGGTCAATATTATTAGCCCCCTTAAGAAATTATTAGTGTGATTAGCTATAGAACAAACCACTGTTGTCCAATGACTTGCCAAATTAACCTAATTTGCCTGATTAACCTAATTAAGCCTTTAAATTGCTCTTTAAGCTGAGGATTAGTATCTTGCGAAACAACTAGTAAAATAATATGCACTGTCATCATGGCAAAGACAAAAGAAATTAGTATGGACTTGAGAGAAAGAATTGTTAATGCTCATAAAGATGGAGAAGGATACACACGTTTATCAAAGTGTTTTCAAGTGTCAAGAACTGCAGTGAGATGCATTATCAAGAAGTTTAAACCAGACCAACACAGTGGAGAACAAGACGGGCAGAGACAGGAAGCAAAATATTTCAACAACTTTGGAAAGAAAACTAGTGAGAGAGGTTTCTAAAGACCCAAGAACAACTGCCAAGACACTAGTGAATGACCTAGCCAAGCCTGGAATTGATGTCTCAACGAAGACAGTCACTAGAGCCCTGCACAGGAATGAACTGCGAGGCTGCCGACCAAGAAAGACTCCACTTCTGAAGAAGAGACACCTCCAAGCTAGAATGAAGTTTGCTAAGGACAACCTGGAGGAATGTGATGCATACTGGAAACGAGCCCCAAGAACACCATTCCCACAGTGAAACATGGTGGTGGGAGTATAATGCTGTGGGGATGTTTCAGTATGTTTGGAACTGGGAATGTCGTCAGGGTTGAAGGAAACATGAAAAAGGAAGACTATAAGAAGATTTTGAAAGACAACCTCAGACAGTCTGCAAGAAAACTTAATTTGGGTCGACATTTTGTCTTCCAGCATGATAACGACCCAATGCATACCTCACTTCTGGTGAAGAAATACCTCCAAATAAGCAAAGTGAGTGTACTTGACTGGCCTGCACAAAGCCCAGACTTGAATCCAATAGAAAATCTGTGGGGCACACTAAAGTCCAGAGTTTGTGCCAGAAGACCAACAAATCTGGATGAGCTTGAGAGATTTGCTAAGGAGGAATGGACTGTCATTCCTCAGGAGACATGCTTGAAACTTGTTGAGAACTACAGCAAATGACTAAAGGCTGTTATCAAGCAAAAAGGATACACTATTGACTATTAACATCAGAGGGCTAATCATTTTGACCTGTGGACTTTTTCAAATTCTTGGTTATACATTTATTTCTATTTGTATTACAAACCCTAAAAGCTTCCTGAATAAAGTATTATGTTTAAAAATGCTGTGTTGATAAAATCGTCTTTATGTTAAACAACACATGGGAGTTATTTGAAAATAATGAAATAATTTATAAGGGGCTAATAAGGGGCTCCAGGGGTTAATAAAGGACTTCTGAAGTGAATCAAAGTGTTTGTGTAAGAAAAACACTAAATGTATGGGTCTTTTATGCCAAAAATCATTAGGATATTAAGTAAAGATCATTTTCCATGAAGATATTGTCACGAATCCGGTCTCTGTGGATCCCTCCGATCGCCGTCAGCGGGAGAACTCCCCCGAGTACTAGTTTCATTCGGACTTCATTACCCAGGATCCCGTGCTAGGGTTGAACCCCGCCCGGTCGAGGTCGGCCGACCCGGACATAAATAGCGGCCGTTTCCACTTCCTTGTTGCGAAGTTTTGTCTAGCCTAGCCAGCAATTCCGAGCGTTTTTCCTTGTTACTGATCTTTGTGTACCGAACTGGTCTGCTTACCTCTTACGATCCCTCTCTGGTTGCCCCGACCCCGCTTGCCTTTTGGATTATTCTCGCTTCTCTGCATCCAGGAATTGACAGCAGGCAAGTTGGTGGGTTCCCCTGACCATGGGAAGAGGGGAGGTTGGAAACCTAAGACACACTGGAAAGGAGTGAGGTTAGTGGAAGGTTTGCGAAGTGAGTTCTGTGCATACTCGGCCCACATGATGAAGCGACTCCAGTCGGTCTGGTGATTGTGGCAGTAAGTTCGGAGGTAGCGTGAAAGTTCCTGATTTAGGCGTTCCGTCTGACCATTGGACTGCGGATGGTACCCAGAATCAGGCTGACCGACTCCGCATCCGACCTCCTCCCTACGCCCCAGGAAAGTGGGTTTGGCTCTCAACCCGGGATCTTCGCCTCCGGCTGCCGTGCAAGAAACTCAACCCTAGGTACGTGGGTCCTTTCCAGATAGTTAAACAGATCACTCCAGTTTCCTTTAGATTAAAACTACCACCAAATTACAGAATCTCACCCACCTTTCATGTTTCCCTGTTTAAGCCCGCTGACGATCCGAAAGGAGTGGAGAACCTAGAGGGGACCGGTCCGGCAGGCCCCCCTCCTATTCTGGTGGATGGCGAGGAGGTCTACCAGGTGCACGAAATCCTGGACTCTCGACGCCGGGGGGGCTCACTACAGTACTTGGTCGACTGGGAAGGCTACGGCCCCGAGGAAAGGTCCTGGGTCCAGGCTAACGACATCCTTGACCCATCTCTGGTAACAGACTTCCACCAACTGCACCCAGATCGACCAGCCCCTCGACGTCGAGGCAGACCACGTTTAACCAGGCCTTCTCGCGCCGGGAGTCGCTCCCAGGGGGGGGGCTCTGTCACGAATCCGGTCTCTGTGGATCCCTCCGATCGCCGTCAGCGGGAGAACTCCCCCGAGTACTAGTTTCATTCGGACTTCATTACCCAGGATCCCGTGCTAGGGTTGAACCCCGCCCGGTCGAGGTCGGCCGACCCGGACATAAATAGCGGCCGTTTCCACTTCCTTGTTGCGAAGTTTTGTCTAGCCTAGCCAGCAATTCCGAGCGTTTTTCCTTGTTACTGATCTTTGTGTACCGAACTGGACTGCTTACCTCTTACGATCCCTCTCTGGTTGCCCCGACCCCGCTTGCCTTTTGGATTATTCTCGCTCGCTGCCTGCCCCGGACTATTTTGCATGGACTCTGGTTATTCTCTGATATTCTCTCTGCCATTCTCGTCTGCCGTTGTTTACTCTGCCTGTCTTACTACGATTCTGTCTAATAAACCATTGCGCATGGATCCAACGCCTCCCGATCCGTCATTACAGATATTTTGTACATTTTCTACTGTAAATATATCAAAACTTAATTTTTGATTAGTGATATGCATTGCTAAGATCTTAATTTGGAGCAGTTTTTTTGCACCCTCAGATTTCTGATTTTCAAATAGTTGTATCTCGACCAAATAATGGCATATCATAACAAATCATACGCCAATGGTTTTCAGATGATATATAAATCTCAAAATTGACCCTTATGACTGGTTTTGTGGCCCAGGGTCACATTTAAAATATTCTAAACGTTGTATGCACGTTCATGAGACAGTGGCATTCCAGTGGATGATGTAGGACATAGCATACGCATTTTTAGATAATCTATCCTTTCAAGAAATACAAGATAAGCCTTAAACTTCAAGAAATCTATTGGATTTAAGGCAACGTGCCAACCGGACACAGTCAGGGTGAACAAGTGATTGAAGAATAATCAAGCAGAAGAATTCACCCTTCAAAGGTGTGAAGCCTTGTCCACTTCAGCAAAAATACAGAGTTATGTCCACTCAGGAACAACAACTGAGGAACCCTGGTCAGTAACAGTACTTCACAAAGTGCATCAGCGTGTAACCATGTGATGATGCGACCACAGACAATGACACTTAACTCAACTCCATAGAAAAAAGTGGTTCAGTGGTTCAGTGATATACAGCCTGTTTCTTTCAGATGAAAAGTAAAATGGCTCTTGGGTTGCTAATGTTCTTTTTCCACTAAATTGTTCCCTAGCACTGCTGTTTGTCTGTTCCTTTTGGACTCCCTCCCACCATTCAAGGTTTCCACCTCGTAACAGCTGTGAAGCGAGCCAAGCTTCTGTATTAACCTGCTTCTCTCCACTCTATTTTAATTTTAATTCTAATTGGTCTGCAGCGTAGCCTTCTTGCTAATATTGATCTCTGCTGCAGTGCACCACTGTGGAGGTACACCGAGTTTTGCTTGTGTGGGCCATTTGCATGTTTTAATTAGATACCTTCGCTCCTATCGCTCAGCCTCGTCGTCACCTCCTGAAAACGCAATGCTTCGTTACAACTATAATAAGCTTCATGTACTCCTTGTTTAGGCTCCTTTTGTTTTCCTAAGAGTTTGCATTTGATTGTTGTTTACACCCATTGTTTACTGTACCTCGTCCTTTAAACCCCAGACCCTAAGTGGCTGAATTGCATTGGGGACTGGTCTTTATGGGGTTGCCATGGTGACCAACTGAGTCATCCGTTGCTCTGCTCTGGCTTTGAGATTCATCTGCTAACCTCTGCCTGCCTGAATTTCTCTCTGTCCTTTCTAGTTCTCTCTCTTCTCGCTCTCTGGTTGGTTATGCTAGAGTATCCATCATGACAAAACCTCCCAGTAGTGGGACAATGACTTAATCGCTCCGGCTTTGTTCACACAGCAGCGAAAAACATGTCTGTTCATGCACAAATCAGGTGTGGAAGTCGAAGACTGACACGGAAGAGAAGAAATTGTTGAATAAAGTCATTATTTTTTGTTTCCTTTGTGCACAAAAAGTATTCTTATGGCTTCATAAAATTATGATTGAACCACTGATGTCCACTTTCTAGGCCTTGAATATGTCAGTTACGTTGCTGTCTATGCAGGGTCAGAAAGCTCTTGGATTTCATTAAAAATATCTTAATTTGTGTTTCGAAGATGAACAAAGGTCTTATGGGTTTGGAAAACACAAGGGTGGGTAATTATTGACAGAATTTTCATTTTTGGGTGAACTATCCCTTTAAGAAACATAGTCATGGAAATGTACTCTCTTTAAGTTCACTTTTATTTCATGATTATTATATTTTCAAATGTACAGTTTTTAAGATAAGATTTGAAGTACACCACAAGTGGATGTTCAATGCAATTAAGGACACTTCTTTTTACAAAAGCAGATCAATATTCAACACTTTGGCATTTGATTGTTTTTTCAGTTGTTGTATAAATTACAACAAAAATTATAATGCTACAATGCTGTGAAAACATATGGTGCTGGTGGGTCTTTAAACCAAGTTTACCCTGAATGCAACTGAATAACACTAGCTCAATGCTGTTTACACTACAAACACATGTAAATGTTGTACTTGCAGGGTAGATGGCTTATATAATATAAAAGATAATAATAAAAGTGTCAAAGGCTGTTCACAAGGGACTCATTCTTGCATCCATCAATGCTATTTTTAAAACCTTTTCTACATAAACAAGGTCATTACAGCATCGTTTTTTTAACATTGAATCAAGTTGCTCTGATCAGGTCTTTGCACAGAAATACTAAAAAAAAAAAACACAGCCTATAATGTAGAAGACAACAGCACATTTACACTTAACTGTAATTATTCATACAAGATTGTAATCTCTCTGATTATCTTCTTTTCTAATGGCTTAAGCAGCACCCCTTTTTCTTTAGTTGTATGACATAAGTTCAGAAACAAAGTCTAATGCATTTCAGCAGAATTTATTAAGATACCTTGAATAAGGTACCTTGAGTACCTTGAGTACCTCAAGATACCTTGAGTAAGAGTAAGCTGTACTCTTTATATCATAACAAGTAAATAATTCAAAACTCTTAACTGGGTTGACGTCACACTAGTGTACTCTGTTCAACATCATAATTTTTTAAAAATGTTTTCTTTCTCTCTGTTTTCTTTTCACTCAGCATGTTCTCACTGCATTTACAATCAGGTCATGCTGTATGCTAGAGCTAAGAGCTGAGGCTAAGAGTGAAGGGATTACTTAGCAGCCTACTTCTTGTTTGTTTACTGTGGTTATGAAAGTGAAAGGCCATCTCATGGATTACAGGTGTTATTATTCATGCACGATGATGCACATCTGATACTGTAATCGTCTCTGACACCCACTTGAAGGTTGGACAGCGTGTGGCGTTTCAGGATATAGTAATTTGGGCAAAATCATTGGATATGGGGATTCAGCTCAGTTGAAAAGATTAATGCTTTGGCCGTGATTGAGAGGGCCTGCAGGGTACCGCAGGCAGATGATAACAGAGGACACAGAGTTTCAAAGGCGTAGTCAGGCAGTTTGAATTTCTCTTTTATGAAACCCAAATTCTGCTGTGTGCATCCACTACCATGAGTGATCATAGCTAGCTCCAAAAAGGCCAAAAAGATAGATAGAATGATAGTTAGAAAGACAGACAGACAGACAGACAGACAGACAGACAGATAGATAGATAGATAGATAGATAGATAGATAGATAGATAGATAGATAGATAGATAGATAGATAGATAACCAGTAACAGACAGACAGAAAGAAAGAAAGAAAGAAAGAAAGACAGACAGATAGACACAGACAGACAGACAGACAGACAGACAGACAGACAGACCTACAGACCGATAGATAGATAGATAGATAGATAGATAGATAGCCAATAACAGACAGACAGAAAGAAAGAAAGAAAGAAAGAAAGAAAGAAAGAAAGAAAGAAAGAAAGATGGACACACACACACACACACACACACACACACACAGACAGACAGATAGACAGACAGGTAGATAGATAGATAGATAGCCAGTAACAGACAGAAAGAAAGAAAGAAAGAAAGAAAGAAAGAAAGAAAGAAAGAAAGAAAGAAAGAAAGAAAGAAAGAAAGAAAGAAAGACACACACAGACAGACAGACAGACAGACAGACAGACAGATAGATAGATAGATAGCCAGTAACAGACAGAAAGACAGAAAGAAAGAAAGAAAGAAAGAAAGAAAGACACACACACACAGACAGACAGACAGACAGATAGATAGATAGATAGCCAGTAACAGACAGAAAGAAAGAAAGAAAGAAAGAAAGAAAGAAAGAAAGAAAGAAAGAAAGAAAGAAAGAAAGAAAGAAAGAAAGAAAGACACACACACACACACACACACACACACACACACACAGACGGCAACAACAACAACAACAACAACAACAACAACAACAACAACAACAGACAGACAGACAGACAGACAGACAGACAGACAGACAGACAGACAGACAGACAGACAGACAGACTGATGGATGAATGGATCTACTCCATTAGTTTTTGCAGTTTATTCCTAATCTGAAGTCTGTTGAAGTTGTACTGGCCATCAGTATGGGAAAGACAACGTCCAAATGAATGGGTTCAATACAAGGATCAAGAAGGGGCATCTGAAGATCTCTGCTGGAATGAATAAATCCTTGGTACACTGGCAGTGTGCAATGAGGATGAGGTTCAGTATATCTGGGTTAACACCAGAGGAGGATAATCTTTAACTTCTGTGATTGTATCTGATCCAAGGTCAAGCAAAGACACTATATCAAAGAGATCTTAGCTTCGAATGCATAATGTAGTGCCAACATTGAATAAACAGCTACATTGAATGACTGCTCAATTAATTTTAGCAGAATATAGAACATAGAGCACTTTGTATTAATCTCACCTTGAATAAGATCTGTTGATAAAAATTAATAGTACAAATGCATAGCCTACCACTTTACATGCTAAACTAATCCGTTATTTTTTGACATTCAGCTTCCTAATAATATACACAACTACTGCCTGACATTCCTGCATCAGTCTCTCAATTAGAGTGCAATATCTATTAAGGCAAAGCTGTAGCTTCAAGTATGAGTACACTTAAGTTTGTGTGTCCAAAAGAGGCAGCAACACACACTGATTACTGTCCGTATTTATCAGCTCAAACATTTCTATTTGCAGTTTCTTGAGCTTTGACATTGTGCTGCGGTTGACACATAATCATGGACCTCCATGTTAAATCCTCTGCAACAGAGGCGAGAAAATAAACCACGAGTGGAGAGTTAATTGAGTTTACTTTCAATCCCCCCTCAAAGCTCTCGTACGGAGGAAAATGAGATTTTTTTTTTTTTTTTGGCTATCCATGTTAAATAACATCAAACCTCTCGAACAGCATTACACAAAAGGCAGTTCAAATCAAAGCACTGAAATGATTAATACGCTCCAGCACTAGAAAAACGACACCACAAGAACTATATTTCTAAAACTTCAAAAGGGTATTCTGTATTTTTTGCTTACAACAGCACAATCATATTCTAACCACTTGTATAGAGGCCTTATTTTACTAGCTTTTGGTCCAGCAAGGTAAACATATCACCCATAATAACCTCCACGGAGAGAGCGGCCTGCCCTCATAAGGGCAAGGCTGATTTCATCAACGCTACATCAAAATTGAAATGTCAATTCCAATTCCGCTGCCGTAATTATAACTGACCTGTTTCACCAAACTGAATTTAAACCCGCAAGTGCATTAAAAACATGCTGGGTTGAACTTGAAGGGCAATGACAGAAAACCAGTGATCTCAACTCAGCCCGAAGACACTCATTATGGGAACGATGATAATTGCAATATAAGGGTCATTCTGTGCAACTGGTGCCTTTTCCAGTTCACTAAAGTGCTTTTTTATTATTATTATTTTTAATAAAATAATTGTAAAAATTAAGTTGTTGCAAGCCACTTCCAACACTTATTCTCAAGCCCAGCCTTTCTGTTGACAGATGGAGCAGGAGAGAAGCTGTACATTGCCTCTGTGTTGTCAAAATCCAGTGTTCTCGCATGACAAACTAACACAACTTCACATGAAGCTGCATGTGGCGTTAAACTTGAATGGACTGCCTTAGCTACCACACTCTCACAATCCTGCTTCTTATATGGGTAAACACAAAATGACTGACAGGTAGAAAGTGGCTCAAAGTCTGATATTTTGACCTGCACTTTTTTTTGCCTTCAGTTTACAGAGCCAGAAGCTGTCACAAAGACAGGTGTGATATTTCAGGTCTCCATATCCAGTGATATCTGTCAGGTAAAAGAGGTATTTTCTGACTGTCATCACATGAAAAGAAAAGAAGAAGAAGGAGAAGAAAAACACTTAGAGTGCCTTTAAACTATTTAAGTAGTCTAAATTGCATATGAAAAATCTGTATTTTTTTAATCAAATAACTACCGGTATATTTAATCTAATTCATGATATTATACTAAAGGTAACACCATATTACCATATGATTTGACATTACAAGCTTTACTGATAACGTGACATTTCTACAAATATCCACATTTCACTTATCAGTTGTCTACTATACAAACTCATAGCAACAGGGATGACATTTTAATAATGTCCCCTGACAATCAAAACAAAACAAATCAAAAATACAAAAAAGAAGAAACTTCAATGTTCTTACATAGGGATAGTTCACTCAAAAATGAAAATTAACCCATTTGAACCCATGATTTACTCACTCTCAAGCTATCCTAGGTGTATATGACTCTCTTCTTTCAGATGAATATAATCTGAGTTATATTAAAAATGTCTTGGCTGACCCAAGCTTTATAATGGCAGAAAATGGGTGTTGAGATTTTGAAGCCTAAAAAAAGCGCATCCATTCATCATAACAAGTACTCCACAAGGCTCCGGGGGGTTAATAAAGGCCTTCTGAAGGGAAGGAATGTTTTTGTGTAAGAAAAATATCCATACTTAAAACTTTATAAACTGCAAACTCTAGCTTCTGCTAACTGTCGTACAACAAAGAGTGGTGTTCCAGCAGATGACGTAGGACGTAGGCATAAGCTGCCAAAACACTGGTCATGAATTAGGAGTACAAAATGAGAAAAAATAGTGAGGGATTTTGATATAAGCCAAGCGGAGACTGGTTTTCCTTATCTGTAAACAAAACATGATTCTCACACGACTACAAGATGATTCTTACCAGAGCTGGAACGCATGTACGACAGTTAGCGGAATCTAGAGATTATGGTTTTATAGTTTTATATATGGATTTTTTCTTACATAAACACATTGATTCGCTTCAGTAGGCCTTTATTAACCCCCTGGAGTTGTGTGGAGTACTTTTTATGATGGATGGAAGCACTTTTTTGGGCTTCAAAATCTCAACGCCATTCACTGCCATTATAAAGCATGGAAGAGCCGAAAACATTTTTAATATAACTCACATACACTTGTATTCCTCTGAAAGAAGAAAGTCATATACACCTAGGATAGCTTGAGGATGAGTAAAGGGTGTAGTCTCCTTTTAAGACTGAACCTTCCTATTAATATGATATGTCTGCTAAAGGATCAAAATGAAAACTAAAATCTAAACTATATAGAAGAATAAAGCAAAAGTGCATATCATATCTGTTAGTTTTCACCAAAATGTGCGAAAATGTGCAAAAGAAAAAAAAAACATACAAAATATTTGTAAAAAGTTTGTGAAAGACGTCTTTTATGCCCACTAAAGCTGCATTTACTTAAATCAGAATGACATTAAAGGGTACATAACATACACAGTTTCACCTAATCTCATGTTATTCCTGAGTACCTATAGAGTAGTACTGTATTTTTATTATCTCCAAAATGTTTTTAGTTTTATCATATTTATAAAATAAAAATACAGCTTTTCGATTTTCTCCGGAAAAACCCGAGCTTCTCGAGGCGCGCCGTGGGCGGAGCTAAGTTCGACGATTACTTGCGCTGGGATTGCCAATAAAACAGATATTTTATGGCGTTTCACTAACCATCTGCAGTTCTGAATCATGACTGGGGTCTTTTATAGCTGGGACCGCTCCATCTTTCAGTATCAAACAATGTGCAAATCAAATTCAGCGTCGAACTGGGCCTTGTATATGTAATGTTCGTCAGCAAACACACACTTGCTAAATTCCATTGCTGCCCTGGAAAAAGGAACTGCATCCACTGTTCACGTAACGCTGGGTTCTTCTGGAAGCTGAGCAAAGTTATCTTTGCCTTACAACCAAAACCACACTTCTTTAGAGACATTCTTCCCGAGTAAATCCCTTGCAGCAGTGCACTGAGTGCAGCCAAATGAATCGCGTTGATGTGCACGCTCTGTTTCTCACGGTCTAACCGACCCACACGCACGCTTTTCCGGGAGAAATGCTTATATAAGGAGTTCCACCACTGTCTACGTCATTAAAGCCACGATCGAAAAAAAAACAGCCGAAACTTGTACCAACCCGGAAGTAAGATTTTTGGCAAAGAAATTCTCTGTCATTCGTCTAAATTATTTTTTTAAACTTTGGCCATGTTTAGCATGAGAATCCAACTCTTTAACACTGTAAACAACTCTGAATACATGAAACACCCCCCCCCCCCCCCTTTAAGATCAGCAAAATATATAAAATATGCAATATTATTACAATTTAAAATAACTGTTCTCTGTTTTAATAAGTAATTTATTCCTGTGATGCTAAACTGCATATTTAGCATTATCACTTCAGTCTTCAGTGTCAAAAATAATCCATGCTGATTTGCTGCTCAGGAAACATTTCCTATTGTTATCAATATTAAAAACGGTTGTGCTTCTCTGACACTATTGATCAATTTAATGAATCCTTACCTAATAAATATAATACATATAAAGCGCACAAATGGCACCTGTTTTGTACAATGACCTTTAACTTTCCAGTACAATACCAGTATAAATTCCCTTTGGAAATTATTCAATCTTCAGAAAAAAAAAAAAGATTTGTCAACACCTGTCTCCCTCAGGGTTGCTACTAGTGTCATGCTCCCAGTGTGTCTTTATGTGTGAGTGTGTGTGTTTGAGAGAGAGAGTCCTAGCTGAATGATTTTCTCTGTCTCACTGGACTGGAGTTATGATGGATTAGGATAAAACATTAACATGGCAGCAAGGAAAGAGCAAGAGGGTGAAAAGAATCGTTTCATGCCCTTATTAGCAAGAAGGCCAAACGCTTACCACCTTCATCTGTGAAACACACACAACATCACTGAAATACAAAATGTTTTGGTCCTTATTCAGAATTTTTGTGATTGGTAACAGTGCATGCAGATGCAATAGTATTGGCTTTTGCCATGGACATTTCTGTGCGCATTTTCATTTCATGTTTTGATTTCTGACAGTGTCTCAGAGAGCCAAATCAATACTGTTTTTTTTCCTTTGCTTTCAAGATTGAAGTGCTTGATAATACAGTAAGCTTTTCACACTCGCTGCAAACAATCTCTCAGAGCAAAATGTAATAAATATGTAACACAAATTTTCAGTCCAAACACATTTTCTGGTACCCTGTAGATCAACAAACAGCATGTTCCTAAAATACCAAAACCATACTCTTATCATGTACAGTATGCTTAGAAATGTACATTGTACAACTATCAACTATGAGGTCATTCATTTCCATTTACAAAATGGGCAATCTGAAGTTTATGAATTTACAAATGTGGGATTTGCATTGAAATATTATCATTTACACTACCAGTCAAAAGTTTTTGAACAGTAAGATTTTTTTTTTTTGTTTTTTTAAAGAAGCCTGCATTTATTTCTTCCAAAGTACAGCAGAGTACTTTGGAAGAAATAAATGTAAAACAGTACACTTTTGACATGTTTTAGTATTTCAAATAACATTTTTTTTTGTGAATATATTTTTAAATGTAATTTATTCCCAGGATTTTAAAGCTGACATTTAAGCATCATTACTCCAGTCTTCAGTGTCACATGATCCTTTAGAAAATATTCTGATTTGCTGCTCAAAAAAATCTATTATTATTAAAAAAATATTTTTTGATGAATAGAAAGTTCAGAACAACTGCATTTATCTGAAATAGAAATATTTTGTAACATTATAAATGTCTTTATCATCATTTTGATCTTTTGATCAATTTAAAGCATCCTTGCTAAAAACTTCTTAACTTCTTTTCTCTAAAAGAATGTACAGTTTTTGCTAAACTGTGGATCAAATAAATGCAGGCTTGGTGAGCAAAAGAAACTTAAAAAACATTAAAAATTATACTGTGTGACTACACAGAAAGTAACCATCCAACAGAATATGATTACAATTAAAAATTATTAAACAAGTCTAAATTAATGTTTATTACAACTGCTAGATGTGGCAATTTTATACAACAGAAATAACATTATATTTTATATCATATATGTATAATCAAAACTCAACAGTGACAATTAAGATTATAAAAATGATTTTGCTTAATTGTCTAAAACAATTAAATGAAAGTGAGAACAAAAGCAGAGCAGCCCAACAGACCAAAAAACAGCACAAAATTCAACAGAATAATTTATATATCCATAATATTAAAAATAAAGGTTCTTTACTGTCATATTCTGTTCCATTAAGAGCATTCACAGAAAATTTTAATTCCACAAAAGGATCTTTATAGTGGAAAAGGCTTTTTTGAGTATTAAAACGTAAGAAAAAAGTAGAGAACTGTTCACTGAAAGCTTCTTTGAGGAACCAAAAAAAAAATATATATATATATATTTTACGGCATTGCTGTGAAAACCTTTTGAAACCTTTATTTTTAATATGACACTGCATGCTGGGAGCCAAAGCAGCGGCACAGCACACTATTACAGTTCATCTGTAAAAATACAAGAGATTTTATCCAAAGCGACTTACAAATGAGGAACTACAAGCAATTTATCATACTACATTTGCGGCACTACAATACTGGGTTACAAGAGTAAGCACAGAAGCTAGAGCAGAATTCAGAATGCACTAAACAGGAAACAAAAAGACATTTATGTTTTAACAGCTAGGAATATACATTCATACTAATTTGTTTTGAGTTTACAGTGTACCTGCAAGAGCGCTTTGAGGTAAACCAGCCACTGATGGATGTGAGCCATGGCGGCACCTGTCAGCCACAGATATGTGTGGAAAGGGGGCAGTAGGGAAGGACAGCTATAGGCATGGCTGGATACCAGCCTCTGTTTACCTGTGCTGCTCACATATCCCGTCACACTTCAGCAGTAAGGCTTCAGTATTACGGGCTGACACCCATAAGCCCCTCCTGCTGCTGCCATCAGTATGCAAGCCCAGAGATCAGAAGCATGGCTGAAGTGTTTTAAATCATTCTTTTTAATGAATGACCAATGCAATGATGTCATGTCCTATGCATGTGTTAATGCAATAAATATCTGTCAATAAATACCACTGTGCCTTTTAGAAAATACAGATATTAATGTCAAAACACAAGTGCAATTTATAATATCACTGACATGATGCAAGTGCACAAGAGTGAAGCAGATCTGGTTATGTTGCGATTCACTGGTCCAAACAGAATGAGTAAACGTGAAACGGATGAAACAGAACCATATAATGAGCTTGTAATTATATATAGGCTAGTGATCTGTGAGTTGAGACTACTTATGTGTAATAATGACTATTAATTTAGTTATTGTTCAGAATAATTAGTATGTTAATACGTAGGCTGTGTGGGAAGATGTCATTTCCATGGAAACATGTATGTGGGGAATAGGAAAATTTATTTGACAATCTGCTTTATAACTTTTATATTTTCAGTTTCATGCATCATGAAGGCTGAAATATGCTAATGATTCTCACTTTTACAACTGGAAACAAATCTAGAAATATAAGAACAATTATTATTATTATTTTTAGTTTAACAATTTTTACGCATATACTACTAGTCAAGAGTTTTCGAACAGTAATATTTTTAATGTTTTTAAAGAAGTCTCTTCAAACAGCTTTAAAAACCTGCATTTATTTGATCCAAAGTACAGCAAAAACAGTAAAATTCTGAAATATTTTTTGCTATTTAAAATAACTGTTTACTATTTAAATATATTTTAAAATGTAATTTATTACATTTTCAAAGCTAAATTTTTAGCATCATTACTCAAGTCATATGATCCTTCAGAAATCATTCTAATATTCTGATTTGATGCTCAAAAATGTTTATTATTATTACTATTATTACGTTGAAAAACGCAGACTAGATTTTTTTTTCAGTTTTCTTTGATGAATAGAAAGTTTAGAACAACAGAATTGATCTGAAATAGAAATCGTTTGAAACATTATAAATGTCTTTATCATCACTTTTGATCAATTTAAAGCATCCTTGCTAAATAAACATATTAATTTCTACAATTTCTTTCCCAAAAAATAAAAAATGTGTATAATGTTACACATGTTTTTTTTTTTTTTTTCTCAGATAAATGCTGATCTTTAGATCTTTCGATTCATCAAAGAATTCAGGAAAAATGTACTCAACTGTTTTAAATATTGATAATAATAATACTAAATTTTTCTTGAACCGCGAATCAGCATATTAGAATGATTTCTGAAGCATCATGTTTTATTTTTCATAAGACATAAATGCGTCATTTCATTAGTGATATAACTATAGTAAACGTGACCATTAAAAATTACATAATCAATGGATTGATTTCACTGTCAGATCAATTGCAGCAATGCATCTTACACCCCTAGAAACAATCAAGTGAAGCAGTAAGAGAACATTCAAGTTTGTGTGTTCTGCGCTTGAAGCTGGCATGGGTTTACGCGTGCATGCATGGAAAAATATTCCATTAGGCCGAGTCATGGGGGCAGGGTTCCTGCTTGTGCGCTGCAGCTAATGCACTGAGCCCCGATGCCGGGGGTGATACAGCTAGTCAATGTAATTCACGGTCACAGAGGAGCCTGGGAAAAGGAGGGGTTGTTTGCTGCCTGGTGCCTGCTTTGATCTGCTCCAAAGCTAACTCTGCCTTCTCGAAACAACTCTGCTCCACTGGCCCAGCGTCTTGCTGTGTCGCATGGAGTCACTCCCCCAGAAGCAGTGTGTACCTGCAGAGCACCACCGCTAGGAGAAAGCCATGGCAGGAGCCATAATTATTGTTGACTTTTGTGGCAATGTTTCCTTAAGGTGCTGTAATTCTCAAGGACAGTGGTGCTCGGTGGACTTACAAAATAAGCAGCCAAAATCTATTCTTTGTGTTTGTTTTGTTTATAGTCCAAAGTACATTCATGTTTTAGTTTCATATGATTCACATGGGGTCCTAGTTAAAATGATAATAAGAATTTAATTCTGTCATTAATTACTCACCCTCATGATGTCTCAAAACTTTGTTCATCTTCAGAAATCAAATTAAGCATTCTGGTCCTTGAATGTATTAGTTGTGTTGCTGTCTATGCAGGGTCAGAAAGCTCCAGATTTCACCAAAAAATATTTTAATTTGTCTTACTGAAATGAATTTACAGTTCTTACAGGTTTGGAATGACGTGAGGGTGAGTAATTAATGACAGAATTTTGTTCTATCCCTTTAAGCAGACAGAACAAATGTATCATTGATTTTTGATCAAAGATTTTTAAAGAAAGTGAACTGCATTTGATTGAAAATACAGTAAAAACGTATAGTGAAATATTATTGTTTTTTATTTAAATATATTTAAAAATGTAATATATTCCTGTGAGGGAAAGCTGAATTTTCAGCAGCCATTACTCCAGTCTCTAGTGTCACATGATCCTTCCAATATGCTGATTTCTTTGTATTTTTGTTCTTTTCTCTTTAGACAAAATGCACTAATATCAACTCCCAGGTTTTCGTTTGGTACTTACCCCTGCTGTTTCTAATGAAACAAACTCTCAGTAAAAAAGTCCTTTGCTCTTTTAAAGGACTGTAAAAGCTTTGCTCCGAGACATACAGGGAGGTCACGGCAGCAGACTTTTGACCTAGATATGCAGGTGTAACTGCTGCTCCCTTAAACACATCACTTAACCTGCCTTAGCCTCTTCGGAAATAGAAATGAAAAATAAAGTGGCTGCTCTCATGAGGTGAATGCGATGTAAAGACTACTTCAAGTCAGATAGGTAAAGTTTAAACCTACATTTTAAACCTCAACATTTTTAAATACATTTTTTGTTATATACAGTTGAAGTCAAAAGTTTACATACACCTTGCAGAATCTGCAAAAGGTTAATTCTTTTAACAAAATAAGAGGGATCATGCAAAATGCATGTTATTTTTTATTTAGTACTGACCTGAATAAGATATTTCACATAAAAGACATTTACATATAGTCCACAAGAGAAAATAATAGTTGAATTTATAAAAATGACCCTGTTCAAAAGTTTACATACACTTGATTCCTACTACTGTGCTGTTACCTGAATGATCCACAGCTGTTTTGTTGTTTTTGTTTTTTGTTTGTTTTTAGTGATAATTGTTCATGAGTCCCTTGTTTGTCCCGAACAGTTAAACTACCCGCTGTTCTTCAGAATAATCCAAATTCTTTGTTTTTTTCAGAATTTTTGTGTATTTGAACCCTTTCCAACAGGACTGTATGATTTTGAGGTCCATCTTTCACACTGAGGACAGAAGGTTCAAACACTCAGTGACGCTTCAGAATTCTATTATTTTCTCTTGTGGACTATATGAAAATGTCTTTTATGTGAAATATCTTATTCAGGTCAGTACTAAATTTTAGTATAATAAAGTACTAATTTTTAAGTACTACGTACTAATTTTGCAGAATCTGCAAGGTGCATGTAAACTTTTCACTTCAACTGTAACTTTAAACTCAGTACAGTTTGTCCCTAGCAAAAGCAGTGTTTGTTTCTAAACTATATAGACAGCAAGTAGGGAATAGGGTATTTTCAAGATAAAGAGTGTTTCGATGTGTATGGAGGCTTTTTTAGAAAAAAAAAACATAAATTGCGACTATATCTCACAATGTGACTAAATGCAACTTTGTTCCTCATTATTGTGACTTTGTTTCTTCCAGCTGCCTCTGTTTCTCATAATTTGTGAATTCATATCTGTGATTTTCTCTTAAACCTGAGGCAGAAACCAGCAACTTTAAGTATATGTGAATGAATACGAAAATCAATAAACCTGACAAGTGACAGTGTTCTTCAGTGTCTAAAGTATTTGTATGGAAAAACAACAGTAACAAACGTTTCGGCTATGAGAAATACCCTCCAGAGAATGTCACGAATGTGAAGGACACGGATCCCTTGCAATCATGTGGAGTGTTTGACTGTGAGGAAAAATGGGTGTGATTGTAAGATGGGGAGATCATCACAACTGAGTGCTCATCATAACTGTTCCAGTTAGATCACTTGAAATCATAGACTGCGCTACTTACTGGTGTTCAGTCGCCGAACGACCACCCCGTGAAAGCTGTCCCACTGTGACTCAGCATCTTTCCTAATCAAACAGCAATCAAACACATACACTCCTAACACCCCTCTCATCACTCTCACTCTCAACTGTCTGACAGAAAAGCCCAAGAGCTCACAAAACAAGAAGAAAGTAGCCCCAGGGGCCTTTTCTTAAAAAGTCTGGCAGGCACAGATAGAAGAGTAAAGCAAACCTTCTATCTGCGTTTGCTTCTCCGTCTGAACTAGGAAAACAGCTCTGAGTGGTTGGACAGGCTCCATGAATCTTGTTTTTTACCAATTCAGAATGGGCAACGAACTGGCAAACTTTTCCCTCGCTTTCTGTTTCCAGAGCACACACCTTATCTTCCTTATTTGCCTTCTTGACAGGTTGAATTAGCTTCTGTGTGCAACCTTCCTGAAGGTGAGGTCCCATTAGTTCCATCATTGGCTATTCATGTAGGACCTCAGCTTCAATCAGCTGGCTGGTAAACAGAGCTGCCGCAACCCATATTGGGATTGACAGGCCCCTCGCCCCAGGGAGAAGGTCATGCTGGTTTTCAGGTTATTGTGTTTTCAGACCACACGCCTATGGGTGCGTGTTACTAATAGGGCCGTCTTTTTAAATGACCTCAGCATTCTCGGCAGCCCTGAGGGTGGAGGTAATAAGCATAATCTCGGTTATGGTATACATCTGTCTCGTTGCCGCTATACTGTAGGTGGTATTGCTGCATACTTCCCAGTGAATGAAAGAGTTGAGTAAGCGTTGTTCAACCAAGCAAATCAGTCACACTGGTAGACTTGAGACCTATACTAAACTTTACTTTGAAGTAGAAAGAATGGCTGCTATCTGACTCCATTTATCTCTCTGGTTTAATGGTAGGTTGACAACTGCCATTTTGAGAAGAAAAAAGTGAAAACTATCCCCAGCTTTGTCCGTTAAGCTGCCTGGCAGCTAGAGTGTCTGAAGCAGGAGTAAATTGTGAAAAATCACATCCCTGACAGGTTGCTGAAAAGGAAAGTCTTGTTGGCTGTTCTGGATAAATGTGGTGACATTTCATTTCTGCCTTCAGAGATTCATAGTCCAGTGGCTTTAGTCTCTGAGTGTATTAAAAAAAGAAGAAAAAAAATCAGGGTGGAGACTATGACTGGGAATTTAAAAGCATTAGCAAAGCAAACAAAAGTTTGCTTTTAACAAAATTAAATAAAAATAATATATGTAAACAATGAGAAAGAGAAACCACCAAAGACAAAGTTTATATGGTATTCTCATGAACATGCGTCGAAGACTAACATGGAAGAGAAGAAATTGTTGAATAAAGTCATTAGTTTTGTTTTTTCCATGCACGAAAAGTCTTCTTGTAGATTCATAACGTTACAGTAGAACCACTGATGTCACATGGAGTATTTTAACAATGTCCTTACTACCTTTCTGGGCCTTGAACTTGTCAGTTGTGTTGCTGTCTATGCAGAGTCAGAAAGCTCTTGGAAAAATATCTTAATTTGTGTTCCTAAGAGGAACGAAAGTATTACGGGTTTGGAACAACATGAGAGCGAGTAATTATTGACAAAATGTTCATTTTTTGGTGAACTATCCCTTATCCCTTAATTTAGTTGGGTATACTTCTGTAGTGTTAAATGGAAACAGTAACACTTTACAGACATCCCAAGTCTCCCAGAAGTTCCGGGAGTCTCCCGTATATTGATAGTGGCTCCCTGATGCCCGCGAATTGAATAAAATATCCCGGAATCTAGACCAAGCGGGCAAGGGCGTGCACGCGAGACATTAATGTCTGCATCGTGAATCTTATAATGCGCATCTTAGAATGACGGAGTGAACGAGAGAGAACGAGAGGGAGTGAGAGAGACCTTGCTGCTTGTGGAACTGTGTGTGTGCTGATCTGGCGCGCGCTAGACAGAGCATCCTGATTGGTAGGGCCCTATAATTTCCGCGATGCGGAAAACGCGGACGGAATCGCGGAATCCATTCATAAAAACGGAATGTATTATTAAAGGCGGAATGTCACGGAATTTGTCAAAGATTGGAAGAACTAATCAAAAGTACCTCATCAAGTTAAATCAAATCGCGTTTTGAACTAGCATGTGTAAATTATTAAGCCGCAAAAAGACTATTTACACATGAATTCTGGATGTTCCGCTTGTTTCTGTTTTTATGAATGGAGCAGATGCGCGAGTTTACTATACATAGTGACGCGGGGGGGGGGGTTACCTCCCTGAAATGAGTTTGTGTAGGTTGGGATGTCTGACTTTAGTTTAGGGACCCATTCTCACTATTAACTAGTTGCTTATTAGCACTATGCATATTATTAGCATATTGGTACTTATAAAGCCTTAAGGCTTTATTCTACAGAAAAAATAGAAGCTTACTGAGGCAAAAGTCGTAGTTAATAGTGAGAATTGGTCCCCAAACTAAAGTGTAACCATGGAAACTACAACAAATATAATTTTTGTTACCATTTGCTCCAACAGCAAAAGAAAAAGAAATGCATGATGGCATGTCTACGACTTTAGACTAAGACTAAAAATATAGAGAGCAACTGATTTCATCAGTCAGAAGACAGAATACATGAAAAACTGATTTACACTGCTAATAAATGTGGAAACGTGTCACCGCAGTCTGGGAAAAGGGTCCATACAGAAGCATCAGCAAAGCAAAGAAAGGTTTCACTACTGAAAACAATTTTACAACATTGTTTTTTCAGAAAACAATACTGCAACACATTGTGAAAACATCATCAGAAGTTAAATGTTTTTTTAAAATGCTGAATATTAGGCTAAGTCACTCACAAAAAAAAAGGCTCCACAGCACTAGGGGCAACTCAACAGGGTATTATTAAAACTAAAACCAATACAAAAAATATACATTTAACCCCCTTTAACGGAACACTTCACTTTTTTTGAAAATAGGCTCATGATGAGATTAAACAGATGAGTTTTACCGTTTTTGAATTCATTCAGCCGATCTCCAGGTCTGCTGGTAGCACATTTAGCATAGCTTAGCATAAATCACTGAATTAGATTAGACCATTAGCATCTCGTTCAAAAATGACCAAGTATTTTCAATATTTTTCCTATTTAAAATTTGACTCTTCTGTAGTTACATCCTGTACTAAGGCCGACAGAAAATGAAAAGTTGCGGCTGATATGAATAGGAACTATACTCTTATTCTGGCGTAATAATCAGGAAACTTTGTTGCCGTACCATGGGTGCAGCAGGCCTGAAAATAGTCCCCAGCTAGGTAACTTCCAACATGACCAGCACTAAGCCACTAGGGTAATAGTAAAATAGCTGGGGGCTATATTCAGGCGCTGCATAATATCATTGCGCCTGCTGCACACGTTACGGCAGCAAAGTTCCTTGATTATTACACCGGAATGAGAGTATAGTTCCGATTCATATCAGCTTGGAAAAGGAAAAATAGGAAAAATATCGAAAATCTTGTGTCGAAAAAATGTCAACGGCAGACCCGGAGATCGGCTGAATGGATTTAAAAAAAAAAGGATTTTCAAAAAAAAGTGGAGTGTTCCTTTAATAATAACAATAAAAAAGGGATATGTGTTTCCATAGTCTTATTCTGTGTGTGCAGAGATCAGAGCCTATGAAGACAACATGCTGAACAAACCAAGCAGGCAGGCTCTGTCATTAGAACAAAGGACCTAGACCTGCTGGAGGTGGTGGACGAGTGCAGAATGATGTCCAAATTAATTCGACCAACATGGACAACATCTCGCACCCCCTCCATGACAAGCCTGTCGGTAGAAACAGTAGGCTGATCCAACAGCAGTGCAACATGGAACACAACAGAATGTTGTTTGTCTATCGCCAAAAGAAAATGTAGGCTGCATACTATCTGTACAGTGTATTGTATATTTAATATTTATTGTTGATACATCCTGACACTGAAATATTTGATTCACAACATTTTGGTAGCTACACTTTAATACATGTGCCTTTACATGAATTGACTTTCAAACAATAAACCTAGACTGAGAAATAATCAGTGAAGTAAAACATAGTGACAACTAGTCCCATTGTGTGCATGAAAGAAGGAGAAAGAGAGCAAGACCTCAAGGAAAATTTCTATATTGAATAACAAAGGAGATCAAATATTCCACTGCCTCAATCCACCAGCCAGCATACTGCATTCCCACTTATACTAAACGGCCTAGTGGCTGTTTAAAGCCTCGTCTCCATATCTCCATGCGGCTGTCAGTAACTGGCAATGTTAATTACCCAGGAGCTCTCATAGGTGTATGAGGCACAGCATGCTTACGGCAACTACAGAGTGATCAACTCCTTTATTAACAACACATCTCTTCACCTGAAAAAGCAACTCAGAAGACAAAGACATAAAAAACAACCAGCACCATTTTCATAGAAGAGCTGCTGCATAAACCAAAATGGAGGAATCTTCCATGACATCAATATTGCAAACCTGAGAGTTGGCGTATGTCATCAGTGATGCCGCACAACAATGTCTTGAGGTTCCAGTGAATAATTCATCAGCCAACAACCGTTAGGCCGCCATTATCTATTTAAATCCCAGCGCAAACTCATCCCAAAGCCTGCATGTGGTGCTGTCATGGCCTGGTTAGAAAACAGGGAGGGAGGCCAAGGGAAAAGACAGGAAATTAAATGCTGAGCGAGACTGCAGCAGGAACATCTTGGGTCTGCTCATTTCTATGATTTTTCTCATCTCTCCTTTTGCCCTCTCTCTGCTCTCCTCAATCATTCATTCATCTACTTCAACATGTCATCCCTTCATTCGGAGTCATTGAGGCAATCCTTCTTCTCAATTCCATCTTTTTCCAACCCGCGCTTGCTCCTGCTCTTTGTTTCCACTTCCCCTTCTTTCTCTGATCTTTCCAATTACCCTTGTAAACAGCTGAGGAAGAACCTCCACAAAAGCTCTATACCAAAAGCTTCAGAAAATGGTTTACTATAAGCTACAGTGGGGTTCAAAATTCATTCTGATATGGCTGGATATCGGCACGGCTGTAATTCGACCGAAAGCAATCACAGTGTGTTAATATACAGCCATACAGCAAAGCTACGAGTGTGATAATGCATTAACAGTTCAACGGCACAAGTACGTAAACCCTCTTTTGTGCAAACTACATCCTTCCGTCACATATTCAAATCTCAAATTGGCAGTTTAGCAGCTGAGCCCAAGCCTCCGTTACTAATTCGAAAACATCACTAGAACTAGTAACAAAGGAAAGTTGAGTTAAAACCCTATTGTATTAATGTATTAAAAGTACAGTATTATGTAGAGTTAAGTATTATGAGAGAAAGATGGACAGATCAAGTGTGATTACCTGCATTTGATAAAGCATTCATTCTTCAGTTCAATCTCATATTCACAACAAAACATTAGTTTGAATTAGGGCTGGGCAATAAATTGATAACGATAATTATTGCTTCGGACTGTTTATCCACTAAGAGCAGATGTTTTCACTCGCTGATGAGTCTTGGTCACTGAACAGCACTAGAAGCACTTGAATTCAGTGAAGAACATAAACGACTCTGTTTATAGCAAGATGAAACAGCACTGACAAACAAGAGAAACACTGTGCTCAAGGATACAGTCAGAAGGCTTTTTAATCAACAATCGCCATCATTTACCATAGATTTATGCAGTAGCACTAACTGCACAGTGGTATTGTGCCAGAAATGTGGGTATATTTGTATCGAATTTTATTATATTATTAATGTAGACATGTATTAAATGTATTGAAGGAGGAGAATTGGAATATAATTACAGTATTTTTTGTGATTAAGCTATAGCGTTTATGCATTTAATAGACTACTGTTTTTCACACAAATACTTTGGAACATATAACTTTTTTACCATGGTATTGAGGTGCTATATTTGTGGGGTTTTTTTGGTTTGTTTTTTTTAAAGATTTATTTTTGGCCTTTTTGTTGTAGGACAGATCATTACTGACAGGAAGCGAAGTGGGAGAGAGAAAAGGGGGTAGGGTCGGGAAAGGTCCTCGAGTCGGGATTCGAACTCAGGACGCCCATAGCGCAACGGCGCTGTATGTCGGCGCACTGCCCACAAGGCTATCGGTGCAGATGTATTTGTGGTTTTAACTGTTTTTATCATGATACTGTAGAAGAGAAATGGTTAATTAAAAAAAAAAGTCCGAATAATTAAATTTCACCATATAAAAATGAGATTGCTACAATTTTTACAGATATGATTGATTTTGATAATGAACATAAATCTACATATGCATTCGAAATCATGCTACTACCAAATGTAGAGACAATTTATTATTATTATTATTATTATTATTATTATTATTATATCAGGTAACACACCCGTTATCTTGATTTGATACAATATTACTCATTAAAACATGCAGAACTTACAAGAAAATAATACTTCTTTAAAGACATTTAGCGTGATAATTATCAATATCGACTGATATGAAAAAAAATATCGTGATAAGTGCATTTGATTGCAAGCTATTGTTGAAAGTAAAAATAACTTAGAACAGCGGTTCAGTCTCTTTCAATATAAAAGACTGCTGACTCACTCATAAAAAACTCTTGTCGCCATCTAATGGTAGAGTAATGTAACTAAACTCACCATCACGAACACACACAGATTCCCAATATGAAATAATATTAATTAATAATATTAATAATTATTAATATTATTAATATTAAATATTATTTAAAACAACAACAGTCATAATAAAAGTTGCTAGGCAATTCAATCAAAAGTAAAAAGGCAGTACTTTAATATACAGCATTACATTTACATAAAATATAACATGATGAGATTTTGCCCTCAGCCAGAACTAATTTGCCCTGGAACAAATAATAGGTTAATGAGACCAAAGACTGCCCGTTAGATTTAACCAACATGAATTATATCTATTCCAAAAGATCTGGCCGAGGTTAGGCTGCTCTCAGTGGGTTAATGAGCACTGAATGGCCATTGGCGCCCTGGAGCTCACATCTCTGAAAACACTGAAGCAAATTTTCAAATAGACGTTATTTTTATTAATAATCTGCATATTTGACGTCTAAACAAGTACATTCTTACCTAAAAATGTTTAAAACTACATTCTGTGACACAAAAACAGTATTATTTATCAATCATAGTGGATCTGGACCTCCGCCATGACACTTCCTATGAGAAATACCGCAAGCATAGTGATACAAAAGGTGAACCAGTTGGAGTTCTGATATTACAGAAATATCACTCTCCTCTCAGCCAATCAGATTCAAGGACCAGAAAGAACTGCTCTTTACGTATTATGTTGCGTCTGGTTAGGGCATTCATGTTAATCATTTGCAATCCATTAAATTAGAAATTAATGAAAAACCTAAGCATCTTTAATAGTGGTCTCAGACTTCTAAACCCCACTGTGTATTAAACAGACGCCAGAGAGCCCTTTGGGACAGTTATAATCATATTTCAGAGTCTGGGATGCAGGTGAAATAGGGTTCAGACCATGAGTGCAGGGCAGATCTCATAATAACAACATAATTAGAGCGATGAGCATATCGTCTCATAAGTCTATTGATCCATGATTAAAACCATTTATAAAATCCAGACCATTTGCAGAGTGAAGCGAGAGAAGGTGTATAAAACCCCATATGTGCATGCATTCAAACGCACACAATCACTCTCAATCTCCATAATTCAATTCAGTGAATGCAAATATGTTAATATGTTTAGAGTATGCAAAGCATGTGCAACAGCAACAACAATCACGCATAGCCATGTTTCACTCTTACACTATATTCCCCACCCTTCTACACTCTCTGCACTCGTTCTCCATTCACTTTGCTGTTCAGTCTCTCTCTGATGTGCCTGTTTCTCTGCACTGATGCTTCAGGAGCACTGCAGTACTCAGTTAGCCCAGCTAAAGCCTGCTAGGTTTGCTCACAAGCGTCCGCTGCTTAGCCGGGACGGGTCGGTAGGGCGAAAAGGGCCGATGCAGAACCAGATCACAGAGAATATCTAAACGAATGGACAAAAATGTAATTTGTTTTCTCCATGCAGATACAGCTGTGCCAATTATCCACTGCGTCTTTAAGCTTCCAGCCATGTATTGATGTGCCCTGATGCATTGGACTCGTTTGATGCTTACTTTAAATCAGATCTTTCCACATATTACATCATTTTTTTCCTCTAGCGGCTCATGTGTGTTTCGCTTTTCCTTTTTTTGGAATAGACAAATAGGTTTTGAAGACCATCAAAATTTTAGATAATATTCCGACTGTTGTACGTGATCATTTCCATTATGGATTATCCTTTCAACTAATCGCCTCTTTTCTTTTTAACATGCCAGGGAGCTCCGTTTACAGTCTTGGTAATTTCTTTATATGCATTTCCAGAGGAATCAAAATTATTTTCTTCTGTCTTTTCCTGACAGACCCTTACAACAGACCACCGGCGTGATTATAATAATTACTTACAACTCAAACAATGCCTGCCAACTCCTCATGTGAATGGCACTTAGTCATTGGCAAAGCTGATCAGAGCCATTCCCACCACCCAGAATAGCAAGTCTTAATCATAAGGAAAAGCAACCACATCATCAGGCAAAATGGCAGCACCTTTTCTGCAAATGTTAACGCTCTCTCGCAAACACGCTTCAAAAAAGGCAATGAAAGATCCAAAACTGTTCTACAGCCTGACATCACAGTTCTATAAAGAACTTTTCATCCAGCATTTTCAAACTTGATGAATATAATTTTTTTTTTTAATTGTTGGAACATAAATAACACTAAAAAACACTTGAAACTACTCAAAACTGCTTATTAAACTACTCAAATATTTTCCAGATAATATTCAATAATTGGTTTTGGCTTCAATGTAAAATAAAATAAAATAAAATGAAAAAAAAATGCTTATTTTTCACACACTGTATTAATAAGTCTATATGCATGACAATATAAACAGATTATTTATACTTTTGTCAGTGGATCTCTTCAAAATCCTTAGCAATAAAACGTTTAAAATGTTTAAACTAATCAATATATTCCAGATAATATTCAATAATTGGTTTTGGCTTCAATGTAAAAAATAAATAAAATAAAATAAAATATGCATGACAATATACAAAAAAAAATATTTATACTTGGGTCTCTACAAAATCCTTAGCAGTAAAAGATTTAAACATATTTGTTTTAATGAATAAAATGTATTAAACTAATCAAATATTTTTCAGAAAATACAATAATTGGTTTTGGCATCAATGTAAAAAAAAAAAAAAAAAAATAAAATAAAATAAAATAAAAAATTTGATTTTAGTAATATTTTAGTCAGTGGATCTCTTCTAAATCCTTAGCAGTAAAAAGTTTGAAACCCCTACTTTAGAGAACCATCTGATGCTTTAAATAGCCCAGAAACCAGCATTCTGATCTACAGAACCTACAACTTTATCCCCAAAAGATCATATAGTAACTAAAAAAAAACACATACAGCTAAAAATAGTTCTTGAGAAGTAGAGCATACTTTACTGAACCTAATTATATAAGCCAAAGAAAATGTTCTGAATGCATATGTTCCTTTCTATATTAAAGACTGGCTCATAAAGCACTCAGATACCAGTAAACTCCTTTATTGATAGCCAACATGCAAAATGGCCTTTTTATTACAGGATGCTCAATATAATTTATTGTGTGTCAGGCTGAAAGTGGTCTTATATGGCACAACGAGTACAGATCACTCTGCTGAACCTAAATGTTCAAACAAATTTGAGTAACTGACACGTAAAATGGACCTTGCACACTCCCCAGATGTTTTATGCCCCATTTACACACGGTTGACAGCAGGTGTGCATTTTATTTGTTTATTTATTTATTTTTCATTTCAACTAGAATTTTGCAAATACGGTCACTTTCGAGAAAAAAAAAAAAAGAAAGTGGTCATGACAGGAAAAATCTAATTTGCCTTGATCTTTTGGCATATAAGAGGTCTTTGTAGCATTAAAACATACTGCAAGTTTCATACCTTTACAAAAAAAAAAAAAGGTAAAACAGCGATGTAGGATGATTTTGAAATTGGAGGAGAAAATGAGATGGGAGTTTTTCGACATACCGTAACTCTTGAACAAGCATTTAAAGTTAAAAAGTATATAAATGTTTTTTCGTTTTTTTTTTTTTTTTTTTTTTTTAGAAAGTAACCGATCATTTTGCTAGATAAGACCCTTCTTTCTTGGCTGGGATTGTTTAGAGCCTTTTGAAACTGTATTTAAACTGCATTTTAGAAGTTCAAACAACATAGAAGCACCACAGAAGTCCACTATATTGGAGAGAAATCCTAAAATCTTCTCTTCATAGGCCCTTTACTTGAATACGTTGAATGTGAGTGTCACGTAACGAAAAAGGCTAATAGATATTACAATCACTGCCACTATCTTGTCTATACTGGATACATGTCATAGATGCACGTTCACTTTCCGACACAGTCCACGTACTTGAGTCTGTCGTCAATAGGACAAATGGAGTAAAACAACGTTCGCTTTGATGTGTTTGGTTTAAACAGCTTGTTCGCATCTTTGTACAGATATCAGAAAGATCCCAGTGCATGGAACGAGTGGATAGTTTATTTTTAATGCCATCCTGGATCATGTCAGAGAATTTTTAGGACTTTGGAACCGTGCAATCGTGTCATGAAGAGTTCACAAAGAAACATTTGTTGAAAGATGAAGCGGTATTAGATCTGACTGCAGCTGCATCACAAACGGTAAGTAAATTACTTCCTAATTCTTTGTCTAGAAAATTACCTTTTTTTATCTTTTCAAAACATTAACATGCAATAGCGAGGGGGTGTTGACACTGTTTCCTAAGCAATGACTTTAGCCAATCATAACAGTGGCCGATTACCGATAAGTCTTAAAGGACACGCCCCTTAAAAACAAGTTGTTTCAGACAGAGGGGCAGAATGAGGGTTGAATAATAATTTTTACACATATTTATTTGTTTTGTTTTTGTGCAAAAAATGTTATTAACATTATAAGTCAACCCCTAGAAATATATTAAAATAAAAAAAATCCAACCCTTAAAGTTCAACCCACCCTCGAATAGTTCATTCTGTTTGTAAATTAGGCCCAATCTAGAAATCCACAGCCTCATTGCAGAAAATCTTCATAATCAGTGTGTCTGGATATGGCTAGGCCGTTGTGCTCGAGTTAAATCAAGAGGAATCAGAAGCTAGAGGAGGAATCTCAGAGGGGATAACTACTCTCTGAATCCGAGTAAAGATGAGGTCTTACATGAATATGTGTGAAAACGCTGAAGGAACCGTTCTGTGCCTTGAGAGTGTAAGTCTGTTTAGCTACTACAAACTTCACAGTGGTGGTCAAAATAAAAATGGACAGGCAGATAGCCTGCAGTGTAAATCCCCAA
This sequence comes from Cirrhinus molitorella, assembly GCA_033026305.1. Lineage (NCBI taxonomy): Eukaryota > Metazoa > Chordata > Actinopteri > Cypriniformes > Cyprinidae > Cirrhinus > Cirrhinus molitorella. Next base: position 7,393,701 of record CM065131.1, read on the forward strand.
AGGCTTCCTTTATAAATAGGCAGGGCAGTAGTGTTAAGGCAATGCTCTATTGTTGAGGGAGGAAGAGTCAACAGCAAAGACATTTGCTTGCTCTGCGCTGTCTCAAACCTAAATTAAACCCTTTTGCTCTCATTTGCCTATAATAGAATGAACTTTAATTAGCAAGTAACTTGAAAAATAGAAGCATTCCAGCACTGAAAAAACCCCACCCGCCAGACTTTTACATTAGATAAAACACATAATCGTGTACTCATAAATACGCTTCCATTATCTCAGGCTTTTTTTGACAATGAGAAGAATTAAACGGATTTGGAGGATATAAATAACCAAAGCGTTTATCTTGGCATAATTAGCTCTGATCCCTTTTTTCCTTCTTAACAATTAGGTATATCTTCTTATTCCCCCCCAAGCAAAAGCCTCTATGCCAGCGGAGTGAAATGAATCAAACATAGCAGTTCACGTGTCATTTTTCTAAATAAGGGCGAAATATAATTGAGTCAATGAGCAGTTAGTTAACCTACTTATTCAATTTGCCTCTGCTCAGGCTGCAGAAACTACACAGCACACTGGCAAGCCAGTAACATCAAGACATCAAACAACAGATCAATGCAAATGATCTCGTGACACGTTTATCATATTTTGACCCGCTTTCTTTTGTATTTGAACTATATGTACCTGTAATATAGAAAATTGACTGAGGATAGCTGTTGAAATGTGTCACACATTTGCCTTGAAGATCTTTTTCAGATCCTATATCAAACGAGTTCATTAACTTCCCACTTACACGGCCCATAGCTTTCTGGGCGAGGAGACCAATTTTAATCAATACCTTCTCACAGAATCACATGATTTGATCCACATACGCCATTTTTATGACAAAACCACTAACCTACAGTTAGAAGAACTTTACATTTGATGTTTTTTGACAGTCTAGCTTAATCTGCAAACCTTTATATGCACCTTAGAGTGTGATGTCGTTTAGCGCATCCCTGTCCAGGACATGCTTTCACAGTCAGCAGTCAATTATTCATTAACTTAAGTTGCTCCAAGGTTCAGAGGTCCCTGATCATCCCTCAAAGCGCTCCAGTGCTCCGTGACAAAACTTCCAAGTGCTGTCAAGTTGTCACAGCTGCAAACGTCTTGTGAAATGAAACCAGGTGGACAGGTTCATTTAGTACAGGTGCTCAAGATGACCCACTAGTCATCTTAAAAAATTAAAACACGTCTTGTCATGCAGGATAAATACCCATCAGGATGTGCTTCCAGCTTGGGTAACATATCCTTTGAGGCATAACCCATACCCCTAACATCAAAAGCATGCTTGTGAAGCGGGTCCATGTGCACTGTGACAGCTTCCAGTGGATTTTTGCATATTACATCCAGCTTTTAACTTACAGAACCCGATAAAACCACGCAATGCATGCAATGCAATACAGCCGCATCCGCATTCTGCTTACCTTGCGTTAAAGTTAGCAGGTCAGACTCGCATTCCCGTACTGATAATATTCAATATTCCTCCGGGCCGTGGGTTCGGTGCGTGTGCGGACGGTCTGTTACTCGCCGCTGTTTGAGATCCTGACAGCAGCGCTCAGGATTCCCTCTGTCCCAGCCTCGCGTTTCCATTGGTCCACGGATCTCCCCGCAGCACCTCACTGGGAGGAGGGGCAGAAAGATGCGCTCACACACGAGACAACATGCAAATACATCCGAAGAACGAATCTGCTTCTTAATGAATTATTATGTTGGTATGTTACAGTGGTTTCGGAAGGAATAAAAGTGAAGTAATAACATAAACGCGTGCAGTACGATGCCAGGACTGATGCAGGATCCATGGAGCAACGAATCTACAGTGGTTTGAAACAAAGGAGCACTACTGCTGCTAGTTTCCCCCATACAGTGTTGTTGGGTCAAAATGTCATTAAGCAGTTTTATCAGTTGTTTCATACAATACAATGCACCATTATGCAATTTAGTGTGGAATCAATAAGGCTAGGTTATGTTTCTGTCAAAACAAATCATCGTGAGCCGTTGTTATTTCTGGTTGTTAACAAGGCAGATATATGTCAGTGCTCAGTGTACAAAACCTGACTATTGGTAGTACAAAACAAGGAACTAAAAGTGATAAAAGCAACAGCAAATAAAAAAAAGAAACATTTATGCATGTATGGTATGTATGGTTTGTTAGGATAGGACAATATAGGACAAAAAATATAAATATTGAGAAAATCATCTTTAAAGTTGTCCAAATGAAGTTCTTAGCAATGCATATTACTAACCAAAAATTACGTTTTTATATATTTACAGTAGGAAATTTACAAAATATCTTCATGGAACATGATCTTTACTTAATAACATAATGATTTTTTGAATAAAAGAAAAATCTATAATTTTGACAAAGTATTTTTGGCTATTGCTACAAATATACCTGTACTACTTAAGACTAGTTTTGTGGTCCAGGGTCACAAATATATTAACTGTAATGCTAATGTAGATAATCAGTGTTGTTTTTCTATTCAATGCTGCTGTATCACAATCATTTGAGTGTTTTTTTTTTTTGCAGTAGATATACAGAGAGAGAGATAGAGAGAGTGAGAGAGAAAGCACGAGTTTTCGAGTTCACTCAAAAATGAAAATTAGCGAAAATTTAACTCATCCTCAAGCCATACAAGATGTAGATGAGCTTGTTCATCGGAACAGATTTGGTGAAATTTTGCATTATATTACTTGCCCACCAATGAATAATCTGCAGTGAATGGGTGCCGTCATAATGAGAGTCCAAAAAGCTATTGTTTCTGTCCAAATATCAGTCCATAAGTCTATGCTTTCTCCTTGTATTGCTTTCATCAGCTTTTGAACTTTAATTCTAATGGCACCCATTCACTGCAGAGGATTCACTGGTGAGCAAATAATGTAAGCTAAATTTCTCCAAATCTGTTCAGATGAAGAAACAAACTCATCTACATCTTGGATGGCCTGAGGGTGAGTACATTATTAGCAAATTTTCATTTTTGGATGAACTGTTTTTAAGGTCAACACTTGAGGAAAAAAAAGCATGCAAAATAAATGGTTTATTTATTTATTTTATTTTATTTTATTTTTTTCTCATCCTAGTCATTCATTAAAACATAGAAAACTAATCACTGGACTTAATTATATGCTTTCAGCCTTGTGGTTCCATAGTGTCACTAACACATTGTCACCATCCATTTAATATTCCAAAAAAAATGAATATCACGCTTTTGGGGTTTCTTTTTTATCTGGCTCAGGCACCGTTTTGGCAGGCATGAGTGTTATTTTCACAGCCTCCGGTGTCAACTCAGACTCTGTGCAAATGAATGCAGCGTAACTTTGCAGACTTTGCACACGCATTAGTAAGCTGGCCTGCGGGAATATGACTTCTTCAAAAACCGCATAAAAACATGCATGCCCCTCCAAATCAAAGTCTAAAGTAATAAACTGCTACATTTCCATGGGAACAATTACACAAAGGCTCAAAGGAGGATACTATAGGTGTGAAGCCCTGTTTCTGCTGCATGAGATGATTTAATTATGTTCAGCACCTTGGCCAGCGACTGCAAGAATGATTACAAAGCAAACTGTGCTGCAGCAGATCTCAGATCAGCCTAAGCTCTCTAATGAAAGACCAAGTCCCATTGACGTTTACTGATAAAGCACTGCAAATATAACAGCCAAGAGATGCCACATGACACAATGAATATATTTTTCAAGTATATAAATCCAATGCCAAATCTAAATAAAATATTAGCATTATACTTTGTACTTCCCAAAGTTGTAATGCCACTGTACTCAGTTAAATACTTCCATTTATACATTTATACAAGAATCTTGCAAAACGTATATTATATCCCATTGTAAAAACTTCATTAAGCATGTTTCCCATATGAATCTCTGATGTAAGTTTCAGCAACAGAGCTGGAAGCCTTGCAGCTTTAAAATTATGGTAACATTTTTGCATCATTCTTTCTGTACAGATTCAATTAAGCACCTGAGAGACAGTCCCCCGCCACTATGCACTATAATTGTAGATGACAGTGATATAAGCTATAGATTAAAGTGGTGATTTGTGATGGGTGAAACACATCTGGTGGAGGGTAATTTTAGTACATTGAAGTAAATGATCATTTAGAAACGTATTGTGCGATATTGACTTTAATTTCTCTTTTAGACACGGGTTCTTAGTTAAATATGATAGAGAGGGGATAAAGCAGGCCCATAATTACAGGAGAAGCCACATTTACTATTACATGGTTGAGTAATGAGTGCTTAGTGTCTGATGCAGTAATAACATAAAGAGCCTTCAACCTTACAACCAGGCTTCACACTTTCATAATGCATGTTTCATCAATCAGCACAATTTAGAGCGTGAACATCTTGCAGATTGTTTCTAAATCACAGTCAGGCTCGTATGGCACTGGTAAGCTTAAAGCTATTTCATGATTCATAAACTCGGTTATATTTTCATATCATGCCCACGTTTGTTTCATGCATTCATAAATTGCACACTCTGGGAGAGGCAGCAGACACATTGATATTTACTCAAGCTATCACATGGCCTTGTGACACACAAGGCACATCACAACACGTCTCCATCACACAGTGTGTCCTGGCAATTGCAGGACAGAACAAAACCAAAATCAAATTTCCACTGAGGGTTGTGTCAAATCACAGCTAAAGGTCACCTCTGAATTTAGTGTGCGGTCACAGCCTCCACCTCCCATGTGTAGTCTGAATCAGAGGACATGAAAAATGTGATAGCTGTTGAATCCCAGAAATGTGCCCCCACACAGCTGTCCTCTGTCTCTCTTGCTTGGGCCTATATGTTGCTCCAAAAAGATTGGTTAACTCCGACATTATATAATGCTTACAATATTAGCAGCATATATTAGTTCACCCAAGTCACCATTTACTCCTGTGTGAATATTTCTTTTTTAAGGAGAGAATTGTAATAATGAACTGGCCATTTTGTTTCTGCACAATTAAAATCAGTAGAGGACTGGAGCTTTCAAGCTTCAAAATTCAAACCAAACCAAAACAAACAAAAATAAAACACAATTACCAAATCTTTGAACTTGAGAACTAGTTTAGTCCAATTTATAATCAAATCATTGAACATTTAAAAATATTCGGAACTCGTTTTCCAATTTGTAAATAAATCATTGACAATTCTAAAATCATCTGACTCAAACAAAACAAAACAAAAATCCAAAATAAAACAAAGCAAAATAACCAAATCATTGAACTTGGGAACTCGTTTAGTTACATTTGTAAACAAAACATTGAAAATTCTAAATTCATCTGACTCATATGAAAAAAACTAAACTAAATGAAACAAACAAGCAAAACAAAATAAAACTCAAAAATAAAACAAAGCAAAATTAAAAAATCATTAAACTAGAGGACTATTTGTAAACAAATCACTGAAAATTCTAAATTTTTTTGACTCAAAACAAAACAAAAGATACAAACAGCAAACATTAAACAAAACAAACAAAAAAATCTTGAAAAAACTTTTAACAAACATTTAGTCCAATTTGTTGGACTAAATCATTGGAAATTCTAAATTCGTATGACTCAAATAAAACAAAAGGAAAAACAAAGCAAAGCAAAATAACCAAATCATTGAATTCAAGAACTTGTTTAGTCCAATTTGTAAATAAACATAACAAAACAAACAAATCAAGACACAAAAAGCTAAATAAAACAAAGCAAAATAATCAAACCATTGAACTTAAGAACTCGTTTTCCAATTTGTAAATAAATCATTGACAATTCTAAATTCATCTGACTCAAACAAAACAAAAATCAAAAATAAAACAAAGCAAAATAACCAAATCATTAAACTTGAGAACACTCAAGTTTAGTTACATTTGTAAACAAATCATTGAAAATTCAAAAGTCATCTGACTCAAAAAACAAAAACAACAACAACAAAAACTAAAGGAAACAAACAAATCCAAATGAAACAGACAATAAAAACTCAAATTTAAATTTAAAGCAAAATTACCAAATCATTGAACTGATAAAATAAAAAAAAACTAATAAATAAATAAAGGAAACAAACAAAACCAAACGAAACAAATGAAACAAAGTAAAATTACCAAATCATTGAACTGATAACTAGTTTAGTCCCAATTGTAAACAAATCATTGGAAATTCTAAATTATTCTGACTCAAATTAAACAAAACAAAAATCAAAAATAAAACAGAGCAAAATAATAAAATCATTTAACTTGAGTACTAGTTGTTAACTATTTGCAAACAAACAATTGAAAATGCTACAAATGAAACAAAACAAAAGACACAAACCGCAAACATAAAACAAAACAAACAAAAAAAACCTTGAAAAACTTGTTTAGTCCAGTTTGTAAATAAATCATTGAAATTTCTAAATTCTTCTGACTCAGATGAAACAAAACAAAACAAACAAAACAAGACACAAAAAGCAAAATAAAACAAATCAAAATAACCAAATCATTGAACTTGAGAACTAATTTAGTCCAATTTGTAAAAAAAAAATATATATATATTGCAAATTCTAAATTCTTCTGACTCAAATTAAACAAAACAAAACAAAACAAAAGACACAAAAAGCTAAAATTAAACAATGCAAAATAACCAAATCCTTGTACTTGAGAACTTGTTTAGTCCGTTTTTTTAAACAATTATTGAAAATTCAAAATTGCTCTGACTCAAATTAAACAAAACAAAACAAAAGACACAAAAAGCAAAAATAAAACAATGCAAAATAACCAAATCCTTGAACTTGAGAACTTGTTTAGTCCGATTTGTAAACAATTATTGAAAATTCTAAATTGCTCTGAGTCAAATAAAACAAAACGAAACAAAGACACAAAAAGCTAAAATAAAACAAAGCAAAACATTAAACAAAATAGAGCAAAAATACAGAGCAAACAAAACAACAACAAAAAAGATGCAATCAGATTTATAGTTTTTCAGTGAAGTATTTTTGAGTGAATAAAGTGAATTTCAGGCTTCGGAAGACTTCAAATATAGTGCACAATATGGCGCATGCTTATGATGCTTTCCATCACTTTGGAGCTGGACAGCCCCAGCTCTGATTCACTTTCATTACATTGTAAAATGGCCAGGATGCTCTTCAAAAATCGAAAGAAAGGCAGGTTTGGAACAACATAAGAGGCAATGTTAACAATTAGTTTATATAATAAAATTATATGTATGTTAACAATAGCATGTATTAAAGAGTATTCTTTATGACTCTGTTAATGACTAATAGTAGATTACGCGGAATTACTAAATCATGTAATAAATAATGTGTTCCAGGATAATTGTTGGGTATTATAAATGTTGGCACCTTTTACTGCTGGAAGCAAACATTTATGAGCATAATAACAATCCTAGACCGAGAGCTCGGCTTGTCAGGGTGATTCACCGTCATTTTAACCAGCTTTTAGAAATGCTTTCTTGCCTGTAACCTGCTGGCAGATTAAACAGAAGTCTTTATGTCAGTAACCTATCAGCATATTGACAGCTTTTATGGTGCAGCACTGATTGGAATGGTTCACTGGAAAACTGTTTCTGCTTTCTCCGTTGCTGAGTACAAGGAAAAGACAACCGTGGGGAATAAACACTGAGGTCGTTAGTTGATATAAAAAATGGAAGGACTCAGAATAAGAAATAATGCGCTAATATTTCACAGGGTTATCTAGGAATTACCAAAGGAGTTTGTCAGGCTTTAGGAGCAGCGTTCTCTGCTTATTGTAGCCTACTAAAATGTTTTCAAAATGCAGTAAACAAAGGAAGAGGATGAAAAGCATTATAAGAATGAATATTTCATATGTACATGAATTATTAATTTTATTCCTTCCAAAAATTTCATAAGCGAGCGCACAACAAGCTCTTCGCTTTAAATTAAATAATCACTTTAAACAGATTGTTTGTTTTTTCCCCCAGAGCTATAAACTTAAGAATTTAGCTTTGAAAAAGAAAAATAAATAAATAAAATCCACGTGGACATGATAGCTACCTCAGTAACAAAGATAAACTTCACTGACGTATCTGAAATATTCTGGTCATCAGTTTATTTTGCCTTTTTAGGCAGCATTTCATTTCCCGTTGGTCTTTAACCTCCACAGGGAAGAAAAAAATATCCTTGTGGTGAAATTAACAATGAATTGTCAATACTTAGTCATTTTTAGTCTTTTGCATTCTGCTATGCAGCCACCTGCCTCTTTATCGCTAGTCTATAGGGCCTCCCTGTGGTGAAGACAGAGAATACACAGATCTGTTACTCCACATTTTTTCTGTCAGTTTCCTAAAAATGAATGTAGGGTTAATTGAGTACATAGGGTTACACAACAATTACATAACTGCATATTTAATCATTTTAAACCACTTTGCTAAAAATGTTATTTAGGTGCAAATGAAAAACAATTTAATATCTTTTCATAAAGGTAAACTTTGAAATACATGTAGAAACTGAAGTAACTGAAGTTCAAAATAGGTCAGGCTGCAATATGCATGTTCAAACACTGTAATTCTCCATGACGAAATTGGCCTTTGAAAGGCTCAGCGCAGAAAATCTATTTTTGAATCCATCCATTCCTTTTCCTGCACTGAGTTCCTGTGGGAGGGCCACTATAAGGCATGGGAAAGTTTCCTTTCCCTCACTTGTTTCTTTTTTTCTGATTAAGCGGCTGTACTTCGACCACAAGGGCTTCTAAAACTCTCAGCGGCAGAATCTCATTACAGATAATAGAAGATAAACATAAAACAGGGTTGACAGGTAAGAGTGTTCATACATGGCTAAAATGGTGTTTTAGTCTACTGTGACCACATAATGAAAGCGAAGCTACTTAATACTTCATTTCTAATTTAACAACGTATATTACTTGTACTGCCATGATAAATTTCTCTTACAACAAAATTAAATGTTTTATGTTTAACATATATTGCGAATAAAAAAAAAAGTAAAGTCTGAAATGTGTTTTTTTAAAACCATACATATTCATATTTGAATATATATAAACTTCTGAACTGCTGTATATAATATTTGTTACTGACTTTTTACTGAATATGACTGAAATTGATCACTTTTTGTGATGGCTTTAGCCATATGTACACTGCCGTTCAAAAGTTTGGGATCAGTACGATTTTTAATGCTTTTAAGGAAGCCTTTTCTGCTCATCAAGGCTGTGTTTATTTAATTAAAAATACAGAAAAAAACAGTAATATAGTAAAATATTACTGCAATTTAAAATAGTGGTTTCCTATTTTAATATACTTTACAATATAATTTATTTCTGTGATGCAAAGCTGAATTTTCAGCATCATTTCTCCAGTCTTCAGAGTCAAATGATCCTTAAGAAAAAAAAAATCCTGCTGATTAGTTATCAATGTTGGAAACAGTTGTTCTGATTAATCTGATCTATCTATCTATCTATCTATCTAATCTATCTCTATCTATTATTTTTTTTTTGAATGTGATACTTTTTTCAGGATTCTTCAAAAAAATGTATATTAAAAAGTACAGTATTTATTTAAAATATTTTGTAACAATATACACTACTGTTCAAGGTTTGGGGTCATTCCATTTTTTGTTTGTTTGTTTGGAATAAATTAATACTTTTATTTATAAGGATGTGTTAAATTGATAAAAAGTGATAGTAAAGACTTATATTGTTAGAAAATATTTATATTTTGAATAAATGCTGTTCCTTTTAACCTTTTATTCATCAAAGAATCCTGTAAAAGAAAAAGAATCTAAGCCAACATTGATAATAAATCAGCATATTTAGATGATTTCTTGAAGGATCATGTTACATTGAAGACTTTTTTTTGTATTCTTGTATTTTTTTTTTTTGTATTTTTTTTTTCTTCACATAAACATCTCTTTGATGAGCTTTTAAAGAAAGTTTAAACAACATAAAAAAAATCGTACTGATCCCAAACTTTTGAACGTCAGTGTATATATCTTACTATAGACTATATGTGATCACAATATTTAGGAAAGAAAGTACAAAAGAAACTGAAACTTGAAACTGTTCTAGAAAAATTTAGAAAAATTAGGGACCTTTCTGAAAACTGTTTAGTGCTGCTTGATCAAGATGAATGCTGATAACCAGATTCCTGGCAGCGCTAAATGTCTGTGAACCGAACCTTCTGAGAATTCATATGTCTTTATTATAAAACACATAACTGCTTCAGACAGTTCCTCTGGCTAGGTCTGTTGATGATAACCTCTTTAGCCATGACACAAATGTACTTCTTAGAACAATTTTAGAAGTTTAGATCTCTCTGGTGTTCATGTAAGAAAAATGCAAACAAACCAGGCCTCCAGCCAAAAGAAATTAGGAAATAAATAAGCAAAGAGATAAGAAAAGTTTGTTATTTAGCAGTGTTGATGGGATGTTTACACAAATGTGAATCGTTTCAAGAGGGAATGCTGCGGCCATGAGTCCCATGGGCTTTTTGTGAAAAAAGACAGGCTTTCTCGTTAGAAGTACACGCTTGATTACACGTTATTAAACTCTCTTTGCATGATAACTAACTCTCATTGCACAGGGGCCAGGGTCGGTCATCCATGCTCTATTCTTTCTCTCATTGTTTTAAGGGTCATTTAAGTTGATTACTGGTATATACATACATACTTCAGATGCACCAGTATTCAAATGATCACCAATACCAATATAATCTAAATTCTGATATCCCATAAACTGCTGGTATTAAAATATTTTAGCAATATTTTATTGTGAAATATTATTGCAATTTAAAATAGTGGTTTTCTATTTTAATATACTTAACAATAGAATTTATTCCTGTGATGCAAAGCTGAATTTACAGCATCATTACTCCAGTATTCAGTGCCAAATGATCCTTCATCAAAACACTAAAAACTAAATCACATTCACATTCACATTCACTACAAGGCAGCACAATATTATAATGTACAAGGAATATTCATTTTGTGATTGATTTAAGTTATTTAATTATTAGTGTTTTTAAAGGATTAACTTAACATAGTGAGTTTAGATGATGGAAAATGTAATCAAATTATTAAAAACATATATAGTAAATAAGCCTGAACAAATAATTATCCAATAATCAGCTAGAAGAAACTGAAACACTAATATTTGCTGATAACTAAATTACATTTTGTGCATTCCTATAAAACATTGTTCAAAAGTTTGTGGTCAGTAGCGTTGAAACCTACTGTACCTATTGTTATTGTTAGAATGGCCAAGGATCAGCAATCTCTACATAAAACTGATCGGGCAGACTAAAGCGTAAGTCGTAGAGACTTGAAACTTGAAGCAATGGTAGTACTCACATCATCTACAACATCACCAAGGCTCGACCAAATCGGCCTGATGGGGGGCGCTCCAGCGATCAAAAGTACAAAATTGCTAACTCCTAAACCATTTATCGCAGGCTCAAGTGTCTTATGTCATTAGAATTCTTGGCTTGAAAAAAATACTTTTGCAAACTAGTCCTAGGTTTTTCACCTGATCAGAAACAAACCAGTGGTGGAAGACTCTCTGGAGAGTGAATATCAATAATTATCAAAAAAAGTTGAACTTTCGACTCTTCGTCGCAAAGGGAGGCCAAAGTGTTCAAAGGGAGCAGGCCCACTTTTACTACAATGGCTAACTTTTATCTGCAATGAGATATCTTTGCCAAACTCACAACGCGTATGTAAATGCATAATCGGAGGCCACTTGGTGGTGCTATAAGAGGGGAAAAAAAACATAAAAATGGCCATAACTATGCACCCCAGTTTGTCCTATGGTAATATAAATCTGCACTTGGTCTTTGGTCTTGGTCCAAAGTGCCAAAAGTGGCTATAAGGACATTTGCGCATCTCAAAAAAACATGGCCACCATAGACCGAGGTCAATCAGAATGAAACTCGGTGGGCTTGTTTGACTCACAGCCCTATAGGTCTGTGAGAAATTTGAAAGAAATCGGACACTGGGGGGCGATATCACATTTTTCAAGGCATAAAAGATTGTATATTGCTCATTTTCTCCCACATATACCCGTTATTCATATCATACAGTAGACGTCCTCATTCTGTCTTTGTTAAATGATTGAGAAAATGTATAAAACTTACTTTTGCAAAATAATCCTAGGTATTTCACTCAACCTGGAAAAAACAAAAAAAAACAAAAAAAAAAAAACAACAACATTGCAGTACAATTCTCTGGACTCTCTAGGTCAATAATTATCAAATAAATAAATAAATAAATAAATAAAAAATACACACACACACACATATATATATATATATATATATATATATATATTTTTTTTTTTTTACTCTTTGGGCAGATGTAATGGGGTCGTTTAGAAAAGGGGCCTGTAAAATATACCATAATGCCTATAAAGCCTAAACAAAAACTCAACACTTCATGCAACCTGGTGAGCATGTGACAGGTGATTTTAAACAATCATGCAAAGTTTTAGGGAGATCAGACCACAGCTGGCGCTATAACTGTCATAAACGTTAAAACCATAATTTTTCTATGGTCAGTTACCAGGATTTGCCAAAAATGCTCTTTTAATCATTGATTTAGGTGGTTACAGGCTTGCTAAATAACATGTAATGTATTTTTTCATATGTGCTTGAAGCGCTTGAGCCATGGTAATTGCTGTTTGCAGCTTTATTTATTATTATTATAATATAATTATTTTTCATGTACACATTAAATTCATCTGATTATATGTGACAATAAAAGACATTTAGGCCTGGTTTCACAGACAGGACAAGACTAAACCATGATTAGGCCATAGTTCAATTCATTTCTATAAAAATGCCTTAGAACTAAATATTACTGGTGTCCATCTTAAAACAAAACAAAGACACTGGTTTATTTTAAGATCAGTCAATATAAGTTTATTTCAGCTGAAACAGCTCAGACATACATTTTAGTCTGGGACTAGGCTTAAGCCTCATCTGTGAAACTAAGGGGTTAAAATGTTACAACATATTTCTGTTTCTAAAAAATGCTGTTCTTTTGAATTCAAACAATCTTAAAAAATAATATTATGGTTTTCAAAAAACTATTAAGCAGCAAAACTGTTTTCAACATTCATAATAATAAGTAACATTTCTTGAGCACCAAATCAGCATATTAGAATGATTTTTGAAGGATCATGTGACACTAAAGACTAGAAAGTCCAGCTGTGCTATTATAGGAATAAATTACATTTTAAAATCTCATTTTAAAAAAAACATGCAACAATTTTAATAACCGAAAAAATACTCTGTATATGTATCTAATGATTGAATACAGCTTGAATATTAATGAGCAAATTTTAACATAAACCACACTTCTCCACAGCTTTTGGAGTCACTTCAGTACATTTTACAGCTGTTCGTAAAATAGTCCCACCTCAACAAACGTACAAATTACCCATGCAAAATTATAAATGACTCAACAGAAAAAGTATGTTGCCAGATGCAACCTGCTTCAATAATTGCAGGAGAAATGAAAAACAGACACAGTCTGTTCCCTATTAAATCCGGACAACCTGAATGATCAGAGGCATTATTCCTTGAGGTGGTCTTAAGAGTGACTCATGCTGTTTACTGATGTCTACCAAATCAGTAAGTGTTTCTATATATGGTTCACATTCTCAAGCCTGTATTTCTACCTGTGCAGAGGATGTCCAGAGCTGACTGGGGTTTTCTGGAGCACCTGCTAGAGGAAGGTCAGGAGTACTCGACAGGCGTGGGGCGCGTGTGGCTAACCGTGCTCTTCCTCTTCCGCATGCTCGTGCTTGGCACGGCGGTCGAATCTGCATGGGACGACGAACAGTCTGACTTCGTCTGCAACACCAAACAGCCTGGCTGTGAGTCTGTCTGCTATGACAAGGCCTTTCCCATCTCCCACTTCCGTTTCTTCGTTCTGCAAGTCATCTTCGTCTCAACACCAACCATTTTCTACTTTGGCTATGTGGCCCTAAGGGCTAGAAATGAACAGAGTCAAGAAGAGAAGCCAGAGGAGGGCCGAAGACAGAGACATAGAAAAACCAACGAGTTTAAGTTGGAGGTAATAAAGGAGGAAGACGAAGAGAGCGAGGTGAAGGAAACGGTGAAGAACCACAAAGCTCCAGCAGCTCCAAAGCTCAAAGGGAAACTGCTGTGCGCTTATGCGACTAGCATAGTGCTAAAGGTTCTGATTGAGATTGGCTTCATTGTGGGTCTATGGATCATTTATGGGTTTGTAATCGAAGCCAAGTACAAGTGCGAGAGGTTTCCCTGTCCTCACACGGTGGACTGTTTTGTCTCGCGGCCCACCGAAAAAACAATCTTCACCATATATACACAGGTCATTGCCGCAGTCTCTGTTCTCCTCAACATTGTGGAGCTTTTCCATCTGCTTCAGCTAGCGATAACGCATCGACTAGAGAAGAGATATCAAGGCGAGGAGGAGATTAATGAATTTATTATGGCGAGTTCTTCTAGAACAGCACCAGCTAAAGCTCAAATACCATCTTTTGAAGAAAGAAACCATCTCTTTCTTCCTGTAGCGCATGATGGATACCCTGCATCGGGGTTGGACTGGGATAAAAGAGAAACTCCTTTAACAGAAGACATGCTCCCTAGCTATTCAAACTGCGTGAGCAATGTCAAACCTGCCATAACCAAAAACAACCTTCAGAAAAAACACCACAGGACTGAAGACAAACCAAGACACTATGTATGAGGAGCACAGGACTTCATTTTGGGGAACTACATGTGTAAATGACCGTTAGTGGTTTACTGTGCATTCGAGGGCCATTTCCTTTGTTTAGATAGGCAGGGAAATGGGCTGTGCCTTGGGATGAACTGTCTTTTGTGATCTGTGGCCAGATACGCCTCTCAAGTAGTGATTAGTTTTGAGAGGCTCAAGGTCAGGAAATACTCAAACAACTGAGCCGAAGAGAATCAAGCACAATGTCTAAAAATGGCAAAGCGAAGGGTGGGTTAAAGTCTAGTGCTGAACTAAACGATTGATATGGTACAGATAAGGTAGTTCATGTTGTACAGTATTTGAGACCAAAATCAAAGTCAAACTATACCAACCAAACGTGTATACAATATTTAAAACGTATTTATGAATTATTTTTGTATTTCATGCTATATTTATTTTCATTAAAATATTTCTGCCTTTTCATCCATTTTTGGACTTCTGAAAATTATTAGCTATTTGTAATAGAGGTCAAAATACATTATGGTGCATTCACGCCATGTCCTTATTACCCTTCAAGTTAAAAATGGTCATGTCGTCTTAAAAATAAGGTTAATAGACAAAACCACAAAACAACAAATTCAAGTGCCTTAAACTTTGTATGGCTTTTGAATTTGTTCATATTATCCTTCATTATTAAAGGGAACCACAGGTATGGCTTAATATAACAAATTATGTAGTAGAAATTAATGATTTATGTTATTTTAAAAAATCCACATCGTTTTATACATATTTTTGGACTATGGGGATGCCATTATTTCAATGACGTCAAATGGTTGCACTCGGTGATCCACGACTCTGAAAATAAAATACTGATAGGATTCCACATTGTATGACTTTTGGTTGTAATTTTCAGTTGAAGGGCAACAAGAGAAGCAATGCAAGTCTTCACTGCTTTTCAAGCTACAAGAAGAGGAAAAAAGAATATGAGGATGCCTGTAGACGAATAAAACTTCATAAAGACCTGTGTCTTTGTTCTCTCCACTTTAGCCCTGATGCCTTTGAGGCTTTTAGTAGACCACAGTACTGAAAAAGCTTACAAATGACAAGAAATGCTAGTTGCCATCCTGGCAGGATGTAAACATGCCGATGCTTGTCATGGTACCGCAGCCACTGAATGAGTTTCTCAACGCAGATTTCTCTAGATATCCGAGGCGTGGGGAATTATCAAAGGTACAACATTTGGTTTAAGTCTACACGTATATACATTACTACCAAAAAGCTCTTTTAGAAGGTGTGGTCATCGTATCAATTTTTTTTTTCTCGAGATGTGTCGCAGTAAAAATAGCAACAGGTAGCGCCAGTAGCTCAATGAGTGAAACCATTTCACGTCATCTAAATAATGCCCCAACCATAACCGTAAGCATTTACAGGGGTTAGTCTGTGATTTTACTGTTGTCTGAATCCAGAATGTATGTGTTTTTCTCCAACCATCTATGTAAAAATCCCAATTACCTACTGTTTACTCCCCGGGATGCAATTTTTACTGGGGGACCCCCCACCAAAACGCAACTGGGCTAGTTTTAATTAGCAGTTGGGTGGGTTTTGTTGTGAAAAATTGGCAACCCTGGTAGTGTGGTAATTTAAGTGTGGTCCGAGAAGAAATCGATTAAAAAAAACGGTTTAAATTCTTTTTGTCCACTACTGAACAAATTTGCATTCTTATTTATTACTGGAAAAAAACCACTTATTTCTCCCGTGGAATTGGGCTACATTAACACTGTTGCCGCAGGTTGTTTTTCATGTCCGTGGGTTTAAGCGAGCCCAAGAAGGTGATATTTATCCACTGGAATGCTAAGTTTACTAGTGAAACCTTGCCAAAAAAACATTATTTTACTCCCCGGGATGCAATTTTTACTGGGGGACCCCCCACCAAAACTCAATTGGGCTAGGTTTAATTAGCAATTGGGTGGGTTTTGTTGTGAAAAATTGGCAACCCTGGTCGTGTGGTAATTTAATTCTGGTCCAAGAAGAAATCAAATTAAAAAAAAAAAAAAAACATCGGTTTAAATTCTTTTTGTCCACTGCTGAACAAATCTGCATTCTTATTTATTACTGAAAACAAAAAAAAACAAAAAACAAAAACAATATTTCATAACTGTTCTACCCCAGCGAGTGGGAGCTGTTTAGCTGTACAAAACCTTAAAAAAAGTCTTATCATATTATTTTAATGTATTATCTTAATTATAAGCACACTGGTTTATAGTTTACAGTTTTACTGTTTACTGCATGTTATTCTTCTCATTATTTCCCTATACACTGTAAAAAACAATTTGTTGTGTTAACTTAAAATAATTTGTCACCTGGCTGCCTTAAAGTTTTAAGTTCAGTCAACTTGAAAAAAGTTTAGTCAACTTGAAATGTTATGTTTTACAAAGTGACAACTTAGAATTTTAAGGCAGCTGAGTAACAAACACTCAACTAACACTCAATCTAAGTTGTCACTTAGAACAACTTAACATTTCAACTTGAAGAAACTTATTTGAGTTGACTGAACTTAACATTTTAAGGCAGCAGGGTAACAAATTATTTTAAGTTGACTCAACAAATTGTGTTTTTGTTTTATCACTTTGGTGCCATGGAAATTCATTTTTACATATGTCTGCTTGAGAAACATTTACCATACAAATAGGGTTTATGTGTGTATACCAAAAAAAAAAAAAAAAAAAAGTGTTTTGGATAAAGCTAAATGTGATTTTAGTGACACTTACTACTAGACATTTCACATTGAAAGTTAAAAATATTATTTTGCAGAGTTTTTGCCACAGACATGTTTTTCCAATGAGCCTGGGTTATATAAATCTGCATTATAGCCTACTAGATTAGCATAATCACAAACTGTGCAACTACTAAAGAGATATATACAAAGCAGCAGTTGCTCCCTAGTAAACACTTCATAAATACATTGACAATATATCAAAATGCTTAATGTTTATATGAACAAATAGGGACGACAATTCATTTGCCTAACCGTAATGTTATCTTTTGGTCATTTTAAACTATTTAAACATTTTTCAGAGTAGATAGCCTTCCGATATCAAGGCCTTGACTTTCCTGTCTGGCCACGAGTACTGCGCATTCCACAGAAGTCATTTTTAGCAATTTTGAGCCGTCTCAACAATGATAAGCACTTATCTGTTGCAGGAAAAAGGGAATGATGGGTAATTTACAACGGAAAGGGTCAAATCAAAACAATACATGGAGAATCAGAAAAAAAAAAAACAACAACAACAACTATTTTTTACTCTCAAAAGGTATGTTTTGCTGGCTAATGGAAATTGTGTTTTATTAGAGGGTGTTATCTGCGCTGTTGGGCTCCAGTCTATGAAAGATTAATGAGTCCAGTGCTTGTGGGGTTGCCAACCATAACCTGTAGTCTTTGCCCAATGCATAGTTCTCTCTATCACAGCTGGCCTGCATGAACAGTTAGTCTGTCATCTCTTGCCAATACAAGATTTTAGAGGTGCTGCACAAGATGTGTGGGTCAGCAAACAGCTGGTGAGGACTGACCTCTTTAGTTCCCGTCAGCTGCCAAACAAAGAGAAAGACAGTGAACGAGAGACTGAGTGGTAGAATGTCAAACTCTCTCCATCTGATAGAGCTGTTTAGGTTGGAAAAAAGCCCTTGTTCTGCAGTGTTTCCTTTTGTTTTTCTTCAGCCTACCACCTACAAAAGCTGAAGCGTGCCAGCTGCGCTTTAATATGCCCACACATGCATCAAACGCCAGACCAGCAAAGTTGCTTTAACCAGGCAAACAGATGTCTGTCATTTTAGATACGAAAAAACCCCGAAAAGTCATGGATGCCTGCTCTCTTCAAGCTATTAGGAGGTTACTTTGCTGAATACAATCACAAAGGTCATTCTATTTGTGAAACCCAGCAGAGACACTGCCTGCCCGCATGCCCTTAGGTGATTTGCACAAAGTAGCACCAATGAAAATGAGTTGCCCCTCTTGCGGGTCGCTTCCTGCATCCTGATATTGCTGTTCCAATGCTGATGCATTTCCCTTTCCCTGCTTACCAGTCTCAGACAGGAAAAACAAACAAAAAAGCACACTTTGAACGGTATGTACCTTAGAAGCTGCAGTATGTGTTGGGCTCGGACGTGTGTGGGTGTTTTCTGGATGAGAGGTGGCTTCGAGTGGCCAGTCAACCTGCTTCCCATGGGGACTTAAGCCTGAGTGCCAAACTTTTTTTCTGTAGGGGGTCTGAAGGCCGCAGTATCAGGCAAATATGCCAATGTATGTGGTGCAAAACGGTCACATGTACTTCCTGCCAGCTGAACTGATTAAAAACCATGTCTTCACAGTGATAGCCATAACAAAAAGTCGCAAAATCTACAAAGGCAAAACAGAGCCCTAAATAGCAAGAATGTTTGACGAATGACGCACTGCAATTGAAAATCAGTGTGCTCACACTTATGTAGAATGTTAGGAATTTACATTTACATTCAAATTACATTACATCATTCAAAAGTTTGAGGTCAGAAAGATTTTTAAAATGTTTTTCTAAGAAGTCTCTTATGTATGGAAGGCCATTTCTGCCACTAAATAAAAAAAAGTATTGCAACTTTTATTTCACAATTCTGACTTTTTTTCCTTGCAATTGCGAGTGTACATCTCGCAATTCCGTTTTTCTCAGAACTTTGTAATACAAACTCACAATTCTGCGATTCAGTTCACAGAATTGTGAGATAAGCTCATTATTTACTTTTTTCCTTTGAATTGCATGATATAAACCCACAATTAGAATTATTATATATATATTATACATACTTTTATATAGACACATAAACTCGCAATTCTGACTTCTTCCCCACAACGTGTTTATATCTTGCAATTTAGATTTTTTCCTTGCAATTCTGACTTTTTTCCTCACATTAACGTTTATATCTTACAATTCTATCTTTTTTCCCCTGCAATTACAATTTTATTTCACAATTCTGATTTTTTCCCCCGCAACTACAAGTTTATATATTTTTTCATTTTTCTTGCAATTCATATTTTTTCCCCGCAATTCTAATTTTTTCACACAATTCAGATTTTTTCCTGCAATTCTGACTTTTCTCGCATTTACCAGTTTATATCTCGCAATTCTGACATTTTTTTGCATTTATGAGTTTATATCTCGCAATTCTGACTTTTTTTTCACATTTACAAGTTTATATATCACAATTCAGATTTTTTTTCACGCAACTACAAGTTTATATCTATTTTCTCGCAATTCAGATTTTTTCCTCGTAAGTCAGATTTTTTCTTGCAGTTCTGACTTTTCTCGCATTTGAGTTTATATCTCGCAATTCTAACGTTTTTTTTTTTTCGCATTTACAAGTTTATATCTCACAATTCTGTATTTTCTTGCAATTTAGACTTTTCTCGCATTTACGAGTTTATATCTCACAATACTGACTTTTTTTTTTGCATTTACAAGTTTATATCTCGCAATTCTGGCATTTTTTTTCGCATTTAGGAGTTTATATCTCGCAATTCTGCCTTTTTTTCCACACATTTACGAGTTCATATATCACAATTCTGACTTTTTTCCCAGCAACTACTAGTTTATATCTTTTTTCTCGCAGTTCAGATTTTTTTCTTGCAATTCTGACTTTTCTCTCATTTACAAGTTTATATCTCGCAATTCTGACATTTTTTCTTGCATTTACAAGTTTATATCTCAAAATTCAGATTTTTTTTTTCACATTTACGACTATATCTTGAAATTCAGTTTATGTGTTGCAATTCTGCCTTTTTTCCTCACAATTCGGACTTTTTTTTTTTTTTTTTTGCATTTATGAGTTTATATCGTGCAGTTGTGTTTTTTTTTCTCTTGCAATTCGGACTTTTTCGCATTTACTATTTTATATCTAACAATTCTGCCTTTTTTTCCCACATGTACCAGTTTATATCTCGCAATTGTTTTTTCCTCGCAATTCTGACTTTTTTCTTATAATTTTGTTCATGCAATTCTGAGG
Source organism: Cirrhinus molitorella (assembly GCA_033026305.1). NCBI lineage: Eukaryota > Metazoa > Chordata > Actinopteri > Cypriniformes > Cyprinidae > Cirrhinus > Cirrhinus molitorella. The sequence continues at coordinate 7,414,405 of CM065131.1, forward strand.
AAAAATTGTGAGATAAAAAGTAAGCAATTACCTTTTTTTTAATTTAGTGGCAGAAACGGGCTTCCATACTAATAAAAACATTTATTTGATCAAAAACACAGTAATGCTGTTAAATTGAAACACATTTAAAACTGTTTTACATATTACAAAATTTTTCAATGTCTTTACCGTCTCTTTTGACCGATTTAATGCATAAAATCAAAGTTCTAAAAATCCAACTAACCCTAAACTTTTGAATGGTCCTTTGAGTCCTTAAAAACACAACACGATTACACATGGTTAACACAGTTAGATTCCACATTAGTTAATGTGACAGTTAATTTAAAAGTTACAATTCTGTCACTATTTTTTTCACCTTCATGTCATTCCAAACCTGTATGGCATTCATTCTTTGTGGAAGATATTTTAAAAAATGCCTTGTGTTACAACATTCATGTTAAGTCACAACCATTAAAATGAAAGCATGTTGGTTCATAAAGAACTCATAGTTAAGTCAATCCTTAATTTAGACAGCCTAGAGGAAATAGGCTTGTATCTGCTTCCTGATTTTCCATTGGTCACTCCAGGCAGTGGCTGTTCAGGCTTGTTTAGCCTTACAATGGACCAGCGGTGTGCATTGTTACATTGTTTTTGGTCAAATCCCACCTGCAGCAGTTCCAGTATGTTATCAGCTCTTGAAACTGAGAATTATGCGCAAGGACAATGCTAAATGAATGTATTTTACAATAAAAGATGTTTCTACAATAGGAATAGCGCTTACCCATACAAAAATGGCAATACATGTTGCTTTATAATTACTAAGGTATCTTTGATAGATTTTAATCCATTGCTGCTAGGGTATTTTAAGCAGCTCACCATCAGTCTCTACTAAATTCTGTACAGTATACATGGCTTAGGTCATTCAGTGCAAGTCTACAAGATTTAAATTTTTTACCCATTATGTCATCATATGAACAACTCATCTCAAAAAGAGAAACAGATGAGTCACAGTAAATTTCTTCTTAATCTAGTTAAGGAGCTGATCAGATCATACAAGATAGCATGAATCATTGTTAAAATAACGTCCTGACTATAACTATGACTCAGGTTTCAAGCTGAAAGCAATAATAATGAAACTGGTGAAAAACAAAGCAAAAAAGCCTAATGCTCAAAAACAATCAGGGATTTGTGGAAGTTGTTGTCAACCTTTAATATTAAATTCATTATTTTTTATTCTCCATAATTGAAAATTATTGTGACAAATTTCACCATAAATGTAAGTATCAGTATTAGTAATCAATATTTGAACTTCATGATTATTTTTTGACAATAATAAACAGGAATGGATGAGATTTTTATTTTAAAATAATAATACTAAAACGAAAAAAAAAAAAAATCCTTCCGTAAACCTTCAATAATTAATTTTTTTTTTTCACAAAATACATTATTGTGATGAATTCCACCATAAAAGAATACATATTGATAATCAATATTTCAACGTTATATTTTTGTGAAATTGTTGTATTGTTATTTTTTTTTTTTTTACGATTTTGCCAAAAAAAAAAAAGTGGTCGGACACACCATTTCCGACTCTCACAGTGTAACCATACATCATTTTATCTGGAATGGGACAATGGGGTATTGATAAGACCCTAGGGGGCCATACTGAGGGAAATAGAAGTCAGTTTTCCAACTATCTAAAAAGGTTCATAGGGGGACATAAGTAACTGGTTGTGGGAACTGAACAGTTGAGCCCATGGGAAAGGGGAGGATTTTGAGTGTCTCTCCATTGTTTTTGTCACTGATGGGAATCTACAGTGAATAATTATGCTGTAATTGTGCAGAGAGACTGTACACATCCTGACTGAAGGGCCGAAAGAGGCCGGCAGGCGTCGTTCCTTCTTCCTATCACTCAGGAACAATAGGGCTGTTTGTCCTTTGGGACATACGAGCACCTTTCCAGAACCAAACCCACAGTCTCCTACCTAGTTAGGCGCAAACAATCCAGACAACACATCCTCTCTCACACAACTACTGGACGTACGGGAATTGGAGTACTTGTACAAATACAGCAGGTCATCTGACCTACATGTAGGCATGACATTATCGTAAGCCTGCATAATAAAAAAATAAATAAAAATACACTCAGAAAGGATGTTTCAAACACAGTCTGATCAATCACAATCATTTCATTGGCCAAAGGGAAAAAACAGAATTAACAGAATTACTCAAGCAGTCCTCTCTAGATTATATTTTATCCAATTACAGATCACTTAGCTTTTACATTTTTGAAATGTTTTTGACAAATAGAAGGACATATAAATTAGATTCTTACTTATTCAAAATAACTAAAATTTTCAACTGTAAAAACCCTAGAATGTGCACAAACATTAACACAGGCAGAATCAGTTAAATGTGGAAGAAAACTTACATTGAGTTTACAGTGATATAAATGTTTTAGGGCCAACTTGAAGCCATTCACTGAGTTCAACTGAAATATTGCTTCAAATATAACCTTTTATAGAAAACTCTTTTGAGCAGACAAGCCAACAGTGCCTGGTATCAGCGTTTATGCACTTTGCTGATGTAAATCTAGATCAGCACTCATAAAGTTTCACTAGCTTAATGGCAGCAATGAAGCGCAACTTATACTGGAAAATGTTAGGGTTAGTTTTATTAAGTACGCTCTGGGGATTTGTGGAGTCTTGCTCTTCTGGTTTCCATTAATTAAGCTGCGTACTGAAAGAAAAAGAATGTGCAGCATAGAAAACAGACCATACATCCATCATACAAAATCATGGAAGTTGATGTAAATGAATTCATTTTGAATACTGATGCCATGCCAGTTTCTGTGGCTATTTCCAAATAACAATTGTGGCAAATAACAGATTTTCAAATATATTTCTACTAATAACTCAGTTTTTTTTTTTTTTTAATTAAATTTATTTATATATATATATATATATATATATATATATATAAGTGTTAGCTAAAAAAAAAAAAAAAGGGGTTCTCACAAGGTTATGGCCTATTCGGTAACAGATATTCAAAAACATACAGCATGACCAGTTTAGTTTGATTCATAAATAAATAACTTCACTTTTATGAGCTATTAAAAAAAAAACTAAAGAAAAAATATAAATTATGAAATAGTGCAGCTTTCTTTTTTTTTTTTTTTTAAATTTCAATATACTTTAAAACATAATGTATTTCTGTGGTGCAAAGCTGAGTTTTTCAGTCATCAGTCATTACTTCAGTGTCATACGATCCTTCAGAAATCATTCTAATATGCTGATTTATTATCAATTTTGGAAACAGTTGTGCTGCTTAATATTTTTTTGGAACCTGTCATACTTTTTTCAGGATTCATTGATGAATAAAAAGTTAAAAGGTATAGCATATTCAAAATTTCAACAATATAAGCCTTCACGATCACATATCAATTTAACACATCCTTGCTAAAGTATTACCTTCATTCAAAAAAGAAAGAAAAAAAAAATACTGACCCCAAACTTTGAATGGTAGTGTATATTGTTACAAAAGCTTTCTATTTTAAATAAACACAGTTCTTTTTAACATTTTATTCAAAGAATCGTGGAAAAAGTAAGTAATAATAATCAGCTCAACTGTTTCCAACATTGATAATAAATCAGCATATTAGAATGATTTCTGAAGGATCATGTGACACTGAAGACTGGAGTAATTATGTTGAAAATGCAGCTTTGTATCACAGGAATAAATTATATTTTAATGTATATTAAAATAGAAACCACTATTTTAAATTGCAATACAATTTTACAATATAAAATATATATTTTTTCTGTATTTTTAATCAAATAAACACAGTCTTAATGAGCAGAAAAGACTTGTTACATGTTACTGATCCCAAACTTTTGAACACTTTTGATTTTTAATTAATAGTTAATAATAAAAAAGAGCAGTTACAGGGTTCTACATCTATTGACACCGAGCCCTATTTATAATTTCATCATGATTGTTGTGCAATGTGCAAAACTCAAGCTAGATGGAAAGAACATCTGACAAACACAGTGCCAAATTTAAACATGGTCTTTACATTTATTACATGAATACAAGGGCAGCCTCCCACACTTCAGCACAAAAGTTAGCCGTGCAATTACCACTTACATTTTAGCCAATAACAATGCTTAGGAAAGCACTACATTGATAATGATTTCTGCAACAGTACGAAATCACTGTACTGTACATGTAAATGGACTCATAACCACAGATAATTGGTTTGAAATACAAGCTAAACCTTCCGGTCCACATATTCAAAGTGTGTGCAGACTTCTTACATGAACCGAAAAGAACACCGAGGCAAAACCTGGCTTTCATTCCTCACAATTCACAGTGTTCATTATTACTAATTAGTAAAGGACCACAATGACAGAGCTTGTATGAATTTCTGAGTGTTTTGAATCAGCCACTCGAAGTTTAAATGACTCAAACATTTTCTAGTCCCGCTGCTGTGTTGTCTTGCATAGATGCACTTTTATTCACGAAGACACAGAACTTAACAAAGGTGGTCTTTCTTTGAGCTTCAGTCTCATAAGCATATGACAAGGAGCACGAATGGAAAACTTATTAAAGCTTTCCAAAGCAATATAGTCATGTGTCTGCATGCCTAAGGGCAGAAGATGAATATTAAGAAGTCTCAAAGAATGAAAGTTGTAAAAAATTCTCTCAGCAGTCAAGCTCCATCAGCTGGCCTGGTAAATATTACAGCAAGACTCCATGTAATTAGAGTGGCTGAATGAAGTGGCATAGGAATGGACATGAAATCCCACACAAAGAAAAAAAGTTTTCCAATAAAGTTCCCGTCCCTGGGGCCTTTGAGTGTCACAGATGAGTCAAAGTTTGAGAAGTTGCACATCATTATATGGTAATCTTGCAGGACTTCATGACATTTAATAAAACTTAGCTCTTCTCCGGTCGGTTTCTTTCCAGCACTGCCCTCGGTGTGAATTCCAGTTTGTCCTTCAGGCTGAGGACCTGTGTGCTGTCCTGACCAGTCAGTTCCTCTAATTTTCTATCCTCCCGTAGCTCTGCAATGCCCCTCTCTTCTCCTGGGGCATTAGGAGTGCCCCGGATAAACCACTCAAGGTGGTATCCAACAGCTCCCACCACAAAGGCCACCGGGAAGGTCACATAGGGCGCATAAGTGCGCATGGCAGTCCAGATCACTGGCCACATGGTTGCACAAAGCTGAAAAAGTCAGTCAAAGTTCTAGAAGGTTATTGAGCTTTGGCAAGGTGACAATGCAGCTATATTATCATTACCCTCTTAATCAGAGACAAATAAGTACAGACAAATGATTTCAAATCAAAGAAACAATATTTGTTAAAATATAAAAAATGAAATAAGAGTGTCGTTATGGTAACGTGTCCAGCTACGTGTTTATGTAACTTCAGTTAAGCATTAAAGAATCATGTAACTGCTACAAGGGTACCGGTGTCAAAGCATGACGTGTTAAAGGGCGCAAAAGAAAGACATCAATACAACATATTTTTACTTATATATGTTCCTGAAAACATAATTTGAGACCCGTTGATGATCTAATGCGTCATATTTCAAACATTCATTAAATCATTCCCGCGTGCGTTTATAAAATCTCATGACTGTACGTACCTCTATCTCTAGGCGATTCAACTTCCTGCCTCCTTGCGTCACTGTAAGCAACAATCTGATTGGCTAGTTTTGTACGTCAGAATGACGTATTTAATTTTCATTCGTTTAGGAGAAAAAAAGTTTTATACAGGATGTCCTGTTAAAGCAATGCTGACACCCAGTGACCAATGATGAAACATACTGTGAGCGTTTGTCCTGAACTTACAGCTCATTTTTTTTTTAATAATAATACAAATTTGTACAATACAGTTCAGTTGTATATACGGTTGAGGTCTGAGGTTTACACACACCTTGCAGAATCTGCAAAATGTTAATTATTTTACCAAAATAAGAGGGACCATACAAAATGCATGTTATTTTTTATTTAGTATTGACCAGAATGAGATATTTCACATAAAAGACGTTTACATATATTCCACAAGAGAAAATACGTTTTTTTTTTTTTTTTAATTACCCAGTTTAAAAGTTTACATACACTTGATTCTTAATACTGTGTTAACTGAATGATACACAGCTGTTTGTTTTAGTGATAGTTGTTTACGAGTCCCTTGTTTGTCCTGAAAAGTAAAACTGCCTGCTGTTCTTCAGAAAAAAATTACTTAAGGTCCCACAAATTATTTGGTTTTTCAGCATTTTTGTGTATTTGAACCCTTTCCAACAATGACCGTATGATTATGAGATCTATCTTTTTTACTGGGGACAACTGAAGGACTCATATGCAAATATTACAGAAGTTTGAAACATTCACTGATGCTTCAGAAGAAAAACATATGCATTAAGAGCCATGGACGTACTCTTTTGAACAACATGAAGATGCTTTTTTTTTTTTTTAGTACTGCCCTTCAGAAGCTACAGAAGATACTTACATTTCCCAAAACGTAAAAGTTTTCACCTGTAACAGTTGCATACAAGTACCTCAGTTGTCCTTAGCGTGAAAAGATGGATCTCAAAATCATACAGTCATTGGAAATGATTCAACTACACAAAAATGCTGAAAAAACGATTTGTGGGACCTGAAGGATTTTTCTGAAGAACAGTGGGCAGTTTTACTGTTCAGGACAAACAGGAACTCATGAACAACATCAGTAAACAACAACAAAGAACAGCTGTGGATCATTCAGATAACAAGAGTTTTAAGAATAAGAAAAAAAAAAGTTTATGTAAACTTTTGAATGGGGTCATTCTTTTAAAATCATTCATTATTCTCTTTTGTGGACTATATGTAAATATCTTTCATGCGAAATATTCTATTCAGGTCAGTACTAAATTAAAAACATGCATGTTGTATGATCCCTCTTATTTTGGTAATTAACATTTAACAGATTCTGCAAGATGTATGTAACTTTTGACCTCGACTGTATAGTACAAATGGTATACTCAATTCAGACACAATATTTTTTTAAATTAAACATTTTATTTTAAAATGGAGGGGGAAAAAAAAGACAAATACATGAGATTTTTTTTTTAATTGAAAAAAAAATACAACAAAAAAAAAATATTTTAATTAAATTGTTACAATTAGTAAGCAAAACAGCAGCATAAAAATATCAATGGGGGTGGCTTAGGAGAGCATAAATATTATCATACAAAAAGCATAAAGCAATTTTGTCGGGAAGGGAAACCTAAATATATTTGCATTTCAAATCATTCATAACCAGGAATTTTTTGCTAATATTAAAAAAAGTACAGAAATGTTTATTATAACAAAGAAAACCTAAAGTAACCATACTTCAATGACATACTCCCATTAATAAGTAAATAGTGCTTGTTGCATAGCTAATGTAATTTTATTCACATGTTCCACTAATAGTTTTGGCATTAGTTTTGTCTTGAATAACTGCGTTACAGACCATATCACAATGTTCATTTTAATTGGCAAGCTGGCAATGCTGAGTGAACACACATGTGTAGATGAATGTGGTAAACTCAGGGTAAGCTGCAGTGAAAGGCACTGTTGAGAGAGCGAGGTGTCATGCTGTACATTCAGAGTCCGATCGTCTTCTGAATTGCTGATGCAGTCCTTTACATCAGTCTGGTAATGGCACCAGAAAGGAAGTCTTCGTAATTCATCCTCACATTGCCAGTCATGCCGGTGTCTTTCTCACGGAATGCCTGGGTCATGCTCTGGAGCTGTGTGCACACCTGAATGAAGCGGTCCAACTGGAGAACCCCGTTCACACCACGCATAGAGTAACGATTCACCAGCTCCTGAATAAACTGAGGACTCAGATTGTAGCCCATCTGAGATAAAGCTGGAAAATAAGAAACACAACATTTATATATTTAAAAAAAACAAAAACAAAACAAAAAAAAAAAAACACACCTTACATTTATTTTATTTTACATTATTTTTGGAAAAAAAAAAAAAAAGTAATATTGTGAAAAATAATTCAGATTTTAATAACTGTTCTCTATTTTTGTATATGTTAAGATGTTTTTTATTCCTGTGATGGTAAAGATGAATTTTCAGCAGCTATTACTTCAGTCTTCAGTGTCACATGATCCTTCAGAAAACATTCTAATATGCTGATTTGCTCAAGTTACATTTCGTATTATTTTCAATGATGGAAACAGTTGCTGCTTAATATGTGTGTAAATGTGTTTGTGTGGAAACCATGATAGATTTTCAGTCAAGATTCTTTGATCAATAGAAAGTTCAAAAGAACAGCATTTATATACAACTGAATTTTTTTGTAACATGTCTTTCTTTACTATCACTTTTGATCAACATAATGTATCTTTGCTATATACAAGTATTCATTTCTTCTTCAAAAATAAATAAATAAATACAAATAAAACTCAGAATGCTTACATTGTAAACCTGTGGTTTTACACAAAGGTTTATGCTTCCTAAATGAGTCAGCAACAAAAAGTGGAAGAGTTTTAGATATTAACAATATTAGAAGGAGCAGTAATCATCCATACACTTTCAGGCCTATTCACATCTTTATAATGGCTTCAACTACCTCTGCAGATGAAATATTGGTCTGGCAGTCATGAACAGACTTGTTCATACAAAATCAATATAAAAAAAAGAGACACTCCAAGATAACGGCTACAATTTTTAAGGTTATTTTAAGGTTAAGAGCAATTTTTCATGACGTCTCAGCCCTACAAATAATGGCGTATTCAATCGCACAGGATAAGATGAAAAAAGGCCTTGCTATAGCACAGCAAGAGAAATACTGGAACTAAGTGACAAATGTGAATAAAAACAAACTTTCACAGACATTTGCATCTTGCAATTCTCAGAAGAGATTTAAAAGTCACAAGACTTTTTTTCTCAAAATTGCATGATATAAACTTACTTTCCCCAGAATTTAAAGATATAAACTCAATTGTGAGTTATAAAGTCCAGTACTCAGGGGTGAAAAAAAAAGAAAAAAAGACTAATATGTTCTCAGAATGACAAGTTTGTCTCACAATTGTGACTTTATAACATGCAACAGAATTTATTTCCTCAATTATGAGAAAAAAAAGTCAGAATTGAGTGTTTTTAATCAAGCAATGTTGCGTAAAAAAGTCAGATACCAACTGACTTTATCTCAGAATTGCGTGATAAACTCTCAACTATGAGAACAGTCTTTTTTCCCCTCAGAATTGGAGTTTATAACTTGCAAGTTCAATCACAATTCTGAGGAAAAAAAAAGTCAGAACAAGTCAGGAAAAAAAAAAAAAAAAAAAAAAAAAGAGTTGCCAGATACAAATTCGCATTCAAATGAAAAAAAAAAGACAGAATTGTAAGTTTACAACAGAAATATTTCTTGAGCACAAAATCAGCATATTAGACTGATTTCTGAAAGATCATGCAACACTGAGGACTGGAGTAATGACTACTGAAAATTCAGCTTGTCACCACAAGAAAAATTACATTTTACAATATATTAAATAATAAGATAAATAATACTTTACACTTTTACGGTTTATACTGTATTTTTGATAAACACAGCTTTGAGAATTCTTTCAAACAACAATCACACTAACATCCAGACTTTTGAATTGTATGCAGTACATGTGGAATAAACAACAAAAAAGAAATTATTCCGAATTTCTTAATATTTTTGTGAAAGACAACTGAGATGGAGACTGTTTTATGTTGTACTTTTTTGTTTGTCAGAAATATGCAACATATACAGTTTTATATATTTTTTAATTACATATTATGCAAAACGCAGTTTATACAGTGGTAAAAAATATTTATGGCCAGCTAATTTGACCCACCACTGGCAGCTATGTCAAACAAGTACATTTTGGAGCCTGAACACAGCATAGCAAGGGAATGCTGGAATCTGTTCTTGGTGACTGCGAGTGTTGTCATAACAGCGTGAACATGTGGCCTTTACTGCAAAAGTGTTATCTTGGGCCTTTCCCTTGACGTCTAATTTACTCACCCTGGTGCATCTCATTGCTGTTAATTGATCCGGATCGGTCCCGGTCAAACTGTTGGAATACTGCCCTCCACTGCTGCAAAAATGTCCACAGTGCAGAGAAACCGAATGCATCTACACGTCCGGTTTTGGTCTTGTCAAACATATCTGGAAATGAAGACAAAGCACTGATTCTTGCTTTAGTTTCCTTTGGCACTGGAGATGTCATCAGATGACTTCTATTTTTGCATTGTTTATTTGACATTGCAGCATTCTGTTATTTATTTATATGGTGATATAAGCATCCATTCAGTTACTTGGCTATCAGGAGAATTAAGTTAACAATGGCAACACTCACTGAGCATCATCATGCAGGTTTCGTCATTGAAAGAGGAGTTGTTGGAATTCATGAGTGCTTGCTTTAGCTCTTTTGCATTAATGTAGCCACTACGATCTGTATCCACGGTACAAAACCACTGGTAGGCCTCAGGGTTCACACCGGGAGGAATATTACCTGCAACATTAAAACAGGCTACATTAGTGAGCTAGATGGAAAGGTACTCTTCATAACTTTATGCTCTATTAATTCAGTCAGTTGAAAACAAGTTACCATAGTTAACCACAAGTCTAAATAGTATTTAGGAATGAAACCACATCAAAAAATATTATTAATTACTTTTTATTATCAACATTGACCAATGAAACAGCACTTATAAATCTTCTCAAACTTTCAAATAATATAAAACTGCATAAATTATTCTTGAACAAATTATTTAAGAGAGATGATTACGTTAAAACATACATTTTAACATCAGATTCACTATTGTTTCATAAAGAATTGTTCTATAGTCTATACATTTTTAATGCAATTACATCAGAAGTAACTGTAATTACAGAAAAAAATAAGAATAATCCCCTACTTTAATTAAACTAATTGAATTACTCAAATTTACTAAACAAAACATATTATACCCAACACTAATAATTGATATATTAGTTTTTATTAATATTTTAAATAAGGTTTTAGTTTTCCATTGTTTTTTTTTTAAATAATTGTGTAAGTTTTAGTAATGTGGCTGTTTTTATCATTTTTCATTTTTTATATGTCTGTATAGTTTTAATAAAGTTTTAGCTTTTAATTTCGATCTATTTCAGCACTTCAACTGAAACTAAAAGAAAATGAGAAATGTTATGCTGCAAACAAGCTAAAATAAATCTAAATACATGCTATTTTACATTTTGTTTTATTTTGCTTAATGCTAATTTTTCATCTTTTTTATGTTTTTAGTTCTGGTTAATGATAACCCTGGTATACAGCTTGGATTGAATTAGCTCATTTATATTCACATGTGGCTTCCTCTATGTACTGAATGGAGGATGTAGCATACGCATAAATGCGCAAAAAATAGTTAATTACTTGGAAAATGACAGCGAGATGATGATGAGGACAAGCAGTCCTACAGGTCACATTTGAAAAACATACTGGAAATGGGTTCAATGTGAACAAGCCTAAGTTGTCAGCGACGTGTCGTCTCGATCCCAAGAGGGACAAGAATAAGTTGTGCAATTTGGTGAAGCGGAGACGGTCACTGTATCCCTCGGGAGGGATAAGCACTGTTCAGAGGACAGTCTTTGAATCTGACAGCCTTTCCCACAGAACATTACAGAATACTTACCGACATAAACGCAGAAGGACACATACACACGAACCCCTTCGCTCAGAATTACCGCACTCATCACTCTAATTCTCCCGCAGGCACATTCTGTACCAGATCAGAACAAGCTGCTTCTGCCATCCTGCAGTGTATCAGCATCAGTCATTCAGTGAGGGGCATATGACACAGCTGCAGTGCAGGAGGATCAAGGACCTTGTCTGCAGCACCTTCATAAATTTCTATCTTTCGTATTTTATTCACAGCCCTCGGCCACTGCACGCCTGATGGAACTGCAGTGGCTCGCGCTGTCTTAGCTGCCAACCCTGACACTCAGACATCATCAGTCAAACCAGCCTGAAGCTGCTGCCTAACACTCCTGAGACCATGTGGAAAAATTCACCTGCTGGACCAACATCTATAACAGAGCATTTGCAGATGTATGAAGCGGAGTAAACATTCTGATTATATACACCACATTACTATCCCTCTGCTTTTTCAAATCCATTTTTACACTCCCATCAGATAACATTTATTTGCTTTAATGATGAAATATAATGAAGTCATTATTGAAAACCATTGACGTGGGCAGTCTATCAAACTAAAATTTAGAAATGAACATGATATAAACTACTGTTTTTAAAAGAAGTTTTAAAAATGACAGCAAAACAGTAATAGTCAATATTATTACAATTTAAAAATAAGTATTTTCTATTTTAATATATTTTAAAACGTGATTTATTCCTGTTATTGCAAAGCTGAATTGTCAGCAGACTTCAGAGTCACATGATTCATCAGAAATCATTCTAGTAAACATTTTTTATTATCTTCAAAGCTGAAAACAGCTATACTGCTTACATTTTTATTGTGGAAATCGTGGTACATTTTTAAGGATTCTTTCATGAATAGAAAGTTTAAAAGAACAGAACTGATTTGAAATAGTGTGTTTTTTTTTTCAACATAACTTTGTTCTGTCATTTTGAATCAATTTATTGTGTCCTTGCTGAATAAAAGTTTTATGAATTGAAATAAAAATATATTTTTTACTAACCCTAAACATTTCAACAGTAGTGTACATAGTGCACCTAAAAAGTATTTTGACACTTAAAATCTAACCTAAAATTTATATGAATTTTTTAAAAATTTTCATTTTCAAACACAAAGATTTCTATTTCAGGTAAATGCTGTTCTTCTGAACTTTCTATTTCTATTTAAGAAACCAAAAAAAAAAATCTACTCTGCTGTTTTCAATAATAATAATAATAATAATAATAATAATAATAATACTAATAATGCAGCTTATAAGCCATTCTTTAAAACTCTAAACACTACCAATCAAAAGTTTTTGGACAGTAATTTAGATTTTTTTTTTTTTAAAGAAGTATCTTCTGCTCACCAAGCCTGCATTTATTTGATCCAAAACACAGCAAAAGCAGTAATATTGCTTTCTATTTGAAAATATTTAAAAATGTAATTTATTCCTGTGATCAAAACTACATTTTCAGCATCATTACTCCAGTCTTCAGTGTCACATGAAAAAAATCAGTCTTCAGAAATCATTTTAATATGCTTATTTGCTGTTACTGTTAATTTTTTTCAGGATTCTTTGATGAATCAAAAGAAACAAAAATCAGCATTTACCTCAAATAAAAGCCTTTTGTAAAATTATACAAATGCTACTCAAAAGCTTGGAGTCAGTATATATATATATGGAAATAAATTATAGAAATGAATACTTTTCTCTATCAAGTATGCTTTAAATTGACCAAAAGTGATGATAAAGACATTTATAACGTTACATAAGATTTCTATTTCAGGTAAATGCTTTTCAATAATAATAATAATAATAATAATAATAATAATAATAATAAGTTTTTTTGAGCATCAAATCAGAATATTAGAATGTTTTCTGAAGGATCATGTGACACTGAAGACTGCCGTAATGAAGCTAAAAATTCAGCCTTGAAATCACAGAAATAAGTTACATTTTAAAACATACTGAAATAGAAAACAGTTCTTTTAAAAAGTAAAACTCTTTACTTTTTAACTTTGTACTAAGTACTTTTTAACAAAGTACTGCTTTGCTGTACTTTGAATAAAAAAAAATGCAGGCTTGGTGAGTAGAAGAGACTTCTTTAAAAAAAAAACAAAAAAAAAAAAAACAAAAAAAACATTAAAAATCTAATTGATATCACTAAATGACTGTTAGTGATATTCAACCAAATTAAAACTAAACAGAGATACAAGTCTCTAACCTGCAGGTGCCTGCTGACTATATGGTCCACCCTGGGGTTGTCCATAGCCTCCATAAGGACCACCTGGTGCTTGGCCTCCACCGTATGGTGCTCTTGGACCAGGTTGACCATAAGACCCGTATGGAACCCCTCCACCATACTGTTGCCCTGGAGGGGCACTGCCATAAGGTGAACCATACTGTCCACCAGCGGGACCACCTCCATACGGTGCCCCTGGAGGCGGGTGGTGTCGGGGAGCGTTACCACCTGGTCCCTGATAACTCTTTGAAAAATAAATAAGAAAACGTTTGTAGTGCAATAAATATGAGTAACCTGAATGAACTGAATGAATGAATTAAACTGCAATGAAACATCACCAACATAGAATCAGCTGTGGTCTATATGAAAAGCAAATACATCACCAAAGCAATAAATATGGGATTATAGCCAATTTAAATGGACAGTTTATGTAAAAATGCAAATTTTGTTATCATTTACTCACCCTGATGTTTTTTTATGTATATAGTAATGCTATTATTGTTATTACACTAATATTTACTTAACATTTTTAATATTATAGGAATAACAGATCAGTCACATTTACTTTCACTGCATCTTTTTACAGTACAATGAAAGTGACTGTTAACTTCTGACTTCTCGTTTTTTTTTAATACCAAAATAATAATAATAATAAATAAATAAATAAATAAATTAATTAATTAATTAATTAATTAATAAATTAATAAATTACTAAATTGTACTCATACTTGCAAACCCATATTTTTTCATTGTGATTTTATTCCAGTAACCATAACTGTAAACGTTACGACATATTGGTGAAGGATGGTATAGGGCACAGATCCAAAAGTTACACATTTCTATTTTGCATCTTAGTGTTATGACATTCATTATGATAAATATATAGTTATGTAATGTGATAAACAACTGAACAGTAATTATGGACGTTACATCAAGTTAGCTACAAGGCTAACTGACTGACTAGCATAAAAAGGACTGTTTCTCTAAAGTTTACTCGATTATGCGATCCAGATTCTGTATAATTTTCCTGTACATTAAGTTTATACCGTAAGACAAACATACACGAACCATATAAATATAAAACATACATAGAAAATCAAAATAGCTAAACCCGGAAGACAGACTTTACCTGTCCGTATGGATAGCTCATTCCGCATAGAATCTTTAGCAAACAGAGCAACTGTGATGTATTTAATAAGGCCCACCTCCTGACGCTGATTGGTGCGTTTGCACGTTTGTTAAAGGCGCAGCCACAATTTGATTGGCAAAGTCATGGAAAATTGCTCAGAGCAGAAACTTTGAGTCACGCAGTTTACGTGGTTGAAAGTTATGTTTTGGAAATCATATTCATCTAGGAGGAAAGACAGAGTTGTTATGTTGAGGTAAATGCGTAATGTATTACCTTTAGCCGATAAAGAATGTAACGTTACATGACATCTATTGACGTTGCTCAAATCTGGTTATTTGATATTATAATATAACCATGGTTTTGCTACACTAACCATAGTTTAACTCTTTGTAGTCCATCTGTGCTTATACATATGATAATATTTGAAGGGGAAATATGGGTTTATTATTGTCACAGTGAAACCTGTCACCAAAAAAGAATCAATTTTCAGCCATTTTTTCAATTCGTTTTTTTTTTTTTTTATAAACACAAAACAATTGATGTAGAATAAACATTTTAAAAGGCATCAAACAAAATAAAACTATTGTTGGCCAACAAATATTGCAATTAAAAAACTATATATATTAAAATGTGCCTAGTCCTAAGAATCATTGGCACTGGTATAAAGTCCATAAAGATCCATGAAGTTTAACGTTTGGTGTATTTGAATAAATAATATATATATATATATATATATATATATATATATATATTATATCTCATACACTTATTTACACATTATATGGGACACAAAATAAGGATGTGATTTAATAGGCTACTTTGTAGTGCTTTAAGAAGAATGTCTCAGTTTAGGTTTTCTTAACTGCAGATCAGTGTTTTGTGGACAATCTCAGACTTTAATAAGTGTGAACACCTATTCGTTTACTATATTAGGCCAAGGGCAGGATGCTTCCTGTGGTCTCCTCCCACCAAGTTGTTCTCTAGAGGGGTTATATTTGATGTACACTAGGGGGCAGTATGCTCCTTTAGTGAATGAGACTCAATAATACCACCTTAATCAGCTAATTTTGTAAATGATTACATATTTATAAAATGAACAATCAAAATTGAACATAAGTAAGTTATTGTCACAGTAAATTTAAATATTTGATAAATGTAGTAGCCCTATTCTTTTGTATGCATTGGCATAATTCGATTAGGTTATTGTCCAAGGTCCATTGTGTCTTATTTCTGTTTACGTACTTAACTTTATTGTCTTTAAAGGCAATTCTTTATGTAGACAGCAGCATACACATACAACAACACAACACATATTTATAATAAGTCATTTGAAACTTGATTGCAGCAGGTATAAAGGAAGTCCTGTACTAGTCTTCTGGTTTGCACAAAGAAGTTTAAATATCCGGCCTGAGGGAAGCAGTTGAAGTTCAGTATACAATGGGTGGGTGACACTGGAAAGGACTAACTGTCCCTTCCTCGTCACCAGATGTTCATAAATTTGTGCGATAGTCCTTACATCAGTCCCCACTATCTTGCTGCACATTTGAATTATACTGTTCAACTTACTTCTATTCTATACATTCAGATTGACATATAAACAAATAATAGAAAAGCTTAAGACAGATTCAATAAAACAGTCCAGAAACACATTCATTTTAAAAGTTTGAAGTTTCCTGAGAAAATACATATGCTTTACCTCTAATAATGTCAGTGTTTGCCATAAATTTTAGTTTATCATCAAATACAGTCTCCTAAATGGTTATATTCTCTGACCGCTTTGACCTGATGTCCATTAATGACAGCAGACAACACAGGTAAAGAATTCTTCTTATGGAAATAATTGGACATCTCTTTTGTTTAAAAAGCATTAATGTTTAAAAATGAAGCATCGCATCAAGGAAAATGATCTCCCACTGGACCATGACTCCCATCTGATTTGGTGAGGAGAGACACAATCACTGAGTCGTCTGCACATTTAATAATGGGTCTCCATGACAGTCTGTCAGTCATCAAAGAAAACAAAAGAGGGGACAAAACAAAACGGGGTACCAGTAGAAGACAACAATGCATTGGACAACATACAATTTAAACATACTCTTTGGGATCTATTAGTTAAAAAACAAAAAAACAACATTTAATGTTTAAGTCTAAACAAAATTTCTTGGTAGGTTTCCTTTTATATTTAGTTTTATATTTAGTAGGGACAGGTGGCATCTTCCTCAACAGTCTGCAGCTAATGTAATCAGGGCCTGGAGTCTTCCTAACCTTAACCTGCCCAAAACAACTATGTACATCAGCTTTTCTGATTTGAAATTTAACAGGGGTGTCCAGAGTCACTCTATTCCCACAATAATTTGACAATTCAAAAGTAAAATCATGAGTATCAAAACGTATAAAATGAGTTAAAACCAACTGCTAATTTGTAATCAAGCTTCCCACCTAAAGTAATACTTTTTGTCTTCTGTTTAGTTCCAATCATAGACTTCACTCCATTCTAGACTATGAGATTTCTCATTTGTAAACATAGTTGGTACCTTTTCCTTATACCACAATTTTGCTAATCTTACCTCATTTCTCACTAGTTTATGGGCCTCACTTCACCGAATACCATCACCTTTAAAAAATATTAATGAATCTTTAACATGTTTAGTCTACTCTGTCAGAGTTTAAATCTAGTTATGCTGGCTCTGATTCCTTTTCCTTTGCCTTTTTAAAGTTGCTGAGATTCTGGTTTGATGAGGCTGTTGGATCCACCCTTACACCATCTGTGACGGTATTCTGGTCTTGATGTATGAGCAGGTATTTGCGAACTTTCTTAGTAATCAGGTAGAATATCTCACAGATACACATGAAGATGCACACAGACGAGGTGACCACCATGAAGAGGGTGAAGATTTTCTTTTCTGTAGGACGGGAGATGTAGCAGTCAACTGTATTTGGACAAGGTTCCTCAGTGCATTTGGTAACATTTGGCATGTCGAAATGATAAAGAAAGTACAAAATATAAAGGAAGCCAGCGTCAAAGCCAGCTTTGAACATCAGGCTGAGTATGTAGGTGTACCACAGCCCTCCACGCTTCTTCCCTGGGTTGGCATAGAGGTGTTCACCCTGGTGGACATGAGTGTACTTCTGATCCTTCATTTCACGATACTTGACGTGAGCCACCACCATGAGAGACGGGCAAGTGACAAAAATGATCTGGAGAGCCCATAGACGGATGTGGGAGATGGGGAAAAATTTGTCAAAGCAAACGTTGGTACAGCCTGGCTGGGCGGTGTTGCATATGAAATCTTTCTGTTCATCACTCCACACCTGCTGAACAGCCACCACAAACACCAGGATACGGAAAACGAACACCACAGATAACCAGACGCGGCCAAAAACCGTAGAGTATTGGCTAACCCCGCCAAGCAGGACCTGTAGGGACAACCAGTTCATGTCTGCCACTACAAACAGGCGTCTTATTCATACCAGGAAGTCAATCCTACAAAAAAAATCAAATAAATAAGTAAATCAATATGTAAAAAAGTTCAATGAGACAGAAATACACAGTAATCATGTCAGTTAAAGTAATAGCTTAACCAAAAATGAAAATTATTTCATTAATTTCATTACTCACCCTCATGTCGTTACAAAAGTCTGTAAGAACACAAATGAAGGTATTTTTGATGAAATCTGAGAGCTTTCTGACCCTGCATAGACAGCAAGGGTCCTACCACGTTCAAGGTCCAGAAAGGTACCAAGAACATCAACAAAATAGTCCATGTGACATCATGTAATTTTATGAAGGTGTGAGTATACATTTTGTGTGCAAAAATAGTCTAAAACAGTGTGTAACCCTAGTGCCATTTTGGAGAGTACCACGACGCATACGCATGCTTTTCTCTGAACGTAAACAAGACACAATGCATACGTGTTCTACATCAGCAGCACCATACGAATGCATTGTTTACATGCAGATCAAAGCATGCATCGTGGTACTCTACAAAATGTGCTAGGGTGATGCAGTGGAGAAGAATTGGTGAATAAAGTTGATGTTTTAGGCTTTTTTTGCGCACAAAAAGTATTCTTGTAGCCTTATAAAATTACTGTTCAACCACCAATGTCACATTAACTATTTTGTTGATGTTCTTGTTACCTTTCTGGACATTGAACATGGTAGGACCCTTGCTGTCTATGGAGGGTCTCTCAAATTTTCATCTTAATTTGTGTTTCCAAAGATGAACTTACGGGTTTGGAACAACATGAGGGTGAGTAATTAATGACAGAATTTTAATTTTTGAATGAATATGTCTTTAATAGTTTTAGATATTTGTAACATTAAACTGTAAATTGTACATGCTCATTTTCTTTTTACATTTAGATTATCTCGAAGGTAATCTTTATAACAATGATAATTTAACAATATTGTTAAATTAAATTTTTAGCAAATAGCAAAAATTAATATCCATTTGTTTGTAATGTACATTTTAATGTACTTTACAAACGTTGTTTGTGCATTGTTGTCATGTAATGCTTTAATTCAATTGTGGCTTTTAAAACAACTAATAGTTTTTAGTGCTTTACTACTCATAATATATTAAATCTTTAAAATATCTATATATTTTAAAATGGGTGCAATCTCAGAACAGGTTTGACTGATTTAATGCAGATGTACAATTTAATGAAAGCAAAAGGCAAAGTTGTCTAAATTAAATAAATGCTTGTTTTACACAATGTTTTTTCACCATTAACAAAAAAAAAAAAAAAAAAAACTGGCCATCTCAAAACAGCTGAATATTATGATTCTTTCACTTTCTTTCTGTGAAATTAGTTTTTGCATACTGTTAACATTTTCGAATAGTTTTAACTTTGTTTAAGATTATGAGATATAGCTTTCAAGAATTCCAGAAAGATCAAAGATCTACTTTTGGTTTCTTCTTCACTTGATTTCACTAAATGAAACTAAATTATTTTGTTCAGAATTATGTCCTCTTGGCAGCACTGTTCATTTTTTTGAGGATCAGGGAGCTATAAATTAGGCAGCTGCAAATAACAATAGTTAAAGCTATTGTGTGTGTGTGTGTGTGTGTGTTCTTAGAGCAATTTCCTTTTTTTTTCTTAAAAAACCTACCTGATCTCATGACGAAAACGTACCTGTGGGAACTTTTTTGCAAAACGCAAAATACATACAGTAATACAGTAAGTACATATCACCGCAGTTTCCAACAGAAATGAACACTAAAGGAAGTAAAACAGAGAGCACTTGTAATTGATTTCGTACACAGTTATGATTACAGCTCCATATGTTTCGCTTTCCATATGTAACAAGCTTGCTTGTTAGCTCAGCTGGCACAGAATTAGACTTAGGATGTGGAATCTTTGGGTACGAATCCCATGAAAAACATGACTTAATAAAAGAGCTGAAAGATGGGAAATTTAAAAATCAAGCTAAAACGGCATGCTTGCAATTGTGTTATTACATTACATTCGCTTTTGTTCATACTATTGGGTAGGTTTAGTGTTTAGGTGTAGTGCAGATGGTACGTTATTTTAAAACACTCTTTTAGCACCACTCAATGGACATTTCACATCGAATATGTCACAAAACTTACATGTTTTATGTCTTGCGACAAATTTTGTCATGAAATCAGGTTGCTACCCTAAAGATTTTTATGGCATCATGGCATGTTAAAGACATTGCGTTAAGAAATCGCTAAATAAATTGTTTCTAAAAGCAGCATACTTATATCTTTTAGAGGGCATTCGTTTTCTGTTCAGATGTTTTAAACAGTGGCTCATCAATCTGTGTTTTTACAATTAAGCAAGAAATTTGCAGCTTAAGGCTGGAATATGCTACATGATTTTTGCCATAATTTACAGTCTGGAGAAGTTGACGCTAGTTGCTGAAAGTTAGTCAGTCTGCAGATTTGAGTTTACAGATTTCATAGAAAATTGTGTGGTGTGTGTTTGTCACAGACAAATCTATCCAGTCCGACTATATCAAACATGTTGTGTTTGTCATGCCAGTGTGTTTGTCATTAAGTGTCTGCATGCAGTATTCATGGTAGTGAATAGATTTACCATTGAATGTGGCCTTGTTCGTTTGCAACAGCATTATGTTCAAAACACCATCAAGTTAGACAAGGTTAGACAATAAAATAGCTCTCATAGTTTGAATTTCTTGTTGTTCTCTTGACGCAAAATCTTATTACAGGAAAATCCATAGCCAGGAGTCTTACCATTTAGGCTACATTCAACAGATCTATATGCAAATAATAGTTAAACCCTGATATAGCACACATACATCTCAGAACGTCTATTTGAAGCGCATGTTTTTAAAGTGTTTGCTCATTGGCAGTAAACGTCAAATCGACATTTAGAAAATATATAGATTTAGAATGTATGTAAAACTGACATCTTAAAGAGGTCTATCAGATGTTTGTTCACAGCAGATGCTTTCCATTTGAAGCAGTTTTCAACCGACATCTTGTGTACGTGTGCTATCCGCGAAGTGTACAGATTAGCATTTACAAATTCTAAAAATTAACATGATGGTCATAAATTATTATACTGTACTGATATGAGTCTTGACCCCTATCATAGTGGCGATCATTTAATAACATTCTCTTTATAGTTTAAGCAGATATAAATCATATATGTCCTTACCTTTTTAGGTTTCAGAGAGGTACAGTATGAGCTGTTTGTACTTCAGTGGAATCAAAGGGAAAGGCTTTGCCTTCGTTCTGACAATCTAGACCGACTTGATTTTGCTTGGCAGGCTGTGCCAGATTACATCTATGACTAGACTCACCTGAGTTCATGTCAAGTGAAACTAAATCATTATTTCTGTGGGGGATTTGCTATTGTAATCACTTTTGAGAAACACCGGGGTCATTCAATAAAGTTACTCAGACTGGTTTAACAGCTAGTCAAGGTTGTTTAAATCTAAACAAACTTCAAAGCAGTTCATAGCCTGGCAAATCTTTGTTTTTTCTTAGGTGTGTGTGTGTATATGTGGGTGTGTATGTGGGTGTGTGTGCCTTTGCTCACTACAATATAAGTGCTTTGCATGAAATAACATTGTTCTAGTATAGAAATGTAGAGTCATCATCTTATATTGCTGTGATAACTAAATTCTCATAAAGCTAGACTACATTTTCAATATTATTTTATTGGATATTTGACACGCCACATTTATGGTGTATCCGGAATAAAGTTGGTTATTCTTTCTTTATACTGTCACACATAAAAATAGCTATGGTGTAAAAAACACAGCAGAATCAGAGGGCATAAAATCAAAACTAAAAACTTCAGAACAAAAAGCAGTCAAACTGAAAGTGTTTATTAGCAAGTGTTTTATTTATAAACCACCAGACTCAAAGCTAAAAACAACATTCCTCCACAGGGTGGATTGTTTTGTGCATGTCACGTGTTTTCTTAGGAACGTTCGATATGGTACGGCTGGAAATGAATAAGTGCAGATACACATGTAGATAGATAGAGGGAGAAGTTAGAAGCAGGAAGAAAGACTTTTGTATCTACTTCAAAGATTCACAATGGACATGAGGACAAAGTAGCTGAGGGTGCAGTGGGCTGAAGCGCTATTTCCTCTTAAGGCTGGCGATGCCATGGTTACAGCCTGGTGTGTATGTGGGTGAATATGCAGGGATATTTGTCATGTTGCTTCTGCGAGGCTCTCCGAGAGTAATTGGATACAACTTTCACCTCCGTGCTGTCAAAAGGAGTTTGTTTTCAAATATAATGCTTCAGGCTGTCAGCTTGTCTTCGCCGTACCCATCTGTGAGAGTTTGCATGCAGATATACAGCACTGCAAGTTTGTGTTTACCTATAACACGTAACAGCTTATGCAGAACATGTATCCGGCAGTCCCCACTGATTTGGCATGTTTCTCTGTTTTTCCAAACTAGCTTGGTCTGATCTCTTCCCACCTCCTTCCTGCTCAAATTTACCCACAGTTGGATTTAAATTGTATCCTTGTATCCAGACCATAGGATAATCCCAAGACCTATAATGTGTTTTTTTTTTTTTACATTATACTTCTGACATTTTCAATACAGAGCAGGATTTGTCATGTTTTTTTTTTTATGACCAAGGTATAAACCTTGTTAGCAAGTACCCCTTATGACCGTTTTTCACACGTGATATATATACACTAGTTCAAATGGTAAACAGGTTTGAATTACGCACACGGTATTGAATAAAAAAATGTAAAATGTAGTAGACTGTGTCTTCAATTGAGAGGAGATCCCTGTTAACTGTATATGGTTCTAATTTATTGTTTATCTGGCCAAATAATCCAACTGTAAATGGCTGTAAACAGAAGCCAGAAATGCTGAAGATGAACGCAAAAAAGAAAAACACTATAGAACCATGCACAAAATGTGGAAAAGTTTAGATAGTATTTTATTTTCATCTTACCTCCATATTATATTTAAAAGCACAGCGCTGCTATGTTTACAGAGGTACACAAGGAAATATTGTATGCTGTTGTTCTGTAAGCGCCGTCTGCTGTCAATTAATACATGTTAATTTTTTTTTTCCCAAAATAAGGGATCATACAAAATGCATGTTATTTTTTTTTTAGTACTGACATGAATGATACTTTACATAAAAGACTTTTACATATAGTCCAGAAGAGAAAATAACAGTTGAATTTATAAAAATGACCCTGTTCAAAAGTTTTCATATGATTCTTAATACTGTGTTGTTACCGGAATGATCCACAGCTGGGATTTTTTTGTTTAGTGATAGTTGTTAATGAGTCCCTTGTTTGTTCTGAACAGTTAAACTGCCCGCTTTTCTTCAGAAAAGTCTTTCAGGTCCCACAAATTCTTGGGTATTTCAGCATTTTTGTGTATTTAAACCCTTTCCAACAATGACTGTATGATTTTGAGATCCATCTTTTCACACCAAGGACAACTGAGGTTCTCAGAAGGTTCAAATGCTCACTGATGCTCCAGAAGGAAACATGATGCATTAAGAGATATCATTAAGAAATATCTTTTTTTTTTTTTTTTTTCATTTAGTACTGCCTTTCAGAAGCTAAAGAAGACACTTACATGTTTCCCAGAAGATAAAATAAGCTGTATTTACCCTGATCTTCAAATTCAAAAAGTTTTCAACCCCTCAATGCATTGTGTTTCCTTCTGGAGCATCAGTGAGCATTTTAACCTTCTGTAATCAATCTGATTTACTTTAAAAACTGCTCATATGTAGCAAGTTTGTTTGGATTGTGAATAATGCAGTGGTTTCTTCAATTGTTTCATCAAATCTGATTCATATAAAGGCACAGTCAGGGAAAAACTGTGATAAACCGGAAATCTGAACAGGCCGCATTTTGCAACGTTATATTGATTTTTTTTTTATTTTTTGTTTATGATAATTAAATACATTCCCTAACCACCAGTTTCATTACTGTAATGTTTTCAGCCATTTTAATAAATCAATGTATTTCTTGCTAATTCCTGTTATGTTCTAATTCACATTATTTTCAGTGGTCTTTAGATTTTCATTACTTTAATACAAAAGAGATTAAAAATATTAATTCATTTACCATTCAAAAAACTTGGGGATCAGTAAGATTTGTTTATGCTCATATGCTCACTAAAGCAGTGTAAAAAATAATACAATAAATAATAATAATAATAATAATAATAATGTGAAATCTATCTATTTGTGTCTGTCTGATCTATGTGTCTGTCTGATTCTTTGGCAAAATAGAATCTGAAAATACACTTGACTGGTTTTGTAATTTACAACTAGAAGCAGAATTAGGGTCCAGAGCATGCCACTATGTAGTCTCTCTTCATCACTGGAGATCATGGTACTGGCTGCAGTAGAACAAAGAGCATCTTTGATCATTTCACTAAGCCACCACTAGAGAGGGCTGAAGCTCCACTATCCTCCATTGAGATTTTCTCAGAAGCCAGCAGGTTATTGCTGAAGCTTTGGAAAAGAGCTTTACAACTCAGCCTCATGCTGAGAAAAGAAGCAACACAGCTGCAGAGTAATTCTATATTTGTGACTCACTTTTTAATTAAACTGTCAAGTAGACGTAAATATTAATAACCTGAACTGCGTCTTCTAAACTAAACCTAACCTATTTCTACCTGTTTGGCTTTTTCTTTCTAGTATTTCGTTGTGAATTGTGACTTATAGCCTCTTGCTGAATTGCCCACAATAGAGCATGTTGTACTTTGTATATGCAGCTTTGGTAAAGAAGGAACATAAATGCAGTACAAAATCTCTGGAGAAGACCATGGTCACTATTTGAAAGACTGTTAGTATGGTACTATATACCAAATCTTCTGTCTCTGTCTGCATCACCCAGGAGGTTTACTGGAGATCAAAAATGTAGCGGTGGGAGAAAGAGTCAAGACCTTGAGACCAGGATGGACATGAATTTACTATAAGCGAGAAGGACTTGATATGAAGGGAAACCTGGCAAACAGGCTGTGAGAGAGAGACAGTGACTTAGCAGTCAAGACTTGTGCTCTTCTGAACCAGAGGAAGGATGGGGTTGTGTCGAGGGGGCAAGGAAAGGAGAGCTGTCACGAAGCGTCTCAGCCAGACCCTGGGTGAATGTAGATGTGTCCTGCTGAAGCAGAGCTTCCGCTTGTCATACCTGGCAACTCAAATGCCAGCTGGAACACAGAGCTGTTCTTGAACCGCTATGACAAAGGGGTAATGTCTCAGCAGGTCTGTGTTGTGACAGATCTGTGGCTCACTTTTGCAGGAGGCATGGAGTGTGAGAGTGTGTTTTGCTCTAGCCTTCAGGACATCACCTAGACTGAACAGTGCTTGGACTCTTTTTTTCACTCCTGGAGAGTTTTGATGGTTGAAGCTGAAGCGCCTCATCACCTCATCAAGAGTCTCATCATGTGGTTTTCAGTAAAATTGTGAAAGTTACTTTTTTTTTTAAACATACGTACGGAACTTGCAAGGCAACCCCTGTGATGCTATTCCTCAGACATCCTGGTTACATTTTGTTCTGAACCTTTAAACCTGAGTATTACTCTTCTGGAAATAATTCAGCCCAAACTGCTCAATGTGCAGACTTTGTTACATTTGTTATTTGGTTCAAGTTTGATAATCTCTCATTGACATACATTTTTTTGGCCTAGATGCAGCATTTCATTTAGAACTAAACTTTGCTGAAACTTTAAGCTCTGTTTTACTGCTATTTGTGTGGAAGCCCATTTTTGCCACATAAAATAAAATGGAAATGACATACCAAGTCATAACTGCAAGATAAAAATTATGATATATATATATATATATTTAGTATGTCCTAATTTTGATACTGTCATAATTATGAGGGTAAAAGTAATGAAATATCAGCTTATTTATGTGAAGTCTATATTTACAATTGAATGAATTTTTAAAATGAAAAGTATAAAAAATATGAGATTAAAACTTGTAAATTCAACAAATGTACAAATATGTTTATATATACATTAAAGACATAAGATGGATTTAGAGGCTTTTAGAGGCTTTTGCATCTGAACTCTTCATACATATATATATATATATATGTGTGTGTGTGTGTGTGTGTGTGTGTGTATATATATATATATATATATATATAATCAACTTTGCATTTGGATAAAAAATAGACAAATAATTCAAAATAATTCATAATATATCTGAAATAAATTACCTGCTTTACTGTGTGCATACAAATATATATATATATATATATATATATATATATATATATATATGTAAGAGTTCGGATGCAAAAACCTCTAAAGCCATCTGATTTCTTAAAATTTCATTCATACCCATCCGTAGTAAATCATCTTTTTTTACTGCGTGCATAAAAAATTAGACATGACCTACCAACTCATAATTACAAGATAAAAATCATGAGATAAAAAAAAAAAAACCCTCATAATTTCACATTTTTAATCTCATTATTATGATGTCCCAACTTTGGCTTTTTATTTCATAATCGATTTTGCCATCATTTTGAGAGAGAAAAAAAAATGAAATACCAACTTATGTGAAGTCTAAATTGACAATTGTAATTTGATGTCAAAATGACAAAAGTTTAAAAATTAGAGATGAAAACTTGTAATTACAACAAATGTACAAATATGATTGTTTATATATACTGTATATACAGTATGCACAAACACACACAAATCAACTTTAAAAGTATATATACGCATAAAAAAACAAATAATTCAAAATAATATATACCATACACGCTCATACTCATCTGAATTCAAATCATCTTCTTTAGAGTATGTTTACAAAAGTTATTTCATTTTATTATGTTTTTTGTTTTGTTATTGTTTGAGGTGGTTTGTTATTGCTGTGTGATTTAGTGTGTAATCCCTATAATCTATATCTCTCTTCTATCCATCTTTTTGGTCTGGTCTCAACCAGCAGACGGCAATCTGTGGCCAGACTTCTAATTGCTGTGGCAATCAGAGCGACACGGTCAGACAAGTCAGCTGATTAGAGAACTTCAGTATGTCTGCAGCCTTCTTGGTTTAGCTGTCAAAGTGAGGACACAGATAGAGAGTGACAAATGGGTGTGTGTGTTTGTGAAAGTATGAACTCATAGGTCCTCTCTTGAGACATGGAGCAAAACAGGCTAAAAATGAAAAAGTTTACAAATTACTTATTTTAGATCAGTGTTAGGTATTCATTTACGGTTTGACACAACCTCCAGCAAAATGTGATTTTCTAGTGTCTGTCTGTCGATATGGAGCATATCATCAGATATTAAAAAAAAAGTTTAATGTCAAAAATACATTAGAAATATTGTTAAATCTAGTATTCTTTTCAGATACATTTATTGAAATGTCACCACTATCAGACCAAAGAAATCTGGTTTACGGCTTGTGGCGTTGATAAAATAATCATTTTGTATTACACATGTATTAAATGCCATGTGTGTGTGTTTCTTGTGGTGGAGCTGAAATAAAAAGGCATGACACAGAAACAATAATGTAATGAAAATCTTCATTTGCTGCTGGCTGTGATGTCTCTATAGTGATTAAACGTGAGATCAAATTTGTTTTGAGCAGTCTTTGGTCTTATTAATCTATTATTTGTTCCAGAGCAAATAGTTTTGGCTAAGGGGAAAATCTCAGCATTTTATATTTTATGCAGGCCTGACCTACATAAACATTGAGCGAGTCAGCAGTAAAGACTTTTATGTTGAAAGACACTTAAACACTGATGTAAACAAGGATGTTATTTTTATGTTCAAGGATTCCTTGTAAGAAGCAGCCAACAAATAGATAGGGTTTTCCTCAGTGGACATTCAAACTAATGTTTTATTGTGAATTTGAGATTGAGCTGAAGAATGAATGCTGTATCTGAAGGTAATCACATTTGCCCAGTCCATCTCTCTTTCATAATATTCAAATGATTTCTGAAGGATCACACTGAAGACTTAGCTTTGCCATCACAGGAATACATTATAAAATGTTATTTAAAAATATATTAAAATGAATATCTGTCATTTTAAATTGTAATAATATTTTGCCAGTTAATTTTGGAAGAAAAAGCACAGCACTCTTGGTGAGCATAAGAGATTTCTTTTAAGAACATTTAAAACATTTTACCAACTTCAAACTTTTAAATGGTAGTGTATATATAAATGTAAAAATGTTCTTATTTTTAAATGAATGCCAATGGGGCTCAGTGTCTTAAGAATCAGTGAACAGTGTAGGTTGAGGAATTTATTTCAAAGAAATGTCTGTCCTCTGCACCTGATTACCCCCCACCTGCTAACATACAGTCTGATGCAACCTGTAGAAAATCCCTCACATGGACTATGACTATTAATGAACTATGGCCCCAGAGAGTTCTGGTTTCTTCTGACCTGTTTTTTTACATGCCCTTGAATGCATACATTACAGCTAGCATGCCAGATAATAGACTACATAGCCAGACAACAATCCTCATTAAGGACTTGGTGCCATTGATTCCAGGATGAGACACATTTGGACACACAACACGTGTGTAGGTTTGTGGACACGCATAGAAACACACTCACAAAAACTCAACCTAATAACTGGAATCTCAAGATCAATGGGAAGCGCAAATTTAAGAGTCTGAATCACTAAGCTGTTATGGGGTTTTGCGAGTTGGTATTAAGTCAAGTGCATACAACATGAGGGCCTAGTAAAGAAAATTAGTCTGAAGACGAAAATAATTAGTGGTCGATTGCTATCGATTTTTTTTTTTTTTTGTTGGCAGATGCCAGTCTCTTAGAGAGTGGATCCCATATATATATATTAGCAAGCTAAAAAAATACTATATTACTCCATTCTATAAAACCACACAGTATGTTATTCACTGTACTACTGTACATATAATGCAGTACTGCCTTACTGCACCACATCCATTCTCATGAGCCACTCTTTGAAAGCTTTTTAAGTATGTCTGGTTACTTTTTGTATCTGAGAGGTGTTTTTGACCTGTGCAGAGTTCCCCTCAGGCTTTATTAGCATTAGTGGATGATTCACAGTCTTGAAACATCAGAAAGGTGATTACAAAGTCCAGGGAAGGACAGGAAAGTCTTTTGTCTCTGCACTCGACTTTATGCCAGTGTGCAATCAATGATGGGCCGGCTACAATTGAGTTACAATCATTCTGTGTTTTCCGGCACGGCTTTGATGCGGCGCACTCTTAAGCACTCTTTGATGGGACATGGGAGGGAATTGAATTAGCCTTACTCGGTGAGGAAGAGTGGCACCTTAGAGCTTTGCCATTCAATAAACGGCTCTCATTTACTTGCTGTGCCTTCTGTTTATCACACTCTCTTTTAACCGGTCTTTTTATTTCACCTTGTGCATTTGCAGCTGTCGTCTCAGGATGAGAGAAAGAGGAAGGGAATAAAGTGCAGCCACAGTCGTGGACTAATATAAAAATGCTTTGGACTAGTTTATCATCAGTTATTAGGTGCAAGTCATCATAATTTTATCAGGGTCTCCAGGTGCCACATGGAACTGAGGTGTCTTTCATGCTATCATATGGGTAATGCTGCTGACCAAATCACGTTGCGTTGCTTCTTTGGAAATACATCATGTCTTGATACATCTGTAAGGTCAGGTTTGAACTTATGGGGGTCCAGTGTATTGAATGAACGTTGAAAGAAGGAATGAGTGTGATAATCCAGACAGTCATGGCTCACTAAGATTTATGTGCAGGACAATCTCATATTTGGCTCACTGTCTGAATGCATAAATAATTTTGCGCATTGAAAGTCACCTTGTCGACATGGTATTACCTCGGAGACACCCTATTTACATCTCTCCAGTAGTGCTAAGGTAAAATGAGTTGATTAAAGTTTAAAAATTAAACTTTTTGCACAGTTTACAAAAAGGTATTTACTTTGGTTAAAAGTAAAGATCAAAAATCAATTAGTGAGCAAGTACATAATGATAACCAATCAGTCAAAACTAACTGTCTGGATGCTGCAGGTGGCGGATCATTGTAGCCTCTTGTTATAGCAGCTAGAATAAATAAATGTATCATTTTGAGTATAATGCAGTGGCGAGTGGTGACTTTTTTTTACCGGGAGTGCTAAGACACCCCCCCGGCCCCCAACATTTTGGGCTTTAAAGACAAACTCAACAAGGGAAACACTGTGGCGGGTGTTGATTTAAATGTATGCACATTTCCTACCTTATTTGTAAATGAAATTCATCTACAATCCTTCTTCTATCGTTTCAGGTTTATCCATATATTTTTTTTTAATTCTAGAAAAACATATAGCTGCTTTGTCCAAGTAAAAACCATCAAACAATGTTTACACGTATCACATGTATTACGTACGTAATATTCAGAGGGTGGTCTCTGCTTAGACCAAATATATATTTTTTTTATTATTTATTCCCAGTGAATAGAAGTTAAAATCTCACCCAGGTGATACTACGGCCATGCAAAATGCCAAAAATAATAATATTCTTAAAATATTGCCAAGTAATGTTACAAACAACAATAAAATCAGAGAGGAAACCAGATTTAATATTTCCTATTTTTTCCCTGACGTTATTTATTTATTTATTTATTTATTTATTTATTTTTTACAAATTTATATACATTTTTATATACTTTTTTTATTTTAATTTAACACTTGGCATGTTGACAATAATGTATATCTTCAACACTGTCTATGATATGTTTTCAGTGGACTTTTAAAATATAAAAATATAATATAAAATATACAGTTACCATGTTTTTTTCATTTGATTTAGTTGAGTTAGTTTTACATCAAATACAATGTGATTTTCGGCAATCGAGATCTGGCAGCAACAGTGCATTTTTCGGCTTGGGCGAGCGCTCTGCGGACAGCTTAGCTCTCGCATGAAATCATGCGCATGCCAACAAAACACAGCGAATGCGCATCAATCCTGAGCAGTCATAGCAATAGAGTGGAGGCGAGAAAGTGCATTGTTTGTCAAATAAATAATTTGATGTACTTATACACAACTTGTTATTAAGCTTTAAGTTACATCTCAAATGACAAGGGATCAACTTATAATCATGTTTATATTAATTAACCCGTGAACTCTCTCAGACGGCCTGGGTATGCGGAGCATTAGCACCTTATATGGACGGAACTCCACTGGTATAATGAGTCTAGACTGTGCATGATGGTATAAAGAAACACATGTAAGTGACTGAAATTAGATTATATTCCAGTTTTAAATGTGCAGCTGACAGGTACGTGGGATTACACTGTACTTACAAAAGACTTGTATTTCAAAGAGAATGAGTTCTAAGGAACTTTAAGGGTGTGTTTACACTTGTCATGTTTGGTTCAATTAAAACAAACTCTGGTGCGATTGCTCTGTTAGTGCGGTTCATTTGAGTAAGTGTGAATGCTGCCATCCAAACTCTGGTGCAAGCGGACAAAGACAGCTAAAAAGATGGGTCTCTGTCCGCTTCTAAACGAACTCTGGTGCGGTTTGAATGAAATATCAATGCAACATAGACCAAATACTTCTAAACGAACCAAAAACAGCATGTAATGACAAGATGTGACAAGATGTGACATGATTTGACGATGCGGAACGAGTGGTGTATCCAAAACAAAATGAACAGAAGGCAAACATGGAGCAACGAGGAGGTAAAGTAAGTTTGCAGGTGGTAAAAATAAAATCATTTGTACACGCAACAATGAGCGTGCTTAATCCAGCAGATGGCATTAGGTGTATCTGACTTAAAGCGGCGCTGATCAGACCCATCATGAATGGGTAATTTGTCCCTGTGCCAAATCGCACTCTTTTGTGATGTAATGCCGCTTTGACTGACGGGTCAGGGTTGCCAGGTTGTGGACAACAAATTCGAGGGGTAAAATACACATTTTTGGCAGGGTTTCCCTGGTAAAATTCGCATTCCAAGGGCTAAATATCACATTATTTGGGTTGCTAATTTCAACAGTTGAAATACAACTTTTGTGGGTATCTCCGAAGTACAGTGAACATCCACACTGGTGCACTGACTGACAGCCAACACGTACACTTCAAAACATTACATTCATCCGCGATGAGGAGCCGTACCGATGCACAACCCTGTAAAGAAGATAAAAAGGCAAAACATCTGTACTGCATCAGAACACAGAAGTCAATCAGTTTTATTTTTTCATTTACATTCAAAAAGTACAGTGCTACATTTATATCTTTTTGTGTGCCACATTTTGTGAACTTTCGAATATTGCAGTCAAAAGATATCAATAACTTTCAAATCCAATGTAACCATATGCATTTTAAGACTTTTTACTAATGGATCACTAGTGTATTATGAATGTAATAGAAACAGTGAGCGGGTTTGAAGTAGCTGGTCAGGGTTTAGGAAAGGCAGCGTGGTCCTGTGGAAGTAATGAAGATCAATAGGAGTTAGGACAGAAGGAGGCTGTGATCCAGGAACTGTCTCACAGTCGCAGACCAAGGCGTTATCGATCCCACCTGCACTGGCAGTATCAGATAAAAGGGCTTCTGGCTTCAGCCGCAAGGATTATATGAAAATGCAGAGGAAGGACGCTAAGCGCTGAATCGAAGCACCCCTTCGCTCTTTTCTATAAGAACCTCAAGAAAAAGCCAAAGGGAACAAATAGCACATTGGTAACAGCCTGTGAAAGACTGTGATCTCTCAAAATGTTTTGATTTGAAGTGTCTTTGTTTTGGTACTTATAGAAGCAAGATGTACTTAGCAAGCTCACACTGTTTAAATGAGATTAATTTGTTCACAATTCTCTTGTTCTTCTCTCTTGATGCTAAATGTTAAGACTTTATTCAATTATTTTTCTTCTTATTAACAGTTAACACTAAGGACCCACTGATTGTTGATCTCCCTCCTGAGGTTTTGAGCCATGGACGAGTGGAGCTAGTCTTTAAAGCCTAAGAAGACTGCTTAACATGTGGATTGATTAGCTGAGACAGAAGCCCATGGTCTGGATCCTGAGGCGCTTTCTTCATGGCTGGAGGGACTGAGGGGGTGAGAATGGCACAGTCCTTACGGCTGCTTTCGAGTTGACTTGTTTGGAAGTGATTATTCTTGTAGCATTGGCTAGGAGGCAAGAAATATCAAAATTTTCTGTTTCGGTTTGTCAAAAAAATTTTAAGCAGTTGACGGCATTTATGTAATCTTTTTTTACATGATCCTGATTTTTCATCCTTCCAAGTCATCAAAAGCAAGGAGGTCAGAATGTATAGGATTCCAAGGTCATCAGTTTCCATTCATTTGCAAGTTCTCATTATTTCACCCAAGTCAGATATAGATGTTTTAACGAGTACTACTGCTGTTTCCCTAAAGCTGTTCATATACATTGGGGGACTTCAAACTTTTCATTTCAGTATTAATAAATATGCATCTGGAGGTCAGCAAAATGTTCTGTACCTTCTGGATTCTGTCAATTATTTTGTGGAAAGCATGTGACTCAAATATGCCCAACTATAAGTATGCTTAGTTTTTCTAGGTTAATGCCTTGGAGGATTATAAGCATCTCTGGTGCTGCTTGTTTGTCTGGTTTACAGACCTGGCTCTGATCATTAGCATTTGGATCCTTAGGCATCAGTGGTGCCGTGTTTGCCTTCTAGGTGCTTCTTGAGATTTGCTGCCGTGTCCTTAGTCGTTGATGCTGCAGGTGTTTCTCCCCACAGGACAAAGTGCATTTTACTGATATATTCCTGTTATGTTCCCTGAGAAATTCACAATAATGATATACTCCTGTGTAATGATGTACTCAAAGTGTGGAGGCCTAGTAGGGGGAGCTATTGTCTTGTTGTTGCTTGTTTTTGAGGCAAAGCAGAAGATGTCTGGATAAAGAGGAAAATTTTATGTAAAAACCTGATCTGAAAATAAATGTAAATTAAGTTTTACATTAAAATTTTACATGTAGTGTATTTCGTAAAGAGGAGTCAAATGAAAGCTTTATCAAACCAGTCTCTTTTTTGAGATGAAGAAGTTAGATAAACTAACATCCTTTTCAGTCTTCCTGTTCTCATTCGTAGAGCAAAAAATTAATAGTTTCTTCATTGTTCATAGTTTTTCTTTTGTAAATTACACAACCCAAAAGTCAATAACACTCCATGTTTTTTCACATTTTGTTATTCTTCATTTCAATTAGAGTTCATAAGAATCCCTCTCCTAAGGGTGATTTTTTAAAATGTATTTATTTATTTATTATTATTATTATTATTATTATTTTTTTTGATGATGATGATGATGATGATAAAATGTTTTATCCTATTCTGGTTTAATATTATTCAATAATATTACTCTGGTAATAATCAATCTTGCTATTAGGACATGCATACATGTAAGTGCTTGCAATTATGACCAGTGGGAAAATACAGAGCCTCGTTTTTTGAATATGTAACAGGTTTTGTCCCAGGTTTCAAAGTGTTGTTACATTAAGTAACAATGTAAAATGACTGCTTAAAGGGATAGTTCACCTAAAAATTACTCACCCTCATGTCGTTCCAAACCTGTAAGGCCTTTGTTCATCTTCTGAACACAAATTAAGATGTTTTTGATGAAATCAGAGAGCTTTCTAACCCTGCATAGGCAGCAGTGGTACTACCATGTTCAAGGCCTAAAAAGGTAGTAAGGACATCATTAAAATAGTCCATGTGACATCCATGTGCTTTAACCTTAATGTTATGAAGCTACGAGAATACTTTTTGTGCACGGAAAAAACAAAAATAACGATTTTGTCCAACAATGTCTTCTCCTCCATGTCAGCCTTTGAAGTGCGTTCACAAGAGTATCACGACAAAGACAACGAAATTGTTAAATGAAGTTGTTATTTTTGTTTCCTTTGCGCACAAAAAGTATTATCGTAGCTTCATAAAATTAAGGTGTCACATGAACTATTATATGGATGTCCTTACTACCTTTCTGGACCTTGAACGTAGCACTGTTGCTTTCTATAACAGTCTTTTAATTTTGAAGTGAACTATCCCTTTAAATAACTGGAACAACTAACAGTAAGCCATTCATAGATATAGTTTTCTACTATTTTAAAGTATAAATAGTGAGACATCCATTTGATGGCACTAGTAGTGTAGAAATTACACGCATCATTTTTAAAACTCAATACATTTTATGAACAGGTTGCTTTCTTTCAACAATATTAGCACTAATACCACTCACTCTATTCATACGGTATTCACACGAGCCATACTTTAATCCAATGTGTAATCAATCTGTTCTGCATTGTTTGTCTTCAGCAGAGTGCTCCAAAGATCGGATTGCTTTAGTGGCTGGTGTTACGATGCTGTTCTCATCTGACTTGTTTTTGAAGAAAAAGGGTGCTGAATGGCAATTGCACTTCAGGGGCAGAATTATCAGCACTGGCAGCCTCTGTGCCTCCAAGTTAAGAATTGTTTGGCACGTACACCACTTTCTTTTCTAACTCTCTGTGAGAAGCAGAGAAGATGGAGAACTTGTGGGCATAGATGAGCAGAGGCGTCTAAGCCACAGCCCCCATCTCACTGCTTAAACATCTTCCCCTTGGGGTGAGGGGGTTTGCAGCCTTGATATGCAACTTGGATGAGAATAGACAAGGCATTTAGCGTTGCGGTGTATCTGGCGTCGTAAGAACCAAAATTGCCAGCCGTGCTCAAATATATGTGACTCACGTGCTCCCAGGCACTGTCGAGAGTCATTACAGCCTCTAATCTGTTTAGCCTAAAGAGACATTAATGTCAAAAAATGCCTGTGATCCAGGAAAGAAAAAGCAAAAAGAACAGGAACTGAAAAGGAAGACCTACATAATAAAATAAAGTACTGAAATGTGATGGATGCATGGACATGATTATCCTTCGCCTTGTCTGTTTCACCAAATTACTGTGACACAGCTTGATATCTGCTGCTTTTCTGTGCTGCCCGACAATCAGGATGGTACACGCGGGACCGCGGCGTGTCATGCATTTTTATACTCCTCTCCGGCCTCGCTCTAACTAGGGGTGTCACGGATGTTGGGCATGGTAACCTTTCTTTATATTGTTTCTAAGGCTTGAAAATGGGTTTTATTCTAGGTTGAAGATGAGATAAGCAAGGAGTCTCACTAGCGAGAGTCAGAGGTGGGTTATTATAATGGAAGAGATTCGCATTTCTTGCCTCTATCCTTTTTGTCTCCTCCATCTGAGGCTCTCCATTTCTCTCCCTCCAAATCTCGTTACCTACACCATATCTGTTCCCTTTGCAGTTTTCATGTTTCACAAAATCCCATTCTCTCATCGCCTCTCTCTCCGTTCCCTTGTCTATCTTCAGCTATCTTTTCAGCCAAATGTCCCCGAGTCCTCCTCTCCCAGTGTCTCTGATGTCCAGGCCCTCTTACGCCTCTCCTCGGCCGCGTTGTATTGCGAGCACGAGGCGTCAGAGCCCTTCGGGGACGGCTTTTTCAAAAGTGGCATCCACGCAAACATCCACGCAGAGGACCTGGAATAGCAATCTCTCTTTTTAAACGAGGATACGGCTTCATTTCACACTTCCCAAACCAGTTTCCTCCTCTCCTCATGCGAGCGTGTTTGAATATCCGCCTGAATCGTTTTTTGCCATTATTATCGAGCTTGATTTCTTAGTCGTTCCCTGGGATGATGAGTCTCCGACATACCGCTGCGTGACGGCAATCGCCGAACGTGCATCATCGCGCGGGGTCGATTTTTCATGACTGGTCGTGTCTGTCTCCTCTCACCTGCGTTTCCCTCCTTCGGGGTCAGCCCTAGGGATGTGGGCTCATTCTCATAAATCCAGCTGTGGATAAATATGGTCGCAGCTGTTAAGCAGGGATGACACTTTACCTCCAAGTGCCCCCTACTGCCACACTGGCCTCTCATAAATCCACCAGTCCTGAGATCTTTGGATCCACTCGATAAGAAGCAGAGAGCATGTAATTACACGGCAGCAGGGTCTTATTGGGATCTCAGCCCTCCCCTGCCTCAATTCATCTTAATTGCTGGCCCTCACAAATCTATATCCACCCCCTCTCATTTCCACTCTTGAGACATTTGATAGTTCGCCTGTGATGTCTGCTTTCTTGTAGCTGCTCGCATGCAGCAAATACTGGCAAAAATCTTCCTGAAAATAGATGCCCAGGTGTAGTTTGCAAAAAATATAATAAAGTATTTTTTTACTTGCTCTCATGTCGTTCTCAACCTGTGTGAGTTTTATTTTCAAATCCGTGGGAACAAAAAATAATTTTATTTTAGAAATTTCTGGTCAATTTCACAAACAATTACAAGGAAATGGCAAGTAACACAATTAATTAAATGTGAAATTTTGAAGAAAATGAAACCATGATCTGTGTAAATAGGATCCAAAAAATTGGTCCCTAATGACTTTAAATGTATGGCCAAAGTAAAATAAAATCAAATAAAAAATGTTCAACGGAAGAAATAAACTCATACAGGTTTGAAACAACATTAGGATGAATGAATTATTAATTGTATTCCTTTAACACATATTTTAAGCATGATGGATCGTTTTCATTTAACATATTTTATTTTCTTATATTAATATTTGCATTATGAATTGAAATGCTACAGGAAATGCCACTGCAGTTGACTAGTGATATCCTGGGCAGTGAGAAAGTGATGTATTTTAAGGTAACACTCAAAAACGTATGACCACAAATGACTTTGGCACTGACAGCAAGCGAAAAATGCTCAGAAACGTTCATGCTTCATAAATATTCTGTGGCTAAATTAAATGAGCGTAAGGTCAGAACTAAAGCGGAGAATGATATCAAACCGGCCAGCCCCGAGCACAGACAACGCACATCATCCCTCAAGCCCTGTACAAGGAAAATTTTTACAAGTTCATCGGGGCAAAAGTGTCATTGTTTTAATTACCTTCGCAGGCTTTCTGCGAAACAAATTAATCATGTGTCCCTTTTAAAGGAGAGCCCTCTTAATTATGTGGCTCAGAAATGGTTTTCATTATGAACTAAATGATTTCCCATTTTCAGACACATTTTGTGAGATGTGACTCAACAGCGGCATAGTGTTTCGAGAAACAAGATGTAGTGGCGGAGTTGTAGGAGCTGTAATGAGCTTTTAAAACCTGGAAGAGGAAAAGCCTGATTTTTCGTGCAACAGTGCTAATTTGATATTTGATGCAAAGTGTTTTTTTTTTTTTGTTTTTTGTGCTGTCAGTCTTTTAAAATAGTAATTATGCATTGTTGCAATTAATGTATAATTTATTTATTTTATTTTTTATTATTATTATTATTTTCAATGCACTACCCCTCAAAAGTTTGGGTCAGTCATTTTTATGTATTTACCTAGTGTATCATAAAAAATATATAATTTATATAACATAACTAGAACTTGTCAATGTATACGTCAATTTGTTTTTCCCCCACTGACCTACTGTGATGGTGTGTTTGACTAATAGGTGATATTTCATTGTTGTTGAGCTTCGATGATGGTTACATTCCACCTGACAAGCAAATGTAATTAATTGTATGGGCTAACATGTTAACTTTGACAGCCCTAGTTTTCTTTCGTTTTTTTCCCTCTCAGGCTGGCAGTTCATACTTCCTCAGACGAGCTTCCTCAAGGGGACAGCTCATAATGTAGTGAACATAACATAGGAAAGAGCAAACAGTCTCCATAAACAGTGCTGTGAATAGACACATATGCAAACAGTCATACCAAGGTGTAAAAAAGAGAAACAAACACATGTATGCAGCTTTGTATGAACACTTTTTCACAAATCTTCTATGTTCTATATGAAGTATATAAATGAGTGCACCTACATAAATGGCTGCACACTGCATCTAAAGCAAATAAATAATAACAAAATCAGTACTGAAGGTACATTGTACAATACAAAAATATATGGAAATATACTATAAACTATTCTGCAATATATTACAGAATACATTTTCATGTACTGGAAATGAGTGTTCATATTTTTCAATATACTGGAATACATGCATGAACATATGACTATACATAAAAAATATACAGTGCCTTGCAAAAGTATTCAAACCCCTTCATTTTTTTCATGTTTTGTTATGTATGTTAACCTGCTTAAACCCTTAACTCAGTACTTAGCTGAAGAACCTTTACAGCTTTTAAGTCTTTTTTGGGTATGATGCGACAAGCTTTGCACATCAGCATTTGCCAGTTTTCTGCCATTCTTCTCCTCACCTCTTCACCTCTCAAGTGCTGTCAGGTTGGATGAGAGCAGACACACTTTTTTAGGTTTCTCCAGAAATATTTGATTAGGTTTAAGCCCAGACTCTGGCTGGGCCACCCAAGGAAATTCCCAGAGTTGTCTATAAGCCACTCTTGTTGTGTGCTTAGAGTCATTGTCCTGTTGGAAGGTGAACCTTCTGCCCAGTCTGAGATTCTGAATGCTCTGGACTGGGTTTTCATTAAGGCAATATTTTGGTGCATTTAGCTTTTCTTCTACTCTGATGAGGCCTTCAATCTATGCTGTTGAAAAACCTACCACCACACTTTACTGTTGGAAAGGTACTCTGCAGGTGATGAGCAGTGCCTGGTTTCCTTCAAACATGATGCTTGGAATTGAGGTTCATCAGACCAGAATCTTGTTTCTCACAGTCTGAGAATTCTTTAGGTGTAAATTCCAAGTGTGTTTTAATGTGTCTTCACTAAGGAGAGGATTGTGTTTGGCCACACTGCCATAAAGCCCAGATCAGTGGATTGTTGCAGTGATGTTTGTCCTTCTGTACGTTTCTCCTGTCTCTTGGTCACCACTTTAATCAAATCCTTCTCCTTCAATTGCTCAGTTTGGCCAGGAGGCCAGCTCTAGTAATTCTTCTGTGAACCTTCAATGCAGCAGAATTTTTCTGAACTCTTCCTCAGATGTGTGGCTTGATGCAAAAATGTCTCTGAGCTCTACAGGCAGTTCTTTTGACCTCAGGGCTTGGTATTTGCTCAGATATGCATTTTTAGCTGTTAGACCTTTTATCAATTGAATTTGCCACAGGATAACTTCACTCAAAGTGTAGTAACATCTATAAAGCAATATGAATGCTGTCCCAGATAAGGGTATGAATACTTATGCAATGGAATCATTTAAGTTTTTTATTTGTAATACGTTTGCAAAGATGTTAAAAAACTGTTTTTTTTTTTTTTTTTTTTTTTTTTTTTGCTTTGCCATTATGGTGTATGGAGTGTAAACTGATGTGGAAAAAAGTAATTTAAAGCATTTTAACATAAGGCAGCAACGTAACAAAATGTGAAAAAAATAAGGGGTATGAATACTTTGCAAGGCATTGTATAGCAATAAGGAGAAAAAACTGCACTTCATTTTTACATGTAGTAGCTTTATTAAAAAACTCAATTAATTAATATTTCTTTCATGTAGCTGAACACATTTTCATAAAATTGACTTTTAATAATACATTATTAATAAACATTACATAATGTTTAACAGATCATTAGTTAATATATATTCACGATATGAGATGTGCTTGTTAATGTGCTTGTTAATGTTAATTAATGAGATTATCAAACATTACTTAATAATGAATATATTTAATGTAAATTGAAATCCTTACAAATATCATATAGAAATTCATATGAATTTATCAAGATCTACAAATGATTATGTTAGATGGCTTACAGTGATTAAAATCTTCATGAATAATTCACTAACAAATATTATAATAATGCATTAATTAATTATTTGTTTTTGTTTTTGTTTTTGCAGTACCCAATCTAAAGTTGAAACAATTCGTAGATACTTCTAAACATTTATGAATAAAATGACCCTCCTTTTTCAAGATGGACCTTTTGGAAAAAGGCTTTTTGAAAACCAAATCTTGTGTTTTATTAATAATAAATAATAATATAACTAATATATAATAAAATAATAAATACAGTTAGGGTATATTGAAAAACTCACTTCAAAATGGTCATACAATGCTGTTTTACTTTTTTTGGTAAAGGGTGTTTGATCTTCCTTGTATGTTCACTTTGTAAACACTGGGTTGGTACTTCTGCAGCGATGTAAGATGATTTTGAAGTTGGGGAAGAAAACGAGATGGGTCAGGACAGATCACACAGACTACGCATGCACATTGCAGAGACGAGACAAGACGATCATTTGATGTTAAAAAGTATATAAATTGTCAATTTATTAAAACATAATTTCTTTACAAGTGAAGAAAGAAAGACATGAACATCTTGGATGACAAGGGAGTGAGTGCATTATTTGTAAATTTTTGTTCTGAAAGTGAACTAATCCTTTAAATAGCACGGGTATATTTGTAGCAATAGGCACAAAAGTTATGTGTCAAACTTATTGATTATATTTTAATGCCAAAAATCATTAGGATATTAAGTAAACATCATGTTCCATGAAGATACTTTTAAAATTACTTACCGTAAATATATCAAAACGTAATTTTGGTAATATGATTGATAATATGCATTCCAGATTTTCAAATAGTTGTATCTCGGCCAAATATTGTCCTAACAAACCATATGGAAAGCTATCATCAATTGAAAGCTTATTTGTTCAGCTTTTAGATAATGTATAAATTCAGTATCAAAAAATTGACCCTCATGACTGGTTTTGTGGTCCAGAGTCACATATGTTCAGATTTATTCATACACACAGTATCATTATGTTATATAAGTAAATATATTGTCTCAATTCCTTATGTATTAATCAATATATTATTTTGTATATTTTTAAAAATGTATGACTGATTCATAGTGGTTTCAACCGCAAACACACTCTTACTTATGTCTTCATATTTTTCTTAAGAACGTTTCTGAGAATTGGTGGTGGTCAGGGAAGACAGTGACTCAGAGTTCATTATCGTGCGGCTTGTGTCGTGTTGAATGTGAATAAGCGCGCATGTGTTTTTCTGAGCGTATGTGCGTCTATCTGTCGAAGTCTCTCTGCGCTGACTAAACCCAGGCTCGGTGAAAAGCAC
The DNA here is from genome assembly GCA_033026305.1 of Cirrhinus molitorella. Lineage (NCBI taxonomy): Eukaryota > Metazoa > Chordata > Actinopteri > Cypriniformes > Cyprinidae > Cirrhinus > Cirrhinus molitorella. The sequence continues at coordinate 7,456,854 of CM065131.1, forward strand.
AGCCTTTTTTTGACACCCACGTCTTCCACCCCTTCTCCATCTGTCTCTGTTGCCATGATACGATACTGATGTGAGCCTCTGCTCCCTCTCCAGAAGCTTTCAACCCCTCACCTCTCCCACTGTCATTCACTTTCCCTCTCACCGAATCAAGGCCGTTCAATATTAAGAGATGATTAAAGTCTATTCAATTTATTTAATCATGGCCATCTTGTCCTTGCCATAATTTACGGTTGGTCAATGCACTCGTGGTCGTGAAATGTTAATTTTGCGTGGCTTTAATCACAATTATTACATTTAAAAACAACAATAACACAAGCATAAAAAAATGATAAGAAAAACAGCCCTGAGAAGCACATTCAAGTACATTAAATTTAAAAATATACTGAGGGAACATTTAGAAGCGCAATAATGTGACAATATCAAGTCAATTAAAAATAAAAATGATTGCCAGGTTGTACAATCACTTTGCTATCAAGGTTTTTGATGCGTAAAAATTCAACTCAGCTCCACCAATTTCCAATAAGCTTGATTCTCTTATGAATAGTTTGAAGATAATAAAAGATGTATGAATTTCATAAACCATTAAAAGTTATCTGTACACTTTAAGAATTTGGAAATCAGTTCTGACAGACACGGCTGAATGGTCAGAAACAGCCGTTTCATCAAATTAGGAGTAATATGCTTGTTTTTCGGGGCTCTGTTTATGATCTAGCGCAGACTGAAAGTAAAAATCAATAAAAAGTGCATTTCAGTAATGATATTTAGTATAGTGTCGCTAATGTTGCCTGGAAAGCTTTTGGACTTGCCGCTGCTGGCTTCTTATTTATACTTATATTTAGACAGCAGAGTTGAACTACTGAATGTACTCAAGGGCATATTCACGACATTACGCAGGTGTTCAGTGTCAATTCTCTTTATGCATAAAAAGTCCAAAGTGTTGATTATTCCCCTTACAAGCTATACTGCATATAAAGAAAAGTACTTTTCCACAAATGACAGCATTTTCAGTAATGACTGTTGTGTGAACTCTTTTATTGCTGTTTTTTGTTTCTTTCCATAAAAGTTTTATATCTTTCTAAGTGTTCAGTGGAATGTACTGTGAATTTCAACTGTGTTAGTGGCATTTCGCATATCATGCCCTCCTTCGGTCCTTCACGAACACTCAAACCAAGTAAATTCAGTCCTATTTGTCCCGTCTGATGCAACGGCCAAAAAGACATGCAGTCAGCTCAGGCGACGAGTGCTTTTTGGGTCCGAGACTGTAGCTTTTGCTATCGCATGTCAACGTTACTGACTAAAGGATTTTGACATCTTGTGTTGGGGCGAATGCTTGCTCAAATACTAAAGCAGGTGGGGAGCTCTCAAACGTCACATTGAATAACCCTGTCCCGAGACAATTTTAAAAAACCTCACTGCGCTGTACTATGAAGGATGACCTATTTTGGACTTTTTTGCTATATCTTATATTTAGGGTGGTTAATAATATTGATGAAAGCTTTGCAAGATGGACCTCGGTTTATTTTTATGCAGACTCCTCGTTTTTTCCTGTCATCTTTCTTAATGTCCGTTCTAGAGAGTGCAGAGCAGTACTTACTGGTCATCAAATTATGCAAACTGCCTTGACTGTTGAAAGTGCAGAATGCAGATAGTGTTAAGCACAGAATTATCTACACTCTTAAAGCTTGAGGAAATAGATAAAGGGTGCTCAAGGAGGAAATCAGTTTGTTGTGGCTGTGCTGTGCTTTTAACTGAACAGATGAGAAAAGATATCAATTCAGCATTTGTTATGATTCATAAAAAAACTTTGCAACTCAACTGGAAACTGAAGTTTTAAGGCACTTTCACAGTAGAGCTTTTGGTGCTGACGGAGTCTGTTTGACATCAACCTTAAGTGTCCCCGTAGCCCCATTACTACGGCTTTAACTATCCATTCTCCATCTCCAAGACAGAAATACCATCCTTTTGACTTGTACTATACTGGACATGTTATAAAAATATCTTGAATATTATTAGCATAGCTTTAAATCGAAAAAACATGAAACATCTAAAGCAGTCTGAGAAATGGATAGGTTATTGTATAACTGCAGCTAATTTGATTGACTGAGTTATTTGACTGGTCAGAAATAAGAAAGAGTGTTGTATTGTTAAGAAGACTGAGTGAGATAAGCAGAACTCTAGTCTTTATGTATATGTATGCACAGAATGTTTCGCTACAAATATCATTCACACAGCCTAAAAAAAATGCACATACTTGTTTTCTTAACTTTAAAAGTACATCACCATTCAAAGGTATGAGTAAGTAAGTTTTTTTAAAGAAATAAATACTGCTATTCAGCAAGGATGCATTACATTGATTGAAAGTGACAGTAAAGATGTTTATACTGTTTTTGTTTAAAAAATAAATAAATAAAAATAAATAAAAAATAAAAATGCAAATCCAAGAGCTTTCTGACTCTGCATACATTGTTACACTGTTCAAGGCACGGGAGGGTAGTAAGGACATTGTTAAATAGTCCATGTTCTAGTTTTAGTCGACTAAAATCGTATGGGTTTAGTTACAGTGTAATGCGTTTATCTCTCATTATATAGGTTTGATATTAGGGTTTTATCTTGATAGACACAGATTTAACTGCTGTGAGATGCAACATACCTTTATATTAAAATTAAATGAAACCACTTCTCATAAAGAAACACGAACATGGTCTTCTTTTCAATTAAATACCAATGGTTAGGCTAATTATGCATTCTTCTTCATTCTTTCAAGCAGACATATTTGTTTATATAAATAAATTTAGATTACTATTTATGATAACACTTTAGAATAGGGAACACATTCACTATTAACTAAGAGTTTTTAAATTAGTTGTGAAGTTTAGGTGCTTGTGCTTTATAAGTATTAATAAACAGCTAATATGCTAGTAATAGGCCTTCTAATAAACAACTAGTTAATAGTTAGAATTGGTCCTTAAAATAAATTGTTAATATCTTTATTAGAGTTACTAAAGTGATTCAGTCAAGATCAGTGAGTGTCTTTCTTTTGTTGCCTGATTAACATAAATTCCACAATGCACACAATGTACTAATACATGTCCGATATTCTCCCAACTGTTTACGTTTACCTAAGACGTAACCAAGTGTGTTTACGTGAATACTCGTCAAAACGGACAATTCAACATAAGTTGTGTGTATTTCTCTGTTCATGCAACGCAAAGGACTACTTGTAAATAAATTTGACGACGCAAAAGAAAATTCAATTTGGTCCAGTTTTTGGTCCAGAAATTGTTGAATGAACTCATTTCTGTTTTACAGGTTTAGCAAAGCAAAACTAAAATGGAAATTGCACTGAAACCCCTGGAGTTTGGAATAAGGGGTCTAGTCTGTGGTTCATGTGAACTCTGGTACATTTAGCAAATGGTATGAAAGCGAATTTCAGAACAGCTGTTCATGACGTATAATTTACATCTTTTCATGCTCCCAGTCACACTTATTATAGCACAATAAATTTCTTACATCTGCTTGTCTCCAAATAAATCGCCTACGAGCCAGTCACAGACTTTGCATCTCTTCCAGTGCATGCACTGCAGACAAACTCAAGTATCCTTATGTACATGCAAAGTTTTGGTGGTGAATCTGAAGGGAAATACTTCAGTAACTTCTTCAAATCATTACCTAGTAAACAGCTGTTGCTAGTACCCAAAGTGGTACAATAAAAGACTTGATAGAGCTAAGGTTTGGACCAAACACAAAGTGATGCTAAAAGGCTCAGTTCATTAGAACACTTAATTAATCTACATTTAATCGTCAAGGGCCATGTCAACTTTAAGCTGATTTTTAGTTTGTATTGATTGTGCAAACATATCCTAGCTTTACCTCACTGGTGGGTGAATCATCAGAGAGAGAAAAGAGGAAGCGATTCCCCCTCCCCAACCTGCGACTAAGTCACAGAGGGCCTGCAATAACACAGAGGGCCCGCAATAACAAGTGGAGGTTGCTCAACGCGGCGTGAAATGACTTTATTGCATTTTCACATTAAAAGCACCGATAGAGTTCTAATAAAGGCCCGCGGTGCCGGGGGGGAGAACCGTTCAGGGGCCAGTCAAGCACAAGGGAAACAACGTTACACACTCAAAAAGGCGACAAATGAAACGAGGCGGCCCTATTTCCTGCCTTAAAAATATACATGGCTGCAGCAATGAGGAAAATGTCACATAATCAAAAAATCTCCATGACATATGTTTGGGATAAATTGCTCACACAATTTGTGACTGTACATTAAGTGTTCAGCGACTCCGTAGCGCCCAGATAAAGAGGCACAAGTGCTTTTTCTTTACTATAGTTATAGAGATTCATGTGATTACACACCGGTGATGGTTCATAGCTGCTTTTTAACTGTAGAACGATTGCAAATGTTAGGTTTCTCATATTGCTCACAGACAACGTACGTGAGTCTTTACAAAATGAATTGCTAATGTATCTAAAATAATACCACTACCATAAAATGTCAAGCTGCTGTATGGAGAGAAATTGTGTATAATGCTCAATATATGTAGAAGGGATAATAACTTAATGCACTGTGTGCTCACCCTAGTCTGTACAGCTGCAATTTAATCTAAATTAATGACAATGACCATTTTAAAAGAAGCCATTTTTATTGGTTGAGCAAAAATGCCCTATTCTCAGTAATTTATGGGTTTTAGTCTGAATTTTAACAGTTTATGTGGCAAATTTTATCAACCTGTCACAATGTAATACAAGTTTTATAAAAGGGCTGTTTTTGAAAGATGGGGAAAAAAAAAAAAAAAACGTGAAAACTTGCTCTTTTAATAGTTAGGGTCAAAGAGTAAGTGAAAAATAAAATGGAAACTAATTATGACTAAATATTAAGCTAAAATAATAAGGTGCAAAAACTTTACTAGCATTATAATTTGTCCCATGTAAAAGTGCTTATTAGAGAGTTGTAAAATACATTTACCATACCACATCATTATCTACTTGCTGTGTGTTTACATGTTGCAAATAAAATGTTTGAGAATGTTTTATGTATTGATTGGCAAAAATAAATTTTTCGACCTTGGGCTGGTTAGAAATGTAGTTCAGTCATGACATCGGAAAGGACTGTAAAATCTTTTTTAATGTAAAATAGAAAATGCAGGTTTGGTCTCGGTGGACTCGATCTGCTATGCTATTGCTGCTTCGACTAAATGCTCAGATCCTAAAATTAAAGCAACATGCTGCTGCTGCTGCTAGAGCAAGAGGAAGATTCCCTCATAGCAGATCTAGGCAGGTGGTGCTGGGGAGATGGTGGGCTACATAGAATATGTCCGGTTTATATAGGCATGCGATAATGATTAAGATAACCTGATTGGCTGAGAACACTGATTTGAATTTACCAGTTAGAGTGCAAATTGAGTTTCATGGCTGAACTATTCATTTGTACAGCTTTAGGCTGAACATTTAAAGAACAAATGAGCAAAAAAACATAAAAAAACAAAAAACAAAAAAGTGCAATTATCTCATACTCCCCTTTTAAATCCAGTGTTTATTGGATATGCTTTTCCCCCTTTTACTTCAGTTTTGGTCTGTTGTGCTTTGGTATTATGTCCTAGAAAGAAACTTTTATGTTTGCTTTTTTTCTTTTTAAAAACTGTTGACAGGCTCATCAAGATTGACCTATCTTTCACAGTGTTTCTGTGCTACAATACAGAATAGAACTAATAATTACACTGTTTCAGAGTAAAAACAATAGCTTTAAGGCCTGATTTACTCCAGTATTCGGCATATGCAAATTTGCTTCACTTCAGAGACAAAAGAGGCCTTGATGGGGGCATTTTGCATGATCCAGACCTTATTACCCTAGTCTTTTGTCTGTTGTCTTCTGTTTCTACATCCTCAGTGACAGAAAAACACCAGTAACATCTGACAATGAATGTCTTGTCTGGTTAAATATTTCAGACCTTTGAAAGGTCCAGGTAGTGAGGAGTATAATTCCCACTGGCGTCTTGTGTCAGCAAATAACCTGCATGCTGAGTAACAAGACTGAGTCATTCTCTCTCATCCACCCTCAACTGTCTGCTCAGTCCTTCTGGAGGAATATGCCACTAATTTCCTGTGCACAGTTGACTTGTAAGTTTCCCTTTAGTTATTCTGTAACTTTCAGTCACGCATTTGGCCCACAAACTGACAGTTATTGGCCGGGAATGTGTCAAGTTTCATTTGAATTTCAGCAAAATATCTGACCGCCAAATGTCTCGTTAGAAATGATTCCTCTTCAATGCCGTGTAGCAGTCACTCAAACCACTGGTATCCCTGACTCTTTTAAACATGTACTTATTCTCCTACAGCAGTTGGACATATGACACATCCCTTTTAAAGCAACTAAAATTACTTTTTAGTTACAGCATAAGATTTGTTTAGAATCACTACAATTAGAAACTTTCTTCAGTATGTATTTTATGCACAGGTCTTTAGAACAAACTGTAATTTGTTTGTTCCCGGAAAAGAAAAGCAATTTTCTTTAAGAACAGAAACTTTAAGTATTCAAAATGAATACTGGTTTAATTTCATTTAAAAACGCCATCATATAACGGCTGAATTCATCTTGTCAGTGTGGACATAGATTGGAAAGGACCGCTCTTTATCTTTATTCTTGTAATTGGTTTACATAAAAGTCACCTTCTATTCTCAATGACTTCAACAGAAGCAATGCAAAGTTTTATTCATAATTTTAAAGGGGTCAAATTTTTGTCTTGATCTTTTGGCATTTAATTGGTCTTTGTACTGTTAAAACATCCTGCAAGTTTCATAGCTTAAAAAAAGTGTAATCCAAAAACGTTTCGTTTGGATGTATTTCAGTACTAAAAAAAATAAATAAATAACATTAAGCATTTTTTTTTATGATTCCTCTTATTATGGTAAAACAATTAACATTTTGCAGATTCTGCAAGGTGTATGTAAACTTTTGACTTAAAGTGTACTTAATGGCTGACACCTGTCTACACGCGTTTACAGGTGCAGCTCAAAAAATTAGAATATTGTGAAAAAGTTATTTATTGTAACTTATTTTTAAAAAGTGAAACTTTAATATATTCTAAATTCATTACATATAAAGTAAAACATTTCAAAAGTTTTTTTGTTTTAATTTTGATGATTATAGTGTACAGCTCATAAAAGTCAAAAATCCAGTATCTTCAAAATATTAGAATATTTAGATTTGAGTTTCATTAAATGATCAGCCCTACAGTATAAATTCTGGGTATCTCTTGTTCTTTGAAACCACAGTAATGGGGAAGACTGCTGACTTGGCAATGGTCCAGGAGACAATCACTGACACCCTCCACAAAGAGAGTAAGTCACAGGAGGTCATTACTGAATGTGGTGGCTGTTTACAGAGTGATGTATAAAAGCATATTAAATGCAAAGTTGACTGGAAGGAAGAAATTGGGTAGGCAAAGGTACACAAGCAACAGGGATGATCGCAAGCTTGAGAATACTGTCAAGTAAATCTGATTCAAACACTTGGGAGAACTTCACAAGGAGTAGAATGAAGCCAGAGTCAGTGCATCAAGAGTCACCACACTCAAACATCTTCAGGAAAAGGACTACCAGGCAACATGCCTGACCTGAACCCCATTGAGAATCTAAGGGATATTTTCAAGAGAAAGATGAGAAACAGTCGATCCAACAATATACAGATGATCTGAAGGCTCAATAGTGCCTGATGCTGATGCACACTTCACTGATGCTGTAATTTGTGCTAGGAGCAAGTCATTTGCTGTAATATGTGTTGTCGGCCAAGTATTGAGTGCATAAATTAACATACTTTAAAGAACTTGAACTTTTCTGTTTTGCAAGTCCGTTTTTTGATTGATCTTAGTATATATTTTAATATTTTGAGATACTGTTTTTTTACTTTCATGAGCTGTAAGCTCTAATCATCAAAATTAAAACAAAAAACTTTTAAAATGTTTTACTTTACATGTAATGAATGTAGAATATATGAAAGTTTCTGTTTTTGAAACAAGTTACAACAACAAAAAAAAAAGTCACATCACACGTCAGTGAGGTGCTTGCATGTTGACGCTTGTTACTTAATGAAGCTATTAAGTCAGGATGCATAACATATTTGGATAACTCTGTTGTGTAATTTAACATCCATATCAGGAGCTAATAACAGAATGTTTTACCCTAATTGAATGTAAGTGTTCATTTTCTGTTCCTTGTTTTAAAATAAAAATCTTCTAATTATAATTACTTACCTAATTTTGTTGCTAAAGTCTTGGTTAGGGGTTTAGTATGTACACAAATCTAAATGTACTCTTAATTAACATGAAGGTAATTAACCTTGTGTTTATTTTTTCTGTATATGTTGAGAAAGTATTGCTTATGTACTGTTGTGATGGTCCATTACATTATAGCAGTGAAATCAACAAGCTTTTAAGTTCATTTAACGTATTGGTTTAATAATGTATAACACCAGAATCCAGTTGCAACAAAGTCTTTAGTTATAATGCCCTTTCAGTTATAACCAATCATTTTTTTTTTTTTTTAACTAAAGGGGCTTGTTGCGACTGGGCACCCAGCCACATTTTTTTTTTCTCCTCTAAATATCAGGGCTGAAACAAGCAGATCAGTGAGTCAGAGAGAAATTGCAGTCATAAAGTCAGGGTCATTTGTGAAATAGGGTTCAGTCAGTCTGGGCTTATCAGTTTGTCTGAGGCACTGTTTGTTATGTGAGTATCAAAACTTAATAACTGATTGTATGCTTTCAAGTACTCTTCAAAAAGCTTTATTTCCTTGTCATACATGGATATCACATTCAGCAGAAATTCCAAATGGAAGCTGTTCTTCCTGACTTTGCTACAAAAACAGCTTATAAATGAAATTCATATTAAACATTGGCTAGTAGCTGGTGAATTGAGAACATTAATAGGCCATAAATAGTTTCCATATTGGCCATGTATGTTGCCCCTGACAATTGAATTAGTTTTCATTTTTAATTTGTAGTCCAAAACCTTTTATTTCCTTTTCAGATGCAGAACATTTACACAATTCTATCAGGATTGTGAATGTGTGTATATATATATATATATATATATACAATACAGCAACATTTGTTTGAACTGAAGACCTGTTGTTCATATCCTCTCACAGAAAAATAAGTGCATAGAAGAATTTGTTGAGTTCTGTATGTTTGTTATTGTTGGGTTATAACATTCTGTTTGTACCACTTCAGAAATTATAGCTATTTTTATATGTGCCATCACACTGCCTGTACAAATGCTTCTCTAAATTGAAAAATATTATGTTTTAAAGATATAAAAAGATTTTTTTACTCATTGTGAAGCAGAAGCATGTGCCATTTTACCCTTATTTGTATTTAATAGAACTTTTACGATGAACTGTGGTGTTGTTTTCTAACTGTGAGCAAAATGTTAATCATGCAAGCTTATTGAAACAATATCTCACCTGAGGATATAGGGCTTTTTGCTTTTGTATTTTTATTTTATTATTATTTTTTTTTTGTCACTATTGTTTTACACACAACAGAAACAGACATTTGTCTTGAGGTGTAAACAAGATTAATCTGACCCATTATATTCAGACATTACCCAAGCAGAGATTATTTAGAACAGCGAAAACACAACAATATAAATGACGAGAAGGGATTAAATTACTTTTTCTGTCGATGTGAACGATTCAGAGCTGAGGGGAAATGAGAACATTTCAAAGGCTGAAAAGCATTAAGAAGTTTCTTGATATGTGCATAAGGATGTTTCCTCAAATCAAAATATCAGGTTTTCTGATAATATTTACCAGACATAAATATATTCCATAACAGCAATACATGTTGCACATATTTTGATTTAAATCCTTTCTCTATGACATCTGGTTAGTTTTTTTTTTTTTTTTTTTTTAATTTTATGCCAGTTTGTTTTCTCACATTCTTCCACATATAAGTAACATTGCATGTGCCATTGCATGGACACCTTGAGAAAAACATTCAAAAGCAGGGTAAGAAATTAACTTTTCCATATTTCCACAATACAAAGTTGTCTTTAATGTCAAATACTTAAAAATCTAAAAACGAATGGGCATGTCACATTCTGGCTTCACAGACAAAAAATATAATTTGTTTTAAAAGCTGTACAAAACACTGCATAAAAGCAATCTGATGCAGTGTGAGTAGATATAATTTCGCAAATTTAAACTTTATTCATTTTCACATTTTATTTTAATCATGGCAGCCGTAATACAATGTTTAATAGACAAAAGTTTTTGACCTTTTGTCTTGAAATGATGCAGCACTTTTGCCCTTGTTAATTTCCGAACTTGTTCAAAAGTCAATTTTTCACTGCGGTAACAAAAAACAAGTCAAATGATTTCTTCCATAGACTGAGGGTCAGACTTTTATTCTTGCATTTTAATTTGAATTAATCTTAACCATATGGATTAGTCAACTGGAAGCTCTCAAAGCCAGTTCTTTCTCTTCTGTGGCCTTTGGTAAGTGCTACATTTGGACAAATAATGCTTATAAAAATTAGAAGTCTGAGAGAATTCACTACAATGTTCAAGTATCTGACAAGAATCTTTAACAAACTCCTATTCTATAATGAGAAAAGACTCAGCCAAAGTGGGCATTAGGGTTGAATCTTGAAGATAATCTGTAATTTAGAGGACAGCCGCGGGCTCAGACTGGTGTGAGTGCTGGCAGAAGTAAAGATGCTCTGTGTCTATCAATGTGCGTCCTGATGGCCTGTTATTGAAGCACAGGGTGTGAAATTATATCCTGCTCTTTCTCTCCCTTGCAGTCATTCAAACGCATTCCCATACACTCACATACCCACACACACAGACCAATACACACATTCATAATAACAGTCGGCTTGTCATGACTGTTGGCGTGAAAAGCAGCTTGCGTTTTTCACAAAAACGAACGAAAAGGAAGTCCCTTGAGAACCTGCTGCAGTCATCAGAGACCCGCTCTCTGCATGCTTTCATGCCCTAGTGCCATTCAACATCTGTATGTCAGTTTGTTGACTGCGTCTTTTCTGCTTTTGCTTTGCTATATACTTGCTTGCTTAATCTACAGTATGACATGGATATATAAACCATGTTTCATATGCTTTGTAACTCGACAAACTCAAGCGCGGGGAGGTTTGATACCACTTCACTCACTATACTTGCCTTGTGATTTTATGGGGCAATATGATTCCTTGTTGCTTTGACTGAATGGTGTCATCCTGTGCTGGAAGACTTTAAATATTTCAAGAGGGATGTAATGGCATTACAGTAAATGGCAAAATGGATTCCCTGTAGTATGTGTGGTGAAGTAATGGTGTCATGTGTGCAAGGTACTGAGGAAATAAGATCACAGAACACCTTTGTACACTTGAGGTTGTGCCTCATTTAATGTTGAAGTGGGAACACATTGAAAGTTCTAATTCAATTAAAAATTTGCACAAAATATTAATTGGGATAGAAAACAGTATGTGGAATTGTAAGGATGTATGAACTGATGAAAGAATGAATGAATGGATAGCTTATTTCATTATAATTCATTTATATTTTCCAGAATATGTTACCCATTTTGTAAGAAAATGATGGATGAATGGAAAGATGTATAGATGGATAGGAAGATGGATAGATGAATAACAAAAAAGATGCATGGATGGATGAGATGGATAAATGATGGATAAATGATGGATGGCCATATAGATGGATGGATGGATGGATGGATGGATGACAAAGATGGATGGGCATATGGATAGATGGATAAATAAATTAATTGAAAGATAAAAAGGATGGATATATGATAGATTGTTGGGCATATGAATGAATGAATGAATGAATGAATTAATTAATTAATTAATTCATTCATTCATTCATTCATTATGGATGACAGAAAGATGGATAGACGGATGGAAATACATATAGATGGTTATAAAAATGGATTGATGAATGAGCTGGATGATAGATAGAAAGATAGATGGATGGATTGAAAGATGGATGGATGGATGGATGACAGAAATATGGAAGCATATGTATGGATGAGATGGATGATAGAAAGATAGATAGATGGATGGATGGATGGATGGATGGAATGAAAGATGGATTGAAAGATGGATAGATAGATGACAGATAGATGGATGGGCATATGGATGGATGGATTAAAGAATGATGGATGAATGGATGAGATAGATGGATGATAGACAGATGATCAGACAGATGAATGGATTAAAACATGAATGGATGGATGGATGGATGGATGACAGAAAGATGGATGGATGGATGGATGTTAGAAAGATGATGGATGGATGAGATATATGGATGATAGAAAGATGGATTGATGGATGGGCATATGGATGGATGTCAGAAAGATGAATGGATGGATGAGATAGATGGATGAATGGATGGATGACAGAAAGATGGATAAATGGATGGACCGCTGAATTGAAAGATGAATGGATGGATGACAGAGATGGATAGGCACATAGATGGATGGATGGATTGAAAGATGAATAGATTCAGTTCAAATTCAACTTGAATGAACTGAAAGAGAATCAATTTGTCAATTCTCAAGTAATACTCAACCCTGACACTTTATAAAATTTCTATGTCTGCAAAAGCAAGCACACCTCACTTAACTTCTGAATGTCATCAATGAAGAGGAAAAAGGAACTGGAGTAGGTATCTGATATTAGCCTTTCTTTAGTTTCTGCTAAATAATAAGTTACCAGATGACAAGTACAGTACCTCCAGTACCTAATCCTCCAGTCTGTGATACAGTTTCATCTCTTCAATGCCTGCCTAGCTCCTTAATATATCCACCATGCCTTTAAACATGACAGACTTACCTCCTGGCCAGAAAATAAGTGTGATTTTTAGTTTTCAGCTGCTCAAATGAAAGTAACCGTGGTATCTGGAATACAGGAACAGGACTGTCATCTACAATTTATAGTGATTCTATCCCAGGGAATAGGCTTGGGTTTATTTCAGATCTGCTTACGTTATATAAGTTAGTATTTAATGTCCATTTAGTAGAGAAGTCAAATGGTAATGTTACAATAAGTTAAAATGGCACTTTTCTGGCTCAGTGTTATATATCAGTGTTTGTTTAAATGTAAACAGAGACATTGGCCTTTTCTCACAATGTATTGACCACACAGGAAGCAGTAGTTTGGTGTTTATATTCTGCTGTCTTGCATATCTTTGTGAAAAAGAAGCACACTTTTAAAACAATTACTTAATGTGGACGCTTCATTTCACGTTATTTACAATTAAAGAAAATGTAGTGAAGTTTAAATTTATATTAAATGCAGTTAGTTGAATTTAAGTTGAAATAGGTTTTCCATGCTCTTTTACATTTCCTCTTTTGTCACAAAGAAACAAAGCAATGTAGCTTCGGAAGGGCATAAGGGTGAGAAAATAGTACAGAATGTTCATTTTTTGGTGAAATATTAATTTAAGCTTCTGAAATCTGTCTTTACAATTTCAGCTGCATGAGAGAAAATTTCGACTGTACTCTTTTGTGAAGCAGAAGCGTTCTTCTGTGTGGCTGTATTTAGCTGTGTGACTCTGTGTGTGAGTGCAGCCATGCTCGAGCTGGAGGTGAGAAATTGTGCTGGTGGCAATTGTGATGCAAATTTGGTCCTGCTCCAGTATAATGATGTGAGCGTGAGGCTGTGATCCAGCTCAACATACTTTTACACCTCTGTTTACAGCTAAGAAGCATGGTAGAATAGAAGACTCAATGACAGAGCTGGTGCTATTAAATCCTGCATTCATTTTTAAGCTTCAATTTCATTTTAGTTTTAATTTTTAGACTTCAGTTAATGACGTTTACTTACAAGATGTGAATGTGTATTAAAAATACAGACATGATTTGATAGAAGGTTGCAGAATGTGCTTTTGACATGTCTCCATGTAAAAATGATCGGCCAGACCAAACCATAATTTGTAGAGACTTGGTAGTACTCATTACTTATAAACTGTTCATCACAGGCTCAAGTGTCTTATGTTGTTGGAGTCCTTGGCTCATGCCAGACGAAACACACGCCTCGGATTTGTCCGTCATTTTTGGTGAAATTTTCAGGTATTTCACATTTTTTGAAAAAGCTACTTTTGCGAACTAGTCCTAGGTTCTTCGCCTGATCAGAACCAAACCAGTGCAGAAAGATTCTCTGAAGAGTGAATATCAATAATTATCAAAAAAAGTTAAATCAAAGGCCGATGAATTCGAGCACATATTAAACAAATTTAACAGAGGCCAGTTGGAACAAAACTCTGTGGGCCTGTTTGAAACACGACCCTAAAGGTCTGAGAAATTTGAAAGAAATCGGCCACTGGGGGGGTGATATCTTATTTTTCAAATGCGTCAATAATTGTGTTTTTCAAACATAAGTACAATATTCATATCATACAATAGACCTCCTCATTCTGAACAACTTTGCCTCTAGAACCACTAGTCCTAGGTTTTTCTGGAAAAAAAAATACTTCAAACTAGACTCTCAAACTAGATTATCAAAATAAAATGTTGAAATATACTCTTTGTGAAGCTATAACAGGGTCGTTTAGAAAAGGGGCCTGTCCAAATATACCCAAAAGCCTATAAAGCCTAAACGAAAACTCAAAACTTCACGAAACCTGGTGAGCATATGCGGCAGACGATTCTGAATAAACATGCAGTTTTAGCGAGATCGGACCACAGCTGCTGCTGTAACGTTAAAAATCATCATAACAAGATTTGCCAACAATGCTTTTTTTAATCAATGATTTAGGTGTTTACAGGCTTGATAATAATATATAATGTCTTTTTTCATATTTGCCTAAATGTCTTAAGAGCAGCTATATTTTTATTTTATTTTTATAAATAAATATAATTGCATTTATTTCAGACCACTACTATTTTATTAGTGTAATTAGTGTAAAATGTAACCATACTAATATCAAATACAGTAAATGTGTTAAACATTGTGTTAAACATGTTTAATTAACATCTGAAGTGAACTTTTTTATTCTGTACAATTTTTGCAAATCCTCAAGTAGCTCTCTTTAAGTACATTGATTTGATTTGATTAGTAAAAACTATTTCCTATTGAATCATCAAGGGTTTTTTGACATGACCTTTTGTTACTAATTGTAACAAAAGGCTATGTGTTACATTTTTTATTTCATGTACATGGTGCTTGCCACACAGTGAAGGAATGAAAATAGACACATGAACAGTTATGATGACCTTCGTGTCAATCTCAGTGTTGACTTAAGATTTTAGTTTCAGGCATTTCAAAAAAAAAAAAAGAAATGACAATAAACCCTCAGAAGTGAGTAAGTGAGATTTTTTTTTTTTTTTTTTTTTTTGATGTATCTTCTTACTTTGATCTGTAAGGGCCCAATCCATTGAGTCTGGGAGGTCAGCTGTCTCTGGGACGGATGGTTTGGCTCTCCATCTTTGGCATTCAGTACAGGTGTTCTGATGATAGTGGATGGCTTCTCGGCCTTGCAAGATCCTGAACTGGCTACAGATCCTCTGCAGTGCTGTGATTCATAATCTGTAGACACAGTCCAGTAAAGGGATGAATTGATCTGCTCTCTTTCACTGGTGCACCACAGTTTTCCTTCCTCTCTAAAGAGCTTTCCTGACTCATCAAGCTGTGGGAACAATGTAAGTAGTTTGCTACTTGCTTCAGCCTAGAAGCTACACAGCTTACCAATAAACCGTCAAGCTGTCCTCACTTGTAGTCGTGAGAACAAGTTTTTTTTCTTCTTCTTTTTTTTTTGGTTACTGTATATGTTACTATATACATTGATTTATTAATACTGTGATTCAAATATTACTTTATTTTACTCTTCATTGATCTTTTTTCCCTATAAAGAAGCCTCAGTATCACCAAATATTTTATCCAAAATTAAATATTTACCTAATATAGTTTTAAACCTGTACCTGGCTTGCTTTCTCACATGGAACACAAAGTGAGAACATTTTATTAATATACTTCTAATATACTTAGATTTATGTAATTACAATGAATAGGTGGTTGAAGCTTTCAAGCTTCAGTCACTGAGAGCACTGTTCTGAATTGAGCCAATCAGTTTATTTAGAAGACTTTTTTTTTTTTTTTTTTTCACAAAAAATTGCACAGAAAAGTATAATCTATTTTTATACTAGCCACAGTATTATTCAGTAATTTTCTTTGGTAAGGAAAGAAAGTCCATATGGCTTTGGAATGAGTAAAAAAAATAAATAAATAATAAAAAATGAATGAAAAATAATGAATTGGATGAATCTCTTTAAGAGTTCAGTATCAAAGCCAATTTCTGTCAGGGCTGTTGCTGATAACAGCCTTGTGTTATCAGTGAATTAAAAAAGGTCCTATTGTACGATAAATGCATGTAAATGCAATGTTCTAGAGTCCTCTATTAGCATCTCCAGCCATTGTTGTAAGAGCCGTGTAACACAAGATAACACCCATGAAATATCGCTAAGCCTTAGATTTAATTCAGTCGCAGCCGTCATGTATTTGCAATGTACTTCAGTGATTTCAACATTCTGATTAGATTGACAAGGTGAAGGATCCTCCATTTTAATTAATGTGATTGAAGACCAGCGCCCCAGACCCTTCAGATTCCAACCCTGTCATGTCGGCTGTGAAAGGCGGCCAATGTCAAGAGCTCTTGCTTTTGTTTTGTCCCTGCATTTGTTTTCTCCTCACAGCCTTACTGTCTGCTCATGTCTTTATCAAGGCAGCGTTTAGTTTGGCTGACATGTGTTAGTGAAGCATTAACACAATTTTCTGCCTGGAGGAGGGAGAGAAAAGAGAGAGTGAGTGAAAAGATAGGACCCCTCTAAGGCGATTTACTGTTGATATGCCGGTCAGATCATTGGGCCCCAGTTCTGTCAACATCGCCTTGCTTCTCATCTCCAATTTTCTACCTTTTTTGGGTGAATATTTTCACCTTGTGCTGTCACCATAGCGTAAAGGAGGTGTGATGGGTGTCTTAATCAATTTCTGACACCAGAAGGCAAGTCCTGGGAGAGCTGACATGACGGTTGCTGTGGAAACACCTGTAGAATGAAGTGATGAGGTTTGCCTAATCTCCATAAGCGCGATATGTTCAAGCTGTCTGAACGTAATAATGTCCTACTGATCACTAGACGATAAACATTTACTCTACGTAAATGTGTCACTACATGTTTTAAAGGGATGGTTCACCCAATAATGAAAATTCTGCCATTAATTACTTCTTTCATCTTCAGAACACAAATTAAGATATTTTTGATTAAATCTGAGATCTTTCTGACCCTGTTCAAGGACCAGAAAGGTAGTAAGGACATTATTAAAATAGTCCATGTGACATTAGTGGTTCAACCTTATTTTATGAAGGTACAAGAATACTTTTTGTGCACAAAGAAAACAAAAATAATGACTTTATTTAACAATTTCTTCTTCCTCGATACGTGTTTACATTCTGACATCATGGTACTATCATGAATGCGCATTGAAAAACTAAAAAAAGTATTTCTTGTAGAAAAAGTAAGACTGATGTTACATGGACTATTTTAATGATGTCTTTACTACCTTTCTGGGCTTTGATTGTTTCAGTTGCGTTGCTGTCTATGCAGGGTCAGAAAGCTCTTGGATTTCATCAAAAATATTTTAACAATATAAAGATCTTACAGGTTTGGAACGACATGAGGGTGAGTAATTAATGACAGAATTTTCATTTTCGGGTCAGCTAACCCTACAATGTTTACCACTAATATAATAAGATGGATTGGCAACAGATTACCTTAAAAAATATTGATTAGATCCTAAAAATTGTCTGTACATCGAAATCATTGTTTTTGATGGTGTGAAACTGGTTTATGCTAAACCTTATTTTTTTTACTTTAAGAATGTGTTGAAACTGGGGGAGGATCAAGCTATCCCCACAGTCATTAAATTGTGGGTCAGATGGTTATGCGATATCTCATAATTCCAGAACACATTTCAGAACTTGATCATCCTCATTACAGCAAGCCATTTTTCAGCTTTTGTTGCTAATGGCAACACCCTATTAACAAGTTCATATAACCTCAGAGGTCAAGGAAGTCCAGGCGATGGTGGTACGAACGATCATTAGTGGGAAAATATCAGTTGGCCGGCTTGAATAAGCATTCTAACAAACAAACGCTATTACTCAGCTTAGACAACAGCTAATTGGGCCACTATCTCTCACGACATGTCACGAACCCTTATGCGAGTTTCCTTCAAAAAGATATACTTTTACCTCAGAAAAAATATATATTTTCCATGTGAATTTTTGCAGCAAGAGTGTTTTTCTTATGCAGTACTTATTTACAGTATTTATTTATAGACATTTCCCTCATCAATTTTTTGTATTGCTTTGGTTCAGTTTTTGTTTGGTTTTATTTTCTGTTTCGATTTGCTTCGCTTTGCTCTGGTTTGGTTCAGTTTTTGTTTTGTTTTCGTGTGATGGCATTTTGTTTTGTTTCACTTTGCTTTTATTTGGTTCAGTTTGTTTTTTGCTTTGCTTTCGGTCAGTTTGTTTTGTTGTTTTGTTTGGTTTTGCTTTGGTTCATTTTTTTATTTGCTTGGGTTCAGTTTGATTGTTTTGTTTTTCTTTGCTTTGGTTCAGCTTATTTTGGTTTGGTTTGGTTTAGTTTGCTTTGCTTTGGTTCCATTTGTTTTGTTTTGCTTTGCTTTGGTTCAGTTTGTTTTGATTTTTTTTTTTTTTTCTCAGTTTGTTTCATTTCAGTTCAATTTGACTTTTTCCCCTAAATGTAACTCTGAAGTACGTTTTGTGTTTGCTTTGGTTCATTTGTTTTATTTTGCTTTGTTTTATGTTGCTTTGCTTTGGTTAGTGTTGTTGTGTTGTTTTGTTTTCCTTCAGCTTTTTTTGGTTTGGTTTTGTTTGCTCTGCTTTGGTTCAATTTTTATTTGTTTGTTTGTTAGTTTGTTTTTTGCCTTGGTTTAATTTGATTTGTTTTACTTCAGTTTATTTGTTTTGGTTCTGTTTGTTTTGTTTCATTTTAGTTAGTTTCGTTTCAGTTTAATTTGAAATGTTCCCCTATTTTTTTGTTTTGTTTTACTTTGATTCAGTTTGTTTTGTTTAGTTTGGTTTTGCTTTGGTTCCATTTGTTTTGTTTTGTTTTGCTTTACTTTGCTTCAGTTTGTTTTGTTTTGGCTCCTTTTGTTTTATGTTGCTTTGGTTTGTGTTGTTTTGTTTTCCTTCAGCTTGTTTTGGTTTTGTTTTGTTTGCTTTGCTTTGGTTCCATTTGTTTTGCTTTGGTTCAGTTTGTTTTGTTTAATTTCAGTTTGTTTCACTTCAGTTAATTTTGACTTTTTCCCCTAAATTTAACTCTGAAGTATGTTTGCTTGTGTTATCTGTCAGTGAGATCACAATATAACCTTGTTAGTGAATGCTCCGTATAGGTCTTAGACTGTCATTTCATGAAAGGCACCATGCAATCATATAACAGCATTAAAAACATACAGTAGCTGCTGTGTGAACAAAGCAATGACAACATTTATATTCAGTCAGCGTGGTAGGTTTCTTTTGAAGATTTCTGGATGGTTTTGTATTTGTAAGCAAAGGCAGTTTTGCTCCACTAAGGACCAGACCAGACAGCCTTTGTGTTGTAAGAGCAGCTGCTTCTCATTTCTTTGCACAATTCTCTTGAATCGAGATTCTTGTTTCCCGGTATTGTATACGTGGTATGGATGAGTCTGAGTAATGGTTTGCTTTATGCAGAGTAATTTTCTTAAGGACATGCAGGAAAGAACCTCTGACGCGCAGGGATTGTAAATTTAGCGTACATTGTTGCATAGCCAACACACGACTCATCCTTGTGTTCATCATTTCCCTTCCCCAGAGGAAAACAAGATCTGTATTCTGAATAGTACAGACAGGCATTGGACACTCTGCTACCACTTGGAGAAAAACCTCAGAGAATGAATATGGTGGGAGTTTGAATGCTCCTGCCAAGGTACAGCATGAATGTGACTATTATAATAATAGTAGTAGTGAAAGGCATTAATGGGTGTTTGGGTGATTAATAGTATGTGTATTAACAGAAATGCACTAGAAGGTTATGTGATTACATATTAGCCTTATATTAATGTGCATTTAAAGAGCATATATGACTGAGATAGCTTTATGATCAGTGGCGAGTACATGGGAAGCTTCCTCTATAGTTTCATGAAAATGCAAAGCATTATATATAAAAAAAAAGAATATTCTTTTTTTATATAATGTATAATTTACTTTATTTTACTTGCATTTTTATTAAAAAAAAAAAAAACACATAGAGGAATTATATTACTGTCATGAACTGTGCCGTTGTGGCTCCCTCCCTTCACCATCAGAGGGAGCCTCCATTTCACCATGGACCATTTTTCACTACATTACCCATAACCCCATTCTCGTGAACTTCCTGTTACCTTTCACCTCTCACCACTGTCAGCCATCTTGCTTTTCTGTGTATAAATAGACTGGTTTGTTCTCTGTTTGGTTGCGAAGTTTTGATTAGTGTTTACTGTCATCTCTGAGCGTTATTCCCTGGTTGCCCTCCCGTTGCCGAGCTTCTTTGTTCCTGGTTCCTGTGACTGTTCTCCGCCCGCCTATTGACCCCTCGCCTGTCCCTTGGATTATTCTGCTCGCTGCCGGCCCCAGACCTTCATGCTCGGATACTGACGCTTCTTTAACTTGTCCTACGTTTCCCATGTTTGTTCCTGCCTGACCCCTGCTTGTCGACCACGATTATTTCTATTAATAAAGCTTTGCACTTGGATCCACCTGTCTTCGTCATCGTTACAGAAAACTTCGCCATACCCGGATCCAGCAGCTTTATTTCACCTTCCCGCTCTACCATGGACCCATTTGACCAACTACTCCAACTTAAACAGCACGGTATGCCCATAGGGGTTTTTGTGGATAAATTTTGTCACCTCATGTACCAACAACCTTTCTATGATGAACATTATTTTATGGACATTTTCCGTTTGGCTCTCGATGAGCCTCTCAAATCGAGGCTGCGATTTGAGTGCCCCCGCACCTGTTTCTCTGATTATGTGGACTTTGCATTGTGGTGCGGGGGTTCATCTTCTGTTCCTGTGGCTGTCACAGAGGTGAAACGCGACTACAGTGAGGAGGATTGTGATTATATCTTGCCACGCTCCTGTTTCACAAAATCTGTAGATTATGCTTTGCAGTATGGGGACTTACTTGACTCTGAGGATTTCGCGGGGGAGGACCGCGAACCCACAGTAATGGCGGCCGCGCCGGCGCGCGTTCACAAGATGGCGGCCGCGGCACGTTGCGATCACAAAATGGCGGACCTCCCAGCACTCTTCCTCAACCAAACAAGCTACAATAGACTCATATCCTGTCTGGAAGATTCCCCAATGATATCGGTTAAGTCAGCGCTCACTATTTTCCACTCAGCCCAGTCTCCCAAGCACGTCAAGATGGCCGCCACACCAGAGTCTTCACAAGTCAAGATGGCCGCCTCTCCTGAGTCAGCACCTGTCATGGCCGCCGCTCCAGTGTCTCGTCCAGTCCCAGTTATCGTTCCAAAGCCAAGTCAAGTGTCAAGCCCAGCCATTGTTCCAGTGTCAAGTTCAGTGGCAGCTTTTGTTCCAAGTCAAGTCACAGCAGTTCCCTCAAAGCCAAGTCAAGTCACTGCTGTTCCTCCAGAGTCAAGCCAAGTTGTCGCAGTTGCCTTTCCAGAGTCAAGTGATGTCACATCTGTCACCCCTGAGTCAAGCGTCGTTGTCGCAGCTGCTCCCCCCACTGAGTCAAGCGTCGTTGTTGCAGCTGCTCCTCCCGTTGAATCAAGCGTCTTCGCCGCAGCTGCTCCGCCTCCTGAGTCAAGCGTCGTCGCCGCAGCTGCTCCGCCTCCTGAGTCAAGCGTCTTCGCCGCAGCTGCTCCGCCTCCTGAGTCAAGCGTCTTCGCCGCAGCTGCTCCGCCTCCTGAGTCAAGCGTCTTCGCCGCAGCTGCTCCGCCTCCTGAGTCAAGCGTTTTCGCCGCAGCTGCTCCTCCCTCTGAGCCAAGTCATGTCTTCGCATCTGCTCCGCCTCCAGAGTCAAGCGTCTTCGCATCTGCTCCGCCTCCAGAGTCAAGCGTCTTCGCATCTGCTCCGCCTCCAGATTCAAGCGTCTTCGCATCTGCTCCGGCATCCAGTCAAGTCACAGCTATTGTTCCAGTACCAAGCCAAGTCACAGCAATTGTTCCTGAGCCCAGCCCCATCATTGGCACCACTCCTGTGCTGGCCTTCACTGAGGCCGTGCTCCTACTGAGAACTGCTCTTTGGGTTGTCTGGGCCGCATATACCACCACTGAGTCCTCAGAGGTGGCGGCTCACCCCGCAGAACCTCTGAGGGTGGCCTCCTCCGAGGAGGTGGCCAAGGCCACGGACCCTCAAACAGAGGGGGAGGTCGCACCTGCTCCCTGCACGGTGGTAGCGCCCAGCAACCCACACCACTCTGAGCTCTTGCCTAGTCCCAATTCAGCCGCTGAGGCCCCCTATACGCTGGGTATCCAGCCCAACCTGGCCAGGAGCTTGGGCTCCGAGCTTTCTCTCTCTGTGTGTGTATGTCCGTCTATGCTCTACAGACCTGTCTGCTCCGCCCTGGGGGGACTCCGTTCTGCCCTGGAGGGCTCCTGTCCTGTCTGCTCCGCCCTGGGGGGATTCCGCTCTGCCCTGGAGGGCTCATGTCCTGTCTGATCCACCCTGGAGGGCGTCCGATTCTCTCTCTCTGTGTGTGTGTCTGTCTATGTTCTGTGTTACAGACCCATCTGTTCTGCCCTCGGGGAATCCCGTTCTGCCCTGGAGAGTTCCTGTCCTGTCTGCTCCGCCCTGGGGGGATCCCGTTCCGCCCTGGAGGGCTCCTGTCCTGTCTGCTCCGCCCTCTGGGAATCCTGTTCTGCCCTGGAGGGTTCCTGTCCTGTCTGCTCCACCCTGGGGGGCTTTCGTGCCGCCCTGGAGGGTTCTAGTCCTGCCTGATCCGCCCTGGAGGGCGTCTGACTCGCCTGATCCGCCCAGGAGGGTGTCTGCTCCACCCTGGGAGCTGCCCGCTCATCTGACTCTGCTCAAAAGAATGTCTGCCCCATTCCGGTGGTCTCCTGAGCATCTTGGGCAGCTCTGTTACTCTGCTGCAGTTTCGGCACCTCCTGGTCTTCACGCCCTTCTGAACTCTGTCAGCCCGCATGGACCTGGTCCTCCCCTTGGTGTTATTGGACTGTGTCCAGCGTCTGGAAGCCGCTCCTAAGGGGAGCTCTGTCATGAACTGTGCCGTTGTGGCTCCCTCCCTTCACCATCAGAGGGAGCCTCCATTTCACCATGGACCATTTTTCACTACATTACCCATAACCCCATTCTCGTGAACTTCCTGTTACCTTTCACCTCTCACCCCTGTCAGCCATCTTGCTTTTCTGTGTATAAATAGACTGGTTTGTTCTCTGTTTGGTTGCGAAGTTTTGATTAGTGTTTACTGTCATCTCTGAGCGTTATTCCCTGGTTGCCCTCCCGTTGCCGAGCTTCTTTGTTCCTGGTTCCTGTGACTGTTCTCCGCCCGCCTATTGACCCCTCGCCTGTCCCTTGGATTATTCTGCTCGCTGCCGGCCCCAGACCTTCACGCTCGGATACTGACGCTTCTTTGTCTTGTCCTACGTTTCCCATGTTTGTTCCTGCCTGACCCCTGCTTGTCGACCACGATTATTTCTATTAATAAAGCTTTGCACTTGGATCCACCTGTCTTCGTCATCGTTACAATTACATTGATATTTTGTACTTATGATAGTGAAATTTATGTAATTGGCTGTGTGCAAGGTCTCTAACATCCACCAGCTCTGTGATCCTCTGTGAACTCCATGCCCAAGAGGGTTAATGCAGTGCTGGAAAATAATGGTGGCAAAACAAAATATTGACACTTTGGGCCCAATTTGGACATTTAGGGGTGTACTCACTTTTGTGGCCAGCGGTTTAGACATTAATGGCTGTGTGTTCAGTTATTTTGAGGGGACAGCAAATTTACACTATTATACAAGCTGTACACTCACTACTTTACATTGTAGCAAAGTGTCAATTCTTCAGTGTTATCACATGAAAAGATATAAAATGTCTATAAAAATGTGAGGGGTGTACTCACTTCTGTGAGATACTGTATATAAATATAATTTTAGATTCTAGTTTTTAATACACTTTTCTTTTATAATTGTCAGTTTCAAGACCCTATATCATTCAGTCCCATAGATGTGGGGATCTCAATGTGGCTTCATGTCCAGATTGTTTCATGTTACACATTTTCAGTGGTCAAAAACCAAATGGTCACTTTGTGTACAGCTGATTGTATTCAAAGGGGAATGTCTGAGAAAAAAAAAAAAAAACTAGAAATGTATCTACTCCTGAAGCTATACTGAAATTCTAGAATCTCGATAACTGAACCATACAAGGTCTTAAAATGTAAATGTCAAACGGAACATTTGTTAAGACCCAGTATCTAAAAGGTCATTAAGACGTCTTTAATACTAGTTGAGTTACATGCATGCAAACTTTGGAGAAAAATCTTTTTCTTTAATGGTCTCCATTGGCACATAATGCAACAACAATTGCTCAAAGTCAACATATTTTGCTAATAATCCTACAAATCTCTGTGAAAAAATAACATATTGATGCTGCCATCTTTCTGAAGTCGTTTTCACCCCCCTGTAATTTGGCTCTGAATCTCAGCTGAAAATATTTAGGACTTTCAGTTTAGGTTAATGATTGTTGTTTTGCTGGTAATGGGGTGTCCTTTTAATTAGTAGGTTACATATGATCAGATTTGCTTGGCTTCCTTATCTGTTGCTCATGTAAGGAGATGTCAAGTGGAAGGTGAATTCTCAGGTGACTCCAAGGATCTTGTGACAAGAAAATATCTCGGGTCAATTGCCCGGGTCAAAAGAGAGGCATAGGGGTGACAGAGTCCTTTCTGCAGGTTGATGGGAAGGATGATGATGCCATTGATCCACTTCATGGAAAACACGGCAAAAGTTAAAAGGTCACTGCCATTGGATGCTGAAAAAAAGCCATTCTTGAAAAAAAGTTATTTTCTTTAGTCTTTCTAGTCTTGGGAATACTAAAGTACAAATCATGCTCAGTTCATCATGGGCATGAGGATTCATCAAAGTCTTATGCTAGAGAAGTGATTGATGTTTTCAATGAGCGTCCCCTCACTCTACTTTGACATATGGAGGACACACTGATCATCTTATTCCCATTCGATACATCACTCTCAGACTGTTCTCATCCCACAGGCCATGCACTTATTTGTAAGCGTTCATTTGTCTGATAAAGTTGTAACATTCAATAACCATAATGTTACATATTGAAACCAAGACTCCAGCAGACTGCATTTGCAAATTATGCAGACGTTTTAGCACATTATTGATCTTAATATTCTCATGACTTGTTGAAACATAGAGAATAATGACGTACTATTGCATTCCGACTTAGAGCAATGTTTGCGGTAGAAGATCGATTATTTTAATTTAGTTTCTTTACCCATCACCTTCCATTTGGCAGTGAGTGACGGTTGAGAGCTGACAGGCTTGCGGCTCCTGCTGCGATCCGTTGTCCTCATCTGCTTACTGAAGGGTGAGATGACCCTGATAAAGCGAGCGATTGGGATTCAAGATAGAGGAGTATTATCTTTCCCTGCAATCAGATTTTAAAGGCTTGTAGTCAATGAGGCCCATTCATCATAAGGCACCAGAGCCTGACAGCTGGCAGTGCCCCCCCCTGCGATGAACCATGACCCCTGACACTTTATTCCAGTGGGTGTATTCTGTACATTAACATTGCTGCAGGCACATACAGGCATAGATCGTCTTCAGGTACATGTTTTTCTGCAATAGCATCTGTACCCAGTGGACCATTAAGCAGAATAACACAGTAAAGGAGAATAAGGGCCTGCTGGCATTGCCAAACTGGCATGTAGCCGTGATGAAAATGCCCATGGCGGGAACTCTCCATCACTCATACAGTTTCAGTTTGTCCTGTTCCTGGAGCTTAAGCAAGCTTACAGTGTTTTCTGGAAGTCATCAACAATAGGAAGGCCATAGAAAGTTGTCCAGAAGAGTAATTCACAGAATTTTAATTCATTGAAATCTGTCTGGCCTGTCTATCAGTCTATCTCTCTATTGGACTATCCATTCATCTGTCTATTTGTTTGTTCTGTGTCTGTTTGTCTGTCTGTTCATCCATTGATCTGTCTATTCATTTGTATGTCTGTCTGTCTACCAATCTATATCGTATGGTTGTATGACAATACTTTAGGAAGATGGCAGCATCAGGCAGTTATTTTTTAGTTTTTTTACACAGAGATTGGTAAGTCTATTAGCAAACTATGTTGACTTTATGTTGAATTTTGTATTTTGTTCCAATGGTGACCATTCAAAAATGGGGAAAAAGTACTTTTCAAGTTTTTCTCCAAGGTATTTAATAACTCAAGAAGTATTAAATATATCTTAATGCCCTTTTAGATATTGGGTCTTAACAAACTTTCCTTTTGAAATCTTCATCTTTAAGGCCCTGTATGGTTCATTTCCAAAGATATTGGAATGTCTAGATGGCTTCAAGTGTTAACACATTTGTACACATTTTCAGTGGTTAAAAACCAAATGTGGGTCACTTTGCATACAGATGATTCTTCTTTTCTTTTAAAGAGGAATCTCTGATGAACAAATAGTATTTATATGTATCTTGTAACACTTACTTTTTTAAGCTGAAACAACTTTTTTTTGCCATAAATATTATTTTTCCACAGTCTATCTATTGTACTATGCATTTATCTGTTTGTTCTGTGTGTGTCTGTCTGTCTGTCTATCCATCCATTTATTTGTCTATCTATCTGTGTGTCTGTCTATCAATCTATATTATTCTATTCTTATCTGTATACAAAGCTTCAAATTTCCTGATTCCAAATTACATGACTAAAATTGTAATTAGTAATTTATTACATGACACATTTTAGGTAATATAATCAGAGATACTTTTAGATTACTTTTGACCTAACTCGTTTATTGATTTAAATAGGATAATCTTGTACCATATTGAGTAAGAAAATATGTTCTATTCATTGTTATTAATAACATGAAGTGCATTAAAGATTACAATGGGATTTGTGAAGGAACTGCAATGGGTTTGAAAAGCTAATAATTAATTAAATCATAAAAATGTCAAATTAAAATATGGCATTTTAAAATAACATCAATGACAATAAAGCACTAATTTAAAAAAAAAAAAAAAAAAGTTATTTTATTTGTTTACTGCTAGTTTATTGCTGTTGTGTGAATAATATGTAATTATGTAATCAATAAAAAAGTAACTGTAGTCTCATTCTGAGTATTTTAAAATGTAATTTAATCTAATTACAAGTACTTACTTTTTGGAATTCAATTACATAATCCAGGTTACATGTAATTAATTACTACCACTGTTTTACCAGGGGAACCCCACCAAAAAACGTGTATTTTACCTCCCAGAACGGATTGGGCTAGTTTTGAGTAGCAGTTGGGTGGTTTCTGCAATGAAAACCTGGGATCCCTTATCACTACCCACCTTTGTCTGTATATCTGTCTGTTTATCCAGCCATTGTCCTGTATGTTTTTCTGTCTATCCATCAGTCAATTTATCTATCTATCCATCTATCCATCTATCCATCCATCCATCCATTGGTCCGTCCATCTGTATTTCTATCTACAATTTTGTCTTATATCTATCCATAAGGCATATACAACTTGAAAATTCAAGGCTTTGTTCAAACCTTTTAAGAAACTTTCAAACAAGTCTTTGTCAAACCCGCATTCAGCATTCTTAGTATTTCAGTTCAATTTACATGTACTCACTTACACTGAATTGAAATGCTGTCTCAATTCAAATTCAGATTCAACTCTGCTACTTCTTTTGCAAGTGGTTTTGCAATAAAAGCTCCACTTTTGACAACCGCTTTTTTGGTTGTACATGAACTACCTGTCATTTTAAGTATATACTCAGTTTAGGTATTCTCTTGAGTTTTAAGGTTACTAGAGGAAGCTCCTATGCTGAGAGGTTTTCTTGTAGTGATATCATCCACAAATTATTCCTCCACTTCATGTTTTTTTACAGGATATTATTCCGGACCCTTTTGCTTTGCTCAGACCTTACTCAGCACATTCATTACCAACTCTTAATGGTTTCATATTTTATGCATACTGTCAAGGACATGCATGCACAGCAAATGAGAGAAGACTACTTCTTCCAGAAGCAGGAAATGCACTTATCAGTGATAATTATGGATGTGCCCAAATCGTAATACCTTACATGAAAACCTACAGATAATGACTCAAAAATGAAAACCTATTTTAGAAAAAAAAATAAAGCGGTCCTTTTAATGAACACATTTAAATGCTATGGTGAGGCTTTGAAGTCAACGTCACAAAATTTTAAATATTTCTTTATGCCAAACTTGCATTACAGCGTTGATCAAGTGTTTGAAATAGCTTCCTTCTATAGTATTCTATACAGTGATAAAGGCTATGTCGATTAGCATTGCAATGTAAATCTAAATTATCCATATGAAAATACCTGAGATGGCTTGAAGAACACAGATAAACCATATACTGTTCTAATGGTGTGCCAATTTTCATCATGTTTTATCATTCAATACATTTCTTTATGCATTTATTCAGCTATAGACAGCTGGATGCCTTTGTCCATATATGTGACCCGATCTGGCGAAATGAGTCGAAAGTCGCAACATTCCATTTTGAGATACGGGCTGATAATGTGGAAAAACAATGTAAAAAAAAAGATTTTTCTTTTTTTAGCTAACAGACATTAAAAAATAATCTCCCACAGTTTCATAATCCAGATAATTGAGTAAAGGTATTTAAATGACTATTAAAGTTGACTTAAAATTTTACTAAATTCGCTGGAAATGAACATTGCTTTTCTCAACTCCTCTGGTCATTGCTCCTTCTGAGCATTTCCCTAAATTCCGGGTATCCCCCGGGTATCCGGGTATTTGCTCTCCAAATATGGTGTTAAATATTGTAGAAACAAATTAAAAAGCTTAGAAATGTACGCAAACAGTGACATAAACGCTGATCAAAACACACCTATAGAGTGCCCACATAACGTTACGTCACGTGATGAAATCTAGTAAGTACGCATTTAGAGTGCATTCTTTAACTGCATGATTCAGTCTATTAAAATACATTTAGAATGATCACAGAATTCAAGATATAAGGGCAGAAAAAGTATATATTTATATCATTTCATTTAGTTAAACAATATCACACAAAGAGTGCCCTTTTTCCTTCAAAAATCAGCATGACTACAAATGTGATATTTATTTTATACAACAGTTCAAGAAACAAGAAGTTGATATTAAAAGACTTACGTTTTAGACATCATATTTCCTGTTTTTGCTTAATTTTGCCAACAAAAAAACAATCCAAACACAGCCACAGCACTGTTTTGCGTCTCTGAGCAAAATAAAGGTGTTTAGTTTCTGAATGAATCAACCGTTTAAATGATCAATCGCAATGACTCACTTATTAACAGCGACTTACTGACACCTATCATGTGTAAATGCATCTAAATGCCACTTCATATGCAACTTCTGCAAAGATAAATTTTGTTGATACTGATTTAATTTGTTTAGTAAAAGCCTAAATGTAATATTATTATAATTGACAGATTAAATGTAAGAATTAGACTCAAAAGACGATGCACAAAGGTATAAAGGTAATACCCATAAAAGTTAAAAATCAATTTAAACTTTTAAGAAAACAATTTTTATTATACACACACACACACGCACACACACACACACACACACACACACACACTGACATACCCTCTCTCTCAAGCAAAAATGTAGCACCTCTGTTCAATCTTTCTGATTTTAGTAAATCTTTGTAAAAGTGCCTTTTAAAATATTTATTCAAATAAAGCTTCAGCCTGGTTTAATAGCATTTATATATATATATATATATACAAATGTCTTTGGTCAAATTAAGCTGTAAAATAAATAGTTTATCCCTTTAAATACAATGGATTTTTTTAAAGATATCACCAAAAAACGGGCAAAAAACTTTAAAAGCCATTTTCTCAGGTTTTCAATTGGAAAAAGAGGGCAGATGGCCATAACTCAAATGGGTATATCTTTAAAACCATTCAAGGTATGACTAGGATATCATTTTAAAGCTTATGATCTCCTCTTTCCATTGATATCTCAATTTTGAAATTTGGGTCACTGTGACTATTTTGTTGGATCAGGTCACATACGGGATTTCCCGAAAAAATAAAATAATTTTTTTTTTACTCCTATAAGTCTTGCTTGTGAACTTTCTGCTCAAGGGCACCCTCCAGTGTTAAGTATGAATGAAACAAATCACACGTGAGAGTTTAATGCTCCATAATGTTGCTAGCGCTGAATCGTTATTATTATATTATTATTATTATGTGTTATTATCATATGTGTATTATTCATTTTCAAATATCGCTAATACAGGTATATTGCAACATACCTAATTAACACACTAGCAATATTTCAGTATTTAAATGTAATGATTATCGTCAATAACAGTATATCGCGACACCCCTACACTACATGATTAGGCCATACCACAGGACCACACCTGCCAATTGTAGCATCAGTCACAAATACTGTATATATATATATAAAGAGTTCTAAGGCTCTAAATCCATCTGACGTCTTTCTTTAAAAAATGCATTTTTATTAGGTTCCAATGTATAGGTTTCTATGTAAATTGCGGTACTGCTGATTGGGCCGAGGCTGGGATTTTAGCGAGTTTAAAGTAAAAGTATTTGATGGATGTATAATGTGTGTCAAGAGCATTCACTCAGCGCCATTATCTAATTTCTGACCAAGATGGCTTTTAGGGTTTTTTTTTTCTAAACTTTTTGTTTAAGCCACACTATCACATCACACTCGTATCCAAATACATTTAGAGAGTTAATTTTCTCTGCACACCATCTAATGAAGCCCATCTACCTAAAAACGAAAACAAACAAACGTGCGCAATCATGTTGAAGGTCATGAATGTTTAATGCAGACTCGATACGCTCAGTGTGGCTCTCAAACCTCCAAGACCACCAGGATAAAGTGAGAGTGAAAATCCACCACACAATGCACTCTGAAATAAAGCGAAGCTCGCATTTTCCCTTGCTTCAACTGAAAGATGCTCATTACGCATGCCATCCAGCCTCTTCAGCGATGTGGCACTTTTCATTCCTGCCAGCTCATACAGATCGGCCCCTGTTGCACCCTCCCTCATCTGCCTCGCTCCCAGTAAAGGGAGCATTTTCTCACCACGGGAGGCCAAAAAAAGAAAAGGCACAGCCAGGCCTTCTGCTCTTTGATGCCTACCTCCCATCATCTCAGCGGGGCTCTGAGGTGCGATTGAGCCCCGCATCTATCCATTGTGTGCATTCCCTTTAAGTGCACTGGCATTAGCTCTGTCTGATGAGTAAAAAACCTGGTGAGTCGTCTCAGAAGGCATCTGAGATTGATATCAGAGTGTTTGGGGATGGTAAATGTGACTGGATTGGAGCAAAAGATACATTAGCAGGTGATGAAACTCCTACTCATTACCAGGAGGCTCTTGCGCAAAAACTGGGCTAGTTTAAGACAGCAAGACAAGACAGAGTTCTCAATGTCAGATCCCTAAAAAAGAAATTCATTTGTGAGTTCTCCGAAAAACTTTTGTTACCACTTTCTGTCATCTGGAATCACAGGTACGGAGGGCTTTATGCACCGGGGGGGTCTGCATAATTAAAACAAGGCTGTGAGGTAAGGCTCACCTGTGGAGTTTGGGAGATTTATCTTCCACCTACGTCTCCACAGGGGCTCAGTTTATTCTGCCTCGAGCGCACAAGAGTTTACGGAGGTCTTCAAACTCAAAACATTCCTATTAGCTTTATAATTCTATATTCCCTGTCTGCTTGACAAATGAGGCGCGCTGTCGTTGTAGGTCAACCCACACCTCCCGATGACTCTATGACAAGGCTTTGCTCCCGTCATTAACATTAATAGGTTGGTGGAAATAGATGCAGACGACACCCACTCTCTTTCTGAGATGTTAAATCTGAGTCATCTGACAAAAAGATGAGAGATGTAATCACGATGGGAGTGCTAGAGCCATCAAGTAGTGGAGAGAATAGAGGAAAACTGATTATGATAGGGACGATTATGGCTAGACAAGTGGGCCCAATTACGTGACACTTAAATCTAAACCAACACAAGTGCCTCTGCGTTTGCAGAAACTGCGGGGGATTTTGACTTCAGCAGCATTAGCGTACTTGCAGTGTGCTCAGTATGGTGTGCTTTGTTTTGATCCTTACAAATGTCCTTAAAATGCTCAGGTGAGATGGCATCTTAGCTGTATTATAGTTCAAGAGTCTTCACCCCATGTGTCCATGGTGGCATAACAGCAGGTGCACCAATTATTGCTTCTTATTAAAGAGATAGTTCACCCAAAAATGAAAATTTGTTGTTTATCTGCTTACCCCCAGGGCATCCAAGATGTAGGTGACTTTGTTTCTTCAGTAGAACACAAACAAAGATTTTAAACTCAAACCGTTGCACTCTGTCAGTCATATAATGGCAGTCAATGGCTACCAAATCTTTGACAATAAAAAAACATACACAAACAAAACCAAATTAAACCCTACGACTTGTGACGATAAACTGATGTCCTAAGACACGAAACGATCGATTTGTGCGAGAAACTAGACAGTATTTATATAAAATTTTTTACCTCCAATTCACCGCAACATCCATCTGTTCTGAGCGCATGCAGAGCGTCCGGCGGGTGATATGTGCACGAGCTCTGGCGTAGTATCCACGTTGAAAAAATCACGTTGTCTGATGCATGGGCACCGATCTATGTTTCTGCAGGGGGGTGCTCACCACTGTATCTCATATCTGTTTACAATAAGCACTTATTCGCGCATACACTGGACAAAGTTTGAGGGCGCAAACGTATATGATTTAGCAGCTTCCACACATTTTAGACAGCATAAGTTAGCAGAACAACACATTCAGTAGTATATTAACCGTGCAATCCATCCTGTTGGTTACATCCGAGTATCGCCAGTGGCCGTGCATCCGGGTAACTGACCAAATTGTGACATACAGTAAGTGCAAACCCTCTATAGTTAACTTATATTCTACATACATAAGAAACAACAACAGAGTGTCTTTAAAAACCCTCATTTGTGCAGAATTATTTGATTCCACCATGGATTAAAATCTGAAGTTTAACAGCTCTGTTACTAATTCAAAAACGTTATTTTAGAACTTGTAACAAAGGACTGTTGAGTTGCTTTTTTGAAAGTTTATTGTATTACTGTATTAAAAGCTCACTGTATTATTAGAGACAAATAGACTGAGCGAATGTGATTACCTATGCAGGTGATGAGCTGAAACAGCATTCATTCTTTAGCTCAATCTCATATTTTCAATAAAACATTAGTTTGAATGTCCGCTAAGGAAATCAGTATCATCTGATATGACGATTTCAGATGACAGGCTGCTCAGTACATTTGTTTGCTGTGTCTTACAAGGTGTTGTTCAAAGTAAAAACAACGTTCTTGTTTAGAATAAAGCTCAGTCTCTATCAATATAAAAGTCTTCACGGCTGACTCACTCATTAAAATAGTCTCTTGTTGCCGTCTAATAGCGAAATATTGTAAATAAAATCACTATCACTAACACATGCACACGCACCCCGTATCCAGGATGGACATTAGCAGATTGACTATAGATAGAGAGAAATGGAAGATAAAACGGAAAATATCGGAGGAACAAAACATTAAAAAGAAGTGCTATGAACAGGCAAGGGGTAGGACCAGGCAAACATTGGAGCAGCTATCCAATGGTGGCGAGAGCTCAAGTTTGCATTGTTTCTTTTTGATAAGTGAGTAAAGCTGATTTTGCATTGTTTCACACAATTCATCTGTGTTGGCTTCTGTTTGAATATTAAACTAGGGACGAGGTCCTGTTGGGCTATGGGCATGTTGCTTTCAGATATCAACATTGTTTGGCAAAAATCACTTAGTGCAACTTCAAATACTAGTATTATGTATGTAAAATGTTATTTATTCAATAATAACAACAAGCATCACAGAAGTTGCTAGGCAATTCAATCAAAAGTACAAAGGCAGTGCTCTGATATACAGCACTAAATCAATTATAGCAAGTACATTTTCACCTCTTAAAACTGCATTCCAAACACAGTTATTTATGAAATTATAGTAGATTTGGGCATCCACCAAGACACAGTGAGTGTTGTACTTGTTGGAGTTCTGTTCATATCACTAGAATATCACACTCCTGTCAGCCAATCAGATTTGACGACCAGAAAGAACTGTTGTATATAATATATTATATTACTAATGGATTTTGCAGTGTAAGTATTATAATAAAAAAAATTATATACATTTATTCTGAAGGCCAAAATTAAAACGCAACACAGCTTTGTATAATATATAGCAGAGGTCTCTGCTCACAAGAGGTCCTTGGCTTGAGACAAGTTAAGGACCTATGCACTAATTAATTTTAGCTTTTTGTCATCAATCAACATATGGCTGTCACTACAACGATTGGAAGGCGCTCTCAAAAACACGTCTTGATTAAAATCTTTTCTCTTGCATCTAGTGACATGGATAATTGATCACCACCTAATGCATCTTTTTTCTTCATTATTTACCTCAGGAGAAGAAGTATGGAGGGGGGGAGACGTGAGGTCTGTCTCCACATGCCATTCCACTGGCAGCTTGTTGCTTTCAGATACAAGATGCAATTGGATTAACAGCTGGAGTGTTAAGACTGTAGCAGTGCAGAATTGGTTTATCCACACATAAGATACTGGAGTTTTGGCACAGAGTATCAAAAACCATTACTTTTTCTTTATTTAACCCTTTGTGTTGCTACTAGAAAAAATGCAAAGTTATGATTTTAGTTATAATTGTTTTGTTACCTGTGGACAGATAATTCCACTACAAGACTGCACTGCCAAATCCTGTGAAAATACAAGATTGTATTTCTCCTTCATTTTCTACTCTGGAGAGAGACAGTCTGTTTTACATTCGCCTGGCTTTGCTTCAGAAAAGTCCTTGCTTCAAGCATTGTGTTCTTTTGAATTTGTGTTATGGCACAGGTGAGCTGAAGGGAGACACTAGCTGCACCTGACATTCTGATCCCCATTAGCCCATTGAATGCCAAGTGCCATTTCGGAGATGCGATTAGACTTTAAGGACGAAGGACAAAAAAGGTCTGCAGGGAAGGAGAGGGAAACTCTCCAGCATTTGTTTGACATGTGCTTCTCATCACAGATTTATTGGGTGAAAAAGCAAGGTTGATTGGATTTCCAGATTGACTAGGCAGAGATTAAACCAAGGCTTGTGTTAGCAGATGACTTTACCCTTCTTGCTCAGCCTGTCGACACTGTAATGAATTCATAACACACTGCCAATCAGATGTTTATTACCTGGAGAGGCTTGAGAAAAGACAGACTTGGATCTTCACAACATGAGAGTCGCCTGCCTCAACATATTTGAACATTGCGTAAGGCTGGAGAAAACTTAAAAACAAACATTGGCCAGAGAAAGATTATGCATATAGATATCTTTAGGGAATTGCAAAATGCTGTCTGTGAGTTCTGGCCTAGAATAATTTTCTGTTTAGTAGTGAAAAGGCACAAGCTGACTTCATGGAACTTCATATTGGCTCCAGATGGCATTAAAACTATTCTGAATGTGATTTTTAAAATAAATGCTAATGTTACAGATGTAGTTTTCTCCTCACTTTAGTTCCAATGTATGAACAAAAACCAGTCAAGATATTTATATTGTAGACAGTGATGAAACAGTGAGGCAGTGCCTGATTAAATATGTCATATTTTGAATAAGGTGAATATTGTGATAAAAATAGCACAGATCACTCACCTCTGTAATTGGTTTGATCTTATTTGTGGATCACAGTGAATCTTCTCATTTGTCATCTCAGTCTTTGATCCAGTGTATTTGACTGCACACCTTTGAAATGACTGCATGCCTTTGAATCTCCCCTGAAGACATGAAGAGCTTTCTAAGCCAATTTTTTTTTTTTTTTTTTTTTTTTTTTTTTAGACCATGTACCCCTTTCACACAACTTAGTGAACCAGCTATTTTTGTATTTGATTATTTTTAAATAACACTTTCATATTTTTATTGTTGGTGTGATAAAATAGTTGGCTTGTAAGCCTTGGATTTGGACTGCTGAACTATTTCTGTGTTTTTTAATTGGATGGCACTCACACTGATAGGTCGGTTAAAGCCAATAATAAAGCAGACAACAGTTCTTTTTCTCTTTTAAACTCAACTATAATCTTGAGTTTGGCTCACACCCTTATTACATGCTCTGCTGCTGACAGTTCATCACCAAAAGAGTCCAAGCAGAACTTTTAAGTCTGTCCTATATTTAGACTTAAAGTGAATTATTGTAGCTGCTGATTTGGCTTTGTATGATTTTTGGTGACAGTTCTTAAATATTTTTTTTTTTTTTTTTTTTGGCAGACTATTTTAGATATTTTAGTCTTCGAAACCCAATTTGAAAGTCACTAATGATTTTACAAGAAGCCTCTTATGCTCACCGAGCATTTATTTAATCTGGAATACCATGAAACAGCAATGTTGTTAAACATGTTTACAATTAACATTTTTTTTTTCCTAAATATATTTTAAAATGCTAATTATTTCTTTGATGACAAAGCTGATTCCCCTACGTTCTCTTGAAGCTGCATCGGAAACGCTATGGGAACACCGTACTGAAGTGTGTGTAG
Source organism: Cirrhinus molitorella (assembly GCA_033026305.1). Taxonomy (NCBI): domain Eukaryota; kingdom Metazoa; phylum Chordata; class Actinopteri; order Cypriniformes; family Cyprinidae; genus Cirrhinus; species Cirrhinus molitorella. The sequence continues at coordinate 7,493,728 of CM065131.1, forward strand.
AATCAGCCCAATGGAGACATGCCACGTCATGAGCGAGATGACGTTGCGATCCAGGAAGCATAAGAGCGCACCGGCAACACGCTCATTCAGCTTTTTGCTCTTCAGCGAGCGCGTCTGTGTGTGTGTGTGTCTGCTAGTCAGTCAGAAAACTCTGTTAGAGAAGCAAGACAATATCAACCGGCAGGGGGGTCTGCGGTCGCGCCCCCTTTACAGGCTGGCGCACCAGATCCTCCTCTGGGCTCAGGGAAAGCTCCTCTCACTGAGAGCAGTTTACATCCCTGGGCATCTCAATCAGGAAGCAGACATCCTGTCGAGACAGGGGCTGAGGCCCGGGGAATGGAGACTCCACCCTCAATCGGTGGAGCTCCTATGGAAGGAGTTCGGCCAGGCGGAAGTGGACTTGTTTGCGTCTCGAGTGCCCGCTCTGGTTCTCCCTCACGCATCCAGCCCCATTGGGGTTGGATGCCATGGTGCAGACTTGGCCAAGGCTATGTCTGTATGCCTTCCCCCCCGATTGCTCTGCTCCCGGGAGTTCTGGAGAGAGTACGCCAGGACAGGGTCTGGTAGCTCCATTCTGGCTGGCCCAAGTATGGTTCTCGGACCTGATGTCCCTTCTAGACGGCTCTCCCTTGGAGATTCCGCTCAGGAAGGACCTCCTCTCTCAGGCAGGGGGCACCATCGTGCACCCCCGCCCGGAGCTGTGGAAGCTGTGGGTGTGGCCTCTGAGGGGGCACACCTCATAGCTTGTGGTCTCTCAGCTGAGGTTGTTGAGACTATCCTCCAGTCCAGAGCTCCCTACACGAGGAAGCTTTACGCCTTGAAGTGGAGACTCTTCACTTCTTGGTGCGGACAACGGTTGCAGGATCCAGTCAACTGCCCGATTGGTTCAGTTCTGGAATTCTTACAAGACCGCTTCTCCGCCGGGTTGACCCCCGCCACCCTGAAGGTGTACGTGGCGGCCTTGAGTGCTTACCACGCCTTTCAGGACGGGCAATCTATTGGGAAAAACCCACTGGTCATTCGCTTCCTTCATGGCGCGCTGAGGCTGAGGCCTGTGCAGCGCAACAAGGTTCCCACCTGGGACCTGGTAGTGGTTCTGGAGGGCCTCTGTGGAGCTCCCTTCGAACCCATTCAGGAGGTTCCAGTCAAGTTCCTGACACTTAAGACTGTGTTCCTCCTCGCCATCTCCTCCCTCAAGCGGGTGGGAGACCTGCAGGCACTTTCTGTATCATGCCTGGAGTTTGCTCCGGGCATGGTCAGGGCATTTCTGTACCCCAGGCTGGGGTATGTCCCGAAAGTGCCTACAGGGGCGCCAGGTCCCGTTGCGCTGCAGGCCTTTTGTCCTCCGCCTTTCCAGAAGGCGGGTCGAGAGAGACTGAATCTGTTGTGTCCAGTTCGAGCACTGGACACATACGTTCACAGAGCTGCCCTGTGGCATAAATTAGATCAGCTCTTTGTGTGCTTCGGAGGGCCGAAGAAGGGTTCTTCGGCCACCAATCAGACCATAAGTAGGTGGGTGGTCGAGGCCATCTCACTTGCTTATGAGTCCTCGGATCTCCCTACACCGTTAGGGGTCCGAGCACGCTCGACCCGGGGTATGGCGGCCTCCAAGGCCTTTCTCCTGGGGTTGTCCCTGAGCGACATTTGTGATGCGGCGGGCTGGTCCTCTCCGCATACATTTGTCCGCTTTTACAATCTGGACATTCCATCTACCCCAGGTTCCGGCGCAGCTTCGAGAGAACGTCTCAGGTTACGTATGTAACCATGGTTCCCCAAGGGAATGAGAAGCTGTGTCTCGTTGCCATACTCCTGGCACCCCTGCACGCGCTCGCTTCGAGGCAAGCTGAATGAGCGTGTTGCCGGTGCGCTCTTATGCTTCCTGGATCCCTACGTCATCTCGCTCATGACGTGGCATGTCTCCATTGGGCTGATTCTACACACACTTCAGTACGGTGTCTCGCCGGGGGCGTTCCCATAGCGTTTCCGACGCAGCTTCTCGTTCCCTTGGGGAACCATGGTTACATACGTAACCTGAGACGATTTTCAGCATCCATTACTCTAGTCTTCAGTGTCACATGATGCTTCTGAAATCACTTTACTGATCTGCTACTTAACATACATATATACATACACTGCCCTCCAAAAGTTTGGAAACGCCCTAGAAAAGTGGGGTTTTGGACAATATTGGTATTAATCCTTTTTAATTTGTGATAATTTTGGACTGATAAGGGACAACACAAGCTACGAAAACATATTTTACATAAACATACATACATAAACAGTTTATACATAGAAAAAAAAAAGGGGGAGGGGATTGGGGAGGCCATTCTGTGACAGACATAATGGTCTTTAATGATAATGTAAAATTACTTTAATGTATTCTCGGAAACAGGATTGTGTCAAGCCACAGATCTGGGGAAGAATTCAGAAAAAAATTGTATGTATTCATGTATTCTCCATTAGCCTGAATAGAAGACGGTCGAAAAAAAGTGGTGACCAAGAAACTTATACTCACTCTATTTGAGCTTCATGATCATATGTGGAGATAGGAGAAACATACAAAAAGAAAAAAAAAAAAAAGCTGCAACACTCCACCGATCTGGGCAGTGTGGCAAGAGTCAATTTTCTCCTCAGTGAAGACACATTAAAGCACACTTGTAATTTGGGGCAAAAAAACTTCAGACTGTGAAAAACAAAATGATCTGGTCTGATTAACCTCAATTCCAAGCATCATGTTTGGAGGAAACCAGGCACTGCTCACCTGCACAGTAACATCCCAACAGTAAAGTGTAGTGGTAGCAGCCTCAAGCTGTGGGGCTCTTTTTCAGTGGCAGGGACTGAAGGACTTGTCTGAGTAGAAGGAAAGCTCAGTACACCAAAATATTGAGACAGCCTTAATGAAAATCCAGTCCAGAGCCTTCAGAACCTCAGACTGGGCAGAAGGTTCACCTTCCAACAGAACAATGATCCTAAGCACACAGCTGTGGCTTATAGACAACTTTGTAAATGTCCTTGAGTGGCCCAGTTTGAACTCAATCAAACATTTCTGGATAAACATGAAAAAGTGTGCCTACCCCTATCCAAGTTGACAGAGCTTGAGAGGTAAAGAGGTGAGGAGAAAAATGGCAGATAATTGCCAAATGCTGATGTGCAAAGCTTGTCGCATCATACCCAACAGGCTGTAAAGGTGCTTCAGGTAAGAACTGAGTTAAGGGTATGAATACTTATGCAATGTACTTATTTCAGTGTTTTTTTTTTTTTTTTAAGTTAAGTTGTGACAATTCTATTTTTGCAGTGTCATTATTGTGTATGAAGTGTAGATTAATGTGGGGAAAAAGTAATTTAAAGCAGTTTAACTTAAGGCAGCAACATAACAAAACTTAAAAATGAAAGCACTATATATATATATATATATATATATATTCCCCATGGAATCCATGATGCATTACTTTTTTCAGGATTCCTCAATGAACAGAAAGACAGTATTTCTTTGAAAAAAAAAAAAAAAAGACATTTTATAATATTATAATTTTACTGTCACTTTTAACAAAAGCTTAAGACAGAAATTAAGTATTAAAAAATGTTATATAGTAGTAATAATACTTATTTATATAATCTAATAAATATTTGCACCATTCATGATAATTATCTGAAGAGGGCATTAATGAAATCTCTGAAATGAGCTGAAAATTCTTCTAAATTTGTCCTTGTTGCTGGTGCAGGATAAAAGTAGCTACAATAAAAGTTTTTCTCGTGATGTTTCATCTAAAAAGCTGTGTACACTGAAATAATGTTATTCCTTATTATAATTATAGCACAATTCATAAAAACATAACCCTGCTAATAGCACTGATGTAACTCCAAATCAAACATGTTTACTCAATGTGATTTCATTAGAAAGATTAGCGTGATGAATTTGCAGTGGCTCCAAGCATCCCTGTTGCTTTGCTTAATTATTTATTATTTAGAAAATGGCTTTCATTCAAACTGATTTAGAGTGTGCTAATTGCAGAGACGGTCCCCCCGGAGCATGCTGGGGTTAAGTGGAAGAGCAAGATTATGATTTCTGTAACATCAGTTTCTGAGCAAGGAAGAAACTATATCTGAAACTATATTATGCCTTTAACCAGTAGGCAAGCTGATGCTATTATCATGTTTGTTTTAATTCACTCCAGAAGAAATCTTTGATATCGCTGTGCAGTGATGAACCCCCAGCAGTGCGTGTGCTTCAGACCTGTTGGAATCAACCAATTACAATCAATACTTAAGAAAATGAGAAGCTGTTCTCTACCCTGCTGTTACTTAATTCAGTAAAAATTAACTTATTGATTGTTTCTATTTTGCAGTTAAACGACGAGGGCTTTGTTTCAACACCTCTTGTGATTTGCGCAAGAGAAACCTTTCCATCCGTTTAAAGACAAACAGCAAGTGAACATTGCTTTTTTTCATCCTTTCTTTCTTTGCCGGCTTTTGTTTTATTCAATAGTTTCTGTAGCGATTCTTGCTTCTTTTTTTTCTGAATTCACAGAAAATTGCATCCGCTTATCAGGTGCGCATTATAAAATCCACACTTAGATGTTAGACACAAAAAAGCCCAGATAATTACGTCTAAGTGCTAAACTGAGCATATTAAGCCAAAATACTCTTAAAAAGCCTCATTAATGGTTAAAGTAGGTAAAAGTACATTAAAGGTTTAGACAGTTTTTTTGTAAATGTAGCAAGAAGCTGATAACAGTCTTCTGCTGCGTAATTGTATTAATGTAGCTTTTACTGAAGCCATTAGGGTGACTTTTTCTTCACCACAGATGTGCTACTGTCAACCCGAGCATGTTTCAAACAGTCAGAATTTATGTAAATGTCAAGGTTTTGTTGTTTGTTTCCTTGTCGCCTTGAATTTTAAAAAGATGCTCTCCCCATCAACCAGAACAAGCCTGTTTGAGCCAATTTAGTGCATAATCGTATCGCTACCCAGGCCAGCTCCTTAATGAAAATCATAAGACGTGTGTTGCGCATTTGCCGCGACCATATCAGTCATACCTCCGCAGATGTCCGCCATGCTTGGATTGCTGTTGTCATATGTAGAGCTGTCATAATAATGTTCTTTATTCCAGATGATGATAATATCCGTTCCTATTGATGAATTCTGGGGACTTGTGATTGAGCAAAGCAGAGGACTAGATCCAGCTCATTGTTCATTTTACACAAAAAGACACCGGGGAGAGGGAACTCAGTCAGGCATAAAAGTCATTTGAGAGAGAAATGCAGCTTGTCAAATACTTCACACAATTACCCAAGGAACAAGCACTGGGACAGGACATGCTCGATCTTCCTACCTCATTTCTTAAGCCACTTTCACATTCCGTGCCATTCGCTGCATGACTTTACACAAGTTTTTCAGAGAGTTGGGTCATATGGTCAGGAATGGATTAAAAAATGGTGTTGTCGTAGGTCTGTAAAAATGTTAAAAGTGCCATATCCATTACTCGCTAACTTCATGCTATTATGAGAACTAGAGAACACCTTTTGTGCTGGTTCTGTGAATCCCTCTTTAAAACGGCTATTATGTTTCCACCGACTTGAGAACTGTATGTTAAAGCATGATGGCTTTTGTTTAGTAGTATGAGTTTTAAAGGGATAGTTCACCCCAAAAAAGAATTACTCCATGATTTACTCATTCTGGGTGTATATAAATTTCTTCTTTCAGACGATTACAGTCGGAGTAACAGTTGAAGTCAAAAGTGTATATACACCTTGCAGAATCTGCAAGATGTTATTTATTTTTCCAAGATAAGAGGGATCAATAATGACCCCGTTCAAAAGTTTACATTCACTTGATTCTTAATACTGTGTTCTTACCTGAATGATCCACAGCTGTGTTTTAGTGATAGTTGTTCATGGGTCCCTTGTTTGTCCTGAAAAGTTAAACTGCTGTTCTTCAGAAAAATCAGCGTTCTTTTGAACCCTTTTCAACAATGACTCTATGATTTTGAGATCCATCTTTTCACACTGAGCACAGCTGAGGGACTCATATGCAACTATTACAGAAGGTTCAAGCACTCACTCATGCTCCAGAAGGAAACACAATGCATCGAGCTAGGGGGAAAACTTTTGAACAGAATGAAAATTTTTATACATTTTTTTCTTATTTTGGATGTGGTTCGTGGATCATTCAGGTAACAACACAGCATTAAGAATCAAGTGTATGTCATTTTTTTAACTTTCATCTTATTCAGGTCAATACTAATACTAAATAAAAAATAACATGCATTTTGTGTCATTCCAGTGGATGATGTAGGACGTATGTGTAGTGTAAACTCCAGTGAGAATATGCTAGTCTTGTGGGAACCAAGTTTTGTTTAGAAAAGGAAAACAAGTCTCCACAAAATCCTCTGGCATTTTTCTTTACAAATCCTTGCTTGGTGGAAAACTGCACTTTATTGCACTTTAAAATCTCAACACCTAATCACTGGCATTATAAAGCTTGAAAGAGCCAGGACATTTTTTAATATAACTCCAATTGTATTTGTTTGAAAGACGTAAGTCATATACATCTAGAATGGTTTGAGTGGGAGTAAATCATGGGGTAGTTTTTGGCTGAACTATCCCTTTAAAAACGTAATATGCATAAAATATAATGCAATTTTTATGGTAATTTATTATATATATATATATATATATATATATATTATAAAATAATGATGATGATGATGATGGTAATTGTTATTATTAATATTATACTTTTGATTTAAACATTGTAGATGTAGTTTTGAACACCTCAGCAATTCCTAGTTTATAACCTGCAGCTTTTAAGAACTGAAGAAGAACTGTTTTTTTTTTTTTTTTTTCCCAGACAGAACTGCGTTTTCTGTAGTTCAAGCCTGTAGGCAATCCTATTCTTCACTTGTATGTACCAACCGTCAGTTTCCAAATGGCTCACATTCCACAGAATAGCTTCAGCATATCAATTCCTAAATCTGTTAACCTGAAGATGAAGATATCAACACCTAGTGTTAAAAAAGCAAAATGAACACCTATCCCCTATGCAGTTAGCACGTTAGCCTTACAGGTTATTACTACAACTGAATATTATATATTTTCCTGAAAGTGTGCTTTGTAACTGACCTTGGGAAGCCATCCATATGCATGAAGGCTCCCCACGAGTGTCATATTGAACGTCTTGAGTGTGAGAGATGGGACGGGGTCTCCAGAGAGATTTAAAGAGAAAAGGTCAAACGCAGACGAGACACTCCAATCTGATCCCAAACGCGTTTTCTTTCTCCTGTCGATAGAGCCTCATCTGTAATGACAATGTGTGTTAATAACTCAATATGTTAATAACTTCTCACTGAAAAGTCAGATCTGAGAGAGTCTGTCAGGTTGTATGAAGAATAGCAATGTCATCTTTCTCGAGGCGCTCTCCATCTCTAGAGAACGTTCATCGGGAGGCCAGGTAGCACGAGAGTGCCTTCTGATAGCTCGTCTGTTCTTTTTCCCAAACTACCCCTGTGAACCCTGTCCAACTCAATCTTCCAGTACTGTTTTTCCGTGGAGAGCAGATCAGTAGCTGTGTGAAGCGCTGACGGCTTGGCTGAATGTTTGGTCAACCTCTCTGTGCTTCCTTTCCATGGCACTGCACACCCCAGCCTTGGTTAAAAGTGGATGGAAGAGACTTCAAAGTGGAAATCTGAAACCAACAAGACAGAACGGTTGAAGAAAGTTAACCAAAAAAGTTATTAAACCAAGAGGTAGGTAGCTCGTATCATTCATACTCAAGTTTTATGCAGTCATGTGATAGCTTTCTGTGAAGTAATCATTTACAGATAATCTAGCCGTTATATACCAGAGAAAGGATTTAGAAGATTTTAAATGGTTAGACTGACTTGAATTGATGGGGGTATTAAACTAGCAATGGAGCAAACTGACATAAACGGTTACAGTAATGTACATAACATAATTATCATAACACAGTTGGCATGACAACAATCAATAAAACAGAGCACTGACCAATTCTTTTAAAATGTGATTATGTAGCTTTCTGTTGTTCGCTTGGAGTCCAGCATTTGGTCTATAGCCAGTGAACCACTTTCATCCTTTTTAGATTAAAATAATGTGATACACAGTATTTTGGTACATTATTGGTTATATTACAGCCAAGTAATTTAGTCATTTGAAATGTATAATGTTAATTAATATTTATCTATTTTGACACTAAATCTTATCAAATACTACTAAAAAAGTAATTTTATTTAGCTGAATTTAATTATTTGAATCCATAAAATAATCCATCATTTATAATAGTTATTATTTTTATGTTTTTATTATGAATTAGTTATTATTAACTATTATTATAGTGTGATAAGCTAAATATTAAATAGTCCTAGAAATTAGTACATTTATTAAATTTAGTAATTCTATTTAGTAATTGTTTGTTTTGTTGCTATCGGTCAATGTATTTATTTATAATTTAACAATTCCCTTGTAGTTAAAAATAAAAAAAGCTTTTCATTTGTTTATCCTCTGTAATCAATTTTCTGAGGCCATCTCTTTCAAAGTTGTGATTTGTTTTGCCTCTGCCTCCACCCTGCACCAAAGAAACATGTGCAGTCATCACTTTCTGCCTTTCATTAATCATGGGGTTGTGTTGCGCAGCGCTGCTGGATGACCCCGTGGCCCCGGCAGGCTCTTTGTGGCCCCTACTGTAATATTTCTAATTAAGCTTGTCCTGCTGTATTAGGCTGCTTTGCATTTAACTCGACTCAAGAGCAGGAGCTCCAGGAGCTGGCCAGACTTTTCTCCCTTCACCTTGGAAAACTGAATAGAGGCCGTCACGTTCATGCTGCAGCTGGGTTTTCGGCGTGTCCTCTCTAGGGAGGAACAGGAGAAAGACTAAAGACAGCATTCTTTCAAAAGAATAACTCCTGTGTCAAATTCAGTGCTGTTATGAATTACACCTATTTATTGTCTGACAGTGCAGGGTAGAAGATTGTTTTAAAAAGCAGTAATTAGCACTTAAATCAATTTGCTCACATTGAAGCTGGCATTTGCAGTTACATCATTGTGTTGTTGTACTTCTTTTATGTATTTATTTATGTTTGTAAGTACCTTTGTATGAAATATAAGGATTGTTTAATATATTTATTTTATTAATTTATCTTGCAATTCTGACTTTTTATCTCAGAACTGCATGATACAAACTCGCAATTCTGACTTTTTTCTCAGATTTAAGATATATAAACTTGCATTTTGGGTTAAAAAGTCAGTATTGCGAGATATAAACTTGCCACTCTGACTTATTTTTCAGAATTGCATGATATAAACTCGTAATGGCAAGATGTAAATTCACCAATCTGACTTTTTTCTCAAAATTGTGTAATATAAACCCGCAATTGTGAGAAAAAAAAAAGTGAGATTACATGTTACAATTATGAGTTAATAAGCCAGAATTGTGAGATATAAACTTGCAATTAAAAAAAAAAAAAAACTAAATTATAAGATTTATAAATTATGAGATTCTGCCTTTTTTTTTCCAGAATTGATATAAACTCACACTTCTGACTTTTTTTGTGAGATACAAACTCACAATACTGACTTTTTTCTCAGAATTGAGATGTAAACTCATAATTGCAAGTTAAAAAGTAAAAATTGCAAGTTAAAAAAACAGAATTGAGAGATATAAACTCGCAATTGCAAGAAAAAAATACCCTCATAATTGTGAGATTTAAACGTACAATTGCAAGATAAAAAGTCTGAATATATACTCACAATTGTGAGAGAAAAAAAATAATTGAGAGATACGAACTTGCAATTGTGAGAAAAATTAAAAAACTAAACTCTATCTCATAAAAGTGAGTACACCCCTCACATTTCGGCAACCATTTTAGTATATCTTCTCAAGGACAATACTATAAAAATAAAACTTGGATATATTTTAGATTAGATTGTGCAGCTTGTATAGCAGTATATATTTACTGTCCTCTGAAAGTAACTCAACATACAGTCATTATTTTCAAAATAGCTGACGACAAAAGTGAGTTCACCCTAAGTGATAATAGCAGTATGTTGTTTAACCATACAAAACCACATGTCCTATTCATCATGTTTATGTTTTTTTCTGCCTGACAGGACCATACAAAGTTGTGTATCTTGTATTAGAGCAGTTTAAATGTGGATGTTCAACATGACACCTCATGGCAAAAAACTCTCTGAGGATTTGAGAATTTGAATTGTTGCTCTCAACAAAGATAGCCAAGGCTATTAGAGGTTCAGTAACACCCTAAAAACTGAGTTACACTAATCTGGTCAGGGTCATCAGAGGTTTTCCAAGATGGTTTCTATTCAGAACAGGCCTTGCAAGTGTCGATCAACAAAGTTGAATACTCGTTCTGTGCATCAGGTGCAGAACCTAGCTTCAAAAAACAGATTAATGAATGCTGCCAGCAGTGCTTTAAAGGTTAAAGTAGAAGGTCAGCTTGCTCAGACCATACGCTGCACACTGCAACAAGTTGGTTTGCATGGGCATCGTCCCAGAAGAACGCCTCTTCTGAATCTGGATCACAAGAAAGCCTGCAAACAGTTTGCTGAAGACATCCTGTCCAAAAGCATGATTTACCAGAACCATGTCCTGTAGTCTGATGTGACTAAGATAAACTTGTTTGGCTCAGATTGTGTCCAGCTTGTGTGGTGATGCCCTCGTGAGGAGTACCAATAAAATTATGTCTTGCCTATAGTCAAGCATGGTGGTAGTAGCATCATGATCTGGGGCCGCATGAGTGCTGCTGGTACTGTGGAGCTGCAGTTCATTGAGGGAAACATGGATTCCATTATGTACTGTACATTCTGAAGCAGAGCATGATGCCTTCCCTCCAGAAAAAAGGCCAAACAGCAGTTTTCCAACATGATACACCAATAAGATGAAAACTGCCTTGCTGAGGAAGCTGAAGGTGAAGGTGGCCAAGTATGTCTCCAGATGTGAACCCTATTAAGCACCTGTGGGGCATCCTCAAGCAAGAAAAAAATCTAAATTATGAGATTCTGACTTTTTTTTTTTTTTTCAAATTGATATAAACTCACATATAAACTTTTTTGTGAGATACAAACTCATAATTGCAAGTTAAAAAGTCAGAATTGTGAGATATAAACTCACAATTGCGAGTTAATAAAACAATTGAGATATAAATTAACAATACTTACTTTTTTTCTTAGGATTGTGAGATAGAAACTTGTAATTGCACGTTAAAAAGTCGGAATTGTGAGTTTAAAAAAAAAAACTGAATTGAAAGATATAAACTCGCAATTGTGATAAAAAAAAAAAAAAAATGATATTGCCAAATATATACTCGCAATTCTGACTTTTTTTCTCAGCATTGTGATAAACTCGCACATGCAAGTTAAAAAGTTTTTTTTTTCTTAGAATTGTGAGATATAAACTTAAAATCGTGAGAATTAAACTTGCAATTCATTCTCAGAATTGCAAGTTATTAAATCAGATTTGTAAAATATCATACCCCATCATACCTGACTTTTTTTCAGAATTGATATAAACTCACAATTCAGACTTATTTTTGCGAGATACAAACTCGTAATTGCAAGATATAAACTCACAATTGCGAGTTAAAAAATATAATTGAGGTATGAACTTAGTTGCCAGTTAAAAAGTAAAAAAAAAAAAAGTGAGTTAAAAAAACTGAATTGAGAGATATAAACTCGCAGTCGCGACATTTAAACTTGCAATTGTGAGGTAAAAAACTGAATTGTGAGTTAAAAAGTCAGAATTGAGTTAAAAAAAAAACTGAATTGAGAGATAAACTCGCAATTGTAAGAAAAAAAAACTAAATTGTGAGATATAAACTCAATTGCAAGTTAAAAAGTCATTTTTCTTAGAATTGTGAGATATAAACTTAAAATTGTGAGATTTAAACTTGCAATTTATTCTCAGAATTGCAAGTTATTAAGTCAGAATTGTGAGAAAATATCATTCCCCCAACCTCCCTCGGAACTAGACATTATAACTCACAATTGCGATTCAATGTGAAAAAAATCTATGAAAAAAAGTCTTGTGAGATACAAAGTCAGAATTGCAATTTACAATTACGAGGTTTTATACCACAATTCTAACTTTATAATTCACAATTACGAGTTTATATCAGTTTATACTGTGAGAGGCAAAATTGCAATTGTGAGAAAAAAAGTTTTGAATTTTGGGATAAAAAGTTGCAATTACCTTTTTTTATTCTTTATTCAGTGGCAGAAACAGCCTCTATATACCTGTTGCTCTAAAATCAAGGGTAATTTTTAATTACTTGGATAATAAAAGTTTTAAAGGAAATCTCAGTGATAGATACATGAGCTTATTGGACTTGACAAGGTGCATTACACCAGCGGCATTAGAACTGGCAGGCTGTCAAAGAGCCCATTGGAAAATGATCAGGAAACACGTAAGGGAATACAGAGAAGCTCGGAGACTGGGCCAACCTGTATACAGGCCTCCCAAAGTTAATCACACTGGCGCAGGGCAAACACATCAGTCTGCTTTATAAGATAGAGGAGTAACCCCGGAAAATGTTTTTGTCTGGGTAAATGGCAGCTCTAGTTTGTCTCCTGGACTTAATGCTCCTTTGAATTTGGCAATGGGACTCAGAAGAGGTTCCAACAGAGCTATATTACAGCCAATGAATGAACTAAATTCCTGATGTTGAACTAATAGTTGTTGCATTAATTAGCTTGTTGTTTACTGTAATGAATTCAAAGAAAATGAAGTGAAATGTAGGTGGATCCTTTTTGTTCCATCATGCCTCTCATTTTCACATCCTTTTGTTTTCGTTCTGTCTATCGTTTATGACTTTTATTTATCATAGTAATCACCAAATTCGCCCAGCGCAGGGGTGATTGATCACAGGGGATGACATAGGGCAGTTCTCATTTGCATGACACTCTTCACTGGGGATATGAGAAGCAGGCGAGATAATTATCTTAATTAAAGTCGATGTCATTGGGAAATGTGCACAAACAAGCAATAAAGCCTCCACCCCCTCTCCAAGACACCAAACAACACTGTCCCTGAGGGCATCCACAAAAGCTCCACATAAACCTTTTCATAAGCCATAGAGACGTCAGATATTCAGTTCAGTAGAAAAAAAAAAATGTGTAATTGAGAGTGATGCAGAAATGGATGCAATATTGCAGATGCAGACTGAGGCTATTGTCAATATTTGTCACTGTGTTTTACTCTCTAATAACAACTCCAGAGCAGCATCTATCTTTTACTTTGATAATCAAAGAATGTTTCTTAGGAGAACGTGTTGCTGAAACTTATAAAATACCCTCCTCCGCCTATGGCCTTCTCTCTGCCCATATGCAAAACTCCAACCTGGCAAAGTAATATATTTTAGCTTAAAAGGGGCATAACACACACAGTTTCACCCAATCTCATGTCAATCTTGAATACCAATAGAGTAGTGCTGCATCCTTCATATATCTAAAAAAGTCTTTAGTTTTATTATATTTACAAAAGAAAGATACAGCTTTACGATTCTCTCCAAAAACAGCCTGGAGGCACGCCGTGGACGGAGCTAAATATATGGTGTTTGCCATAAAAAGGTATACATTTGCTGCCGTTTCACATACCATCTGCAGTTCTGAATCATGACCGGGATCTTTTATAGCTGGGACCGCTCCGTCTTTCAATATCAAACAATGTGTAAATCCAGCGTCGAACTGGGCATCGTTTATAAAACGTTCATCAACAAACACTCTTGCCAAACTCTTTTTCTGCCCCGGAAAAACAAACTGCATCCACTGTTCACATAATGCTGGGTTTTCAGGAAGCTGAGGCAAAGCTATTTTTGCCTTATAACCAAAACCAAACTTCTTTAGAGACATTCTTCCCAAGTGAGTCCTGCGCAGCAGTGCAGCCGAAAAAGCACGTTGATGGGCACGATTTTGCACTGGCTCTGGTCGATGTGTGTGCAGACGCGCTCTTTCGGGAGAAATGCCCTTACAAGGAAAAAAACTTTCAGAAACTTGTAAGAAACCCAGAAGTGTGTGTTTGGCACAGAAATACTGGAGAGTATACATACAGCAAAAATGTATTTTTAAATACATTACAAAATATACAAAAAATGGCCAACAAAAATATATTTGTTAAAATGTATTTCAAAATATATTTACGTACATATATTTTCTACAAATGTATTTGTGGCTATTTTTTTTTGTATAAGAAATACTGTTTATTTTGAAAATGTATTAATATGTTTAAATATGTATTTTTAAAAAAAAAAAAATATATATATATATATATATATATATATATACAATCAAAATATATTGTACAAATAATACATGTACAAAAAATGGCCAAGAAATATATTTACATAAATATGTTTTCTACTGATTTTTTATATTTTTGAAAATATATTTCTACATTTAAAATATATTTTAAAAAAAATATATATACCAAAAAAAAAAAAAAAAGGCCAAAAATATATTTGCTAACATATATTTACATAAATATATTTTCTACCAATATATTTTTGGACACATATAAATAAATTTTAAAAAAGCATTTAAATATATATATTTTGACTGCTGTATAATTCAGTCCAAAAATGCATTTTCTTGCCACAAAAATACATTTAGAAATATATTTTGGTATATGATGGTTGAAATTAAATATATTTACCATTTACCATCAAAATTATATTTCATTGAGCTTCACAGTTTGCAACATATATTTACCATAAATTTCAAAGATATTTTGGCCACAAAATGTTTATGTTTTTTTTTTGTTTTTTTTTAACTTTGGCCATGTTTAGCATGAGAATCCAACTCTTTAACAGTGTAATAACTTAACATGCAGTAAAACAGCATTGGATCCCCCTTTAAAACTGCAAAATTCACTAAATAACATCAACCTAATGCAATATATTATTGATACATTGATAATAATAATAATAAGTGTTTCTTTAGCAGAAAATCAGCATATTAGAATTGTTTCTGAAAGATCATTTGACACTGAAAACTGGAGTAATGCCTGCTGAAAATTCAGGTTTGCCTTCACAAGAATAAATTATATTTTACTATATATTAAAATAGAAAGCAGTTAAAATTTTAATCATATTTTATACCATTTTTGATCAAATAAATGCAGCCCTGGTGAGCATATGGAGGCATTATTTTTCAACAGAGCTGGGTAGTAATTTATTACATGTAATCTGGATTACATAATCAGATTTAAAAAAATTAAGTACTCTTAATTAGATAAATTACATTTTATAATACATAATCAGAATACAGTTGCTTTTTATGCATTGCATGATTACATATTATTCACACAATAGCAGTAAATCATTCAAAATGGATTGATTCTCCCTAATTCTTATTTGTTTTTCTCTTTACATTTGTCATTTATATGTCATTTATATTTATATATCAGTAATGGATTACAATTTGTAAGTAATCTACCCAGCACTGATTTCAAATAACATTCCTTCATCAATCATCTGCTTTAAAATTAACAAGATTAATGTTAATCACATTGCGTGATTCATGTTAAGACTCTCCTCCAATAAATTTTGCATCTGAAAGGGAAACTCCTACAAATAAGGTCAGGCACAAAAATAACTTTGTCCACGCCTTCTGAGTGCTAATTATTTTCAGCGCTAAATCCTAAAAGTACTATTTTAACAGTAAAAGACGTTTGCGCTGGCGCAAGCTGTTAGTAAATCTGGCCCTAGATGCCCATTCTGTGCACCATATTCAAAGTCCAATGTGTACAAACTTTGACTACACTATAAAAACACTATTGTTGAGTCAACTTAAAATAATTTGTTATCCTGCTGCCTTAAAATTTTAAGTTCAGTCAACTCAAATAAGTTTATTCAAGCTGTAATGTTAAGTTGTAATAAGTGACAACCTAGATATTCCAGTTGACTAAACTAAAAAATGTACTAAACTTAACAGCTGTGTTTGTTACTCGGCTGCCTTAAAATTTTAAGTTGAACCAACTCAAATATCTAAGTTGTCACTTAGTAAAATGTAACATTTCAAGCTGATGAATTTTTTTTGAGTTGACTGAACTTAAAATTTTAAGGCAGCCAGGTAACAAATTATTGATTCAACAATTTTTTTTTTACAGCGTAGGCATTAATAGATGGGTAGGCATTGGTAGATCAGTGAGACCATGCTGCACTATTCTATATGTGATTGACAGATCCCTCACTGAGCAAATCACAAATGCATAAAGGATGTCCTACTTTCTATCTCTTCGTATTGTTGTAGCACAGCTGTTTTTTTTATAATGGCGTCTCCCATTGCTGCCAGTTGACTCTTATATGAAGAGAATACAAATGGCTCCTAATGTGCGGAACTGACATTATTTAATTGCAGGGGGAGAGATATCTCTTCAACTGAAATTGTATCCCTCCTCCGATTTCTTTTATGATCCAGACCCTTATTTATAACACCTACCCAAAGTAATTCAATGAGCCAGAAATTAACCTGGTCAGACAGACTTTTCTCCATTAGCTTTTGCCCTGATTGCCTCAATAATTAAGAAGAATCAATGCCCATGAGCTGTTGATTTTAAAACTCAATGCCTCTGCTGTGTATTAAAAGGAGAATTACAAGTGATTAGGATCAGGTAATCACATTGCCACTGCATCTTTTTCTTCCTTTATGCGTGTGAGTAATTGAGTCAGACTCATTAGACTGAGATAGTCACATGATCTCGGACACAAGAGATGCACATTGCATTAGTGCGTTGCTTTTTCAGGTCAAGCTCTACACCAGAGCGAACATGGCAGGATCGGAATTAATCACAACTTTAGTGTCCCTTCAGCGACATTAATTGCTCCTGTGATGTTTAACCATCTTGTGGGATTTGACACAGATGCTGAACAGAAGTTAGTTTGTTTTTGGAAACATTGTGTGCATGAGCCAAGTGTAGACAAATAGCTAAATCAAGTGAAACACATCATCTAACAGCAAGTCAGCTCTGGATAGTTTAGATTCATTTGTTTAGATACAGACCATAATTTCCATAAATTATTACTATTAAATAACTGAGGGACTGAGTTTCAAACGCTCACTGATGCTTCAGAAGGAAACAGAATGAATTAAGAGCGTTGAAGATCGAGGTAAATGTAACTTATTTTTTCTTCTGGGAAACATGTAAGTATCTTCTGTAGCGAGGCACTACTAAAAAAAAAAAAAAACATGTTATAAACAAAATGTTGACCCAAACCAAGTTTTCTTGCAGACTGTTTGAGGTTGTCTTTCAAAACCTTCTTATAGTCTTCCTTTTTCATGTTTCCTTCAACCCTGATGAGATTCCCAGTTCCAAACGCACTGAAACATCCCCACAGCATTATACTCCCACCACCATGTTTCACTGTGGAAACGGTGTTCTTGGGGTTGAATGCCTCTCCCTTCTTTCTCCAAACATATGGAGGCAACATCTCTATGGCCCCAAAGCTCTAGTTTTGTCTCATCTGACCAAAGGACACGTTTCCAGTATGCATCACATTCCCCCAGGGTTGTCCTTAGCAAACTTCATTCTAGCTTGGAGGTGTCTCTTCTTCAGAAGTGGAGCCTTTCTTGGTCGGCAACCTCGCAGTTCATTCCTGTGCAGGGCTCTAGTGACTGTCTTTGTTGAGACATCAATTCCAGACTTGGCTAGGTCATTCACTTGTGTCTTGGCAGTTGTTCTTGAGAAAGCTCTTTCCAAAGTTTTTGAAATCTTTCGCTTCCTGCCTCTGTCCATCTTGTTTTCCACTGTGTTGGTCTGGTTTAAACTTCTTGATAATGCATCTCACTGCAGTTCTTGACACTTGAAAACACTTTGATAAACGTGTGTATCCTTCTCCATCTTTATGAGCATTAACAATTCTTTCTCTCAAGTCCAAACTAATTTCTTTTGTCTTTGCCATGATGACAGTGCATATTATTTTACTAGTTGTTTCGCAAGATACTAATCCTCAGCTTAAAGAGCAATTTAAAGGCTTAACTAGGTTAATTAGGTTAATCAGGCAAATTAGGTTAATTTGGCAAGTCATTGGACAAACAGTGGTTTGTTCTATAGCTAATCAAACTAATAATTTCTTAAGGGGGCTAATAATATTGACCTTAGCAGTTTTTTTATTTATTTATTTTTTATTCTTTTATTCAAGCAACTATAAGAAATCAGACTTTCTCTAGAAGAAAAAAATAATAGGAAATAATGTGAAAACATTTTGCTCTGTTAAACCACTTGGGAAATATTAAACAAAAAAAAAAAAAAATTCACAGGAGGGCTAATAATTTTGTCTTCAACTGTATATATATTAAGATATTTACATCTTCATTCTGTCTAAAAGTTTTCACCCCTGGCTTTTAATGCATTGTGTTTACCTTTGTAGTATCAGTGAGTGTTTGAACCTTCTGTAATAGTTGCATATGAGTCCCTCAGTTGTCCTCAATGTGAAAAGATGGATCTCAAAATCATTGTTGGTAAGGGTTCAAATACACAAAAATGCAGAAATACCAAAGAATTGGATTTTTTCTGAAGAACAGTGGGCAGACTAACTGTTCAGAAGAAACAAGGGATTATTGTCACTTGTGGAATATATGTAAATGTCTTTTATGTGAAATATCTTATTCAGGTCAGTACTAAATAAAAAATAACATGTATTTTTATGATCGCTCTTATTTTAAAGTAACATGCATTCATATGATCTCTCTTATTTTGGTAAAATAATTAACATTTTGCAGATGTAAACTTTTAGAAACCCTTCTTCTTCCTTTTTTTTTTTTTTTTTTTTTTAATTTATTTTTAAATTTAGTTTAGTTATTAATATAGGCTCTGTATTTATCTTGCCATATTTTTAGGTTAAATAAATCTCTGTATTAGCATGTAGTCCATGAACCTTGAAGACTTCTTTAAGTATCCTAATGAGTCTTCAATTTGACATGGTACATTTAATTTAAGCATAATTTAAAGTCTCCCCAAAGACAAAATCTAAATTAATGCAGAACGGCACAACATGTTTAATGGATCTCGTCTGTTTCCTGCCCATTAAATCTGAGTAACATGACACTGGTTGGTGAAGTATTTCTAATGTTCTTTGAAGACTACTGCCAAGGTTCACCTGTCTGTGAACCTGCAATGCTGGGAGTCTCAATGAGAGCGAAAAGTCGATGATTTAAGTGCAGCTTTATTCACTTGAGCAAAATTATAAATAAAAACTCTAGAATAAGATTAGGAACCGTTGCATTCATCCACATTTAAACTAGTTATGCCTTTGTACAGTATGCCAATAATAGCATCAGTTTGACACCGATTTGTCAAATACATAACTGATGACCCTTTATTTAATTTTCAGACTCCCACATGAGCTGCTAATGCTGGGTCTGATCGATCAAAGGGTCAGAGTGCGGGTCTTCATGGGGGTCTTATTAAATTGAGGCTGCTCTGGTATAAGACCGACTCCTCCCTGTCTGGAGTGTTGATTGTGTCCTGATGACTTGGAGAATGTGAATGGAGGAGAGGATAAAAAAGGAGTCTTTTAGTGTATGGGAAAAATGGGAGTACATGCAATAGTCATTTACTGCCAGCAGGAAAGTCTACGTGCAGCACACTTCAGAATTTTCACTCTCTCTCTCTGGAGAATAGTGGAATCAGCAGGGAATAATGCTGGAATGCTATGGTAATGCATTTTTCCTAAGTACTTTCATTTATATAACTCACTGCAGTCAATACACTAGAGCAGCGTTTTACTTTTTTTTCACATACCCCATCAAATTTTCTCAAACTGATCACCAACAACACATCAAAAATTTATTTAGTTTAATTCACATTTGTATATTTATACTGTATTATATGAAATAATAAAAAAAAACTTTTTAAATGTGAAATGTTACATTCATAATGTTACGTACATGATTCTTATATTTTAGAATTTTTTTTTTTAATGCTCACCAAGATTGCAAGTGTTTTGAAAAAAAAAAAAAAAAAAAAAAAAAAACTAAATTAATAAGTAAATATTAATAAAATAAAATAACATTTAATGTATTTTATGTATAATATAATGTATAAAATAATGCTGGTTATTATTATTATTATTATTATTATTATTATTATTATTATTATTATTATTATGTATTTATTTATTTAGTTTTTCCTAACCCAAATGCTGGGTATGGCCTGTTGGGTATGTTGGATTATTTTTATTTATTTTCTCTCCATAAATTGATTTATTTTTATTCTCATTATACTGTATTATATGAAACAAACAAACAAAATAAATAAATTAATTAATTAATTAAAATATAATATATATATATTTTTTTATTCTAATCTAAATATATTTAAAAATAAAATACAAATATTTAAATAACCTTTTTCTTTGTAATATATTTTAAAATGTTATTTATTCCTGTGATGATAAAGCTCAATTTTCAGCATCATTACTCTAGTTTTCGGTGTAACATGATTCTAAATCATTCTAATATGCTGATTTTGCTGCTCAAGAAACATTTCTTATGATCAAAAATGTTGGAAATAAGTTGTGCTGCTTCATATTTTGTGCAAACTGTGATACAGTACGTTTCAATACTATTCTTTGATGAATAGAAGGTTCAAAAGAACAGCATTTATTTGAAATATATATATATATATATATATATATATATATATATATATATATTTTTTAACAATAAAAATATGTTGTAAAAGTATCTACTGACACTTTTGATCAATTTAATGCATCCTTGCTGAATAATAATAAAAAAAAAAAAAATATATCAAAATCTTGCTAACTGCAAATTCTAAGTGTATATTTTACATATTTTTATTTTTATATTATTTTCCATTATTATTAATATAATTATGTCCATTACAATTTATGTTTACAGTTGTAGATTATCGTGTTTTTTTTAAGATGTAATTTCATAATATACATTTCAGATAATGTTTTTTAACACCTCCAGGGGAAAACAAATAAATACATAAATAAAATGATTACATTTAAATGCATGTTTTACATTAAAAAAAAAAAAAAAAAAACATTACAGATGAGACAGCAATGTCACAAAGGTTACTGGACATAATTCTGATGCCAACTATAGAAATATTGGGTTTCCAAACCAGTGATAATCAAATTATTGTTTTTATTCACCTACTGTCACCTCATCAATCTCTGTCTTGTTTTGGGACGCATCTGCATGCTCACAGGCCAAACTACAGGGCAGTATTGAGGCCGCAGAGGGGATCGAGGGTTATAACCTGCCCTCTGTTTATGACCTGTACAGCTCCAGGGGACTGACACCATTGAATAAGCAAGTCTGACCTCCGACGCTCAAGTCACCACCTGTTTCAAGCAATTGTATGAGGTCAATCATGCTAAAACCTGCAAAGTTTTATTTTCTTTTTTTTTACTCCTGCTGTGTCCTGATATAACAATCCATTAGGTTTGTAAATCGCCTCTCAGAGCACACAGACTCCCGTCACACAGTTTCTGCACATTTGTTAAACTGCATATGGATCCTCTTTATATATACTGACATATGGACAATTGAGTAGTTTTCATTTTGCACGGCTCGTTATGGAGTCTACTTTATGTGCAATAATTAGGCTTATTCATGAGAATCTATTGTTTGCTCTGCCAATGCAAATATTCAGTCATCTGCAACAAATGGAGTCCAGATGCCCTAAATTTCACTTGAAATTTAAAAACCATTGTCATGCAAATGCATTTCATGCTTGCTCTCATTACAAATGCATGCGGTGTTCTCCTGCACCCTTTTGGTTTCATAATAGTGCCTTTAAAAATATACGGTTTAGACTTTTTCCAACTAAGTATTTCTAACTGTTATGTTATTTTATGTATCCTATTTTATTTACTACTATATACTTTCTGCTTGGTGTTCTATGCACAACACACAAAAGACAGCTGTGTATTTGTCCAAGTTTACCTGTCAAAAAAAAAAACAAAAACAAAAACAAAAAAAGAAGTATATAGGATTTTGATTGTTCTCCTGGCTTTCACTAGATGGCAGTGTTTTCACTTCTAGTGATTACCAAGAGTCCTCCGGTGAAGCAAAGTGCCTTTGACATGAACAAGTCACTGGTGATGCTTCCAAGAATATATGTTTTTAGTCACATTTTCACATTTATTAGATTTATTACGTTAGGGAATTGTTTAAAGTAAAGTTACAATAGTGAAATTATGATCCCCTCTGTCCCACTCACATTTTTTGGTTAAATAAACATTACAAGAAAATATTTATTTTATATTTTTACATTAACAATGTAGGCCTAATTGATATTCTGCTTATTAAAGCCAAGTAACTTAAGGCAGTAACAATTTATTTATTTTGTTTGTTTGTTGACTTATGGTCAGCTATTCTTTTTAGTAGTTAACTTTTAACTATTTCAGAATTTTTCGGATCATCGGTCATCAAAGCTTGGTAGATATTGGGTAAATTTCACCAAGCTGATTATTCACTAAAAACTCCCACAGATGACGTTTTCATGCCATTTAAGTCTTGTAACGTAACAAAGTGGTAATATCTAAGTGTGTGAGTTGTTTACTTACTCTCATGCGCTCATGAACACAAGAGGCGGGATTTATCGCATGAACCAATCACAGCCGAACGTAACCAGTCATATCCAATCATATCGCGATGGAGGCACTGCCTCGTCTCCGTGACTTTCCCCTATTCATTCTCAATATTTATATATATATATATATATATATATATATATATATATATATATAATTTCACGTATTTAAAAGACACATAGCTTGCTTAAATAATAAATAAATAAAATATGAGATATGAGTTTTAAAAAGTAAAATATGTATTTCAAAAAATAAATATGTTATTACATTTATTTATTTCAATATATTATAATATATTCTTTATTTATTTGCATCAATACAATTTTGGTAGCCTATACATTGAACACTTAAAATGAATTATTATGGCGCAAAACGAAGCAGCAATATTTAAGGTTTACATAAGATATTTAATATTTAACTTACTCACCATGAAATCAAAACTTACAGTTTCCTACTTTCCCAAATATGGATGAACGATTTTGATGACATCACCATGCACAACTCCTTTTTGTCCAATCAAATGCTCTCCAGAATCCGAAGCGTCCAGCCCCCTACACTATAAATAGATGCTAAAGCTGCAGCTGAAATCAGGTACTTGTTCACAGAATTAGTATTTTCTGAATGGCACGTAGTGCACTATAATAGGGAATAGGGAACGATTCAGATAGTGTGAGTATGCTTTCTATATTGGGGTAAAAGAAGTCTGGTTTTGCTTTGTGTCACACAAACTGCTACTGCGTGGACAAAGCCTTGCTCCGGTCCAGAGACATGATAGCATGGAGAGGATCATATGCACGACTCGGTGCAGACCACAAAACGCAGACTTTTGGACACATTTGAATTCCACACATGGAATGCTATTTTATATATAGATAATACGATTTACGCTGTCAAATGCGGCTTTACCCAGCTCAACGGCTTTGACCCAAGCTGTGATATGAAACGCTATTGGCTATTTAAAAAAGGGGCCTTGACTGCTGGATATGTCCTACCCTGTTCTTGTTTCAGTTGAAATTAATAGCGCTTCAGTGGACCTTTAAATATGAGCAAATTTGTGACAATCATGTTTCCATCAGCTTTTTATTTGGATCATTCTCAAATTCTCAGATTCAGCATTTTTACATTGATGGTAAATGTTTTAAATGTCAATTTTCATTTGAAGTATTATGCTAATAATATAATTTATAATAAAAAATTATTAACATGCAAAATATCTGCATTTACATTAGTGATCTTAGACTTTTGGACAACACTGTGAGACAAGTAAGAGGCCAAGAGACAAAGAGGTGCTGAGAACAAGCAAGAATGAGCCAAAGTGATTTAAAAGTGTAGTTTGTTTCCTGTAAGCACTTTTTTCTTCTTTTACGAGGTTGCTATTGGCTTGACCCGAGCAGAGCAATGGGATAAACAGAGCGTGGAGTGAGCAGAGCTCCTGCCCTACTGTACAGAGTGTCAGAGCTCCTCTCCCTCTCACTGCCCATCCACAGATAAGAGCAGAGAGCAGAGGAGAGCACCTTTCACATGCACTGAAATTGCTCTCATATATGATAAGATGAGCTGACCTATAGAGAGCTGAGACTGGTATAGAAAGTTTCTTCCAGGACGGGCGGGGAAGTGTACTGCAAAGCTGCTTTAATTATTTACATGGGCTGTCAGAAGGGTTTGAATATGTGCAACGGATTTACTTGAGCTCCAGGGACATTAATGGGAAAGCGTTTAAATGGTGTTGAGACATCAGGGAACAGCTGGAAATCACAGCCAGGAGTTTGATCATGGCATTGTGTACACTGCCGGCAGGCATTTGAAGTCTAAGGGGAGGTCACACTTTGATAATCAAAACTAAACTGTCACTGAGCATTGCTGCTTCTCCTGTGCATCAGCCATGAGATCAAATGTGTTTGGCTGCTTATGGTTGCGGCGTGTAACGTAGAGCTTTGAAGCGGCTCCTCTGCTGTTTAAAACTGGTTTTAATTAGTCAGAGTGAAATGTTGGATGTTGGAAGTGATTGTGAAGACTCTTCATATCTGAGGCAAATACTGTACTGTTGATCAGAAGCTTTAGCAGAACTGTAGCAGATAATCACACACTCTAACAAACCATAAAGCTGCTTCCTTTTTCAGTCTTCTTTTCTATTCACTTGAACAACAAATGTTTCCTTCCTTCTTATTCAATCTAGCCATCTTTATTTATTTGCTTCCTTGAAATGTTTTATTTTCCCCTTTCTGTTTCCTTTCTTCCCTGCTTTTTGTCTTTCCTTATACGTATGCTTTCCTTCATTCTGTTGCTAGTTCTTTCTTTGTTTCTTTCTTTGTCTCATTCCTGCCTTTCTGTTTACATGAACAGAATCTTCTCTTCTTTGCTTCCTTTCTTCAGCTCTTATTTTTATTTCATTCCTTTCATTCTCTTCACACAAACATAGAATACTCTCATTCCACCCTTATATCCTCTCTTCTTTCCTTCTATATTTGAATCTTTTCTTTCTTTCCTGTCATTCTTCAGTTTGTTTGAAACTTTTAGTCTATTCTTCCTGTCTCTTTACTTCCTTTCTTAGTTTTATTTAATTACCTACTTTCATTCTGTTCACTCAAACACAGAATTACTTCCTTTCTTTTTTGCTTCTTCGGTTCCCTTAATTTCTTTGTTCCTTCCTTCCCATTCACTTGAACACACAAAATATCTTTCCTTCTTTCTTTCTTTCTTTCTTTCTTTCTTTCTTTCTTTCTTTCTTTCTTTAGGTTGAAACATAAAATTTTTCTTCCATCCTTTCTATCAATTTTTCTTCCCTGCTCTTTCTTACTTTATCTTTCCTGCCTTTATGTTCACTTGAACAGAATATTTCCTTCTTTCCATTCCCCTCTTTCCTTTTTTTCATCCTTTATTTTTGTTTAGAATACATCTTTCTTTTTAATAATTCCAAATACAGAACCATATCCTTCCGTTCTCCCTTCCGTCTTAGCTTCCTTCATTCCTTGCTTCTGTCCTTCCTTCCTTTCTTGAAGAAAAGTGCAAAGGCTAAAACTAAACTAGTCTTGAACTGTTGCCTCACTGTTTGCCTGAGACTCAGTCAAGATTAGTTTCCCCAGCATCATGCCCATGAATGTCAGCTTTGGAGAGAATAGGTCAATAACCCTATCACCCTCAGGGGGACTGGCCTGTCCAGCAAGAGACATTTCAAGAGAGAGATTTGAATTAGAGAGAGGAAAAGCCAGGGAGACAAATGATGTTTGGAGGGACTTAAGCAGTTTTCTAAACACAGGATTGATGCAGCCATTTGAAAAGGTTCAGGCAAAATTTCCACTTGGCAGCACATTGCATGTAATCAGATTGTTCTGCTTAACAGGTAGGAAGTGCCTTCTTGGCCATTTTTACTCAGTAATTACCCTATAATTCAGCGTTAAATCAATGCATTGTTTGTTTGGTCTTGGTTTTTCCGGCAGAACTCCACTCATGTCGTACTCAACCTTGTTATCCTGACTCCCATATTCTGTTTCTGATTTATCTTTCTTGAGACCTGCTCTGTAATTTGTAGTTCTCACACACCACCAGCAATTCCTAAAAGCGGCGTTCAAGTTCTGAGCCACCCGACCCTGTTCTTGTTTTCAACCAGATGAAAGTGTTCAAGTCATGGCCTATTCCTGAGTTTGTGCTGAAAAACACTGATTAACGTTCGTGACTGAACAACATTTTGGTGAGAAACCCAGCTATATAAAAAGCTTGCAGGTGAGGAACACAACACTTTTTAACTGAAAAATGACTAAATTCTTGTCAGGATTTGTAATGCCACACTAATTCACATTCCCATCACGCCATAGTTTATCACGATGAAGTCTTAATAACCCAACTTTCATAATCAACCTGAGTCTGCTTAATGTAGTGTGTAAAAATGGAAAAGACCTTGTTCAGAATTCACAAAGTAATTATTGCCAGTAAAAAATTACAGCCGGATACGTAAAATATAAGAGTTATATCCTTAAATATAAGCCGGCTCTTACTATGTAGATGGCGGTACAGTGTCAGCTCAAGGTGAAGTTAATATCAGTCTGATATACTCCTAACTAGTTCCCATTCTATGACATGTAATGGAAGAAATGCTTCATTCCTGTGCCATTGTCTGTGTGTTTATAGGCAAGGGATGGTTAAATCTTATTATGCATTTCCTCGTAAAGTAAGTGCTATCCATTATTTTTGTGCTCCAGCCGCTGGACGTGATAGTGGATAGAACGGTCTCATTGCTCCTATCAGATGAAGCGGGATAATTAGAAACTCAGTGGTGTGTTTAATCGGGCAAATAAAAAAACGTTACCTCTCACTGCGTTACCACTTTTCATCCGGCCCGCGTGCCAGAGCGCTTCGTCTTTCCCTCCGTCTCGTGCTTTCACTTGCCTACAGAGTCGTGAAGGAAGTGAGACGTTGTCTAGCATTGTGGCAAATAACCCGAGTTGCGGAAGAACTTGGGTGAACGAGTAATGAAGCGTACTGATTGGATATTAAATGTCACCTCATTCTTATCAACAAACAGATTACTTTAATAATAGCTCATGTTTCTTTGGTTTCACTCCAAGTGTTGTTTAATTAGAAAATAAACGTGTAGAGGTGTGCTAACTTTGATGACGATTGTAGGTGGCCCCCAGGAAGTAATTAAAGTGCAAGTTTGGTGAATTCGGTCTACTTTCATAGCTGGGTGGCGTATTCTCTTCTTGAAGATGTAGTTTAATTCTGTTTATGAGCATCATAAAGTCCACTTGGCGCACGCTGCATGGTACACTCATTAAAGTGAAATGGCCTGCTCTTAACACAGGGCTCTCTCTGCATCACTGCAGCGGTCAGTTATATAGAGACCTCTCCTGCTCACTCATGCAGTCTCAAATGTCGCAGTAGTACTCTAGCTCAAGGGTTTTTCGCTGTCTTTTTAAAATAATCATTATTATTATTATTATTTACCAAGCCAAGTCATGCTGCACTTTGTGGTACCAGTGGTAGTTTTGGCAAAATAATATGAATGAAAAAAGTCATCATACATGATTACATCATATATTTTATTAAATAATTAGTTTACTTTCAGAACAAAAATTTTCAGATAATGTACTCACCCCTTTGTCATCCAAAATATTAATGTCTTTCTTTCTTCAATCGTGAAGAATTTATGTATTTTGAGGAAAACATTTCAGGATTTTTCTCCTTATAATGAACTTCTTTAGTGCCCCCAAATTTGAACTTCCAAAATGCAGGTTAAATCCAGCTTCAAAGGGCTCTAAATCAGCTGATAAAAAAAAACGATCTGTGTGATCTGGGTCAATACAGTTAGGGTATGTCGAAAAACTCCCATCTTGTTTCTGTCTTCAACTTCAAAATCGTCCTACAATGCTGTTTTACCATTTTTTGTACGTTTTTTTTTTTTTGGTCTTCTTTGTATGTTCACTTTGTAAAACACTAGTTTAGTATTTCTGCAGTGATATCGGGCAATTTTGAAGTTGGGGAAGTAAACGGATCACTCAGACTATGCATGCGCATCGCAGAGACAAGACAAGACTAGCATTTGAGGGTTAAAAAGTATATAAATTGTCAATTTGTTTCGAAAATGGTCGATCGTTGAAGACCCTTCTTCATCAGCTGGGATGGTTTAGAGCCCTTTGAAGCTGCATTTAAGCTGCATTATGGAAGTTCAAACTTGGGGGCGTCATACATATCCATTATATGGAGAGAAATCCTGAAATGTTTTCCTCAAAAAACATAAGAAAGAAAGAAAGAAAGACCTGAACATCTTGGATGACAAGGGGGTGAGTACATTATCTGTAAATTTTTGTTCTGAAAGTGATCTAATCCTTTAAGCCATAAAAGTCTTAATATAAAGTGAATGATATCTCTTACTGAAATATGTAGTATAAAACTCCTTTTATACTCAGAAAAATACTGATACAATGCCACATTGGGCTTTTGGTTATAATTTTCAGTTGAAGGGCAACAAGAGAAGTGAAGTCCTCAATGCTTTCCTAGCGATAAGAAGAGGAGAAAAGAATGGGAAGATGCCTGTGGACGAATAAAACTTCCTAAAGACCTGCATCTTTGTTCTTTCCACTTTAGCCCTATTGCCTTTAAGCCTTTTAGTAGACCACAGCTACTGAAAGAGCTTACAAACGGCAGAGACGAGAAACACTAGATGCCATCCTGACATGATGTAAACATGCTGATGTTTGTCATGACACCACAGCCACTGAATGAGTTTCTCAACATGGATTTCACTAGATGGTACCTCATTAGGTTTAAGCCTATGTTTATATCAATCGCCATCTGTAAATTCTTTCAATAGCTGTGGTTATCATATCAGTATTTTATTTTCCGAGTTGCGTTGTGGTAAAAATAGCAACAGGTAGTGCCAGTAGCTCACCGAGTGCAATCATTTCACATCATAATGGCATCCCCTTAGCCCAAAAGATTTATAAAATTATGTTTTTTTTTTAAATAACATAAATCTTTTATTGGTTTTCTACTATATTTCAGTAAGACACATGATTTAGGTTATATTAAGCCATACAAGTCTTAATACACAGGGTTCCCTTTAAGAATGTTTTGTAAATTTTGCACCAGATTTATATTAAGAAGCTATTAATGATTGCCTGTGAGTCACTATGTATCATGCTCTAAACCTTTAGCAGAAATCTTGCTTTGTAAAACTGAGAAAATCTTGAGACCTCGAGTTTACTCCTTGACCTCAATCTTTGTGGAAAACAGTTGCCGTAGACATTGCTGGGCTTTGTGCTAGAACTTTCCGTAGCAAGTAAATGAAGACTAATTTGTCTCTTGAGCTTGCTTGCTACTTTATCCCACCGAATTAAATCCCTTCAGATTAGTGTAACCACACACGGAGACTAGAACAGTCTAATATTTGACCTCTCGCTTACCCCATTAGTGTCTAAGTGAAAGCATTAACTGGCTAATTTTGAGCTGTTTCTTTTTATATCAGAGCAGTATGATGTAGAGTCCTACTGTTTTTCCACATCCAGATGTATTATTTAAAACCTCACATTTAAAGGTATAGCTCACCCCAAAATGAAAAATTCTCTTTATCATTTTAAACGTTTGTTACTTTGAATAGATAAGGAGAAATTCTAAAGAATGAACTGGCTGCTAAATTTTTGTGCTAAGAAAGAAAGTCAATTTCAAGTTTGGAACAACTTAAAAGTGAGTCACTTTTCTTTGAGTTCTTAGGTGGTCTGGTTATTTTTAAGAGGCTTAAGAGTTTAAAAGCTCAAAAAGAGGTCATCTGTTTTTCTCGTTGCGTCAGAATGTTTCCCCTTAAAGGAATAGCTTACTCAAAAATGAAAATTTGCTGAAAATTTACTCAGCTTCCATCCAAGATGTAGATGAGTTTGTTTCTTCATTGGATCAAATTTGAAGAAATTTAGCATTACATCACTTGATCCTCTGCAGTGAATGTGTGCCATGAGAATGAGAGTTCAAACTGCTGATAAAAAAACATAACAACAATACACAAGTAATCTACATGTTTGTAAAATCTACATCCATTAGTAAGACGTTGTTAACGTTAAACTCTTGCTTTATTGGCCATAATGAAAATCTAGTGAAAATCCCCTCCGTCTTCTGCATTAAAATCTACATGTAGTTGAAGTCAAAAGTTTACATACACCTTGCAGAATGTGCAAAATTATTTTACCAAAATAAGAGGGAACATACAAAATGCATGTCATTTTTTTTATTTAGTACTGACCTGAATAAGATATTTCACATAAAAGAACTTTACATATAGAATAATAGTTGAATTTATAAAAATGACCCTGTTCAAAAGTTTACATACACTTGATTCTTAATACTGCGTTGTTACCTGAATGATCTGATTTTACTGATAGTTGTTCATGATTCCCTTGTTTGTCCTGAACAGTTAAACTGCCCGCAAAAATCCTTCAGGCACACAAATTCTTTGGTTTTTCAGCATTTTTGTGCATTTGAACCCTTTCCAACAATGACTGTATGATTTTGCAACTATGCATATGCAATATTAAGGGATAAATTTAACTTATATTGTCTTCTGGGAAATATGTAAGTATCCTCTGTAGATTCTGAAGGGTAGTACTAAATGAAAAAATGTGATATTTTAGGCAAAATAAGAAAAATTTACACATCTTCATTCTGTTCAAAAGTTTACACCCCTGGTTTTTCCTTTTGGAGCATCAGCGAGTGTTTGAACCCTTTGTAACAGTTGTCCTCAGTGTAGAAATCTATTCCTATGAAGAAACAAACTCATCTACATCTTGGGTGACCTGAGGTGAATACATTTTGACCCAATTTTAGTTTTATAAAGAAAAAATGTTTGTGTGCGTATGTGATTTTCCCTTAAAACATACACTGTACAATTTTCGAGTTTGGGAGTGTGACTGAAACTTTGTGTCAGGTCTATAAACAGGCAAGAGGGAAGAGTAATAACTCGAGGGATTTGTGACAAGCCATTTTTCGGAGGCACCCCACAAGGCCCCAATTCAAAGCGCAGTCAGAGAGAGCAGGAGGAGAGCGGGTACTGATGGGAGATGAACAGACTCTTATTACCACCACACAGCCTTCCTGGCTAAGAGACAGTGAAGGAGGCAGGCTGAAGAATAGTTATGTCAGGCGGATACACGGAGGTCTCTAAATGGAGGAGGCACCTTTGTACAGGCATGCGCCTTTGTGTGTGTGTGTGTGTGTGTGTGTGTGTGTGTGTAAGTGAGTAAGTGTTGAGGGATAAGTGAGGATAGTGCGATGCTGTCCTCTGGTGATATTCAGGTTGGTCTCATTATGTAGGTAATTCCTTTGGCACATCTCTGGCGTAATGGGAGATGATGGTAATGATGTTTTAATGGCCGGCGCTGTACCCGGTGGCAAAATTCTAATGCACGCTTCGCTTCTGCCACTCGCCAAGAATCAAGATTAATAGAAACGAACAGCCATTATATTTACATGAGAAATCAAATCTGAGTGCAGCAGATCTGGGCCTCTGTCAGTCTCTCTCGCTCCATGGGTCTGTTCTTCTATTGTCTCCTCTTTTCGCCTCTTCACTCTGATCCACATTTTAAAGGGAGCCTGCAAATCGGATTTCATCTATTGGCTTTTGGTCTCAATGGCTGAGACGAGAGCTCGGGTCCGGCTTGAGTGGCTAAGCGGGCCTCGAGATCCTCCCCACGGCGAGAGGAGGAGGAGGAGTACAGCTCGTGTACACAACGAGGTCATTCTAGGGATTCTGTGTTTGTTTTTGGCTGCTCATAATCCAGTGGATGATCTCTCCATCAGCGCCACTGGTTAGAGTAGGGCCAGTGCTGCCGGGCTAAATGTTATAAATAAATGGGTGACAATGAAAAACTGGGGGAACACAGAGGACCTTCTTACTTTGGTTAAAGGGATTTGCTGGATTATCTTGACATTAAAATGAGTAGGAGAATGACTACGGGATTTAATCTTCAAGCTGTTGGCAATGTCAAGAGCACAACTGAATACCCCAAAGTATCATACTTATGTCTGACTAATGCTTTGCAGCATTATGTAAGATTTTATTTATTTACTTGTTTGTTTGTTTATTCCTAATTTGCATTGATTTCATTAATTCATTTATTCATTCTTACAATTCTACTTGTAAGTGTCTT
Organism: Cirrhinus molitorella; assembly: GCA_033026305.1. NCBI lineage: Eukaryota > Metazoa > Chordata > Actinopteri > Cypriniformes > Cyprinidae > Cirrhinus > Cirrhinus molitorella. The sequence goes on from CM065131.1 coordinate 7,525,952, forward strand.
TGGATAAAAGTGTTTTAATTGTGTATTAAACCAGCCTAAGATGGTTTGCTGGTCTTCACTGGTCTTTTGAATTTGCCTGATTTTAGAGGGCTATGGGGCACTTTTAGCTTGTCGGGCAGGACAAAACAGCTGGCTGCCCAGACAAACACCAGCTGGATGTCTGAGTAGACCACCTAAAGTGTAGTGAACCGACTTATGCTGTTTTATTTATTTATTTACTTTCAATGAACTGGGATATTAGCTGCTGAATATTCAGCTTTGTCATCACAGGAATAAATAGCATTTTAAAATATACTGTAAAAGTTGTTTTAAATCGTAATAATATTTTACAATTTTACTATTCCCTTTCAGTCGGTCCGGTCATGACGTCTTCGTTCCCTCCTTCAGGGAACAAGGGTTACATATGTAACCAAGACGTTTTTTCTGTATTTAGATCAAATAAATGCATCCTTGGTGAACATAAAAGACTTTTACATTAAAACTTTTATATTTAAAACTTTTGACTCATATCTTGCCTTCACTGTGATATAAATAATATATGTATATAATTTTATAGTACCAACCAATGTTCCCTCTAATTTTTTCTTTCTTGCTGAGCAAAACTTTTCTCTAATGGACAGACATTCTTTATACCAGAGCTGTACAGCACGCACACAAAAAAGTGTGTCATTTTTAACTGTAAAGTGCTATTAATATTTGATTTGACCCTTGATTTAAACTAAATGATGCACATACGTTACCTGAGAAAACCTTTTTTTTTTCAGTGCTGTGTTACCAAGAAATTTTATAAACTTTTTTTTTTCTTTTTTTTTTAAATGTCATGTGGAAGAGTTCAATTCTTATAATAATATAATATAATATTATATATATATATATATATATATAAATATTATATATTTATGTATATTATATATCGTTTAATAGATAAACATACCATATTTTTATTAAATGTATACATGCATGTGTAACTGTAAATGTCTTGTTTTTTTGTTATCATTCTATGCACATCTGCGCTACTTCCACCTGTTGATGTTTTATTTCACGTCATTGCATTTGCGTTGACTCTTGTGTTGAGCTATATCATCCACAACCATTAAAGTATTTGATTTCTACAGCAACAACAGTGATTTGGCGCACATCATTCTCTTTCAATGAAACCTGTAAACCACATTTACCGGTTTTAACTCTACAGAGCCACCAACTCTATAGCGGTTTGGCCAAGCATTGCAGTTATTTCACATTTACTAGAATTCAATAAAATGGCTTTCCCAACTTATTTTTGCGTGCCTGCAATGTAAGAAGCTTAGAGGGAACATTGGTGCCAACAGCATGTCAAATAGAAACATTCCCATGAATGAAAAAAAAAATGTATTCCAAGCAAGTGCTTCTCCGTCTTGTTCTAGATCTGTTTGTGGAAGAGAAGGTAATTAGCAGGTTGCTTTGATAGGATGACATCAGTCTGACTGACTCACTTGTGCGTGTGGGGTGTGTCGTCCCGCCAGCTTCGCTATTGAATTATTCAGTCCATGTTATGGCCACTCATTACAGAGATGTCATTACCTCTTCTGTGTTTTCAGGACAGCTATTGCATTATCATAATAATCAATTTCACTGACTGCAGGGCTGTCTGAGCAGGGGGTAAGAATGTGTGTGTGTGTGTGTGTGTGTGTGTGTGTGTGTGTGTGTGTGTGTGTGTTTCTGTATAGGGCATTGGTACTATGCTCTGGTGTACTGATTCATTACGGATGTTTGTCTTACTAGTGTCGAAATGTGCACATGGCTTGTACATGCAGGTGTGTGAGTGCTGCATGTGTGTATGTGCCGGAGAGGGGTCTTTCTAGACTCAGTAAAATTTGCAGTTTTCCTGAAGTCAAGGTTTGGCAGCCTTCCTTTCCATTTAATTAGAGAGAAAGCATCTGCATCAGGGTTTTGACCTCAGAAAGGGAGGCGGAGTGGGAGGCAGAGAAGGAGGGAGTGATACAAAGAGAGACAGAGACTGACAGAACAGAGATTCTATGAGACAGGATTTTCTCTGTTATACTGTTCACTTCATGATAAACTATCAAAGAATCCGTAGAGTTACAATGGGTTTTGTTCACTATAACTGTATACAAGTAGCACACAATAAAGGCCTTCTGAAGCACACAAACGGTTCTCAGACAAAATTTCCAGTCGATTCAGGTGTGTGAATAAACCCCATTAGGTAATTTTGAGATGTCTGTGTATATGTGGTTTGAGTTGTTTCTAAAAGGGTGACCATAAGTACTCTTTTTTCTAAATTGCCTAATATGTCCTGCTTTTGGCTTTGTTCTTATACTTGTATTGGTTTGACCATTGTGTAGATACCACCTTGCACATCACAATTGGTTGATTATGTACAATGGACTCACGCTATTGGTCATAAGTCATTACCATCAGCAAGTATGAAAACAATAGGGAAACAAGTCTAAATGTATTATTATTATTATTATTATTATTATTTATTTATTTATTTTATTTTTATTTGATTATTAAAGGGATAGTTCACTCAAAATTTAAAACCACCCCATGATTTACTCATCCTAAAGTCATCCTAGGTATATACTTTCTGCTTTCATACAAATACAATCTGAGTTATATTAAAAATGTCCTGGCTCCTTTAATCTTCATAATTACAGCAAGCAGCTGTTAAGATTTTGAAGTCAAATGAAGTCCAACCATGATAAAAATTACTCTGCATGGTTCCAAGGGGTTAATAACAGCCTACTGAGGGAAATCAATACATTTGTGAAAGAAAATATCCATATTTATACTCTATCTGTTTACTCTCTTGTGAACGCACATACAACAGTTAAATCAAATCAAATAAAAATAACACATTTATGAATACTGTCACGAGCTGTGCTGCTATGGCTCCCTCCGTCCGCCTTTAGAGGGGGCCTTCAATGTATTATGGACTATTAACTCACTACACTTCCCATAATCCCCTGTCGTCACCTTTCACCTTTCACCTTAGTCGGCCATCTTAGTTCACATTCTCACTGTATAAATAGACCGGTTCACCCACTGTTTGGTGGCAAAGTTTTGTGTAGATTTCTCTGTCAATTCCAAGCATTATTTCCTAGTTTGCCCTCCTGTTGCCGATCTCCTTTGTCCCTGGTTCCCGAGTCTCCGCCGCCCGCCTATCGACCCCTTGCCTGCCCTTGGATTACTCTGTTCGTTCGCTGCCGGCCCTGACTCTCCACGCTCGGATATTGACGCCTCTGTGTTTGTTCTCTGTTGTCCCAGTCTGCTCCTGTTTGACCCTGTCTGTATGACTACGATTTCTGTTAATAAAGCGTGCATTTGGATCCACCTGTCTTTGTCCCGGTTTGTTACAAATAAATTTACACAAATTTCTGGTTAAAATACTTGGGTATTACCATCTGATGCCATAATATGGAAGCGCATTAGAAAGTTTTGTAAAGGATAAAGCGCATAGTTTAAGATGTTCCTGTTCTTCTCATTGAATAATTTTGCTTTTACATGCAGTGCGCTGACACATCGAATCCTGCCTCGTGAAACTTTCCAGATCATAACTTTCGTCATATCTCCACTGTCCTATCCAGAAAAATGCAAAAATGCCAAAAAAATAAATTAATTAAATTAATTAATAAAAAAAAAAAAAAACATAGCAGAGGCTCAATATGACTCAATATTCTGCTCTTTAAAAGAGATCAAAAATACTTTTTTTTTTTTTTTAGTACACAATTTCAACAAAAACTAAAATGCCTAACTCACTTACTCATTGAATAGTCATGAGAGGGCACAGAATTTTCAGTGAGGTTTTTGTGTAAGAGATCATCTTCTAAACTACAGAAATTAACAGCATAATTCACCATGCAAACTTTTTTTTATGTATGGTTTATATGGTTTGGCTGGTTAGACCATGTTAAATTCAATTCAATTTAATTCAATTCAATTCAATTCAATTCAATTATTAATCACATGGAATTTATGGTGGACATTCCCTCATAATGCTCTGTGGTTCCATGAGCAAAGTTGCCATCCTTCAAATCGTGTACTTGGCATTGTGATACATTTGATTGATAATCAGTACTTCTCTCCCACTATTGTAGATGTTATTAGTCATAATATAGCAACACATTCTTACTCCCAACTCGTCACATATTGACACTTGGTCAGGACCCCTTGGCGTCACTTTTTGATGTTCAGGGTACCCCTGTAGCGTCACTTTTGGACATGTAGGGTCCTCCATTGCTTTTAGCTGTTTGCATTATGCATCGCATTTAATGCATTAAATGGTTTGCATGCATTTGCAAAAATAGAAATCTTTTTATATAAACATATACTTTCAAAGATATTTTGGAGCACTTAACCCCACCCTTACTCTGTGAGACACATAAGAGGCAATGGCATTTCACAACCAAAGCTGACATAACGCTTCTTCTGGCGGCAATTTTTGAATTTGTGTACAGACTGCACACCAGGATAACCTTTCACGTGAATAGAGACGACGATTGCGTCTTTTCCTCTCAGAAATCAATTGTTTTGCCTCGGAAGGCTTGGGATATTAATACTTTTTAAATAAATTGTGACTGTAGTTGTATCTGCCTGTTATATCCTGTGTTTTATACTGACAAATGGTTAGATTTAGGGGCAGGGTTTGGATGACATGCTCATAAATGTGTAAATAGTGTAATAACTGTTTATGTTGAAAAAAATATGCAATAATGGGTAATACAAAAATGATTACCCAATATGTAATTTATTCATGATGATAAAATACCTTTCACTTCAGCATATTGATGCCAAAGGTTTTATTTAAAGCAATGGAGGATCCTGACCAAGTGTCAATATGTGACAAGTTGGTAGTGAGAATGTGTTGCCAAGAGAGTGAAATTTGGAGGGCATGTTCAGAGGGCTGGTATTGTGAACACTGATCAGTAGTGGCCTTTTTATTCTACTGATGCACTAAATTAGAAAGAAAAGTCCCTATGGAGTACCTGTGACTGTTATTAGTGCTGTTGGCTGTAATTACAGCACACATGTGCTTCTACAGGCTCTCCACAAGCTGTTATTCTAAATCGTAATTAGACTCTCTTTCTCTGTCACCTCTTTATTTCTCTCTTTCTGGTCTCTTCGTTCTGTCCCTTGTGGTATTGTTCTGGGTGAGTACTGAAGGTTTAAATTAGGTGGCTCCGGTGAGGATCTTTCAATGTCATCCATTTTTAACCCCTACTTCCCATCCTGGGCTGGTTTCAACACATCACATGATGAACCAAGGCAACAACACAGCTGTGAGGACAAACACATCAGACTTATTACTGTGTTCTCTCAATCCAGCCTGTATTCTGTCAGGTTCGGCAGCAGTGTGACAACATTGCCTCAGACAGGCACAGATGTCCTGAGGGGGATTGATATGCCACTCAGAGGGTAAAACATCTTTGACAGAGGAAATGTCCTTGTGTAAACAAAAGAATAAATCAATAAATAAATGTATAGATAGATAAGCTGACATTTGTGCTATAAGGTCATTTATTCCATGCTGAATTGAATAGCGTAGAAGGTTATTAAAGAGAAAGTTCACCAAAAAATCAAAAATAAATTTCACTCTTCTTTGTTATACAACAACTGCTCACAGTCAAGCTCTTTAAGTCTCAGTACATATGACTTAAAATGAGCTAAAGGCACTAAATTATTAGTTCATATGGCAGTATACAGTTTTTATTAAAATTGTAATAATATTTCTATTTACTGTATTTTCACTGTATTTTCTTATCAAATAAATCCATCCTTGGTGAACATAAGAGACTGCCTTTTTTTTTTCTTTTTTTCTTTTTTTTTATCAGTAACTGCCTGTGGTTTCAATTTACACTTTGATTTATGATTGTATGTTACTTCGTCTGTCTGGTGGATTTTTTTTTTTTTTTTTTTTTTTTTTTTGAGCTGGTTCTTTTCATTGAACTGCTGATTGAATCTAAACTGAATGATTCATTCACAAAATGGTTCTTACAGAGTTAATGATCCTTTAACAGTGGTTGTCGTGTTAATAGCCTAACAGAGGGGTAGGTAATCATTGGATAATTTCTTAAATTGTAGCGTGGTCCTTATAAACAGCCATTAAATAGCTTCTGAAAACCTGGAATATTGTTCACAAGTCATATGGACTGCTTAAATGGTGGCTTATTTCATATTATTTCAATAGATTGACAGATATGGCCACTATGAGCTGCCATTTTATAGTACAGAGTTGTGATTAAAAGGGCTTTTTCTATTCAGTTAAAAGGAATAGCAGCTTTAGAGTGCAGTGAGAGAAAATTATAACTGAATATTCTATATAATCTAGACAGAAACAGCAAGAAAAAAGAAAAAATACTAGTACAGTATTCAATTAAATCTTCATGTTTCCTCTTCTCTGCTCAAGGCATTTTTACACTAAATGGAGTTTGACTTTATTAGGCGTCATAAAAAGTGGTTTGATTCAATAGTTAAAAAGCCAAAACTCATTAAAGCCACATGACTGTTATATGAGAGTAAATGGCGGGTTATGGAGTACCTTAGTTTTTATAAATCTAGCGAACCAACTTTATTTGTGCCCCGCACCTAGTCCTTTATGCATGGCTACGTTGAAGTTTCTGCTTCGGCTTTGTTTCTCCTTGTTTTAGTCTTTTAGACTTTTTGAGTCTGATTAAATGAAACTGTGTCCTTTATCCAGACACTGTGGTCAATATTCAGTAAATTTGCTTTGGTTGCTTTAGTGAACAAGTGTCAGCACAATATCAAAAGACTTCCTTCCGCATCATCTGAGAGGAAACTGGAAATTTGTACCTCTGCTCATGTCTATCATGACATTTTATTGTGGTGCTGAGCTTCTGCATCATTTTATGCATTCGTGCATATACTGTGTCCAAAACCGCTGACTCACTTTCTCATTCTCTCATTTTCTATTCACTTTAAAGTCTACGTCACATAGTTCACCATATATATAATTTATGACATCACATACTGAATAACGAAGGGAAAATAGTTTGGATTTGTGCACATTTAATTTTATGGTTTGATGTCAGGCTACAAAAAAAACTAAACAGATACACAAAAATATATATTGTAAACTAGTGCAGTAGTTAGAATATTGGTTTGGATGTAGTCAAGACTTCTTTTGTGGAATATTTAGTTTGAATTGGCTTCTAGGCCAAATAGGCTTTTGATTTTATAGTGTGGATTTCATCTCTGAACCATTCAATATTAGATCAGAAGGCCTGAAAAGCCAAGATTGAGGTGCTGAGAGTGGAGTCTAGAGTAACCCATCTTATTACCTCATTATCTTTTTTTTTGTCATGGCTAAATGCAGCCATTGAGTATAGCGGTATCAATCAGGTAAAAGAAAATCATATTATGCCATTTGATGGTCTTCCTGGCACACTCTACAAAACCTTTCATTATGTCTGTCTTGTAGACGGCCCTCATCATTTTATTATATTTGAGAATCCAGACTGGCTTCATCCCAGTGAGGTGATCAGACTTCTCTATAGCTGAGGTTGGCAATGTGTGGACAGTCTTAAGAACATGAATCTCTTCTTGGCATGTTGTTTCTGTTGCATTAAATTCTTCTTGTCTTTCGGTAAATGCTGTTCCAGCCCCTCAGGCCCCTGTCTCAGATGTGTTTAAATGGTTTGGGACTACTGTAATACTGTATGTCTTTTTTCACATGAAGACAGACGCAAAGAAAGAGTTCCTCCGGTAGTTCTACATTTGTTAATTATCGCTAAGGGTGTTCGTCCACTACCTTTGCGCTTAATAAAAACAATACAGCTCTGCAGCTGCATTTTATGCAGGGTAAAATTGCATGTGTTTTTAATGTGTATTTAAATACAATGTGATTTACATAATATGCTTTTAAGTGCTTGTGCACAGGTTGGAGCCAGATTCGCACAAGGTAAATGTAAAGTTCAGCACATCACTTATTTCCACTGCTGTGTCTTGCTGGTTCAGCTGATATTTTCTTTGCACTGCTGTTTGTCAGAGAATAAAGTTCAGCAGAGTTTATGTTGAGTATGAACAAGGTTCTCATCATGTGACTGCATTGCACAAGCTTTAGAGGCATGTAGAGAGTTGCTAATTGCTAATTTTATTTCTAAAAAGAAATAATTTGCTTTCATTTCACAAATGAAAATACATCACAGAAATATACTGTACAATGCATTCAGTCACAATTTTGATCACTAGAGATACTGATTTTTCAGCAGGCTTTTAACCTTCGTAAAGATATATTTGTATCCATATCCTACAGTTTTATTTTACATAGCATTTTTTAAGTTGAAAGAAGTTAAAAGAAACTGAGAAGTGAAGAAAACGAAGTTTCTTCAAATCTGTAAATGAATGATTTGTATGACTCGCTTATAAAGAGTGTCACAAGATTCATTTTTGAATGAAAAAGTATTTTAAACTAATCATCTGAATGAGTGATTCAGTGACTTGATTGTAAAGAAATTCACAAGATTTGTTCCTGAATGAATGAGTGTTTTGAACTAAACATCTGACTGAATGATTCAGTGACTCATTCATAAACAGTCACACAATATGTTATGAATTAGTGTTTTGAACTAATCATCTAAATGAATGATTCAGTGACTCACTCATAAAGACAGTCACAAGATTTGTTCCTGAATAAATGTTTTGAGCTAATTGTCTGAATAAATGATTCAGTGATTCACTCATAAAGACATTCACAAGATTTGTTCCTGAATGTATTGCTGTTTTGAAAAGAGTCACGATTCAGTAAATGTTTGCTCATAAATGCAATCACAAGATTCATTCCTAAAATAATGTTTTGAACTAATCATTTGAATGAATGATTCAGTGACTTGATTGTAAATATTGAATGAATGTTTTGAACTACTTATTTGAATGAATAATTCAGTGACTCACTCATTAAGAGAGTTACAAGATTCATTCCTGGATGAAGGAGTGATTTAAACCAATTTTCTGATTGAATGATTCCGTGACTCACTCATAAAGTCTGTCACATGATTTGTTCCTGAATAAATGAGTGTTTTTAACTAATCATCTTAATTAGTTATCCAGTAGCTCACTTAAAAAGATAGCCACAAGACTCATTCCTGAAAGAATGAGCATTTTAAACTAATTTTCTGAATGAATTATTCAGTGACTCACTCACAAGGACTGTCACAAGATTTGTTCCAGAATGAATGAGTCTTTTAATCTAATCATCTGAACCGAAGATTCAGTGACTCATAAAGATAGCCGCAAGACTCATTCCTAAATAAATGCTTTGAACTAATCATCTGAATGAATGACTCAGTGACTCATTCATAAAGATGCTACTAGCGTAACAACACACCCTTTAAAAACAGAACAATGACTGAAAAATTCCCCAAAATGCAGCACAGTGCATCCATAAATGAACTTACCATGCAAGTGTATTTAATTCTGCAGCACTGGACTGTTTCCAGACATTGTCCACTTATTACATCCTTTTGTTCCTGTAATTTCACTGGGCCAAGCATCCATTATCTATACATGGAAGTAATTTACCTCCAGCCTCTGCACACGTTGCACTTTGGCATGAGGTAGTTCATATTGCAGAGCCATTTGGCTGCTAAGACATTCATAGTGCCAGTAGATCAGACCTTTTCTTTTAGAAACCATGGGGTTAGGAAGTGGAATAAGTTATGTGAAAATGCTGTTGACTTGTTCTTTCTGAGAAGTACTCTTAGCGGAAAAGTCCATTTAATGGTGCTCGATAAGATAGACAGCAGCAAACTAATAGGACTAATAGAGGCGAAAGCTATGTAGCATTTCTGTCAGAGGTCGAGAAGAGCACTTGTAATTAGCAATGAAAACAGGCTGCTAATCAAGCAACTAATATAATGCCTCCAAGGATAATTAGTCATGGTGCATAACATGCCAAGATGTGGCAGTCCACACCACTGTCAAACGTTGAGCTGGTGCTTTCAACCCCCCTCTGCTGGGGGACTCCAGAGATGACGCTAATGAGGGCGAGCGGGGCACCAATGAGTGCAAACACCTCAATTTTTCCTCCTCATTTCGCAAGCGCCACAAACAGTTCCTCATCGGCTGTTCTCATTCCTTCTCTTTCTCTACCTCACCCCCTCCAGAGGAGATGCGTCTTCCTAACGTTTCCCTAATAATTGCTTAATTAACAAGTAAGACGGCCCCCCGCGGGCCAGTGTAAAAGACCCACCGTGAGATGATCTTATGTGCTGCTGTCGTATTGATGGGCAGCAGTGTGGTGAAGTGAATAGAAGTCACTGACAGATGACAGGAGACAGCAGAGGATGATTAGAACTCATTGACAACACTATAAAAGAACATGAGGAGAGTCGTATGGTGAGAAGCCACAGGGAGACTTCACTAATAGATTGCTCCTTTCTCCTTTAAATGAAACGTTTCAACTGAGAGCCTGTCTGAGTGGTGTGTGTGCGGTGTGTGTGTATGAACGTGGTATTCCCTACATTATGGGTACCAAATGTCCCCACAAGCAGGGCTCAAAATGGTTCAAGCACAGCTTCTGAAGTTCTTTAAAAAGAAGACAACGCTGGTATAATCTTTTCTTGATTAGAATTAAAAAGATAAAGATATTCCCCTGACATTGTGATGTATGTGTGACTGTGAGGGACTGAGAGACGATAGGAGAGCTGACATTATCGAGTATGTCACTTTGCAAAAAAAAAAAATAAATGCCTTGAGAGTCCAAAAGCATTTACTGCATGATGAAGCCTATTAGAATGCAGAATGTCCTTATATAATTCAGCTCAAGCAATGAAAGAAAAAAAATACCTATGTATTTTTTTAAATATTCATCACAAGCAAGAGTGCTTTCCTGAATATCAGCATGTGTGCTATTAATTTTATACAACAGAGATGATCAACACAGTGTTTTATTCCTGTTTGTTTTTGAAAGAATCAAGTGAGCCAGTGATTTAATGGCCCATTCAGAAAGTCACTTGTGCTTTTTTTTTCTCTCTCTAATTGAATCAGCAGTTTTGAAAAAATCATTTAATTTGAATGATTTAATTAATAATTTAATAAAACAGCATCTTTCTGCCACCTCCTGGCGGTTTTATTGTCATATTTATTTATCTATGACAGGCCTATGGTACCAGCACAAAAACACATTCAGCTAAATATTGTTTAATTATCAACAGTGAGCAAAATCCCTCCATTTCAGGTCCCAGAAGGAAACAGCTTAAAAAAGAGAGTTCATTTAATTTTTATTTATTTATTTATTTATTTTTTATAAAAATCTATTTAAAAATTAGGCAAATTTTGTAATCATTGTATAAAATTAGCCATGTGACCATATTTTTAAATAAGTCTCTAATATTCTCAAATATTTGAATATATTTTAAAATGTAATTTATTCATGTGATCAAATCTAAATTTTCAACATCATTACTCCAGTTTCACATGATCCTTCAGAAATCATTTTAGTATACTGATTTACTGTTCAAGAAACATTTGTATTATTATTATTATTATATATTATAATAAATAAATATTATATTTAAAACAGTGGATTTTTTGTCAGGATTCTTTGATGAATAGAACTTTAAATTTGTCAAAAGTCATAATAAAGAGATTTATAATGTTACAAAATATTTCTATTTCAGATAAATGCTGTTCACTTTCTATTCATCAAAGAAATATAAATTATATATATATATCCAGCTGTTCAACAAAACAAATTAATTAATAAGAAATGCTTTTTGAGCAGTAAATCAGAATATTAGAATGTTTTTAGAAGGATCATGTGACTGGAGTAATGATGCTAAAAATTCAGCTTTGAAACCATAGGAATAAATTACATTTTAAATTTAAAATATTAAAATATTAAAATAGAAAACAGTTATTTTAAATAATAAAAATATTTCATTTGTACTGTAATTTTGTAAATGTCATTTTTCACCCTCTCTTTCACCCTTACTGTTACGAATTTGTTTCATGGCCTTGCGTCTGTCCGCCACCAGAGGTCACTGTCCTATTTCATTGACTTTTACACCACACAGACTGTTGCTTGTCATACCGGACTGCATCTCCCATCATCCATTGCACTGATTGCACTCTCACAGCTGCAGCCTGTCACACACACTATCCACAAGTTTCCGAGGGGTGCTACCGTAAAAAAGAACATGGGTACAACTTCCGGTGTTGAGGTGGAAGTGGTATACAAAGAGTATAGAAGATTATAGGGATTCTATACTCTTTGTGGTATACCAGTGGTATTCTGTGTGCTAATTAGCGAAGAGGCTAGGTGTTTTTCGGATCATTGTTTACTTTGTAAAGTTGCAAACCTTTATGAGAGATGTCGTTGCTGTTCAAAGCTGTGTTCGCACATCATTAGAAAGTTTGGATCGCTTAAATGACTGTCCACTAGTGATGTGTCATTTGAACCGAGGCATCGGAGCTTGTGTTAAGGGGTGTGCCAGATGAAGCCTTGATTCGAGGCTTGTGTTTTTAACATAGAAATCACAAAACCAGTGAAAAACAAAGTCTCACATTGTGTCCAGTCCTGTGCGTGATTTACTTTGTGTGTCGGAATGTTCGAACCCCCAGATCTAATTCAGATTTCATTACATTTTTAAATACCCAGTCATACAAGTAATATGAAAAATACAAATTATTTCAGGAAAATTAAATATTTGCCATACGCAGTTCATATATTTGTACATTATTTTTCTATTACATCATATTGATATTCGTACTGGCATTTAATGGCACAGTTTAATGGGTAAATTAGGATCAGAGACAGAAATTCAACAAACACACACACTGTACGCTTTTATTTATGTACATAATATGAATCGACCTATGGAATGTGTGGTGAATGTTTCATCCGAGGAAGGCTCGGCTTTTGGCACAGGCCTTTGGCTGCTTTATTGTTTACTAACCACCAGAAAGTGCAGTTTTCGACACTGAAAGCTTTGAATGTTTTACTGAAACAGTCAAAGGAAATTCTCTGTGCTTCACGAGTCTTCATTTGCCCATCTTATAACTGTCAACTGCTGAATGAATAAGTGTCACATCCTGCTTGTTTACTTTGAACCGGAAGACGCTCCCACGTTTGACGCAAGGCCTCATGGGGTGTAGGAAACTTGTGGATATAAGCCTTAGACTTCCTCTTTGCTGAGTATTGTTTTGTGTTTAGCACACCTAGTGTTAGCATCACTACGGAGTCATTTCAAGTTTTCTAAGTCCTAGTCTAGTTTATCCGTGTCTTGTATTCCCTCCCTGGTTATTCTTGTCTTGTCTGCTTTCTGCCTGCCCTGGAACTTTCTAGCCTGCCTTTTGGATTACCCTTTTGCCTAGCCCATTGGATTGCGTTCGCTGCCGATCCTCTGACCCTCACTTGTTCAACTGTTTACTCTTGTGTCTTGCCCTCATATACCTGTTTGCCAGTGTTTGAGCTTGCCTGTTATTGAGAATGTTTATTAATAGAAGTTTGCCTCTTTCCGTCTCTGTCGTCCCGTTACACTTACAAATATACAGTGCTGTATTTTTTTGCATCATGTATCAGTTTGCTTGTGAAATGAGCAACATGCTGCAAGTTGTGGGTTATTATGCAGTCAAATAAAGCCTTGATATGTTCACACAAAATCTGCACTGAATCTGCTAAGATGAGACTGAAATGACCTTTTTAAACATAATCTTAAACCACTCGGATAGTGGATAGTTTTTCTGGTTTTATAATATTGTAATAATAGTATCTATCCTATTTTCTCTTTATTAGCTCACCGTCTGGCTAACTTTTGAGTCTGAGTCTCCTGGCAGTTTCCACTGAAACACACTGTCAATTATTTCACACAAAGTGACAGGAGTATAACTGAATCATTTTCCCATGAACTTTCATTATTGTTGTTTAGGTGTTTGCGAATTGTTTGCTGCTTATTTTATGTTGTTTGCCATTTCCGTGACCCCTCGCTGTGTGTGTGGGTGTTTTGTTTTGCAGCAAGAAGTTTCACCTTGAGAGCTTATGATGTGTGATATGAAGGTGTATTAAAAGAACGGGAGTAATTGAACAGCTGTGATGCTTCAAAATACAGTCCATTACGAGGAGCTTTAACTTGGATGGAGATATGCTGGAGGATACACTACATGTAATATCAGAAAACACATAAACAGTTTTACGGTACATTGCCCAATATTTATCTATTGCAGTCTCTCATATGCTGTCATATTGCATGGATATAATGTTTCATCTTCAACAGAGTGAGTATCACATTCACTCATCATTAATGCGGATGACTCAAGCTGGTCAAGCCAGCTGTGTTTCTTAACATGATTCAGCCTCCCTTAAACATGGAAATTAATACGGTAGCTGCTTGTGCTTGATACATTATTGAAAGATTCAGTGTGGTTCACATGCATGTGTTTTGCTTCCAAACTGGTTGGCTTCTTTTTCTTTCCGTTTAACCTTAAAGCGGCAGCGATTCTAGGAGTTCGATTCAGTCTCGCATCTGAATATGAGATGGTGTGTGGCTTAAGTAATTCTGGCTTGAAGTGTGAGATATCGCAAGTTCAAACCTTGCTTTCCTGACAGTTAATAAACCAATTAAAATGGCATCTGTTTGTCAGTAGTTGTAGTGTAGATCAGTAATGATGTAACTTGAACTTTTGTTGCACTTTGGCATATTTAGTTGCACTTTATTTTGTGACTTCACTCGAGCACAGAGCTAGTGGATGAGTGCTTGAGTAGTAGAGTGTGCAATACCTAATGTAATGACCTTTCAAGTAAGCTGGCTTACTGCAGTAACTTTTAGCAAAAGTGTTGAGAGATCACAATATATTTTGAAATAAGATTTTAAATTGACTTTGCTTTCAAAAGTTTGTCTTCTGGGAAACATGTAAGTATCTTCTGTAGCTTCTGAACTAAATACTAAATAATAAAATACTAAATAAGTGCTAAATAATAATAATAATAATAATAATAATAATAATAATAATAAAAAGGTATTTAGGCAAAATAAGACAAATTGTACAGATCTTCATTCTGTTCAAAAGTTTACACCCCTCTGTCTCAATGCATCATTTTTCCTTCTGGAACATTAGTTTGTAGTAAGTGTTTAAACCTTCTATAATAGTTGCATATGAGAACCTCAGTTGTACTCACTGTGGATCTCAAAATCATACTATCACAACTCTGAACAACTATCACTAAACAAAACAGCTGTGGATCATTCAGGTAACAAAACAGTATTAAGAATCAAGTGTATGTAAACTTTTGAACAGGGTCATTTTTATAAATTCAACTATTTTCTCTTGTGGACTATATGTAAATGTATTTTATGTGAAATATCTTATTCAGGTCAGTACTAAATAAAAAAAACAGCATACATTTTGTATGATTCCTCTTATTTTGGTAAAATAATTAACATTTTGAAGATTCCACCATATATCAAGTTATTTAAAATGTTTTAATGGCATTCTTTGGTGGAAATTGGCAGGTAAAATGGGCAGGTTTTTGCTAAATAAGTCATTTCAGAAAATTTGTTAATGCAATAATATTACATAAGTAAACATTTTTTTCCACACTTTTTGCATAATTTGAAATAGTTACAGGTGTGAGGATGGAATGAGACTTGATATGAGAAGAATACAAAAAAAATAAAAAATCAAAGTGAGCAGAATATTTTAAATTTTTTATTTAAGTTTTAAATATTTACCCATTTGTATTTTATGATGGATTTTCATAGATTAAAGTGAAAGCCTAACACTGTGTCCTGACCAGATGATGCGACAACATTCCAAGACAAGCAATTTAACTGTTTACACCAGACGTGACAAGACAACGAGACGCGACAGAATCACAAGCAGAAACGCACTGCACTCCCAACGAAATGTTTATATTCTAATGCATAAATATTAAAGTCGGCATGAAATCAAAATTGACTATATTAATTTTGCTAGCTCACGTTGCACTTTTGGAGGTGAAGAATTCATCCGTGCAAGTCAATCTGCAAAAAAAATTAGTTTGCCTTTGTAATCTTTAATCCAAATCTGCGAATGCTCCTCCCCTCTGAAACGACGGGCCTTCTCGGATGACGTCAGCCTGACCTAAGGCAAGAGCCTAAGCACGCCCCTCCAATAGGCCTTTTTCACAAGAATCGGACGTGACGTGACGCAGGGTAAATATAGTTCCGCTAGCGGTCTGCGGGCATTATGTTGTATGCTCTTGTCTCAAATTTTGTCTCTTACCCTTTCTATTTTGTCTGTTTTCCAAGTTGTTGTTATATAATCTACAGAGAAATTTATTTGTAGCTTATATGGCCGCTCAGATCGTTCTAGAATTTACCAACGGGTAGTTTTATTTCACCAGCTGTCCTATATATAGGCTCATTCAACAATTCCCTTGCTCGTTTAAATATATGACAAGTATTTATTTATATGCCTAATTTATGTAAAAACTAAATTCTAAGTATGTATGCACCGTTACACATAGGAACAAATATATAAATTCAGTGTCAGAATGAGTTATAATATGCTTTAATGTGGGATATAATGTTGCGCGAATACATGCTATTCCCTGTATTTTAAAAACGCATGAGTAACTTTAAAAAAGTCACAACAATATGTAGATTATCTCAACCTAATGAATCGCTGAAACTGTTGACCATGTATTAATTGCACATTATAACTATATCTGAGAGACTAAAATAAATAAGACATTTATTTCCAAGACCTCATTGTATAGCTACATCAGTTGAATTAGAGTTAATATTAATATTAAGTTAACTAAATATACAACAAAGTACTAACAGGTTTGTTAAATGCTGTGCATATTAGGCTACATACCTTAGCCCTTACTAAAATTAACTACGAATCAAACCAAAATGGCAGTTATTGCAGTTATTCCATAGTTTTAATAATAAAACCATGGTTAATTTTCGTAAGGGAAGATGATAACGAGCGGAGAAAATGTGAGTGAACCATCATTGCGAGATTACAGAAGTGCTGTTTATGATCCATATATCCAGAAAGAAATGCAAAAACGCATCCAAGGATCGAGTGGTCCTCTTTCGCAAATCGGAGGATCAGAGCTGTCAGTCGATTTCTCCAGCACATCGCCAAAAAGAGTTTTTTACATGGAGTGCGACAATGCACGGCTACACCAAATAGACACGGACAATGATATAACCGAATATACGCGTCGTCACTTCTAATTAGTGCTGAAATTTAGTTCTGAAATAAAACTTTGTAGTCTCACCAATAAATGGCTGTGAAGGTGGCAGATTTTTACCACCACGGTGGTTATGGACCAACTACCGTCAGTGGTGCGGTGTTTAAAAAAAAAAATCTATATATATACACACGCACACACACATTTTTAAAGATCAAAAAACGAAGCTCAAAAATTAACAAACGTGCATTTATTTCATCACTCCCGTCAGCGAGCAAGCAGCCTAAAAAACACTCCAATAAATATCAAAGAAATTATGCATTTAAATAAGAAAGTAGCCAAAATAAAAATGGAAAAATTTGTTGCATAAATTCGTGACAATCTGGTCCGACGCCTCCGTACTTTTCTTCTCTTCCCCATTACACTGTTGCATTCATTAAAATAGCTCAGTTTTGTTTTTAAAATGGATGTGTTTATATTTATTTTCATTTCTTTATAAAGTTAATTTAGAAATATGTTTGAAACATTTTTGTTTGTTAAATTAAAGTTTTTGTTTTTAACAACCAAGCGGCCAGCGGCAGGCAATGAGTAGCCTACATCACATCCTAAGTTTGATCAAGTTTTCCTTATCAAATCATCACGACTTGCCTAAAATAAAATCTTCAAGCATATCACAAAATTATTTTAAACAATTTTACTTACATAAATGCGTGCTATTAAGCGCATACAATCTTGGAGAGTGGAAGCTAACTGCGCTTTGCAGGACATGAAGGCGCCAGCGCAATCTGCAAACAAATTAAAATACGCCGTAATCTTTGCTCATAAAACTAAGCGTAATATATCACCTGGAAATGTAAAGGGTCTAATTTTATTTGTGTGCACTTACAATATCAACAAAATGGAATGCTTTTGTAAAAATAAAGAAAACAAACAAGACGCGCTTTCTGATGGCTCGATGCTGAACAGGAGCTCTTCGCAAAAATAAAATGAAACAAAACGAAAAATATAATAATAATAATAAGTAATTTATAGAAAGCTTTAAATTATTACTCTACTACTTTAAAAACTCTTTCATTATAAAATCCGTATGCATTTCTCTGTAACGGCGCAGATGGCGAGTCAGGATTGTCAACTTTATCTTTGCTACACTGGCTCAGAAAACACTAGTTCATTAATAATTAATCAAGGAGTATCTCCTTATTTCCCCTCAACACATTCATGGTAAATTACTTTTCTTGGAGCTTTGCAAGCTTTAAAGTGCGTTGGAACGTGGATCTCTTCCAGCAGCTGCGAAGGCTCTTGCGCTCACTGCTGTGGTGCGGCTACCGCCGGCTGTAAAATGTTAAACATAATACAGGGCTGCCAGCGGAAATTCTGTTAATAGTACGCACAATGAACTTGCGTTCAAATCTGCCTCCATTTCTGAATGAAACGCCTACTTTACTACATCCAATCAGTTTGCGGTTGAAAAAACAAACAAACCACGCCCTCTTCTTTCCTCATTCAATATTCCGTTTCTCTCGGAAGTACGTCAAAATACGGAAGTAAAATCGGTCGCAAACTTACGGTTCACGCGGACTTTAAACCTTTTTAACGTTATTAAAAGTAAACACTGAGTGACTTGAACCATCTTTGTCATGGAAAACTCGCACTGAGTTTGCGGTTTTAACGTACATGTTTGCTGAGGTAAACTCTGTTGTGCTTAATCTCACGCAGTATGATATTTAAACTCACAACATTTAACACTGAATAAAGCACATAATCAGTACCTGAGATTATCACTGTAGTTCCAGCTGCGATATCGCAAAGTGTATCTAAATTAGAAACGTAACGCGGCGTCGTCGTCATTGCTGGTTAGGACAAAAACTTTAACATGGAAAAGATACCTTTCATCACGTGTCGCGGCGTCTAGCCGTTTGTAGTTAGCACACGGTTATGCCGCATTTAAAAGGCTGCCGGTTTAAAGGCATAGTTCACCCTGAAAATGTGTATGTATATATTTTGTCTGAGGAACATAGATATTTTAAGAAACTTCTTACAGTTTTACAGTCTTTACAGATTCTTTACAACATTCTCTTCAAAATATCTTCTTTATAACATACTAGGTTGTTTGTAGTGTATGCTATTATACCATAAAAATTACATTCTTCAGTATGAAAGTCTTGGTAGCGGGGCTCTGCTTCTTCTCTGCTGCACTTCCATAGGGATTATGAACTTCACTGAAGAACCACCCCCCCTTCACAAGCCAATGTTTGCTACTAACGCCATGCTAATGAGCCATTATGTCAGCAGAGGGCTGGGGAATATTCCAGACTGCATCAGCATGAGGTGCCGGGTCAATTCCACATGAACATCAACCGTTAAATAATGTCTTTCATCCATCTCTTCATCAAATGCAGCCTTTATCCAGACAGCAAGTGTAATCAAAACACAGGGGCACTGCTTTCCCCCAGTGGCCATTCAGCGGGCATTGTGCCCGTCTAATTAAGGCTCTAATGGAGTGGGCAGCATGCCTGCTGTTAACCATGGACCTCTGGGGCCTCTTGGGACCAGCTTAGTGCTGTCCTTTAGCAGAGAGAGGACGTTTCTGTGCCCCGACCGTCAAAAGTAGCCTGTCACACTGCTTTGAATCTTAACATGAGCCCCTGCAGCTCTCTAACAACTGTGGACGTCACGTTCTGTACTTACATTGTGAGACAACATTTGAAAAATTCAAACAGTGCGACAATATTGTCTGATTTGACAAGTATTTGACTATCTTTATCATTATAATATAAAATACTAAAAGTATCCCTTTATTATTATCCCTCAATTATAAGTTATTGTTTGTTTGTTTCAAAGTTCAGTTGATTAAAAATGCCTAATAATATTATCATTTTTTTAATGATTTTATCATTAACCATTTATCAGTGTAATTTATAAATGGTATATTGGGTTCAAAGTTATTTTATTTATTCACAAATTCATTTACAAAGTTAGTTTATTCTTTCTTTCTTTCTTTCTTTCTTTCTTTCTTTCTTTCAGAAGTTCATATTAAAAAAATGTATTTAATAATGATGGAGCAACCTAAATTATAGTAAATTTAAAACTGATGGTAAATATTGAACCATATCAAATTAATAATTTTCAATAAAACTAAATCAATTGGTTTGTGTTTGTTTCTTAATTAATTAATTTACATACTTACATCCCTATTTATTTTTTTAATTTAATAATAGAGCAAAATAATTTATGGAAACTTGCTGACTTGTAATTAACGACTTGTAATCAGTTGATTTATTTGACTTGTAATTAATGAATTTATATAGTTATTTACATTCCTATTTATTTATTTATTTATTTATTTATTATAAGAATTGTGCAAAATAATTTATGAAAATGAATACTGACTTGTAAATCCAAAATTTATTGAACAAATCACTTTGAACAAAATGGAAAATCATAAACAATTATTCAGTCGTAAAAAGGCAATAATTTCTGAAATAATAAAAAATAACTTTTTTTTTGTTGCTATTAAGTGTTTTGGGAGGGGGAAAATATCCAAATGGTATTGTCTTCTGCTCTGTTCTACCCGTTTAGAGTTTTCCCAAGCCTAAAAGTGACAATTTCTTCAAAATTAGATGCAAGGCATCTTCAGATTCTCATTAGAGTTGATCCAAGAAAGAACACTACCTCTGTTTTTCTCTTATATGACTGCTGATGTTAAATGATTAATGTGGCCCATATTCCTGTCTGAGATGGAGTTTGACATGGCAGGATGTATTCTAAAAAATCAATGCTTTTCTGTTGACTGCGCATAGTTGACTGAAGCCTCGTGGATTACTTTAGCATTGAATCAATTTTGTTGGTCTGTCACAAGTTTGATGTGTCATTACATTTTGCACTGCTTAGATCAGAGGTCAGAGAGAGAGGAAAAACTTCAGATCTTTACTGGACTTGCAAGTAATTCTATGTAATCCATTAAGTAAAATATTGTGATGTGGCCAGCCTGTGTAGTCTCCAGAGATTAAGTTCCTGGACTTCTCTCTCTCAGCTCTAATTTTGTGTTGTATGTGGTATGAGAGTTGCGCTTCAAAAGCTCTGAATCCAGCCTTTGAATCTAGGAGATCAGAACATCTCGCAAGCTTTGGTTGCCCTGCGAAAACAGAGACTGAGAATTCACTTTGATAAACACATATCTTTAGGCTAGATTAAACCAGAGCTCAGCAAACCCGGCGTGCCTCTCTCTGCACACAGGCTGTTTGAACATCCTCACCAGGGACAGAAAAAAATTTGCCTCCTGCTGCAAATTTCATTTAATCTTTTGAATCTTTTCCTCAAAACACAGACACAGAAAGATCGGAGAATTGGGGAAAGCCTGAGCATCCAAAAATACTTTTTTGGGCCATCAATAGAAGTCGAGATAATGTAGGCTGTTGAAGGTTCATCAGATCTGGATTTCAGAAAGTTTCCATGAATATTTATACAGCGCTCAGAATGAATAAAGTATCTCAGAGCTCCGTATTCCCTTTGATACACCCTAAAATGAGAAAATTTGGAGATTAAGATGTGGGGAACACTTCATTCTGACTGACAACGCTGTTTAGGAGACTACAATTCTAAACACAAATAAAATAAAAACTTTTATATAATAAAAGTTATAATATTTTAATAAAAAAATTACTATTTTGTAATTGTCATATTTGAATTTCTCAGTATGACTACATATAATAACATTCTAACATATTGGATACTTACATTATATGACAACATTTAAAAAAAAAAAATAAATAAATAAATAACAATCTAACATTGAACTATAAAATGACCGAATGCTATAAAAAATATTATTCCTTATGCGTCATCCATCCATACATCTATATGCCCATCCATCTATCCAGATTTCTATCATCCATCCATCTTTCTGTCATCCATCCATCCATCCATCCATCTTTCAATCATGCATTCATCAATCCAACTTTGTCATTCATCCATCCATGTATCCAACTTTTTATCATCCATCTATCTCATCCATCTTTCTGTCATCCATCCACCCATTCATATTTTTTTTCATCCATCGATCTTTCAATCATCAATTCAGCTTTCTGTCATCCATCCATCCACTCATCTTTCTGTCATCCATCTATCCATATTTCAATCCATCCATCCATCTCTCTGTCATCCATCCATCTTTATGTAATTCATTCATCTATTCATCCATCCATCCAAACATCCATCCATCTTTCTGTCATCCATCATCCATCCATCTTTCAATCCATCCATTCAACCATGCATCCATCTTTCTGTCATCCATCCAAACATCCATCCATCTTTCTGTCATTCATCATCCATCCATCTTTCAATCCATCCATCCAACCATGCATCCATCTTTCTGCCATCCATCCATCCATCTATACATTTTCAATCCATCCATTCATATTTCTGCCATCCATCCATCCATCCATCCACATTTAAAGTGGATCAAAACCTTTAATCAAAATTGTCTTGAAACCAGAAAGAATACCTATTCTTGTTATAGGACAACTTTGATTAACTTTTTTGATTCACTTCAAATGTTGACTACTATATACATTTTAAATCCGTCCATCCATCTTTCTGTCATCCATCCATCCATCCATCCATCTATACATTTTCAATCCATCCATCCATCTTTCTGTCACCCATTCATCCATCCATCTTTCAATCCATCTTTCAATTAATTTAATGCAAATACATTAAAATAACTTGACCTTATAATTGAAGACCATCATGTCTGTAATGGAATGGCCTCCCCAATCACCCAACCTCAACCTAATTGAGCTACTATGGGAGGTACTGGACCGTGATGTCTGTAAGAAGTGTCCAACCAGTGTGAATCATCTTTGGGCAATTCTTCAGTAGGTTTGGAGTAATATATCAAGTCAATGTCAAAATGAACTGCCAGCTCGGATGCCCAGATTATGCAGAGCTGTAATAGCTGCTAATGGTGGATATTTTGATGTATCGAAAATTTAAGTTTTTTTTATGTATAAACTGTTTAAGAAAATATTTTTCAGTAGTTTGTGTTGTCCCATATCAGTGCAAGACTATCACAAATTAAAAATTATTCATACCAATATTGTCCAAACCCCCACTTTTCCAGGGCTTTTCCAAAATTTTGGAGGGCAGTGTATATATACAGGGGTTGGACAATGAAACTGAAACACTGGCCAATATAGTGTTGGAGGTTTCATGGCTATATGATATGGTTATGAAGTCCATTTGTACATGTTTAGGACTGGTGTTACATTTTGGAAAACATGTATTTTAATTTTATTTTATCAGTTGTCAACAAAGTGCTGTTTGTGTTCTTCAGCAATTTCACAACCATGTTTATTTCTGACAATTTCATTGCAACCACATGCAAAGACGATTCACTGTGTTCTGTATACATGCAAAACATACAGTATTTTACCTTGTTATGATTTGTGTGTACACAGTTTAAGTGAATGTGAATTTGCATAACTAAAAAAAATACGACTCCATTTTGCCCATCACCACAAACTGCATGCTGCACTAAAAATGACAAATACCCATACTAAAAACATCTGATTTGGCTTGTTATTTGTATGTCATATCGCTCAAAACAATAATTATCTTCTGCTTAACTTAGAATTATTATTAACAGATGTTTGCATTTGGTTGGTGAGCTCTTTGGGCTGTGTCCAGGGAGACGAGCGATCATGTTAAAATGATTGTAAGCTTCAACCAAAATAGCTGCTTTTCTCATTCTTTTTCTTTCTTTTTCTTTTCTTTGCTTATTAAGACATGCTTCAGGTATTTTTTTTTAAAGCTAAATGCAGTCATCATAATAATTCATACTGAGTTGAGTTAAAGAGCAGGAAATTAGAAGTGAATCGCAGAATAAATCCAGAATGGCAACTCAAACTACTCGAAATAATGCTGTTAACATCAGCAACCACAATTCTAGCTCACTAACAAAGTATTCACATGTTTGTGTTTCTTTTATCTCAGAAATGATTCCCATCATGATATCTTTAAAAGAAAAAAAATGCATTAAATGTATTATGTAAGATTTAATTATCATTATCCACATTAAAATTCACAATCCACTGGTGGTTGTTGTCATTTACATGCGTTTAGTCAAGCATACTGCAAACACTTCGACAGGTAACGAGGTCAGCCTCTAGACACCCACAGCAAGAACAACAGGCCGATCTCAAATACTGAACAACAGGAGCAAAATATGACAGAAAGTTTCAGTCAATAATGAAGAAAAAAATTTAAATGCATATGGTACAGTGATTTTTGTCTTATTTACTTTCAGAATAATTAGCAAATCTTAGAATGCTTTATAACTACAACAGACCTTAAAGACCTTGAGAAAAGTTTCCTCTAATCTGGTTCATAAAGAGGACAGAACAGCATTCTTAGTTAATAAAGACTGCTAATTATGCTTATTGTGGTATCTACTCAGTCCTGTGTATATATTCTCTTTGTGGACTTAGGCTACTCTCTAATTTACTTTAAGAGTCTATACCCTTTTTGTCCGCGGGCTGAAGCAACCATAGATATGTATGGAAACAACCCTAATAAGTCATATTTAGCCCCTGGAATTCGAATTTACCGGAGGAACCCTGAAAAAAACATGTATTTTACACCCCGGAATGTGATTTTTAACAGGGAACCCCCCTCAAAATGTGATTGGGCTAGTTTTGGGCTAGTTTTCTGGCAACCTTGATCCTTACTACCTTTCTGGGCCTTGATTGTGTCAGTTGTGTTGCTGTCTATGCAGGATCAGAAAGCTTTTGAATAGCATTAAAAATATCTTTATTTGTGTTCTGAAGATGATCGAAGGTCTTACAGGTTTGGAATGACATGAGGGAAAGTAATTAATGACAGGATTTACATTTTTGGGTGAACTATTCCTTTAAGTGTATGGCATTTATTTGACTGTTTATGTTTCTGTAGCTTAACTTCTGTAGTAACGCCAAGGCCTATTTCCAGGAAAAGTGAGAACTGATAAAATGTGTACCTTGAATACAATCTAAAAGTGTCTGACAAATGCATGTAAAAGTGAGAATTGGAAGCATGCTGTCTATTCAAACTGGTTAGTTAGATTTTTTAGAACATTATTGATGTACCGCAGTGTGAGATTACTTATTTTACATTTAATCAGTTTAATATAGAGAGGCACTGAAATGTAGACCTTGTGTTTTTGACCTACGCTGTACATGAAATAAAGATGAGGTTTGTACATTAGCATGGACTCACTAACTTTAACGTTAGCTAGTTTTAGCCAGAGATATTAATGATATTTACAGACATTAACTGCTTGAGCAGATGAAAAAGGCCACTTAATGAGAGTATGACAACTAGAAAATAAACATTAAATAATAAAATAATTTCCAAATTTTATTGCCAATCCTCTCAGGATACCAGGAATCAGTGTTACAGATACCTCAGGAACATTGTTTTATTATTTTTGTAGCATAAACACCATCAAAACGAAGAGAGCTTTGGATCTTCCAATGTTTCTCTATGGCGCTGCAACCTACAAATGTCCGAGTCACATCTCTGTGCAGCTGATATTCAACTGCTATTGGCTCATCTGCATTCTAGGGGCGGAGCTTACCGATAGGTCAGTTCCATGATTAGTATAGATAAAAAAAAAAAATAAAAAAAAAGATGTTTCTCGTGAAATGAAGTGGCAAATGTATTCTCATTTCTGTTGAGTCCCACTTTCCCACTTTAATCGTAACTGTGTACGAAAACAGTTACAAGTGCTTGCAGTTTTACCACCTCTAGTGTTTATTTCTGTTGGAAACTGCAGTGATATGTACTTATTGGTACGCATTTCACATCTTGCAAAAAAGTTCCCATGCGTATATTGCATTTCTTACTTTGAATTTTTGTTTTGTTTCCAGCCAAAATATATATATATATATATATAAAAAAGAGTAAATGGTTAAAATTATTCTCTTGTTTTCAGAAAAAAGTTTTTGCTTAGAACAAGCTAAATAATCTGCCAATTGGGTATGCAAAATAATCTTATTTCAATTTTATTTCTGAAAAATCTAAGTAAGAAAAGCATTTTTTGCAGTGTACGTTTTCACCATGGGATCAAGTAGTGCACCAGGAGGCCCAGGTTACATGATGTGCCTGTTTAGCGTATCAGTAACACTATGATCTGATATCAGCTCATATCTCATACTCACTTTGAAGCATTTCTTTACACAAATTTAGTTGTGAGTACCACAAAAATATATTTTCAGGTCTTCTTTAATCCATGTTTCCTCTTGGCAAGGAGATTGGATGTACTCTATAATTATTTATACAACTCGTTGTACCTTTTTAATCTGTCTCCTTTAAAATAAAATGTACTGTAGATTTCAACAACCTCCTTTACAGATAAGTCTGTACTCTCGGACCAGCTCATTACAAACTGACTACCAGCAAACTGACAGGGAGAAATAGAACGGAATGAAAAGCAGATAGACATGGAGACAAAGAAAGAATGAAAGAAACAGACTTTTGCAACTAATCCCAAAGAGCAGGGTGGCAGAGAAATGATAGAAGCTTTGTAATGACATTCCTCTTCTCTTTTTTTGTTTCTTTGTCTCTTGCCTTTCTGTTTTTCGGCCCATCCTCTGGTTGATGGGAGGCCAGTCAAGCAGAAAAAGAGGATCTATCAAAGCAACAAAAAGAATTAGCCACAGCAACCAAGTACAGTTCAATTTATCACAGCACCCATACCACACCAGTGGTGTAGTGTGGGTATTTGTAAAGTTACATCTGAAGGTGCTCATTTTTGTAATCTGTAATATTTAAAGAATGTTAAATAGTCATTATTTCTGTTTTCTAAAATGCACAAAAAGCATTTTAACAATATCCTTACTACCTTTCTGGGCCTTGAATGTGGTAGTTGAGTTGCGGTCTCTGATTTCATCAAAAATATCGAAGATGAATGAAGGTCCAATGGGTTTGGAATGACACGAGGGTGAGTAATAATTACTCTACAATTACTCTACATCTGACTCACTTTGCCAGTGCAAATAGTTTTAGTAAAGCCACAGAAACACACGTGTTTAGTTCCTGGTTTGATCAAGGAGTTTTAAGGAACCTGTTGCTTGAATGATTCGATGACTCACTTCATTGTTTGTTTCATGAATGAATCAGCATTGTTAAATGAATCGCTTGAAATTAGTCACTTGCCACCAACTACTGGTGTAAAAATGTAACTTGCAGAAAGAGTAGTTGAGAACAATCCCCAAAACTTATCTTTTATATTCAGTATGCATGAATATTCACAAATGTTAAATGAAGACTTCATTAAATGTTTCTGCATAGATATCGCCAATACCTGACTGTCATTAATGTATCAGACTCTAAAGTTTACTTAACCAGACTGATCCGCTCACAGGTTGTTTTCAGTTCCAGTTCAGAATAACAATATGGATGAGGCTCTCCTGGGACTCCAAGTCTTGACAACTGCCAAGGCTTGATTCTGTCTCTTCAGCTCTCGTTTTCCTCTCTCTCTCTCTCTCTCTCTCTCTCTCTCTCTCTCTCTCTCTGTCATATTCCCTTCCTTTCTCTTGACTGCATAGACTGAGACTTGAGGGCTTAAAAGCCTTGCAGTCTTTGAATAAATTTAAACTACCTTTGCTGTTCTTGTGAAGTAAAATTCAGCCTGTTGATCCGGTCTGCTCTTCTTTAGAGACTGATTTAGAAACTTCAGCTGCCCACCTCACAGGGCTGAATGAGTCAGAGGTTTGATAGATGTTCCAGGGTAAAATCACTGCATAAAGGAGTTAGTCCTTGACATCTACATGACAGAATTTACCATGACCTGCAAAATCATTGTCATGAACGTCATGATCATCATCATTATTATTACAGTATTATTACACAAATCTAATATTGTAGACTTTTACACAGCATTGTGTTTCATTTATTAACAATCAGTTTAACATGTGGTGAATTCTTTCTGATATGCAATTGCGTTATTGCTGTTAACATCTGTTACACTTCATGCTCCAGGCAAAAGTCCAATTCGCACAGCACACATTTCTGATTGCCACAGACCCCTAGAGTTTCTCAGCTCATCCAATTTGCAAAAAAGCATTTAGCCAGGCTCAAATAAGATACACATGCATCTCTCAAGGTGTTTCTCGTATACAGTCCCTGGCCCAGAGCATGAAGCAGATGAATAAAAATAAGGAGAAAGACAGGCAGCCAAAATACAAGAGAGAATAAATGATCAAGATCCATTCCTGTTATGATGGATGAGTAGGTAACCAAAGCTCCCACGATGTTCAGATTTCCTAGGGAGTGTTTGAAGAACAACTCTCGCACTAAGTACAACACAAAAGTGGAGCTAATAGAGAGAGACTAAGAGAGAAAATAAGACATCAGAACCCATTGCTGTCAGGACGGATGAGTAGGTAAATGCAGTGCTGCATTGCTTTCCTGCTGCGTTCCTAATGCCCTAAGAGCAAGGCTAATGCGCTCTAAAGAGATGCTGCTGTCTTCATCTGGGGTGCAGATGCTGGGACTGTTCTGAGGTACAAGAACGATGAAGGAGAAAGGAGGTGGAGGAAAGAGTAAATGTGGGAAATGAATGAGCACAATCAGAGGAGTGGAGGGCAGTCATTAGTTATCCTGGCCATCACTGCGGTCCACTCATTCCCTCGTAATGCGTGAAGGTTAACACCTCTCAGGAAACTGTCTAGAGAATTCTATTTTATGCTAATATTATATAATGTAATATGCATTTTTGAGTCTTATGGAACCTGTTTCGACTTCAGAAAAGATCATTGCTAGTCGCAAGATAAAGTGTCACGACTATGAGAAATAAAGTTGCAACTGTAAAATAAAAAGTAATTTTGTGAGACAGTATAGTTGTAATTGGGAGAAATAAAGTCATAATTATGAGACATAAAGTCACAGTTGTAAAATATAAAAATGCACTGTGAAATAAATAGAGAGAAATAATCATAAATCATAATTGGAAGAAATAAAGTAAGGTTTGTGATTCGGTATTGTGAGATACAAAGTCGTTACTGCTTTTTTGTATTATTTACTCTAAAGCAGAAATAGGCTTCCATATTTACCCTTATTTTGAATAAATTAAAGTAAAATAAAATAAACAAAAGTAACAATTTACAATAAGGCATCATTTGTTAGCATTAGTTGATATATTCATAAACAAACAATGAACAATACGTACAGGGGTGAAAACTTTTTGAATTTGTAGATCAGGGTTAATTTAACTTATTTTGTCTTCTGGGAAACATCATCTGTAGAGTCTGAAGGGCAGTACTTAATGGAAAAATATTATATTTAGGTAAAATAAGAAAAACTAACATTCTTCATTCAAAAGTTTTCACCCTCTACTCTTAATGAATCATTTTTCCTTCTGAAGCATCAGTGAGCATTTGAACCTTCTGTAAAAGTTGCATATGAGTCCCTCAGTTGTCCTCAGTGTGAAAAGATGGATCTCAAAACCATACAGTCATTGTTGGAAAGGGTTCAAATACACAAAAATGTTAAATACACAAAAACAAATAATTTGTGGGACCCAAGTGATTTTTCTGAAGAACATCAGGCAGTTTAACTGTTCAGAACAAACAAGGAACTCATGAACAGGTATCACTAAACAAAAATAAATAAATAAATAAAGCAACAAAAAAACAGCTGTGGATCATTTGGGTAACAACACAGTATTAAGAACCAAGTGTATGTAAACTTTTGAATGGGGTCATTTTTATAAATTCAACTATTATTTTCTCTTGTGGACTATATGTAAACATCTTTTATGTGAAATATCTTAATCAGGTCAGTAATAAAATAAACAATAACATGCATTTTGTATGATCCCTTTTATTTTGGTAAAATTATTACCATTTTGCAGATTCTGAAAGGGGGATGTAGACTTTTGACCTCGATTGTATATGACTATAGTAGGGAAATTTACTAGTAAATTCCAAAGTTGTTTCAAAGTAAATTTATTTATCATTTAGAAATCTACAAGACACTGAGAAATGCGGTGTGATTCAACTTTTGAATACTGAAATGTATTTCTGTGCTGTTTTGAGCTGCTGTATGTCCTCAGGTGACATGCAGGTTCTAGCATTATCTATTCATCTTCACTATTTCACCTACTCTTTCACACTTTTCTGAATTCTCTTAGTATTTGTCAGTGGCATTGACATTCAAAAGGTCAGTGTGAGCCCAGTGGAAGAAATTCTTGCATCGAAGTGTACGAGCAAATAGCTTATTGAGCGATTTAAAAAGAGTCTGATTCAGTACTTATTAATGAAGCAACAGAGGTCCCCGTCAAATTCTCTAGCTCTTCTAAATATCACTAGCATTGGCACAAGAGCAAAAATCTGCCTTTGTTCCAGTGTGATTGTGCAGCTTTTTTGAAAAGCACAATACAATGGCATGATTGAGTGTAAGAGAGCAGCCAAGGGACTATGAGGGACTTCATCGAGCCCAGTTTACAGCACCTCCGGTTCGGCAATGACATTTTAGAGTGATGTTGCAGTAATGGTTTGTTCCACCTGAAAGCACATGTTTTATTGATTATGGTGTCCAAACTGTCCCTTGAACTCTAAGCATGTACACACTCGGGTAATATTACAAAACAGGTTTGGAGAGATGACCGATGCCTGTTGAGCCCTAAGTTTATGGTAAAAGAATAGTTCATCCAAAAATGAAAATAAGCTAAAAAGTTCCTTACCCACAGGCCATTCAAAATGTAAATGAATTTATTTCTTCTTTTGAACAAATTTGGACAAATTAAGCATTACACTACTTGCTTACCAATGGATCTGGAGTGAATGGGTGCCATCAGAATAAAAGTTCAAATTACATTAATCCACAAAATGACACCAGGTTATCAATTAATGTCTTGTGAAGTGAAGAGAAAAATAAAAGTAAAAATAAAAATAAAAATAAAATAAATAAATAAATAACTTTTTTGGAGTGTGTTGCTTAAAGGGGTCCTATTATGCTTTTGAATCGGAAATTTGAATCGTTGGCAGGTGGGGAGGGATGAGGTGGAGGATTAGCGATATAGCATGGACAGCAGCTTCTGAAATGCCTTAGCGAGCCGTAGGGCGGCTGGTAGAAATGCAAGCATTGATTAAAGTGGCTGCGAACTGCCCTGGTGTCCGTGTCGGAACACTCACGGAGCAGCGGCTGATACAGACATT
This sequence comes from Cirrhinus molitorella, assembly GCA_033026305.1. Taxonomy (NCBI): domain Eukaryota; kingdom Metazoa; phylum Chordata; class Actinopteri; order Cypriniformes; family Cyprinidae; genus Cirrhinus; species Cirrhinus molitorella. The sequence goes on from CM065131.1 coordinate 7,557,290, forward strand.
GACTAGAGAGTGACCATCATCGGTGGCCGCGTCGGAGCCGTGCCGTAGACGTGTGCAGTGTGTGGTAAGAGATTTATTCATCATAAAGTGTAGACAGCTTCACTAGCCTTATGCTGGAGCTGGTTTCGGGCATGTAAATAATGAAATAAATTAGCACAATAATGATTATATCATGTATCGGCGATCTCGCAGGCTGACAAAAGGACCAACCCTACTATAGCATATTATTTACTCACCCTCCATGCATTCTAGGTGTATATGACTTCCTTCTTTCAGACGAATGCAATCAGAGTTATATTAAAAATTATCCTGGCACTCCCAAGCTTTAGAACAGCATAGACTGGTGATTCTCTTCAATAGTCTAAAACAAGTCCAATAAAGTCCATCGATTCATAAAAAGAGTCCCACACGTGGCTCCGGTGGGGTCAATAAAAGCCACCTGTAGCAAACAGATTTGTTTTTGTAAAAAAAAAAAAAATCATATTTAAAATGTAAGAATCACTTTAATCTAGCTTGCACAGTTGTACACGGAACTTGCTGCTTTGGGAAGGGGCATGGCAGTACTGAAACGCCGTCTAAGCTGTTCGTCAATCGCAACACAGTGGGACAACTAACCAATCACAACACATTTCGTTTTTCAGAAGGCTGACCTTCCTCAAACCCAAAACTAATCGGCCATTTGTGCCAGGTTGGGCAGAAAGCTATTGTAATAATGTAAATTATGTGAAAAGTAATGCTTTTTTTAAACCACCAAGCATGAGAGCATGTTCTAGTGCACCCCCAAAACTAAATTAAGACATTGTAAAAGAGCATAATAGGACCCCTTTAATATTTTTGAGGAAACTCAAAAAATACATATATATATATATATATATATATATATTTTTTTTTTTTTTTTTCATGATTGAAAGTTAAAAAAGAACAGCATTTCTTTGAAATAGAAATCTTTTGAAACATTATAAATACTACTGGTTAGTTTTAAAAGTTCAGAAGTAGCAATATTTTACAGTACATATGACCATGCGTACTTGCATAATTGTCTTGATGGCAACTTTGCTGAATTCACTAAATATCTCACTTTCCCCATAAAGACACTTGGAACGGCAATTGAAAGCACTCTGGCAGTAAAATTTGGAGGGCCTGCATTATCTCTTTGATCAGGCACTCTCACTGAAGCTGTTGCCCTCAGGATTACATTCTGTTTTACGCTTTTGTAGTTTATTTGATCCATTAGTTCTTGTGTACTCCAATCATAACCGCTGTAGGGTTTTTTTATATTTTATTTGTTATGTCTGCCCGTTCTACTTTTGGCTTGCATGTGTGTGTGTGTGTGTGTGTGTGTGTGTGTGTGTGTACAGTACATTCGTACTAAGCTCTTTCTGATGAGGCAGGTATTGATGGCCACAGAGCAAGCTGTACAGCTGTAGGCAACAACTATTACAGCAAGTAGTCTTAAACAAACCTACAGTCACTTTTAAATGCCCCCAGAGAGTTTTTAAACTCTTCCCATTTGGTACGCCACTCTGTGATGATAAAAGCTGAGTGCAGTTTGAGGGATTCACTCATATATACAGTTCAACTGAAGTGAACAACTGTTTTTTATAAAGTTTTGATGCTTTCCGATATCCATGGAAGTCTTTCATAATGCGACTTTATTTCTTGTTTATTTCTTTGTCTTGTCTAAACTTCTCACATTTACCTGTTTTGTTTTCCCACTAAAACTGTTTTCTAAACAGTCATGTGTGATTGTTTATATGAGCAACACTGTAAAAAAAGGGGTAAAAACAACTTCTGATTTAACATGAGCTGGTCTCAATTTAATACAGCAATCAAATCTTTTCATTTAATTTTCATTTTTCATTTTCACTAGTTTATTGTTTGAAGTATTATAGTTTTATTAAAAAACCAGGGGACCCCCCCAAGCATATTTTCTGGGGTGTTATGAGGGGTCCCTGAATGCTTATGGGAGGTCGGGACCCCCTAGACCCCCTAAACCCCCAACCACCCCAACCCCCTTTCCCCCCCAAAAAAACTTTTCAACTACTGTTTGATAAAGCATTGGATTTATCTCAATTAGTTTCAAACCAGTTTCTCTCAATTAGACACAGAACTACCTCAGGCGGTGTTTAAAGCTCTGGCCTTCATTCAGATATTGCTATTCCTCACATTTTCCTCACTTGGGTCAATCAGGCTTATATTTATAATAATTTGTCATTGCATTGTTTGTGCCAATAGTGTTTTTTGGTGCCCTAAAGCAATGCACACCACGTCTAATCAGTTCACTTTGGAAGGTGTGCGTAAATCATGATTTAGGTATTAGCTGAGCCTACTTAACTGCTTTGTGTTAAATACTTTTATAATAACCATTTAATGCTCAGTCAATGTTTTGTTATATACACTGAGCCATAGTCAAATTCATATCAATACTGATTTTTTTCTTCTTCTTCTTATATTTATCTGTATAAGTGGAGCGGTCAGTTTAACATCAGTGTCTTACGGTTAGGTAATTCAATCCTGACATCTTCTGACAAATATGTCAGATCATTTTTTCATCAGACATTTTACATTTCTCCATAAAATCCAATCCTTCTCACTCAACATTAAAAAGGAATCACAGAAAATCTTTTATTCAAGGGATCATATCTCATTTGGTTTGATTTGACTTTTTACGAGAACAGCTTAATAGCTCCTAATAGATGCTGTTTCACTTTCAAAAGACATTTTCTTGGTCTAACTCTTTCTCAAATGCAGATATTTCCCGCCGTTACAGCGTGAGACTGGTGAAACACAGCGTTATTATTAACTGAAGCCTTGTGCAGTGATTTTGTTCATCCTAAGTGCTCCAAACCACTTAGCATATTGTTAGCATTTAATCAAAGGATGGTTTTATAGAACACATGTTGTTCACTTAGAAGTGATTGTTAAAATTTATGATTGTTAGTCCCCATCTCAAACCTTGAAATGTCCTCAATAGTAAACACAGTTAATGTGATCTGCAATGCACTAAGATAAGCCTAAAAGATTGCATTCAGCTCTAATTTTGTTCTTTTCAGGCATTAAAACAATGCAGAAAATGTCTACAAATAAACAATGCCATCAGTGGATGCTTTTTGTTTTTAATCCTCCAGAGAGAGAAAGACAGGACATTAATGTTCCTGCAGGACATTTGAAAAATGAAATGAACTTTTACCAAGTGTGTGGATGCTGTGCTGGCTCCATTGTGACTCCATGGCATCTGCATTCTCAATTGCATCGGGGACTGGTTGATTCTAGCTCAATCAGAGCACATGGTGACTCGGCATCGAGATGTCATTCTCGCCCACATGAAAGAGTTGGGGTTAAGACTAACCACCAAGAAAAGTGTACTTTCTCCACTTCAGAGGACCACTTATCTCGGGTAGATCCAGACAAGTCTGTCTCCTGCTCGGATCGAGTCGATCCTCACGGCAGTCAAGAGAGTCAAAATAGGCCAGTCAATCAAGGTCGCCATCTCACGTGGAACATCAACTGCCTGGAAATGCTAGCCGTGTTTCAAGCTTTAAAACTTTCTCCCACACCTGAGAGATCGCCATTTGTTGGTGCACACCGACAACACAGTGGTGGTCTCTTACATCAACCACTAGGGAGGTCTGCGTTCGCACCCCTTGTACAAGCAGGTGCACCAGATCCTTGTGTGGGCCCGGGGGAAACTCCTCTCACTGAGAGCAGTGCACATCCCTGAGCATTTCAATGTGGGAGTAGACGTCCTGTCGAGACAGGGGCCGAGGCCCAGGGAATGGAGACTCTACCCACAGGTGGTGGAGCTCATTTGGACCTAGTTTGGTCAAGTTCAAGTGGGTCTATTTGCAACTCAGGAGACTTTGCAATGTCCTCTTTGGTTCTCTCTGAGTCATCTAGCTCCCCTGGGACTGGATGCCATTGTACAGACCTGGCCGAGGCTTCGTCTGTACGCCTTTCCCCCAATCGCTCTACTCCCGGGAGTTCTGGAGAGAGTGCACCAGGACAGGCTCCGTCTTCTTCTGTTTTGGCCGGGCCGAATATGGTTCTTTGACCTGATTTCTCTCCTCGACTGCCCTCCGTGGGAAATTCCGGTCAGGAGGTGTGGCCTCTGAGGGGGCACAACTCATAGACACTGGTTTCTCAACCGAGGTTGTTGAGACCATTCTCCAATCCAGAGCTCCCCCAATGAGGAAACTGTACGCCTGGAAGTGGAACCTTTTCACTTCCTGGTGCGGCGAACACCAGCTCAACCACTGCCCAAATGGTTAAGTGCTGGAGTTCCTGCAGTCCCGCTTTGCCGCATAGGTAACCCACCCCACCCTGAGGGTGTATGTGGTGGCCGTAGGTGCTTTCCGTGCCCCTCTCAGTGGCACCTCTCTGACACCCTTTAATTTCTCGTTTCCTCCATGGTGCACTGAGGCTGAGGCCATTGGTGCGCTCTCGCGTCCCTACTTGGGACCTGGCTGTGGTCTTACAGGCTCTTTGTAAACTCCCATTCAAGCCTCTTGATGAGATTTCTGATTTCTTGTCCGCCTCCATTCAGAGAACCAGAGCAGCAGAAGCTAAATTGTACGTGTCCAGTGCAAGGACTGAATGCGTACGTCCACAGAGCTGCCCTGTGGAGAAAGTCAGACTAATTGTTTGTGTGTTTTGGTCCCTTCAAGAAAAGTTCTCCTGCATCTAAGCAGACCATAAATCGGTGGATTACGGATGCTGTTTCTCTTGCTTTTGAGTCCTCTGGTCTCCCCTCGCTTTTGGAGGTCAAGTTGCGGCTTCCAAGGCCTATCAGTCAGGTGTGCCTTTGCAGAACATCTGTGTCGCTGCGGGCTGGTCCACGTCCCTTACCTTTGTAAGGTTCTACCAGCTAGACCTCCCTGCCACTCTGTGCCTCTGCTCTCTCCTCCTGACCTGCCCACACACAGCAGGGCTTTGCAATTGTGGCGGCGTGGGAATATTGTTCCCAAAGCGCTCCGACGCAGCTTTAGGTTCCGAAAAGGAACGTCCCGGGTTACATCTGTAACCCTAGTTCCTATAGGGAATGAGACGCTGCGTCTCTTATCCTCAATTCCGGCATCCCTGCATCGCTCCTGGTGGCAGAAGCTGCCGGCTGTGTTCACTGCATGTGCTTTTATAGCTTCCTGGTTCTCTACGTCACCCGCCCGTGACGTCTCACTTCTCTATTGGACTGATTGCACACGTGTTCAGAGCGTGGAAACACTGAAGGCGTTCCCAAAGCATTTCGACACAGCGTCTCATTCCCTATAGGAACTAGGGTTACAGATGTAACCCAGGCCGTTTTCATGTAGTACAACTTAACATTTCATGTTGACTAAACTTAAAACTTTAAAGCAGTATGAACACTTAATTTTTTACAGCGCTCATCTGCTGAAAAATTACATTGTTACATGAAAAAGTGATTCTGACTGATTAAAACAAAATACATAAATAGATACATTTGTAAAAAGAAACAGCAATTTGAGATCATCTGAGGGCTACGTGAATGAGTGCCCTTTAATTATCTATGGACACTTTTGACCCTAGATAAACACTTAAATCAATTTTCACACTCTCAAATTTTCACACTCTCACTGGTTATTTTAATTTGTCCACTAACAATGTCCAACAGTGTATAACAGGGAAATTCAAATCATATTTCCTCCACATTTCAAAACAATGTATTGTGTTTAGTAGCATTCTTTGGTGGTAATGACATTTAAAGCATTTTCAAAATAAATTGGCCAACTAAAATTTTTTTGTATACTAACCCTTCACATTGTTTAAATAATTTGACAAAATTAAAGCTTTGAAATTAGCTTTGGGAAGTATATTGTGCTCTTCGCTGATAGCGGCTGTCTTGGCTGATTTCAGAAAAAATCTCTCAGGATGCTTTCTAACTGCAGAACAATTTCTCATTAAGCTAAAAATAGAGTTGGAAATTTAAAAAGAGGCCTCACTTAAAGGAAGCGATTAGCAATGAATTTTAATGCTAAAGAGTAACAACCATCTATCTTTTATTCTGGAATTGCACATATTTTGGCTTTCCTTTCTTGGTTATATTATAAGCAATACAATAACTCAGTAGCAGTATTGTAACATCATGAATTAAGGTTATAAGATCTTTTATTTTTAACATGGGATATTTTACATGAATGGACAGAGACAAAGTATCCAATTACATTACAACAGAACACTGAATCACTATAGAGAGATTTAGCAAATGCAAAGCAGTGGCACCAAACACTGCTTTAGCTAAGAAGTACAGAAATAAATTATATTGGCAAAAATCTACCAAAAAATAAATAAATAAATAAAAAAATACAAAATAAATAAATAATAATTAAATTGTATAAGTTTAGAGGATTAAACATTGTTATCCAATGCAGCAATGCATGTCACTGCTGACTCACTTGAGAGTAAACTCATTCAGTGGGAACATTTGTTATCTCCAAATTCAGGTCTTAGCCTCAACACAAAACCCAGACAGGATGGACTCAAGTGGAGCAGACACAATAGCTATACAGATAAGTTTATCATGCTAGGGCTGCTTCAATATTTTCTCTCAGACACATCATGTTTCATAACCTATGAACTTTAACCACTAGGCCACCAGATAGAGAGAAACCAACTGAAAGTAATGATACTAATACGTTTTTTTTTTTTTTTTTTTTTTTCAGTGGGCATGACAGTTTGATAAATCTCCTTATTATTATGGCATTGTAATTTTAAAACATATAATCACCTTCTTAAATAGATTCAGTGTTAATAGATACTTTGGTTATATTATATGGTTGTCATATTTCCTCCACATTTGTGTTTAATGGATTAGTTCACTTTCAGAATAAAAAAAAAAATTCTGATAATTTACTCATCCCCATGTCATCCAAAATGTTCATGTCTTACTTTCTTCAGTCAAAAATAAATTAAGGTTGTTGAGGAAAACATTCCAAGATTTTTCTCCATATAGTGGACTTCAATGGGGATCCAAATTATAGTTTCAGAGCAGCTTCAAAGGGCTCTGTACGATCTTTGTTTGAACAAATAAGGGTCCTATCTAGAAAAACCAACTTTAAAATCATCTGACTCGTTGTTTTACCTTTTTTGTATAGAACGTTTAACTTTCTTTGCACGACAGCTTTGTAAACATTGGGTCGGTACTCCCACCTATGTCATTTGTGACCTTTCCAACATGATTACATAATGTGTGAAATGAAGTTACAACTGTATACTGCAAATTATAAGATACTAGATCTCAGTATCAGAACAGAAGAAGAAATTGCCTAGGAACTGGGCAATTTGTGTACCTGCGTCAATAGCTAAGCATATGTGTAGTCACTCTATATATGGACACTTCAGATGAACTTGTTGTGGGCTGAAGATAGCATTTCACTTTGAGGAACATTTATCATCATAACACTGCTCAATAATGATGTTGGGAAGATCACACGATTCTGATTATTTTCATGAGCCTTAGTTGTTTTTATTGAGTCACTGTTTATTTTTATCTTGTTTCTCTCTTTTTATGACGATATCAGAAAATGCATTTGGTAAAGAATTTCCATTAGTCGTTGTTCAGATTTTTAATTAGTGGTTCTCAAACTCTTTTGGTAGCAACCCCCTTTAGACCTATAAAAAAAAATCTGACTTCTAAACTTAATTCTACACCAGATGCTACAGTTGTCACGTTGCAACAGCTCTACACTGGACGTAACAAAGCGGCCGTTGCCAGGGATAGGCAGTATTTTAGATAAATGTATTTAAAATACGTATTTGAAATACAAAATACTATTTTGTATTTTAAAGCCTTTGGGAAAAATCTAATGTAATTTGTATTTAAATACATTTAAGATGAGTATTTTGTATTTTCAAAATACATAAAATACTTTGTGCCAATCAGCCTCTTTATCAGGGTGCTGATTTAGTTCAGACACACCCCTCCCCCAACCTTAAAGGGATAGTTCACTTTGAAATTAAATTTTGACAATTAAATGTTTTAGCTTACCCCAAGGGCATCCAAGATGTAGGTGTCTTTGTTTCCGCAGTAGTTTCAATTTTGATATTTTTAGGTCCAACCGTTCTTGTCTGTCAGTCATATAATGCATGCCTACACGACTCCCGGAAAGTGCTTCTCGTGTGAGCATACGCAATTCTTTTCTTTTTAAATATCCCTAAACACGCACATATATATATATTTAAACATTTCTTGTTTAAACATACCGGATAAGCGCAAACTAGTACCATTTCTGTTAGCCGTCTTATCTACAATCTCTGTTCTGTGTAAACAATGAGTGACGTTCACGTGCGAGAGATCACTTCCAGTGCTTTCCGGGAGTTGCGCGGGTGCATCAATAAGCCAGAACACGCTCACACACCAGGAAGCTCGCACCCTCCAACTTGGACATAATGTTTTTCAAGAGGTAAAAAACTATATAAATACTGTTTGTTTTCTCACACAAACTGCTTGTTTTGTGTCTTAAGCCCTATTCGGACGGGACTAGTTTTACAGGGGGACGTTAGAGAAATTTCTGTTTCACAAACGTACTTTGAGATTTTAATCCCGTCCGAATCTGCCATGTCTGTCTTTTTCTCATGCGACCTCTGTAAAAATTCCAGAGCAAATTACCTACTGTTTTTCAGCAAACTTAGAGGTCCTCTGAGAAGTCTAATCCCGTCCGAATGCAAATGTCTGTGATTGCCAAAAATATTTTTTTCCTAAACGCGTTTTCTTGTATGTTTTGGTCAACGTGAACTACCGTACAGTCTCTAACGCGCCGGCGCGTTATTCAAGTTTCTGCTAAAGAGCCGAATCCTGTAAATTGTTAAGACTGGCTACTGTAATATCAGTTTCAGGTAAGAGTACTTTCATTTCTGCGGTCAATTACATAACGTGAAAATTATATAAGTTAAAACGTATTTATTCCACTGGGTTTATTATAAGAAGTTCTATAAAATCGTCATGTTAAAATTGTTACAATTATGTTTTTTTTTATTTTTATAGTGTTTAAACACTAAACAAGTTAGGATGTTTTACTTAACATTTCAAAGTGCTTAAATGTGAAACTACCTAATTTCAAAATACATTTGATCAAATTTCATAAATTGTGTTCATGGCAGCAACGCCCACATGTAAAACACAGACACTCCTACCTCCGTAATAAACACGGAAATGTTAGTCCCGTCCGAATCCATACATGAAATGACAGACGTCGGCTGAAAAGAATTGTAACTCAAATGTCGTGCACGACAAGGAAGAATGTAGTATAAAAGTCTTTAATAACATCCACAAGCAATAATCCACAAACAGGACAGAAACATGAAAACATGAAACAGAACAGGCTTATAAAGGGTGACAGACAAGTGTAGTAAATTAACTGATGACGACATAACGAGGGGGAGGAAACAGGAACAAGACCAAATATGGACATACAGGAAATGGAACAAACCAAAATACAAAAAGGACTAACCAACGGAAGACAGATACAAAAACACAACAAATGAGTTCCGAACATTACAGTTTGTTCTCCTCCTGGAAGGCACGACCTCGTGTCGTAGAAGTACCAACAGAGGAGGGAGGGAGGGGGTCCAGGAGGAGGAACAAATAACATAATCCGGGGTGGATCTGACGGGAGGATGAGCCATGGATGAAATAAAAATGTCCAGAGTGGATCAAGCGGATGGAGGAACCAGGGAAGAGACAGAAGAGATTTGGAGCAGGAGGAGCCAGATGAGACCCAGACCACAGCCATGATGGAAATCCACAGAGGAGCCGACGGAGGGAGGAGCCATGATGGAGGAAGGGCTGACGACTCCAGGGGGCTGACTGACGGCGGAGCAGGTGAAGGTGGAGCCCAAGGTGGAGAGCCGGTGATCTGGGGCCACACAAAGGATTATGAGGGCCAAGGCGGAACAGATGGCACCGGTGGCCACGGCGGAGGCGGAGATCCGGAGGTCCGCGGCAGAGCCGGAGCCACAGAGGACAGAGGCAGAGCTGGACAATGGGAAGAGCCCAAAGTAGCTGGTGGGAAAGAACGATGAGGTGCAGCCAGATGAGTGGAGTCCAGAGGCGATGGCAGGATGAGGATCGACGAAGGCGGAGCCGTAGGGACTAAGAAGACCGGTGGAGCTGGTGGACCAACGGGCAATGATGGAGATGAGGGAGCTAGGTGGCATGGTGGAGCCACTGGGTCGGAGGGTCGAGGCGGAGTCCAGGACTCAGAGGCTGGAGGCGATGGTGAGGGATCCTCCAGCCATGACGCCGATGGTGATGGGCAGACCCGCAGCGAACCCACCGCACAGATGGTGGGCTGAGGGTGAGCACGGGGGCTGTCTGGCAACAGCGGTGGCATGGCAGATGCACATGGATGAGGGTGGGTGGGTGGGAAAACATGGCTGCTGTCTATGATGATCTCTGTAGAAAAGTCAGTTAAATCCCCAGAGTCCAGTATTTGCTCATAATGAGGGGGTGGAAACAGGAACAAGACCAAATATGGACATACAGGAAATGGAACAAACCAAAATACAAAAAGGACTAAAGATGACAGATACAAAAACACAACAAATGAGTTCCGAACGTTACATTGTGTCAGTACGTCATAAATAGAACAAGGCATCAAATTAATTTTGGGGATTTGTCACGCCGCATCCAGTGTAGATAGTGTGATTTGCAACTGTCACTTTGTCGCGTCCAGTGTAGAGCTATTGAGGCACAACGCGACAACTGTAGCACCCGGTGTAGACACGGTGAGTGAAGCCGAGAGCAACATATGCCTGGTCATATTTTCTGCATTTAGCTTTTAAATGACCAGCACCTGCCTGGGTCTGTGCGACTCTGTCTATGGCTTTTCTCTTCCCTTTCACACACCTATCCATCTTCCATTCTAAGTTACGTCCTTTGGCTGTTTACTGTTTTATTTCTTTTCTTTTTCTGCTGATGGCCTGCATAGGTTGTACTGTGGCACATCCTGGTCCAGAAATGGTCTTGAAAGCATTTGAACATCCTAATATGATTCACATGGTATTTTACATGGAAAGCTTCATATTTAGGGACTGTTAGTTTGTCCATTTATTGTCTATATATTGAAAGTCAGTGGAGCCTAATGTTGTTCTGGACAAAAGCAGTTAAAAACATTTTTCAAAATATCTAATTTTGTTTTCTGTAGAAGAAAGAAATTCATACAGCTATAAAAAAGAGAATAAAAATGGCCCAAAAACAAGTAGGCTACATGTTGGACCATTGTAGTTTGTAGTAGTGACTACTGATAGAAGATCTGTCTGATCTGATTTGCTAAACAAATTAAAAAGAACATCATTTAGATCAATTAAAAGTACAGCTGTGATATAATGTAATAAACAGCCACATTAAGATAGATGTGTGAAAGTTTTTTGAGTTGTGGTCTTCTGAGATGGTGAATACAAGAGGAATATGGTAGGAGATATCTCAGTAGACCCTCCTTGACGCTCAAACAGCTTGCACCATTTTCTACAGCAACTGAAGATGAGCAAGTCCCAAAACACAGTTCCATTAAAACATTCTTTGGCTGCTGACAAGACTCTTGAAAAAAGTGCTTGACAACTGCCTTCATCTGGGACTAGGGAAGATTTAAGCCCTGTCACCTCCGTCTCCTCTCCAAAGCATTTTTCAAACATCTGTGTCATTCTAAGGGAATTTTATATAGAATCTTTCTATATACTTTGGAGAATCTGACATAAGCGTAACATGCTGTTACCTCAGAGAGAGTGGAAAAAAAACCTTAGCTAGCAGATTGTCTGGCTGTGCTGTTCTAAGCATTGAAGACTAAAAACACTTGACATATTTCCCAAACTGAATTTATGCATTTATTGAAAGGAAAAGCTGCCGTTGTTAAAAACCAACAAAGCTTTTGTTTTAACATTTAGCATTTGCATAGGCCTGCTGTTAGCTACGTAGCCTGCTAGCTTGCACAAAACAAATCTGTAGGTGAATTCCATTGAACAGTAAGTGACTAAGTGGGCTTTATGTGATATTCTGCCGCCTTAAGTAAGATTTTAATCCAATGACAACAACCATCTTCATTTTGAAGGGGAAATCAGGCTGTGTTGTTAGCCTGTCACTTTACAGCAAGTGTAAAGGGAAATTTACCCAGCGTATTATTATCATTGCGTATTACTCAATTAAAGAAGTTTAAATGTGAGGTAAGAACACAATCGCAAACATGCCATTTTAGCTTGTTTTTTTTGTTGTTGTTGTTGTTGTTGTTTTTTTTTGAGATCTCTCATCTTCCAGCTTTTTCATTGTAAGTTTTGTTTTTCACTTCCTAAATGCAGTTTCAGCCCGGAACTGAACTACCGAGCAAGCTTGCTACATCTGGAAAGCGAAACATATGGAAATTCCAAAAATGATTACAAGTGCTCACTGTTTTACTGTCTCTAGTGTTCATTTTTGTTGGAAACTGCAATGATATGTATTTATTGTTACGTATTTTGCATCTTGCGAAAAAGTCCCCAGAGGTAAGTTTTTGTCATGAGATCAGGTTGGTAGGATCCCAAAATGGAGCATCTTTGTATGTGTTATATGTTATTATCATTCTTAAAGGAAATCCACCAGGAAATCAAAAAGCTGTCAATTCTGTAAACTTTTTTTTTCTTCTGGGAAACAAAAATTATGAGTTTGGACCCCATTGACTTTCTTTGTATGGACAAAAGTTTTCGAAATATGACTGAAGTTTCATTTTTGGGTAAACTATCCATCAACAGGTCGACAGAATTGACAGAATTTAGGGTAAACCCTAAACGGCATATAAATAAAATTAAATAATAAAAAAAAAACAAGCAATCTATACTCAGTTGTTCTATACATTGGCCACTGTATCTAGAGGTTCTTAAGCAAAAGAAACTAGCCTACAAAGTAGTCCAAAATTTATAGTGACAGAAAGTCTGGCTATGTGAGACTAACCAGTCCTATCCATAGGAACCTGCTAGCCACATTCATATTCTTTCAAAGGTTAATCTACTGTAAAATGTCTTGCATTGACTAACTGCAGATTAAGGGTCTTTTCTCATGCCTGGAGGAAAGGAGATGTCTGAAAAGTTCCATTGACATTTGTCAGAACTCCAGACCCCATTCCTGTAGTAGAGATGTCTTAAGTGCTCGTGATGAGAAATGACTTTCATTGGCCGTATAAGTGACTCCAAGTCATAACATTATGAGTATGATTAAGAACTCCTGGGTGCACATCACACAGTAATGAAAATCAAGGGAAAATCGCTTGAAACAAATCGGCCAATACATCATGTAGGCTAGGTTAATTAGATGCTATTATGTAAACTAGCCATGTGCAAAAGAAATCATTATACATCGGTCAGACGGCCCCCTTTATCTAAATTTTGTGGGCACTGTTCTTACTTTGTTACGTTGTCAGGAGAATCATTAGTCGAATCTTTCCTTCAGGGATAAGAAAAGTTGTGCCAAAGAAAGTAAGCAAACTGGAGATTTGAAAGTATGTCTTAGGTTAGTTAGTGAACAAACACACTTATAGCCGCAAACTGTTTGAATTTATTTTAGATGGAGTTCCTTCAAACGCATTAGATCATGTCATGGCACTGCAGGGTTCCACTAGCCCATTTTGCTTTGCTTGTCCTCGACTGAACCGAGACATCACACAGAGACATTAGTCTCACTAGTTTCACAGCCCTGAGACAGATTGCACCCCTCCCTCAAACAACAAACAACTGTTGTATTATGTATGTATTATAGTCTAGAAGAGCTATAAGCTTGTTGATGGTCTTATAACTAGGGTAATGATCTTACATTCATAATTCAAAGATGCACACACTCTCATTTTTTGTTTGATTTATTAGCATCTTTATTTATTATGCTCCCCAACGCTGCATTTATTTGACCAAAAAACAGTAATATTGTGAAATATTATTACACTTACAGTTGAAGATAAAATTATTATCCCCCCCTGTGAAACTTTACTTTTTTTTTTAATGTGATGATTAACAGAGCAAGAGAATGTTTTCACATTATTTCCTATTATTGTTTTCTTCTAGAGCAAGTCTGATTTCTTATAGTTGCTTGAATAAAAGAATTAAAAGATAAATAAAAAAAACTGCTAAGGTCAATATTATTAGCCCCCTTAAGAAATTATTAGTTTGATTAGCTATAGAACAAACCACTGTTGTCCAATGACTTGCCAAATTAAATTAATTTGCCTGATTAACCTAATTAACCTAGTTAAGCCTTTAAATTGCTCTTTAAGCTGAAGATTAGTATCTTGCGAAACAACTAGTAAAATAATATGCACTGCCATCATGGCAAAGACAAAAGAAATTAGTTTGGACTTGAGAGAAAGAACTGTTAATGCTCATAAAGATGGAGAAGGATACACACGTTTATCAACGCGTTTTCAAGTGTCAAGAACTGCAGTGAGATGCATTATCAAGAAGTTTAAAGAGACCAACACAGTGGAGAACAAGACGGGCAGAGGCAGGAAGCGAAAGATTTCAAAAACTTTGGAGAGAGGTTTCTAAAGACCCAAGAACAACTATGCTAGTGATAACCTAGCCAAGTCTGGAATTGATGCCTCAATGAAGACAGTCACTTGAGCCCTGCACAGGAATGAACTGTGAGGTTGCCGACCAAGAAATACTCCACTTCTGAAGAAGAGACACCTCCAAGCTAGAATGAAGTTTGCTAAGGACAACCTGGGGGAATGTGATGAGCTTTTTGGCCATAGAGATGTTGCCAGACAGTCTGCAAGAAAACTTGGTTTGGGTCGACATTTTGTCTTCCAGCATGATAATGACCCAAAGCATACCTCACTTCTGGTGAAGAAATACCTCCAAATGAGCAAAGTGAGTGTACTTGATTGGCCTGCACAAAGCCCAGACTTGAATCCAATAGAAAATCTGTGGGGCACACTAAAGTCCAGAGTTTGTGCCAGAAGACCAACAAATCTGGAGGAGCTTGAGAGATTTGCAAAGGAAGAATGGACTGTCATTCCTCAGGAGACATGCTTGAAACTTGTTGAGAACTACAGCAAATGACTAAAGGCTGTTATCAAGCAAAAAGGATACACTATTGACTATTAACATCAGAGGGCTAATCATTTTGACCAGTAGACTTTTTCAAATTCTTTGTATTACATTTATTTATATTTGTATTACAAACCCTAAAAGCTTCCTGAATAAAGTATTATGTTTAAAAATGCTGTGTTGATAAAATCGTCTTTCTGTTAAACAACACTTGGGAGTTTTTTTAAAAAATAATGAAATATTTTATAAGGGGCTAATCATGTTGTCTTCAGCTGTATGTCAGCAGCAGTTACTCCTGTCTTTAATATCACTCGAGCACTATTATTCTGATATGTTGATTTGGTGCTTAAGAAATAGCTTTTTATCAATATTTATCTCTAGAATTTAATCAAAAACAGATGTGTTTTATTTTTTAATTGTAATGCAAATTTTGACTGCTATTACAGGCTGTATAAATGAACAATTCCTGACTGGCATTAAAAAAAAATAAAATAAAAAATCCTAGTAAAACCAATGATGACTCAATGCGCTGTGTGAAAGCACTTATTTAAGTCATGGGGGATAAACAGGCTTCTTGGGTTTAGTCTCTTGGCCAAGTACAATGAGCACATTATCTGACGGCCTTGTGGATGGCATAAAACTAAGGGTACATAAAACCTTTAGCACTTACTAGAATCCATCCAACATTAATCCTTGTGTGACTTTGGCCATGTCCAATTTAATTACTTCCAATCCTGGACAATTAATTTTCTGCGCACTTTTGTCTCCTCCGTTACTTGAGAATGATTTCTTTTGGGTTTTCCCCATTATTTACATCCAATTATGTCCCTCTCTTATTTCAAATCCATGTTAATACCAGAAAGTACAGTCTCTTACTAATTTGCATTACATGGAAGTCAAGGAACAAGGACTTGCACACACAATGCATTTTTCTGTTCTTTCCTTCTTTTTTCCCCTAAGCTTAAACTTGTGTGTTAAATAAATAATGTTATTTTTCCACAAAAAAAAAAAAAAAAAAGGTGCAACAGCTGTCAGGGAAAAACTCTCTCTCACCTCTTTTATATCTATGTATGAGTCATTAATCTGCTAGTCCTTTTTGGCTGAGGGTTCCTACAGAGAAATGGGAGTTACTTTGTCAGAGCAAACTCACTAATGAGGTGGTCTCTTGGAAGGGTTCAAAACCTCTGACTGACTCCGAATCTAACCTTCAGTGCATGGCCATGTGAAACAGAACCTCTCAATCTGTGATGTCTTATGTATGCTTCATTTGTGAGGTTGAAGGTCCAAGGCGCAGTTTCTAAATTACACTTCACACAGATAGAAAGCCTGTGAGAACGGATGCTCTTCACTTGTGAAGGTCATTCGGAGAGTATGCCAAGCAGAAACTAAATTTATCAAATTAATGTAAGTGACAAGTGCATTAAGAGAAAAAGGGATGGATTTTTCTTGTGACACTAATTGTTCCCTAACTGAAAAATTAGTACAATGTGTTCTATGTGCCGTAATACAAGTTTCAAACTCCAGATCAGTGTCAAAAAGGAAAGAACTAATACCAACTTTCATGCTCAGTGTTCATAGCTTTTGACCAATGTGGTCTTGCTGTTCATGCCTAGTGGGGAGGCCAAAAATGCTAGGACCTGCAGAAACTACCTGCTACTTAGGGTGTCCAATCTTGCTGCTGGAGGTCTACTGTCTTGCAGTTCAGCTCAAATCCCAATTAAAAATGCCTGAACCAGCTAATTAAGATATTGGATTACTAGACTTCCAGGCAGGTGTTTTGGAGCAGGTTGGAGCTAAACTCTGCAGGATATTGGGATTCCAGGAGCAGGATTGGACACCCCTGTGCTAAAGTAATAATAATTTTTATGAGATGATGAAATATTAGTTGGGTCATACAAGAATGTACAACTAAAATTGTGATTGGAAGCCAGGTTGTACTTCATAATACATTGTTATTTCATCATCTACAATATCATGCAAGTTGCCAATGAGTGGCACTAAAATGTTTTTTTTTTTTTTTCTCGGAACAAATTAACGTACATATGGTTGGTTTT
Organism: Cirrhinus molitorella; assembly: GCA_033026305.1. Classification (NCBI taxonomy): domain Eukaryota; kingdom Metazoa; phylum Chordata; class Actinopteri; order Cypriniformes; family Cyprinidae; genus Cirrhinus; species Cirrhinus molitorella. Next base: position 7,574,356 of record CM065131.1, read on the forward strand.
ATATGCGTCACTGCAGTTCTGACTTGAAATGTCCATTAAGTGACGCTATGAGTGTGATCAAAAGCGAATGTTACGTAAAAGCTCAATCGTGAGCATGTCGTTTTAGCGTATTTTTTCAATCTTTCAGCTTTTTATCATGAGTTAAGTTTTTCACAGAATTCGCACCCAAGGATTCCACATCCGAAGTCCAATTTCATGCCAGCTGTGCTACAGAGCAAGCTTGTTACGTCTGGAAAGTGAAACAAATGGAGCTGAAATCATAACTGTGTACAAAAATGATTACAAATGCTTGCTGTTTTACTGCCTCTAGTGTTCATTTCTGTTGGAAACTGCAGTAGTATGTACTTATTGGCACGTATTTGTCAAGTACGTTGAGTACGCTTTCGTCATGAGATCAGGTAACAAATTCCATGCTGATTTGGTGCTGGTCTTGTTGGTGATATGCTCTTTCAAGTGAACCATGGTACAGTTGTTAAATTTCCTTTAGGGTCTAATTTAGGTCCATGGGGAAACTCTGAACTTGAGCTGGTTGTCAAGTTTAAATTAGTTTGCTCCAGAATTAAAATGTCCTGATAATTTACTCACCCCCCTTGTCATCCATGTCTTTCTTTCGTCAGTCGAAAAGAAATGAAGGTTTTTGAGGAAAACATTCCAGGATTTTTCTTCATAGTGGATTTCCATGGGGATCAACAGGGTTGAAGGTCCAAATGGCAGTTTCAGTGTAGCTAGGGGTCTTATCTAACAAAGTGATTGGTCATTTTCTAAAAAAAAAACAAAAAAAAACTACCTGCTACTTAGGGTGTCCAATCTTGCCGCTGGAGGTCTACTGTCTTGCAGTTCAGCTTAAATCCCAATTAAAAATGCCTGAACCAGCTAATTAAGATCTTGGATTACTAAACTTCCAGGCGGGTGTTTTGGAGCAGGTTGGAGCTAAACTCTGCAGGATATTGGGATTCCAGGAGCAGGATTGGACACCCGTGTGCTAAAGTAATAATAATTTTTGTAAGATGATGAATTACTTCTTGGGGCATACAAGAATGTACAACTAAAATTGTGATTGGAAGCCAGGTTTTACTCCAGAATTAAATTTTCCTGATAATTTACTCGTGTCTTTTCAGTCAAAAAGAAATGAAGGTTTTTGAGGAAAACATTCCAGGATTTTTCCAGGATCAATAGGGTTGAAGGTCCGAATTGCCGTTTCAATGTAGCTAGGGGTCTTATCTAACAAAGCGATTGGTCATTTTCTAAAATAAATAAATAGACAAATGTATATACTTATTAACCACAAATGCTTATCTTGCACTACCTCCATGTCCACGACTTCACGCATTACGTAATCGCATTGGAAAAGTCACGCATGATGTAGGTGGAAGTACCGACCCAGTGTTTCCAAAGCAAACGTGCAAAGAAAGTTTACAAAAAAATGTTGTGTTGTGCCCTACTCTACTTTTTTGAACTGGAGTACACAGATGTGTGACTGCATAATGCATGAAGTCTTGACCAGCATTGTAAAACTAGTGCAAGATGAGCACTGGTGATTTAAAAGTATATAAATTATTATTAGAAAATGACCGATTGTTTCGCTAGACAAGACCCTTGTTCCTCGGCTGTGATTGTGTAGAGACCTTTGAAGCTGCATTGAAACTGCAATTTGGAAAAGTTAAATCCTTAAATGTTTTCCTTATAAACCTAAATTTGAGGAAGTGATCTAATCCTTTAAGGAAATTTTTCAAAAACCCAATCATTTGATATTTTCTGCTCTAATTCTAAAAGGGTCCACTGATATGGATCCGCTGAAACTCTTGAGGGGCCACTTCACACTGAGGCTAAAACTGTAGAGAGAGTTTTGCTATCCACTCTCAGTCTGAGCATCCACCTCCTCCTATATCGATTGGTTTTAGAGACAAGAGCTCAGGATCCCAGAGGTCCCCATTCACTCAAGACTATCTGTCATGACCACAGGTGGCTGAAAGATGTGCCTGTTTTTCTGCTCTTGTAGAATATCTGTCATATCATCTGATCAGGTTGCACAGGTGTTGGCTTGGATTGCAAAGGATGGGCCCGTGACAGATTTAGACGGGAGCATCACCCATGATAAGAAGCAATATCCTCTTGAAAGGCAGATTATAAACATCTGGTAAAGTTTTCCTGCAGGGGCCATTGAATTTTATGTCCTCTGATTTGTCTTCTCCTGTGTCATATCCAAAAGTGTGAGAGAGGAAGGAATGGATATTACGAGCACTGCTTTCTATCTCATGCCGATTGGATGAAGTGAACGCAATCCTTATCTTACACTTGTCTCATATCTGAAGCCCTTAGAAATAATTCAGTTTTTTTTTATCTGCTGAGTGGCACTCTTAGCACTGATTTTCTTCTTTTTTTGTCCGCTTTGAACACCTGTGCCTTTAAATTTCATGTCATGAGATTAAAAGGATGTCAGGCATCTCTTTCATGTATTTAGATGTGCATTTACACTCTCTTGATGGCGCGTTTGCTTTCCCTTGTTACTATTTTCAAAAATTTCAAGGATTATAAACGGCTGTCCAGCGTGAGGTTTTCAATAAGAAACAAAGATTGCCATCTCTGAACATGCAACAGCTTCCATTCCAAACAGGGCACGAACTGCATGCCAGCAAGGTAGATAGGCCTACTAACAAGGGTGCTAAAGACTAGAGTCTCTGGCATGAGTACGCACACTAAAGCAACCCAGGCTCATTGGAAAAAGTGCTTGTAGTACAATTTCTAGAAAATGATATTATGCTTAACACTTAAAAATGTAAATGTCCAGTGAGTGGCACTAAAAGCATGTTGAGTCTTATCTGAAACAGATGAATGTGAATCTGGCAGCATTATATTACGTTTGTTGTTTTCCATGTTGCAGCACTCCAGAAATGAAATGTCCGGTGAGTGCTTCTTAAAGGATAATATTTCGCTTTTTAAAAATAATGTACTACCTACACCAAACATTACCCTAAACATAACCAATAGTGTTAACAACATAAAATGTGAGATAAAAACATATTTTCTGAGGTAACCATGCCATTTAGTTTGCTTCTACAAGTCTTTGTCCTGTTGTATCGAGACTCATTTTTCATACATAAGTGCTCTGCATTGAAAATGCAAGGCTATCAGGTGAGCTACCAAGCAATTACCAATAAAAGTGTTTTAAAGGAATAGTTCACCCAAAAATAAAAATTCTGTCATTAATTACTCATCCTCATGTCATTCTAAACCCATAAGCCCTTCGTTCATCCTCTGAACACAAATTAAGATATTTTTGAAGAAATCCGAGAGCTTTCTTACCCTGCATAGACAGCAATGCAACTGACACGTTGTGGTACTCTCATGAACATGTGTCAAAGACTATTGTGGAATATCGAGATGAATAGAGATGAAATTGTTGAATAAAGTCGGTATTTTTGTTTTCTTTGCACAAAAAGTATTCTCATTGCTTCATGACATTACACTTACAGTATACTACTTATGTCGTTGTTCTTACTACCTTTCGGGGCCTTCAACGTATCAGTTTGCGTTTTGCTGTCTATGTAGGGTCAGAAAGCTTGTGGATTTCATAAAAAAATACTTTCACCGAAAATGAACGAAGAGTCTTTCACCTGGAAAATGCAGTGATGTATATGTATTGCATGCAATGTTGGGGAAAGTTACTTATAAAAGTAATGCATTACAATATTGAGTTACTTCCTAAAATAGTAACTAATTACATTACGTTACTTTTCATGTAAAGTAATGTTACGTTACTTTTGTGTTACTTTTTAAATCTGGGTAAATCACAGAAGAAGAAAAAATTTAACTCTTCAGCAATAAAAAAAGGATTTTGAAAAAAAAAAGTGTTATTTAACATTGAATTATTGCAGGTTTTTCTTTTTTTTTTTTTCTTTTTTTATTTTGTGAGATGAATTAATGCATGTTCACATTTATTCTAGAACTAAAGTAACATCTTACTCCCAATTTCTCCTAACATGGGTCAATAAATATGGGTCAATAACAAAGGTAACTGCTGTTAATTATTTGAAAAAGAAACTCAGATATGTTCTTGTCAGTTAAAAAGTAATGCGTTACTTTACTAGTTACTTGGAAAAAGTAATATTACTAATATTATTATGTAACTTTACCCCCAACACTGATTGTATGTATAGCAGTGGCGTTCGGTCCATATATGCTGCTAATGCTCCGCATACCCAGGCCGTCTGAGAGAATGCGTTCACGGGTTAATTAATATAAACATGGTTGTCAGTTGATCCCTTGTGTTTGTGATGTAACTTAAAGTGTAATAAAGAGTTGGGAATAAGTACGTCAAATTATTTATTTGCCAAACAACGGCAATTCTCTGTAAATGTCACATGCGGAAGCTTCCGGGCAAGTGGATTCTCCGTAGTCTCGCGTAGCCAGACCTTCAGACTGACAGCTGAAGGTCTGGAATCTTTGGCCACTTTGAATGGCCAAGGCCCGCCCATTGGGCCATATGACTGACAGGTAAAACAACCAATCACGTTTCGTTTTGTTCCGCGCCATGTTTATGGGCGTGGAAATGTTGCCACAATAACAGACCAATGTGTGAAACTCTCTGACATATTTTAAAGATTCTATGCCGTGAACTTGACATTTTTCACTTTCTTTTCCAACTCTAGCCTTTAGTTGATCCTAATAGGTGCTCGTCATCACAGTTGTAAACACGACGACTTTCTCATTTGTGAGGGAGCTGGGCGCCACAGCATTTTTGTTTCCAGATGGAACGTTAAAGAACGCAACACACACGTTTCCCGGAAATCCCGTATAATCTAACCAATCCTGTGACGACTTCGAAACTCCCAAAGTGTTTCCAGATAAGTGTGCCATATGCATCAGACGTTTAGCCAACATTCCGTGGGCGTGACGTCTGAGGCTGAGACTAGATTAGCCTTTTTCACACTTCCGGGTTTTTGGCTTCCGGCGTGGCTGCATGCAGGGTAAAAGTATTTCCGGTAACAGTGATTGCCGAGTCTAAGGAGCACCCGCTCGGGCATCAATGTCTTTGCAAGAATTAAATCTCATGTAAATCTTTAAACTGTCTTGGTCATTTATTGGTGAGACTACAAAGTTTTATTTCAGATCTAAATTTCAGCACTAATTAGAAGTGACGACACGTATATTCGGTTATATCATTGTCCGTGTCTATTTGGTGCAGCCATGCATTGTCGCACTCCATGTAAAAAACTGTTTTTGGCGATGTGCTGGAGAAATCGACTGACAGCTCTGATCCTCCGATTTGCGAAAGAGGACCACTCGATCCCTGGATGCGTTTTTGCATTTCTTTCTGGATATATGGACCATAAACAGCACTTCTGTCATCTCGCAATGATGGTTCACTCACATTTTCTCTGCTCGTTATCATCTTCCCTTACGAAAATTAACCATGGTTTTATTATAGTAAAAGCAGGTTTGTTTTATTACTATTTGCATAACCACACAAATCAGATTTTGTAACAAAACCAGGGAATAACTGCCGTTTTGGTTTGATTCGTAGTTAATTTTAGTAAGGGCTAAGGTCTGTAATATGCACAACATTAACAAACCTATTAGTACTTTGTTGTATATTTAATTAATAAATATATTAACTCTAATTCAACTGATGTAGCTATACAATGAGGTCTTGGAAATAAATGTCTTATTTATTTTAGTCTCTCAGATATAGTTATAATGTGCAATTAATACATGGTCAACAGTTTCAGCGATTCATTAGGTTGAGATGATCTACATATTGTTGTGACTTTTTTAAAGTTACTCATGCGTTTTTAAAATACAGGCAATAGCATGTATTCGTGCAACATTATATCCCACATTAAAGCATATTATAACTCATTCTGACACTGAATTTATATATTTGTTCCTATGTGTAACGGTGCATACGTACTTAGAATTTAGTTTTTACATAAATTAGGCATATAAATAAATGCTTGTCATATATTAAAACGAGCAAGGGAATTGTTGAATGAGCCTATATATAGGACAGCTGGTGAAATAAAACTACCCGCCGGTAAATTCTAGAATGATCTGAGCGGCCATATAAGCTACAAATAAATTTCTTTGTAGATTATATAACCACAACTTGGAGAACAGACAAAATAGAAAGGGTAAGAGACGAAATTTGAGACAAGAGCATACAACATAATGCCCGCAGACCGCTAGCGGAACTATATTTACCCTGCGTCACGTGATTTCCGATTCTTGTGAAAAAGGGTTATTCTCCGCAGCTTACTAGCCTCCGCTCTATTGCAATGATTCCTCAGGATTCACGCGCGTTCACTGCTTTCGCTGATATGCGCGTGATTTCATTGGCGAGGTAAGCTGTCCGAGAAGCGCTTGTCCAAGCGGAGAAATGCGCTGTTGCTGCCAGATTTCGATTGCCGAAAATCACATTGTGTTTGATGCACTACTGACTCGACTAAATCAAATAAAAAAACATCTTAACTGTATATTTCAGAATTTCTCAAGCAATTCAAAATTTGAAAGTCCACTGAAAACATATAGACCGTGTTGAAGATGTTATTGTCAACATGCCTAAGTGGTTTAAATAGACCCTTTTACTGTTTGTATACAATGATGACGTAGCAACGTATGCGCGCGCATTTTGGCAACGCAAGTATGGCGAGAATCAGCATCATGTCAAGCTATGCGAGCGGATTAAGCAACACAGAAAGTTATTTTAAAAAGCTGACTTTATCAAATGTTGCTAGATACTTGTACTATAGTGGAGTGGATAGAAGACGTTAGCAGATGGCCAAATATACAGTGGCTAGATATGTATACGTATTTAGTTGAGAAACTGAGCGTGGACACCCGAGAGAAATTATGAGCATTTAAATCACGTTGTCTGTGGTCATGTACAGAACGTCAAATACCATGACATAGACTCAGAGTTTTGTGTGTTGAAATCAGAAATTATTCTACTTAGTCAAAGACAAGGACACAAGACGACGATGTATGAGGCTTGGGTTATAATCAACCAACGTATTGAGTTATGAATCTGGTCCATATTAACCAGAACTACATTTATTCCTTTCCTTCATTCATTCTTTTCTTTCATTCTTTCCTACATTTATTCTTATTCTTCACCCAGACCTACATTTATCCGTTTCCTTACATTTTATGTTGTTGTTATTGATTGCTATGTGTCGATGCACTTCTGTTTAAAGTTTTATTTTGTAAAGCTATAATACTTTAATAGCAACTGATGCTTGAATACATTTCTCAAATGGTTATTTTGCAATTAAACTATTAATAACATCATTACAAATCAAATTGATAATCACTGTGAATTGTTGAGATAATCTGGGGGGAAAGTACATTATACACACCAGTGGCAGCCAATGTTGGGAGGTTTATTATAATGCATTAAGTGTCAAGTACAGTAAATATGTTTTACAAATGTAAATAACTTTAAAACTAATACATGGTAATGTGATACTCATTCGGAAACAACACTCTAACAGACGCAAACATTTTTTATTATGTCCTCGCTCCAATCAACACGTTTAATCACCTGCAGCCACAGGCGCCGCCGGTTCTTCTGCCGTGATCCTGTCGGAATTCTATAAAACTTAAGCCCATTGGTGGAATATCGATTAGTGCAACCGTAAACGCAACAACCAGACATTTTAATGCTGGGAAACCGTTTTGATAAACTTTCTGAGTTGATAACACGTTAGAACCACTGGGGAACAACACCACTTCCGTTGCCAAAATGCGCGCGCAACTATTTGATCACGTGGGCTGTAAAAGTGTCTATAAAAATATATAGAAATAGTATAATATATAAAAGTATAAAAAAGTTTTTATTTATTTATTTATTTTAATATTACCAAATAGGGGGAAAAGAGGAAATAATAAAATCAGATTTTTTTATTTTATTTTATTGTTGTTTGCAACTTACTTGGCAATATTCTAAAATATATTATTATTATTTGCATTTTGCATGGTCGTAGTATCACCTGGGTGGGAGTTATATTCACTGGTGATTAATAATAATAATAATAATAATAATAATAATAATAATAATAAAATAATTCAGTCGAAGCAGAGATTAGAACAGGGAATCCCCCACCTCCCCACCCTCTTAATATTACATATCATAAAAGAATACGTGTAAACGTTGTTTTGCGTTTTTTATTTGGAAAAGCAGCTATGTTTTTCTAGCATTAAAAGAACTATAGATAAACCTGAAACGATACAAGAAAGATTGGAGATGAGATTTATTCACAAATAAGGTAGGAAATGTGCATACTTTTAAATCGACACATGCCACAGTGTTTTCCTCGTTAAGTTTGTCCTAAAAGCTGGTTGGGGGCTGGAACTCAGCACTCAGCATACCCGGTAAAAAAAGTCACCGCTCGCCACTGATGTATAGGTTTAGTTGGGTAAAGCTAGTTTTTCCATAAAGCATAGGTTGCACTCAAGGGCCTCAAATTTATGTAATCGTAAAAAGATATAATTTGATTTCACTATTTAAATTTACATTCTGTTTGTGCCTTAATATTATGGGTTAAGCAACTCATGCTCAGTGGGCTATGAAGTAATCAGTAATGCATTTACTGTTCAGAGACAGTAATTAATAAAGTAAACCCACTGCAATTAAGAAAATGTTGGCAACAGTGTTAAATTATTACACAGCACTCTGGAATATGTGATTTACACATATATTCTGTCTGTCTGACTGTTCTGTCCGTATATTTATCCATCCGTCCATCTGCCCATCTGCCCTCTTTCTCAAAGAGTTCAAATTCAAAGTGGTGTAGCTTGAAGATCCAAAAATGCTTTAGATTCACAGCAAGCCTTGAATCCAATATAAAATATAAAGCTGGTATTCTGTCTCTTGCTCTGCTCTCTTCTCCCTCTCTTGTATCCCCTGTTCCATCTCCATTCCTTCTTTTTTGGCTCTAAGCCCCAGATGATTGATAACTCTCTTTTTATCTTGTATCTGAAGTGATGGACAAGCTCAATGTTAATGCTTCCCTAAATGTCCAGACGTTTGGCCTAGCAGGACCTTGCCATGTCATGTCTTATTAATATCCCCTTTTCTGTCATGGCCTTTGTACACAGATTAGAAAGTAATTAACCTTTAAAGTCAGCTGCTGGCCCAACATTAACTATTTACAGGCTTGTGGGCCTTACAAGCTGTAGCTCTCACAGTCATTTCGTCATGTCCTCTCTGCTTCCAGTTTCTAAGCACTTTTCCTTTGCTCCTTTATTCGCTTTTTCAGGTGAAGGACCATTGAAAAGTAAAATACAGAGCACCTAGCACTCCAAATCAGGAGAAAGTACCTCCAAACCATAACTTATAATAGTGTTAAAGTGCCAAGTATCTAGAAATATCTTACATTAGGCTTTTTTTTTTTTTTTTTTGGTTTTATTTCACTACTTTTCGCTAGGAACCTACATGAGCCAGTTCTTTGATAATTTGAAAGTTAGACACTTTCATACACTTGACACATAACTCTGTTAATCTTTTGTGAGAAACAATGAACTTTAACACAATACATTGTATAATATTTAATATATTTATTTATTTATTTTTCAGCTAAACCTGCATCCACACAGGACTAGTGTTTTGATGAATTGCTTGGACCCCCGCATCCTAAAGATGACCTTTCGGCACGCCAAGAAAAATCTTATTTGCCCTTCACACCCAGTTGCTGCAGAGAAGCATGTTATTATCACTTTTATGACATTTGTAATGGACATGTAGATCACTGTCCGACACACTTACACCTGCATTGCATTTATAGACACCAGGCATCCAAGAACATGCTGCTCGGGTGAGTTATGCTTTTCACGGCAGAACTAATCACATCCTGACCTCATGCTAACACGGAGCATGATAAGAGAACATCAGTATGGAAATAAGCAGAACACACTTTAGTGCATCCTGTAAGAAGAGTTGATGGAGGTACTGTACTTCCAAGCACATCTGGTCTTCTGTGTGCCTGAGAGCCTCCATCATGTTTCATTTATAGCCCGAAGAGAGGCCCTTACAACACAGAAATAATACAAGAGGACAGGGTTGATTGGTAGAGAAAAGATAAGGAGAAACATGCAGATGGAAAGCAGCAATAAATGGATAGACAACATCTATGTTGACTCTCTATAACTGACCGGTTATCTTAATGAACATGATGTTGTAGAAGTACTGAATTCAGTCATGTCTTGTCCTCCTACATTTATATACTACTCCTTAAATAATTTTTTTAATGATCGGCCATTTTCTAAAAACAAAATTGAAATACTTTTTAACCACAAATGCTCGTCTTGCACTAGCTCAAAGGTCACATGTGGTGTAGACTGAAGTACCGACCCAGTGTTTACAAAGCAAACGTGCAAAGAGAGTCTAAGGCCATGCTGCTACACCCTGCAGCTAAATTCGGTTGTCAGTTCACCTTTTACTCCTTAATCGCATTCTGTACACACATAATTCACTAAAATACGGGAGTGACAACCGCATTAACTCCCGAAAAATCCAGGTAGTGACAACCACATTTACAGAAATTCTATGCAGTGTGTACGGAACCGAACTGAACAACTGGCTGTTAATGACGTATCTAAACGTGCATCTGTATGTGAGATGCAAGAAATAACGGTGAAAGAAGTCTTATCCTTAGCTTGGACACGGGGCTTGGCTAGTGGCAGTGTCAGTGTTGCCAGATCTTCATAGATAAAAAAACAACAAACAAGGACAAGTGCAAAAAAAAAAACTGTAAAACCACCAAATGCTTTGTTTTATAACACCAAAAAAAAAAAAAAATCATATATCTCATATCCGCCACAGACAACTTTATCAACTCCATAAAGTGCCTAGCTTTATTATAGCTAAGACTAAATAACATGCCTAAAAGCGCTTGTAAATACGAGGACATGGCAACGCTGCAAGACAGTGCTCTCTAAAGCAGCCTCTCGAGCATAAACAAAACACAGCACGATTATCAGTGGTAGTTTACTTAAAATCGCGGGACAAAAAGGGTCTTTAGCCAAAAAATGGCAGATACTAAACGGCTAAATTATTATTCATTCCTGCAAGATGGCAAAATGTTGCTATGGTTACAAATGCGGGAGTGACTGCTGTTCTGTACACACATGGAACGATAATTTACGGGACTCAATCCTGCATTTAAATGCAATTGTCACCCCTGAAACTTGCAGTGTGTACATGGCCAAAGTCCTTTTACAAAAAAAGGTAAAACAACGATGTGGGACAATGTTGATGTTGGGGGAGAAAATGAAATGTAGTTTTTCACCCTGCCCTACATTTTTAAACCAGTGTTTGCAGAAGAACTAACCATGTGTGACCTTTCCAACAAGATTACGCACATCGCAGAGCTAGTGCAAGACAAGATAAGACCCTTATTCTTTAGCTGGGATCATGTAGAGCCCTTTGAAACTGCAATTTGTACCTTCAACCCTTTGGCACCTATTGAAGTCAACTACTTGGAGAAAAATCCTAGAATGTTTTCCTCAAAAACATGTTTTTTTGTTTTTTGTTTTTGATTGAAGAAAGAAACAACTGATCCTTTAATAAATTCTTAATTTCTTTACGATTTTTGTCAATTTCGTCATAGTGATCAGTTTATTCTGGCTAAAACTATGTAATTGTACTATCTAATTGATTTGAATACATTTTATTGCATTGTTTATATTAAATTAAACATAAATGACAAAATTCTGAATCTCAATCATGATTAAAATGTAATTTCAATTTAATTTAGTCTGATTTCATGTAATTATGGAATTTTAGTTTTTATTTTTCTTGTTCTTGTTTTTTGTTTTATTAAATTAGGACGTGACATGACATGTGGCCAATTATGGTGACCCATACTCGGAATTTGTGCTCTGCATTTAACCCATCCAAGTGCATACACACAGTAGTGAACACACACTCAGAGCAGTGGCAGCCATATTGCTATCGCTGCAGCGCCCGGGGAGCAGTTGGGGGTTCGGTGCCTTGCTCAAGGGTCTCACCTCAGTCGTGGTATTGAGGGTGGAGAGATGATCATTCACCCTCCCCACCGACACCAAATTTTTTCTACAATGCAACACAAAGGAAGACTTTTTTTTTTATACTCAAATACTGGACCTCTTTGACTTTTGACATTGTAGTGACAAAATTAATTCACTTACAGTACGTAAATGGGACATTCTATAGAATAGGACCAAAATCAGAGCTGGAAACATCTTGAAATTTTTTCCAAAAAAAATTAGTATGTATGCGAATTGTATAATATCCAAGATACACATTTCTAGTAATTGTGCCGTTAATTCTCATATTGTATTTTCAGAATGTTTTGGAATATTTGTCCTCCCCCTAAATTTGTCACTACTAAAACAGTAATAATAATTTAATTAGAATGGTTGTTTTGACCTATTAAGATATTTCTTAGCTTTTTTTTTTTTTCAGAGGTAAATCCATAACAATTAATTTTTTAACAATATTTTAAGTGTAATTTGTAAGATTTGTTGTATTTTTTATCTAATTTTTCTTTGTAAAAGGCAAAAAGTTGATCATACTGATTTCAAGGTTAAGGAATAATTCGTTTGAATATACACCAAACCAAAAACTATCATAACATCTTAGTTGATAATTAAGTACTTCATTTTTGACAAATCACATATTTCAGTAGTGACAGCACATTTTGGTAGCAACCACATCACATTACAGTTACATTTTTACTCACATTCTAAAACACTGCAAAAACATACTAAAATACAAAAAAGTTGTATTATTTACAAAGGAAATATTATACACCAATTCTTTAGAATGGCCCACATTATTACATTAATAATAAATTGGTCAATCATTTGTGCTTCACAGAAGAAAGATGTATGAATCAGGGCTCAAAGGAATCTAAGGACTAAGTCAGTGTTTGAGACTCTCCTTTGAATTGCTCTCCTCTCCCTGGCCAGCATCATTACAAATAACCTGCAGTCTGACCTTCAACATCCAATCTATTAATTACACACTCGCTTAGTGATGTTCATCAGCTTCACTTTGCACAGAGTCTTATTTCTTAATTAGAATAATAAGGTAATTAATAACAACACTGGTAAGGTCGCCACCTCTCGTCATGAGATGGCCACTGAATGAGTGGGAAGTCAACATAAAATGACTACAAGCAATAATTTGTATCTCATTTCTGACCCGCCCTGCCCTCTCTAACATCAGCAGCACCCCTCACACCACCGGTCCTGAATGACATAATGTCCTTGCCGGGTAATTACATCAGGTTCAGCGGTGTGGGGTCATAAAACTTAAAGTAGTCTAATACCTGGAAATTGGCTTTCAGGTGCGCCGTGCGTCTTTCTGTCATGTCTGACAGCGCTCTAGCGGAGGCTCTCTCGGCCACGGGCTCATAAATACCGCTATCATGCAAAACAAATAGAAGCGGAAAACAAATAGCCCTAAATCATCGGCCTTACTAATATGACGGCACGTTATTTACCGGGGTGTGTGGTCATGCTGATAATGCTGCCTTTATTGTAGATATAAAACCCTTCCTCTCGCCTGTGCGTACTGTTCAGAGTGTCGCCCTCATCTGAGGAACAGAGACAAAAAAAAGTGGCGATCCTTTGCGGAGTTTCAGGGTAAAATCAATAAGCGTCCAAATTATCTCTGTGCTCTAAGCAGGCAATCACCGCTGAGCCCCTCCCTCCATTCTGCATCAATCCACTCACTCGCGTGTAATCAATGACCCGTCTCGCCCTTTTCAGTCCGGGGTGATGCTTGAATTATGAGTGTATGGATTAATTCATTTCTATACATAAGCGTGGTGCTTTCACAGAGGACGGAACCGATATTAACAAGCCGCACGGATGAGGGGAAAGCCGAGGCGTCGCACTTCGTTATGGCTGTTAAACTTCTTGTAAAGTTTTCCATTATGTGCCAAAACCAGAGGAGATTAAAGGCTATTAAAATGTTATCGCATGACACCATAATCCCCCTGGCAGTGTTTCCGCTTATCCAGTATTTTTATTTTCTTGTCAAGTGACGGTTACTTTACTGCATGCCTGTTTTCAGCTTATTAAAAGTTGCTTGTTTTTATCCATCGGCACCGATCGATACTGTTTAGTGAGGAATTTCATGCCAGCGACAGTCTATCTGTTTGCATGAAATGAGGTACATCTGAGAGTAATAGACACCACATATTGCATGTGGGAAAATAATCTAATGACATATTTTATTAGATTCAACAATGTAAGTGACATACGTCTTTTTCAATTTTGTTTTAAATATTGGAAAAATGAAGAAAATGTATCTTGTATACAGTTGAAACCAAAAGTTTACTACACTTTGCAGGATCTTCAAAATGTTTATTTAACCAAAATAAGAGGGATCATACAAAATACTTGTATTTTTTTTGGTGCTGACTTGAATAGTAAATTTCACATGAAGTTTACATGTCCACAAGAGAAAATAATAGTTGAATTTATAAAAATGACCCTTGTTTGTCCTGAACAGTTAAACTGCCCACTCTTCTGTAGAAAAACTCTTCAGGTCCCACAAATTCTTTGGTTTTTATTTATTATTACATAAGATTGTTCACTGATGCTACAGAAGAAAGAATGATGCATCAAGAGCCAGGGGTAACTTTTTGAACAGAATGAAGATATGTACATTTTTCTTATTTTGCCTAAATGTAGTACTGCTACAGAAGATACTTACATGTTTCCCAGAAGACAAAATAAGTTATTATTTTTATTATTTATTTATTTATTTCATTTAGTACTGCCCTTCAGAAGCTACAGAAGATACTTACATGTATTTACATGTTTCCCAGAAGACAAAAAGTTTTTAACCCCTTCATGCATTGTATTTCCAAAGAATTAGCTTGGACCTGAAAGATTTTTGCGGGTAGTTTAACTGTTCAGGACAAACAAGGGACTAATGAATAACTATCACAAAACAGCTGTGGATCTTTGAGGTAACAACAGTGTGTGTAAACTTTTGAACGGGGTAATTTCTTTAAATGTAACTATTATTTTCTCTTGTGAACTATATGTAAACATCTTTTATGTGAAATATCTTATTCAGGTATAAGTACTAAATAAAAAATAAATGAGGTGATATGGATTTGCATTTGATAGACTTACAGTTTTTTTTTTTGTTTGCTTTGGTACTATTTTCACAAGCAGCTGTTAAATTTTCAAAACTTTTTGTACTAAAATCACGAAAGATCATCAAAAGTGCATTTTTTTCAAACATTTCAGCATTTTTTCAATTGTCTGAGTACACTACACACAGTCACAAAGTATCCTTTTCATTTCACTAAATATTTGTTTCATTTATATACATTTTTCATTAACTCATTAACATTTCATTAACATTAACTCATCTTAAAGGTTAATCACTAAACCATTTGGTAAACCTATATTTTTTACATTTCTTTGTGAGCTATATACATTATATGCTACACAAATGTACTGACAAATTGCACGCACATCTAAATTACATTTAACCACACATAATGAGTACTCACTATTGCTAATTAATTTCACATAGCAGTAATCACAATTGGCCATCAAATATAGTACTATAAAAGGGGTGGGGTGTGGGATGTGAACACTGGCAATTATAGAGTATACAGTATACCTATGTTGCAATTATATTTGAAAAAAAAAAAATGCCCAGATTATTGCAAAATATGTCTTCATTGATCCTTCTCTTGAATACACATAGATATTATTGAAATGATAGATTCTGTAAATGTTGTGTATTGTAAGTGTATCTTCTAATGTGAAATTGTTGTGATCAGTCTTTACAGTACTGTAGCATATTAATTTCAGCACTTCTATGGGTGATTTGAAATATTTATCTTTCATTGTTTGTCATGAGATTCACTGGTAGTTAAAAAGACTAAACAGAAAAGATATCATTATGTTGTTTTTTTAGTGATTAAATCATGTTCTCATGACTTTTCATGAAAAACTTATATATTGAATCAATGGTTGTGTGATGAGACATGTTTAAATTCCAAATGAATGCACAACAGCAAGTTTTGAATGAAATACTGGCTGTGTTACAAGTGTGATCAGTTTGGATTTTTGTACGAAGAGTTTTGAAAATGTACAACTTAGTTGTGAAAATAGTACCAAAGCGAACAAAAAAAAAAAACTGTAATCAGAAAATATTCACTACCATTCAAAAGCCTGGGCTTGTTAAGATTTTATAAAGTTTTGAGATGTCTTAATGTTTATTTAATCATAAAGATGGTAAAAACAGTAATATTGTTAAATATCATCATTGATTATCTGATCATGCTCCTCTCAAACTTTTTTGAAAACAGCTGCTTAATACTGCCTCTGTGGAAACTGTATTTATTTATTTTATTTTTTTTCAGGGTTCTTTGATGAATTAGAAGTTCAAAAGAAGACCATTCTAAATAAAACAGAAATCTTTTGTAACAGTCTAAATGTCTTTACTCTCACGTTTGATCAATTCAGTGCTGCCTTTGAATAGTGCAATTGTATATAAAACATATTTCGCAAGACTGTTTAACTTTTTATATTATTTCTGCTGCTCAATTTACTTCAAAAACCCACTAAGTATATAAAACAACTTATTTTAGAGATGGTACATGGATTTTTTTTCACTGTTTTTTCCCCACTCTCTTTTGTTTCTATACAAGGTTGAAGGCTAAAGCATTTCTTACATAAACATCCTGTAGGCCTTGTACTTGTAAAATACCACTTGAAGAACATATACAGTACCAACCATATATTGTCATCATCTTGTATTTATTGGATTCACAGTTCATCTGTCAAAGTGTTTCTAGTTGCTTTCTCTTAAAGTTCACAGATAGAAACATGACTCAACTGTTTGGATTGTTTCAACTGTTTCCTCACCTTTTCACTCATAACATCACCCTTGTCTACTCGTAAGACTGCAGCATACATTTTTTCTTTTACATTATCACACACTTTATATAGATACATTTTTCAAATGTCAATAAAGTCAAGTATTCTGATCACCAGAATAGTTAGTGGTATTTTGTATTGCTTAATGTTACATGCATTATGCTAATCCCTGACCCTATCAATTGAAGATGATAAAAGAACTAGAAGTGTGTAAAAACAGAGAGGAAGTAGTTTCTCTTCTCGTTTCTGTTTGATAGACTGTCTGACTCACTGAGAGGTTTGTTAATCTTAAGGAGATCCGGTCTGAGTCGTCTTTCCGGCTGTTCGGTATAACAGTGAGGCAAATTGAGTTAACAGAATCAATAGAGCACTTCGAAAAAAGGGACATCTGATGCAGTTATGGTGTCTGGTTCAGATGCAAATAGAGGTTGAGATTCGTTGGGGGCATCGGTGAGAAGTGTATATCTTTCCGACTTATATTATCGGGTAACAAGCTCAAAGTAAGGGCAAGGAGAATGACTTCTTATTTTCCCTTTTGTTCCAGTTCTGATACTCTCTCTTAATGCCCTCAGGCTCTGTCTCTCAGGAGTGAGTGGGGATGGAGCGGTGGGGCATTTTCCCTCTCTCTCCATTATTCCTTTACTTCTCCTAGGCATCGGTTCATGGGAACAGCCTGCAATTACAGTGACACCCTCTGCCACAAGCAAACTCAAAGCTTTTCTAGTATTAGTTCTTAGTTATCGATAGTGTTATTTGTGTGTTTCCTAACACACACACACACACACACACAGAGACACAGGTAACACTCAATGTCAAGGTTGCTGCTTTCAAGTTCTCTACTTCACAGGCTGTTGAGCTGATGATGCACAGGGCATTATGGGAAATCTTGTCACACAGCATTGCTTGGAGTGAGTGAGCGAGTAGAGAAAAACAGACGTCTCACAGAGCTTGTATTTGTTTGTGCATCACCAGGTTGTCCATTGCATGCTGTAAACAAATGTAAAATATAACAAACAATGTAAATACTATAATGCATTGTAATGTATATAATGTACATTTTACCAACTAAAAGTAAAATTAATTAGAAATATAAAAAAATCAAAATTAAAAATAAAATACTGTTTTGGGGTATTTTAAATATTCTGTATTTATTGAATCAACTGGACTATTAGCTCAAAAAATAAATAAAAAATACAAAATATTTACATACATGCATGTAACCATTTTTATAGCGTTCATTTTGTTGCCTGCTTAAAGATTAATCCCAAAAATACCAGGTTTATCTTTTGCATTGATTTTTTTAGGCTAAAGGTGCAGTATATTTTAATTTTCACCTATGTTTAATATTTCAATGTGTTTAATATTCACTCATCTCTATGATGTCTGCTGGGAGACAGGTGTCATGTTGAAGGTGTTAGCTAGAGCAGAATGTAATATGTTCCTATTCTATATGTAATTTTAATGCTGCAAATCATTTCAGATTTTTACAGCTTCCACAGACATTCCCTGGGAGCCTCAGTGTACCCATCTTATGTAAAAATCTTTTTTATAACGTAAGGCTATTTATTATAATGATGTAGTGAACTTTTGCTGATATTTTTGGTCATATTAAGATGTCAAAATTATTTTCATTTTTATTTCTAATAATAAACTTACAAATTTATGATTGATTTTAGTATTATACACAAGTATTATACACAAACATAATACTTAGAAATAGAGCTGCAGGCAGCAATTAAGGGCCAAGCACAACAGAGACAAATTCAAGAGCTAAGCATGGCATGGAATGGCAGACCAACTGCAACAATGACTAATTAAAGCCATTTTAGAACGATTTTAGTCAAAATGGCTGGGAAATCATAAATACAACCTCAAATAATATGATTTAAAGAACTTTTGACCAATAGGTGGCACTGTTATCAGATTGGTGTATATTATGGCAAGCCGTTTTGACTTTTATTAATTCGCAGGATATACATTCTTGATATCAACAATTCAATTTTCGCTAGTTAAAATTATAATTCTTGATATCAAGAATTGTATTTTCACTAGTTAAATGCCACCATAGACTGCCATTCAAATTGAATTGTTGATATCTGTAAATGTATTTCACCATGTTACATTTCCTATTTCTGATATCTGAAAATGTATTTCTGTTATCAATAATTAGGAGAGTAATTTCAGATATCTAAAATGGCATTTTTACTAGTAACAATCCCATTCATGATATCAGAAATGAACACTGTCGCTAGTAGCAATTAAGTTGTTGATATCAAGAATGGACATTTTCACTAGTAGCAACTGAATTGTTGATATTAAAAATGAACATTTGCGCTAGCAACCGCGTAATTACCGATATCAAAATAAAGGTTTTAACTAGTGAGAATTGTATTTCTGATATGTGAAACTGGAATTTGAACTAGTAAGAAATCAATTCTTTATATCAACAATTAAATTTGAATGGGAGTCTATGGTGACATTTAACTAGTGAAAATACAATTCTTGATATTAAGAATTATAGTTTTTACTAGTTGAAATTCAATTCTTGATATCATAATTCAGTTTCTGCGAGTGATGATATCATTGTTGATATCAATAATTAACCTTTTTACTAGTGGAAATGTAATTCCTAATATCAAAAATTGCCATTGTTACTAGAAAGGTAAAAATCTAATTTCTGATATCAAGAATTATAATTTTAACTAGTGAAAATTTTATTGCTGATATCAAGAATTGTCAAAACGGCTTGCCATAGTGTATTTTCTGTGTGAGGTGATAATGGCACACACAAAGTTTGGTGTCAATACGTCAAGGCTTTGCAGAGATACAGATGCAGTTTGCCATGAAGCCTCAAATTTGTTGCGGTGCATGGAGATGACCTGACTCGATTTTGGTGAAAATTGAGGCATGATACCAAAAACACATACCGAGTTTTGAAATGATACACCAATGTGTTCATAAACTATAACATTTGACGAAAATCCCAAATAGCTGACACCCAAAGCGGCTGATATGTGAAAACTTGGGAAGGTTCGACTTGGCATGCTGCACTGAATCTAAAGAGACAAGAAACATTTTTCATATCTCCTGAGCACTAGGTGGCACTGTACCAAAACTGTACAGGTAGTCTCAGGTCATGGTTGTTATAACACACACCAAGTTTGGTCTCAATACACCAAACCATTGTGGAGATATAGCCTCACATCCATTTTTATGCGCTCTTCATCAAATTTGTTTATGCATTATTTGAGAACGGTTTGACTAATCAACTTGAATTTCAAAACTTTTTGTCAGCATGGTCTGAAGATGATCTGCACCAATTTCGGTGAAAATCTGACAAACTGTCTAGGACGAGTTTGAAAAAAGTTTGATTATTTTAACTATTAAAAATTGTAGAAAAAACTTGACCTTACGAATTTTACATTTAGGTGTTCATTCAAATCTGCATGAGCCAAGGATTCAGAGAACTTTCCCTCTAGACCTTATGGTTCAAAAGTTATTAACATAAACATGAGTGAAACCTTTGACAAGTGGTGTCACTGTCCTCTATCTGTGTGCCAAATTACACAACTTTCCCGCAAGTGGTTCTATGGGTTGCCATAGACTCGACGAAAGAAGAAGAATAATAAGAATGGCAACGGATACAATAGGTGCCTTCGCACCTTCAGTGCTTGGCCCCTAATAATAAGATTAGCGATGGAGATTATTTTCGCCATTGTGTAGCGGCACGTGAATCTGTTGAATTCAGTGAATCCATGATTCACTAATAAGTGAGTGTCTTATATAAGTCATTGTATTATTCACTCCACTGATTTGTTTGATAACATTAATTCATTCAGGAATGAAACACCTAAAACAGCTGCTCAGCTGTTTATGCTTTTTGGAAAACAAATTCTTCGAAGCAGCAGAAATAGACAAAGTAGCTGGGAATATTACATACAAAATGTTATTGTTTAATTAAATGTTGTATAAAAGCAATATCTAACACAATAGTTCTATTGTTGGTTGAATTCAGAACAACAACACTCTAGCTCATGTGATATTACTTAATTATAGCTAATTATAATTCTAGCTAGGCTTTGAAAACCTTGCAATAAGGAATTGTAAACAAGTGGGTGATTCTGACCTTGTACACGGCAAAATCCAGTAGCACTGGAGTAACACAATCTGTGGGCATGTTTCACGCTGATGTTGCATATGAGGACTCATAAACTCCATATCATCCCTCAGTGATTTGATCAGTTGTCTCACATTACATTGAGTGATCGCTCACCACTCAGCCCCTGGGACATTTGTCTCCTCCAATATGAGTTCATTATCTTCAGCCGCCATCTACATGGTTAAATTGCCTTCTTATCCACGCTACACCGACCTCACCCCAAGGTCAAGTGTTGCACTGTCAGGCCGATTAAAGACTGTTACACAGGAATTATCAGCCTCATCTTAAACGCTGCAACTAGCTCCTGAGAAACAAATAGAGTGAAATTGCATCAAGGGCTTGAATTATGGGCCAATGGCCATCGTGTGAGGATCCTTCATGGATAATGATGTGCACGCTAGGATATCAGAAAATGAGAGGTATAGCTGTAAAGTCTTCACAGTCAGGCTCAAAGCCTATTTATTTAGCTCTCTATGAATATATCAGCATTGTTCTGTGAGTGCAACGGAGTCTGATTATACAAAGGTCTCATTCAACTTCCTCACAAACTGTGCTGGTGAGAACTGCTTGTGCTGTTGTCACTTTTTTTTTTTTTTTTTTCGTGTGGTGGAGTGGTTGTTTTGCTTTAAAAGCATCTTTGAATAGCTCTTGAAAACAGCCTTTGATGGGCATGCTGCAACACCAGATAACTCGTTATCGCCAGCTTGTATGGCTAATGTCCTCTCTTACTCTTTCCCCTGTCAAAATATGCTATTTTTCTTCTGTAATATGCAAAATGCAGTCACAATGCAACCATTTGGATATGGGATAAGAAGATTTGTTTTCAGAACATTGTGGTGTATAATGGCTAACCGTTTATGCAGTGAATGCAGTGAATTTGCAGAATGGCTTTTTGCTGCGCCAAATGATAAGCACTGAAGAGTTCAAATTTGTACAGATAAAGTTGTATCTAGGATACAATTATCAGCATTTCTATTAATATGCAAGCTGGGTATTGCATCGCCACTGAGTCATTTGGTTTTAATATGTTCAGATCTTCATTATATGCTTCAGCATATGCTTATGCAATAACACATCTTAACATTTGGTTAAAACACCATTTGACTTTTGAATGTGACTTCTTCCTGTAAACGAATTTAACATTTAAAATAAATCAAACTAATTCATTAGCTTGATATCACCATCCACACTTTTGGCTCTCTATCTGTCTGTCTGTCTGTCTGTCTGTCTGTCTGTCTATCTATCTATCTATCTATCTATCTATCTATCTATCATTCAATCATTCTACCTATCTATCTATCTATCTATCTATCTATCTATCTATCGTTCTATCGTTCTATCATTCTATCGATTGTTCTATCCATCGTTCTATCTATTGTTCTATCGTTCTATTGTTCTATCATTCTATCTATCGTTCTGTCTATCATTCTATCTATTGTTCTATCTATCATACTATTATCACTCTATCGCTCGTTCGTTCAATCTATCGTTCTATCCATCTATCATTCTATTGTATTTATCTATCTATCTATCTATCTATCTATCTATCTATCTATCTATCGTTCTATCTATCGTTCTATCATTCTATCGATCTATCGTTCTATCGATCTATCGTTCTATCGATTGTTCTATCATCTATCTATCTATCTATCTATCTATCTATCTATCTATCTATCTATCTGTCTGTCTGTCTGTCTATCTATCTATCTATCTATCTATCTATCTGTTCGTTCGTTCTATTGTTCGTTCTATTGTTCTATCATTCTATCTATCGTTCTATCGTTCTGTCTATCATTCTATCTATTGTTCTATCTATCATACTATTATTCTATCACTCTATCGCTCTTTCGTTCAATCTATCATTCTATCTATCCATCTATCATTCTATTCTATCTATCTATCTACCGTTCTATCGTTCTATTCTATTTATTGTTCTATCTATCTATCTATCTATCTATCTATCTATCTATCTATCTATCTATCGTTCTATCTATCGTTCTATCATTCTATCGTTCTATCATTCTATCGTTCTATCGATTGTTCTATCGATCGTTCTATCATCTATCTATCTATCTATCTGTCTATCTATCTGTTCGTTCGTTCTATCGTTCGTTCTATTGTTCTATCATTCTATCTATCGTTCTATCGTTCTGTCTATCATTCTATCTATTGTTCTATCTATCATACTATTATTCTATCACTCTATCGCTCTTTCGTTCAATCTATCTATGTATCTATCTATCTATCTATCTATCTATCTATCTATCTATCTATCTATCTACCGTTCTATTGTTCTATTCTATTTATTGTTCTATCATTCTATCTATCGTTCTATCTATCATTCTATTATTCTATCACTCTTTTGCTCTATCATTCTATCTATATATCCATCTTTTTTTTAGCTTAACAGCGTTAAAACTATTTTTGTCATTTTAATTCTACATTCAAATTTGAAATACAGTTTTGTATCCTGTTTGCTCCATTGAAATTAATTAAGTTGGCTTGAGAAACTGATCAGACTTAGTTTCTACATCGGATGCAATAGCTTGAGGCTGTCTACACTGGACATGACAAACAAATGTTGCAAATCATTTGAACTTTGTATCAGTATGTCATAAATAGAATGAGGCATCAATTTACTGTTGGTCATTTGCTGTGTCATGCGGTGCCACATCTAGTGTAGACTGAATTATTATTATGGGTTTTGTCGGGTCACATCCGGTTTAGACATGGTTTTACAGTTTTTATTAAAATAAAGATTAAAAATCATAAAAATCCCATAGATTTACATTAAGACTATTCAAACTCTAGCTGTCAAAACTCACTGTAAAGAAAAAAAATATATTAAAAGACTCCCCTTCTATGTACAGTTGAAGTCAAAAGTTTATCTGCAAATCTGCAAAATTGATAATTATTTTGCCAAAATAAGAGGGCTCATACACAATGCATGTAATTTTTTTCATTTAGCACTGACCTGAATAAGATATTTCACGAGGTCTTTACATATAGTCCACAAGAGAAGATAATAATTGAATTTATAAAAATTACCCCATTCAAAAGTTTACATACACTTAATTCTTATACTGTGTTGTTACCTATATGATCCATAGCTATTTTTAATGATAGTTGTTCATAAGTGCCTTGTTTGTCCTGTATAGTTAAACTGCCCACTTCTTCAGAAAATGTTCTTTAGGATTTCAGCATTGTTTTGTATTTAAACCTTTCCAACAATTACTGTATGATTTTGAGATCCATTTTTGCACACTGAGGATAACTGAGGGACTCATATGCAACTATTACAGAAGGTTCAAATGCTCACTGATGCTTCAGAAGGAAACATGATGCATTAAGAGCCGTGGGGCTAAAACTTTTTGAATTTGAAGATCAGGGTAAATTTAACTTATTTTGTCTTCTGGGAAATATGCAGGTATCTTATGTAGCTTCTGAATGGCAGTACTAAATTGGGAAAAAAATAAAAAATCAAATAAAATCTATCTTCTACTGTATTGCCTTCACTTTCTGGTTCTGTCTAACTTCAAAATTTGTCTTGACAAACTTTCTTCATCTAGTTTTAATTCGATTGTTTGGAATTTAAAACACATTTCGAATTCTGTTCTGAAGGACACACAACCTGGAAAGCTGGTACTAATTCATAAATAATGAGAAAATCATCTGAGAATCGTTTATTATCGCATGAGTTGGGGTTTTTACGAAAATTGACAACTTTCATCATTTTATGAACAATTCAAAGTTAAGCCAAGGGCAAGGTCTAACTGCTCTCTGGTCCAATAGCCAACACAAACCAGTCTGCGTAGAGAACATTCAGCAAACCTGATACGTGCCCTCCTTCACTCATACTATTCTGGAATGTTCTGTCCTTTTGAGACACCTATTTAGAAGTGTGGAAAATAAGAAGACACGTTGTAGGTCCTTCGCAAACTATAGCAAGTATCTTTTCTCTTCGACTGAATGGGCATGCTTGCTGTTGCCTGTTTCAATCACAGTCTGCAGGTTTTTTATTTCATTATTTTTGCTCAGCTTTTGACAGATTTATGCCTGAATATCTTAAATTGAAATGCAGAGTCTGAGTCAAGCAATAACTCGATTTACTGTCCCAGGGACATCTCATACACCTGACATCCCAGTCAGGCAGGCCAGCTGACTCTATTTCAGAGCAGAGAACGAGAGAGCGGGCAGAGATGAGCGTGCCAGTGTATGTAGTAGCATTGGACGTTTGCCTTTATTTTCCACTCCAGCAAAGCGAACTCCTCGTAACCCTTTGTAATGAGGACGTGGGTCATCATTTTGGCCCGTGACTCATAAAAAAACTTGACACTTACGCTAGGCCTCCCAGCAATATGACAGCTCACCTCGTGTCTATCCGCAGCCGCACTGTTCCAGAGGTGATGACAGAAATGCTGGTCCTGCATCTTTTTTTTATAACTTCGCTTTCTCTATTACCCATTATCCGCCTTATGCCAGGCTGGAATTTTTATCACAACAGTTGTTTAGCTATTGTTATTCCACAGATGCAGGTCATCATTTTTAGCAGCCATGGGTAGAGTTGCTCTCATTTAGCGTAGCTTTGGGAAGGAAAAAAGTCCATCTGACCTGAATGGGTAGCGGAATTACAAGCAAATTTTCTTTCTAGAATCATGAAGTCCATCAACATCTGATGTACGTGCATACACATTTAAACTAGCTAGACAACATATACTACACAATTCAGCTTTTTTCTTTTGCTATTTTTATTATAGTGGGTGGCTTTTGCATGCATTGACATAAATTGTTAATTAATTTGGGCAAATTGAGTAGATGATTACAATGTAAATATATATAATGGTACAAACACTTACAACCCCCTCATGAGTCCTGTGTGTTCATTAGCACTTTTATGTTTCTGAATATGATATCTTGTGTAATATTTGCTAATTATGAAAAAGCATCCTTAGAGAATTAAAGAATTCCCATCAAGGCTGCATTACTTCGATCAAATGTAAAAAAAAAAAAAAAAAAAAAAAAAAGTGATAATGAGGAATATTATTAGTTTAAAATAATGGTTTTCTATTTGAATATTTTTTAAAATACAATTTACTCCTGTGAAGCAAAGCTGAATTTTAATAAGTGTGACAACAGTGTCACATGATCCTTCAGAAATCATTCTAATATGCTGATTTATTACTTTTATTATCAATGTTGGAAACAGTCGTGCTGCTTAATTAATTTTTTTGGAACCTGTGTTTCTTTTTTCAGGTTTCTGAAATTCAAATTCAGAAATTGAGATTCATGAATACAAAGCTAAAACGAACAGCATTTATTGAAAATATAAATATTTTCTAACAATTTAAGTCTTTGCTATCACTGTTTATCAGTTTAACACATGCTTACTGAATAAAAGTAATAATTTCTTTCAAAAAAAAAATATATATATATATACAGACCACAAAAAATGGTAGTTTATATTGTTACAAATTATTAATATTTTAAATAAATGCTGTTCTTTTTTACAGTTTGTTTTATTAAAGAATCTTGAAAAAAAAGCATCAAAGGTTTCAACAAAATATTAAGCAGCACAACTGTTTTCAACACTGATAATAAATCAGCATATTAGAATGATTTCTGAATGATCATTGACACTAAAGACAGGAGTAATGATGCAGAAAATTCAGCTTTGTATCAGAGGAAAAAAAGAATAATTTTAAAATAATATTCTCACAGGAGACAGTTATTTTACATTTAAATTTGCTGAATGTTTCACAATATTACTGTTTTGTTTTTGTTTGTTTGTTTTTTTGTTTGTTTGTTTTCCGGATTTTTGATCAGATAAATGCAGTCTTGATGAGCATAAAGAAACTTCTTTAAAATAACTAGTGGTGTCAAAATTAGCGAGTTAATGCAGGGGATTTTTTTTAAAGGAACAGCAGCCAAAATATCATAATAACCAGCTGCTGTTATGTCTGTTAATCAAACAACA
Organism: Cirrhinus molitorella; assembly: GCA_033026305.1. Classification (NCBI taxonomy): domain Eukaryota; kingdom Metazoa; phylum Chordata; class Actinopteri; order Cypriniformes; family Cyprinidae; genus Cirrhinus; species Cirrhinus molitorella. Next base: position 7,601,385 of record CM065131.1, read on the forward strand.
AAATTAATATTTTCTGCAGTTGTAAGCTTTATCGTTAAATAATTTAGAATTTTCTATAATTTAGTTTTTGATATCTTTAGGCTATATTTTCTTGCTGAAGGGCACAGGTAGCCTATATGACATTTATTATAATTTATTATGTGTAGATTCAAGTTTCAAGTTTATCAGAAGTTATTTTTAAAAGTCTATTAAATGTGATTAAAGTGATAGCTCTTAATTATACTGTACTTTTGAATGGTTATATTCAATGGTTAAATATTAGGGAAAAATTCATAGAGATATCAGATGGAATCAGTGATACTTGCCTTCAGTCATAAAAAAAGATGGCATTAAATAAATATTAAAAACATACGTTCTTTATGTTTTTCTACATTCATTTGAAGCATGAATGTGAAATTTTAGCAATACAAAAGTATAATTAAAAACTTTAATTTCAGGTAGGAATTGATTAATTTCAGGAAAAAAAATGTGATCAGTTAGTTATTTTAATCGATTGACACCACTGAAAATAACATAAAAAAGCTTACTGATTTCAAACTTTTCATAAAAGTGAAAAAAAAAAAACTGTATTGTTATGTTTTAAAAACTGTTAATTTCAGATTTTTTTAAATCATAAACATTTTATATATGCAATCTTGATTCCATCACAATGGCATGACTGTGATTTGCATATTTTGTGATATGCATTAAGATTGCATGCTTTATTTATTGACTTCTTCACAGTGCTTGTGCAAATACTTCATTTGGACAGTTTACACAGGTGCACCAACCATTTATCCTTCATCAGTGTGGAACACGAGCGCTTGCAGACGTGCATACAGAGCAACAACACAGTCAAACAAGCATTCAGCTAACCACGCTATGAACTTTGCAATATATCCAAGACCAATTATGTGCTTATGTTCTGTGGTCAGAGAATCTTTCTAGACAATTGCCCGAATAAGTTGAATCTACTCCAGCAAATGAGAACAAAACATTCAGTGTGTCTGCATGCTGTCAGACTCTTCCCAGAGCACATTTCAGGTGTCCAAAATGGTTAGAAGGCAACATTGTTTGTGGAAAGTGTAGAAAAGTATGCTTGAGGGCACAATGTGTCCAAATCTGCAGATTTACAATTGTTAACTTTGGAGAGCGAAATGCGTGAAAGTGTTTGAGGCTGTAGTTTCAGACATAATAGTGAACACTTTGTAAATGTAATTGGTCTGAAGTGGGCACACTCAGACAAACAACAAAGGTACGTTTAAATTTTTCATTAGAACATATGAATGGGAAATTGGTTAACGCTTTTGATGACTCCATTTGACCATGGCATGTATTATTAACGATATGAATATTTCTGATTACCGTTATAGTGCTTAAACTGACTACTAAAGTGATTTAGTCCTCTGTTTAAAGTCTTTTCGCTTGCTCTAATAATATGGATATATAACCATTGTTTTATCTAGTTATTGCTTTGTGAACTATCGGAGAATGGAAGAGTTTGCCTTCAGCATGCAGCATTATACCTCAGTCCATTTTAAGCAGATATAAACACAAGATTCCTCAAGCCATGCTCTCCATTTTTAAACACGAGTAGATGTCATTTGTGATCAAGGAGGGACAAAATGCATTGTGAGAGCAGATCTGGTCCTCTAACGCAAGAAAAACAGGATGAGAAAGAAAGACATAGCAGCGGATTACTTTTGTTTTCCCAATCATCCTTTCATGGCAAACAGTATTGATTCAGATTCTATGGCCCTCTCTGTCTTTCTAACCCTCCGTCTCTCCGGCTCGCTCTTCTTCTGCCCACCTGGCCCCAAGAGAAATGACTCCTCAGCGCTCTGTCTTAGTATTAAAGAACCGTTGACAGGGAATCATTCTTCCTGATCTCCGAGTTTAGCCTTTAATTTTTACAAAACCTATCAATCATGGCAGAGAGGGGGGAGAAAGTCTGTGTAATATTTCCAAGCTGCGATTAAAAGATATCACCTTACGACATACATCAATCTGCAGAATGTCATTCGTTGTCCTCGTCACAGTGTGGATTTTACAGTGCTGGCATATTAAAGCAATAAGCCACAAGAGGCTACGTCAAAAATCATTTTAATAATCACTTTTTTTGTCTTGTTGTCTTGAAAAAAGATCTAAAGATCCTTAAAACAAGTTACATTTGAAAAAAAAAAATATTAACATATTATGAATTAATTAGAATATATATATCTTTCAATTATGGATTCTGTAAAGCCTGACATATGAAAGCATAGTCAAAAAAATAAATAAATAAAATAAATAATAAAATAAAAAAAAGTATATATTTGTATATATATATATAATTTTTTTTTTATTTTTTTTTTTTCAGCTAATGTTTGATAACATTGATCATTTAGAGGCCTTAGAAATATCAAATATGATAAAGTACACTTTGTAGGGTTACATTTAATTTAAGTAGCATAAATATAAATAAACGTTTATGCTTCAAACAAGGAAAGGATTCATCTGCAATTATGAGTACTGAAAATAAAATATATATTCTGTACTGAAAGCTATTTGTTATTTTTTTATTTTTTTAAGGAGCTATATTTTACTGAAAAAAGGCTTATTTATTTATTTATTCATTCATTCTGCAAATATGAGTACTGAAGATAAAATATATATTCTGTATAACATTGCACATATTATGTTAATGTGTTAATTTATGTAAAAATGTATTTTTTATTTTGTTGAAAAGAATTGAAATTTGATTTATTTATTTATTCATTCATTTTGTTTAATTTAAGAATCATAAATCTGAATATATGTGTGAGGTTTATGCTATAAACAATTAAATAATTAATTAATCTGCAATTATAAGTACTGAAGATAAAATATATATTATGTATAACATTACATAATATGTTAATTTGCGTAAGAAATGTATTTTGTTTTAAATGAGCTATTTTTATTTTATTTTTAAGGAGGTCATTTTACTGGAAAATAAGTGAAAGTTATTTATTTATTTATTTATTTATTCATTCATTCATTCATTCATTCATTTTTATTTTTCGCTGTGTACAGTCATTTTACAAATGTTAACGGTAAGTACTTCACCCTCCATTTACCCTTTGTTTAACAGGCAACAGCAATATGATAAAAAACAATGTTATTAATCAAAATAAGCTCCTCAAAATAATACAGTTCAGCGGCCAGTTACATAAAAGGTTTAGACTAGTCTTAAAAAGTTTTCTTTAAGACTGGTCATAATTTTTTTTAATTCAGTTACAGAAAAATGTACATTGGTCCAAGTTGAATCCAAAAAATAAAACTGATTATCCTTTGATTATCTGATGGTTGGTCAAACTAGTACTTAAGACACTTAACATAGAGGCTAAGTTTATGCAACTGGCCCCAGAAGCCCCAGAAGAACTGTTAACTGTTTTTTCAAAATTGGGCTCATTCAGTCAGAAATTATTCTCTTAAATATTTGCTTTATAATTCTTAGAATTGTAATTGAATTGTTTTTGGTTGACATGATGCTTGAATTGTTTTACAGCAAATGCATGCTGTAAAAGTGATATTTAAACATTGATGGCTCTTTAAAGTTTTATTAAGCTGAGCTTAACCTTGTTGCACTGCGTTGCAGTGGTACTAAGTCAAGTCGTCGCTCCTGTCTTTAGTGCGCTAAGCGAATTTCTTCCTTTAATGACCGCAAACCAGCACACTTCTCTCCTGTGGTGTGAAGCAATTAAGCTTACTAAAATACATGCATGATGCATAGCATAGCATGCTTGGAGGTCACACGTCCTCCGACAAGCTTACAGGGAAAATAACGAGTTCACTGCACTGCTCCCAAGCCTGATCCCTTATGGATATCCCAGCTGCATGTTAACACACCGGCCACGTACCGCCACTGTTTTACGTGTAGTGGGCACAGTGCCATAGAATCATGATGGATGATTAGAGCGGCACAAAAAAGCCACTAAAGTGTTATAAGTATAGAAGATCTTAACCAGTGTCACTCAGCATGAATGCACAACAGACCTTTGTTTATAGTTTTCATAGTGTGTAAACTTCAACAACTCAGAATGTTACCTTATTAGACATATCTGCATTGTAGTTAAGAGGAAATTAAATGCACAGCAGGATAGGATTAAGGACGTACCAGCAGGTGAAGGGGAGGATGAGAATACCGATGGCTGTCCACAGCTGCCTCCTACCCTCCTGAACCACTCCAGAAACAACTGTATTCACACCATGTATGCTAATATGTATATTTTATGACTGTCTTGTTATAAGGTCAGATGAGATTGTAAAGTAACTATTTAACACTATGTTCATGACTACAGGCTGCAAGTCCACACAGAGAAGATGCATCTATCTATCTATGTGTGTCTATGTTTAATATTCTCTCTTAACTATTATTATTTAAATTAATTATTTGAAATGCTGATTAACTAATCACATATGAATATGTGTGTGTATAATATTTTATTAATTAAATAACACTTTTAATTACATGCAATTGTAATTCATTCCGTTGAATGATTTGTCATTTTGTTTGTGTTGGTATACTTTGTTCATCAGAATCATGCTGGTACATGTGAAATCTAGCACATTTATGTGATGCACGTCAGTCCTGATGTTAATTAATGTGGATTGTCCCTTTTTAAAATCAAAAAATAAATAAATACATTTTTTGTAATACATGAAAAATGTAAATAAAAAATAAATAAATAAATACATGACCACATTGCATTTGTTGTGTACATGCTAATCTATCCTGATGCATCCTGGACAGCAATGTTTTCAAATATATATTTAAAAATGCTTTATAGTGCAGTGGATGATTGACAGTTTAGTAGGCGCTCTGTCAGCTATCCAGAGTTTTTTAGATAACCATATTTAAAAATGCATTTAAAAGCATATTTTAGAAGTATATTATTTTTATATATTATTCAATATGCCTGCTGTCAATATGACACATAAAGCACATCTAAAATTTGCTTAAAGGGACAGTTCACCCAGAAATTAATAATAATAAAAATTATGTAATTAATTACTCACCCTCATGTTGTTCCAACTACCACAGTCAAATATATAGTGTAAACATCACATACGTTTAAACATACATATATTGTTTATATATCACTGGAAGCTTATCATCCTTGAAGCTGGATAAATAAGCTTTTTGTTGATGTATGGTTTGTTTGGATAGGACAATATTTGGCCAAAATACAACTATTTGAAAATCTGAAATCTGAGGGTGCAAAAAAAAAAAAAAAAAAACAACATCTAAATATTGAGAAAATTGCCTTTAAAGATATCCAAATTAAGTTCTTAGCAATGCAGGTAGGACATTACAATTTATTAGAGATCCGACTGGTCTTGCGAGAACGTGACGATATCCTCACAAAACATTTTGCACTGTTTACATTACAGCTGCACCATTAATTTTTCAAAGATTGCGATCTCCATTCAAACACCCACGTGATCTTATTCCTGAATAACAACGATTCACGCTTCACTGACTCTTACGATGCGAAACAGGTGACAAAGACTTTCAAATCTGCATTCTAGCTGCTGTTTTCCAGTAAGAGCAATACAAACAGTGTTTTCATCCACATAATAATCATTATTTACGTGTTACACACATTTAAATAACAGAAGTACTGAAATAAAAGTTTATAAATTTTGGGTATAAACACTACAGCAGCGATCAAAACAGAAATATCTTAACACTTGTATGTATTGTATGTATATCCTCTTAAAAAAGTATTTGTCATTGAATCATTCATTAAGGAGATTCCAAACAAGTCTTTATGAATTGAGACACTGACTCCTTCTTCACGGATATAGATATTTTTAATTTTGTTCAAAACTACTGAACCACTAGTAAATTACATTATTTTGTTTAGATTTCTCATCTTATTTTTTCCATCATGAGTGAATCGTGATCTCCAATTTATTTTAAAAAATCGTGAGTTTACATGTTCATTAATGCATGTAATTAATTCAAATAGAAATTACATTTATAAAGTACAAGCGGATAACAAAATGCACCTACATTTTTTGCATTTTGTGTTTTTCAGTTGAATAAAATACTATTTTCCCCTATATACTTCATCATTGAATTTTTTTTTAAAAAGTTTAAAATTCTCATCTCGTCACATTCTCGTGAACCCAGTCTCGTGTCTCGTCTCGTGGGATAAGTGTTTCGTCACACCCCTACAAAATATGTTCATGGAATATGATCTTATGCTAAATTTTCAACCATTGTTCATTGTGGTATCTCGTGAATGGTGTCAGAGAATGACACGGAAGAGAAGAAATTGATGAAAAAAAGTTATTTTTGTTTTCTTTGCACACAAAAAGTATTCATGTAGCTTTATAGCATTATGGTTAAACCACTGATGTCACATGGACTATTTTATCGATATAGGTCTTACAGTATGGAACAACATAAAAGTGAGTAATTAATAACATAATTTTCATTTTTGGGTGAACTGTTTTTTTAATGCAGGTTTACCATTTACTGAAAATTCAGAAGGTTTGTGTTTATATTAAAAATAAAGTAATATATAAAGTAAAAGATTTTGTGCTTTTTGCACTTGCTGTAACAGTGACGTTGTGATATACTGCATCCAATCATGAAATAAGATCACAACTGTGCTTTCTTGTGTAACTCTAAAAGAGCCAGAGTAAAGAAACCCTTCAGTTTATCTGTGAGGAAGTGAAGTCTTGAGGGAGTGGAGTTGTTTGTCTGAGACGTTATTGTGCCAGCTGCATTGTCTTATAAACCACCAGTGGATCATAATATTGAGGTTTGACACTGTTTACTCATAAAGCTTTGATTCGTTGCCTGATAGCCCTGGGATCTGCTGCTGTACCTTGCATTTCTTTTTCTAAGACCATAAGGATTACATCAGACTTTTATCTCATGGTGCAGCATTACATGTGCCATGAAGAACTAAACGTGTATCGCAAAAGGTGACGCAGCAGAACCGTATCACTTTTCAGATTAATTGTCGACATACCGTGAAACTGTCAACAATTTTATAAAGCCAGTTAAACTGATTCATGTGCTAATAATGGCATTCAGGAGGGGGCATTTATTGATCATACAAAGAACAATTTAAGTAAGTGTTGGCTATTTGAATTGCAAGTAGCATTAAGATGTTTAAGCTCAGCAGAGGTTACTCTGGCACTAAACACAATAGCCAAAGTGCCCCTCTCTGAATAGACGCCTACAGTCCCCATGAAGAATTTCACAACCTTTCATATACTTAATGAAGGTTTTCATAAATGCAACACAATCTTGCAGCTTTTTGGCTCCCTCCACCTAAGCCATTATTCCCCCACCCATCAGGAATACCCAATCCTTTTTCATCCATTTAACTCTCATACCGCTTTTCTTTCTTTCGTCTGGGGACAGGGAGGTGGGTGGATGAGGAACACTAGCATACTTTTACTCTCTCTCTCATTCCTTTCTTTCTTTGGCACTCTCATAGACGCCCAGGGTTGCCGGCTCTCTTTTATTATTTCAGATTGGTGAAGCAGGTGATGGAGAAAGCAGCAGAGCAAAGAGGTACAATAAGGAAATTGTCTTGAGCCAAATAGCTTCAGATTAAGAACATGGCTGAAACTGTGTCTTTTCTGCTGTTGTCAGCCCTACGCCAGAAAAGAGAAACAAGGTTTAGGGGTGCAGAGAGCTTTTTAGGAGCCTGTGCTGAGTGTGTCTTAACGGGTGACTTCAAATGCACCTACTTGGGGGGGGAAAAGCCATAACAAAACATAAACAAGACTGGAAAAGAAGGGAAAAGAAAAGAAAGTGGACTGTTTGGCACATGTTTTACTCTAGTGAGTATTTCTCAGGCTATGTTTATTTTTAAAACTCAATTTCTGTGTTTTAAAACTCAATTTTTGTACTTTAAGTACATGCCTTAAAGTACTGCCTGCAAAAAAAAAAAAAATGTTATTGAACATTCTCAAAAAAAACTCAATTTCTATATTTTTTATATATCAGAGTACTGCCTACACTATTGAACATTTTTACAAGCTATTGAACATTTCTACTATCATTTCCTAAGAGAGAGAAGACACATTCCAGGATTTTTCTCCAAATAGTGAACTTGGGATCAACAGGTTGAAGGTACAAATTGCTTTTTCAAAACAACGATGTCGGACAATTTAGAAATGAGATGGAGTTTTTCGCTCTAGCCTACCTTTTTGAACCAAAGTACACAGACAAAGAACAAACAACACGTGACCTCTCAACGTGACTACATAATAGGGCTGCAAGGATAAATTGATCCATCGCGATTCTCTCTGGAGTCGATTCTGAGCTTAGTTTTTAACAACAGATGGCGCTCTAATCTAGTTTTTTTAAACCGCACACACAAATTCTCACGAAGAAGTTTGCTTGTGCGTTCGGCTCTTGCTTTTATGATGCAAGATTAATGTAAACACCGTTTTTGTTTTTGTTTTTTTTTAGAAAATTACCAGTTGTTTCGCTAGATAAGTAACATATGTCTTAGCTGGGATTGTGTAGAGCTCCTTGAAGCTGCACTGAAACTGCATTTTTTTTCTTCATTTGAAAAACAAAAGGTTTTTGAGAAGATTATTCTATGATTTTTCTTAATATAGTGGACTTTAAAAGGGATTAATTGGATAAATCCTGGAATATTCTTCTCAAAAACCTTAACTTCTTATCAAATGGAGAAAGAAAGACAAAGTTTACTGATGTTCATCTTGGATGACATGAGGGTGAGTAAATGATCAGTGAACTAATCCTTTGAGATCTTTCTCACCCAGCTCTTACAAAATGTACTTGTTTTATTTATTTATATATTTATATATTTTATGGGGTGGATACCGAGTGATGAAGTCACACAAGCAATGGTGCATGAAAAATGTCATTTCATGCCTAGGTTCCTGTCGTTGTCACTTCTGAACATTAGTATAATACTCAGGCTGCTCCAATGCTGTATCGAGACGGTGGACTTCCATAATCACCGTTATATAACAAGGAAAGGCGCTGAAGGAGGATTGGAAAGAGTATCTTGCCGTTCAATAGTCGTGCATGGTTATGTTTCTTAACAGCTCCTGTCACCCTGGGGCGAAATCCTAATCAAGACGCATAGCAATTCTCACATAACCTCATCTTAAACATTGTATGCCCTGTTCTTCAAATGTCTGGATGGTTCGCTTTGTTTAAATAGCCCCCGGCATTGCTTTAAGGCTGACTACCTATAGACGTGCTTAATTATCATCTGGGGGACCTTGCGATAATTGTTCGTTAATCCTGGCCTTCATTTGAATAGCGGGGGTCTCTCTAGGATTTGTCTTTTGAAAAAATCAGGCAGAGCCGGTGCCAACCAGACTGTTAATGATAAGAATCTGCCCCAGCCTGGATGAAGTGGAACGGATTCACAATTTCTAGGGTGACAGTAAGAGAGAGAAAAAGGTCAAAAAATGATAAAGAAAGAAGTAGGGAGGAAGATTGAATGGAAAAACATCCCAGACATTACTCTCATTATTGCTGAAAGCATCATAGTTGTGTACTTTACAGTGTGTATATATATATATATATATATATATATATATATAGGCAAGGGAGGCAGTGCCTCCTCAAAATAGATGAGAGAAAAAAAATTGTAGTACGAAATTAAAACAATGCGAATATTACCAAATATAACATTAAAAAGTGTATAAATCACTCGTTTTTCTAAAGAAACATTGTTCTTCAGTGACACCAGCAGGAAAAGTTACAGTGAGAATCCGCGTCTCTCTCGCCTCCCGAGCCCATTGAGTTTTAACAGACTCCCTAAAGCATGCGGTGGGTTTGTTGGGAGGTAATTGAGAATGAATGGAGGAAAGTCACATGAGAGGAGGCAATGCCTCCATCATGATATGATTGGATATGACTGGTTATGATCAGCTGTGATTGGTTCATGTGATAAATCCTGTCTCTTGTGTTTGTGTGCACTCTGCGTGCGTAAATCAGTCTGAATGAGCAATATAATGGCGTTAATAGGAAGACTTATTTTAAAAAGTAAGTAAATAACTCACACACTAAGATATAACCACTTTGTTACATCAAAATAAAACTTGAAATGGCCTTTTAGTGAGTAATCAGCTTGGTGAAATTGACAGAAAATCTCAGTTGCTGTGACAAATATTTACAGAGCTTTGCAGACTAATGACCTGAACAGTTCACAAATAGTTAAAAGTTAATAATATATATATAAAATGCTTAAAAAGTCATACTTGGCTTTAATAAGTACAATATTGATTGCATTGTTAATGTACAAAAAATAATAATAATAATAATTTAAAATTAAATTTCAAGTTGCTTAGTTGCATGATTAATAATAAAAAGTGTGCTATGCATTAAAATAATATTAGATAGAGTATAGCATGTCACCGCGTAGGACATTTCAACGTCCCGAAAGTATATAATGTCAACCACCCATGTTTATTGCACCGTTTCCCTCATGGGGACCATTGGCTGCTCCTCACAATGTAGGTCATTTCAGCTTTTACTATCCTTGTGGGGACATTTGGTCCCTGTAATGTAGGCAAAGCCTGACCCACACACATTCACACAAGCACAGTGAGCTATATAAAAGGGACATTGAGGTTAAAAGGGAAAGAGAAATGATGGATATTAGCTTGACTCTCATTATGTGCATAAGATATTTAAAAGGCAGTACAATGATAGTCCGATAGCATTCAGAGTGACTTTGCAGTCTGCACGTCCTGTACTACAACATTCATGCAAACTAAAGTGGAACAGTGCCCTTGCCTATTTCACTCATGAAATAAAGCTTTGGTTTTGAAAAATTTCCTTCAAACTCAGGATTCGTGCAACTATTGTTCCAGCCCAGCACCATGTGGAATACGTCAGCCTGTCATCTCATATTCTAAAATAACTTGCTCTCTTTCTCTAACTGGTATTTATTGATATGTATTTTCCTTTGTTACAAGCAGTTCCGTCTGAAAAAGACACGGGAACTTGACAGCGCAATCTCCTCTTCTGAGCCAAGAAAAAAAATCGCTTTGCCAAGGATTCAAAGACAACTGCACAATAAGGAACAAAACTCTATTGGTGCCCTCACAGTATTGTTGAAGCTCCTGTTTTATTCACCAGAAATTAAATGGGCATTCCTCTGTCTGCCTCGCTCTCTCTTTCGATCTCTCGGTCTCTCATCCCGTTTCCCAGCGCTTGCACTGTGACTCATCAGCGAGGCATCCTGGGAGTGTTGAATAATGTATGTTCCACCATACAGGCGGAGACACAATGCAATCTCAGAGAGAGAGACTCGGGCCCATGTGCTTGTTGGACAATCAGACCGCTGCTGTGTGCGCTGTTCTGTTTAAAACCAAGCATGAGCTTTTCATTCACCTCTGCTCAAGCCCCTCGCTCACCCCTCGGCCTCTTCCGGAGATCCTGTCGGTGCTTCCATCTGTGAGTTGCCTGTTAGCTGTGCTCAGAGGAATGCAGACAGTCTCCGGCATGGTGCCGTCAGAAACTAATTTGGGTGGTCGGATACTAAATCTGCATTTAAAATATAGCTTGAAAATGTGAACAAGGCTTGCTATATTTTGGAAAAAAAATATTTTCGGTCTATCTCACACAGACCTAGGTATTTTTATCTTGCCGTCACCCTCCTATCATCTCACACAGACCGGAAGATGGGTTTAAAGCACAGGGCAATTACGCAGACCTCCAGAGTATCCAAAGGGTCAAGTGCCCTTTTCAAGGACACAGTGGCAGTCCGTGCTGGAGATGGTTACTTTTAAGAGAAAGTGTTACGATCAGTTTTGGGGAGTAACTAGTTACATGTAACGGTGTCACATAATTTAATTACAAAATATATGTGATTTACACTTTATAAGGTGTTCTTGTCACAGTCTAGTTATACTTTTAAGTACTGAGTAATATTAATTAAGTACATGTACTTACTATATGGTTAGATCAGGGTTTGGCTTAGGGTTACTTCCATGTAATTCTACATGATTTTTTGTTATTAAAAAGGAAATAAATGTAATGTGTAACAGGGACACCTTAAAATAAAGTGTTACCTATGTTACTGTAATCTCTTACAGTTACTTAGAAAAAAATGTCTAATTAAGGTACAGTTACTTTTGAAATTGTTGACAATAGCAGGGGGTTACATCTGACTCTGATTTTCACACACACATACAGATTTAACTGATTTATTTCCCAAATTGCATTGACTGTTCTTGCATTGAAACCACAGTTTTATGGCTTTATGACACAATAGAACACATGCTAATTATATAACTGTTTTATTTCCTATTTGGGTTTATGTATATGTTTTTGTTTTTTTAATCGAAGGCATTGTTAGATACCAGTGTTTCCTGATATAGCTATACAAAGACTTCATTTCAAAAACAGTATCATAGCTATTAAACTATTTCTTGTTATGATTACATCTGTATTCAATCTCAGAATGATCTCAAAGTAAAAAGAGGTCTGATTTTGTGGTGGCTGTGCTTTCAAATTAAATTATTATAATCTTAATTCAACTGATGAAGAATTTTGAAATCCTTAATCAGTGTAGAGTACTATTGTAAAGTTAACCCTTCTAGGTTTAAAAGTTTTATAATGATAAACAGTTGAAAACATTAGTTAGAAATTTAGAAAAGCAATCAAAATTTAATTAAATGTAGTCAGTTGCATTACTTTATAAAGTAATTGAAATAGTTACACTACTTGTTTCATTTCAAATGGGGTAACTTGTAATCTGTAACCTATTACATTTCCAAATGAACCTTCCCAGAACTGGGATCACTGTGTTACTTGGTAGCGGATTTTGGTTTGGATTTCAGGACTGGAATTGAGAACCACTGCTCTAGAGGGCATGCCATCTCATTCCTTTGCTACTCCACCCCAGACTCCATCACAGAAACCCTGCCTATGAACTAATTACAGACAAATTACAGAATGTTTGTCTTTATTCCTAGTTTCTGTGTTTCTTTCCGTGTTGTTAGTTTCCTTGCTTTCGTGTTTTTGACCCTGGACTGTTTCCTTGTTTCTGATTGTTTGTTGTCTGCCCTGATCATTGCCTGTTATCTGGATTACTCTTTTGCCTGTGCCTTGGATGTTACTATTTTGACTACTCTCTGAATCCACAACTCCGTTGTCATGTCCCCACGTTACATTCGCCTCTGGAAACAGGTGGCTGAAAAATGTACTTTAGTACATTTGCAAAGTAAACTACTTTATTCCTTTTTTACCACTGAAGAATTATGTGGGCAAGTGAACTAGTGAAATTCTTATTACAAAAACTGATTACTTGGATTTAATTTTGTTTAGTTTGAGCAAGTTTAAAAACATAAATCAGATACAGTAACAGCTTCTACAATGTTTACACGCATTAATTATACTCATATTTCTCCCAACACTGGCAATTGTATTTGTCTGTAAATAAATGCTTAGAAAAATAATGCTTGTACCTACTGATAAGATATGACACTAAACAAGCATTAAGAGGAAGAGTACATTATAGTTCAGCCAAAAATGTTGTTTAAAACCTGTATCATCTGCACTTTCTTTATTCAGTGGAACACAAAAGAAGGAATTTGGATGAATTACTTTTTTTATATATACAATTAAAATTAACAGAGTTCTTTGTTGGACACAGCCAGTACTTCTTTTGTGTTCAGCAGAATAAAAGTTGTTGTTGTTTTCTATCTGTTCTATTCCTAAACATGTACTTCATCCACTAATATATGCATATGCAATCTGTGCATAAATGTGATCCCACATGTAATCTCCTGTAGAGACTTTAGGAATGTGTGCAACAGAGTATGAAAGGAAAAGTGAATCTCTGCTGCGTAGTGTTCATTTACTGAAGCTCCCGAGTTCATATTCGGAGCCTTTTGTATGTTCGCCTGCAATCCCAGCAGCCCCTGTGAACCGTATCGGCTCCTGCTGCCACTGACTGTAATTCACCCCAGAGCTCCGTGCACCTTTGCAGCAGGGGTCAGCGCTATACTGCAACACACGGCTCCCGTGTCTCCACCTCATTCTTACACTGCAGAGCCCTGCCTCCACTTCCCCGCCTGTAATCAGCCATGGCTCCAGCCCACAGCAGCGGATCAGTTCTTTTCATTTAACCCCACCATCGTCCCAAACCACCGCACACACATATACCACACACATCCTCACTGCTGAAATCCCAGACACTGCAATATTCCCATCTTCCCAACCTTGATAAAAATGAAAAAATACATTCTCTAGATATTGCACTCTTGGGATTAAGGATTTCAGAAAGATTTGATTCGTAGAAGACATGACTCTCCCCTATGTGCCAGTCTCTTCAATCAGCCAACACAGACCCTTTCATTGCACTTTAACTGGACTTACCCTTCAGCTCTCTCTAGATCAGGTTTTACAATGTATGTTTATCTGTAATTACTGTGCAGATACAGTTCGATAACCCTCAGTCTTTAATTATATAGTACTGAGACCGTGAGTAGAAAGATTTAAGAAAATGCTGGGTGAATTTAACACATTTTCTTTTGGTAATACAGTGTTATCTAGGAGTTTTCCTGCTAATTTTTCATATGGGTTTCATGAATGGATTTGAGCAGTATTCTTTGGTACCAGCTGGATCTTACTGTATTTTAGCCATGCTAAAAAAAGATTTTTGCAGGTTATGTAGCCATCTGACTTATGGCAATACAACCATAGACATGCCAAATCTAATGTGATCTCGGAAGCTAAGCAAGGTTTGGCTTGGTTAAGTACAAAGATGGCAGACCGCCTGGACATAACAGGTGCTGTAAGCTTTTGGCCATCGATTCAAGGTGTTTCTCTGAGTTCAGCCCGAAACTCTGGGATAGACTGCAACATCCCTGCAACTCTATATAGGAAAAGCAATTTGGAGAATGGATGGGTAGTTGGATATAGTCATATGGAATGCAATAGGTTTTAACTGTGTGTATTGTGTACTGTACATTTCAGGGTTGTGCAGCATTCAGAATTCAAATGAGAATGTAGTTTCTGAATTTGAACTGAGATAGCAATCTGAAATTCAAAGAAAAGTGTTTTTTTCCAAGATAAACTTTGACTGATGACTTAAAGGAATAGATAGGATTTACTCACCCTCAAGTAATGCCAGTAAAACGCTACATGTGAACATGTATTTACTCATCTCACTTGCAAACAGTTTCAGTATTTCCTCAAAATGAATTCAAATTATTTTATTAACCCATTTTATTAACTAATGTCTTTGCTGCAGACCTTCCATGATTCAGTTCAACCATACTAATAAAAAGTAGTGCAAAAGTAACCCAAAATTAACGTAACTCATTACTATCCATGAAAAGTAACATAATTACTTACTTTTTTAGTGAGTAACACAATATTGTAATGCATTACTTTTAAAAGCAATTTTCCCCAACAGTGCCTTCAAGTCATCCTAGGTCTAAATGACTTTCTGCTTTCAGACAAGTAGAATTGAAGTTATATTAAAAAATGTCTTTCCTTTTCCCACCATTATGGCAGTGAATATTTGTTGAAATGTTGAAGTCCAATAAAGAGCATCCATTGATCATAAAAAGTACTCCAAACGACTCCGGGGGGTTAATAAAGGCTTTCTGAAGTGAATTAATGTGTTTGTGTAAGAAAAATCCATATTTAGCAATTTATAAACCGGAATCTCTAGGTTCCACTAACTATCAATGACAAGTGCAGAAGCGCTGTGGAGAGCAAAACAAAACACCAGTCACAAATTAGAAGTACAAAAAAAGGATTTGTAACGAAAAATGTCAGGATTTCGATATAAATCAAGACAGGTTTTCCTTTGCTGTAAACAAAACTTGAGAGACTAGCATATTCTCTCCAGAGCTTATTTTACACCTACGTCATCCACTAGAATGCGACACTATTGTAAACGTGCATAGAGAGTGAGGGGAAGCTAGAGATTACAGTTTATAAAGTTTTAAATAACGATATTTGTCTTACACAAATGCATTGATTCACTTCGCACAGCCTTTATGAAACCCCCGGAGCTGTGTGGAGTACTTTTTATGATGGATGGATGCACCTTATTGGACTTCAAAATCTTAAAACCCATTCCACTGCCATTATAAAGCTTGGAAAAGCCAGGATATTTTTTTTTATATTTATTAATATTTCGTCTGAAAGAAGAAAGTCATATACACCTATGGCTTTAGAGTGAGTAAATCATGGGGTAATTTTCATTTATGTGTTTACAATGTTAACAATGTTTGCCCCAAAAAATTTGTTTTTCAAAGAGAGAGATATGATTTAGATAGATAGATAGATAGATAGATAGATAGATAGATAGATAGATAGATAGATAGATAGATAAACTGCTTGTAGCTGAGAACATTGCATTGTGTCTTATAAGGACACAGTGTTGTTTCAGTGGGCCTGAAATTGTTGGCTACTACTATAATTGCGAAATATCATAAAGAGAAATCTTTATTGCTATTGTCATAGTGTCCTTCTCAGTTATTAGCTTATCTCTGTGCCCTAAAATTTCTCAAACTTTCACAAAACAGTTAGCAGATATACTTATGGGTTTCTAACTTAACTGTCAACACCACCTTGGAGAGCCAGATTTCGGCTGTAGATATGGGGATGTTTATTTCATGTGCTTGGCACTATCAGAATATATCATCAGCTGTGCCTCGGGACATGTCGAAAGATACAGAATGCTAAGACACAAGTTCTTAAATTCAAGCAACAGACATTTCACAAGACTTGTTGTACAACACAACATTGGTGGCAGTCTTACAGTAAGAAGCGCTGCGGCTGTCACATCGCTCCTCCTGGTGATGCTTGCCGTTGTATTCCATGTGTGCAGGTGATGAAGGCCAGGGTTTGCCGAGCTAGATGGGGGGAAAAATCATTGTGACAGTAGAGTAGCATGGGACCTAAAGCCTGAGCTGCGTCCCTGGGCCGGTGCACTGATGGAGAACGACACGTACATGAGGCACAGAGCCCCAGGCCTCTGATTACTGAACACACACAGACAGGTATCACATTTAACAGTCAGCAGCCCAGAGGTCAACTTCAAAACGAAATCCCACTGTGGTCATTGAGAACATGTCTTTTTCTGTCTCTTTCTGTTTCTATCTGCTGCTTCAAATGTTTTCTGACCAGCATCTTTAATAATGCAAATCTTTTGACTTCGACTGCCTGCCTGCATGCAAAAATATATATTTTTAATATAATTTTTATTCATTTGGCAGTATTTTAAAAAGATATATATATATATATATATATATATATATATATATATATATATCTTTTTTAAATACTGCCATATATCTTTTTAAAATACTGCCAAATGAATAAAAAAAATAAAAAAAAAAAATATATATATATATATTATTATTATTATTATTATTAAATTGTTGTTTATTTTAATGCCATTCATTGGCCCTATTACTCTGTAGATTTAGTTTTATTAATTGTATTATTCTTAATTTATAAAACTTTTTTTAAAATACTAAATTAACACAATCAGTTTAAATTTAATTTTATTCCAAAATAAAAATAAAGTAAAAAAAAAAAATAATAATAATAATTTGTATTATTCCATTATTTTCATTTTTAAAATATTATATTATATATATACATTTTTAAATATTTGGCATTGTAGATTAGAAACCCTACTTTAATATAATTTTATTTTATTTGTATTAAAAATAAAAGGAAAAAGTAGAAGAACAGGAAAGCTTTACTCTCTATCTATATTTGTACAATGAAAGGGAAATAAACTGACTAGTTCACCTCAACTAGTCCATTATAGAGCTCTAGGATCTGATCTCATTTAGAGCCAAGGAGTCTTTATTTGTCTTTTCCTTTATCAGAGGCAGTTTATCCTCTGCCCCTTGAACTGTTGCTCAGACTCTCTCTTTTTCTCTCTCAATTACCCTCCTCCACTCTTTCTTCTTTTCCCCTCTCGTCGGTTTTCATGGTCTATCCATAGAAGCATCTTGCGCACACAGTAGAGCAAAGGAGGAGCGCAAATCAATTAACTTTTCAGGCCTGCGAGGCTGGTGGGAGGACAAGTCGAACTGACAGCGTGGGACTGTGTTTCCTATAGCAAGGTTATGCGTTGTCATCTTATCCAAGAAGCTCATCACCGCACTGCCAGCTTTACACTTGAGAGCTGCCCCAGCAAGCAAACTGGTGTTTACCATCAGTATGACCCCGAAAGAAAATACAACTGCAATGTCAGGCAAGTGAGCTGAATAAACGGTTACAGTGACATACAGTGAGTGGGAACCAGGTGGTGATTTCTGAGAGACAAGACATGCCATTTAGTGATTAAAAAAAAAAAATCACAGAGTGATTGAAGATGCCCTAGTAGTTTAAGCCTCACAGAATTGCTTTTGCATAACACTAAAGTGCCCTTTTTCTTGTGCTCTTACTGTAAGTCAGTCAATACAGGAAAGGAATTGAATGCTTATTCACCTCGGCCCCTGGTATCAGGGTCGGCTCTGATGCCACTTTGACTCTATCAAAATTATTAGCAAATTAGTGCCACCTTCAAAAATGTCATTGTCATGACAACCAGAGCGCATATATTTTTGTGTCACTCAGTGGAACAGTGGAAACCAAAACTCACCGCTCAAATCGTTTTAGGCTAATTAAGAAAATGTCTACCAATTTCTGTTGTGTTCTGAAGGTCACATTCTGTCCAGATTTTAAGGTTAAGATTCTGTTTTGTTCTGAAATTAAGATTCTGTTCTGAAGTTCCATTCTATTCTCAAATTAAGATTATTTTCTGTTCTGTTCTGAAGATAAAATTAATTACGTTCTGTTTTGAAGTCTACAACAAAGTACTGTACCTCACAGAAAGAAATTGTGCACAGAAAAGTGTGATTTTGTATTTTTATCAATTTAATGTTTTTATTTTTGTACTAAATGTTTTAATCCTATTAAATGTATTTATTT
This sequence comes from Cirrhinus molitorella, assembly GCA_033026305.1. Classification (NCBI taxonomy): domain Eukaryota; kingdom Metazoa; phylum Chordata; class Actinopteri; order Cypriniformes; family Cyprinidae; genus Cirrhinus; species Cirrhinus molitorella. Next base: position 7,620,307 of record CM065131.1, read on the forward strand.
ATTTATTTATTTATTTTTAGGTGGACGAAGTACACAAATCAAGTAGTTTAGTAAAAGTACAGATACCCTTAAAAATACTCTAGTAATATTAACTACTTGAGTAAAAGTACAAAAGTACTTGATTTTTAATGTATTTTAAGCATTCATCATTTAGAATTTTTTAATTGTAATACTTATTTTGCAATGTATATACTTTATACTCCTGCTAAAAATACATGTCATACACTGATTACTATGGATAATATCTGATAAATCAAATGTGCAGACAAGTGAAAATAACAAAAGATATATATATATAGAGAGAGAGAGAGAGAGAGAGAGAGAGAGAGAGAGAGAGAGAGAGAGAGAGAGAGAGAGTATATAAAAGTGAGGAAAAAAAAATGTGTGTTGCCAAAGAATGGGAGATCCTCGACTGATGGAGTGAAAAGTAAGTTACTAATGCCGCATTTCATCATTTTTTTATTGTAAATGAAAATCATTTAGCAAACTAAAGCTGCAGTAGAAGGGCTGTTTAAGCCCACTGTTTGAACATAGACATGTCCATGTAGAGTGTTTCACGACGTGTCATCAATCTGCCAAATTGGTGGGACTGAACATAAACAATGCCACTGAACCAAACAAAACTTGCATATTTTGCTGATTATTGCTAAAAAAAGATCAGTTATTGTCATGTTTTGGGCTATTCTAATCGTTCAGACCGAGAAAAACATTTGGAGTACAATAGACTGACCCCTAACAAAGCAAGGAGAAGAGTGCAAAAAAACCTTAGAAACAAAGGTGTTTGTGGTTGGTCAAACTGAACAAGGATTTCCAGGGCAAGAATTTTGACAACATTTGTGTTTGTTCTTATCATTTCCAGTCAGGTAGGTGAAATATTAGGCTAATATCTTAATTAATACTGCTAACTTTAGTTTGTCAAAATACTGTGCCCTTTCCTGCTTAATAAGTCTTTCTCTATATGATTTAGGAGCTTCCACGCGTTTTTTTCTGTGATTTAGACAGCATAAATTATCAGAAAAAGTATGTTTGTACGTTGTTCATGTAATGCTTTTTTTTTTATAAAATGCTAACACATTTTGCCCAATGTACTTCTGTTTTTATATTGTATTTGGCTCACCTGTGAATTCAAATGAACGGTTAACTGGAGACTCGCTTTGACCAGATCACTTGAATAAGTTGATGACCCGAGAACAGCTGAAATCCGCTCAATTCGCAAATTAATCGTTCTTGATTTGCGAAACGATTTAACAGGCTTGTTTAAAAGAACTGGCTCCTTCACGAATCGGACACTGCAGTGAGTGACGATTTGTCCAGTCCAAAATGACAAGGAACAGAATATTTTTAAAGAATTGTAGTGGAGTAAAAAGTACAATACTATGATTTGGAATATAATGAAGTAAAAGTTCTCCAAAATAAAAATACTTCAGTAAAGTACAGATACTACTAAGTAATTCTACTTAAAGGTGCAATAGGTGAATATCTTCAGAAACTTGTTTTGTTATGCTGGTTGAAAGTCTCTTCACATCTCGATAGCAATCATTTAGTTAAGTGGTCTAAATGTATTTGTATGTATTTATATATTCTGTGGAATGCGTAGGACTAAGAAATGTTTGTCCAATTAAAATGTTCGGTCCGACCGTTTTTATTGACTTTCCTACCTGCCTGTCAACATGAATTTGCATACCTCTGCGCACCCTGTTCGCGCAGACAGTCATCGGTGTGTTTACGTAAGCTGTGCAGAAAGAGCAAGACTGGCAGGCAAATGTCAACAACCTGATTTTCCTTCCAGGTATTGTAATACTTTTACTAACTGTACTATTAAGTGTTCTCACGGTTAATGGCATATGATGTTGACGGCCACTGGAGCATTTACGGTAGTTTTGTGGCAGACTGACAACTGCGCAAATGTGTGTCTGTACGTTCTGGAGAGGTGACTCACTCTACCGACACCTGTTTCTCTTTATTTTATTTATGTTTGTGTTCTTTCTGTTTGTGACCTGTTTGTGAGTTGGATGCATGCTTGTATACATTTTACCTCGCTCAATCCTCATGTAAGTGGACGAGTGTGACGACGCGTGAGGAGTTTTATTAAACTCTGGGAAAATACGTCATCTTCACATCTCTCTTGAGTACTGATGAGTGCCACTAGGAGGCACTAATATTTCGAGTAATGCAAGGCATTTGTGTTTGCAAATAAAAACTATGCTCATCGCATGTTAAATGGTGTTCCTATGTCTGTGATCTGTAGTACAGATAAATGATAAACTTGCATTATTGGCACCACACAATTTTTCTGTCTGAGCTGTTGAATATTCAACTCTGTGTTAGAATGTATTGTATTAATGCTGTCTTTGGTCTGTGTGTGTAACGTTGGATGCGTTCAGGGGGCATGGCATTAGACGGCGATTTGCAGGGAGGGTGGGACTTTTTTGCTTTAAGTGCTATCAGGCTAAAGTCAGCATTTCTCAAGATCTCCTATTGCGCCTTTAACAGTACAGTAGCAGAGTAAAAATACTTAGTTACTGTCCACCACTGAGGGGAGTTACATTGCTTCTACAAATGGACTATCTTGCAGTATATATGCATTTCAGATGGCAAACTCAATGCAGATTTTGCAGTGTAAACTACATTTGTTGATCTCAAACCAGAGACAAACTTGAAATAAGCTATGGTTTTAATATTTAAAATTTGAAAGAAGCCTACCAAGCAGACCAGTGCAGCTTTATGTATCAATCAATAGTGTTGAAATGATCATAAAAAGAGACAAAAGCACAAACATAAAGTGGAAGTGGTAAAATGAATTAGTTACTGATTGCAGAGAAGAGTGAGGACATTATCCATTAAGATGAGTGAAGGACAGTTTATTGTGGAAAGAGAACTTTGTGTTTGTAAAGCAAGAGCTTGTAGAAGAGAAAACAGAAAGAAAGAGAAACATCTAACACATGTAGCAACAGATCTCTCATTCTTTAACTTGGTCCCATCTTTGGCTTTCATCTTTCTCTTTCTCTACCTCATCATTTCTCTCACATTTTCGGTCTCGGTCTGTTGTTTTTGCAGCGCGAGGCTGTGTATTCCCCATTAGAGTGATAAACCAGTAGGCATCAGCTTGTCCTTATTAAGCAGTGGAAAGGCTCCTGGTTTTGAAGTTCACTCTCACTTCCCTCTGGCCCCTAGGCCTGCGGGCCGGGCCCACCAGAGCAGGCCGACATTTTCACAGCCGCCATTGATGTATATCTGACCTTTGATGCAGTCGTTCTGTGTTCCCTAGCCTGGGGCCTAATTAAAACTAACAGCCCTGTGATACGCCACAGCAACATAGCCCCCCACCTCCACCTTCTACAACCCCAAAGAGTCTGGGCAAGTCTCCAGAACATTCTGTTCTTCTTCTAGTCCTGAAGTCAAAGTGGAAGAGGAAGCATACACTGGAAATATATGAATGTAATGTACATTGTATAGCCTCATGACCTCTGTTTCAAGTCAGTAACAAAGCAAGAGTATAGAAAAGTTTTTGGAGCTATGAGTATGAGCGCATTTCCCTTCCTTAAGCTCTTTTGTTGTTGTTGTTGTCCCTCTGTGTGATTGCTTGCAATACACTTTGATGCCACTAGAGGGCATTTCCAATTTTACACATATGTTTCTTCAGGTAATTGAAGATCAGAGCAGTAGATCCATGAAAAACAATAATGTATGCAACTGGAAAGGCAACGGATTTGGAAGATTTGTAAAGATGATTCACATTTAAAGAAAGCATGTTGCTTGTATAAAGACACAAAATAAAACAACATTTAAGTATTTTCTAAAAGAGCACAGTGAAGCAATGCCCCCTTTAGTGCAGTTCCGAAATCAGGTGAATTGCTGGTTCTGGCAGGAGAACAAGGGAAGAGGAAGGGCACAAAATACAGTGAAACTTTTGACATTAGTGTCGCAGGGCAAGGTGATGGCTCATAGTGAGTACATCTAGACCCCTTTCTGTTGCCCTGACAGGGCCTCGTTTATCTTGCTGTGGTGCAGTGTGGGAAGGTGTGGGTGTGTGCCTGGGGGTTGTGAGGGGGCTGATTTATGGCATCGCGCCCCAGAGGTGGCAGGAGCGAGCTGTGACAATCTGGTCTTTTGGGAAAATGGCGTGTGCCCAGAAAGCCCCAGGGAACAGGGGACATGCCAGTGTCCTCAAAGAATGGCACATCTGCCCTGCTTGCTCTACTATGGCCTGTAATGGCAACTGTCCTGATGCAGGCACATCCAGTTTAGCCCAGTGGCCATCCGGTTAAACTGCTTCAAACACTTTTTTAGTCAAGACACTACATAAAACTAACACATTACACTAGGCTCCAAAGACTGGAGTCGGTTAGATTTTTTTTTTATGTTTTTAAAAGAAGTTTCTAATGCTCATCAAGCCTGCATTTGTTTGATCAAAATACAGTAAAAAATTATATTGTGATATATTACTATCATTTAAAATGTAATTTATTACTGTGGCAAAGCTGAATTCAGAATCCTTCAGAAGTCATAAATAAAATCTTACCAAGCCCAAACTTTTCAATGGTGTAGTGTATATTGAAAATAAATAAATGAATAGAATTTAAAATACATGAGTAAATACATACATACATAAAAAAAAAAAAAAAAGTAAGAATAATAGCATGCAGCGTGCAGCAAATGAGATAAGGGACCCTGGACCACAAAACCAGTCATAAGTGTACATTTTTTGAAATTGAGATTTATACATCATCTGAAAGCTAAATAAACAAGCTGTTAGGATGTTAGGATAGGACAATATTTAGCCGAGATACAACTCTTTGAAAATCTAGAATCTGATGGTGCTAAAAAATCTAAATATTGAGAAAATCATCTTTGAAGTTGTTCAAATTAAGTTCTTAACAATGCATATTACCAATCAAAAAAAGTTTTGATATATTTACGGTATGACGTACAAAATATCTTCTTCAAACATGATATTTATTTAAAATACTAATGATTTTTGGTATAAAAGAAAAATTGATCATTTTGATCGTTACAATGTATCGTTGACTATTGCTACAAATATACCCGTGCTATTTACGACTGATTTTGTGGTCCAGAATCACATTTACATAAATATTGTAATAATAATAATAAAACAATTATAGAGGAATAAAGAGTTAAAAGTAAAGAGGCAACAAAATATACAAGGCACATTTGCTAAAAAATATAAACTAAATAGAATAGACTTTAAAGACTAAAAATAAACTTTCACTTAGTTTGGATGTAGATTAGATGCAAACACTTTTATCATAGCAACAGATACATATACAGATTATGGTTTCACTGCACATCCATTACTCATATCACCTTAGGACGATTTTCTGTAGGGCTCCTTGTAATATAAACTAACATGTACTGTAAACTACTTACAAGTGTAATTGTCAACAAGACATTAAGAATTTAAATCAGAGAATATACATGACTAAGATCCTTTTGCTTGCTATTGTTGAAAGAAACAAAAATCTGAGCTGTCTTTTGTCAGTTTGTAAAATTCTAAACTAGATAAATCAGTAATTTAACCTGGTTATCAAACCACTTCAATTTTGCACTTGTAATCTCTTGGCTAGAACATTTTTAAAAGTTCTCAAAAACAGCAGGCATCTCTTCACCGGCACAGGTCACATTCCATCAGTAACTGAATTACAGATCACACAGAGGGTAGCTGGTATCAGTTATGCACATAAATTCAGTATCTAACTGGGTTTTCCCAAAGTCCGCAGAGACACGGACAGATTTCCACACACACCCATGTGCTCACTCACAGACAGGGATATTGTTTGATATGTGTGACCTTTGACAGCAAACGCAGAGCATTCATTGGTATTCTTAACGGTGTGTGTTGGGTGAGACCAAACCTCTCCGTACCCCATGTACCGGTGAGATCTGCTCCAGATTTGGTATTCTCGACATAGGAACCTTCCTAAACCACTTACCCCTATTTGCAATGCAAATATCCCAAGACAGATTTATCCAATGGCATTGGGAATCACAGATAAACAGCGCACTGGCAATGACTTTGCTTGTCATTCTCCTTAGATGAAGTAAACATCATTATGATTTATAGTGCTCGGTGACATTGCAGGAGTGCAAAATATAAATATTCCAGCTGACATACTGATAGACTGACTTCCATTTGAACCTGAAGAAAATAGTCTGATTTGTAACATCATAAATACATTTAGATCAATCGCTCTGCTTCTAGGCATACATCAATGTCAGGCCGTAGAGGCACATCTGGTCTCAATTCAGAGCTTGCGTTGCAGTTTCGCTAATACACTGCTGTTGATGACGACGCTTAGAGGTGCTCAACCTGTCTGAAAAACACAAGTGGACAGATGCCTCAGAATAGGATAAACCACAGGAGCTCGTGAGTAGAATGAACCCATTATGGTCTGATGGTGTTTGTAATGACATTAACATATGGAGAGGCTTCAGTCTGTGACAGCAAATCTTCTTGATCGCTTTCAGCCAATCAGCAACCGGTGAACTTTTCCCATTGCTTAGGGCACCTGCCGGTCTGCCAGCAATTGTTCATTTGATGGTGTGAATAATGCCAAATGATTCTTCAGGGTCTATGTTTCTTTTCTTTTCTTTTTTTCTTTTCTTGTCATCCTCACTTACAGTAAGTGTTCCTAAGATCTAATATGCAGTAATACATGTCTGTACTAAAATGTGTTGAAAAGTACAGAATTTGATCTATCCATGTTTTACTATGTTCTAGTGTAAGTCCGAGAATGATACAGTAAGTCAATTTGCAGATCTGGAAAGTGTAAATGCCAAGTTCTGTCATTATACTCTAGATCAGTGTTTTTTTTTTTAAGAGCTACCCTATTTTTTCCTTTTTAAATTGATGCGACCCATATATATATATATATATATATATATAAAGAAAGAAAGAAAGAAAGAAAACGAGATTTTGAGCGAATCCCCCATTTAAACGGATATATGCGTCACTCCTGAAACTTGCAGCAAGTATGCCACTTTGATCCACTGAGCAGCATCAAAAACATCTTGTATTCAAATTTGGACTACATATAGACGGGAAAGCATGCAAAGCTTAATCACTAAAAAGCGGACACTCATTTCAGCTTATCGCATGCAGTCTCAGAAATTCCGCTATGATCCATGAATCTGTAGATGCAATGTAAATAAAAGATTTGTGTGCACAATGAAATCTCTTATTTACATTGCGTCTACACTTGGTTATAATGTTAAGATCCGCAAGTTTCCAGAACTCAGGACTGAACAAAAATTTGGTGAGTGGATACTGACTAACTGAAACGCCATTGACTAACTGATTGGCCATTGCATTTCAGAAATCAACAGATATGTCTGTGATTGGCTACAATGTTTAACACTGCAAAACAGAGCGCAAAGTACACGTTGAATTCCGTGTGAGGCAGCTGCCGCTTACTTTCGTTTTGTTGTTTATCTTTATTAAGTTATTAAAGTTAGTTTAGCCGGTTCCGCTTCCTTCCTCTTCAAATCTTGATCTTTGCACACACATACATACATTCAATTTTGTTTATTTTTGATAGGCTCTACAATTTCCTCATATCATCCTGGCAACCCAACCCCATCCGAGGGTCGCAACCCAGGGTTTGAAAACCACTGCTCTAGATGGCATAGACCAATGGCTCCTTAACACAAACTGACGATATTCACAGCATTAAACTACTTGGCACAAGCTGTTTGGTTCATGTTGCATACACAACCATTGAGTGTGTTATCAGCAGTGTGTTATCAGAGTTCCTCTGAAACTCTCCACCTCCCCAGCTCCACCTGTATAGATCTGCTATGGATTATTATATATGCTATTTGTGCAGCAGCAGTATGTCTTAAATACTCACAGCATTGTATCAGCATATGTGTTGGCAATTTAGCAAGTTCCTGTACTTGCTTTTCAGTAGTAGCAGCAATAATCTACAACAACAGCAGCAGCAACAAAGCAGCAGTGTAGCAAATCTATTCCGCCAAGACCAAATACATTAACACTGTCATATCCATTACCATGCTAAAATCTTCCGAAAGCTGTCGTGATAGAACTATGTTTGCACACATTAATTCTTAATCTTGTGTCTAATATGTTGAAACTGTCTGAGTTATTTGCATTACTGGATATTACTGTAAAATTAAATACTGAATGTTTAGCTACTTACATCTCACACCTTTTTCACCATTAAAACCAAAGCATGGTGCTGAAATGCATGCTCTGCTTTTGTAAATAGAAGCCTATTTGACTTGATTAGCCACTTCAGTCATTTTGACATTGACAAGTGCTGTTAGAAATACAGCTATTTGGCAATTACTTCACCACTTTCATTATACACCTCAGAAAAAAATATAGAGCCCCAGAACTCAGGGACATCAGTAATGGGTACTGCCCTATATATACAGTACTATATCCAATATTCCTAAGAAAATATACAGCCCTACATGAGCACCTTTCCTCATTCTTCTTAGAAAAGTATTTTCTCCATGTGTGTACTGGGCACACATGTTTGTTTGTGAATATACTCATTCATGCATGTCCATTTGGTCCTAATGTGTGTTCAGGCAATCTGGATACATTGCAGCTGATGAGCCCAGGGGCTGAGGAGCCACAAGGCTGAATCTCACTGGAGATTCAGAAAAAAAGCCTCTAAAAGCACTTGATAACACACCCAAAATGTTTGTCTCTGCACGTGGGTCAGCCCAGGGTCAGTTCACACAGAGCTGGATCTCCCTCTTTAGTCATGTACTTACTGGAAGTGCAGGTTATATTGTGAGCCTGTTTTATATATATATATATATATATACGCACACACACACACACACACACACACACACACAATTACTCCAGGCTGAGAATAACACATCTTTCTCTCTTTTATTGTTGTAACATTCAGTTCGATCTTTAGCGGTTCATTGAGCTGAAAATGGCAAATATCTTAGGCTCTGCAAATGTTATGTTTTCAAAAGATGTATTTACTTTTGATTAAAAGCTTTCAGTCTATAATTCCTTATTGCTCTTCCACTAAGACAAATTTATGAATATCTATATTAATTTGTAAAAAAAAAAAAATGACACCGCTGATCTGAACAAAGAAAGCAAGCCACAAGAAGACCAATTAATTTTAAACAGTTTTTTTTTTTTTATCTTACAATAGAAACAGGGCCATTATGAATGTCATTGTACCAACAATTATAAGTATAATGCAATATCAAAAGACAACAACTGTCAAGTGTTTTAAAAAGTTACATCAGTTCAAGATCATTAGAAAGTTTCCTGCATTTACAGTGAGTGATTTAACCTCTTTTGTTTTGATATTCTTGATATACCTGCACTTTTGAAGGAATTTTGTGTTTTAAATATTACGTGTGTGTGTGTGTGTGTGTGTGTGTGTGTGTGTGTGTGTGTGTGTGTGTGTGTGTGTGTTTGAAAGTGCAATATGATGCTGTATTGCATTAAGCTACAACTGTACAGTTTATAGTAAGGAAGGAAAGCCGTTGTGTTAGTAAACCATGTGGGTCGTCATGGTAGATTGGGCTCTACTAAAAAATTAATTGCATTTAGTGTGCGACCCAAACTATTGGCTCATTGGCTGGAATACATGACTAAATTCTTGAGGGCTGTGAGTTTGAATCTCACTGAAGCAGAGCAGCACTATAACAAGGAAAAATTAAACTAGCCCCTAATTATAAAATTTGTGCAGAAACTTCATTCACTAGAAGGAGATAAGCTGTTCATGCAAGACTTCAACCGATTAATACCCCCCAGATAAAGGATAAAGCTACTACCTGCTTACACGCTTGAACACACAGACAAACACCAGCGGGTGGAGAAATGCTTTTCTACAAATTGAAACAAATAGCTGCACCACCAGTGTCCAGGTGATATTTTTTGAATGAGAACATTGCAAAAATATAACAAGTACGCTTTTAGTGTTGGAGGAGATGTCTAGTTTATCTAATTATGCTGCAGTTTTAAACATTCTTCATATGGCTGCTCTCTTTGTGAGAGGAAGCTGCAGCATTCATTTGTGTTTGACTCAAGGCACTGGCATTTACACCAGCTTGTAGGCAATTTGTCAGAAGAATAACACTACAGAATTATTGAAAATCACTCAAATGTTTGGATTAACAAACTGTTTCTAATTTGCTGTGTATGGTCTGCATACATATATTACTGAGAAGACAAGCGTTTGTTTAAATAAATATTTATTTATTTATTTATATAGGCTGTATGAGAGGTTGTACCATTCTGCTACAAAATGTTTGGTTAGTTTCATGGCCAGTTCCTGTGTTTGCTCTTGATCTTGAGTTGTCATAGTTGCTCATTTGATTAGTTCTTTAGTTCAGCTATGTCTCGTTAATTTACCTTGTTTGTATCAGTACTTAAATTCTTCATTTTCTTTTGTGTTCTTTGTCTGGTCTTGTTTTAATTTGTGTTGGATTATGCCTCCTGCACGGTTTTCCAGTGCATTTTGGTTTAAAGACTTTGTGTTAAAGACTAAGGCTATGTTCACACTGTGAGCCTTTGTGCTCAGTTCGAATTTTTGCTCAGATCCGATTTTCAGAAGCTTTTCACATTGTTGTTTTAAATGTGGTCAATATCAGATATCCAGTGTGAACAGATCTTGGTTCTGGACTGACCCATATGTGCAAAAGAGCCATACGAACAGGGTTGCCAGGTTTTCACCACAAAATCTTCCCAATTGCTCCTTAAAACTAGTCCAAAACCAGCCCAATCACATTCCAGAGGGTAAAGCTGGCTGCACACTAGACTATTTTAAGACCGATTTTAACAATAGGCGTGTGTAACCTGATTCGAGGCTTGTTGCAAACGATTCTTTGTCCAAAAATCCTCTGTTGTGTGGTGTCATTGCGATTATTTAACTGCTCCCGATCAAGACTGAGTGTCCCCAAAATCAAATCTTAAATATCTAACTTTTGATATTTAGGATTCTTGATCAGGCTGCCTCTGACGTGATACCTGCAATAGGCAATGGAAGAGGACACTTTCTTCATGTCTATGGTCTCCCATGGTTTTAAAATCAGTTAAAATTCACAAAATTGTCTAGTGTGCAGCCAGCTTTAATGTTGCGTTAGTGTGATCGTTGAAAAACAACCTGCTGTAACAGTGAAAAAGTACGAGTTTTGAAACTTTTATGATACAAGGCCTCATGTTTTGCTTGTATACATTTTCACTGTAATACTTATGAGTTCTGACACATTACTGTATTTCCACTGGCTACCTTTCACAACTGTCTTGATAACTTTGGCTATGTAAAAACTTTGAAGTGACTCCAATGAGCGCAGAATTGTGACGAATGTTGATCTAGAGTGATGTAAAAGTCACACGAATTCCGATATGATTGTTCAGACTGCAGTCACACTGCAAAACATCTGAGCTGTATCGGATTTAGTACCACATATAGAAGTGGCACAAACTGAATTGAAAAGATCAAATTCCATGCGGTTTGTGCTGTTCACATTATCATGGGAAAAACAGATCTGACTCAGATTTGAGCAAAAAAATTGGATTTAAGCCACATTTGCTGTTTACATTGATTTAAATGTGGCCAATATTAGATTTTCAGTGTGAATAGATCATGGATCTGAACTTACCAGCATGCACAAAAAAAAAATAAAAATCCAAACAGGGTTTCCAAGTTTTCAAAATCCACTCCAATTGCTTTTCAAAACTAGTCTAAAACTAGCCCAATCGCATTTCGGGGAGTTAGTGGGGTTACTTCAACCCACAGAGTTGAAAAACACCCTGCGGCAACAATGAAAAGTCACCCAATTCTGCGGGAAAACTGTGGATTTGGCAACACTTGCGCAGCGCGCCGTCATATGGAAGTAAACACGTTTATTTATAGTGTGATCTGCTGCACGCTGTAAAAAACAAAACAAAAAAAAAATTTGTTGAGTCATCTTAAAATAATTTGTTACCCTGCTGCCTTAAAATTTTAAGTTCAGTCAGCTCAAATAAGTTTATTCAAGTTGAAATGTTAAAGTTGTACTATGTGACAACTTACATATTCAAGTTGACTAAACTAAAAATAGTTTAAAATTAACAGCTATGTTTGTTACTTGGCTGCCTTAAATTTTTAAGTTGAATTAACTTAAATATGTTTTCACTTGGTAAAACGTAAAATTTCAAGTTGACTAAATTTTTTTCGAGCTGACTGTGCTTAAAATTGTAAGGCAGCCAGGTAACAAATGATTTTAAGTTTACTCAGCAAATTAATTTTTAACAGTGCAGAAGCCAGCAAAATTATGTGCATGCAATATGAAAAATAAAGACAAGGATGTGATAATAATTTTGAAACTTTTATTATACAAGCCCTCTGGTTTTGCTTGTATACATTTTTCTGTAAAGTTCTGACACATTACCGTACTTCCACTGACTACCTACCTACTCACAACTATCTTGATAACTTTGGATATCTATCTAATCATGAGAAAAACAGATTCGAGTCACATGTTAGCAAAAAAAAATCTGACTTGGGTCACCAAAATGTCCTCGATTGTCTCCACATCTGAGGACATTTTACTGTTCCTTACTAGTTAAAAATGTGTATAAATCAGTTAAAAGATGTTTTGATGTAAATCTAGTGTAGCAAAAGTGTGTGTGTGTGTGTGTGTGTGTGTTTGGGCCCTATTCAATATTCTCTGATTTCCAGTTGTTGCTTCAACTCTTTAGCAATTGCATCAACCGATGGTAGATATTAGATAGATACTTAACATGTAATTTTTTTAACCATGTTTTGATTTAAAATGTAGATTCATATTGAAGATATATTAAAGTTTTTATTGAGCCTTAAATATATTAAAAATGTTACATGAGAAGACTGCACAAACTTCTGAGTTAAATCTGGGAAAATTAGACCGCTTTATTTTACATTTTGCAACCTTTGTTAATCAGACTGTCATTTAATTTTTTGGTGATGAAATGTCTACTCGGTCACCTTACATGCTGTGTATTAAATACATTCTGCACCCCACAGACTAATGAGCAATTTCCCAAAGGTCATGAATTCAAATCTCACTCAGCGCTCAGGTGAAAACTATCGCACTGACCTATTCCCAATGTGGCACAATTCCACAAGCGAACTGTTTCCCCCATAATATAGTGAAATCTTGATGCAATTCCTTCTGATTAAAAACAGACACTGTGAAGCCAGTAATATTACAGCATGGCATTTAAATGCGTAAAAAATGGAAATGCGCTTTGATTGTGCGTATCTTAACTTGGTTGCTTTATTACATTATTATTTTACTTGGAGCAAAATTGCGAGGTTTAATCTAAGTCTTATCAAGCACATATACAAAACCATGAAAGGTTTATCAGCTTTCTTGGATGATTATTGATATCCATCTAAAATATATTTATACGTAACATAAATAAAAAAAAAAAAAATACTAACAGTCTGTGAGGTGAAAATCCAGAATGTGAATCCAGTATAACTCTGATACACTGCTTTGCTGTTTGTTTGGTTTTTTTTTTTGTTTTGTTTTGTTTTGTTTTTTTAGTGAAAGTCAGAGTCAAGCTTTGAGTTCGTTAAATAAAAAACACCCTAAGCTGTCACTGTGTTGCTGTTGAGTCTGAATTTGTGTTGATTGAGCTCATTTTGGTTAGCTTAGGTTGCATACTGCGAGAGAATTTAAACACAAAAGAACCTGATTAAAAAGTGTATTCAAACAAACATAAACACAATGTAATGAAAGGGCCTTGTGACAAAATCATTCTCCCTCTATCTGTGCGCATTTAGATGGCAGTCGGTGGAGAGCTCTCTCATTTCGTCTCCTGCAATTACCCTCTCCATCTTACCTAGCAATCAAAAACTTGTCATGCTGTACAAGGCTAAATGCCGCCATAATAGAATCTTTCCGTGATCTTTTGTAGTAGAACTAACCCTGCGGTGCTGCCAGGCTCTGCGTGTGTGTGTGTCTGTGTGTAGAATTCTTTTTATAGCTAAGAATAGTTCCCCACACTATTAGAAAGTATATGTAAACCATGAGAAATTTAAAGAAATAGTTTACTCATGTATTTATTTATTTTTATTTTATTCTATTCATAAAATAAATGTCTTTTCCACATAATAATGCAAGTAAATGATGCCAACTGATGTCAAGTTCGAAAATGACAAACAAACAAACAAACAAATAATAAATTAATAAATGTATTTATTTATTTTTATTTTATTCTATTCATAAAATAAATGTCTTTTCCATGTAATAATGCAAGTAAATTTCGAAAAAGACAAACAAACAATAAATTCATAAATGAATGAATGTATTTATTTTATTTTATTTTATTTTATTTTTAAAATAAATGTCTTTTCCACATAATAATGCAAGTAAATGATGCCAACTGATGTCAAGTTCGAAAATGACAAACAAACAATAAATGAATGTATTTCTTTATTTTTATTTTATTTTATTTATAAAATACATTTATTTTCAAATAAACAAACAATAAATTAATAAATGCATTTATTTTATTTTATTTTATTTTATTTATAAAATAAATCTTGTTTACATATAATAATGCAAGTAAATGATGCCAACTGATGTCAAGTTTGAAAATGACAAATAAACAAACAATAAATTAATAAATGCATTAATTAATTAATTAATTAATTATATGTATTTATAAAATACATTTATTTTCTATATAATAATGAACTAAATGATGCCAACTGATGTCAAGGTCTAAAATGACAAACAAACAAACAATTAATTAATTAATTAATAAATGTATTTATTTATTCTTATTTTATTTTATTTTTTTTATAAAATAAATGTATTTTCCATATAATAATGAAAGTAATTAATGCCAACTGATGTCAAGTTCTGAAATTTTATTTTATTTTATTTTATTTTATTTATAAAGTATAAAGTCTTTTCCACATAATAGTGAAAGGAAATTATGCCAAACTGATGTCAAGTTATGAAATGTCAGTAAATAAATAAATAGTTTTATTTTTATTTTATTAAGTTTGATGTTTATGTAGTGTTAAACGAGTTTAATAGAGTCCCAATTAGTAATAGGGTTGTAATATAATGTAATAATTAGTTTGACGTCTGGCGGTTGACAATTTCTTAGACTGATAGTTTGTTTTTGTGCCATTTGTTGAAACCAACCTAGATGTTATTATGTGTTCTGTGTTTTGTGATATGTTATGCTTGTTTTACATATTTTATGATATGTTATGCTTGCTTTATATGAATGTTTATCTGCTTCAAAATGACAGAATCGCATTATTATCGCATTAATTATCTTTTTTAAGCGGACAGAATTTTCATTTCCAGATAAACCAAATACACAACAAAATATACAAACAAAACTTTTCAAAGGTCCCTTGCACTAGGAGAACTGCATCCTGTTTGTGAAATATAAAGTCATTGTAAACCAAGGCCCTGCACTCTATAAATAGACCAGCATCATTTCTGATAAGGGCTGTTTTCTCCTCTCTCCGTCCTTTCCCAGGATGGCAAGGTTACCTCCCATCAACTTAGTTCCATAACAAATAGTTGACAAACACAATGATCATTCCCCATATGGTCAATGCCAGCATTATACTCAAAGGAATCACCCCGCCCCTTCTCTTGATTTTCGGCTCGTGCTGACGCTTTGTTCAGTTTGCAGCTCTCTGTTAAGTGTTTCATCAAATCCCCCCTGAGAGACTCACCACTGACCATTACACCCCATCTCTCCTATCGTACTTTCCAATTTTAGCTCTTTTATTAAACTTTACTGCTCAAGTGTCAAACCTACCGCTGATTTGGGGTTGAACAACGAGCATAGTATTCCCCAAACAGTGAAAATCTATCTTCTTGTACTTCGTTATCAATGCAATAATATGTAACACAACTGGCAATGCTAGAATCCCTTAAAACATTAAGGAAGCATGTTTTCTTTCCACATGAGAGTTATTTCTTGCACTTTTTTTTTATTTCGTCCCCACAAATGACCCTACCTCCAACTCAGAAGAGAAAAACAAGAGCATCCTTCCCACAGGAAGATGGAGGAGGTGAGAGAAGTCACTGATTCTCACAGTCTGCGTTAGGAAAGAAAGACGTGCAGGTCTTTTGGAAAGTAAAGAGTGCAAGTGGAAGAAAGGTAAAGTGTGTTGGTATCTAGAATGCTGTAAAAGTGTAATCTCTTTAATCTTGTGTCTGGGAAAAGCCCAGCTTCAGTCCTGAGAGATAGGTGTGTAGGGAGAGATCAGACCCAGACACCAGAGGGATTAATGTCTTACCCCAAAAAGGCCCAAACACCATCAAAGATAAGGAGCAGTCGGAGAGAAATGGAAACACTGGGACTCGCGGCCTTGAACCCAGCTGCTTTTGATACACAGGTCTTCTAATGGCTTTGTTATTCTGATGAGGCGACAGATGCATTGTTCAGCACAGTCAGGGGTGGCTTATATTCACACTATATCATAACTTCAGCCTCCTGACCATCAGCGGATCTCACACAGAGCTGAAGCATTTGCTACGACTACACAGCCAGCTCCCTGATGTTTTTTTTTTTTTTTTTTCAACAGATAGTGATTGATGTTTATTGATGTTTAGAGAACACCTTTTTCTCTACCAGTAGAAGCAATGAAATTAAATTAAATTAAATTAAATGTTATTTAATTTACATACTGTACATTTGAAAATGCATTTGCTTTCTGATACTTCTTATATTTGTCTTTCTACAAACTACTCAGTAAATTATGTTAAAGCAATAGTTCACTCAAAAATGAAAATTCTGTCATTAATTACTCACCCTCATGTCGTTCCAAACCCATAAGACCTTCACTCATCTTTGAAATACAAAGATATTTTTTGATGAAATCCATGTGCTTTCTGACCCTGCATAGACAGCAACGCAACTACCACGTTCAAGACCCAGAAAGGTAGTAAGGACATTGATAAAATAGTCCATGTGACATCAGTGGTTCAACCTTAATCTTATGAAGCTATGAGAATACTTTTTGCACACAAAGAAAACAAAAATATATATTTTTTTTATATTTATTGAATTTTTTTTCCGTTTGAGGTGCGTTTATGAGAAACAAAAAGTTTTCTTAGCTTCATAATATTTAGGGTTAACAATGAAAGAGCTAAAAGATGAGACCTCGAAAAACAAGCTAAAATTGTATTAATTGTGACTGCGTTTTTCACGTCACATTCGCTTTTGTTCATACTATCAGGTAGGTTTAGGTGTAGTGCAGATGGTATGTTATTTTAAAGCGTTACAGAGCATTAAGAGTTATAGCGCCACTTAACAGACATTTCAACCAATGTCACATAAAACGTACCATATGTACGTTCTTCTGTTCCGGGGGAAAAAACTCTTTTAGCGCTGCTTAGTGGAAATTTCTGTTGGAAACTGCATTGAAATGTACTTATTGATATGTATTTTGCATCTCGTGAAAACATTTCCACAGGTATGTTTTCGTCATGAGACCAGATTGTAATTTAATGTATACTGTAGGTACATTTTTGTACCTATAGAGTACATTTTGAGAGACACTTTTATTTTCACTGATCCTGTATTGTCCACTGTGATTTTTATTTTTTATTTTTCTATCATTTATATATTGCATGCAAAAAAATAATTATTACGTCAGAATAAACTAAAACTTTGGAATGCTCTTCATGGAGCAAGATTTTTGGACCAGATGGTGTAGTTACGTCATCTACCAGCAGGGGCTAACTGGGTCACGCTAACCACTAAAACCTTGACAATTTTGTCAAAACACATCCATTGGTCACTTGACAAGACTATAAGAATTTTTCAAGGTCTATTCACAACTTTAGACTTGGGTTGCCATTGCCAAAGAGAATTTCAGAAATACACATTTTCTTTCAGCACAGGTGCTGCCCAACCCTCTTTTCTCTTTTTTAACAAAACCATGCATATGTTTATTACCACTCTGGAGGGTTGTCATTTTTGTTGTTATTTCAAAATCTTTTTTAATGAGCCCCTGGATTAAAATATAAAAGAGATGAAAGTGAGCATGTGGCCTGTCGACTCTCTCCCTCCTGGTTAAGAGTGTAAATTAGGCCTCAAAAACAAATGCTGACTCTGAGCAGAGCCCGTTATGATAGCTATCATCATTACCATCACTATATCAAAAGCTCTTAATGTCATGCTGTCAGTACAAGTAGGAATTGCCCTTGATTTACACAGTCAAACGAGTGACCCATCACCCACCATAATTGAGAGCTGTAAATAAATTGCTGAATGCACAATGCATTCACAGACACTTTTATGTTGAACATACTGTGTATAAATAAACTACCATTTACAATGTTAGAGTTTAGTACTGTAAATTCTTGCAACTTCAGTTGAAGTAAATACGACTTGAAGTACAGTAAATAAGACAACACTACATTTGGCTCATTATCTGCTATAGGGGGTACACCAAACTCTTGTGTATTTCCTTAAATTGCTATGCAGTTTTGTAAGTAACTTAAGACAGAGCCAAAGAGAACATAGAAAGAGAAAGAAAGAGCAAGAGAGAGATGAACAGCCTAAGCAGGCAACGAAACCAGCACACATTATCAAGCCTGACAAGGCTCATTTAGACACAACCGTGATGAAAGGCGCTCTCAGCCTCGTCTAATGCAGCGTTGTGAAAACGTTGTGACAATGCGGAGCATCTCACTTAAGAAACTCATCAGGGGTACCCAAGGGGGCAGTAACAGGCTCACCGAGGGAAAAAAATGCTGACATTGGTACGGGCACCACTGAACACAAACACGCTGCTCTCGCATCAGACCTATAATAACAATGTCAGGGCTGCAAAATCAAACAGGACATTTGTGAAAGAGAGAGTGGATCATTTCAAATGACTCGTAAGTGATCCACTTAACAAAAAAGCATATTCGGAATCTATACTTTGTATTGTTTTCCAGTAAATATATCAAAATATCTACACAAGAATACACAAAAAGCTAAACTGAGATGTGTAATTTACTCTACTCCTGTGAGATAATTTTCTAATTAATTTCAATGGCAAATAGCCTTTTCTCATTTAAATAAGTTTATACACACGCACACAAACATAAAAATTGAATGCAAACATGATAAGATAAATTGATTTCAGCTATGTTCTCTGAAAACAAGCTGTATTTAAAGTTATAGTTCACCCCAAAATGAAAATTTGGTCATTAATTACTCACCCTCGTGTCGTTCCAAACCCGTAAGACCTTTGTTCATCTTCAGAACATAAATTAAGATATTTTTGATGAAATCCGAGAGCTTTCTTGCATAGACAGCAACGCAACTACCACATTCAAGACAAAAGTGTCAAAGACTGACACGGAAGAGAAGAAATTGTTGAAGAAAGTCGTTACTTTTGTTTTCTTTGCACACAAAAAGTATTCTTGTTGCTTCATAGAATTAAGGTTGAACCATTAATGTCACATGGACTATTTTAATCGATATCCTTACTACCTTTCTGGGCCTTGAACGTGGTAGTTGCGTTGCTGTCTATGTAGGGTCAGAAAGCACTCAGATTTCATCAAAAATATCTTAATTTATTTTCTGAAGATGAATGAAGGCCTTAAGGGTTTAGAACATCATGAGGGTGAGTAATTAATAACAGAATTCTAATATTTGGGTGGACTATCCCTTTAATAAATTTAGACATTCAGACCAAAAGTATGAACAGTGATTGTTTTCGTACAACAGTTCCATAAACAAGAAGCTTATATGTAACTTGCATTTTAGAGGCAATATTGTTAGTTACTTTGTCAATTGTTGCTTCACCAAAGGAAATAAATCCAAATGAAGCCACTGCACTACACTGCAGTGATCTAGTGTTTAGGTCCTGACTGAATCATAGTCTATTAAAAAAGACTGCATCCAAAGTCACATTGTGTGTCTTTCTGAAGTCACAGTATACATAAAACAGTAGGAAAAGCAGATGACTTACTACATAGTGTGTGCATATATGTTTGACACTTTAGAAGACAAAGAGTATGCAATTTTAGATGCAGCCAGTCACTTTTTTTGTTCTGTATCTTTGTATGAATCAGCTGAATGAACAATTAAAAGAGTTACTCATAAAACATTTGTCGCTGGTAACAGAGTGACCTACAAAAAGAGTCACTCAAAAAGGATCTATCTATTTATTTTACAATACATTGTATGGGTCAAAATGATCGATTTTTCTTTTATGACAAAAATCATTAGGATATTAAGTAAAGAGCATGTTCCATGAAGATATTTTGTAAATTTCCTACAGCAAACATATCAAAACTTTTTTGATTAGTAATATGCATTGCTAAGAACTTCATTTGGACAACTTTAAAGGCAATTTTCTCAATATTTTGATTTTTTTGCACCCTCAGATATCAGATTTTTAAATAGTTGTATCTCGGCCAAATATTGTCCTATTCTAACCATACATCAATCAGCTTTGATGTATATGTGATGTATAATCTCAATTTATGACTGGTTTTGTGGTACAGCGTCACTTTTTTTCCTAATAGATTTTCCCTAGAGGACAAGTGAAAGAGATCATCCAGTGCTTTCCAGTGGCAGGTGGCATAATGCGTGCTTCGGGCCGGGTGGCACAGATGGCATCACAGGTATGGCACTGCCTTCATATCAAGCCCAGTGATCTCAACACAGACTGTCTCACCCCGACCCAGCTTTACAGATCTCGGGCCAAGACATCAGACGCAAAGTTTCTGTGTAACTAATTCACCCCTGCTGGCCCAGTGGTTTTGCCTACACTTTCAATAAACACAGCAGGACTGCACAGTTCTTCAGCAAAAAGCAAAAGGGACAAGGAGAAAACAGGTTGAATTCCATGACTCACAAGAACAAACAAATAGTTTTTCTGGTTCTCAGTCATTACAGTCGCTCTGTGAGCCGAAACCCCACACAAAACTGCCGGCTGGGAAATGAAAGTACAACAGAAAAACAAAACAACTTCAGACTATTTGAAAGGGTAGTTGCATTTTTCAACAAAAAAGACTTTTAAATTAAAGTAGACCTATTATGCTGCTTTTTATAAGATACAATATAAGTCTCAGGTCTCCCCACAATGTGTCTGTGAAGTTTCAACCCGACAAATAATTTATTATATCATTTTGAGTGGAAGTAGAAACACGTTGTTTTCATGCATGTCTCTTTAAATGCAAATGAGCTGCTGCTCCCCGCCCCTTTTCCAGAATAGGGTTGTGCCTTTACAGCTTGTACCTTAGATACTCTTATAAAAAAACGTCTGTTTGGTTTTGATTATAATGTCTATTGCACTGAAATCATGCCTTTTAAAACCATATCAATTTAAACTTCTGAAACAGTGTTTTCTGAGAGCACACAAACAGAAAGCGGCTGTCACAAAGCATGTGAGTATTAAACTAAGTTCTCTTTCATGTTTGATTGCGCTTAAACTGTCAAATACACACAAGTTTATGTTCAAAACACACAGTTACATAAACAGTCGATTATGTCTGCGAAGGTAAACAGTTGGCGAAGAAATAGCTACCTGTTGTCATTATTACATTTTCTGTTTTGGTAGGTAATCTTTTGAGAAACTTTATTCTAAAGGAAATGCATTGTTTTTATATAAATACCCAGGCTTTTTGTTTCATGTGACGTGGGTGAATACTAGCATCTACTTTCCCTTCTGAATAATTGACTCCTGTGTTAGTTTGCAGAGGCTTTAAACTGTGAATAATTTATAGTAGGATTGAATCCAAGTGTGTTGTGACATGGAACAATCCTGTGCCAATCTTGCAATTTGTTTCAGAAACAGCTTCCTCTCATTGCGTGTCATTGTCGACACGCTGTCTCTGTTTGATATGTGCGGTGATCGCCACCTGATTATTAAAGACTATTTGGTGACATGTTTGAGAAAGTCAAATTCAATGTCAGATGCAACTGTCTGTGAAAAGGGTTGAAGCTTTTCTTCCACCCAGTGCCTTGAAAAATTCCAAACATTTTTCTTCCCTCCTTAATAGTCAATGTAATTATGACTCATTATGGTGACAAAACAAATTACTGTGAAAGTGAATGGCTTAAAGGGATAGTTCACTCAAAAATGAATATTCTGTCATTTATTTCCCCTTATGTTGCTCAAGTTCTGATAACCAGAAGTTCAATCTGTTTCTTACACAAAGGTATCATATGGCTTCAGAAGTCTTATATAGTCATATGGATATCTTTATGATGTTTTTAATGTGCTTAAGGTCCTTTCTGAAAGCTCCGCTTTGGTTCTGCTGTCAATAACGAAAATATTGACTCCAAGGAGAAGGTCATATTCTTGTTGTCAATTTTTCTTAAGTGTCTCCTCATTGATACGTGAAGTGCCCTGAATGTGTTCCCTGAATGTGTGTCCCTGTACTATAGGCTTGGGGTGTTAGATACCTAATGCTGAAGTTAGATTAATTGAATAGCTGAACCATCTTCATGCTAAATCACAAAAGCAGAGCCATTTCAGTGAAGGCGGCACAAGTTAATAATGAGCCACACTCATTTTCATGACAACGGCCTTCCGGCTCATCAGGCCCAGCTTAGGGAAAGGCAAAGCTGTCCTCACATAGTGTAAAGCTCTGGGCTCACAAAACGAAGAGCCTGTAGCATTTTTGTTTTCATTTTTAACAGAAATACAGTATATTTGCAGTTTAGACAATATTTTGTCACATTCATTATATTTGTCATTTGTACTTTGAGTAAAGGCTGTGACACACCGAAGGTTCAGCGTCTATCTGTTCAGTCGGTAATAGTCAGTCCCCGTGGTGGTTTTTTGGTCGATTGAGCATGTTGCATTATCGGGCATTCAGTGTGACAGATTGCACTGTTAAAAACATAAATAAATCAAATAATAAAATACCAGTAATTTTCTGCACATTAGGCCTATCCATTAATTTTACAGCAATTTCTGTTAACTGTCAAACACAACAATGAAGCGCCAAAAACCTGTAAAAAATCAAAACAGAAAATTCCTTCATTTTCATACTATACATTTTCTAATTTTACAGATTTTTTACAGTGTACTCGGCTTGGCTATTAAGCTTAGAAAGCACGAGAAGAAAGGCAAAAGTGATGAGAGCAAGAAAATTACTAAGTCAAGAGGACACAGATAAAAGGAAGTACAAGTTGGAAACGTCTTGACAAAAAATGTATTTTTCCATAAATGTTGTATTATGCAAATTGTATAATTTCCAAGGTACATATTTCTAGTAATTGTGCAGTTAATTCTCTTTTTTTTTTTTTTTTTTCTCAAAAAGTTTTGGAATATTTGTCCTCCCCCCACGTTTGTCACTAACAAAACACAGTAATATATAATTTAATAAGAAGGGTTATATTGACCTTTAAAGGATTTGTTTATAGCTACCTATTTTTGCTATTTTATTAAAACATTTTCAGAGGTAACTCAATAACAATTGCAATTGTAACAATATTTTAAGTGTCATTTTTGAGAGTGATTGTATTTTTAATCCAGTCTTTCTTTGAAAAAGGCAAAAAGTTGATTGTTTAGGATTCATTAGTATGAATAGGCTATACATTGAACCAAACACTATTATAACATCTTTTGATAATTCAATATACTTTATTTTTGACAAAACATTTCAAAATTTTTACATTTTTCGATCATGACAGCACATTTTCAGTAGTAATAATAATGTTGAAGAATTTTAACTTGCATACTAAAGCACTTCTAAAACAAACTAAAATTAAAAACTGAAAAATTGCATGACTGTACTAAACATTTGTTTATTTCCCCCAAATAAAGGATTATGTGTTCCTTTTGTCACTACCGAAACAATGATAACATGTTTTGGTCGTGACTGTTTCGGTACCTTGATAGCACACGTACATCTCGGAGATGTCTATTTGACGTCTACATTTACATCTGTAAGACATCTGCAAGACATAGTTTGCTGAATGCATCTATTGGATGCTTCCTATCAGATGTCAAATAGACGTCTATTAGATGTCTTTAAGATGTTTATGATTTAGGATATATGTAAAACTGACATGTTACAGATGTCTGCCAGACGTTTGTACACAGCAGATGCTTTCCAGTATCAAGATATCTTTAATAGACATCTTGCAGACGTACATGTGCTATCTAGGTAGTGACAATTTTAGATATTTTTGAGCCTAGCTCAAAGATGCTAATCAGCACATGGTTAGCTAGCACAGTGGTTCCCAATTCCAGTTGTAGGGACCCCCTGCTCTGCACAATTTGCATATCTCCCTTATTTAACACACCTGATTAATATCATCACCTTGTTAGAGGAGAAAGCCATGAATTGAACTAATGAGCTGATGATCTCAATCAGGTGTGTTAAAAAAGGGAGACATGCAAAATGTGCAGAGCAGGGGGTCCCCAGGACCGGAATTGGGAACCACTGAGCTAGCACAGTTCTGAACAGTTGTACACACACACATACACAAAAGGGACATTTTATGGAAAAACACCAAAAAAAACTATCAGATGTCAAATAGACGTCTATTAGAGTTCACAGTTCTGAACGGATATAAGAACTAAATGTTATGGATCAGCACCCAAAAAAGTGTTTAATTGCAAAAGAAAGGTGTTCAGGAGTGACGTTCTTTAAAGTTTTTTAATTTTTGTAGTTAAAATCAGTCTGTCAATGGACTAAAACATACACTTTTTAGTAGTGACATGAAAAATGTTTTTACATAAAGTTTTTATGGCTTTTTTATGGTTTTTAGGCCTAAATTTACAAAAAGAAAGTATTTTTTTTAACTTCACAAAAAAAAAAAAATACAGATCAAAAAGATACTTTTAAAAACTGCAATGGAATAAAATGCAAATATTATTTTCATAAGGTGAAATTTAGAGCCACCTCCCAATTGAAAGTACCCACTAAATGATGATTTTGTACATATTAAGCTTACTGATATTTGAAATATTATTGTGGGTTTCAATAGATAATAAAAGGATCTTAGTAAACATCTAAGATTTTAATACTTAAATGCTTTTTAAATGTGTTTTTTTTTTTTGTTGAGGGACAGCAGTTATGTAGAAAGGGCCATATACAATGTGCTGATTCAAAGAAAATGCAAATAAACATGTTTTGCATGACACTACTTACATCCAAATAGCACAGAATTTGAGGGAAATAAGCGAGAATAAAGGGGGAAATTGGAACAAAAAAGATGTGTGTTTGCATCTCAGAATATTTCTAAACTGTTTAATCCGGGTGCCTATATACACTCCTAAAAACAACAGTTCTTTATTTGCATATATAGTTCCATGAAAAACATTTAAACTGGTTCTTTTATGAATTTTTTAAAAACACCCTTTTGAAATCTTTATTTTTAAAAGTTTTGGTCCATTTTTTTTTCTCCCTGAAAAACCACATGAAATGCCACAACTGTTTAGTGAATTTCTATCTTCTGATTTATGTCTTTTTCCCCCCAGCAGTTTTAGTAGTTACCCTAGCAGGTGGTGTGGCTGTTGAATGTATGGAGAGGACTCAGGACCAATGATGAGGCAATTATCTCACAGCAAACAGTACTCGGCCATCATGTGCAGCGATCAATGAAATCAATACCATATTGAGGATGAAACCAAATGAGTCGCTCAGTTAAGAGAAAGAGAGGAGGGAATGCAATATAATGACAGGTTCATCATTGTAATGAAATGGCACTTGCACTGTGGTTAGAGGTAAAAAATGCACCCCAAAAAAAAAAAAAAAAAAAATCCCTCATGGTGCTTTTTCAATCATAATCGGTGATCTTATGTTTTATTTTTTTCGATGTTTTTTACTCAGATGACACAATCCTCACTTTAAATGCATATAATTTAATAGAAACCATCATATTTTTGTTCTTTTCATTCTCATTTAAGCATTGAAACACATGTGCACCTTTTGATGGGTGCAAAGTGAGCTACGACAGGGGCAGATTAGTCTTTGTGAAGAACTCTCCTCTTTGACAGGTTATATTTTCAAAAACGACTAGACAATCGGCTTTGCAAAAGCCTGCATAATGACTTCATTAAAATAGAAAGCTTGTTTTATTCTCAGCTTTTTAATTTCAGAAGTCTACAAACTTACCGTTTTGTGCACTTTAACTTTCAGCTAATTCTGTCAAACCAGCAGGCAGTAAAAAGAGGTGTGAGGAATTCCAATTAAGAATAGCCTACAGGATGCATGGTTACAATATCCTTGTTATTGTAAGCAAGTAGGCTAACTCTAAATTAGAGAAGCAGAGGCAGAAATGTTTACACATTTTCACATGTTGTAAACAAAATTATTAACCGATGTTTTATTTGTTTGTTTGTTTTGTTTTTTTTCCCACCCTGTTTTTGGGCTCCCATCCCAAAAGCCATTTTATGTCAGAGGTTTTTTAAAACGTGTTTATTTATTTTTTCTGCAAGTTCCATTATACACCAGTAGGTGGTGACAATGGGCTGTTTTTTTGAGTGATTTATTCAACAATTCACTCAAACAGTTTGTTCAAACAAGATTCATCCAAGAACTTAATAAGCAGGTCATATGGGTTTTCAAAAAAATTAGCATTTTTTTTTTCTGTTTGTAACGTAGCTATTCTTCAATGTAAACAGTTTGCGAAGTTGTTAATCAAAAAAGTGCATTATGAATAAAGATATCGGCTCTGAATCAGCCTTTACACGTCGTCATATTTTCAGATCATTTGTCTGTTACCGATATACGTCACTAGGTAACACTTCTCTAATCTTGCCTTTTATCTTTTTTGGCTTTTAATCTTCTTTATTTGGACCAACAAGTGTCTTCGAACCACAACCTGTAAGTACGATTAATACATTTGTTTACATTTCCAAATAAGTGCTCAAGGTATATATATTTTTTTGTGATGTATACCTAGTGCAGCTTTAAGTTTCCAGGTAAACCACGATATTACTGTCTTACTAAAATAGTTCTGATAATTTGCTATGAATCCACTATTTCCTAACAATGTGTTTGAGTTTATTAATTGTTCTAATTACTTTCTGTAATAATTAAGAATGTAGACATATTTTGGTTTACAAACTGTATTGTTTCATCAGTTAGTCACGTTAGCACGTAGCTAACGTATCCATCATTATTGGTTTGTTCAGTGTTTACAGTTTAGCAGCTAAACTTTAGCTGTGGGCACAAGTGTTAAACAAAATGTTTTTATGTCATTATTTTAAGAACAGATTGGAGCACTGTATTATTGCACTACTATCTGCCACTGCCACTTTATTTTCATAAGTCACTTTATATCTCATACATCTCTATCATAAATGCCACTTTATTTTTTTAATTGACTCTTTTACTGTAATTTTGTATTTATATATATATTATTTATTTTGTACGTTAGTGTATTTTACTTCTTATGTTATTGTTAATGTTACCTGTATGCATCTAGGGTTTGAGAGTAACGCAATTTCAATTCTCCGTATGTACGTGCTGTATATATGGCAGAATTGACAATAAAGCAGACTTTGACTTTGACTTTGACTTATTGTTTTATGTAAAGGTGCATGCTTTGTCAATAGTAGCCAGAGTTGCCACTAGCCCTAAACTAGCCCAATCGTGTTTCAAAGGGGGTCCTCGAAAAGTGTTCTGTATGTGTTTAATGGCCTTATTTCAGTGACTTCAAAAAGTTTTTTACTAACCACACATAAATTTTGCTTTCTCAAAAACATGTACATACATGTACATGTACATGTACATACATGGTGCTCACATTTTGTAGCCAAGTTTGTGCTGAATACAGTGTTATCAGACTTTAGCCTTTTATATGTTTATAAGCAACTGAAAAATGCAGAAATGTCACTTCTTCAGGCCCCAAAACACCCCCAGACCCCAAAGGGTTAAACAATCGTGTTCCAGGGTGTAAAATACACATTTTTTGCTGGGGTTCCCCTGGTAAATTTGCATTCCAGGGGCTGAATATGACTTTGTTGGGGTCGCTTCAACATGCGGACATCATAACCAACAGCTAACTGGACTTAGTACTCCTCACTGTGCCAGTCACAACAGACTTGGCCAGCTGACCAATCAGAGCAGAGTAGGCTTATGGAAGGGAGGAGTTTACAGACCTTACGCTCAGAACAGATTGAATGAATTGCCATTACTAATCATTGAGAAATGACTATGTATAAATATATTCTGAGAAAATTACAATGTTTTTTGACCTTAGATGCATTTAAACCTGTGGTAAGGGATTCCAACACAATTTTAAGACATTTTAAAATACCATATGTGACCCTGGACCACAAAACCAGTCATAAGGGTCCAGTTTTGTGAATTGAGATTTATACATAATTTGAAAAATGAATAAATAAGTTTTCCACTGATGTATGGTTTGTTTGAATATGACAATATTTGGCAGAGATACAACTATTTGAAAATCCAGAATCTGAGGGTGCAGAAAATTCTAAATATTGAGAAAATCGCCTTCAGAGTTTTCCAAATGACGTTGTAGCAGTGCTAATCAAAAATTACGTTTTGATACATTTACGGAAGAAAATTCGTGAAATATCTTAATGTCACATGATCTTTACTGTGATGATTTTTGGCATAAAAGAAAAAATCTATAATTTTGACCCATACAATGTATTTTTGGCTATTGCTACAAATATACGCCAGCAACTTAAGTCTGGTTTTATGGTCCAGGGTCACATATGACATGCTCTTTAACGAATGACTGACTCTATGAGTGATTAATTGAATCATTCATTCAACTGATTTGTTCAAAAACACTCATTCATCAGGAACCAAACACCGCTATTATGTGTCGCATGGAGACTATACTTAGAACTATTGCCATTGGCGGAGCTAAACAATCAAAGTAGCTCTAAATGGTAATATTGTTTCTATAATGTAAGTTTCTCAATATTAATTTCTTGTTTACTAAACTGTTGAATAAAAGCAAAATAATTACTTGTTTACTGAACCATCAGGCCCTAATATGTTTTGCATCTCCTTTTTGCTAAGAACAGTACAGAAATTCATCAGTTTAACCCCCAATAGGCTCAGAATGGATTCATGTGGTGTAGAATGTGACCTGCTATTTAAGCTCCCAATTACAGTACTGATACTTTGCCTGCCAAGCTAATTTCAGCCAATAAGGAGAATCCCGAGATGATGTCATTTAGTAACTCATAACCACATGTGAGCTGGTACTAATACTAATCCCTCAGCAAACTAGAAGAAAGAGCAATATGGGGATGAATACTAACATCTCATGTTCTTTGGCCCCACATGCCATGTACACCAATTTAGATCCAATAAGAGACCATTACGTGTGGGAATGGCTGATAACCGCTGTGTGATCTGCCTAGTACTTTGCAGCTGGGGACCACAATGCAAATCAATGGGATATGAATGAAAAGGGGGTCATTTTTGAGGTAATCCTGGTGGTATTTACTTATTTAAGGCCTAAATGTAGCTCAAGGTAACTTGGTGTCTGAGCGTGTGAATACTAATATTGTTAGGTTTGCCTCAGCGGTGCCTCATGGGTTTTTACCTCAACGTTATTTTTC
Organism: Cirrhinus molitorella; assembly: GCA_033026305.1. Taxonomy (NCBI): domain Eukaryota; kingdom Metazoa; phylum Chordata; class Actinopteri; order Cypriniformes; family Cyprinidae; genus Cirrhinus; species Cirrhinus molitorella. The sequence goes on from CM065131.1 coordinate 7,649,805, forward strand.
TTTCTTTCTGTTTGAAAAAATGTGAAATATCAACAGCAGAGACTATGTAGTCATCTAACTGATGTATTTAGTGAAAATTGTTTTGTAATATTACTGCGATAGTTGGACTGCATGTTAATGTTGTCTGTTCATGCTAATGAATGCCTTTTAATAATTATGCCATCTTTGTCCTTCCCTCAGCCTGCTGCCTTCAAAAATTACTATACAGAACAATGTCTGCATGATGCAATGGTGGAGGTGGTTGTAGGAATCATCCGATATGTTTTTGTTTTTTGTTTCTTATTCTCCTTTTTCCATTTTAGTTTACTCTGGAATTGATTTCAGTGACTGCTGAAGGAGAGATTAAAATTTAATTCTGACAAACCATAAACCCTCAAAGACAAGATTCATGAAACAGGTAAGTATGATATGTGTGGTGGAGGGGGAAAACACAGGGAAATAGAAAAAGTGATTTTTTTTTTTTTTTTTTTTTATTGATGTGTGTCTAAAATTTTTCTTTGGCAGCGATGATTGGGGAAAATGTGGACTGAAATTCTGCATGCTTCACACCTGCTTTTTCTCTATAGCCTAACTTTTGTCACACGTGTTTACAGTACTTAGCTAAATGGGGCATATAATTTAGTTTTAAAATAAAAAAAAAATGCAAAGAGACACATCTGTGTAGTTACAGGTTTCAATAAAAATACTTATTACATTATTATAACATTTTTCAAAATAATAGGTTTTAATAAAATAGAGTATTAGAAAGAACAATGTATGCATGCATGTATGTATGCATGTATTTATTTATTTATTTATTTACTTACTTATTACTTTATTTACTTATTCACTTATTTGTTGCAAGCCACTGGATGTTTCTAAAAGTTTTGTCAGATTTAGTTACTTAACAATACAGACATATTGACATAGTGTAAAGGCACTTGAAAACAAACACACAATTATTTATTTAGTAGGAAACAGAAACACCACATTAAAGAAGGGTGATGTATTACACAGTAATCAGAGAGGCATCGTGTCCAGCAGCAGATCTGAAAAGCCGATTTGTCTTCTATTTACCCACTTTGTCCTCTAAATGTGTTCCTTCCTCTCTCTTTATTTCTTTATTTTCTTTTTACACATTGACAGTCTGATTGAAGCACAGTGTTTACCAAGGCTGCCGTTATTTGATCAGAAATACAGTATAAAAAAAAAAAAATTGTAAAATATTGTAAAATATTATTATAATATAAAATAATGGTTAATAATAATAATAATATTTTTTATTTATACAACAGTTCTTTCTGGTCCTCGAATCTGATTGGCTGAGAAGAGTGCAATATTCTAGTGATATCGGAAACTCCAACCATTTGATCGTTCATATCACTTCAGTTGCAGTGTTTCTTACAGCGAGTGTCATGGCTGATGCCCAAATCCAGCATAATTTTATTAAACATTGGTTAATACATTAGATATAATTCACATTAATCTATTATTTGTTCCAGAGTAAATTCTTTTGGCTGAGGGCAAAATCTCATCATGTTATGTTTTACATAATGCTGTATATCAGAGTGCAACCTTTGTACTTTTGACTGAATTGTCTAGCAACTTTTATGATGTCTGTTGTTGTTGTTTATTAAATATTATTATTCAATAAATAATAGTTTATATAAATAACAGTAGTATTTAATAATAGTGTTTAGTATTGGGAAACTGTGTGTTTGTGATGGTGAATTTTGTTACATTGTTCCGCCATTAGAATTTTATATTGAAAGAGACTGAAACAGGGTTGTAAACAAGGAAGTTGTTTTTACCATCACCAACACATTGTAACACTCATTCAACAAACTGAGCAGCGCTGTCATTGGAAATCACCCTTAATAGATGAAAGGATAGTATGGCAAAGAGGCTTATTGGAAATGCATGCCTCTACATACATTTCTGCAACACCGCAATTACGTACCTCACTCCACGTTTCGCAGCAGTTTCAACGTGAAATGTCCAGAGAGTGGTGCTAAAACATACATTCAATACATGATCTTAGCACGTTTTATTACATTTGTAGAGGCACGTATTGCTGCGTTTTAATTACGTTGCTTGAGATACACATTGCAGCTGTTCAGAATTCAATATCTGGGGAGTGTTGCTAAAGGTTAATGTTCTATTGTGTTGGAAATATCCACTTCATCAAACCCAACCCTAAACCTAACCAATAGTTAACAAATGCAAAAGTGATTAAAATATATATATATATATATATATATATATATATTTGGTGATGCAGCTGTGCAATTTTCACTTTCTCATGCAGATTTGAGCTGTTTTGTCAAACCATAGTTTCACAGGGTTCGTACCTCTTCATCAACCAAGTGCAATGCCGTATCGTGTGAGCTACTGAGCAAACTGACTGCATTAGAAAACTCATGCATATAAAGCTGTATATGTGACAACAATATAATGTTAAAAAAGGATGTTAAAGGTTTAACTACACATAGATATGTTGAATATATATATATATATATATATATATATATATATAGATAGATAGATAGATAGATAGATAGATAGATAGATAGATACTGTTTTAACATTATGTTGAAGATATTGATATATATAATTTCCTCAGCAGACATTCCAGCTGTTCTATTGTGAATATGAGATTGAGCTGAAGAATGAATCCTTTATCAGATGCAGCTAATAACAGTCACTCAGACCATCTCTCTCTCACAATACTCTACATAATACAGTGATCTTTTAATACAGTAACAAAAACAAACTGAAATTTGTCAAACTGAAATTTGAATCCATGGTGGAAGGAAGTTCCTCACAAAAGAGGGTTTTTAAAGATGCTCGGTTGTTGTTTCTTATGTATTTACACATTCGTGCCACTCATACACATTCAAAAGTTTGGAGTAACACAGTACACTTTTAAATAAGTAAATAAAAAGTCAAAAGTGAAAGTCAAAAGCTATGTGCATAATGTCACAACATTATATATGTGTGACTAAAAAAAAAAAAAAAGATAAAAAGTTAATTTTGCGCCCTGGTTATAGGTAAACGATAAACAATGAAACAAGAGGAGACAAAGAGCAGACAGATGGGTAGCAGACAGTAAGACGATATCATGTGTGTGTTTAGAGTACGATCAGTGTTGGCACACCAAAGCGGAAGGGTGACAGCAAATCTTTGGGTTCATCAGACAGACTCCTAGTCAGGGTTGATGGGTCACACTGATAGCTGGTGGAGGTGCACACTTCCAGGGCAGTGATGGATGGAGCTTCCCTGCCTCCTGAGGAATGAGGGTGGGACATTGACAAGGGGGCTGGAGCCCTTTTAAATGTGCGTTGAATTGGACCTGATGCGACGACCAGAAGCAGCAGATCAATATGAGACAGAGTGCGAAAGAGCCTTTGTTCCACAATGAAATCTGCCATTTATCCAAATAATTTACCTGTTTACCCTAAGACGTCTGTTATCAACCTGAATGTTGTGTCCCCTACTGTTATTCATTTATTTTTAAGATCTTATCGTAGGTTCACAAACAGAATCTTTTACACAGACTGAAGTTAACAGAGCTAATCAATTCACACAGAGATGGTTTATTTGGAAAATGTTTATTAAAAAGTGACTTCCCTAGTCCCTTGAAGGTCCTTGTTTCTTTTGGGCGTTTTTTTTTGTGCTATTGAGATGTCAAACTAAACAGTAATCCCTCACTCACTGATGCAATCTTACAGCCAGAGAGTTTAAGTGAGTCGACCGTTTCAGATTTCACAGCCCTGTGGAAAACCCATATCGCATTTAGAGAGTATTCGCGCAGCTCTGCAAAGTAATTCTAGTCCGAACCATTGCTGAGGGCGTGAGGACAGGCAGTTTGGAAATGGAAGAGAAATACATATGTGTACAGAGTGTGTTTTGGGGTGGAACATCAAGCCTGCAAGCAGTTGCCCCGGCGTGTGTTATATTAACCTGCACAGGTAGCCATTTTTTGGATGGCATGGGAAGATGAAGAGAGGGCACTGGGCTTAGATTGATGGCGTTCCCGTGGGGTGAGCACTTGCAGGGAAATCCTTATCGTACAGACTGAGTCATTCAAACTAGGCCAGACTGAGAGGATGGAAACCCAAATAAGAGAGGGAGAGCGGGCGGTTGAAGAGAGAAAGGTGAATTCTTACAAGTTGAAAAGCGAATAGAGGAAGATTGAGGGCAAAAGGCTCGATGAGGAGAGTGACATAATGAAAAAAGGTGAAAACCGATGGTGACGGGGCGTTAAAATGAGTTAAAGAGGGAAAGGAGACACTTGAGCATACTTTTGCACGTTTTATGCCTTCATCTGCTCTCATTTTATACGTTTAATGTCAGGCATTTTAGTGATCCCGTAAGTCAGCATTACCATGGCCTATGTATAAAATATACGCCTGCTCCTCATGTTTGCGTTCAAATGTTAAGAGCTCCTCAGGGCATCGTCTGACGATTTCTTAACACACCTCGGCAGCCACCAGCAGAAAAGGTCTCTCCGTGTTTACTGAATCATGTCGGAGAGCCAGCCAGGTACATCAAATAATAATGATTTCCCCCCAAAGACGGTCTCTGAAGAGAAATAGTTAATGTTTTATTTTGCTAGAGCTTAACTAATGTTTACCAAATGAAGGTTAAAAAAAGTTAAAGGTATAAACACAATTTTAATTCGGTATTTGGATATCTTGGATATCAGTATTAAAAAAAAATTGTAAAATATTGCAAAATATTATTATAATATAAAATAATGGTTAATAATAATATTTTTTTTTTATACAACAGTTCTTTCTGGTCCTTGAATCTGATTGGCTGAGAAGAGTGCAATATTCTAGTGATATCGGAAACTCCAACCATTTGATCGTTCATATCACTTCACTTGCAGTGTTTCTCACAGCGAGTGTCATGGCTGATGCCCAAATCCAGCATAATTTTATTAATAATAATGTTTTTGTGTCACGGAATGTAGTTTTAAGAGTTTTTTCGGAAAGAATGTACTCGTTTAGGCTTGAAATATGCAGTTTGATATTAAAGATAATGTCTATTTGAAAAATTTGCTTCAACGTTTTCAGAGATGTGATCTCCAGGGCATCAGCAGGCATTCAGCGCTCATGAACCCACAGAGAGCAGCCTTACCTCGGCCAGATCTTCTTTCAATTTGCCGTTGACTCTTAGTGGTTAAACATTAGATATAATTCACATTAATCTATTATTTGTTCCAGAGTAAATTCTTTTGGCTGAGGGCAAAATCTCATCATGTTATGTTTTACATAATGCTGTATATCAGAGTGCAACCTTTGTACTTTTGACTGAATTGTCTAGCAACTTTTATGATGTCTGTTGTTGTTGTTTATTAAATATTATTATTCAATAAATAATAGTTTACATAAATAACAGTAGTATTTAATAATAGTGTTTAGTATTGGGAAACTGTGTGTTTGTGATGGTGAATTTTGTTACATTGTTCCGCCATTAGAATTTTATATTGAAAGAGACTCAAACAGGGTTGTAAACAAGGAAGTTGTTTTTACCATCACCAACACATTGTAACACTCATTCAACAAATTGAGCAGCGCTGTCATTGGAAATCACCCTTAATAGATGAAAGGATAGTATGGCAAAGAGGCTTATTGGAAATGCATGCCTCTACATACATTTCTGCAACACCGCAATTACGTACCTCACTCCACGTTTCGCAGCAGTTTCAACGTGAAATGTCCAGAGAGTGGTGCTAAAACATACATTCAATACATGATCTTAGCACGTTTTATTACATTTGTAGAGGCACGTATTGCTGCGTTTAGGTCTCTGAAGAGAAATAGTTAATGTTTTATTTTGCTAGAGCTTAACTAATGTTTACCAAATGAAGGTTAAAAAAAGTTAAAGGTATAAACACAATTTTAATTCGGTATTTGGATATCTTCTGTTAGGTGATGTATGCAATTCTATCAGGAGTTTAATTGCATTTAATTGCTTTACGAATGCATAAAAAATTGTAATATTTACAATTTTATTGTAATAAAAAAAAAATGGTTTCTATTTTAATATACTTTTAATTATTATTTATTTCTGTGATGCAAAGCTGAATTTTCAGCATCATTACTCTAGTCTTCAGTGTCAAATGATCCTGTAGAAATCATTCTAATATGCTGATTTATTATCATGTAACCATCATATAACCATGTTGGAAATGCTGTGTATGTATTTAATGGAAAAGAACAGCATTTATTTAAAATATAAATTTTGTAACAATATGCACTACTGTTGAAAAGTTTGAAGTTTTTTTTTTCTTAAAAAAAAAACTTTTATTTGCCATCAGTGAGTTAAATTAATTTTAAAATTAACTTTTTATTTAGCAAAAAATCTTGAAAAAAGTATCACAGGTTCCAAAAAATAAAAAATATGGAGTTTCCAACACTGATAATAAATCAACATGATTATAATCAGAATGGTTTCTGAAGGATCATGTGATACTGAAAATTCAGCTTTGCATCACAGGAATAAATTATATTTTAATGTACATTAAAACAGAAAACTGGTATTTTAAATTGCAAAAATATTTCACAATTTTACTGTTTTTTTTCTGAATTATTAATCAAATAAATGCAGCTTTGATGAGCAGAAGTCTTCTTTAAAAAAAAAAATAATAATAAAAAAAAAACATTAAAACTCTTGCTGATCCCAAATTGTTGAACAGCAGTGTATATCTTAGAAATACATTTAAATAAAAATATTCCACTAAATTTTCCACCATTAATTTTCACTTAATTAAAGTGATTTTTTAATATAATTAAAATGATAAAAATATGAATTAGCTTGTCTAAGTAGGTTTGTATGCAACGTTGGAAGCCTCAACTCAAATAATGACAAAAAACAAGCAAGGTTGAAAGCTTCATTTTCCTCCCTCTCAGAAAACAATCTATGTTAATAGCAGCAAAAAGACATTAAAATGTCATTCGTCTCTGCAAGTTGTTTAAGCAGAGTGAAAAGACACGGAGATTACCAGAACGATTCCTTCTCACATACACACACCAAGGCCATAAAGTATTGTGTCAGAAATAAATGATTTGAATATCTCACTTGTGTCAGGCGAAATGAAAGAACACTTTTCTAGTCTCATTTCTATAAACCAACTGTCTGAATGAACAGTAGGAAGGAAATTCATGTATGCAAATGGTTTAAAAAAAAGTTTATAGAAGGGAGATTTTGTAATAACATTCAATCTATCAGCCTGAGTTGTGGATGTTTTCTACACAGCGTCTCTCCATATACAGTTTAGGTCATGCCAGGGTGTAGGAAACAGTCATTGTTCCATCATCAGATTGTGTGTGTGCTTGCGTGTGTGAGGGATCCTCTGTTCGCTCAGTATTTATGGTTCAGTGGTTCCAGCTCAGGTGGAAACCGAGGACATGCTGGACTTATTCTGTATTTACTGTAATTCTAATACAAATCACGTTCTGGGGGGTAAAATACATGTTTTTTTTTTTTGGTGGGGTTCCCTTTTCAGGGGCTAAATATCCCGTTATTGGGGTCGCTTCAACCCGCGGACATGAACAAACAACCCGCAGCAACAGTGTTAAAACAGCCCAATTCTCTGGTAAAATCGTGAACTTGGCAACACTGCCTATCTTACTAACTATTAATAAGCAGCAAATTAAGAGTTTATTGAGGGAAAATTTGTAGTTAATGGTTTGTTAATAGCAAGAAATGGACCTTAAACTAAAGTGTGACCAGTAATGTATTGCATGTATTCATTGTAATAATTAAAATTTTCATAATTAATAATTCAATCATTTTTGTTAATTCAAATAAGGACACATTAAATTAATAAAATGTAAAAGTTAAAGACATGTATGATGTTACAACAAAAGGCTTTTAAATAAATGTTTTTAACACAATTTATATTTTTAAATAATATAAATGTATCAAATATTGAATTTTAAAACTGCTTTCACTAATAATAAGAAATGTTTTTGAGTCCCAAATCAGCATATTAGAATGATTTTTAATGGCTGCTGAAAAAAAATCTGATTTACTGTCACTAGAATAAATTACATTTAAAATGATTTTAAATTATTTTAGTTTAAATTGTAGTCATATTTCATAATATTGCTGAGTTGTACTGTAATTGTAATCAAATAAATGCAGCCTTGATGAGCAGAAGAGTCTTCTTTAAAAAATAAAAAATAAAAAATAAATAAAAAACCCAAAAGATCCCAAACTTTTAAACAGCAGTGTATATCTTAGAAATACATTTAAATAATATTCCACTAAATGTTCCACCATTAATTATCACTTAATTAAAATGATTTATATATATATATATATATATATATATATATATATGAAAAATATGAATTACTTGTCTAAGTAGGTTTGTATGCAACACTGGAAGCCTCAACTCAAATAATGACAAAAAACAAGCAAGGTCGAAAGCTTCATTTTCCTCCCGCTCAGAAAAAAAATCTATGTTAATAGCAGCAAAATGACATTAAAATGGCATATCTATCTATCTATCTATCTATCTATCTATCAAAAGTTTTTGAACAGTAGATTTTTGCTGTCTTTAAAAGAAGTCTCTTCTGCTCACCAATAAGTAAAATTGTGAAATATTTTTACTATTTAAAATAATTGTTTTCTATTTGAATATATTTTAAAACATCTCAAAATATGTATTATGTCGAAAACAGCTGACTATTGTTTCAGGTTTCTTTGATGGACAGCATTTAACTGAAATAGAAATATTTTGTAACTTTATAAATGTCTTTAGCATCACTTTTGATCAGTTTAAAGCATCCTTGCTAAATAAAAGTATTAATTTCCATAATTTCTTAAAAAAAATAAAATAAAATAAAAAAATTATACTGACTCCAAGCTTTTGAATGGTAGTGTATAATGTTACAAAAGCTTTTTTATTTCAAATAAATGATAATCTTTGGATCTTTCTATTTATCAAAGAATCCTGAAAAAAATTACTCAACTGTTTTAAATATTGATACAAAATAATAATATTGTTTCTTAAACAGCAAATCAGCATATTAGAATGATTTCTAAAGGATCATGTGACACCTGAAAATTGGTGTAATGATGCTGAAAATTTAGCTTTTAAATAGAAAGCGGTTATTTTAAATAGCAAAAAATATTTCAGATTTGTACTGTTTTTGTTGTACTTTAGATCAAATAAATGCAGGCTTGGTGAGCAGAAGAGACTTCTTTAAAAAACATTACAAATCTTACTGTTCAAAAACTTTTGACTGGTAGTGTATTGGCTTATCAGTATTATCTATAGAATTTTATAATCTGTGCATCGCTAATATTTAATATTAAAAAACAAAAACAAACACATTTAGAAGAAAATGCATTCAACATATTGTTTCCAATATACTATATTGTACAGACAAAAAGACCCAAATTATTATCATCTGTGATACATTTTGTGCGTTTTGCATTTTGACCAGGTCACGATCTAATATAGGTCTTTCATTATTCATTCAGCCTTCAGCATGCACTCAAATGCTCACAGGGGCTGTGTGAAACACGCACTATTTCTTCCATAAACGTATGCAACTCTAAAAACAAACCCGGAAAGATTGCTCCTGGATTTACAGCTTCCCTCCAATTGCCAGCGGAGATTATATACGCGCTACTCGGGCTGTGCCAGCGAAGAGTCCCATTTTAGCTTTACTCAGGTGAATACGTTTGTGAGGACAACATGGTTAAACTGAATACATTTTGAAGCAACTCAATGTAAATCTTGTCAAACAAGTATTACTCAGATAAATCTAGGGGAAAAAAATATCCTCTGAAGGCGTTGATTGACAGAGCTGGCTGAGGGAAAGAGTCGCGCAATGTGCGTTTCATAAGAACAACACCTGTGCACCTCTTCACTTTGCGTGCGACGACAGCGAGACAAACAGATGGCTTTGCGCGGCGAGTGCAGGAGAGTAATGGGAAAGTATCAGTAAGTGAAAACAGATCCTTTGGACTCATTTATCTAAATCAAACCCACTCATAGACACTTTAATTCACACCTGGATCAGTCTGAGTGGACAGAATGCGAATTTGAGTTTGTTCATTTTGGGTTGGTGTGAAAGCACTAAACAATCGAACCAAGTAGGAAAACTTGTGACCTTGAGGTCAGACACTTTACTTATTTGGCTCCATCCCACAGGCTCAACTTTACCCGTGGGAACTCGCGGGGCTTTATCTGTGGGGAATTTATTGATCTAAATGGTTTGATTGTTTGCTTTTGCTTATCGGTCTTGGCTATAATGAGCTTTTTGTGAGGTTGTTATATGAAGCTCAACTGCTTCCCTCTCTGCGGTCCTTTAGACATGGAACATCTAAAATGTTAATAACACTGCACTAAAACCATGTTAACGAGCCATTAGCATCCCTCCAGTGTCTGTGTCCTTCTCTTAGAGATGGTGGTCTGTCCGGCTTTGCAAATCTATACCACATCCATGGACGAAGAAAGCTTTGCTATATTTGGATTGCCTGTTTATTTACTAAGAAGCAGCAAGGGACACGAGTTCAAGTAAGGTTGTTTAAACTGATAATAATGCACTATAAAATAAATAGAAATTAATCTTTTTATTGTAAGAAGTACACTGCTTTTCCGAGGGAAAATATTATTTTTATTCAGCAAAAGACACAAACTGACAAAAACAGTTATAATGTTACAAAGTTTCAAATAAATGTTCTTTTGAACTTTCTATTCATCAAAGAATCCTGAATAAAAAAAAAGTATCATAGTTTCCATAAAAATACTAAGGAGTAAAATTGTTTTCAACGTTGATGATAATAATATGATGATACAAATAATAAGAAATGTTTCTTGCACAGTAAATCAGCATATTAGAATGTTTTCCCAACAAAGGGATAAATTATATGTCCAAATATCTGAAAATAATAACAGCCTTGGTTAGACTTCTTTCAAAAACATAAAAAAATCTTACTGGACCTCAAACCTTTGAATGGTAGTGTAAGATCATAAATAGTTTAAATCTAAAATATAGCTCAAGTTTTCATACACCTTGCAGAATCTGCAAAATGTCAATTATTTTACCAAAATAAGAAGGATTATATAAAATGCATGTTATTTTTTATTTAGTACTGACCTGAATAAGATATTTGACATAAAAGACGTTTATATAGTCCACAAGACTTAGTTTTTTCAGCATTTTTTGTATTTGAATCCTTTCCAACAATGGCTGTGTGATTTTGAGATCCATCTTTTCTAACTGAAGACAACTGAGGGACTCATTTGCAACTATTACAGAAGGTTCAAAAGCTCACTGATGCTTCAGAAGAAAACACAATGCAATAAGCTTTTTGAATTTAAACATCAGGGTAAATTTAACTTATTTTGTCTTCTGGGTATCTTCTGTAGCTTCTGAGGGGTAGTACTACATTTAGAAACATTTAGGCAAAATAAGAAAAATGTACACATCCTCATTTCGTTCAAAAGTTTACACCTTTGTAAACTCGTTTTTCTTTCTGCATAATTTTTCCTTTTGAAGCATCAGTGAGTGTTTGATCCTTCTGTAATACTTGCATACGTGTCCCTCAGTTGTCCTCAGTGTGAAAAGATGGATCTCAAAATAATACAGTCATTGTTGGAAAGGGTTCAAATACACAAAAATGCTGAAAAACTAAAGAATTTGTGGGACCTGAAGGATTTTTCTGAAGAAAAGCTGGCAGTTTAACTGTTCAAGACAAACAATGGACTCATGAGCAACTATAACTAAAAAAAAAAAAAAAAAATAGCTGTGGATCATTCAGGTAACAGTTATTAAGAATCAAGTGTTTGTAAACATTTGAACAGGGTCATTTTTATAAATTAAACAATTATTTTCTCTTTTGGACTATATGTAAACATCTTTTAAGTGAAATATCTTACTCAGGTCAGGTCAATAAAAAAAGTACCATGCATTTTGTATGACCCCTTATTTTGGTAAAATACCAAATAACTTCAGATTCTGCAAGGTATATGTAAACTTGAGTTGTACAGCGTATCGATGATGCATTTAATGAGCTGTTCTTGTATCTGTAAAGGTATGAGAGATTATTTTCTGTACTTTTGTATATTTGTGAGTTCCTAACATAATGCTTAACCACTTCAAAATACCATAAAATGATGTTAAATGAAAACGTGCAGGCATCCTGAAAAGCATAAACGACTATGGAGCTATGGAGATATCCATCACATGTGGATATGACGGCAATTATGTACATCTGCTCGAAAGCTACTGCTGTGCTGTGCTGTGAAATTTTAATTACTTTGCGACACTAAAATGTGCCGCTCTGAATGAGATGTGTAGATGAATAATCAGTTATTTACTCTTGCATCAAGCGCTTGTCTGCTTTCTTTTTTATTGAAAAACCTACCAGTTATGATTAACTCTTTTGTTATGACTAAAGCCAGTTTGACCCCACTGTAATATTAAAATAAAAAAAGCACATAAGTTTTATTTTCCATACTTACTCACTAAAAAAAAAACATATTAGTAGTTATTCTTTCTTTTCACTTTTGTTTTTAACCTTTTTGATCTTTTAATATAACTTCACGATCAGCCAAAATATTGCCTATATCTGGTTGTACTATATGTCCTTGTGGCCTTCATCAACAATAATGATGTTATTTTTATTTATTTTTTTCTCCTATTTTTCCAAATAATTGGCAGATACTATAAATATTACTATAGACCCAGCAAAATATGTTCTATTTCATTTCTGTTAATAAAATGAAAACATATAGAGTTTTAAGTTAACTTTAAAAGTCATATAAGGATGAGTAGCTATTCAAAGTGGAAGGGACGTGGTAAAGTGAAAAACGTACCTTAGAAAAAATTACGTGTATCTTCGGACTGGAGAAGTGCATGCACTTCAAATGTCCCACGATAAGAAGAGGGCGCTAATACGTATTTGCAAAGCAAATATCAGATCAGATTTGTTGCACACGTAAGTTATTTAAGCTGTTTCAAATGTACCCTTGTACCAACTATACCCGAGTCTGCTTGGAATGCTAGCCTTTTACAAACGCAGCATTCACCGAATCTGCACTCAAAGAGAACACCGGCCCCTTTATGGAAGTTTTATCTCCCGCCAAACGAATGCGCGACCAGGACTAAAACATTGCTAACGTTATATGTAAGTTACCACGCGCTCCACTGACTACAGTAGGAGCAGGAAATAGTGTGCCATTGTTACAGCTGTGGTCACGCTATGCGTTAGGCTAAATGTCTGACAGACAAGATAGTATACCGGTTTCTTTTGTATTGTAGTTTTGTAAATAGCCTCAGCCAACCAGTGTTAATTTCGTTGACGAATAATTTTCGTCAACAACATTTTTTACAGAAATGAAACGATAACGAACCAAAACTCTTTTCGAATGACAAAAACTATGACAAAATCTATTGGCATTTTGGATAAATTTGACGATGCAAGAGAGAACGTGTATGAGCACATTGCATTTGTGCGTTTGGTTTTAAAGGGATAGCAGCCACATTTAGTTGCTATTGTCCGAACATTAATCAATCAGTCTTAATCAAGCAACAAAAGAAAGACAGAAAATCACTCACTGCTCTTGACTGAATCACTTACACAGCACTAAAGATTAATCTAAATTTATTTATAAAAATAAATATGTCTGCTTGAAAGAAGTAAACAAGTTACTATAAAGAATGCATAATTAGCCTAGCCTATATAACCATTGCTATTTTGTTGAAAAGAAGACTGTGTTCTTGTTTCTTTATGAGAAGTCGTTTTATTTCATTTTAACATAAAGGCATGTTGTGGTCACCACCGTTAAATTGGTGTCTGTCATGATAAAACCTTAATATCAAACCTATATACTGAGTTTGGAAATTTTAGAGAAATGCTTACTAAATGCATTACACTGTAACTAAACCCATCAGATTTTAACCGACTAAATTTACTGTAGATTTAGTCGACTAAAATCTTATGATATTTAGTCGACTAACAATAGACTAAGGCTTAAAAATATTCAGGTGACTAAAATATGACTAAAACTAAATGCCATTTTAGTCAAATGACTGAAACTAAATCAAAATTTGCTGTCAAAATTAACACTGCAGCCAGCAAGTTGAGCTATTTGCACTTTGCACTATTTAAGAAATGTTAAAAAAAAAAAAAAAAAAGACCAAGAACGGTGTATAAATAATGTTTCTATGGTAACATTTTGAGAATAAAGACTAGACTTTGAACAAGAAGTCTATTAATGTTACTGAAAGAACTTTGTTCATAACATCTCAAGACTAAGAAGTAAGCAATATTGTTATTATTATGATTATCAAAACTGCATGGCATTCAATTTAATTTGAATGCGCTTCACGAAGCAGCATAGTCAGGTTTCTGCAGTTACCCTGAGATGAAATTCCGCAGGCGGCCCTGGTTTGATATGTCGTATTATGTCACAGCGAGCTGTGGTATTGCATTTGTGAAGAGCTGGAGGCTCACATGAAGATTTAAATGACAGAAGGCCACACGCTCACTGCATGTCAGAGTTCTGCATGTCAGACGGCAGGAGGCATTGAGGGAGGTAAAGTAACTCCATCAGTCATCCAGAATGAGAAAGGCATTACAGTCAGACTCACGCCCGCAAGCGCTCTCCATCTGCGAGTAATCAGGCCTGCAAGGGCTGTATGTAATCCAGGCTCCGTTTCTGATCATGACGTTTGTGTTCAGGTTCATGTCGTGAAAAACGCTTGATGTTCCACGACCACCTCATGCTTTTTCCGCTACAGCGTTAGACAGAGGCCCCCATGGTGAAACACTCTCTTATTTGTCGACATGTTGTGAGAATAAAGAGAATCATGTATAACATCATTAAAATTTCTTAATAATGTCTCAAGGTTTATGTACTTCAACTGAAGCCTTCACTGATCCTTTTAATTAAAGTTTTAAGCACTGGAAATGTGGGGAAAAAAGCCTGGAAGAGTGGGAATCAAATAGTTTAGAGAGTGCAAAAACTCAAAATGTTAAAGAAATAGTTCACACACAAAGTTTTGTCATATTTTTCTTTTGTTGGTTTCCATGATACGTTCTTTTATTTTTCATCTGTGGAACGCAAAAGGTGAATTTTTGGAGAATATGGGCACTCTTTAATATAATGAAAGTGAATGAGATCTGGAACTATAAAGCTCCAACAATATAAAAAAAGCACAATAAATAGCCTATATAATAAAACTGGTCAGTACAACTCATACACTCTATTCCAAGTCCATACCATAGCTTTGTGTAAAGAAAAGGTTTAAAATTTGGTCAAAATTTGGGTTCACAAATCCAGTCTGATTTGTTTACACACTATACTGATTCTGTTCTCAAAATCAGCTATTTTTGTTCTCAAAATTGATAAATTTTCAATGGCTGGATGGAAAGATTATCAGTGGCAAACAACTTAATTTTTAGTCTGGTTCTTACAAACCACTTTTATCATATACAAACCTATTTATGCTGCTTTTGTGTGCTTTTTGAAGCTTGAACTCCATTATAATGTCTTGGGAAAGAATGACCAGAATATTCTTATGTTCCAAGGAATAAACCAAAGTCATACACTCTTAAAAAGAAAAAAAAATGTTTTGTGCAGTGGAATGGTTCCATAGGTTCTACACAGAACTAGAGATGCCACTTAAGAACTTGAGTAAATGGGGCCATTCACACAGAACGCGTCTTTGCGTGTAAAAACGTGAGACGCAGCACTCTGGAATGGTTTTAAAAAAAGGCGTAGCGTAGAACGCGAGGGTCTCGAGACGCACTTTTGAAACGTGAACGACAATAAGGGGCATTTTCAGTATTTATACATTCAGTGACAGAAATATTTCTCTCCAAACTCATTTTTTTTAAGGAACAAGTTGTGATAATCGCTTGAAAAAATTTTATATAATTCAGGGTATCCGGACACAGCCACTACGAGCGCCATGTAGCTGTCAAATGAAACAGTTGTAATGCCAACTTGCTAATGTAAACAGAAGCTCACAACGCTTGCCCTGCCTCCGAGTTCTTCCGATTGGTCCATGCTTTGGAACTCACATTGATGAGCGGCGCTGTGTGTAAAAGTTGAAATTCTTTTAACTTGACACGGCGTCTTAAAAACGCAAAAGACGCGAGACGCCAGCGTAACGGTCATGCACGTCCGTCTAGCGCGTGTTTACATAGAAAAACAACGGAAAAAGTAGAGCATTGGAATGGAAAAATACATTCTGTGTGAATGGCCCCTATGGGTGTACACAGGAAGGTGAGTAAAAGATTAAGCTTTCATCTTTGGGACAACCAGTTCTTCAAAAAAAGATAATGATAATGACTGTGTGAACATGAAAACAAGAGAGAGTTGATGTTGAAGAGCAGTGTGGTGGCACTGTACTCCACTGTGCATTCTGGGAGTTGGCTGGACTGCACTGTCATAAAAGCATATCACCGAGGCTGTATCTGCAGGCTGCCTTGGCCCAAGCACTTCGCTTTGATGGATGGTCATTTTCATTGCCTTCTCACGCTTAATGAAGCCTGCAGTTCAGGTCTTAATTGAATGCTCTCTACAGTCTCAAGTTATTCACCTCGGCCTGTTCTTTCTCTCTTTTTTCTGTCTTTCAGAGGCTGCCGTCTCCGCTCTGTTTTCTGCACCGCACGCTAGCTCTTGTTCTTGTTTTTGAGGCCGATCTCTGATGAGTTATGATTGAAAAGAGCGGAGCCTAACACACATATTTTCACTCACACTGTCTCTAATGCTTTTATGAGGCCGCAGGAGCCAGGGATACTGAGTGGGCAATGCTGATAAAGGCATATAGGGCAAAACACATCACTCTTGTTTTGTTTTTCTCCCTTTTTCTTCATCTCTTGCTCTGTCTGGCTATGCATCTGCCTTCTCTTCTAAAGTGTGCCTGAAGAAATTACTATACTGGTAAGTCGTCATCTTTTGGACAATAAATAGTGAATGTGCAGTTTCCATGGTGAGATTTTCCTCTCGTTTTAAACAATTATTCATTTTTGAAGAAAAACAAATATTTTTAATAATTCATTTTTAAAAATCTGTATTTTATTTGAAAACCTCTTCTCTCTTAATCCTCTGCAGCACACACATTAAGATTCCCATCACTGTTTCTGAGATTTTGGCAGTGGAATGAGGGGAAAAAAAGTATGCTATCAAAATGATTTTTTTACAACTTGAGCTTATTTGAACTTGCCATGTTTTAGAGCACTGTGTCATTCACAAGATGCTGCAAAAGACATGAACAAAGCCATCAAAAAGGTATGGAAGCCTGTTATTTCACGACTGCAAGCTTATATCACAGTTTTAAGAAAAAAAGTCAGTTTCGAGATATAAACACACAATTGCAAGAAAGAAGTCAGAATTGTGAGATATTGCAAGAGACTTTATAACTCGAAATTGCAGGTTTATATCTCACAATTCTGAGAAAAAAAGTCAGAACTGAGAGACACAAACTTGCATTTGCGAAAAAAAATTCTGAGCAAAAAATCAGAATAGTGAGATAAAGAGTCGCAATAACCTTTATATAGAATAATTCCATCTAGCGCATGTTTGCATAGAAAAACAATGGAAGTATCCAACCCGATCTCACGCAATTTTTGACATGATGGCTAATTCATACAAATGTATACCTTATACAACTCAAATTCATGTGGTTCTTGAAAAATCATATGCATTTTACGAGGTGGCAAAATTGTAGGAATTCGTACGAAGCATAGGCACCGATCCCGTGGGTGCTAAGGGGCTCGAGCACCCACGGAAAAACACGAGATATTCTCGGTTCATTTTAACCAATAAAACGTGTATTGTAGCTTGTACGACCGTATTCTCGTTTTCATAGTTTATTTGAGGCAGGTTTTGGCGTTTTTGTAATGGCAAATGTAAAGAGTGCATTATTGTAATACGAGATGGTGCCAATATCTCGGATTGCAGCGGGCTTGCGAGGGGCTCTGCGCTTCCTCTGATATTACGTGTGCACCCTCGAATTGTGTACGCGCGAATTTATTGTAAAGTCCTTATTGTAAACAAGTATATATTAAATCATTTTATTCAGTGAAGCACAGCCCTCATAGAAAAAGAGTGTGTGTTGGTTACTAAATAATGTATTTGCAGTACGTGTGTTTCACTTTGCAAGATACATTTTGTGTAGTGAATTTATCAATGCACCATCCAACGGAGTGTACTCAAGAAAAAAACTAAAACCCAGTATAATAAATTACTGAATAATGAGAATGAAATATTTAGAAATATTAAATTCGTTGCCCATGTGTGTGATATGTAGGCTATCTCATGGGAATTCGTACTTATTTTACAAGGTGGCTAATTCGTAGAATTCGTAAAACCTCACTGTATGATTTTGTACGATTTGCCTAGACCCCAGTGACAGGTAGGTTTAGGGGCGGGGTTAGGTGAAGGACATTCGTATGAATGCATACGAATTGGGAACCCGTAAATACTTACGATTTAGCCAAAAACGTATGAATTCGTACGAGTACAAATTCGTACGAATCGTACAAAATCATACAAGTGAGGTTTTCCACCTTGTAAAGTACAGAATGCAAGTGCACATTCTGTGTGAATAGGATGCACTCCGTTTGTCCATGCTTATGCCTTCTAGATAGACTTGACATTATTGGTGTTTTTTTGTTTGTTTGTTTGTTTTTTCACAGATTCTTTGTGCGCTTCACGTCGTTGAGCCAGTAGGTGGCAACAAGTGACTTTTTTAATTGACTGAGCATATATTTATTCAACGGATTGAGTCTGAAGCACTAATTTATTCAGGAATGACACAAGCGACCACCTTTATGATTGCTTCATTAAGCCTTTACTCAAGCGATTTATTCAGAAACACTAGGCAAGACTGTGTTGTTTGAAGATCCACTGTAAATTTTTCTGTGGTTTTGTTTGGAATAGTTTTCATTTGAAGAGCTCTTTTCCAAAACGCTATAAATCCATTTTGATTAATTTGAGTAAAAAGGTGTTTTCTTTACCAAGAAAGTGGCAAGATGAAAACCAATATTTTCTGTTTCAAACTTTCACATAGCATCTTTAGGTTATAATTATATTAAAAATTCAAATCCAGATTTAGATTTTCATCAAGATTTATTATAAAAACTGAATATTTCCCCCCCAAATGCAATAAATTCAGCAGGACTGGATGCTTACTTTTCTTTAAAACCTAACAAAAAAAAAAAAAAAAAAATTAGGGGCACAGTCAAGTTTTGTGCGATCAAATTCATAAATTCATGTTCAGTTTAATGTTTAAATATTACATTTTGAATATAGAAATATTAAATGATTTAAATAACTGAAAATATACTTTAAAAATGAAACTACAAGCCAGTAGGTGGCGTCAAGTCACTTATTTAATTACTGAATCATATTCATTTGATTCGTTCGAACGGCTGATTCATTGAGGAATAAAGCAAGTGACTGTCCTTATGAATGGAAAATTGACTCACTAGATTTGTGTAAAAACGCACTTTCATTCATAAAAAAATGCTGTTTTTGAATGGAGATGCGCAGCTTTTCAGTTGTGACTTCGTTTCAAACTTTTTTTCACAAAGAAATGGAGCAAAATCGGACAATAGTGTTAGTGTCAGACAACGTAAGTAACTTAATATTACCTTCTTGTTTTTTTAACTGTTGTAATAAATCAATATCTCATTTACAAACTCCCTTTACTGTTTACAATGCGTGTAATAGTGCGCTGTGATTGGTTGAGCGGATCTATCGCATTTTGCAGAGAAAGGAGACGGTTTAGGAAAAAAAGGGGAAAAAAAACATGACAGAATAACACTGCGGATAATGCGTTATGTTTAAAATTAATAATGTACTTTGCAAAACGACCAGATACAATACTGATGTTGGCAATTTTTTATTTTTTATTTATTTTTTTAATGGCGTTTATGCGTTTTGGAAAATAGCTCTTCATTTGTAGAGTGAAAACTGCTAAAGTATTGATATCATTAAAATAGTTCATGTGGTCGGCGCTGATAGCCTTGTGGGCAGTGCGCCGACAGATAGTGCTGTTGCGCTACGGGCGTCCCGAGTTTGAATCCCAGCTCGAGGACCCTTCCTGACCCTACCCCCTTCTCTCTCTCCCACTTCACTTCCTGTCAGTATTGATCTGTCCTGTCATAATAAGGCCAAAAATAAATCTTTAAAAAAAAAAAAAAAAAAATTCTTCATGTGACATCTGTGGTTTTAACCTTAATTTTATGAAGCTATGAGAATACTTTTTGTGCACAAAGCAAACAAAAATAACGACTCTATTCAACAGAAATTGTTGATAAGATTATGGTTGAGCCACTGATGTCACATGGATTATTTTAACAATGTCCTTACCACCTTTCTGGGCCTTAAATGTGGTAGTTGTGTTTCTACATGCAGGGTCAGAAAGCGCTTAGATTTCATTGAAAATATCTTAATTTGTGTTCCCAAAAAATGAACAAAGGTCTTATGAGTTTGGAACTTCATGAGGGTGATTCATTAATGACAGTGTTTTCATTTTTGGCTGAACTACTCTTTTAACATCCATGCTGATATTAGTAAACAACATTTTTGACTGTGTGATATGGTATGGCACCTAAACCCCAGGTAATGATCTTCTATTCCAATTTTATAATCCAGGACACTTACTGATCAAAGAGCAACATATATACAAATGACAAAACAAAAATTAGACAGGAACTCTATTGCAAGTAGACAGGAAAAATCCCCAGGAAGAGAATATCAAATCATATGCATCCTAAATATTTCATCTGCATGATAAAATATGCATTAAATTCCACAGTGGAAATGCAATGATTTAGATTCATATTATATAACTTAGGCTTTTTAATAACATCTGTATTGAGTCTGCTGTCGACATGCTTTTATCTCTTATTCAGTGTCTGTTTATGCTACATTTCCATGTGTTTTTTTCCTCCCAATGAATTACCTTGATGTAATGGCTTTGTTGCATTTGTGGCAGACCTACAAATTACAGCCTTCAGGTAGAAAAGCCTAGATGTTTAAAAATAAAGTGCAACACATTTATCTGAGGTAACTGCTTTATTAAAACTATTCACATACAGCGCGGAGTACATGACAACTTATGATTAACAGAATCAGTAAAAACAGATAAACAGCCAAAACAACAAAAAGAGAGAGCGAAACAGGTGGTCAGAACAATGTGAAGGCATCTGCCGCTGTGAACCCTGGAGGAACTGAAATGAGAAATAAGGATGAATTACTTTAAGCATCGCATTTCTGTTTCAAGATTCTACTTTTAAATATTTTTTGGCACAATAGATGGAACACAAGTCTAAAGATATAAATGAACAGCCAAGTAAATCACCTAAAATAAGACTGTGGAAACTTTCTTAGCAAAAGAAGGGGGAAAATGGATAAGTCAAACTTTCTGAATAAAATAAGTTGCATTTCTTACATTTAAAAAGAAAAACATTAAATATACAGTATGGTCCAAAAGTCTGGTGTTCCAAAACTATATTTAAAAGAAGTTTTAGAATTGTATTTATTTATTTATTTATTTATTTTACAAATTTAAAAATAAAATAAATGTTACAAACAAGAGGATAAATCATGAAGTTGTAAAACTTTTCTGATGCAATATAATTCTATGTTTGTGAATTTCTTTTATATGAAGCTGGAAGCTCCTAAAGTCTAACCGTCCCAGATGGGTTGAGAACATGGGGAGTGCAAGTAAACTTTTTTTTATTGAAAGGTGTGTAGGGCATCTAGCCTGAAGAGGCCAAAGCAACATGTGCTGTATGTGTGTGTGTGTGTGTGTGTGTGTAATTCACTTCCTCAGAGATGCAGTGCAGAGAAAAGCAACGTCCCTTACGAGATCTTGCAGCTTGCACCGATCGAGAGCTGATATGTGCACAATTAAAATTAATGTATTCATTTGATGTCAAGCGCTTTAAATATTTCAGACACTGGAGGGCAGGGGGAAGACGATCTGAGCAGCACTGCAAGGGCGCTGTATTATTGATTGATCGCATGCTCAGTTCGTCACGGCCGCTGTTCAGGTGTGCATCTGCGCTCCGGGTTATTAGCGTTCCCGCTGCAGATGGAGCGATCAAGAGTGTGCTTTTGTGTACATGATGATGAAATTTTGGATTCAGAGAGAAACACTCAAAAAGAAAGGCCGAAAGGGCACTTAGTCTGAAAAGATGCTACAGTGACTCCCATTGTGATGTGATGTTGTCCTGCTCAGGGCCACATCATGGGCAGACGTTTTTGGAGCCCCCCGCCCCGCAAGACTTTTTCAAAATGTGTTGCAAGGAATTGAAAATAGTCCACAGAAATGTTCAGAAATAATAAATACAATTATATTATAAAGTATTTCAATAATGATAATGATGATGATGATGATGATGATGATGATGATGATTAATAAACGCTTTCACTACATTACATAAGTTAACATGAACTAAGAATGAGCAATACTTCTACAGCATTTATTAATCTTAGTTAATGTTCATTTCAGCATTTACTAATGCATTATTGAGATCAGTTGTGCTTGTTGACATTAGTTTATGCACTGTGTATTATCATGAGCTAACAATGAACAACTGTATTTTCATTAGCTAACATTAACTAACATTAATAAAGATAATAAATACCAATGTATTGTTCAGTGTTTTTTCATATTAGTTAATGCATGTAAAGTGTTACCATAATAATAATAATATTGATAATGATGATGATAATGATGATTAATAATAATAATACAGTATTGATTTTCATTTAGTTTTATTGTTGGTATTGTTATTGTTAGTTTTATTGTTATTATTGTTGTCATTTTTAGAATTTCAATATTATTATAATGAGACATAAATACATAAGAATAATAAAATAATACAGTATTCATTTTAATTTTGTTTTAGTGTTGGTATTGTTATTATTAGTATTGTTGTCATTTTTCTAGAATTCAAATATTATTAAAATGAGATATACATAATAATAATAATAATAATAATAATAATAATAATACAGTATTGATTTTCATTTAGTTTTACTGTTGGTATTGTTATTATTAGTTTTATTGTTATTATTGTTGTCATTTTTAGAATTTCAATATTATTATAATGAGACATAAATACATAAGAATAATAAAATAATACAGTATTCATTTTAATTTTGTTTTTTTGTTGGTATTTTTATTATTAGTATTAGTTTTGTAATTTTATAGAATTAAAATATTATAATTACATATAAATACATAATAATAATAGTAAGAAGAAGAAGAAGAAGAAGAAAGTATTGATTTTTTTATTTAGTTTTACTATTGGTATTGTTATTATTAGTATTGTTGTATTTTTTTGGAATTTCAATATTATTATAATGAAACAATAATAATAATAATAATACAGTATCAATTTTAATTTAGTTTTATTGTTGTATTGTTGTTATTATTAGTATTATTGTTTACATTTTTTGGAATTTCAAAATGATTATAATGAGACAAACTCATAATAATAATAATAATAATAATAATAATAATGAATACAGTATTGATTTTAATTTTATTTTTATTGTTGGTATTGTTATTAGTAGTAGTATTGTTGTCATTTTTTTTATTTCAATATGATTATAATGAGACATGAATACATAATAATTATTATTATTATACTTTGATAAAATATATTTTAGAATTAAAATATTATTATGAAACAAATACATGTACATACATAACTTATCAGAAATGTATTATTTTCTAAATAACAATATTTGCACAATTTTTTGGATAAAGGAGTTTGCTTTGTGTTTGCATTTTTCATAATTAACTGGCCTTTAACAAGTATTGAAAGGTAGGTTTTGCTATAATATTTTAAACATTCAAAAAGCAAAGTGCATGGTGAAGGTCCGGGGGCCCAAGAGTCATAATCAGTTACCAACTGTATGTGCCAAAGGTCTATGGTCACCGGGGACTCCAGCTCTCAGCTCACACAGTATGCACAGAGGGTCCTAATTTTCATCCAGGCAGTAAGAGGCCCCTGAAGCATTACCCCCTCTGCCCCGGGCCAAAAAGCCCACCCCGATCCTGCCTAACATAACCGCTATTGTTATAATTACCGTAACTGATTGCAGATAATCAGCAGTGACTAATTGTTGGCAGTGTAATCATTCTCATTCTATGGCTGTCTGTTGAAAGGACATTTACAGCTTTATAATGTATCCCAAAAATGTGAAATCACAGATGCAGCACTTGGCAGCAGATGCCATGAAGAGGCAGAAATCTCATTGGTAGTGACTCATCATAAAACTGCCAGTGATAGACAGGCTCTTGTGTTCCTCGCCGGCGTAATAATCAGGACCACATACTGTACGGCATATTGAAGCGTACTGCAGCACCACTAGACGCACCATAAAGATATCAACCGACGTCTTTCCTTTCATCTTATTGTTCTGTGGTATGTATCTCAGTTTTTTTCTCATCCTGATTTGGCCTTGTCAAAATTCCTTTTGTGGTTCCTCGCTGCATTGTAGCGTGATGGTCTCTCTGGAGCCTGGCTGAAAAGTTCTGAAGTTCAGCCTGAACTCAACTTCTATAGACACACGGCTTTGGTATTTTTGTGCGTCAAAGAAAGAATGGTCTTTGACAAGCCAAACATGCATAAACTGAGGGAATCGTGTGAGCTGTCATTGATAAAAAGGCCATTCCTGCTGTACTCAAGTGAGTCAACCTTGATTGCAAAGAGTGACAAAGAAAGTAGTCAATAAAATGACAATATGGTAAAGACCTGCAGTCATGACCATGACATTCATTTTTGAGCATCAATCTACAAGATACTATTCAAAATATCTTGTTTTGTACCTGACTGCAGCTTTTTACCAACGGCCTTTTCGGTGAGCGCTCAGTTTCAGGTTAATAGCTTTTTACAGCAAATTTTTGTTGACTTTTAATTCTATAATTTTAGTGTAAAAAAGAAAACATGACTCACTTTTTGGCACAACATCTGCGACGTTTCCCTTAAAATGTTGTCCCATTATCTTTAATTGCAAGCCCATGGCAACTCAGCGGCGGAGCGTTTTAAATGGCTTTCATCTCTGAACGAGCCGAATTAGGAATTTTTACCTTGGACAAGCGCATAAGTGCTGAGTTGAAAGGCTTTAAAAGCAACATAATCGCATGTGTCATTCACAACGCGGCGCATCTCGCGGATGGAATTAGCCTCTAGTCACAGTTACAAAAAAAGACAATGGAAGGTTACGAACGTCACCGTGCGCATTCTCATACTTGAGCAAGCGTGTTTTCGCTTCATTGTGGAGCTCAGATGACCCATGAAATATGATGTAGCACACTTCACCTCACCTTCTCACTGATGCAGACCGTGCTACAATTTTCCCCTCAAAGAACAGAGCAAATCAACCTTACCGTTCGCTGGGCACGTGAAGCACTGCCTGCCCGCTGCTGACGGATTTACATTGTCTGGAAAATTGACACTGCGGGTACGATAAGAGAGAGAATTAACATTAATTCAACAACAGAGGTGTGTAGTATGGTTGTTGGATAAACAAAAGCTCAAAGTGATAGATGTCTTGTTATATTAGTGATTTATGGATAGGTTTAAGAGGGCTTTTTGACATAAACCTTCACCCTTTTATTATGGTTTGAATGCCTGCAATTATGGTTTCTATTCAGCAATGACATGAACATTATTGAATCTGATCTTTAATATAGCATGTCATATCTTTTACTTACCTGCTCATTTTGTGCTCTGGGTAAAATTTCATTTGGTCATTTTGACCTTTGGCTTCTTCCAATCAATAGAGTGTGATTATTAAGAAAACAACACAACATGTGCGGTTGTGGCTGTGTGTAACCACTATTGGAGATTACAGCTTCTGTTGTAATAAGAGGCATTAGTTCGCCATATCAGCTAAATGTTCATTTTCCTAGCAATGGGAGGTGTCATCACAACTGGTGTGAAACAGCATTCTTACTAGTTGGCATGTTGATTAGGCCACAGGGAGAAGTTTCCAACAAAATAGTATGGATTGAGGCCAAATCCTAGGAGAGGCAGATAATTGGAGGAAAACAGGGGGTTGACAATAATCAAGGGGTCCACCTGTACAACAAATAAGCAGAAGATGTCAATTAAGTCAATGATGTGGTGTTGTTATAAATGCTACCTGTTTTCATGACGAAAACATACCTTTGGGAACTTTTTCACAAGACCCAAAATATGCATACAATAAGTACATAGTGGGGCAAATAAGTATTTGATACACCGACAATTTTTCAAGTTTTCCCACTTACAAAGAATGGAGAGATCTGTAATTTTCATCATAGGCACACCTCAACTATGAGAGACAGAATCTAAAAAATCCAGAAAATCACATTGTATGATTTTTAAATAATTAATTTCCATTTTATTGCATGAAATGAGTATTTGATCACCTACCAACCAGCAAGAATTTTGGCTTTCACAGACCTGTTAGTTTGTCTTTAAGAAGCCCTCCTATCCTCCACTCATTACCTGTAATAACTGCACTTGTTTGAAGTCGTTACCTGTATAAAAGACACCTGTCCACACACTCAATCAATCAGAATCCAACCTCTCCATTATGGGCAAGACCAAAGAGCTGTGTAAGGACACTAGGGACAAAATTGTAGACCTGCTCAAGGCTGGGATGGGCTACAGGACAATAGGCAAACAGCTTGGTGAGAAGGTAACAACTATTGGCGCAATTATTTGAAAATGGAAGACATTCAAGATGGCTGTCAATCTCCCTCGGACTGGGGCTCTGTGCAAGATCTCGCCTCGTGGAGTACCAATGATCCTGAGAAAGCTGAGGGATCAGCCTAGAACTATACGGGAGGACCTGGTCAATGACCTGAAGAGAGCTGGGACCACAGTCTCAACGGTTACCATTAGTAACACACTACACCGTCATTGGATTAAAATCCTGCAGCGTACGCAAGGTCCCCCTGCTCAAGCCAGCACATGTCCAGGCCCGGCTGAAGTTTGCCAAAGACCATCTGGATGATCCAGAGGAGGCATGGGAGAAGGTCATGTGGTCAGATGAGACCAAAATAGAACTTTTTGTTATAAACTCCACTCGCCATGTTTGGAGGAAGAAGGAGGATGAGTACAATCCCAAGAACACTATCCCAACCATGAAGCATGTGGGTGGAAACATCATGCTTTGGGGGTGCTTTTCTGCAAAGGGGACAGGGCAGCTGCACCGTATTAAGGAGAGGATGGATGGGTCCATGTATCCATGTAAAAATTTTGGGCAACAACCTCCTTCCCTCATAAGAGCATTGAAGATGGGTCATGGCTGGGTTTTCCAGCATGACAATGACCCCAAACACACAGCCAGGGCAACTAAGGAGTGACTCTGTAAGAAGCATTTCAAGGTCCTGGAGTGGCCTAGCCAGTCTCCAGACCTGAACCCAACAGAAAATTTATGGAGACAGCTGAAACTCTGTGTTGCCCAGTGACAGCCTCAAAACCTGAAAGATCTGGAGAAGGCCTGTATGGAGGAGTGGACCAAAATCCCTGCTGCAGTGTGTGAAAACCTGGTCAACAACTACAGGAAACGTCTGACCTCTGTAAACAAAAGTTTTTTTTATACCAAATATTAAGTTCTATTTTTCTATTGTATCAAATACTTATTTCATGCAGTAAAATGGAAATTAATTATTTAAAAATCATACAATGTGATTTTGTATGATTCTGTGAAAATTACAATTACAATGAAAATGAAAATTACAGATCTCTCCATTCTTTGTAAGTGGGAAAACTTGAAAAATCAGCAGTGTATCAAATATTTATTTGCCCCACTGTATCACAGAGTTTGCAACAGAAATTAACACTAGAGGCAGTAAAACAGTGAGCACTTGTAATTGTTTTCATACACAGTTATGATTACAGATCCATATGTTTTGTTTTCAAGATGTAACAAGCTTGCTTGTTTTGACCCTAAGGTTATTTGTCAATTAAATTAAAATAAGAATAATTAAGGGTACAATAATTTGGGCAGTCTTATTTAGAATTTTACATTTTATATAAGAGTTAAAAATATAAATTATTAAAATAAAAACTTTAAACTGTTATTTTCCCATAAAAATTTTTTTTTTTTTTTTTTTTTTTTTAAGTGTACATCGCATGCCCATTTTGGACAAGTTGATATGATACTTTAGGGCCTTAATGAAATAGCTGCAACAAACTTTGATTAAAATTCCTCAATGGTCATGTAAAACAACCTTTTTACCTTGTCAAAAACAGCTCTGTTCAGCAACCCATTTCGGTGCATGTCTCTTTAAATAATAATGAGCTACTGCTCACCCTACCCCTCTCTTCTGTTTTTTGTGTATTTGGTGGTGCATTACCATTAAAAACAAAACTAATCCACTGCATCTTCAGTGGCTCTGATGTCGGGAGACAATTAAGACTCTTATGTTCAGTAATTAAGATTCTAATGTTAAATCAAACTACAAAACACCTGCGTTGCTTATGAGACATTGTTGTCGCTACAGCTGCTCAAGCGCAGAGAAAATGATTAATCACACCCAAAATAAAAGTATATAGGTATATGTGTGTGCACTGTGTATATTTATTATGTAAATACACACACACGTGCATGTATATATTTAACAAAAACGTTAAATATATGTATATATAATATAAATTATATCAAGACAAATATATACATGTAAATATTTTCAAAAAATATATTGTATGTGTGTTTGTTTATATATACATCATAAATATACACAGTACGCACATATAGATTATATAAACAAAAACTTTTATTTTGGATGAGATTTATCACAATTAATTGCTACCCAGCACAAATGTCAATCACTTTCTTTACATTTTCTTCATCCTGAGGCTTATTTCAAGCTTTTACATATGCCAAAAACATACAAGCAAGTCCAGCCAAGATGAGAAAAAGTAACGCAAAAGTAACGTAACTCATTACTTCCCATAAAAAGTAACTAAGTAATGCAATTAGTAGTGTAATGATGTGTTTTATCACAAACTAGACTAGTAAGTTTGACTCTAGTAAATCACACTGTAGAAAAATAAAAAGAAATAACTTGCTATAAGAAAAATGATTTGCATTTGTTCATATTAAATATCTGAGGTCTCTGACAGCCAAAGGTATGTTTTTGCTTTTTGTTTTTTTAATGGAGAACGTTGGATGCATGTTATCAAGTTTTGTTCATAATTACTTCTCATAGGATTAAGAAAAGTGATGAAGTATTAACCTGAAATTTCAATGTTAACTATTTTTGAGCTATTAAATAGTCTTGGGATCTCACTCAGAATATGAACGTTAAATTAATGTACAATTTCCAGTAAACTTGAAACATAGTGGTGTTGTTTTGGATTTCATCTGGTTTGAGTAACAATGAAAAACAGCATGTGATATTTACATCAAACAAAGTACTTCAAACTACTCTCTGAAGCAATCTCCCACCAATTTTCCATCTTTTTCATCTAAACAGTGTCACTGTTTCAGTAAAATCAGCATCAAGAGAAGATAACCTCTTTTCTGTGAGAGAGGATGTTCATTTTCTCTTTTCTTTGCACCTCAGATGTATAAACCCCAGATCCACAGTCGTGACACAACATCAAAGCTGCCTATACCTCCCCTTTTAGTTTCCCCATCTCATAAATATCATCAGAGCCATATATTGTATTCACATAAATGTGACAGTGTCGCTGAGGTAATACATTTACTTCCTGTTGTTCAAGCATCTAACACTTCAGCTGTTACTCCACAGCTGATCTGAGACTCACACAGACACTCCTTTGTATCTGTTTTCTCAAAAACCGGGATTCACCCTGCACAAAATCAGAGCCATTATAAATTATTCAGCTGTACGCACACCGGTTCAGAGGCACTGGAAAGTGCAAACATGTTTATTTTACCTTAAAAGAGTAATGTGAAACGAAACTTTGAGTTAAATCTGTGTTTACCTACAACTGTTGAAAACTTGTGTTGCTTTGATTGGCATTTCAGGGAGACAACCTTTCATGTTCAACCTTTCTGCCGTTTTGGAAGCTTATTAAGAAAGGGAATGAGAGCTAGTCTGTTATGCCCACTGCTACACTTTATAGTCTTAGAGGGAGTCATAATTATGTTCTACTTGAATAGGCATGCACAGATTGTTTAACATAGGGAAATGTTCCTGTTCCCACCTCCCTTGACAACCATATACAGGTGTTTGTTTTTTTTGTTTGTTTGTTTGTTTGTTTGTTTTCATTTATGTCCCAAGGGCTGATTTTTCTAATATAATTTATATTTCATTATTTTGACTTCATTATCATGACTTCATTTTTTGCTTCCTGTTAAATGTCCTGCATTAATTTTTACCCTTGTCCCAGATTAAAACATTCAACTTTAATGAATTAATAACAAAAACCTGAATTACCTGTTTATAACTACACTATACACATTGCACTATAACAAATACCAATTCAGTATTTATTGTATGAAATTTTATTATCATTTTTTTATTTTATTTTATTTTATTTTATTTGTGTAACCATGACACAACAAACTTGTCAAGTCAAGAATGGTTGAGGGAAAAAAAAATCTTTCTTTAAATAAAAAGAAAAGTCAAGGTAAATGTCACTTAATTGTCACATTTTATTTTATTTTATTTTATTTTATTTTATTTTTAAAACAGATTTATAAAATTGTCATGCCTTTATTTTTGGTTCTTTTCAAATGTCCTGTATTCATTTTGGTTTACCCTTGTCCTAGATTAAAGCACTCAACTTTAAAAATTAATTCATAACAAAAACTTGAGGAGTTTAAAATGATGACAAATAGTGAAAAAACAAACCAATTCAATATTTATTGTATGTTTTTTTTAATAATAAATTATTATTATTATTATTATTATTATTATTATTATTATTATTATTATTATTATGCACAGTGTTTATTTTATTTTATTTTATTTTACTTTTACTTTAATTTAATTTTTATTTTAATTTATTGTATTTGTGTACCCATGACACAGCAAACAAACTTTAATTTAATTTAATTTAATTTAATTAATTTTTTTGAGACATAGTGGGATTTTTTGGTAAATAAATAAATGAATAAATAAATATAAAAACAAATAAATAAATATAGAAAATGTATAAATTTGAAATACATTTGTTTTATTTATTTTATAAGTATACCACATATACATTTACATATTTATGTACCAAATAAAAATACTCTACAAATGCACTTTTAGTGTACTAAAATGGTATACTTGAATATATACTTAAGTACTACACTACTAAAAATACTACACTCTTAAAAATAAAGGTGCTTCACGATGCCATAGAAGAACCTTTTTGTTTAAATGGTTTCATAAACAAACTTTAACATCCACAAAGAACAAAAGGTGGTGAAAGAAGATTCTTCAAATTAAAAAAGGTAGGAAACAGATAGTTCTTTAAAAAACCTTCGACTAAATGGTTCTTTGTGGAACCAAAAATGGTTCTTCTATGGCATCGCTGTGAAGAACCTTTTAAAGCGCCCTTATTTTCAAGAGCGATTTGAATTATGCAATACTTAGCAAAAAATAATACATATATTTTACTTAGGGGCTGTATTTACTTGGCCAATAGTTCTGGAAAAATTTAATAAACGAGAGTGAGAAAATTGTGTTTTAAGACACTGTATTTCCAGAGCCAAATCTTCCTACACTTAAGGAACACTTGTACTTGGAGATCTATTAAAAATATGTCACAAGGATCGAACTTGATAAGATTATCTTGTTTTAGTGTCCAAATGACTTTTACCCCAATCTTCCGTTCACCTCCTTTTACACACAGATAATATATCTTTATAAAGCAAGTCTACAGGCGCATACCCACCAACAGGGACTCTCAGTCACACACACCTAAAGTACTTACACAGCCCACAAAGTTTAAGGTGTGATGAATGAATGCAAATTATGAATACAAATGGCTGGGTGCGAGTCAAAGAAAGGGGTTCATAATTCACAATAACCAGCGTGACTTAACTACTATAAGCCGAGCCAAACGCCTCACTAAATAATACCGTCAGATTACTGCAAACTGCTGATTCATTCAGACAGCCACCGGCCTCCAAGGCCACGACAAAGCCGCTCGTACACACCTCCACAGGTGCTTAGGGCAGAGGTGTCCACAATTATTGCGTCCTCCCAAAAGGCCTCTAGGCAGGCTTCCCATAATGCATTGCTAATTAGCCCCTCTTGCCCTCATTGCACCCTCGCGTGCCGTTTGAGGACAGAAACAAGCGTCCGTGTTCCACATGTCATTGACATGTGAATAATGATTACATGATAAAACGCGAAGTATGATGGAAGGAGAGTGAAAACAAATGGTACAAAACGCTTGCGGGGAATGAAAGAGGAAGCAAGTGCAGATAACTGAAGATTGAAGATTGAAGAATGATCTCGAATTTCAGGGCTCTTATGAGGGACATCCATCACCAGAGACAGTCATACAAATAGCATCTCCCATATTCAATTAGTTCCCCTCGCAGCGCTGGCTACATGATCGTCAGCCGCTACCGTGCTGCGAACGCTCGCGCACCCTAATGCTCATCTGTCTGCCCTTCACTTCTGTCTTCCACATCTATTCATCCTCACATCTGTGACCATTGTTCCGTAAGGTAAGGTTGTGAAGGGCTTGACACGTTAAGAAGCCGTTCTCATGACAGCAGAGCATTTTGGGAATACAGTGTAACTTTGCAGTTGTCACACAAGGTAAAACAATAGTACATCGACCGCCTGTCTAATGCAATATTGCCAAATACGGCCAATGTTGTAACTAGGGCTGAGCGATGTACCCTGTTAACTGCATACATTTCTGACTAATGGCTGAAGAACTTTTAGAACTATTAAAAACACATAACTAATTCTTTAACTGGGCAAATAAACCAACTGTGATCAACTGTTAACAGAATTCAGAGACGCTGAAGACTAACGCAAAGAGGAGAAAATACAGTAGCAAACTCATTTCACCATGCTTCAAATACTGAATTGGGGGTTTATATACACTTCGTCGCTTTAGAATTATAAGGTTCTATCTGACATTTTTGTCAAAATTGAGTTATTCACATATTCGTATTCTGTGACAATTTATTTACATAATGTTGTAAAGTTTCTTATGTAAGCTGTGTACATTTTGGGCCCTACAGATGTCTATGGGACGCAAAAACTTTGAAGCTCAATATCTCAAAAGTGCTCAGAATGCAGATAGAACCTTATAATTCTAAGGCGACGACTTATAAAAAAAGAGGTGCCATAGAAGAACCATGTTTGGTTCCACAAAGAACCATTCAATCAAAGGTTCTTTAAAGAACCATCTCTTTCTTACCTTTTTATAATTGTAATGAAGAACATTCTTTCACCACAAAGAACCTTTTGTGAAACAGAAAGGTTCTGCAGATGTTAGAGGTTCTTTATGGAACCATTTAGACCAAAAAGATTCTTCTATGGCATTGTGAAGAACCTTTATTTTTAAGAGTGTAAATTTATCAATGTATTGCTGAGGGGAACTGACTATTTTCTTTTCATTTCACCTCTGTATTATGCATATCAAAGCCAGGGTTGCCAGGTTTTCACAACAAAACCCGCCCAGTTGCTACTCAAAACTAGCCCAGAAGTTTTGAGAGGAGTCCCCCATTTAAAAAAGCTAGTTCCGGGCGGGTAAATACAAGTTTTAGCATTACAGGGGCTAAATATTACGTTATTGGCGTCGCTTGAACCCGCGGACATAAAAAAACAACCCACGGCAACAGTGGTAAAGTAGCCCAAAAGACTTGGGCTACTTTACCACTTGTTTAAGTAGCACTGCTTTGTTTACAACAGTAACCAAAGAAATGTCTATATTGCTGCTGTTCCATAAGCGCCACCTGCTGGCAGTGAGTGAATTTGCATTCTCATTCAGTCCATCTGTTGTTTTTGTTTTGTGCAGATATGTTTTATGTAGCATTATTTCACAAAGCTATGTCAGACCATTCTTTTTTTGCTTAAAAATTTTGAAATGATAAAAACTAATTTACATTAAAAATTGCTCATGCTACAGTTGCAATAGAAATTATTAAACCCCCCAGAGACTGCAGTATTTTACAAATACAAGCTTTTTTGAAGATCCAGGCCTTTATAAAGATTACTGGCATATTAAAAGAGATGTCAATAAATCTAACAATAATTTATGGGACTCACTCTTGCATTTAAATGCGGCTGTCACTCCTGAAACTTGCAGTGTGTACATGGCCCTAGTGATATTTTTGTATTCCAGGTTTTTTAATAACACAGCTATGTCGTAATTATTCAACCCCTATTCAACATTGCTTTTAGTCACTTTGTTGTAAGGTAGGGAACAAAATTGTCTTAAAACACAATTAAACCTTTAGAAACATGTACAGCCAAAAACTTTCAAGATGACCCAGTAAAAGGTGAAAAAACATTTCAATGCAGAGTACAAGATGAACACAAGACAAGCATGGATTTCATGTCGGGGCATCTTGCCGAATGGCACTCTTGATTACAACGAACATAAAATGCTGACTTGAATATGCTAAAATTCATTTAGATAGACCTGTGAAGTTCTGGAAGAATGCTTTATGTAGTGATGTGACCAAACTGGAACTTTATGGACCCATGGATCAGCAGTATGTCTGGTGCAAAAAAAGTCAAATTTATGAGCAGAACACCATCTTCATAGCCAAGAACTGAGGTGGACCAGTCCTGTTACGGGTTTTTTTTTTTTTTTTTTTTTTTTTACTGTTGCAGGAAATGGATATCATGACTGTATGAAAGACATCATGGATTCTTTTTTTCAGAGCATTTTGGAAAGAATTGTGATGCCTTTGTTGCAAAGACTGAAGCTAATGACCAGTGGACTTTCCTGCAGGACAATCATCCCAAAGTATACATACAAATCTATTTTTGCTTGGTTCAGGGATCAGACATACAATGTTCTTGAGTGGCCTGTTTAGATTTAATCCTCATTTGGCTGAATTTGAAGAAAGCAGTGGCCAAGTGAAAACAAAAGATTATCAGTGATCTGAAAGCTTTTTCATGCAAGCAATGGGCCAAGATTGCAGTAGAGGGGTGACAGAAGCTTTAGCACTTTCAAGCAGCATTTATTGGTGTTTTTTAAGTTTGTGCAACAAACTTAACTTTTGAGGGTTGAATACTTTTGAACATGAACGTTTAGAGCCAATTTGACTGTTTTTTTTTTATTATTATTTATCACCTTACGTTCTCAAAATTACTCAAATGTGTATTAATAAACTTTCTATAATGCCTTTGTAGAATTGTTTTCACAAAAATTTGTTCTTTGCAGCAAAATGTCTTTTTATAAAAGATTATTTCCTTTTCTGCATGGAGTATTCAACAGTGACAAGTGGCAATGCAGTTTGGAAAAACTCATACAACTGTTGTATTTCAGGGACAGCTCCTCATGGAGCCTGGAAGTTCCTTGATGTGTCTGGCAAGTAGTGGAAGAGTGTTATGTAATCTGGAAGGACTGAAAGAAGCAAAGTGAAGACAGTTTGATTACAGTGTGGAAAATCAAGAGGAAGATAAATTACTAAGTGCATAAGAATATAGAACAGGAGAGTAAAATCAATGGCCAATGAGAAGAGCCAAGAAAATGCCAATAAAACAGCAGGCAGAGACATTCAGTTGCCTTGTTTGGAACCTGGACACTGTGACATGTGTCTGAAGAAGCTGATTTGCTTGGTACATAAATAAATGTGGGAACTGGGTTATTTTATTATTATTTTAAGTGTTATACTGATAGCCACATCATATATTAAGCAGAAGATGTGAGAATACACTAAAATAGATCAAAACTACCCATGCTAACAACAATGCATTTTGAACATGTTTTTAAGAAAGAGCTGTCAAGAGGCTGCTTTGACCATTCCTGATCCATTATGGGGAAAGGGTATAGAAATAAAATTTGTATGGCAGTTCATTAACAATCTATTTACAGTATTAAAGAAGAAAAAGAAAAAGAAAATACAGTTTTGTTTTGAGTCTAATAAAAATGAAACACCAAACCCAAGGGTGTCCATCCATGAAGTGATGACATTAAACATTTAGATACAATATAAAATCTGCCGACTAGAACTGAATACTAATGCTAAATGTTTTATGCACATTATATCTTCATGTTCCCTGTTAAGGTTATGCAAACTGAAGAGATAATAAAAGTGTAGTAAACACTGAAGGTTTTTCAAAAGAGTACATATTTATGAGAACTGTGCCACAGAAATGTTATGCAATTACTACTTACGCACACTTCTCCAAAAACTAGCTAGTACAATGCTGAAAGACTATATACTGAATAAATGAAAGGAAGAACAAAACTGATCTGCAAATGAGAACTGCTCTGTTTGTATTTACAATTGAATAACACATGTATTTTTCTATCTGGTCATTATGAACCTCTGTTTTGGAAGATAGAAAGTTGTCACTGCAGCATTTTTGACTTTGAGGTTTGTCTGAAAAGATATGTGACAGTTTTTCCCCTAATTTACTGAAACTCTCCTAGTTTTGTTTCAGACTGTCCTGATCTCTATGAAAAGGAAAAGATGAGACAACATGAGCAGATCCAATTTAAACCTTCGGCTAAGTAAAGTTATCAAACGTTCTGTCAGTATTTTTTTGGGTGAACTGTAAAACCCTTAATATGTTGGTTTCTATACTGTATATACAGCTATTGTATGTGCCTACTAGGACACTAAAGTTCTGGTATTCAGCTATATTTTTATAAGTGTTTTAATGTGTATTTGAAAGATTGTGTACACAATTAAATGAACAGTTCACTCAAAAATGGACATTTGCTAAAAAATGTACTCACCTTCAGTCCATTCAAGATATAGATTCTACATCGAAACAGCTTTGGAGAAATTTAGCATTACATCACTTGCTTACCAATACATCCTCTGCAGTGAATGGGTGCCATCAGAATAAGAGTTTAAACAGCTAATAAAAACATAATAATCCACAAGTAATACAAATGAGTCCAGTCTATCAATTAACGTCTTGTGAAGTAAAAAGCTGCATGTTTGTAAGATAGAAATCCTGAGGTCCTCTCACATTAAAATCCACAGTTTAAAACTGATTGAGCCTTATTCACCTTTCAAGGCATTAAGCTAAGTGGAAGACTTTATTGCAATGTTTTTATCAGCTGATGGACTCTCATTCTGATGGCACCCATTCACTGCAGAGGATCCACTGGTGAGCAAGAGATGTAATGCTAAATTTCTCCAAATTTATATTGAGAAATAAACTCGTCTACTACAAAATTTTAAGAAAATTTTCAGTTTTGGGTGAACTATTTCTTTAAGACAAACCAGAGGAATAAACCATTTTTGTACAGCGCTATCAATAAATCATTTCTTCTTTGGAGATTTTGTAGAAATTTAGCATTACATCACTTGCTCACCAGTGGATCCTCTGCAGTGAATGGGTGCCATCAGAATAAGAGTTCAAACAGCTAATAAAAACATAATAATCCACAAGTAGTCTACATGACTCCAGTACCTCAATTAATGTCATGTTTAGTAAAAAAGCTGCATGTTTGTAAGAAACAAATCCTCTCGCATAAAAAAAAAAGTGCTGACATATTTTTTTAAAACTGTTTTGGACTGTTTTCCCTTCTGAAGGCGTTAAGTTAAGTGGTAGACTGGAGTCTTGTGGATTATTGTGATATTTGGACTCTCATTCTGACGGCACCCATTCACTGCAGAGGATCCACTGGCGAGCAAAATATGTAATGCTAAATTTATTCAAATCTGTTTTGTTGATGAGGAAATAAATTCATCTACAACTAAAGTTTAAGCAAATTTTCAGTTTGGGGTGAACTATTTCTTTAAGACAAACCAGAAGAATAAACCATTTTTGTACAGTGCTATCAATAATCATTTCTTTTTTTCTGTTTTTAGCAGTGGTGGTAGCTTAGCAACTTGACAGTCTTGATGCAACATGGTAATGATACATATCCTCATCTGCCTGCTGATCAACA
This sequence comes from Cirrhinus molitorella, assembly GCA_033026305.1. Lineage (NCBI taxonomy): Eukaryota > Metazoa > Chordata > Actinopteri > Cypriniformes > Cyprinidae > Cirrhinus > Cirrhinus molitorella. Next base: position 7,687,812 of record CM065131.1, read on the forward strand.
TAATTAAAAAGTTGAAAACTTACTTTTGTGATTTACAGGAAAAGTTCCCTTTTTATCTCTTCTCTTTTTCTAGCACCTCAATTCTGTTTCTCTGAACTATAACTAAATAGGAGAACAGCAGCCGAGAGCCTGAAGCAGTTTCATTTCAGATTTTTCAACAGTATCGAAAATCTCATCCCTTCCGACCAAATAAATAATTTAAGAGTGAGAAATTCAACAAGGACGATTGTCCAGTCGAAAATTATGCCTATATGATGAAATAATGGTTTCCCTGATAGCTCTAGATGAAAAATCTAATTGCCCAAGAACAAGAAACCTGTGTAGCCTAGCAACAGCACACAGCCTGGTTTTAAAGCACGCTCTTCATGTAAATGTGCTTCGGGGCTGGTCACGAAGCAGAAAAGTTTCTTCAAACTCTTGAAAGTAATCGCCCTTGGCTCAAGCAACATGTGGCACCACATTTCGTTTTGTACGTTTTATAATAAACATAATAATAATAATCATAACAAGCATGACCTATCAATTAAAAGTCCAAACAAATCACTGCTTGCTACAAATGTTCAATCAACTATTTGAACTTGCATCAAACATGGCAGTTTAATTGGCCTCTTGTTCTTTGTTACCCACTGACATCTCACTCTCTCCCTGTGCTAAATTCTGTGCCACAGCAAATAATAAACACCTTAATATGCCTCTCGCTTTAATCATACACAAACTCATTCAGACACCTCATCCCTGAGGAGAAGTGATAAGGTCATGTGGTCAGCAGATTGTGTCCAGTAAAACCTCATCCCACATTCACTGCATTTGCAAAACCACTGCAAATGCTGCATTTGTACACATTAATTAGTTAATAGTGAGTTTCCGTACTACTGGTTGATATAATAGACACGATTAACCAGTAGAAATTTTTTTGTCTTTATTGTGGTTACACGCTCACATGGCGATGCTGTGCTACATGGTCACAAAAACCTATCATTTGCAAGCGTTTTTAAGCATTGCAGTTTAAAAACAAGTAATTTTAAGCTGTTAAAACACATGGATACCTATTTCCGCCACTGAATAAAAAATAAAAAAAGGGTAATTTGGACTTTTTATCTCATAAATCTTTTTACAGTTTACATCCTGCAGTTTTTTTTGTTTTTTTCTCAGAATTGCAAGATGTAAACTCACAATTCAGACTTTTTTCTTAGAATGGTTAGTTTATGTCTTGGAATTGTGAGTTATTAGGTCAGAATTGTACGATATAAATTTGCAATTCTGAGAACATATTAGTCTTTTTTCCCTCAAAACCGGACTTTATAACAATTGATCTATCGCTAAGCCCCGCCCCCCTTAGTTACTATTGCTGCCTCGGACAAACAAACAGAGTTTCCCACTGTCTTACAATGACAGCTGTCAGTGTGAAAACCTTGTTCGAAGATGTGTACGTTAGCATGGACTCACTAACTTTAACGTTAGCTAGTTTTAGCCAGAGATATTAACAATATTTACAGACATTACCTGCTTGAGCAGATGAAAGGGCCACTTAATGAGAGTATGACAACCAGAAAATAAACGTTAAATAATGAAATACATTCCAAATTCCATTGCCAATCCTCACAGGATACCTGGAATCACTGTTACAGATACCTCAGGCCTATTGCTTTATTATTTTTGTAGCATAAGCACCATTAAAACGACGAGAGCTTCGGATCTACCAATGTTTCTCTATGGCGCTGCAACCTACAGATGTCCGAGTTTCAACTCCGTGCAGCTGATACTCAACTGCCATTGGCTCATCTGCGTTCTATGGGTGGGGCTTAGCGATAGGTCAATTGCGAGTTTATATCTCACAATTCTGAGAAAAAAGTCAGAATTGCAGGGAAAAAGTAAGAATTGCGAGATATAAACTCACAAATGTGAGAAAAAAGTAAGAATTGTGAGATACAAACTCACAATTGCAAAAAAAAAAGTTAGAATTGAACATTTTATCTCATAATTCTGACTTTATTTCTCACAATTGTGTTTATATCACGCAATTTTGAGGGAAAAAAAATTTACACTATATCTTGCAATTTTGATATTATAACTTGCAATTCTGACTTTATTTCTCAGAATTTTCTCAGAGTTTATATCTTGGAATTGTGACCTTTATTGGGGAGTTACTAAGCCAGAATTGTAAGATACAAACTTGCAATTCTGAGAACATGTCAGTCTTTTTTCCCTCAAAACGGTTTTATCTCACAATTCTGAGAAAAAATAATTGCAAGAAAAAAAGTAAGAATTTCGAGATCCTTACAATTGTGAGGAAAAAAGTCAGAATTGCGAGTTTTTAGACATAGATAGATAGATAGATAGATAGATAGATAGATAGATAGATAGATACCTCAGTCACAGGGAACCACAGGAAACAGTTGGCCGGCAGTAACCACAGGCCATGACCCGTTCCTGTAAAGAACTGAGCGTTTTGTAGGGGACACATTCCACTGCTGTTCCATATCTGGATCCCGTCCATATCTTCTGGCATTGACATGTCTGTAATCACAAACACAGAGGACATATTTAGTAAACAAAGAGAGAAACAGAATGAACAATGAGAGACAGGATTAACGTAAGTCAATCATCTTCACCAGAGCCTGGACCTGTGGCCTTTGTCTTTGCCACAGCGGCATCCTTGTGGTATATATGGCATTTGGCATTGTCAAGAGAGCCAGCTGCATTCTGCACACTCCCAGTACCGCTGCCAGCCCGGGTCTCTGCCATGTGGGCACCATCTGCACTACTGCTCAACTCCACGTCTCCACCTTAGGAAGAACAGGTGACAGGATTAATGCACGAGGATCGTGAATACTAGGCAAATCCAAATGCCATTTTCAATCCCATATGCCATATTAAGAAAGGAAAATCACCAAATCACAATTCACATATGACGTACTCTCTTGTATAATAGTACTAAGAAATAAAAATGTATCATTTTTACTTTTATTTATTTATTTATTAAATTTTTTATTGCAATTTACACAAACCTAACTCTGTATATACCCTTTTGCCTTTAAGATGCAGAAGCGGCTGCAAAAATAAAAGAAGAGTAAGAGATGGGAAAAGAGAGAGAGGAAAGAAAAAAAAACTGAAGATTGCAAATCGATTGTGTTTAGACTCCTATTACAAACGGATTCCATTACCAAGAGGAAATGGATATATTGATTTGGGCCAATGCTTTCTTCTTTATGTTTTTTCATTTTCAAAATAATGAGTGACTTTTTGGGTTTGAGGAGCTCCTTTCGTGCCCTGAGGAGGGAGTTGACTGAGCACCATCCATTGCCATCCTTGCAAACAAAAACAACACTTTCCCTCTGAGCTAATGCAAGTCGTACATCAGTGCCACGCAGTGCCACTACCAAAGACTCCCAAACCGACAAGACGGCATGAGGTTGATTGTTATCACTATGGAACCCTTACCTTAAATGGTGCTTCTATAATTGCTACCCCGGAATAAACTACAGAGACACAATATACCAATATGAGTATGTCTGTTTATGTCTGTAAGATGAAAACTACTTGTACTGAAAAACTTGTCATTTCGCAATATATACAACTCACAGCTGCACAGTACAATAAGTTGGAGGTTGAAGGAATGGAGGTTGATATGACTCTGGTGGTATCCATTCATTCTTCAGTCACTGCATTTCCCCCCCAACACACACACACATATTTTAAGTAATAAACAGAAGAGCTGCAGTGTGGTGCTTCATGTGTGTTGTAGGCATGTAAATGCCAGGTTCTGCCATGAAACTCTAGATGGCGTAGTCTAATGATATTCACAGCGTTACACTGCCTGGCACAAGTTGATTGGTTCATGTTGCATACACCGCCAATGAGCTTGCTACTTTACCTTTAAATGGTAAAATTTGCAACATGCATTCAGAGTTCATCTGAAACCCTCCACCTCCCCAGCTCCACCTGTTTATATCTGCTATGGGTTATTTTTATATGCTATTTGTGCAGCAGCAGTATGTCCTAAATAGTCACAGCATCATATTGGTGTATGTACTGGCAGTAGCAAATTCCTTTTCTTGCAATTAATGTACAACAACAGCAATAACCAATTTAGCCGCATAGTAGATCTATTCTGCCAAGACCAATTACATTAACATTGTCATGTCCATTACCATGCAGCGAGTTATCATGATAGAAATGTCTGTGTTTGAGCATGCATGAGTGTGAATTTGTGCATTCTGTGACTCTTTCTAAAGGTTATATTTTTACACCAGTAGGTGGTGACAAAGTAGGGATGTGCAATATGTATATACGAGCTGACATTATAGAGTATGTTACTTTTTTCAGCATGACTGCGAATCTCATACTGATTTTATAAAACAGCTAAGTAAACATTAACATTTGAGCTATAATTTAGTTTTTTGCTTTTTGTCAATTAGAGTTTCCAAATGAATCCACAGCATAACCTTTTGCATGTCTGAGCAATACAGTGGTGCTTTATAACCAGTGTTGAGGAAAGTTACTTTTAAAACTAATGCATTGCAATATTGCGTTACTCTCTAAATAGTAACTAATTAAGTTACTTAGTTACTTTTTATGGAATGTAATGCATTATGTTACTTTTGCGCTACTTTATTATTAGTATGGTTGAATTGAATCATTGAAGGTCAGCAGCAAAGACATTTTTTAATAAAATGAAATGAGTTTGCATTTTACTGTTTTTATTCATTTTCAGGAAATACTGGATCAGTTTTTTTGCAAGTTAGATGAGTAAATCCACGTTCACATTTTTACAGCATGCACAATGCCTCTGCACTAACTCCCAATTTCTCTCAAGATTGGGATGGGAGAGATTTGAGATGGGGACAAGAGACTTATTTGGAAAAGTAACTCCGATATTTTCTTGTAAATTAAAAAGTAATGTGTTACTTTACTAGTTATTTGAAAAAAGTTATCTGGTTACATAACTCATGTTACTTGTAATTTGTTACTGCCAACACTGTTTATAATTGAATGAATCCACATTTGGAGTGAATAAGTTTAATAAATGATTCAGTGACTGAATTAATCAGCCATTTGAAGAAATTATTTGAATGAATGACTCAGTGAGTTCATGGCAGTTTTAGTTTCATATTTTAAGTATCTCATTTAAAAAATGAAATCAGTTTAAAGGTCACTGAGTCTGCAATTTTATTTATTTTTTATTTATTTTTTTTTTTTTTTGTATTTGTCATCCTTTCCGATCAAAATGCTTGTTACAGATGTGAAAACACAGAAAATCTAACTTCATCCGTTTTTTTATGATGAACGTAAGTTTTGGAGGCAGTGCGAGATTGACATAAGGTGAGTTTTTATTTATTTTTTAACGTGCAAACATTTTGGACGTGAATTTCGGACTCAGTGTGCAAAGACCTTAAGGGACAAATGTTGTCTTGTAGTGGTTAAGTTAATTTGCTAATTTGTCAACAGGCTTCAGGAGTCATTGGTGCATTATAGGGCATACCAGTTTTATTGTCTATTACACAAATATTGTCTATTTTTCATTACTGTCAAAATCTCAGAAAAAAAAAAGATGGAGCTATTTTCGTTGACATAAAACTAACAATATTATGTCTAGATGTAACCTAAGTTGCTTAAGGAATAATTGACGACAGGCCGGTGATATATTTCAAGGCATTCGTCTGGTTTTTGTCCTTAAAACGCTATTGTAAGTAGGATTAATTTCTTACGCAGCTCATCCAATGTCTTTTTTACAAATTCCAAAAGGTCATATTAGACCTAGTAACGGCTTGAGCCGATGATAGCAGACTATGCAGTTAATAATGTAGTTTAGACAGACATACAGACATACGGAAAGAGAGAGAAAGCGATTAAGCTCGTGAATTACCTCTGTGAGTCTGTTCTTCTCTCAAACGTGATCAGCAGCAGCGCTCTACTTATAGTGAAACTTTAAGTTAAATTTCTTCAGGAACAATGCCGTTGTTACCTCGCATGTGAGAAATGTCATTTAGTTTATAAGCTGTTAATTGTCAGAGCAGCACTAACAACATTAGCACGTATTTTAACGTGTATGCTGACTATTATATGTGTGCGTCACAGAGATTGGGAGAAATAAAATAAATTTTGCGGCAAAAACATGGAAATAATCTGTCATTTTTATCGTGCTGTTTACTGTATTTATTTGTTTAGCCAGTGTCGCTGTGGGTTTTGATTATCTTGCTGTTTTAGGCTGTAAGGACCTTTAAAATAACTGAAATAGTTTGGCGAAGTGATATAGACATGTAATGCGGTCAGAAGCTGCCTGGAACTACGTTCACCGTGTGTTTCCCTGAAAATAATGCCGCGTTCCATGCAACCCGTTACCTGTGTTTTTATGAAGGTGTTTTTCCAGTCTTCTACCGGTGAAAGTGCACTGGAATGGAAGTCAAACCAGTGACTTCCCACCCGTGAACTCGTACTAGATCGATGTACTCCCAGTTCCGAGTTCTAACATCACATAGCCCGCAAACCAACTATGGCAGCCCCTACAGATGTATTTTCAAATATACAAATAATGTAAAATAAAAACTCTAACTGCTTCTCTTGTCTTATGCTCCATGTTTCTCATCCGTTTCCCTCAAATAAGTAAGTAATAAGGACGTTTGGCTATACAAATTATTTGTAAATGGGCTTAAGCCTGGAACGCTACAAAGTCATGAGTCGTGGTTTGAAGCCGTGACTTACGAGCGCAATAAGTTGCCAGGTTTTTACAACAAAACCCACCCAATTGCTACTAAAAAGTAGCCCAAAACTAGCCCAATCGCATTTCCAGGGGAGTCCCCCGGGGTCTCCAGGGGGGTCCCCCGTTTGAAATACGCATTTTTTGTCAGGGTTCCCCTGGTAAATTTGAATTTCAGCGGGCTAAATATGATATTATCGGGGTCGGTTCAACCCGAGGACATCAAAAACAACTCATGGCAACAGTGTTAAAGTAGACCAATTCTGCAGGAAAACTTGGCAACACTGTAAAAACCTGCCTGGAACGCACCATAATGCACAACTTCAGAACGTTTGTCACCCAATCAGATTCAAGCATTCAACGCCCCATAGTATAATCCATATTAACTCATTGTTTACTGTCAGCAATTACACAAAATCATGCTTGTTCTCCATTAATTTAGCAGAAACACCCTGCAAGCTCTAACGTGCCATTTTTTAATGTGATTAAGCGGAACAGCAAGTTTACATCTATCCATATTAATTTGCTTCTGTATACTTTTCTTAGTTAAATCAAACACTTTTTATATACATATCTTTCAGTTCTGCTTAAATTAAAATGCATCCTGCTGGTTATTGCAATTCAAATTAATTAAAAGTTTAGGAGCTGAACTGGAAACTAAAATGACCATGAGAGCATGAATAAAAATATATTAGGTTTTAGGCTTGAATGAAAGTTTTAATAGACATGGTGGATGAGCGTGGTGCGGACGTTGTGGAATGTCAATATCACGTTTACCTTTAAATGTGTGATCTTTAGGTAGAGGGGAACACCTTGGCAATGAACTTTGTTTTTCCAGTATAACTTTTTCTCTGCATGCACTTCCTGTTTGGGGGGAACTTGGTTGGTCAATGAAGCCCTGGATTGTTTGTGCTTCTATCTTTGGGGTTGTATTAGCCAAGACTCCTGGATGTTCTTTTTGATTTCGTTTTTGATCCCTCTGTGGTTTGCCACCATGCAATTGGATGTTTGGTTTTCCTTTAAAGACAGTTGCTTTATAGGAGCCACTTTTGCTGATGGGGGCTTGCTGTGGAGGCCTGTCCACCTGCGGTGAGGCAGGAGGTGGAAGTGGAGGAAAGTCTTCGACTGAAGGCCCCTCGGGGATGTCTGCTTTCTGTGTGGCCTTTTTAGGTAGAATTTCTTTTACAAACTCCTCAGTATTTCTTCTGTCAGTCTCAATCTCTATGGTCTTGTCAGGTTCATGACCATGGCTGCATCTATCATGAGGAAAACATGGACACGTGGCATCAACATCCCCCTGCAGAAGAGTCTGGGTCATGTTATGCTGAGTCATTAACATGACCTTGTCCAACTTTTGATGCCCCTTGCTGCTGACAAAGAATAAGCATGCATTATTTCAAACTGCAAGTGCATTGTGAATGCAAGTTATACTGCTGGGAAAATATTCATAGATAGTAGTGGAGATGAATGCTCTGAAAGCTCAAAAACTACAGAATAGTTTTATGTAAAAAGGTAAACAAGCCCTCCATTAACCAAACATGAACTTTCAGAGAATTTTCTTTGCATGTTGCTGCTGTAAATGGGGCATATTTGGTCTCCGAGTATGAATATTTCATGATTTTCTTATTGTTACTGTGCTATGGGGTTCAAATGAACACCAGAAGGAGATCTTCACATTGCTATGTGGTCTACCTAAAATAGATGGGGTAGGTGTTTCCACGGACCACCGGGGACAGATGGCACATCTATTAGCATGAGCTGCCATGGCCAGATTTTGCATACGGTAATTCACACAATAGGGTAGCAGTCTCCGACTTTTTTAGTTTGTAAAACTTTTCCCATCTTCAGACCAATTTATTACTGATTTAAAGGGCTTTTACAAAGATGATGCTGCTTTATCTGAAAGTAGAATCAATGCAGCCTTAAACGTTGTTATTAAACAAATACAATAAATAAATATGTATGTGTACATATTATCTTTATATTAAGGTACACTAGTCAAAAGTTTTTGAGCAGTTTTTTAAAGAAGTGTCTTCTGCTCACCAAGCCTGCATTTATTTGATCCAAAGTACAGCAAAAACTGTAGAATTTTGAAATATTTTTACTATTTAAAATAACTGTTTTCTATTTGAATATATTTTAAAATGTAATTAACTCCTGAGATTTCAAAGCTAATTTTAGCATCATTACTCCAGTCACATGATCCTTTAGAAATCATTCTAATATTCTGATTTGCTGCTCAAAAAATAAATAAATAAATAATAATAGTAATAATAATAATAATTATTATTATTATTATTATTATTATTATGTTGAAAACCGCTGAGTATGTTTTTTTGTTTTGTTTTGTTTTGTTTTTTCAGGTTTCTTTAATGAGTAGAAAGTTCAGTAGAACAACATTTATCTAAAATAGAAATCTTTTTTAACATTATAATTGTCTTTATCATCACTTTTGATTAGTTTAAAGCATCCTTGCTAAATGTATTAATTTCTGTAATTCCTTTTATGTCACAGAATTACAGAACTGTAAACTACACCTCAAAAAAATAAAAACCCAAATATGCTGTCATAACGTACTGTGTGGATAGACGGCCATCATGTCCTCTGTTAGTGTAGCTCTGAATATCACCGTCTTCATCCGCGAACACATGCGCATTTTCTGGTAAATGCGGCCAAACTCCTTTACTGGCCAGAACGTAGCGCTTCAATACTCTTCCGCAGGCTCTGTCCAGACTGTCCTCTGGTGTACAGGGATGAATCCACACTGACCTGGGAAATGGTCCCAATGCGTCCCCAAAACGCTGAGGTTTTGTTTTAGATGTCTTTTCACACGGTCTTATAGACATTTTACATTTTTTATCGCGAGATTCTTGTTTGTGGCTTGCATCTGCCTTCTTTGGAATGTTTAGATTAAATATTGTTTTGCATTTCAAATATAAACAAAAACAATCATACAAACAACTACAAATCATTTACGTCACCTTAATGGATTTAGCCTAGGAGTCTTCGCGGGAAAAAAAATGCAATGTTTAATGCAAATACGTACAGTAATTGAAATGGTACATTGTTTGCGCCTGAATGTGGCCATGAAAATCAACAAACAAAGCAAAATAAATGAATAGGTAGGTTATAGGATCAGGGTTATTATAGTTATCTAAAACGGAAACTAAAATTGAAACCGTAAATAAATAAATAAATTTACGTTACATTTAAAAATAAACGATACCTGAAATCTATCTATTATACAACGTTTTTAGTATAGCTACAATATCTCTTATTTTACTTTAGTTTACACTACCAGTTTTTTAAGTTTTTGAATGTTTTTAAAGAAGCCTCTTCTGCTCTGCATTTATTTGATATACAGCAAAAAACAGTAAAATTGTAAAATATTTTTACTATTTGAAATAATTTTTCTATTTGAATTTATGGTAACACTTTACAATAAGGTGTCATTTAGTTAATGAATTAGTTAATGAATTAACTAAGATGAACGAACAGTGAACAATACATTTATTACACTATTTATTAATCTTTGTTAATGTTAGTTAATAATAATACAGTCGTTCATTGTTTGTTCATGTTAGTTCACAGTGCATTAACTAATGTTAACAAACACAACATGTGATTTTAAAAATGATTGATGAAATTAACATTAATAAATGCTGTAGAAGTGTTGTTCATTCTTAGTTCATGTTTACTAATGTAGTTAACTATTGTTAACTAATGAACCTTATTGTAAAATAATAATAATAATAATAATAATGAAATGTTTATTGAACAGCAAATCAGCATATTAGAATAATTTCTGAAGGATCATGCAACACTGAAGACTATGATGCTGAAAATTTAGCTTTGATCAGAGAAATAAATTACATTTTAAAATATATTTAAATAGAAAACAGTTATTTTAAATAATAAAAATATTTCAAAATTGTACTGTTTTTGCTGTACTTTGGATCAAATAAATGACTTCTTTAAAAAACATTAAAAATCTTTTGATGTACTAAAATGAACTAAAACTAAAACTGAAATAAAATTAATAAAAAACTAAATGTATTTTTTAAGAGACAAAAACATGCAACAAAATTACCAAACATTTAGGTGAGATTAAAGTAAATGAAAAATTAAAATTAAATTAAAAACTGTATTAAAGTTTGAATAAAAACAATAGTATCTCAGTTGTACTAAAACAGTACTGGTATAGATGCAGCATTTATATTTTCACTGAAAGCCTGCATAACCAAAGTCCCTTTATATAAAGTCTTTGGCATAACTTTGTGCAATAGTTCTATTTCATCATTATATCTGATTTAGATGCTTAAAATGCATATCAGATTGTTTCAACATGATGTTCACTTGTCTATCTGTTGCTTTTTTTATTTAAAAAAAAAAAAAAAAAAAATATATATATATATATATATATATATATATATATATATATACACATCACTTATATAGGCCTGTTGAATGATATTGTATTATATCATATCATATTATATTATTATATTAGCCTATATATTACATTAATATAATGCATTCAACCATATCAAATGAAAAACAAATTATAGGCTATAGTATTACTCTTACAGTCATAGACTTTAGTGTTTATGTTATTTGCACACATTTCCAAATGTGAGAGAGTGATGGAGCGAGCGAGCGAGGGAGAGAGAGAACGATGCTGTGAGCTCGTACTGCAGTCGCGCTCATTTCATTTGCTTAAGTCTTGAAACAGTGAGACCAGTGGTGGAAATCCCTTAACGATTATTTTCACGCGTGGAAATGATTTAGACAGTGATGAAGGCTGTAAACTTCCACGAGTGGGCGGTGACAGTAAGTGTATCCTAGCGCTCCTTTAACAGTGACTCATTGGGAGAAAGACACAAACGTGGATTTTCAGCATTGTATTAATTGGAAATTAAACTTAAACGCGTGCGTGGGGGAGTGTACGGGCGTTTGCCGCATCATCCGTTTGCATCGCTTTCCAGACTTAATCCGTCTGTAACGTTCTTGCGCGCTTGAAGACACCAGATACAGTTCACATTATCAGCTCTTCAGGTTTTAGGAGAGAACGCGTCTATTAGAATCCGCTCACCCCGCGGCTCGCTTGAGATGGTTCAGTCCAGCTGCGAGGGTCCAGTCTCCATGCACTGGGATTTTTCTCAGCGCCGACACCAAGTGAATCTTCCTTTTAAAACCATCTGATAACCGTGCCTGCCAAAAAAAAAAAGCCCACCATGAGCGCCTCTTTGAATCCTGACAGAACGGGACTCGTGAGGACAGAGTGCAGATGTACATATAACGGGACGAGGAAACTGGATGGTATAAGGATTTTTGCGCTAATGAAGGTGGGAGTACAGGCGCATCACTGGAGCGGGGTGCTGTTCTTCTATATGGGGCTGCTGGCTGCATCGGTTAAGGGTGAGTTTCCCGTTATGCTGCATGTGGTCCTGTTGCCGTGCGCGCTACCCTCTCGGAGGCTACATATGCGACCCTTTTACCCCAGACATGTGGATGTAGTGCTGTCATTAGCAATTCTGTGCCAACACCATGCCATTTAATGTTGGGTCATGCGTTTCATTGATACGGATCTACCAGGCATCAATGGATATAAGCAGGAGACTCACTAGAGAAACATACCAGTCAGTAACATGAGAGGTGGTACATACAGTAGCCAAGTGTGTCGTTGAATGTATCTCAATATAAAACAGCCTTGTGTACTTTTCATAGTGCATTTGGTGTCATTTCGTGCCAACCTTGGTCAGCCCCGTTAGGCATAATACGCTTTGAATAACACCTCAAAGAAAGATTTGGAAGTGGTACTTTAGTTTTTAGGCAAAATGGGTTGATTGGATTAACACCTAGACGAGCCATTTCAGAAAATATATAAATGTGTGTGTGGCGCAAGATTTCGTGAGTGTGGGAGCCAAGAGTGAATGAGTGAGTTTGGGAGGAAGGGGGGCGTATGTGGAGGCTGGAGAGAGGGGGGTTTCATGCCAACAAAACAGGTCTTTGACTCTGCGCTATTTTCAACATTTATTTCACCATAATAGGATACGCTTCCTCCATCTAAAACACGTCCATTCCATCAGCCAAGTCATTATCTAGGGATCATTAGCCTATTTGTTGCGTTTCTTGAAATTGTGGCGCTCCTAGCTAACTATCTATCCATCATTTACCTTGAAGGGAAGTTGTAGTCAGAGTGCTGATTGGTTTTAACTCCAAATTTAGCTAAAACGAGCGCGATGATATACACTGAAACGAGTTATAGTGTATTTATCTTTTAACACCGTGACTGTCGTTCTAACATTCTACACAATAACACAAAGTCACACAGGTTTGGAAAGAATAAGACTACATTATGACAAATCATTTGTATAGGCTACATTATTTTTGATTGGATTGGATTATCCCTTTAATTCAGCACCGTATAAAACAGCTTCGCGCTTCTAAGATGCAAGCCTTGTTTTCCTCAGAGTTGATATTAGTTCGTGAAGATAAAAGTTGTAAACGAATTCACAAAGCCGCTCGACATTTTACGTGTTTACACATAATCGAATATGTGATATAAAGAGCAGAATGTTCTGCGTTTTTGACCGGGTCCAGAAAGCGCTCGGGAAGCCGTCAAGCAGTTTCCATGTTTTTCCATTGAGCGGCACTAAAGCTTCAGAATAGCTGTGCTTACGCAGAGCCGGCAGTGGAGTCTCTCATGCTTCATTAATAAACCGAGTATATCTTGGAAGCCTTTTAGAGTTTTCGTGTTAGCGCATAAGCTATGACTGGTGAAATAAAACGGGCTTTTTTCTAGCTGGGAGGAAATGCAAATTTAATGCCTCTTCAGCTACTGTGGCATAGCTGAACTCATTATGAAGGCTGGATGGTCACTGCATATTGACAAAGTGCTGATTGAAAAGAAGGTGTACATTAAACAGCATAAGCTGTTCTTAACTGGAAAAATGCACATTGCAACCCGTTTTTGATCAACTTTTGTGACCCTGGACCACAAAACCAGTCTTAAGTAGCACGGGTATATTTGTAGCAATAGCCAAGGGGTAAAAATGATATATATTTTTTTCTTTTATGCCTAAAATCATTAGGATATTAAGTAAAGCTCATGTTCCACAAAGATATTTAGTAAAATTCCTACCGTAAATATATCAAAGCTTAATTTTTAATTAGTAATATGCATTGCTAAGAACTTCATTTGGACAACTTTAAAGGCGATTTTCTCAATATTTAGATTTTTTTGCACCCTCAGATATCAGATTTTCAAATAGTTTCATCTTGTCCAAATACTGTCCTATCCTAACAAACCACACATCAATGAAAAGCTTATTTATTCAGCTTTCAGATGATGAATATCAATAAAAATTGCTGGTTTTGTGGTCCAGGGTCACATATCGTGATATATGATACAAATGACAATATTTCAAAGAATACCCATGTAATTTTACTGTAGAAAATATTTATATAGATGTAATATACATTTTAGCTTATTCTTATTTTTGTTCATTTTTATGTTTCTTTTAATACTGTTGAGTTAATGTTTATTATGTGCCATACAGCCAGAAATTCTGACAGTGCCACATGGCAGTTATTTTCTTAGAATTAAAAATAAATAAATAGGAATCCTATTAATCTGTTTCTGTTTTTTTGTAGTTTGGGTAATCATGTGCTCTCGCTCAGCCTCAGAAGTTGAAATGATTTTTCATATTTTAGCCAAACGATATCACTAACAACTCTACATCGTGGATGTTTGGCTAAATCCTATTTTCCTTGCCTGGAATCTTTGAAAGTCAATGACACTTGACTTCATAAAATGGTCAAAGTCACGAAACCGACGCATTTCCATGATGCAACTTGGTGTAAGGCTCTGTTGAACACGAGAATTTGTAAGCATGCAGAGAAATCTTTTCATCATGTTTGAGGGCGCTTGCCACATGCATTCAGTTTTGGCTGGTCCCTTTGGTTGTTTGAACATACAAAGTTTCGTAACTTTTGAGATTACGTTTCAAGCTCCCTGGAAACCCAAGCAGAGATTATGCACTCTTGTTTTGAAACAGTTTTTTAAGCTGCCCTTTATTCAGGTCTAGTGCTATCTAAGCACAGTACATTTTTTTGTCAGCTGAGCAGTAACAGGTGTTTAAAGGAGACTTGAAGGAATCGCTCAGAGCAGCTTGTGGGTACTAGAGTTCAGTGACACTTCAGCACCACGGACAGCTCCCCCTCCAGCTCTGCTCATTGTATCTTTTCCACTGGATGCCTTCACAAGCGACTTAGCAAAGGCCTTTTAGACATATTTTGTGCTGAGAGAACAAAGTAACTCTAAATGTTTAGTCTGAATGTAACCGTCAGCCTCTGATTTGTCTCTAAAAGTTGCAATCCCCAGCTGCATTGCAATTAGGACCACGGACAGCTCCCACCAGAGCATTTAGCACAGCTGTACTGCACAGCACAAGCTGGTTCTCTCAAAAGGGGACAGCACTTTTGGTGTCACAGAATCCTCCTTCACTAATATTCTGTCACTTTCATACTTGCTAACCTTTGTTTCTCTCACGTCGTTGCTTATTCATCTCTTCCTTCGTCTCCTGCTTCTTTTTATAGCACACATAATAACCTGTTCCAAGAAAATTAACACCTGCCAATCTGTTTGCTTAGACTTTAAAAGTAAAGACTGCTAAACAGGTCTGTTGTTTGCACGCAGTTCCCAAAGGGCTAAAGGATGCCTTTGGCAAGGAGTGAGATGATTTGTTTACACAGCTACCTGTACATCAATAGTAGACCAAAAAAAATCTCCTCTTTGAATGCACTGTGGTTAACAACAGATACTTATTTAGCACAGTAAATGAAATGGCTAAGATGACTGTGGACTATCATATTAAAGGTATATTTCTGTATTAATAATTCTGTAGTTTACTTGCCCTTGACCTATATGTCTTACTTTGTTCTGCAGAACATAAAATGTGTTTTGGTCAATACAGTGGAAGTCAATGGGGTTCAAAACAACACTGGACTTTAACTTTCAATGTACAAAAAAAAGTTTCAAGGTTTCAAAATATCATCTTTCTCAGAACAAAGAAAGTTGTACAAGTTTGGAATGATATGAGGGTGAATAAATAATGGCAGAATTTAATAATGGCTGACACAAAATGTAAAATTTATGTAACACAAAAGTAAGAAAAAAATATATGATATATGTGACCATGGACCATAAGGGTCTTTTTTTAAAATTGAGATTTATACTGAAAGTTGAATAAATAAGCTTTTCCATTGTTTTTTTTAGGATAGGAAAATATTTGGCTGAGATACAAATATTTGAAAATCTGGAATATGAGGGTGCAAAAAAAATAAATAAATCAAAATATTGAGAAAATTGCTTTTAAAGTTGTCCAAATTAAGTTCTTAGCAATGCATATTACTAATCCAAAAATTAAGTTTTGATATATTTACAGTAGGAAATTTACTAAATATCTTCATGGAACGTGATCTTTACTTAATATCCTAATGATTTTTGGCATAAAAGAAAAATCTATAATTTTAACCTATGCAATGTATTTTTGACTATTGCTACAAATATATATTTGTGATCCAGGGTCACATATACTATACAAGAAGTATGGAATGTAAAATTTTCTTTATGTAAAACAGCAAAAAAAAGCTGACTTTATTTTCTTTGTAGTTGTTCTTTGCGTTTTCATCTGTCTTGTTTGAGTATAATGGTGTGAATGTGAAATAAACACATATGCTCTCAGATACATTTACATAGATATAGAAATGCAAATATGACAAGTATTATGGCTCAAGAGGTTTTCAGCTTGGATCCGTGAGATGCATGTAGGCTTTCATTATGGTACACAGCTAAGACCCGGGTTAAAAGACAAACCAAGGCAAATATGGTGCTGACATTTGCACTAAGAGCTCAGACTGGCGTCACGACAAGCATGGAGTGAATTTTGTATGTCGATTTATAATCTTCAGCTGTCAGATTGGCTTTTTTTATATATATATTAGAGTATATTTTGAAGTACATTGGGTTTTTGGACAAAGAGTGATTCAAGGTCAAACATGATTTGGAGCGTATTGAGACAAATGGGCCTATTATTGTAAAGTTTTTGTTGGATTTTCTATGTGATGGTGGCTGAAAGAGCAGAAAAATAAAATAATGGGCTCTACAGTTCAAACGTTTAGGGTCAAATGTGTTTTTTTTTTTTTTTTTTGGAAAAGAGGCATTAAAAGACATTTAAAATGTTGGCAAAAAAATCTATTTCAAATAAATGCTTTTCTTTCGAACTTTCTATTCATCAAATAATCCTTTGGTTTACAAAAAAATTTTTTTTTGCACAATTGTTTTTAACACATAAGAAAAATGTTTTTTGAGCACCTAATAAGAATATTAGATTGATTTCTGAAGGATAATGTGACACTGAAGACTGGAGTGATGATGCTGAAAATGTGGCTTTGCTACCACAAGTATTACATTTCAAAATATATTGAAAAAAGAAAACAGCTATTTTTAATAATATTGTAATACTATAATTGTACACTACCTGTCAAAAGTTTTTGAACAGTAAGATTTTTATTGTTTTTTTTTAAAAAAGCCTGCATTTATTTGATCCAAAATACAGCAAAAGCAGTAATATTGTGAAATATTTTTACTATTTAAAATAACTGCTTTCTATTTAAATATATTTTAAAATGTAATTTATTCCTGTGATCAAAGCTACATTTTTAGCATCATTACTCCAGTCTCATGATCCTTCAGAAATCATTCTAAAATGCTGATTTGCTGTTCAAGAAATATTTATTATTATTATTATTATTATTTTCATTATTAGCAATATTAAAACATATTTTTTGATGAATAGAAAGATTCAAAGATTAGCATTTCAGCTTTATACTCTTTACCATTCAAAAGCTTGGAGTCAGTATCATTTTTATTTTTTGGCAAAGTAATGTTTTTAAGCAGCAAATCATAATATTACAATGTCCTCTGAAGGATCATGTGACTGGAGTAATGATGCTAAAAATTCAGCTTTGAACTTTGAGGAAAAAATTACATTTTAAAATATATTCAAATAGAAAATAGTTATTTTAAATAGTAAAAATATTTCAGAATTGTATTGTGTTTTTGCTGTACTTCGGATTGAATAAATGCAAGCTTAGTGAGCAGAAGAGACTTGTTCTGAAACTTTTGACTGGTAGTGTATATTTCACAATATATTTGTTTTATTGTATTTTTTATCAAATAAATGCAGCCCTGGTGAGCCTAAGAGACTTAAAAATAGCCATTAATATTGGTTTTATAATAATAAAGCATTCTGCCCAGATTTGTACAATTGATACTCTTTAAAACTTTCCATCCTTGTTACAGTTAAGGTTCTCTGACCCAAAACTGTGATAGAAGCGATAGTAGCAGTCCATTTGCTTTTTCATTGAGCGAATATAAACGTGTAGGTCTCTTCCTGTCGCCCAGTGGCCGCTATCTCTTGTAGATTGACGACGGAGATTTCTTTTGCCTTGCTGCCTGTCACTTCCAGGTCCTCTTCAGAACTTTGATGTAGTGTTTTCTTATCTTTTATGTGTTGTGATTAGATTACACAGTTAATCCTTTTACAGTTAAGTCTCCTCCACCCGAAACTGCTTTGTTTCTCCTCTCTGCTCCCTCTCTTTCTCTCCATTACACTGTCTTTTATGCTTTTGTGCCCTTCCATCCTTCGTTCCTCTTTGGCACGATGCATCACAGTCAAACGACTGCAATTTGATTTTATTTGGCAGAGCTCCACCGAGGGGTGCCATTAGTTGCTGGAGACCTCCTCCAACCTTTCTCCTCATACAGAATGTAATATTCACCCCGTCTTTTAACGCACGCAATCAAGCAACGAGTTAAATTGATTGATGCCAAAGATAAGGAGGGACACAGACGGGGAATTAGTGCAGGACAGAAAACAAGAGAGAGGTATAGGCACTGGTGTTTAGAGACACACAGACCTGAGTGAGGCGGACAGCCGTCAGGTCGCAGTGTGCCGGTTGCTGCAGCCTGTTATCCGCTCTAATCCGTGTCAGTGCGGCGCCGCTGTCGCTGCAAACACACCTGTCAGTCGCCGCTTGTTCCATGTCTGGGAGGAAAGGAATTTGGGGCATTATTTGGATTCCAGTGTACACTACCAGTCAAAAGTTTTTGGACAGTGAGATTATAAAAGTCTCTTCTGCTCACCAAGCCTGCATTTATTTGATCCAAAATACAGCAAAAGCAGTAATATTGTGAAATAGTTTTACTATTTAAAATAACTGCTTTTTATTTGAATATATTTTAAAATGTAATTTATTCTTGTGATAAATGCTAAATTTTCAGCATCATCACTCTAGGCTCTTAGTGTCACATGATCCTTCAGAAATCATTCCAATATACTGATTAGCTATATTAAAAAATGCATTTTTTTCAGTATTCTTTGATGAATAGAAAGATCCAAATATCAGCGTTTATAAAATAAAAAACTTTTTTTAACATTATACACAATACCATTCAAAAGCTTGGAGTCAGTATTTTTTGGGGTTGGGGGGATGGGGGGATGAATTATAGAAATGTATACTTTTATTTATATAGCAAGGATGCTTTAAATTGATCAAAAGTTATGATAAAGATATTTATAATGTTACAAAAGATTTCTATTTTAGATAAATGTCATTCTCCTGAACTTTCTATTCATCAAAGGAACCTAAAAAATTCTACTCAGCTGTTTTCAACATAGTAATAATAATAAATGTTTTTGAGAAGCAAATCAGAATATTAGACTGATTTCTGAAGGATCATGTGACTGAACTAATAATGCTACAAATTCAGCTTTGAAATCACAGGAATAGATTACATTTTTAAATGGATACAAATAGAAAATAGTTATTTTATATTTTACTGTTTTGCTGTATTTTGGATCAAATAAATGCACGCTTGGTGAGCAGAAGAGACTTGTTTAAAAAAAACTGTGGTAGGGCAGAAAGACATCAGTAAAAACATACTTCTTAAAGGGACAGTTCACCCCAAAATGAAATTCTGTCATCATTTACTCACACTTCACATGTTACAAACCTGTAAAAAAAAAAAAAAAAAATCTGTAGCAGGGCAGAAAGACATCAGCAAAAACATACTTCTTAAAGGGACAGTTCACCCCAAAATGAAATTCTGTCATCATTTACTCACATTTCACGTGTTACAAACCTGTAATAAATAAATAAATAAAATAAAATAAAATTCTGTCATCATTTACTCGCACTTCACTTGTTACAAACCTGTTTCAATTCTTCTGTTAAACACGAAATAATATGTTTTGAAGAATGTTGGTGACAGTAATCGGTGACTTCCATATTGTTTTTTCTTCTTCATACTAGTCAGTGGCTGCTGTCAACTCATTGGTCACTAACATTCTTCAAAATAGCTTCTTTTGTGTTCAACTGAAAAAAGAGGCTTATACAGGTTTGAAACAACATGAGGGTGAATAAACAATGACAGAATATTCAATTCTGGTATACCTGTATGTCGTCTTCCATGTCTTTTTAATTGTTGGTAACCAAACAGGAACTGCTTGGTGGCAAACATTCTTCAAAATATATTTTGAAGTCTGTTATTTGTGTGTGTGTGTGTGTGTGTGTGTGTGTGTACCTGGTATTTCCTACATTATGAGGACCAAATGTCCCCACAAGTATAGTAAAACCTGTAAATTTTAACACATTTTGTTGATCCTCATGAGGAAACATGCTTATAAATCATACAGAATGAACCTTTTTCAAATCTAAATAGCAGAAAGTTTTGTGTAAGGGGGTAGGTTTAGGTGTAGGGTTAGGGTAAGGGGATAGTCTATGTTCCACAGAAGCAAAAAAGTCATATAGGTTTGCAACAACACGAGAGTGAGTAAATGATGACAGAATCTTCATTTATATGTGAACTGTCCTTTTAAAGTGGTTGACTGAGTGTACATAGAGGAAGTGATGTTGCCCTGACTTCGCAGTGCGTATTCACTCAGTTTAGGCAATTTAAGTTCAAGGGACAATTGGAACAAATCATTAAACCATAAGCACGAGTCATTACCCTCTCCTGTACGAGACAATCGATAGTATTCTGTAGATGATCATTTTAATTCTCTAGTACCTCAATTATTCTATTACCAAAACAGCATCGATCCAGTGACACATGGATGGCAAACAAAGCCGGATGTTGAACAGCTTTGCACTGTAAGAAAGAATAAAAATGAACTAGACTGATCAATAGTTTTGAATCACTCTTTGTGCAATTTTCTATCCCAATGTAGATAATAAAAATACAACAAACAAAATATTATATATACACGCTTTAACCTCCATCAATCCTGTTGTTATTTTTTTGGTCCCCTCTGAACTTGCAAGTCCCCTTAACCTATTAGCCCATTAATTACAGCCTTGAAGAGAGGACGGATTTATCAGAACGGCGATCAGTGAAAGAGTTCTTCATTAAAAGTCTATCCTCTTTCTCACTCATGTCTTAGCCGTTGGCATGGGGACACCTTCATACTGCCTCAGCACAATAAACAAACAGGGCCACATTCATTCCCTGTTCACCCCCTCATTCAGACCCACATAAAAGGAACTGTAGGTTTATTTAAATAGAATCTAAACAAACTTGTTTGCAGACACAACTTCAATCATGGAGAGAAGAAATGCAATGCTTAGCTATGCAGTTTTAAGCCCTGAAAAAGAAACAGCATGAGTAATTCGGTAATTCCTCAATGGTTTGGCCCTCAATCGTTGCCTGTGTGCTAGAAGGAGGAGGCAGAGAGATTAACAGCACAAAGCTACGATGGCTGGAGCCGACCAAAGCCAGTTTCATTGAAGACCCATGTTAGATCTGAACACTGGGCCATTGTGGCTCGGTAATGGGGCTGAAAGTGCACTAAATTCTGCCTGAAATGCACTCCTTGTGTGCACTCTCTGCTCAGTCAGGAACATCTCTTTGAAACGCTGAGCTATTCAGGCCACCCGGTCCATTTTAAAGCGCTTTTTGCTCATGGCAAAGAAACAAAACACTAACCTGTAATATTCATAATGTAATGAAAATCTAAGTCACTTCAACATGCAGGTCGACATCATTTTCTGCTCCAGGCTGAATTAAAACATTCGCCTCATGCAAACACAACAGCGTATCTTAGCAGACACTGTGGATGCATATTTAATGTGAGCCTAATACAGAGGTGTTTGAGCTGATGCCCATGATAATAAAAGACTTTAATAGAAGTGACTGCTTGCAATTAGACATGTTTTTTTGTTTTGTAACGCTGATGAACTTTTCAACTGTATTTTCACACTGTGTTTGACCCTGGATCATAAATAGATACAGATATTTCTGGTTCAATACAAGTTAGACTTTTGACTGTATCAAATGCACAAATGGGCTGTGGTACTCCCATGAACCCACATCAAAGACTTACATGGAAGAGAAGAAATTGTTAAAGTCATTAAATTGGCTTGAGAAAGACAACTTACTGATCTGCTATTTAAACTTTTTTTCTTCTGAGACTAAATCTGTCGACACTAACTCGTCCCAGAGCATTAACTCTGCAAACTCCAAACACAGCCCAGATCTTCAGACTGATCTGACCGAGTGTGCTATATCTTTTCTAGCTGATCGGACTTACGATCTTCCTAAAAGTAACAATTAAAACTGGGAAAATCCCATAGACTTACATTGACGGAATGTTCCCATGAGCCAAGACTATTCAACTCCAACTGACAAAACTCCCAGAATCCCTTGAGACTTCTATGTACTATTTCTAATCCATTCAAACTCATTCAAACTAACTTGCTAATCATGCTAACAATATGCCAATAACATGCTAATCATGCTAACAGTATGCTAATAATATGCTTATCATGCTAACAACATGCAAGTAACTTTCCAATCATGCTAGAAACATGTTAGCCACTTGCTAATAATGCTAAAAACATGCTACCAACTTGCTAATCATGCTATAAACATGCTAGCAACTTGATAATCATGCTAGAATCATGCTAATAACATGTTAATATTGTTAGAATCATGATAACATGTTAGTAACTTGCTAATCATGTTAGAAACATGTTATCAACTAGACACATGCTAATCATCCTAGAATCATGATAATATGCTTGTAACTTGCTAATCATGCTAGTAACTTGCTAATCATGATAGAAATGTACTAATGACAATACTAATAATGCTAGTAACTTGCTAGTGACATGCTAGAAACATGTTAGCAACTTGCTAACCATGCTATAAGCATGCTAGCAAATTGCTAATAATGCTAGAAACATGCTAACAACATGCTAATCTTGCTAGAAACATGCTAGTCATATGCTAATCATGCTGACAACATGCTAGTAACTTGCTAATCTTCCTAGAAACATGCTAGCAACTTGCTGATCATACTAGCAACATGTTAGTAGCATGCTAATGACATGGTAGTAGCATGCTAATGACATGCTAGTAGCATACTAGTAACTTGCTAATCATGCTAGAAATGTGCTAGTGACAATGCTAATCATGCTAGTAAAATGCTAATCATGCTATTTACATGTTAATAATGCTAGTGACTTGCTAGCAACATGCTAGTGACATGCTAACCATGCTAAAAACATGCTAGTAACTTAATGATGTTAGAAAGATGTTAATATATTGCTAATCATGCTAGTAACATGCTAATCATGCTAGTAACATGCTAGCAACTTGCTGATCGTGCTAGCAACATGCTAGTAGCATGCTAATGCCAATCATGCTAGCAACATGCTAATCATGCTAGAAACATGTTAATATGCTAATGACATGCTAATAATGCTAGAAACATGCTAGTGACATGATAATCATGCTAGAAACATGCTAGCAACTTGTTAATTATGCTAACAACGTGCTAGTTAAAACTACTTTAAACTTCAAACTATTTCTTATGAACTTAAAACTTTCAAAACTTAAAATAAGAGGTATTGTCGTAGCTTCATAATATTACGGTTGAACCACTGATGTCACATGGACAATTTTAAGAATGTCCTTACTACCTGTCTGGGCCTTGAACGTTTCAGTTGCATTGCTGTCTATGCAGGGTCAGAAAGCTCTCGTATTTCATCAAAAATATCTCCATTTGTGTTCTGAAGATGAACAAAGGTCTTATGGGTTTTGATACGACATGAGGGTGAGAAAATAATAAGAGAATTTTAACCTTTAACTAACCCTCTAAAGCCACATTTAACCATGAGAAAAGCGCTGAACTGGATTAACCTCAAATTGCAGTGCCAAAGGTGCCACTAAGCAGCGTTAGAATGTAATTACGACATGTTTAGCAACAGACAGCCAATCATAGACAGCATCAGAGTTTACCTCATTAAATATTCATGAAACTTCCACATATTGTGTTTACAAGTCAATATCAAGGTCATGAGTTTGGTTTCTGCGAAATGCATTGACTGATAAAACATATCATGTGATGGAAGTTGCTTCTGTAGGTCAGTTTATACAGAAACATTTCCTCAGATCAACAGGCAAGCTGTGTGCTTGTACTTAAACATTATTAACCTGATAAATGTGCAAATATGAATGTTAAACATCATGAGCCAAATCAGTCTTCACCTGGAAGTGACATGCTCACTCCAGCTGTTTTGATTGTCTGTTGACCCAGTAAAACAACAAATATGTCACCTCGTTAAAGTAGAGCCAATTTTCTCCTCTTTCCGCAGCATTTGCCTTTCTATTAACAGTCTCTGCAATCACTTTGCGCAAACATTAGCGTAATGTATGGTTTTACCCAGGAAAGCTGAGGTTGCCGATTTCCATTGTAATGGCGGGCATTCTTCGGTTAATGCAGATATGATGGAGCCTGCAGCCGATGCTTTGACACATTAGAAGGCAGCTGGTTGTACATAGAGAGATTTGTGGGACTAAGAAGGTTGTTTTTCCTCTTGTGGTGGCATATTTGAAATCCCCATTCACATCTGCCTTGTTGGTATGGTGTAACTGAACTCAGGCCCTAATGGCATTTTCCACTGGTCCTTGAAAAAAGGAAATATGATCGATTTGAAGTGCTTATGAAAACTGGTGAGTCAGACCCATTTGTCTCTTAGGTGCCCAATTTACAGCAGAGCTATGGCAGCAAAGCTAAAGGGAATGCATTTCCAGAGATTGTAAAGATTATCTGCTATGGCTGGCAAAGCATTAGCCTCAGCTTTAACTCTGTCAGAAGTGGGAGGTTTCACCTGGAAGTGTTTGCTACATGTCTCGCCTCAATTTCCGAGTTATAAATTACACAGGTGCAGGAAGACAGGTGAACCGATGAAATTAGTACCAACACAATTCACAATGCGCATGCAGAACGTTTCAAGGCACATGCTAATAAGTGGTAATCATGCTGTAAGCAGGACATATGCTACCCCCCATACGCTTCCTTTATAATATATTATTTCACAGAATCTAAATCACATAATTCCTTTATAAAAATGAATTATTTATGGAGTTGGGAATCAGTGTTGGGTGTAACGAGTTACAAAGTAATTAGTTACTGTAATTTAAATACTTTTTCCTTTAAAAAATGTAAAGTAACTGATTAGTCTTATTTTTTTTCTGTAATTTAATTACAGTTATTTTTATGTAATTGAACTTAATACTGTGTATAGACTAGAACATTTATATACAATACAAAAGTGGATTTAACATAAAAAATTAAAGTCTAACCTTAAAATGCAGGTATTTTATGTACCTTTCTCACTTTAAATACTTTGGTAACTTAATAAGAATATTGGTTACACTTTAGTGTCCAATTCTCACTATTGGTTATTAGCATGAATATTACTGGAATATTGGCTGTTTATTATTACTAAAAAGCACATATTAATGTCTCATTCTACTAAACCTTATTCTAAATCCTTAAACCTACCCAATTCTTAAACTTAACAACTACTTTACTACGTAATAATAAGCAGTACTTAGAAGTATATTGAGGCAAAAGTCATAGATAATAATAAGTTAATTATTTATTTGAAAGAATTAAAAGAACCGTTTCATGTTTATTCTTGTATCATCAACTTGTCGAGGTTGAGAAAGTAATTAGTAATAAGTAATTAAATACTTTTTGGAGAGGGTAATTTGTAATTACAGTAATCTAATTGGACTGTTGAAGATGTAATTAGTAACTAATACTTAATTACTTTTTTAAAAATGACTTCACTGTTGGGAATCGAGATCCATTTCTTATTCAAAACTGTTTATGTATTAAAAACAAATTCCTGGAACCAAATGAATGTCGTGAGTTTTGCTAATCATTCTTATTCAGATTTGTCATTTATACACTCATAAAAAGAAAAGCAAAGCAGTCCAGTATTTGTGAGTACTTCTATGGTTAAAGCTTTCTTTTTATCCCCACAAAAAAGTCTCAATTATCAAGCCGTTTTGATATTCTGAGCAATATGACATCATATTGCTCAAGCCCCACCGACTGCTGACATACTGTCCAGTATTTGCATATCTCCGCCCTCAGCCAGTTGTACGCTGTCTGCCATTTTATTTGCTCTTGAGCAGCTGTAGCAACAGCGATGTCTCGTAAGCAATGCAGGTGTTTTGTAGTTGAGTATAAAAGAGTCTTTATTTTCTCCTGGCATCAGAGCCACTGAGGGCGCAGTGGATTAGTTTTGTTTTTGATGGTAATGTGCAACCAAATACACAAAAAAATGGAAGAGAGGGGCGGGGTGAGCTGAGCTCATTATCATTTAAAGAGACACGCACCGAAACGGGTCTCTGTGAACAGAGCTGTTTTTGACAAGGTAAAAGGGAGTTGTATTACATGACCGTTGTGGACTTGTTAGTTTGTAACAGACATTTCATGAAGACCCTAAAGAATCATACCAACTTGTGGAAAATAGGCATCTGATGTCCCCTTTAAAGAACTTTTTAAAAATAAGTAAAGTATACATGACAAATGTAAGTATTAATGTTTATATTAAGAGATGGAAAAGTATAGTATAGCATAGTAAAAAAAAAAAAAACATGATAATCCATCTATCCATGTCCATCCATCATCCATATGGTAAAGATCTAATTCTCAAATGCAGTTCATATCAGGCTGGTCTGCTGGAAGAGAAAAGCTGGAGATAATAAGGTAGATGCACTGAGTACAGAAACATAGGGGAAAAGCTGGAAAAAGATAAATGGCAAAAGAGAGCACAACTGAACAGAGAACATGTTATCTGCTTTAGTGCAGATAACAGGCATAGAAATGTAATTTCTGATTATGAATCTTAAGCTATTGCCAAACAATGTCATGCAAGACATACACTAATTCCAGGGTATGTTCCAAAGCTGTGCTTTGGCAACGAATTCTGATGTCATATGTTTTCATACACATATCGAAAGCTTAATGGAATAATCTCTGTCAACAAAACCAGAATTTTCTGCCAGTGACACAGACTGCTGTTATCTTACTATGAATGTCATGAGTTCTGTTCCAGAACCTGTTGTCATAGTCAACTAAATCAGTACCTCACAAGTGATGCCATATATAGCATATTAAATATAAATAGCTTTCCTCACACACAGGACACTTGTTTATTTATTTATTTAAAAACTGTATTATATTTATTTACATTTCTCTCATTTTTTCCACTATGTTAGATGGGATTGGATAGATAGATTTTTAAACTTTTGTTTCAGCTTTTCGAGCAGTATTCGTGCCGTAAAATGTTTTTTCTGGAGGCCACTCAACTAGGTTGACTTCTAGTTAAAGAGGTGGACAGAGTACAGTACAGTCCAGCTGCTCGAACAAAATCCCCCCTCTTCTTGCTTTTGCCCATCCCTTTCCCACTTCCCTTCCCTCCTAAGATCTCTGATTGCGGGCACTCTGAAGGATTGCTGTCCTGCCGTAGTACGGCACGGCAGCGATCGATTTATCAAAGTGTCATGCCGAGGCGCTGCAGCCCCGTAGCAGCAAAACAACAGCGGAGGCAAAACAAACATTGGTTGACTCTGGAGGTGGTCTCTGCAGTCGTGCTAAACAAGGTCAAAGCTCTCTCTCTTTTTTCACTTCGCTTCACCAATATTCTGGGAAAACACTAAACAGATGCAAAAAGCCAGAGAATAAGACCATAGACTCTGCCTCAGCCAGAATGTTTGGAGAAATAAGCTCAAACACATATGATGTTGTGACTGCATGAGACTCTATTGTAAAAAATCAATAAAGTGTTATTGATGAAATACTAGTTTGGAGCATTTTTTGAGCTGTGGAGATTTATGCAGTGTGTATTAATGCAGGTCAACTCGATTCACTTCTTACTTTCGTAATGCATTTGTAAATCTATGCTCAAGGAAAAGAAATTACCTGCTGCTCTGAGTGTGGGGGTTACCCTTCATTAAGAGGTTACATAATGCATTTCCTTTTTCCTTTCAGCTTGATTCAAATGGCCACTTGAACTTTATTCAAATCGCTTAAAACGTGAGGAACCTGGAAATGGATTCATGAAGAGCTTTTTAAGAGAAATTATAAATGTGACCCTGGACCACAGAACCAGTCTTACGTAGCATGGGTATATTTATAGCAATAGCCAAAAATACATTTGGATGTGCCAAAAGTATTGATTTTTCTTTTATGCCAAAAATATGCCTATTAGGATATTAAGTAAAGATCATGTTCCATGAAGATAGTTTGTAAACTTCCTACTGTAAATATATCAAACTTTCTCAGTATTTAGATTTTTTGGTACCTTCAGATTCCTGATTTCAAATAGTTGTATCTCTGCCAAATATTGTCCTATATCCCAACAAACCATACATAATCCAGCTTTAAGATGATGTAAAAATCTAAATAAATAAAAAAAACTGACCTTTATGACTGGTTTTGTGGTCCAGGGTCACACATTTTATGTAGTTTGTAAGAATGTTCTTTAACAAGTTCAACTTAAAAAAAACAAAACGAAAAAAGATCAAATATTCCCTCATGAACAAGATAAATTTGTAAAGAATATATATATATATATATATATATATATATTATATACTAGCCATATATTGTTTTATACATAATTATCAACAATGTATCGATCTAATAACCTTTTAAGTAGTTATAAGGCATGCTACTGCTACTACTACTGTTTCTACTTATATACTAACAACTAATTCATGAAACATCTTTTCTTTTGTGATTTAAAACAAACGGTACTCCGATCCTAACTTAAATAGAATTTGAAATCTATTTTTAAGAGCAGTCTTCATATATATATATATATATATGGAAGTGTGGAAAAAGTTGAAATGTGGTCAATGATACTTCCACCTTTGTTAGATCAATAGCCAATGCCTTTGTTCTGGACTTGAGAGAAATTATTACATTATAAGGCTGCACGACAACTTGCATTTGAAGGTGTGTCAGTAGGTGGCGACAAGAACGTCTTTATGAGGGAGTCACTGAATCAACCGATTCTTTCTGAACCACTGATTCATTTCGAAATGAATCACGTGTCTTTGTGAGTGAGCAAGTGAACCTTTCACTCAACCGTATCCTTGAATGCTTTTATAAATGAGTTGAAATATTCATTCAATAGATTATTCAAAAACGCTGATTCAGTTAGGTACAAATCGAGTGAGTTATTGAATCATTAATTCAAACGTTGGTTCAGATTCAGATACTCAACCGTTTGGTTCATTCACAAACTGAAACCTGCAGTGTGTTTGTGGAAATGCAGGGCTAAATCTGAGGTGAGTTTGTTTAGAGCTATTTCGGTTAGCAAAATACATACAAAGTAACTTGTAGTATTGTGTCTGATATGTAAGTTATTTAATATCAAATTGTAGTTTATCGAATTGTTGTTGACAATCGTGCTGTTGTGGTTTTACTTCTGAGTTAGCAATAATGTAATTGTTTATGTTGACACATAACGCGTGGTTAAAACTATTATAGCCTCTTACTTTGTGTGTGTGTGTGTGTGTGTGTGTGTGTGTGTGTGTTTAGCCTATATGTGTTTGTGACTCGTTTTTACATGAAACATTAAATAATCTATAGACGTTCGTTCCGTGATAAGTGTGTTTAATGAAGGAATCATGGACCTATATTGATCAGGATGTTCTATGCTAATCAGACAATGTACTCGGTCTTCACAACAGATGCGGGGAGAAAACGCTGTTTTGTGTTCACAACCGTGTAATACTGTTTAGAAGGACATGTGAAATGAAATGTGTTTCATTTTGTACTCCCATCCATCTCAGTCTTAGTTCATTTAAAACGAACAGCATTTGAATGTGTCCACATTTTGTTCATATTCCTTGTTGGAACGAAAGTCTTATTTTATGCTGAATGAATCTCTTCATTTTTTAGGCAGCATTCCTCTCAGTGGTCTGAAATGACCCGGGTTTCATTCTTAATATTGTAGTGCTTCACAGAGAAGACTTGCGGCCATAAAACCCCACAGAGCCATAAAGGCGTCTGTATCCAGAGGTCAAGTGTTTTTCTCAATGGTTCATGCTTGCCCAGCCTCACATGAACATTCCCCTGGGATTGAGTGCAAAAATGATGGATTGTTTCCTGCCATTCCACATTCCAGCTTTTAGAAATAAGTTCACAGCTCCAAGTTGTATGCTAATCTAGTGTGGTTAGAATATGAGTCTTGAAATGAATCTTAAAGAGGCACAAACATCTTAGCTCCCAAATGAATCCCAGCTCTCGGTGCTTAGCATCTTATTTTGTGACACTTTTTAGGCTAAATAGTTTGTGTCAAGAATGCTTTTATCACAGACACCATGCCTTTTAAACACAGAGAAAGACGTTCTCAAAATCCTAAACAGCCTGTTCCATTATCATTTGGAAAACTGCACTGAATATGGCCACTGGCCAAAGGCGGATTATCTGAATAGCACTCAACTGTTTTCCAGCTGTTTGAGAAATTCTTATTTAAAAAAAAAAAAGCACCTTAGGTTTTTCCTTTCTCAGATACATTTTCACTTAATTATTAAAATTCTATGCTAGTAGGCAAAGCTTTCCGCCTTAAGAAATCCAAATCCCAGTTGTGCTCGGGAGTTATACTATAAAAAACCTTCACACGTTGTGCATACTGAATAAGAAAATGCATTTTTTTTCTTGCATAATGATACACCATGTTGTACATATACTGTAGGATCTTTGCATTAAGCACTTTATATGACTTTGTGACACGTTTTGTTTGCGTTTGGTAAATGCTTTGAATATTTGTGCGTATGTGACATGCTGTTTAAGCTTGGTTTTTCATTAAACGTAATCTCTGTGTAATCTCCACTCAAATGTGTTAGACAAACGTGTGCTGTATGCAGACATGCTGGGTTCTCATTTGTTTGCTGTTGTGTCCGGATTGTTTTTATGGAATATGGGCTTTAGTGATAACAGATGTCCTCTAAATAGGCATTTCTAATGCTGTTTTAATTACCTAACCCCACATAAATTCGAATGCATTTAAGAATCAAATAAAATGATAAAATGTAGAATTGGGTATCTGTTTGCATCTAGTTTCATTGTTGGTGCTATGTCTGTGTGCGTTTATTTCTTTATTTTCTTTACAAACAAGTTTGTCTAATAAATCATGCTTTATTTTGTTTTAATTTTATTTTATTTTTGAATTTGTAAATTATATATTTATACATATTAGCTTCACAGAGGGAGGTCTTGGTAGTCATTTAGCAGATAATGAAATTAGCCACAGGCAGCAATTATTTCTTGTTTTTTCTAATGCAAACAAGTTTGTCTAATTACTGCCTTAAATTTGTATTTTTCCTGTTCATTGAATTTAATTGCATGCAGTTGTTTCAAACGTACATTTTACTTACTGTACCAGTTTTGTATTTAAATCGTAAGTAAAAATTGTCTTTTGAAAACTGATTTAAGACTGGCATTAAAAAGCTAAACTGCGGGGAGTAGTTGGGCCATGTTGTCAGATCCTGTGTGAAGTTTCATGAAGTCGG
The DNA here is from genome assembly GCA_033026305.1 of Cirrhinus molitorella. Taxonomy (NCBI): domain Eukaryota; kingdom Metazoa; phylum Chordata; class Actinopteri; order Cypriniformes; family Cyprinidae; genus Cirrhinus; species Cirrhinus molitorella. The sequence goes on from CM065131.1 coordinate 7,719,461, forward strand.
TAGTATAAAAAAAAGAGAGCAAAAATCTGAGAACATTAACGATTATTAAAGCAAGAAGGGACAATTAATTAAAAGTGGCGCTACGGACCTGTCCAGTACTAGTAATTTAGGCCAGGCTTTGCACTGATGGATGGAGCCACACACAGTTATTAAAATTTCAGATTGAGTGCAATATTTTATAAGAGGTCGTTGACAAGTATGCAAAAGAGAAATGCAATTAATGCTGAGGAGTGCAGTCTGAGCTGCAGGCGATATGGAGTTATTAAAATTAGTCAAATTAATAACCAAGGGTGGTATCATTCTTACTTTTTCCAAGGAGTTGCCAAGGAAACATCTTTTTGACCACCGATAAAGCTGTGGTAATAGTAAGGGCAGCTAACAGTATTCATGTGCTGGACTGTATGTTTATTTAATTGCATCTTGAAATTGAATATTACTGCTCTATAAGGTTGCATGGGTAAAAATAGATAAATCTTACAGTCGTTTTAGCTCGTCTTATTTATATGCACCTTGAGTGCACACTTACATAATTACATGGACATTATAAGGATTTTAATATGGAAGCGTTTTGTTCTACTAACAAATGATTTAATACCCTGTCAGATCAAACAACACATTAATGAATGTAAATTAATCCTTTAAAGGCACAAACTGAACTGGCAAATGAACATATTCATCACGTCAGAAGGTTGTAAATTATGAAGTATTGTTTGGAAATGTTCTGCACCAACTTGCTGATAAGGAATAAATGCTGAAATTTGTATTTTCTATGTTCTGAGATCTTTTAGACTGATAGTAGTGTGTAGATTATGCTGGGTTTCTTATTTAATGCATTTTATTCACTTTTTTTAATACCTACTTCTCTTTTTTCCTTTTCACAGCTCAAAACTGCAGTCACACACTACACAGTCCAAATGGGACAATAGAAAGCCCCGGATACCCGTATGGATATCCCAACTACGCCAACTGCACATGGGTGATTGTGGCACAGGAACACAACCGGATACAGTTGGTATTTCAAGGCTTTGCCTTAGAGGAGGACTTTGACATCCTTTCAGTCTACGATGGGCAACCCAGTCCAACAAACTTACGGACACGGTAAATGCAGAACACTTTATCATATTGTGTGTGTAAATGCCAGATCGAATCTCTTGGAATTGCTGGCTGACATTATTTTGCTAACAGTTTGAACTGTGTGAACTCTGTGCGTGAACTTTGGATTTACTTAAGTGTCCCAGAACTTGTTAGAATGAAAATTTCTTTTTAAGACTGTATCTAATGTTTTGAACACTGAAGTCCACAAATTGATTCAGCGCTTTTGACTTTATCGCTGTCTTGAGTCTGAATTTCTCCCTTGTATACTCCGAATATAAGAAGAAAATAAAAGGATTGAGGCTCAAGGGACTGAGCGGAGCAGATATCCTCAGGGGGAGTGTCCTTGGGGCCTTGGCCTGTTTTCCATTCGAAAGCTAGCATTTTGAAAAGCTTGCCTACATTCATAGATCACTTCTGAGATAGCATTTTATCCAGTGAAATGAGTTCTATAGAAAACACTGCGGAACTCTGTAAATTTGTTGCTTTTTTCCCACCCTTTTTATGTCACCTTTATTTATTAATATCTGTGTGGGAAACGATGTGCACAAGGACACTTTCAAGATATTTTTCCTTTTTTTTATGCTTGAAGATTCAAGGACAGCTTCTTGCACTGCCCTACGTTTCCATGGTGTTCTATGAATGTTAACCTTGTTCAGCATGGGCGGTTTACTCTGCCAGTGTATTATTAGTGTCAGCTGAACTCCTTGTCTTGTAGAAATCAAAAGGATATTGAGACTATTTCAATAGGATGTTGTTTTATGATTCTGATTTTATGTGAAAAAGTATGTGGTGTTCTGCTAGTCACAACATCACACAAGAAGTCAATGGGGCCTATCATACACCCGGCGCAATGCGGCGCAACGCAAGTGATTTTTGCTATTTTTAGCCTGACGCAGTTATCATTTTCACGTCCTGCGCCACGTTGTCTAAATAGCAAATGCATTTGCGCCCATTTGTGCGCCTATGGGCGTGCTGGTCTGAAAACGAGGTGTGTTCAGGTGCATTGTTGGCGCGTTGCTACTCTGAGTCAATTGAAATAGACTGCCCCATTGACCAACTAAAACCTGATCTAAAGTCAATGGCGCAATATTTTTTTGGTTATTTAAAGAGTGCCTATAATGCGCCTATAGGCAGGTGCACAATGCGTATACAGTCTGCTTTTTACACACATAGGGACGCGTAGCAGCACACAAATGCCAAATATTAAAAGTGAAAGGATTACATTGTAAAATGTTATTGCGTAGGCTACATAAATATAATTTAAAAAATGCCTAGGCTACATGTCATAATCGGGCGTGCCTCACACGTCCTGAAAAGTGAAGCTGCAGGCTCTTTGATCGCCCCCTGGTGGCGGGCTGCACTATAGGTTATAAACCCCTGTCCTCTCCATGTAATCTAATGGGACTTGAGGCAAACTAAATAATCAAATGACACTTCAAATATTTTTTTTCCAAAGATGGTTTCCATCATTTGAGGTAATTCTTATTATGCTGATTTATGTTCAAGTGCTTGTTTTTCTATTAGGTTTGCTTTTAGGTAGTTATTTGATGCTATAAAAACATGTTTTGGGGGGCATGGCACGCAAATGCCCCCATTTAAGTGACGCGTTTCTAAATGAAGATCACAGAGACCAATGCGGCACACAGCACACCCTGTTTATTTTCTTTATTTTACAAAGCTCATCGTTTTATTGTTACTATGTGTGTATACTAATAAAAGTAGACCAATTACAGATTCGATTGATGTATTGATCTTATCTGTACGATCAAAACTGACAGAGTAATTTAAGTTTATATAGGGGGCTTTGGAATGTTTTTAATGTAAGTGGAAATTATAAAGTGATACACTTCTATTCAAAAGTAATTGCAAAAAAAGAAAGACATTAAAGGCATAGTTCACCCAAAAATGAAAATTCTATCAATAATAACTCTCATGTCGTTCCAAACCTGTTAAAGCTTTGTTCATCTTCAGAACACATATGTGAAATCAGTGGTTCAACTGTAATTTAATGAAGCTACGAGAATACTTTTTGTGTGCAAAGAAAATAAAAATAACGACTTTATTCAACAATATTCAACAAATGCGTGTTCACCAGCGTATGAGAAATTGTTAAATAAAGTCGTTATTTTTCTTTTCTTGATGAACTACTGATGTCACATGGGCCATGTACACACTGCAGCTAAATTCGGTTGTCAGTTCACCTTTTACTCCTTAATCGCGTTCTGTACACACATAATTCACTGAAATATGGGAGTCACAACCGCATTCGACAACCGCATTAACTCCCGAAAAATACAGGTAGTGACAGCCGCATTTACAGAAATTCTATGCAGTGGTATGGAACCTAACTGAACAACTAGTTGTTAATGACGTATCTAATGAAATGTGTCTTCATCTGTACGTGAGATGCAAGAAAATAATGGTGAAAGAAGTCTTATCCTTAGCTGATTTGGACACGGGGCATGAAGTGAAAAAAAAAAAACAACAAACAAGAACAAGCACAGAAAACAGTAAAACACTCAAATGCTTTGTTTTATAACAGTTTTATAAAGATTATATATCTCATATCTGCTACAGACCACTTTATAACTCCATAAAGTGCCTAGCTTTATTAGCTAAAACCAAACCACATGCCTAAAAGCGCTTGTAAATACGAGGACATGGCAACACTGCAAGAGAGCGCTCTCTAAAGCAGCCTCCCGAGCATAAACAAAACACAGCACGTTTATCAGTAGTTTAGTTAAAATTGCCTGACAAAAATAGTCTTTAGCAAAAAAAATAAAATAAAAAAATGCCATATACCAAACAGCTAAATTCTTATTTACTCCCGCAAGAAGCAAAATGTTGCTATGGTTACAAATGCGGAGGGCCAGCTGTACACAAATGGAATGATAATTTACAGGACTCACTCCCACATTTAAATACTGTTGTCACTCTTGAAACTTGCAGTGTGTATGTGGCCATGGACTATTTTAAGGATGTCCTAACTTTTCTTGAATGTGTCAGTTGCTCTGCAGTCTATGCAGGGTCAGAAAGCTCTCAGATTTCATCAAAAATATCTTAAAGGGTTACTCAACCCCAAAATGAAAATTTGGTCATTAATCACTTACCCCCATGATGTTGCAAATCCGTAAAAGCTTTGTTAGTCTTCGGAGCACAATTTAAGATATTTTGGATGAAAACTGGGAGCTTGTGGCTGTCCCATTGACTGCCAAGTAAACAACACTGTCAAGGACCAGAAAAGTATGAAAGAGATTTTCAAAATAGTCCATCTGCCATTGGTGGTTCAACCATAATTTTATCACCGCGTCACCGTAGCGCCATTTTGGAGAGTATTCACTAGATGCAAATAGTGTACACTGTAAATAAACATAGAAAACATATCCCTGTGCCTGTGGCTGACAGAGAACAGCGTACGCTGTTTGCATCCAGTGCATACTCCCCAAAATGGCGCTATGGTGACACAGAGGAGACGAATTGTTGAATAAAGTCATTATTTTTGTTTGCGAACTATCACTTTAAAGAGGTTTATTGCGCTATATAGCTGGATGAGTTTCTTGGCCTGAGATTGTTCAATCACATACCATTCCTCCCTTGTGCAAACTGAGTTAAAGACACGTTTTTATTCCTTCAGTCTGAAACAATACCCCATTGGCTGACCCTGCTGTTCCATAATCTTTTTCTTTGTTCACTGTGAAATAAGTCCAGTGATTCACTGCCACATATCACAGTCACTCTAATAACTTTGATCTCTAGTTTGATAGGGTTTACCCAAATACATTTATGATTGAACTCATCTGCAAGTCTTCAGTCTTATCACACAGAATACCATATTATCCCTCCTAATTTCTGTTGAATCAGTTCTCAGCTAAAATGTAATCACTCTTGAGATTATTTGCTTTGAGAGCTGATTTAAATAAGTACTGTTTTATTCACCCAATTATTAATTTGGATCTGAAGCTGTTTGCTTGTTGTTGTGGGTGGATTTGAATGTACTGTGTGAAGAATATGACTGTACAAAGGGCCTCTGAGTCAGCATGTGACATTTGCCATGTAGTGTTTCCATTGTTCTACTTTGCATCTTAGTCAGGGCTGTTAGCTGATATTTGTTCTTCAACAGGTGTGTGCTATCTTAACATGCTTGCATTATCTGCTCACAAGTCTCCCACATAATTTTTGTACTGTGGTACTGTACCAGTGATGTTCCATAGTATTCCACATAACATGAGTTTCAATACTTGCATTTTTTGGCCCAAAATGGCCAGGAATAACATTAACACAAGAAACCATTTAAGGGTAATGCAATATCTGATATTAGATATTATCTCTGGAAATGCATTTACCAGTCAGCTGACATCCTTGACATATAGGTAAAGATTTCACTGTCACCCTAATTGGTGTTGTGCAACTGCTGCTGTTGTGGAGGCATCTGGAGGGCATTTTTTATTTATATTATACTGTCATGGGGGTGATGGGTATATAATGTATGGAGATGTTGTTTAGACATCAGATTGAGGACACACCAGTTTCCATGTTGGTGTTTCCTCCCAGCTATTTGCCCTTCATATAATTGGAGCTGCTGCAACAGCAGTGATCTACTTTTCCTGCAGAATTTAGTTCCAACACACCTGCTTGCAATTTTCGAATGAGCTGAAAGACCATTATTAACTGGTTCAGGTGTTTGTTAGAAGTGAAACTGAACTCTGTAGGAAGCTGGATCTCTAGGAGCAGGATTGAGCTAAAACATTTACACTCCATATGAGACGGAAACTGAGCTTTGGCTTAGTCCCATCAGCTTACACAGGTTTTCCAAATCTAACTACAGCAAAAGAAGCTCAAGGAATGCCGCTTTTATAGGGATTGTTCACCCCAAAATGAAAATGTTCTCATAATTTACTTACCTTCATGCCATAGATACAATACAAAATACCAGACAATGAAAGTGAATGGACAAAAATGGTTTGGTTATAACATTCTTCAAAATATCTTTTGTGTTCCACTGGAGAAATATTCATGCAGGTTTGAAACGTCTTGAAAGAAAATTACATTTTTATTTTTGAGTGAACTATCCCATCCTGTACTCTGCTTAAACATTCTTGACCCTGACATATATTAAAATTTACACGCTTACTACTTACAAACAGATTTTTTTTTAGGATTTTTCTGTTTTATTTTAATGGCTAAAAAAATATATATATATATTGTAAGTCATGAAACAATTTAATAAAAGTTTAACCAATTAAATTTTAAAGTTTTATTTTTTTCTCAAATGAATTATTATTATTATTTTTTTTTTTACTAAATTCTGATTTTAATGGTGTTATTAAATTGTAAAAGTCAAAAGCATATCTAATTCATTGATTTGATATATATATACATTTTTCCCCCAGAATGCTGTTGTGTATTTGCAGTTTTCTGGCTAATAAATTCTAATAAACAATATTTCTGGTAAATTTTTAATGATTTTCTTTTTTTATTGTTATTATTAGAAGCACTATCATTACATTAAGTAAAACCCATCTGTCACAATTTCTTCAAGTTAAACTGAACTTTAATTTTGATGGGTTGCTGTGAAGTCCTGTAAGTTTCTGTTTGTATATGATATGATAGAGCAGAGCAGTTCTAGAGATTATGTGCCTATGTACTCATTTATTGAGGCGGTAGAGGCTAAAAAACACTGCGTCACATGCGCTTCAGTATGTGTGTCGTAAGCAAAACTGTGCGTCTGCGCCATTCATTTGCACAGAGACACGGAACATGCAGAATTCATTTTTAAATGGTATTTTTGTGGCTTAATATTCACAAACACCAGTCCATATCACTTTTAATATGTGTACTGACCTAATTCATTACTCCAAAATTTGGCATATTCCATGAATTTGTGTAATACAATAAATTAAATTTTTATGACTAGATTCCATGATTCTGTTCATGTTTTCCACATTGCAGAAATCATAGGGCCCTAAAACTGAATTATTGCTATATTAAACCTATTTCTGTCAGTATTTTTATTGTTTGTCCGTCAGAAAAGATCAGTATCATTATAGAGTGGACTTTCTTGTTCTCCCAGAATTGCAATGAGTATTAAAACTTTATAGTTATCATTATAGCTATCGTCCTTGGTGTAAATAGCCTTTTAAATGACAACAAAGGTAGTTTAAAAATAAAAATAGGCACTTAAAAATGGCACAACTGTTTTGTAAGAGCATATTTTCTGGGAAAAACTCAATATAGGCTTTTGGACTGTGACTGTGCTCTACGCTCAAGCTATTTGCCTAAGTGCCTTGAACTAGTGACAAGCGAAAAGGAAAAAAAAACTCTTTATTCCCTGTATTGAAGAGTTTGTGGAGTGGGGGTGTATGGGACTTGTGTAGTGCCAGGTGAGGAGTGGTGGCCACTTTGTTTAATTGCTCTTATTTATTTGTTTAACTCCAGGGCTGTGCTTCCTCTTGATATATGGGTGGCTCCTCAGCCAGCTTTTATGAAAGAGCAGGCCTCTGACCAATCCCATTAAATCAGACTCTGTCATCCTCCTCCTCCTATTGCACTGAGTCCAAACCTAAACTGGCAGCATTTGGTGCAGAGCATGTAAGCAATGAACTCTGCTTTGATATTATTTTGGATCCAATCCATATAAAAGAAAAATATGTACCTTACTGGATTCTTTCACACATTCACAGAATTTATTGTGAAAGCGCTAATTTGATGTGCTGTCTGAGATGTTCATCATCAATAATTGCTGCTTGCCAGATTCAATTCCATATAAATCCCCACCTGCAGTGGGTCCAAGAAAACACATTTTTTTAGTAATAACTTAGCTTTCAGTGCGGTGCCTGTCACTTAAATCCTGAAAATTCAAACACATTTCATTAAAATATTCTGTTAAAAGCTTTAGATTGCGTAACATTGTAAGTTATTGTGTCCATAATGGCATTTGAAGGAGCTGATTGTAGCGGAGTAGTATATGAATACAACCTGCTGTTGGGGGCTGGAGCTTGTGGACTAATGCTCTCGTTTGAAATGATCACCAGAGAAACACTCTATTAGAAATATATTAGTGCACTCGAGGAAGGGAATGAGATGATGATGATGAGCTCAGAGGTGCTTTTGATGCTCACCTGTGTGTTTGTCAGGTTTTGGTGTTTTTAGGAACAAAATGTCCCCAAAATATCCCCTACTACTGTGTGGCCTGCAACAGCTTAATGAAAGGACTGATCAATGTCTTATGGTGTCATGTGCCATTTCATCCCACTATGTATTGATTATATAATTTTTACAAATATATATATTAAAAACTCCGACCTTAAATGCCACTGAGAAAGCATATGAGAGTAAAGTAATACAGGTTAGAACTGTGCTTTTGAAGTTTAATGTTTTGTGTCATGATTCATTATTAGTCAAATGTTAGAATGAGAGGGAAAAATTGTCCTACATCAATAATTTACTTATTTGTGAGAACAGATGTTCTGCTATGCTCCGGTTTGGAGGTTAAATTATGATACGTTTGTTCCTTGATTTAACAGGATGTTTTCAGTGGAGTCATGCTATAATTAATTATTCATAGTGTGGTAGAACATTGTGTGCTCTGTTTGGTAAAGTTGCATTATTTGCTGTCAGTGCAGTCTAAGAAGTGAATGCATATTAGTCTCTGCAGTTCTTCATGGGAAGGCACAGAATGTAAAGAATGCAGTGAAGTCAAAAGTTTAAAAATGTATGCGTGTCAGCATAAACTGCAGGTTTAGAAGCAAGTACCAAATCGCACTGCAATAACTAGGAGGCTTCACCATTATGATAAAGTGTACACTTTATGATTAGGTCCACAAGTATGCTTTGACTTCTGATTTTTTGCATACATCTCAGAGTAAAGATACCTTTACTAAGATATCTATTTGGTGGCCTACAATGTCTTCCCGCTCAGCTAAAAATCTGAAACTTCAGTATGTTCATCTCAAAGCAGAACTTTCAAAACTTTCATGATCTTGGGATATTCCCATACCTCATTTAACCCCTGTGAAGTATAATTAAAGGCCTACCATGGGTGCAGCAGGCGCAATGTTATTATGCAGCGCCTGAATATAGCCCCCAGCTATTTTACTATTACCTTAGTGGCTTAGTGCTGGTCACGTTGGAAGTTACCTATATGGGGACTATTTTCAGGCACTGTGTGATATCATTGCGCCTGCTGCAAGTACCCTGATTATTATGCCATAAGAGTATAGTTCCTATCCATATCAGCTTGGAAAATCGCAACTTTTCATGTTCTGTCGGTCTTAGTATACAATGTAACTACAGAAGAGTCAAGTTTTAAATAGGAAAAATATTGAAGATATTTGGTAATTTTTGAACAAGATGATAATAGTCTAATCAGATTCAATGATTTATGCTAAGCTATGCTAAAAGTATTAGCGGCAGACCCGGAGATCAACTGAATGGATTAAAAAACGGTAAAACTCATTTAACTCTAGGGGAGTTAGAAAATGAGCCTATTTTCAAAAAATGGAGTGTTCCTTTAAGACATACTGCTGCTGCACAAATAGCATATATAATAACCTGTAGCAGACCATGTGGAGCTGGGGAGGTAGAGGTAGATCTGTTATAGGGCTGGGCGATATATTTATATCGATATTATGCGCATCTCATCAGTAAAGCCGGTTCTTTGATTACCAGTAAGTAGATCACTGACAAGCTACGCAATATCGGGTTCAGTTTCGCGGGTGATTCATTGGGGTAGCTTTTCAGTGATCTACGGCTCTGTGTATTAACTGGCACTCCATTTGAAAACAGGTGATGGAGATTTACCGCTAATCAAAAAAATGGCTTTACTGACGAGATGCACATGAATTTATCGATCGATATATATCGCCCAGTCCTAATCTGTTACGTTGCTGAATTGCTGCTGCTGTTGATTATCGCTGTTTTTTAGATTAGTACAGGAGCTTAGCAGATCAGGTGGAGCTGGGGAGGTGGAGGGTTTCAGAGGAACTCTGAAAATGCTCTAGTGAATAACTATTTTAATGCTGTGAATTTCATCATTTTGCGGTAAGGGCCCATCAGCCTGCACATGACAGAACTTAACGTAATTTTTTTTTTTAACAATGTTTCAAACAAGGTTTTCATGCAAGCTGATATTTCTGGGGAATGTTTGATTATTCAGTAATATGGAAATATCCTGGGTCTTTTTGCATATAAAGAACAATAAAAAGCAATGGAGAAAAGTTAGATACACATTATCCATTGAGCAGAAACTGCTGGGTGTCTGGCTTTTCTCCCTCCATATTCCACTCCATTTTTCCCCTATCTGGTGATTTATTCCTCACCAGCCTCAGGTACTCGATGGAAATCTTAGTGCTTATTGTTGGCTGTAATATTGGCAGAACCATAAATGGAAGAAACATTACTTTATTCTGTCTCTTTTCCCCACAGTTATACAGTTCAGTATAGTTCCAGCCTGGAGCGGAGTTATCATATATCTCTAGTCTGATGAGAGGTGAAGAGGTCATGTTTGTGACTATAATGTTAGCCAGTTGATTGATGTGACAATGAGTAAAGAAAAATAAAAAGCATTTCCATAGATAGATTGTGTGAATCTTCCACAGTGTGAAAAGGAAAATGGAAAATAGATGATTATGAAAAGATTGCATGGTGGCAGTATTTGTTGAGACAAATTATTTTTTTAGAGTTTTAAAAACTTGAAAGTAGTTTCTTATTAGGGATGAAAGACAACATCTTAAGAACAAAAATGCCCTGCCAATCAGAAACCTGACATGAACAAACCATCACTTCTCATCAAACATGAGCAATATCATAAGGGGCTCAAGTGTTAATTTCAATCAGTGTTCACAGGGAATATAAGAGTCACACATGGCCATAAAATCCTAGTCTAAATGACATTTACCTGCAGCTTATGATGAGCTGAGGCATATTGTCGGATCCACTCAGTCTTCAGCTGGTTTATTTTCTTTCCTCTAATACACCCTTCAATTCCTGCTCTCATCAGTATACCCCACAAGTGTGAAATGCGTTAACAAATTAAGCTTGCGCCTCCTGAAAAAAAAAACGCAACCAGTTCTCAAGAGAAAAAGTGATAATGAGCCTAATTGATCTGGTTTCTTCGTAATGAGACACCTGTAGAAGACGTCTGTAGTGATTGAGATTTGAAGGAGTTTGTATGTCTAACTGTGAAAAAATGTCTTCTATGGTGGCCTTTTGTCAAATGTTACTTTCTGACATTTATTGTCCTCAAAATATGGTTGGTTGGTCTTGTATTCTCTCCAGCACACTGGTGCAGGAAAACGGGAGGATGTGTTTTGCTGAGGAGATGAGAGGATAATGCTGAATGTAATGGCTGGCTTCCATTAATCTGAAAAAGACTTTTAAACCAAGGTTAATTGAGTCAGGTTTACTTCAGAGTTGTTTGTGGTGTAATTGTTGGAAAGAATGCCAGAGGCCATTAATCAGAAATGAATGGTCCTCTAAAGTTAAGAGTGCCACATCTCATGGAATTTTAAATGGCACTTGAAGGTTCTTGCTTTTAAATGAACTTGTGAGGTATTGCACTGTGAGATAAAATATTTAATTGAATTTTTTTGGAAATGCTACTGTTGAACAGTTGGCTCCAATATTAGCCTCAACTGTGTAATAATATATCTCAGTTCAATAAGCCTTTATTAATTTGGTTAGTTTTGGGTTGAAGAATTTTTACATTTTTTTTCAAAAATTTCTGAAATGTTTAAAAAAAAAAAAAAACTTTAAAAAAAATCCCAGAAAGCTTTTTTGGTATCAGCTAATATCTGTTACCAGCAGATATTACTTACTTGTTTGTTTGTTTGTTTGTTTATCAATATTTTAATGTAAAATCAATCTATCTATCTATCTATCTATCTATCTATCTATCTATCTATCACTATATAGGATTGGGTGTTGTTTTAATTTTATCGGTTCCAGTTCCAATTCTGCTTATCGATCCCGATTCTCAAAAAAAAAAAAAAAAAAAAATCCATTAAAAAGTTTTACATCAAACATTTTATTGTCTTTTGCCTATGGTTTTACCAAAAAATACCACAGAAAAAAAACAACTAGACTAATATAAATTTCAAACATTAAATTGTTAAAGACAAGTAAAAAAAATAGGAACAAACAAATCAATTAGCAATTGCATAAATAAATAAAACTGAACAAATGTCAGGTACAGAAATTGAAAGCAAAAGTTTAAAAACACTGCATAGTTTTCTTTTCATAAATAAAATATTGATTAATCCTCATTAAATTTACGATATTCATTCAGTTAATGATTTTCTTTTGTTCTTTGATTAACGGCCTGGAACAACATTTTCTACACTCAAAATGCACGAAACTGTTCGAGAACAGACACAGGTCGGGAACCCGCATCGGGACCACTGTTCTCCGTGCTCGCGCTTAAGATGTGTGCGCTGCACGCAAGTTCTTTTCCTTCCTGAACTTAAATAGTTTTAAAATATCGCATTAAAATGTGAACGCGGGAATCGTTAAGCGGAATCGAAATGCACGTATCTTTTCGAATACCCGGTTATTAGAAATTTAGAACCAGTTTAAAATAGAACTGGTTCTCGATACCCAACCCTAGTATGTATTTATGTATCAGTCTTCTTTCCATATCGGTTATTGGCAAATATCAGAGTATTAGGTGATTTGCTTATTTAAAAAAATGGTTTCGGGATTGATCAGTATTAGATATTTAATTTGGCATGGTCATTTTCCCTCGTAATTTTTTTAATGATTGTAGTGTCTCATTTATTTGGATGAAATAGTGTAGAATTTCTATATTGACCATAACATGAAATGTGTGATAATGTCAAATGTATGCTAGAATGACCTAATTAAGCAAAGGATGGATTGGGCAGTGAAGTGACTGGAACGAAATTGAAATAACCAAGTAACTGGCAACGTGAACCATCTATCTAGCTGCTGGTTGTGGAAAGAAATGACGCTTAACCATTTAAGATGGTATCGACGCTCACTGAAACATCTCATACCCTCATTTGCCTTAAGTGTCCATTCATCCTGCTTAATGTTCTGTATTGTTTTGTTTCTGTAGCACAAAGCGTCTGTTTGATGTCGATAAGCCAATACAGTAAAGGCAAGGAGATGGAGATGAGTATTGGGGGAGGGAGCGAATTTGGGACGACTCTTCAAGCTCGTTGAGAGCTGGAAGGAAGTGGCTTCAATTAACTCCTTTAATTAAAGTACTTGTCATTTTGCAGTGGTGAGTCAGCATAGCGGTGAAGGGTTCATCTCCTCTAGAATGTAAATGTGAAGGTGCCTGGCACCTCTGGAGAACATAGCTAAATATGGATCCGCCAAGGTCCACCTAATGGAGTGGATGCACGGATCCACTAGCTGTACGTAGTGCTCCCACAAGCTCTGTGAGTGACAGATTGTTTTCCACCTGTCTATGAGCAGCAAAAAATAGTGCAGACCACGAGGAGAGGGTAGATAGAGAGACAAAGACAAATAACGACAGCACCATACGTAGTCAGGCTGAGAGGTAAGGTAATGGGAGACGGAGAGAGATAGAAAGAGGAAGAAACAGAGCATGAAAGTGAGATTGAGAGAGTCTCTCAGCAACGGTCAATGTGTTCCCGATGCCCTTTTGCATCTAATCAAATCAGCAGCTAAACCTTGTTTTGGAGTTTATTAGAATTTAGACACACTGCTGTGGGAGAATGTGTGGAGGAAAGAACAATAAAATAAACTGATGTACAAATAATGCAATTCTGGCCATGGCCTCCAAGGCTGAATGCTTTTTGAAAGAGTCAGGATTAGGTGGAGGCTGAAACCCATATAGCCTCCTTCCTAACTCATGCTTTGGCAATGAAGATAACATTTGAATAATTAATCTGGGAGTCTGTAGGGCCGAGCGAGTAAGGGAGAAAGGAAGAGAATAAAAAGATGAAAGAGGAACAAGCAGACTACTACGGCAACTATGGGGTAGAAGCAAAAGCGGGAAAGGGGAAGCAAAGAAAATATCCCAGAGACTAAAGAAAACTGGGGAGAAGGTCTCGACACTGTTTCCTTCCTCCATCTGGGTCTCCATATCCAATTAAAATTTAATTGCAAACAGTTGGCTGGAATATGGATTCATTTGTTCATGCTCTGATTATTGGAACCAACCTGTTTAGAATGATGGCTTTTGATTGATTTGTTGTTCTTTCAGCTAATCAACCTGTTTTTAAGAACGCTACCTCTTATTCGCCACTCTTTCTTCATCATGTGAGCACAAATAACTGCCTGTCATCAGTATTAGTCTAGTTTACCAAGAACAAGGATAACAGTTTGGTTAAAGACCAGTGTGGGTGTGTGTTTATTTTTCAAATGCACTTTAATCATCATTGAACAAGTATGACATTTTAGCTCTGGTTCAAAATCTGTAGTGAGCTGCCTACTGAGAGAGCATTTTAAAGCCATGCTTAATGGAAGTAGCAACAGATTCTTTCTTTCATATTGTGATGTATGCCAAATTATTGAAAAAAGGGGAAAAAACATGAATTTGGTTCTAGCCTTTGGTTGTCGATTGAATGGACATCTGAATGGTTTAGGCTGGCAAAATAATTGGATATTCTCACCTGTGACACAAAAACAGTATTATTTATAAAATTATGGTGTGTTTGGGAGTGGTACTCGCTGTGAGAAATACAGCAGGTGGAATTATACAAACAGTGAAATGGTTGGAGTATTATATAATATCACTAGAATATTGCACTCCTCTTCCATTCAGATTCACAGACAAGAAAGAACTGTTATAAATTGTGTGTGTGTGTGTGTGTCTGTGTATAGGCCATTATACAGAATTGGTCCAATGTCAGAGTTGGAAACGTCTTGGAAAAAAAAAAAAAAACTTTTTCCAAAAGATTTGTATGTATGCAAATTGTATAATATCCAAGATACACATTTCTAGTGATAGTGCAGTTAATTCTCATAGTGTATTTTCAGAAAGTTTTGGAATATTTGTCCTCTGCCCATTTTTTTCACTAACAAAACACAGTAATAATAATTTAATTAGAATGGTTATATTAACCTGTTAAGATTTTGCTTACATCTACATTGTAAATATATTTTATTGCTATTTTATTGAAAGAATTGTTAGAGGTAAATTAATAACAATTACATTTTTAACAATATTTCAAGTGTTATTAATGATAATTGTTGCATTTTGAATTCAAATTTTCTTTGTAAGTTGATCATACTGATTTCAAAGTTAGGTTCATTAGTTTGAATATACAATGAACCAATAAATAACAGATTACAGGGTTCCCACGGGTCATGGAATTTCTGGAATATCATGGAATTTTAAAAGGTCTATTCCAGACATTGAAAGTCAGGGAATTTTATATTGATTTTGTCCAAGTCATGGAATATCAGGGATTTTTGTTTGTTGCTTTAAATATTGTTTTCTGTACCATATTTTGTTTTATCGCTTCGTTCATGCGTTTTGTTATTGTTATTGTTATGATTATGAAAACATAAAAACCATGACTTAATTTCTGTAAAAAATAGTACAGAAAAATATAAACAGGTAAACGAAAAAAAAAAAAAGATTTGTGAATAAATAATTAAAGCTTACAAATGGATGAAAATTCAGCTTTTTAGTCAGTGAAAGTCAGGGAAAAGTCAGGGAATTTGACATTTGGCTTAGAGTGGGAACCCTGACATTAGTTAATAATTCAGTATACTGAATTATTATTTTTGACAACATGTTTCGGTAGTGATTGCACATTTTCGACTGCACTGCTTTGGTAACGACCACATCACATTATAGATTTTTAACTTGCAAACTAAACACTACTAAAACTTTTATTATGTGTTCCCTTTTGTCATTACCGACAAAATTATGACTTGTTTCGGTCGTGACTGTAACAGTAGTGACAATTTAAAGGATCCGTTCACTTTCAGAACAAAAATTTACAGATAACGTACTTACCCCGTCATTAAAATATTCATGTCTTTCTTTCTTCAGTCATAAGGAAAATATGTTTTTTGAGGAAAACGTTTCAGGATTTCTTTCTGTATAATGGATTTCTAATGTGCCCCCAAGTTTGAACTTCTAAAATGAAAGGGCTCTAAACGATCCCAGTCAAGGAAGAAGGGTCTTATCTAGCAAAGCGATTGACAACTTTTATACTTTTAATCTCAAATGCTGGTCTTGTCTCGTTTCTGCAATGCGCATGTGTAGTCTGTGTGATCTGGGTCAATACAGTTAGGGTATGTCGAAAAACTCCTATCTCGTTTTTGTCTTCAGCATCAAAATCATCCTACAACGCTGTTTGACCTTTTTTTTATATAAAGGGCGTATAATATTGTGTGTAAAAAGTGGGTTGGTACTTCTGCAGCATTGTTGGATGATTTATAAGTTGGGGAAGAAAACGAGATGGGAGTTTTTCGACATACCCTAACTGTATTAATCCAGATCACACAGACTGCGCATCGCAGAGACGAGACAAGATGAGCGTTTGAGGTTAAAAAGTATATAAATTGTCAGTTTTGAAAAGAATCCATTGTTTCGCTAGATAACACCCTTCTTTCTCAGCTGGGATCATGTAGAGCCCACAATAGAAGGCACAAGAGAAGTCCATTATAGAGAAAGAAATCCTGAAATGTTTTTCTCAAAAACATTATTTCTTTACGACTGAAGAAAGAAAGACATGAACATCTTGGATGACAAAGGGGTGAGTACATTATATGTACATTTTTGTTCTAAAAGTGAACTAATCCTTTAATGGCGTAACACCCTAAAAAAAAAACAACTCCCAAAAAAAGTGTTCCTAATTGCAGAAAAAGGTGTTCGATAGTGACATTCCTTAAAGTTACACACATATATAATATATATATATATTTTTTTTTTTTACTTTTGAACACAATTACCTCAAAATGATGGGACCTATCTACACGCACCTTGTGACTATGAGAGAGAGGGACACAGGAATATTTCCTGATCATAGACGTAGGGGTGTAGTTAAAATCAGGTATATAAAGTTAAAAAAGTATATACATTGTCAATTTGTTTTCGAAAATATCAGATTGTTTCACTAGATAAGACCCTTCTTCGTCGACTGGGATCATTTAGAGCCTTTTAAAGCTAAATTTAAACTGCATTTTGGAAGTTCAAACTTGGGGGCACCATAGAAGTCCGGTATATGGAGAGAAATCCTGAAATGTTTTCTTCTAAAAACATAATTTCTTTACGACTGAAGAAAGACATGAACATCTTGGATGACAAGGGGGTGAGTACATTATCTGTAAATTTGTTCTGAAAGTTCACTTAAATCAATCCAGCATTGCTTTTTGATCACCACCAAGCTTTTTAAGTACCATCTAGTCCAGCAGAAACCAGCCTGGAAATTTGAAGTCTTTTTCAAGAGGATTAAATACTGACTGCAAGGCCAACATCATTGCGGTCTGTCTATGGAGATTACCAAACTCTGAGGACTGAGTGATGACTGTGAGGTGTAAGCTCTTGTGGTAATAAGTGTCAAGCCATTTACTCAAATTTGCTCCCCATCATCAGTCAACGAGTGTGAAATGAAACACACATTTTCAAATCCCGAACTATTACACGGATTAACCGAGACAATGTCATGCCTTTTTGTCTGGGCCTCAACAGGTTTATTATTTTGTCTTGATTTGTTTTTTTTTGTGTGGAGCATGTGTGCTAATATATGTTTAAGAGGCCTAGCGAGGGAAAGGGATGTTTGGGAACACTTGATGAAATGCAAGAGAGGCCGTAGAGGACGAAGTGTTGGGATTGTGGGTATTTTGGTCACAAGGGTTATCATGTGTAGTGTTGTGTGCATATTTATGACTAGTGCCCAGAGCAGGATGTGTGACGGGGGAGTGCAGATGGTCATTAGCCGCAATGTTTAAAAGCTCCACAGCCATTTAGGACCATTTATCCCCTAGTGATGAGTTTTGCCACTGTGCTCACCCATCGATAACTCATCCTTCCGTCCTTCTTTTTTTTTCCCAGGCTTTTTATGGCCCTAAAATTCCTCTGCCTGATCAGCACAGTATTATATCACTGCTTCTCCACTCTAAATAATTTAGCCCGCGCTACTATTTTTCTTCTCGCTCAAGTTCATTCCCCTTCAGTATTTGCACCTTGTATTATTCTCTCTATTATTTTTATTTTTTGCTTCCTTTCTTTCTTTCCACTGACATGGTGACTCATGGTGGTTTTCTATGATGTCTGTTCTAATGTATGCTCATGGTAGCTGTGCTTGTATCTTTATTTTAATAGTTTACAATGTATTCAAAGTCTGAAATGAAGAAGCATTTGAAAGACAGAACTCTGAAAAGCAGACGGCTGAGATGTCACATCAAGAACTTCCTACTGAGCCTCAGGACAAATGACTCAGTGCATTCATTGAAATGTTGGCTAAACAGAAATAAAGGCTTAATTGTTTGAGAAAAGGAGTATTGCTGTAGATTGAAATTAGAAGTGAATAAAACAGTAAGAACTCCACTGCATCAGCATTTTTGTGCTGTGGGGGCAGTAGGAGGGCACAGGAAGTCTGTTGAGTACGGGACTTCCTGTTCATTAAACGGGACATAACACACTTGAGTATCTATAGAGTAATTGCGTCCTTCATGTCTCCAAGGAGTCTTTAGTTTTAATAGATTTATAAAAGACAGATACAGTCCAGCTTCTCTCCGAAAAGAGTCAAGCTTTTAGAGGCGTGCCTTGGGCGGAGCTTAAGAGTCATGAGCATGCAAAGCTTTTGCGTACAGATCGTCCACAAGCTTTGACATCGACATGAATAATTGACCTATTGGTAAGCCCCGCCCCCCTTAGTTCATGTTGTTGCCTCGGACAAACAAACGGAGTTGCCCCCGTCTTACCTTGTGTGAAGATGTTTTTGATACACAGAAGGACCACCCCTCATTGAGGAGCTTTCAAGTAGGGCTTAAATATGCCATGTAGGCATATATAAATGATTTTAAAATAAATATGGTGAGTAACAATTAATTTGGAAGCTAATACTGTCAAAACACACAAGGTTTACATATAAACACAGTTGCTTGTGTCTAAAGTGAAAGTAAACGATTGAGAGAGAAACGGACGCGTGCCTGTATATTAGATGCTTGCAGCTCTTAAAGGGACAGCTGACTAATTGTACTAAACATGCTGTCACTTGTCATTAAAGGGATAGTTCACCCAAATTATAATTCTGTCATTTATTTTTTGTGATAAACACAAAATAATATATTTTGAAAAATGTGGGTAACCAAACATTATCTGGTCCCCATTGAATTTAATAATAGAAATGATCAAATAGAGTTCAACAACAAAACAAAACAAAGAAACTCATACAGGTTTAAAGCAATCTAAAAGTGAGTAAATGATGGTATACAAGTAAAATAGAATTGACAATTTAAATTTTTGGGTGAACTATTATTTTAATGTTAATAAAAGAACAAAACGCACACAAAATCACTCACTCCTGAAGAACTTTAATACAGTTGCTTTAATAAGAATCAGTGTACAATTGATGTTTAAAGTGTATAAGTATATAGTGTTTCACTTCTTATATTTAATTCAATTTCTTGAATGCTACTGCTACATACATCTGCTGCACCTGAAAAACAATGTATTATGTTTATTTGTAATGTGTTTCTTTGTTCTTATTTTTTAATAACAAAAATAAAATAATGACAAAACTTTGTATCTTTGCTAATTTTGGCCTAAATATCTGCCATTCTTTTTTATTTTATTTTATGCTTTATGTTGAAAGGCTTTGTTTTTAGAAAAGGGAAATTAGTTTGGCTGTACTGCTCATACAACTTGCAAAATAGTAAAACCAACATGACAGAACCGTAATAAAATCGTGATATTGTGATATTAGTGAATTCAATATTGTTTCACTTAAGAATCCAACAGTGTAAATAAGTCAGAATGCATTAAATAGCATTATACCTCTCTTTTAAACGACAAGCTGGTACTCTGGACCAGAGGAGCTGAGCCGTGTCTGGACAAAACTGTCTCAATATTATCGTGGTCACATGACGATATGAAACGATAGGTCTTCCAGGCAAAAAGTGTAGATTTTTATGATATATTTGAACATTTTATTCAACATAAAAGGGCTTGAAAGTTGTGTTTTGGGCCATTATGCTTTGGCACAGTATCTGTCAAATGAACTAAAACCGAAAGCACAATATGGCTTAATCCGTTCATCAAGTCTGTTTTTGCTTTATTTTCATGGCAGATGATTACTTAATTTCCCTAGATTTGTAGTAAGATGCGTTCTTGTAAGCCTGTTTTCACTGATGCTGGAGTTTTCCATCAAAATAATAGCTCTAATGCCATTTCCGTCAAAATAAAAGCTTAATGGTGCAGTATGAATTGCTGACAGCGGTTTAAATGGGTAACATTTTTGATGAAATCTGAGGGCTTTTCTGATCCTACGTAGACAGAACACGTTCAAGGCCCAAAAAGTAGTAAGAACATTGTTAAAAGTCCATGTGATGTCAGTGGTTCAACCATAATGTTATGAAGCTACGAGAATACTTTTTGTGCACAAAGAAAACAAAAATAACAACTTTATTCACAGTTTCTTCTCTGGCAGTCTTCGACGTGCGTTCACGAGAGTACTATGATGCATGCATTTGCATTCCTCTGTCTTGTTTTTTTTTCTTTGCACACAAAAAGTATTTTGTAGATTCATAAGATTAAGGTTGAACCACTGATGTCACATGGACTATTTTAACAATGTCCTTACTACCTTTCTGGGCCTTGAATGTGGTAGTTACCGTGTGTTGCTGTCTATGGAGGTTAAGAAAGCTCTCGGATTCATCAAAAATATCTTTATTTGTGTTTTGAAGATGAACGAAGATCTTACAGGTTTGGAACGACGTGAGGGTGAGAAATTAATGATTTAATTAATTTTCATTTTTGGGTAAATTTTAAGAAATTAATTTAAAAGCTTTTGAACTATTCATATATTCTTATTTACATAATTAAGACAGTAATTGGACACCGTAACTCGTACAGTACATCTCACATTTTTATAAACTAGTGGTGCTATTAGTGCTGACATTGTTTGTGCTGACATGATCTGAACCAAACCAAACAGACTAATGAGGTATCGCCATGGAGATGATCTCTGATTTGAGCACTTTACACAGTACAGACCTTTCTAGAAATCTTTCACAACTACTAGAACCCGGTGCTTCATCACATGTAACGAGATCAAAAGGAGGTCTTCTGTTTTGAGTTCTCCCAATAGTGATTTATGTGTTAGAAAGTCTGTAGTCATGAAAAATCCTATCCCCCTTGGACCTAAAGCCATTTCTTTGGCTGATACAAAAAAAGCACTCTATTTATGGGTACTCTATTCCATGCCTGATTAGAAATGAAATAAAATCACTTTAGAGAGTATGGTAATTAACATTTGGATGAGAATAAATGACTTTTAAATTACATGTCACATATATAACCAAAGTCAAAAGTTAGTAAGCTATCAGCGTAGTGCTACCTAGTTAAAAGGCTTTTTTGATTAGCTACAAGAAGATATCAAGCTCTGTATTCGGTAATACAGTTCCTCACAGATGTTTCTAGCAGATGGCCTAGGCCTCAGTTGACGTGTGTGTTTGCTTTCCACACTGTGTGTACTCTTAAGTCAGATACATTACAGTAATCCAGTCTCAAGCACAAAACCACTCATCGTGCATATTACGAGCCATGATAGACTTGCACTATCCACCCATCATGGTAGCGGTGCAAAAATAGCTCCGGTGGCTGGGCGAGAGGTGTTTGAGTGGAAATGTGTGTGGGTAGGCGGAATGGAGAAGCATGTGTTTATGAAGGTTGGAAATAATGGCAGGAGAGGATAATTGGACGGCTTTTACCCTGGACGTTAGCCACTCCGAGGCGCTCCAGTGGGTGCATAACTGCTGCCACCCAGGAATGCTCCTAGTCCTTGAAGACAAGAGAGTTACGGCGGTGATTGTGTTGGACGCAGCAGTCTGCGCTGAGAACACCATCAATCCAGTTCACCTCACCTCGTACCTCCGGTCTACAGGTGGACTTTGTGAATGAGGATCTCTCTGTCTGTGGAGAACAATGCACAGAAGACCCCAATTATTTATGGACATTTCACACATAGCTTTAGATGAGCTTGCAGATTTCCAACCTTCCCCTAAAGAAACAAGCTGTCGATTCTTTCAGGTCCCAGTTACACTGAAATATGTCATAGGATTGATAGATGCATGCACACATAACGTGTATTCCTCGCTCACCCTTGGTCTTTCTCTATAATTTATCCCCTAATGTTTTCTCTCTGCTTGCCTGACAGAATCCTGCCCCTGCATCCGTTTTCCCCTCTCTGTCTTTCCTCTCTCCAGGGTGTCCTTCTTCCTGCTGGGATATGGCTGCATCAGCGATTCCCACCTTCATCCTTTGAATGAGATTAGTGAAAGGCCGGCCTGCTTTAGTTTGATGCTGTTAATGCGGCGTTTAAAAAAAAAACAAAAAACAAGCAGGTGGTTTTGGTCGCATTTGTTTTATCTTGTTCCATAGGTGTTTATAACTCACAGGGTCTAATTCAAATTATTCAAACCTTAGAAATGTTACCCCAGTGCTTTGTTACATCCAGTTTTACTCTTTCCAACAGTTTGTTACATTTTGTTACACATTTTGAAAAGTTTAGTCAGTATTTTATCATGTCGAATTTATACCCTCATGTCGCTCCAAACCCGGAAGACCTTCGTTTATCTTCAGAACACAAATATTTTTGATGAAATCGGAGAACTTTCTGACCCTGCGCGACTACCACGTTTGAGGCCCAGAAAGGTAGTAAGGACATTGATAAAATAGTCCATGTGACATCTGTGGTGCAACCAAAATGTTATGAAGCTACAAGAAACATAAATAATGACTTGTTGTTAAAGATGACCTGAAAGAAAATAAATTGTTGAATAAAGTCATTATTTTTGTTTTCTTAATTTGTGTTCCAAAGATGAACGAATGTCTTATGAGTTTGAATGACATGAGAGTGAGCAATTAATGACAGAATTTTTATTTTTGGGTGAACTATCCCTTTAATTGTAATCAATCTACTCTGACTAAAACACCATCCAATTTTTGGTCAGTAACATTTTAGTTGACATGACATTAAACCACATTTTCTAAGAATGTTTATTTAAAAGAATTATCTTATTTTTTGTTTTGGAAAACTCAAGAACTCTTGAACTACAGTTTACATTTTATTTTTAAATCTTTATTTAATACTTTTATTCAGATGTTTTAAATCAATTGTTTTTTTCAACTAAATAGTCAAAGAATCCTTATATATATATATATATATATATATATATATATATAGAGAGAGAGAGAGAGAGAGAGAGAATACAAAATATTTCAAATATTTTGGCATCACAGCAATAAATAGTTTAAAATATATTAAAATAGAAATTTTATTTTAATAAACTGTATTACCACTTCCCAATGTTAGTGTAAGATGCGAAATATGTACCGTAGTATTACTGCAGTTTCCAACAGAAATGAACACTAGAGGTGGTAAAACAGTGAGCACTTATTGAGCACGTATTCATACACGGTTATGATTATGGCTTCATATGTTTGCTTTTCAGACGTAACAAGCTTGCTCGGTAGCTCAGCCGGCATGGAATTGGGCTTAGAGTGCAGAATCCTTGGGTATGAATCCTGTGAAAAACATGAATGACAATGGAAGAAAGAAAATGAAGAAGAAAAACAAGCTAAAACGACATGCTTGTGATTACATTTTTACATCACTTTCACTTTTGTGCATACTATCGGGTAGGGTTAAGTAGGGCTGGGCAATAAATCATTAACGATAATTATGGCACGATATGAATTTCCTCGATAAATGATAACAAGAGTTTGATATATGTTCGATATGATATATTTTGCTGCAAAAGCGGAACAAAAGAGCGCTATAGTCAAAGTGCGCCACTCGGAACGTTTATCCGCTCTGATCAAAGTTCAAACAGCAGCACAGTGCGAACTTAGTAGAGCAGATGCTTTCACTCGCTGATGAGTCTTGGTCACTAAACAGCACCAGAAGCGCTTAAATTCAGTGAAGAACACAAATGACTCGGTTTATAGCAAGATGAAACCGCGCTGACAAACGAGAAACACTGTGCTCAAGGATACAGTCAGAAGACTTTTTAATCTACAAATCGCCATCATTTACCATAGATTTACTGTAGTAGCACTAACTGCACAGTGGTATTGTGTCAGAAATGTGAGAGCAATGATTATTAAAAAAAAAAGAAAAAAACTCATTCAGAATAATTACATTTCACCATAAAAAAATAGATTTTTTTACAGATATTACTGATTTTGATAATGAACATGAATTTACATCTGCATTCTAAATCACGCTACTACCAAATTTGTATTTCTAAGAGACAAAATGTTTTTATTATTATTATTATTAATATTATCAGGTAACACAAACCTGTTTCTGGATTTGAAACAATATGACTCATTAAAACAGAATGTGACATTTATCGTGATAATTATTGTTATCGACTGATATGAAAAATAATATTGTGATAATTTTTTGGCCATATCGGCCAGCCCTAGGCTTAAGTGTAGTACAGATGGTACGGTATTTTAAAACGTCAAGGAGCATTACAGTTATAGTGCACCTCAACGGACATTTTAAGTCAGAACTGCAGCGACGTAAAAAAACATCATCACATAAAATGTACCATATGTAGGTTAATCTGTTTTGGGGGAAAAAACAAACACTCTTTTAGCACCATTTCAGATCAAATTTGTACGTATCATAATGTACATGGTGGAATATATATTCATGTCTTGTGTGTTTTCGTCATGAGATCAGGTTGGTTTTACTCTGTTTGATCATACAAGTGCAGCCTTGTGTGTATGTTGTTAAGAAAAGGAGTGTGTAGGTTAGAATAATATATATTTTTGTCATGTCCAACTTTATAATTCACATTGGCATGCTTGTCTTTATATCCTTGGAACGTGTAATGCAGACACTACCAGCTTCCATGATTATTGGAGCAAGTCCATGTCTGAATTCCAGATACTGCCATACATGCTAATATGGCCAGTTCAGTGTTAACCCCAGTTGTAGTTTAGTGCTGAGAGCTGTGGTGTGGGACACCGAGCACTGGTAGCTCTCTGATGTGTGGTGACAGTGGTTGGACGGCGAGGTTCATTATTCACGGCCTGACATTCCATTTAATCACATTTTATTATGAAGCAGTGCAGGACTCGGTAAATCAGCCTGTGCTTGGAGCTCCTGAAGGCTGGAGGAGGGCGGGTGGGGTGTTTACGGATGGCTTTAATCAGGAGAATTTCTACAGTGACACCCCTTTCATAACACACACATATACACACACACACGTTTTGAGCACACACTCACGCTGGTACTCGTATTAAACGTGTACGCAAATAACCACAAACTTATATTATCAGCAGACTGTGTGCAAATACAAACTGTACGCACACACAAACAAACAGAAAAACCGTGAAGCACATACACACACACTTCGAAGTCCAATCTGTCTTTCCTCCCTCTTCAATGAACTCTGTAAACCACCACCTGTTCTCCTTTTCAGTTTTGTGATTTTCTCTTCCCGCTTCCTTCTCCAGTGTCCCTGCTCTCTTCCCAAAGGAGCACCTGGGATAATTGGAGAGGGAAGTGCTCCTTTTTCTAATGGAGAATCTGGACTGGATGCTGCAATACTCATCCATGTGGAAATGTCTCCTAATGGAGGCCGCCTCTGGCCTCAGCACACTCCACCGCTTCCTGCCCAGACCAGCCTTATTTGGGCAATCTTTAGTTCATCTGTTGTGGTATCACGCTAGTGCTTCTTTCTTACCTTCTTGGCCCGGAGGTGAACGTCACTGGTGATAGCATGTTTGGTCTGAAAATGGGAAAAGTCTTTGTGTATTTTATGTTTTGACAGTCTGAGGCAAACCAGGAAGAAAGAACATTGCTGCATCTTGAAAAACTGCATTCAGTTTTATTAGAATAATTCACCCCGAAATTATGACAAGTGGTGCATAATGATTTTTAGAAAAAGTTTACCTTGTCTTCCATGGTTAAAAATAACAACGTGATTTTGGAATTCAACGAGTTTGAGTAAATAATAAATAAAACATTTTTTTTTTTAACTCTCATGCTAAGCACAGCTGACAGTAAAAACTACATTTTAAATTATTTTTAAAACTTGATGAATTTAGAAACATGATCGTTTAGAAATATATTTATGGGCGCTTAAGGTTTCTTATTTCTTAAATTTCTTATCATCAATGTTGTAAACCATAATGCTCATTAATGTATTTGTGGAAGTCATGACACTTTTTTCAGCATTTTTTTTTATAAATGCTGTTTTATTAAACTTTCTATTCGAAAAAAAAAAAAAAAAAATAACATTATAAAAGTCTGTAATGTCACTTTTGATCAATTTTATACACTCTTGTAGAACAAATGTACCCTTTTGTACGTTTTTTTGCAAAAAAAAAAAAAACTTTGGAATGGATCTAAATCCAAAACATGGTAAAAACATCAGTGAGAGGGTAAAAAGATGGAAAAAATGTTATTAACCACCAAAATGCTAATAATGTGTCTAAAGAATGAAAAATACACAAAAGGAATATGACTTCTTTACTTATGAACAAGTAATTTCTGCACCGCTTGTTAACAAATAATGCTGATAAATGTTTACTTGATATTTTAATAGTTATTAAAATCAGGTTTTCTAAACATTTTCCTGCCTGC
Organism: Cirrhinus molitorella; assembly: GCA_033026305.1. NCBI lineage: Eukaryota > Metazoa > Chordata > Actinopteri > Cypriniformes > Cyprinidae > Cirrhinus > Cirrhinus molitorella. The sequence goes on from CM065131.1 coordinate 7,746,331, forward strand.
CAGTTGTTGGATAAACATTAACATCCTCATACTAAGCAATGTTTTAATGCACACTTTCTGACTTTAACTGGGATAAGATGATGTGTTTTTACTTTAAACAATGGCATTCTGAGTTATAAAGTATGGAAGCCCTTTTCTGTCACTGAAAAAAAAAAAAAAAAAAAAAAAAAAAAAATATATATATATATATAATTGTGACATATCTCACAAGTCAGACTTTATTTCTTGTAGTTGCAAGTTTACATTTTGCAATTCTTTTCCTTCTGACCTCATAATTGTGATAGAAACTTGCAATGGTAATTTCTAAAATCAGAATTGAGTTGCAGAATTTGTGAGAGAACTTTTCCTACTCTTTTTTCCTCCTCAGAATTGCAAGAAAATAATTCAGAATTGCAAGATACAAAATCAAACTTGCAAGAAAATTATCAGAATTACAAGTTGACATCATACAAATCATAAAACATAAAAAAGTAAAAAACAAAGATACCTTTTTATTTTTTTATTCCGGAAACAGGCTTCTATAATAAAATTACTTTTGTAGTCAGTTTCAAAACAGGTAGTATTCACTCATCGAAGTCAGTTTAGTTCAGTTAGTTTATTTCTTACAAAGATGGCTTAGGCTGCAGCCGGTGACCGGTCGGTGTGTTCGGGCTGATGGAGATTAGATGACAGCTGTGGGATCTGACTGAAAAGGCAAACTGACGCGAGCCCTGGAACATGAACGCTCAGAGCGATGCCTGTAGCTAAAGCTGCATCACACAGTTTAACATCCTGCTCTGCTGACACCCTGGAGGACTATATGGGTCATAGTGGTGCTGTGGGGAAATACGAGCGCATTCGCGCAGTTGTCGAGCACACCTGGCAGCTGGAGGCTCCGTTTTGCTCTAATCTACCCAATAAAAAAATAGCCCTCAGGATGCATTCATACAGTATACTACAGATTACTCCACTCTGTTGCAGTTATTAGTACCTTGCCAAAACAATACATTGCCATAATTATGTTTAGAAATGCAAGCATGTGTTTCAGTATTATGGTGTATTGTTCAGTTTGTTTGTGCATGGTTTATTCATGTATTCCAAATTTTCCAGGATAAAAGGTTAAAATAAAAATATCATGTGGTGTAACCATCAAGTAAACAGTATTATTTTTCTTGCACCTCCATGTTACACATTTATTCATACATTTATACAACTTTCTGGTCCTCAGATCTGATTGGCTGAGAGGAGGGAACGAAACAGTTTCACCTTTTGTATTCCAGCGAGTGTCACAGCGGACACCCAAATCCACTATAATTTTAGTTTTTGTGTCACTGAATGTAGTTTTTAAGGAAAGAATGTACTTTTTTATATTTCAAATATGTGGTTTATTTATGAAGATAATGTCTATTTGACAATTTGGTTCGACGTTTTCAGAGATGCACAGTTATGAGTATCGTATCATATCATTATTATTTATTAGTAGAGAAATTATTTAAATGTGTAGAACATACATCTCAAACACTTGTTTTTCTGTGATATCAGGGCAATTTTGTCTTCATGATTTCCCCCCAGAATACTAAATAGCTTTTTAATACAAAAATAGAAAACGCATAGAAGATATAAATAGAAAGCAGTCATAGAAAAGGAGTATTTAAATCACAGAATGTGTGAATTGTATTTTCAATTAATAGATAGTGGCACACCATTGACCTGCATAGAGCTGAAAGCAGTGTTGATAGCCTCCATCTGTAACCTCTGACCTGTGAAATAAGCTCTTTTAGCTGCTCTATTGATTGTGATTTTGATAGGTCTGTAAAGCGTTTATTAGCTACCATTCTTATGATTGGTGCATGAGCCATGGTGTCTCTGGTGGCCCATGCTGCACAAAATTCCCTCACTTATCACCTGTGCTGTCCTAGTTAGCTTTTACACCACAGTAAACAGCTTTTAAAGGGTTTTATTTTCTGTTAAAGCTGGAAATTGAGATTTAGCAGTCTGTTTGGCACTTAAACGTTTGTAGCTGCCAAGCTCCAGCATTCGGTTTGTATAACAATACTCTGGGTTAACATGAGCTTTGTTCCTTTTCTACATTTTAGGTTGACGGGGTTTCAACTTCCCGCCCCTATAGTCAGCACAGGACCAAGACTCACACTATGGCTGCTGTCAGACTACGCCGTAAGCGGCCAGGGCTTCAAAGCCGTGTACGAAGGTAAGAATCGTGTACTAATCTTCTTTTTTTTGGTCTCAAGTGAACGTTTTTAATCGCTCATCTTTCGTGCAAACCCTGTAATTATGTAAAGTGGACTCTGCACTAGCATGTGTGGCGTAAACGTAGACTTTTATCTCATTTTATAGGCTAATTGCATTAATATGCACGGACGATTTAAAGACTGAGAATCCGCGCACAAATTTCCTCTTGGTTCCGTGCTGGCTTCTCGTCATATTTCTTTTGATGTGAGTGCTTTATGACCCAAAAAGCAGCAATATTAATGCTCGCTTCAGAGCAGCAGCAAAGAGAATGAATCTACTCTAATTAGATTAATTATCTAATTGAGATTGTAGACTGATGACAGGTGAATCAAGTCCTCTGGGTTCATCCAGTTCTGCACAATGCTAATGGAAAATAATGTCTGATTCAGATGGCGATCATGAATGTGGTCTATATGGACATGCATTGTTTTGTTTTCAGATCAAGAGTTTCTTTGCACACATCAGTTTTGTTTGGGTCACCTGGTTTGTTGTGTTTGTTATGCAAAATGTGATAAAACAGTTCCAGTTTATATGTTTTGGGGGGAAAAAATATTGCGTTTAAAATAACACAGTGCTGTGCTTTAGTCTGAGACACACAGTGCATATATTTGTTTAGTTAAATGACAGCAACAACCTGGTCTCATGACAAAATTGTATTTGTACAAGTACATATCACTGCCGTTTGTGCTGTGGGGTGGCATAACGTGACTAACCAGAGGACCAACCTTTTTGCACAGCATCTGAAATGTTGTTATGGTCATTCATTTAGTGCTAGATTTCAGGAAGTAACGGTTTTGTTCTCTTTGACTTGTTGAATGGAAATGGTGCTTATTCGCAAATGTTTTATGCGATATTCTAAGTGGAATGAAAACCCAGCTTATATTGACAAAGTGAGTCTATATTTTTTGTATTACCACAAATGGAGTAAAGCTGGGTGAATTCTTAAAAGATTTCTTGAATTAGATTGGATCGCCTAGTGTGATATCCTCACTGATAGATGATTAATTCACTTTTTTTATGTGACAGGGTCTGAAATTGAGACAGAGTTTTGCAGTGACTAATTGTACAATTGCACGCAACAGCTTAAAAAAACCCCGTCAAACTACTGCTTTATGTTGTAACTAACAAACATAATGATCTGCCGGGGCAGGTGAAGAGGACATGAGCGTCTAGAGCCCTGAGCGATGACCTACACCTGTATGGACAAGTCTTATCTCATCTATACGGTTCGGACTAATTCAGTCTGGCACTGTAATTATGTGCCACTTCTTGTCACATGACCTTCTGTGGGTCTGCTGAAACACTGTACAGGAGCAAAATTAAAGAGTGATGTATGTAGCACATGCCCCTGGCCTGACTTTCAGTAAAGACAGCCGAATAATGAAAAGCCCACAGTTCTTATCAATAGCTCACGGCTGAATAGCGATTTCCTTTGTGACTGTCCTTCACAGGAGTGTGAAGCCATGCACATCAAGAAGAACATCAGCATACCTAATCAACAATTTGTTTTATTCTGTTTTTTATTTGTATAGCGCTTTTCACAATACAAATCGCTGCAAAGCAGCTTTACAGACAATTTGTTTCTGCAACACATTTAGTAGTAGCTTAATAAGAGGGATCATACAAAATGCAGATTATTTTTAATTTAGTGCTGACCTAAATAAGATATTTCACATAAAATACATTTATATATATTTCACAAGAGAAAATAATAGTTGAATTGATAAAAATGACCCCCCGTTCAGAAGTTTACATACACTTGATTCTTAATACTGTGATTCTTAAACTGTCCGCTGTTTTTCAGAACCCAAACAGTTTTTCAGCAATTTTGTGTATATGAACCCTTTCCAACAATGACTGTATGATTTTAAGATCCATGTTTTCAAACTGAGGACAACTGAGGGACTCATATGCAACTATTATAGTAGGTTCAAACGCTCACTAATGCTTCAGAAGGAAAAACAATGCATTAAGATCAGTGTTTCCTGTAAGTTCAGGCTTTCCTGCGGAATTAGGCAACTTTCATACTGTTGCAGCGGGTTGTTTAACATGTCTGCGGGTTGAAGCGACCCCAATAACTTAATATTATATAACTTAAAAACGCCTTTTTACAGTTTTGAGTAGCAATTGGGTGAGGTTTGTTGTGAAAACCTGGCAACCCTGATTAAGGTGTAAACTTTTGAACTTTTGTGTAAACTTTTGAACAGAATGAAGATGTGTACATTTTGCTTATTTTGCCTAAATATCATATATTTTTTCATTTAGTACTGCCCTTCAGAAGCTACAGAAGATACTGACATGTTTCTCAGAAGATAAAATAAGTTAAATGAACCCTGATATTCAAATTCCAAAAGTTTTTACCCCCCATCTTAATGCACATTGTTTTATTCTTAAGCATCAGTGAGCATTTGAACCTTCTGTAATAGTTGCATATGAGTCCCTCAGTTGTCCTCAGTGTGAAAAGATGGATCTCAAAATCATACAGTCATTGTTGGAAAGGGTGCAACCACACAAAAATGCTGAAAAATCAAATAATTTGTGGGACCTGAAGGATTTTACTGAAGAACAGCGGGCAGTTCAGGACAAACAAGGGACTCATGAACAACTTTGTCTTTTATGTGAAATATCTTATTCAGGTCAGAACTAAAAACATGCATTTTGTATGATCCCTCTTATTTTGATAAAATAATTAACAGTTTGCCGGTTCTGCAAGGTGTATGTAAACTTTTGACCTTAGGTGTATATTCAGGTGCACATAAGTGCGCATACGTGACCAAAATAAAAAATGTGCTTTGTAAATCAAGTTCAGACCACTCATTTGTGTACACACGGTTGACTTACTGTAATACTGTATAAGATTTGCATTTAAAATAAAAGCATAAATATTGGCAAAAATGCATAAATGTAAATCAGTTGAGCAGAAATAGATGAGAAAGTGATAGACAGACATGAAATCAGTTGCTGTGGACAACAAGCCCTTTGATGTATTTCCCCCCTCACATTTCTATTATATATTCTCATACGGCTCATTAGTTGTTGCACCTTTAAATGGACGCACCATTTCCTCAAAGGAAGGTGTCTAAATGAGCCTAGTATGTCCATGTTTTAGTATATACTAGGGCCTAAGTGTGAAATTCTCCTCCTCCAAAAATAAAAAACGAGAAAACACTAATTTCAGCCATGCTCTCTGCTCTGTTTGAGGGGGTGGAGTTGAGGGGGAGGGATAATGGTTATAAATGAGGGCTCTGCGTCTTCATTTTGCATCTGGATTCTTCCTCTTTATCCTCTAGGAAAAAAAGCCCCCCGGCGTGATGGTGAAACATTAGGGGCATTATGAGCAGTGCTATCAATTAACGCTCTCAATCAAGCCCCAATGCAGCTGCCACTCTCCGTTAAGGGAGCCACCCGTTGCACAAGCCCTGCTTTTTCTTTTCTGCTGGCTCTGGCGAGAACCCATCTTGAACTAAAGTAAGAGCAATCTAGCTGTGTAATGAAAGTCTATATGACAGAGAGACACAATCTCAATCACAGCTGGCTGAATTGATGACACCAAATTAAAAAAAGAGGAGTAAAAGACCTGAGTGTACCACTTGTGGTTTATTTAATGTGTTTAATATGTGGGCTAGAAATGTTTGTATGCACATGCTGTTTTTGTTAATGGAAATTATATAGCAAAATAATTAGGGCTGTCATGATTCCACGATTCAGCACTCGATTTTTAAAAATCCTTGACTGTGATTTGTGTTGAGTATCCAGCAAAATACCGTAAGTGGCGCAAACTAGAATCCATGAAATGCATTGTTTGACCGTTTTCTAAGGCTGCATGATATTAAACCCAGTCATAATAAAGCATAATGCTAGTGTGAATTCACAAATGCTACGATTTCGTTACGTATGTCCGTGTCAGAGCGGCTCGGTTCACAGCAAATGCTGCTCCACACAAACTGTGATCAGTTACATGTTTGGAGCGTCTCAAAATCAATCTCTGCATCAATCTCATCAGGCAGTTGGTGCCCTCTGCTGTCATTTATTATAATGCATAATGTACATTGGTTCTATTGTTTATAATACATACTTCAGTTTTTTTCTTCAATAAAACCATATTACTTGCTTTTGATACTTTATTTGAACTAATTATTATTGCCTCATCGCTTTTTCTTAAGTCAATTTTTTCTTATTGCTGTATCTTAAGTCATTTTAAAGGCTATTGTTCGCTTAGGTCTATTTTTATTACCACACAAAAAATATATATGTGATGTGATCTGGGAAAACCCAACACATGGTGAAATTTTACCTTTTTTTGTTTTACCGTATACATTTTACCATATGAAGGGAAAGGTTCAATCCCTTTCCAAAACTGTTTTTATTTTGTCCATAACTTGAACGTAACAAAAGTTATGTCTGTCTGAAGTTGGCTGATAGCTATGATTTTCAGGAATGGAATTTTGAGAAAAACGGGTTTAAAGTGAGACATGTTTTGTACCTTGTAATTATGTACCTTGTAATTGTAGTTTACATGTAGAAAAGCAGAAACTGTTTATAACAGACTGTCATCGGACTCCTCCTTTTTAGTGATTTCATCATCCGATCCTTCATCTCTGGATGTGAAATAGTCCATCGTTTAGGGCACTGACATCACCAGGATTGAGCAGATTGAGTTAAATCGTTTGAGTGAGCAGCTTCTTCCAACTGCGTTGATCTCTTGCGCTTCGCCATCTCACAATATCAAAAAATAAATAAGTAAATACAACTTTGTGTGTCATGGATTACACACCTTTATATCTTTATTAAATATGTTATGTGGTTTATTTTGATAGGTTAACTGTTTTTGTGGTGTTTAGAGAAAGCACCTCTGCAGCATGTTCGTAACATTAGAGGAAAGACAAGTAATTTCTTGCTGCAATAAATCGCAATTTTACTGCACTAAACAATTGATTTCTGCCAAGATATTTTCAGAGATGATAGACAAGATGTTATAGAATAATAGTTTAATGGAAACCTAATTTTGAAAAAAAATTTACATTCAACCTATTTTTCGAATTTCCTGAAAACGTCCCAGCGTGACATCCGACGGGGTTTTCCCAGATCACATCACACATATATAAATATATATATATATATATATATATATAATTTGTTTACTTGAATAATCGTCAGAATCATCGTCCGAATACTCCATTACCTGTCCCACATTTATTTCATCTTTATTTTATGTTGTATCCACTTTGAATTTGATTTATTTCCCTCTGTAAAAATTTCAACCAAACATCTGTTATCAAGTATATTTAAAATATTTCATGCACAAATATGCAAGTTATTACATGAATGCATGGTTGAATATTTTTCTTTTGATAACTTTAGTAATATGCATAAATCTAAGTTTATATTTATGCATAAATATAAACTTTAGGCTTGAATGACTGACTTTGATATTCAAAGTCAGTCATTCAAGACACTACTTTGTAAATAAATATGTAAATATTGCTGTATATGACTATAAACTTATATTTATGCATATATTTATGCAATATGTTTGAGTGAAGATGAAAAATCATTAAATCGGAGTGAGTTTTGAACTGATTCACTGAAGTGGATAGTTCGGACTAATTCATAAAGATTAATTTTGTCCTAAAATCATTGTGATAGGCACAATGTTGTTCAGCAAAATGAACACAAATAAACATACTTTTGCTAACAAGTGAAATGGACTCAAACAACCGTGCAAGTATTTTATCTCAGCATGAGTTTGATTGCTTCTCAATAATACTTTGTTTTTATGTGTTTCAGTATCAAGATTTATATCTGACTTAAGAGACTTCCAGGAAAACGTCTGTTTTAACCCGATTAACTGGAACAATATATAAGAGAACAAGGGAAAATGAATGTTAAGATAAGATACAGACAAGAAACGTTAGTACAAAATGTACTGTTGAAAAAAAGAAGCGTAACCAGAATTATGGTCTTTTTATTATGTTGCTTGGAAGTTTGGACTTTTACTTATGAGTCTGTCACAAACCAATGATTCAAGCGACCTTTGAATAATTCTCAAGTTTTGCTTGAGATTTTAGATTAAACAGCAAAATCTTTAATCAGCTTTAATCAGCATTGCCACTAACACGGATGTTTAATCAGCAGTGTAGTTTACAATGACCATTATAACAACTTTCTTGGGAATAAAGCTGAACATTGCAGAGGTAAGCAGCTGTTTGTGTTGAGAGAGGTGTTTTGGGAGGGATATAGTGCACTGTTCGTTCGTTTGGGTCACAGCCAAGCAACTCCACGTAATTTAATGTTTAGCACGACACACCACTAATTAATAGCATTATTCTGAAAGTCACTGTGAATAGACCACTTAACTAAAACGCATCATTATGATGAATGTACTGGTAAAGGAACAGGCTTGTGCTTTAAATCCTGCGAACACACACAGACAAACACATTTCACAGTGATATACACCTGCGCACAGATGCGCACACACTCTCAATTTCTCATCAAGCTCCATATCTCGTCATAATTCAAGCTGGGTTCCTCCTCACCTTCCTGACAGGACTGAGATCATATCCACCATGAGAGTTTAACAGGGGCTTACATAAAAGAGCCGTTTCAGCACTCTTCCCATCCAACACACACACATACGTCTCTACAGGCGGGAGTAGACTTGTTAAAGAGACCCCCTGCTTTTCTAATCGATATTTTCGCTGATTCAGAGAGAGTGTTGCCGTGCCCTCTGTGGGAGAATGCCGCTCCTTGTTGTCCTCTAAAAGCACATGTGTAGCGCCGCCGTAGCTCTCTTAAGTGGATTGGTGAGAGGTGTGAGATTAAATGTATATAGGAGCTGATGAGAACGTGGGATTCTGATCCTCGTATGGAGTAATCACCTAAACATGTTCTCCTCCTTGGTTGTCCAGCTTGATACATTAACCCACGCTTATTAAATATATTAGGCAGTGAAGAGCACAACATAGGTTTCTGGTACATAGCCTGCTGTTTCTATTTGCTAGTTGTTGCCTGCTTTTATTTGATTTGATCATTTTTGTTTCTTGTTGAATATTTCTAAATAATGATTGCTAGACTATGTATTTGAACATTCTATTAGTCTCTCTTTCTTCACATCTGTCTGTCTGTTGTTCTGTTGGTCGGTGTTCTGTCTATCTAATGTTCTGTTGTTCTGGCTTTTGTTCTGTCTGTCATTTTTTTTTTGGTTCTCTCCATTATTCTGCGATTTGGTGTTCTGTCTATCTACTGTTGCTCTCCATTGTTTTGTCTGTCTGTTGTTCTGTCTATGTTTGTATGGGTTTGTCTATTGTGTTGTTCTGTGAATCTATTGTTCTGTTTCTGTCATTCTTAGATTTTGTCTGTCATTCTGTCCCTTTATCATTCTGCGTTCTGTCATTCACTTTGTCCGTCTGTCGTTGTGTCTCTCTGTCATTCTTGGGTTCTGTCTGTTGTACTGTCTGTCTTTCTTGTCCATCTTTTGTTCTTCTCGCTATCATTCGAGGTTCTGTCTGTCTTTCACTTTGTCCATCTCTGCATCTGTTGTTCCATCTCTGTCATTGGGTTCTGTCTGTTGTTCGGTTTGTCATTCTTGGGTTCTGTCTGTTGTACTGTCTGTCTTTCTTGTCCATCTTTTGTTCTTCTCGCTATCATTCGAGGTTCTGTCTGTCTTTCACTTTGTCCATCTCTGCATCTGTTGTTCTGTCTCTTGTCTTTGGGTTCTGTCTGTTGTTCTGTTTGTCATTCTTGGGTTCTGTCTGTTGTACTGTCTGTCTTTCTTGTCCATCTTTTGTTCTCTCTATCATTCTAGGTTCTGTTTGTCTTTCACTTTGTCCATCTCTCCATCTGTTGTTCTGTCTCTGTCATTGAGTTCTGTCTGTCGTTCGGTTTGTCATTCTTGGGTTCTGTCTGTTGTACTGTCTGTCTTTCTTGTCCATCTTTTGTTCTGTCTCCATTATTCTGGGTTCTGTCTGTCATTCAGTTTGTCAGTCTGTCCATCTGTTGTTCTGTCTCTGTCATTCTTGGTTTCTGTCTGTCGTTCTGTTTGTCAACTGTCCATCTATTGTTCTCTCTCTGTAGCATTCTTGGGTTCTGTCTGTCATTCTTGTCCATCTTTTGTTCTGTCTCTATCAATCTTGGTTCTGTCTGTCATTCAATTTATCAGTCTGTCCATCTGTCACACTGTCTCTGTCCATCTATCATTCTTGGGTCTGTCTGTCATACTGTCTGTCATTCTTTTCCATGTTTTGTTCTGTCTCTCTATTATTTTGAGTTCTGACTGTCTTTCACTTTGTCCGTCTGTCCATCTATTGTTCTGTCTCTGTGATTCTTGGATTCTGCCTGACAATCTGTTTGTCATTATGTTCGTCTATTGTTCTGTCTCTGTCGTTCTTGGGTTCTATCTGTCATTCGGTCTGTCATTCTTGTCCATCTTTTGTTCTGTCTCTATCATTCTGGGTTCTGTCTGTCATTCACTTTGTCCTTCTGGCCTTATGTCGTTCTGTCTTTGTCATTTTTGGGTTCTGCCTGTCATTCTGTTTGTCATTCTTTCCATTTATTAGTCTCTCTCTCTGCCATTCTTAGGTTTCTAAACCATTAAGAAAAAAAAAACATATTGCATATTGAACCATGGATGTTGTATCGAACAATATTATATTAAGAATTATGGCATCCCTACTGTCTATCTTGCTGGGGTTCTATCTGTTGTTCTGTCTTTCTGTCTATTATTCTATCGCTCTATCCATTGTTCTAAGATTCGCTGTATTTGATGTGGAATGATGTAGTCACTTCATTATTATTGCAAAATAAACCCTTTTAGAGTGAAATAAGTCCTGATCCTGGGTTTATTTTCAATTTAATTTAAAAGACCATCAGACTGTGCAGTATTGCTTAAAGTGATAGCTTACCTAAAAATGAAAATTCTGTCATTAATTACTCGGCCTCATGTAAATTGCAACACAATTGACACATTCAAGGCCCAGAGAGGTACTAAGGACATTAGTGGTTCAGCTGTAATCTTATGAAGCTACTTTGTGCACAAAAAAACAAAAATAATTACTTTATTCAAGAATTTCTTCTTCTCTTCCGTGTCTTCGACGTGTGTTCACAAGAGTACCACAACTTCATAAAATGATGGTTGAAATATCTTAATTTATGTTCTGAAGATGAACGAAGGTCTTGTGGGTTTGGAACGATTTGAGGGTGAGTAATTAATTACTGAATTTTCATTTTTATATGAACTACCCCTTTAAATATAATACGTAGTCTTAATGCAGATGCGTAACCTGCTATCAGAGCAGCGACCTAGTAGTTAACATTATGCATGCTGACACATTGATTGATCCCATTTCCCTCTTATCCCATCATTTCTTCCATTCTCTTTCTGTATCTCTCTGTCCCCATGTGTCAAAGTGGCAAAATAGAGATTTTATTTTTAGACGGTTACCATTCTTGCATATTTTGCTCTGCAAAAAGAACTACTGGTGAGTGGGCGCATGATGAGCTTCACAGACGTAGGCGTGATACTGAGGCATTCTGATGTCACTGTCAGTGTTTACACCGTGTTTGCCCCATGCTTACGTACCCTACGATGAGTGTGCTTTTCATAAGCGTGACAGAAACACAATTAAGCGCTCCTTTTGTGCTCTTCAACTCAAACAAATGGCTTTGAAAACAGATCCTCACCCACTCAGGCACTATGTCATGCTGTTGTTGCTGAGCCAGTCATTAAAACCTTTACCCCAATAATCAGTGAGCAGATGTCATTTTTGAGAGGCCACTGAACCGTTGGTAGCGGAACGGAGGCAGACTCTCCACCCATTCCTCATTCTTCATCATCTGCTCAGCTAATTCATGTGTTCTCTCTCGCTCAGTGCTGTTTATATTTTTGTTTATTCTCATTCAAATGGTTTGTTTCCGCATGACTGACAATGAGATAACAAATGGGTTTATGCGTGGCTAATTTTGAATCCACCAAATAATTAGATGAAATGACATGGACTTGAGGTGGATTTTAATGTTGTTCACAGTGACTGTTGTCTTCTGAGAGCATGACTCTAATGTTGCCAATGGCTCTGTGTTACTGATATGTATCCTCAGACGTTCATTGACAAACATGCTTTCCAGATAAACTGACAGGATGCATTAATTTTCTGATTTCTAACAAATTTAGAGGGACATTTAGAGATAAAAGAAATAGTTCTGTGTATGTTGGGTTCAATAGTGCTTATGATTTTGCAAGCTCTTTTTCAGAATTTGGTAATGCACAGCATCTTGTTGTCTTCTCAGCCATCTTTATAGTTTGGTTTCTGCGTAGCCCTGCGTTTGCATCTCTCGTTATTTACAGTGGATATAAAAAGTCTACACACCCCTGTTAAAATGCCAGGTTTATGTGATTTAAAAAAAAATTAAATACCACAAATAATTTCAGAACTTTTTCCACCTTTATTGTGACCTATAATTTGTACAACTCAATTGAAAAACAAGCTAAAATCTTTTTTTCTGTGGAAAGTAAAAATAAAAAACTAAAATAATGGGGTTGCATTAGTGTACACACCCTTAAACTAATACTTTGTCAAAACACCTTTTGATTTTATTACAGCACTCAGTCTTTTTGGGTATGAGTTTATCAGCATGGCACTTGACTTGGCGATATTTGCCCACTCTTCTTTGCAAAAACACTCCAAGTCGGCCAGATTGTGAGAGCATCTCTTATACACAGCCCTCTTCAGATCACCCCACAGATTTTCAATTGGATTCAGGTCTGGGCTCTGGCTGGGCCATTCTAAAACTTTTTTCTCTTTCTTGTGAAGCCATTCTTTTGTTGATTTGGATGTATGCTTAGGGTCATTGTCGTGCTGAAAGATGAAGTTCCTCTTCATCTTCAGCTTTCTTGCAGAAGCCTGGTTTTGTGCCAATATTGACTGGTATTTGGCACTGTTCATAATTCCCTCCACCTTGACTAAGGCCCCAGTTCCAACTGAAGAAAAACAGCCTCAAAGCATGATGCTGCCACCACCATGCTTCACTGTGGGTATAGTGTTCTTTTGGTTATGTGCAGTGTTGTTTTTATGCCAAACATACCTTTTGGAATTGTGGCCAAAGAGTTCAGCCTTGGTTTCATCAGACCATAACACATTTTCCCACATGCTTTTGGAAGACTTCAAATGGGTTTTTGCAAAATTGAGTCAGGCTCGAAAAAATTTTTCTTCATAAGAAAAGGCCACCCTACCCCACAGCCCAGACATATGAAGAATACGGGTGATTGTCGTCGCATGTACCACACAACCAGTACTTGCCAGAAATTCCTGCAGCTCCTTTAATGTTGCTGTAATGTTGTGGAAAAAATTCTGAAATTATTAATCATGGTCTAATTTTTTTAAATCACATAAACCTGACATTTTAACAGGGGTGTGTAGACTTTTTATATCCACTGTACACTACATGTGTGAATTGGTGGCTGGGGCTAAACAGTGATGTAGCAGCAGTCATTAATCGTTTGCGGAGGCGGGGTTTAGCCACACTATTACATCATAAAGTGGCACATTCCACAACCTGTCTTTTTGGCAGATTGGCTTCAATATAAGCTGTTTTTAGTCTAACAAGAAAGTTTTGAGTTCTAAAAATTACAAATTGTTTTTATAGCACTGACCTGTTATATGTCAAAAGATCAAGGGAATTTTGATTCCTCGGTTGTGACCTCTTTAAAATAATTGCTTTTGGTTTTTAGTGTTGTATTTGTATCTTTTTTCATTAAGAAAATACAGGCCTAAAATTGTAATATCAGTGCGTTTCTATTCACAACACCAGAAAAAGACATCAGGGAGAGATGCATGACAGTGTAATTAGCCCAAAAGGAAAAAAAAAATCCCTTACAGACTGCCACTGATAGGGGTGTATTTAAAACGAGCATTTGTTTGTGTGTAGGCAAAAAATCCTTCCTCCCAACCCCCCATTGTTGGAGCAGATGTGTACGTGTCATTCAATTCATTTTCACTACAATTTAAAACGAGAAGATTTTTTATTTTTTATTTTTAAATGACACGTTTTGTAACATTAAGAAGATTTTGATTGCGCTAACTGAGAAGGGAGTTTGACTGTTCGGCTGGCCTTTCCATCTGTTGTCTCAGTTGTTCTCCATTCATTCCTTCCCTCTTGTGAAAATGTGATGGGAGTATTTCGTGTTCAGTTCATGACAATTTAACGCATGGTTTGCGAATTGCCCAGCGGATTCAATTATCAGCCTCACTTTAATTGTAGTATTTAGCACTTTGCCAATAGGAAAATGTGTACCAGTAAATATACAACATTCAGCAGACCACACAGTGTACGTCTTGTTACCATGAGCATTAATTGATTTTTCAGTTAAATGCAGTATAGAGTGATGCCACAGTGTGCAGCCTACAGGAAGTGCACTTCAGAGTTGTGCTCCATTTCGGATAGAATTGATAATGCCTTTTAAATTCCAAATGAATTCCATGAAAAAATCTTTGTGTAACTTTAAGGAACGTCACTACCACTGTTCAGAACTGTGCTAGCTAATCATGTGCTGGTTAGCATCTTTGAGCTAGGTTCAAAAGTATCTAAAATTGTCACTACCAAAACATTTGGTGGAGTTTTGGTAGTGACATTTTTGTTTTTTGGGTGTTATCCCATACAATTGTCACTACCGAAACAGTCATGATCGAACCATGTCATCATTGTTTCAGTAGTGACAAAAGGGAACACATAATCCTCATATTTTGGGGTAATAAACAAAATTTTAGTACAGTTATGCAAATGTTTTTTTAGTATGTTTTAGTAAAATTCGGTAATGTGATGTGGTCGCTACCAAAGCAAGTCACTACAGAAACATGAGATGTTTTGACAAAAAGTATACTTTATAAGATGTTGTGATATTTTCTGGTTCAATATATATTCAAACTAATTAACTGTTAACTTTGCAATCTGTGTTTCAGTAGTGACAAATTTGAGGAGAAGACAAATATTCCAAAACTTTCTGAAAATCCAATGTGAGATTTAACTTCACAATTACTAGAAATATGTACCTTGGATATTATACCATTTGCATACTATTTATTTATTTATTTTTTTGGAAAAATATGTTTCCAACTCGGACTTCGGCACCAATTCTGTAGAATGACCCATATCCCATATGTGACCCAGGACCACAAAACCAGTCATAAGGGTATATTTTTTAAATTGAGATTTCGATACATCACCTGAAAGCTAAATAAATAAGTTTATGATATGACAATATTTGAAAATCTGGAATGTGAGGGTGCAAAAAAAAAATAAAAAAATATTGAGCAAATCGCCTTTAAGTTGTATAAATAAAGTTCTAAGCAATGCATATTACTAATCAAAAAAAAGTTTTGATGTATTTACGGTTGGAAATTTATGAAGTATCTTCATGGAACATGATCTTTACTTAATATCCTAATGATTTTTGGCATGAAAAAATCTATAATTTTGACCCATACAATGTATTTTTGGCTATTGCTACAAATACACCCCAGCGACTTATGACTGGTTTTGTGGTCCAGGGTCACATATCATATCATGATATCTTTCCTCTCAGCCTCACATCTTTTTGTTGCTCTCCTGTTAGAATTTTGGAAAGCGAAGCTGAATTAGATCTTCAGTGAAGGTGATTTTTAAGAGGACCTATTAGGAGACCTGCACTGCATTAGTCTCAGATGTGAGTAATGGCCGTCTACTAAGAGCACCCTTAACTATTTTGATGGCCTGTGATGAGTTCTGTATCTTCTGAAGTGTGCAGTCCTCTAATATCCAAAGTACCAAAATGCCTCTACCTAAATAAACAAAGCACATAATGACACGGTCTACATTTTGGCTCTTCACTTTTGGTCCCCATGGCAACACTTTGAAATGTTTGAATGCTTGGACATCTTCTGTCTCTCTCCTTGCAATTTCCATTTTGAAAATGAATGACTGCAAACATGGAGCAAACAACTTTCATCTCCCCTTTTATCGAGTAGAATTTCTTCCCATCTGTTCTTTTATTTTCTTTGCTCCATCGCCTGAATTGTTGCACTGTTGATATTTTATCATTTTAATATTATAATTTTTTTCCAAATTATATGTGGCATTGTATAAAATGCTCCATTAAATAATTCACCAAAAAATGGTAATGCTCTCATTTACTCGCCCTCATGTTGTTCCAAACCCATAAGACTTCCTTTAATCGTTGGAAAATAAAAAGAGAAATCACTCTTAAATGCATAGTTCATACAAAAATTTGAATTTTATCATTATTTTCTTATCTTCATGTTATTCCAAACCTATATCATTATATCAGAGGTTTAAAAGAATGTTAATAACTATCTTCTATATTCCACAGATGAAAGTCAGTCACACAGGTTTGGAACAACATGAGGGTGAGAAAATGACAGAAATTGACTTTACTTTTATTATTTAGAAAAAAGCAGCTTGGACATTATGTTAAGTATCTCCTTTTGTGTTCTACCAAAGAAGGTCAAACAGGTTTTAAAACACATGAGGTGGGTGAACTGTGACATTTTCAAGTACTACTTTTGAAATGCCTCTATTCAGAAGCACTTCTAATCATGAAGTTCTAGGCATCATGGGCTCAGTGGTCCTTCACTGTCAACAGAGGTGTATGAGCAGCTTGGGTGAGGAAGATCAAAACCCAGTCAAGCATGAAGAAAAAAAAGCTGTAATTGAAAAGTGCAACACACCCCTTTAAATGAAAGTGTTTGCCAAATGAAACCATAAAGACAAGACCTTAGCAATGCTTTGGATCCTTTCCCAGCCTCTAAATGTTCCCGTTTCACATGAGACCAACTGCTAAGCTCGCTTTTGCAATTACAGGTGTGTCTTTCTGTGGTGTGTTTGTGTGAGGTCCGAAAAGGGAAGGTAAATGAGCTTCCTCAAGAAAAATGAACTTCCATGAGAACATAATCACAGCATGCGTTTGGGAACTGTAAAGATTAGCAGTAGATTTGTTTATTTCAGTTATGGTGTTCTTTGCCAGATATTTAGATGGTCATAACTCAGTTGTGCATTGTAATTTATACATATGTGACCAGTCATATATGTTAATTTTACAAAATTGAGATTCATACATAATCTGACAGAGATATTGAAAATCTGCAATCTGAGGGTTAAAAAAATACTGAGAAAACCTCAAGTTGTCCAAATTAAGTTCTTAGTGATACATATTACTAATCAAAAATTATTTTTTATTTATATTTACTGTAGGAAATTTACAGAAATCTTTATGGAACATGATCTTTACTTAATATCCTAATAATTTTTGGCATAAAAGAAAAATGTATAATTTTGACCCATACAATGCATTCACTGCTACAAATATACCTGTGCTACTTAACACTGGTTCTGTGGTCCAGGGCCACATATGTGTCCAAACTCAAGGCCAGTTATTGTGTGTGTATGGTTTGAAATTATCTATCTATCTATCTTATATAGATTGCTAAAGGGACACCACCTTAGATCATATGACTATAGGCATCATGAATGAATAGATAAATAATGACTTGCATCATAATCAGATAAGTTCATTAACATACTACAATATTTCTCCTTAGAAAATTGTCATAAGAACTAATTAAACTAATTAAACTAAAACATGGTTTATTGGTATAAGTATAGTATTTATTTAGGCTGCATTAAAACAGTAATTAAATAATTCAAATGTATTACACAAGATAGAGGTAGTCTGCACTTGTGTCATGTTGTTACTAAAAAAAAAATACAAATTAACAATGATTCAAATTTAAGGATTAGTTCACTTCCAGACTAAAAATGTCCTGACTATTTACTCACCGCCTGTCATCCAAGATGTTCATGTCTGTCTTTCTTTAGTTGAAAATAAATTAAGGTTTTTGAAGAAAGCATTCCAGGATTTTTCTCCATATAGTGGACTTTACTAGGTTGAAGGTCCAAATTGCAGTTTCAATGCAGGTTCAAAGGGCTCTACACAATCCCAGCCAAGGAATAAGGGTCTTATGTAGTGAAACAAGTGTCCATTTTCTAGAGTTTTTAACCACAAATGCTCGTCTTGCACTAGCTCTGCGTCCATGACGCATTACATATCCACATTGGAAAGGTCAGGCGGAAGTACCAGCCCAGTGTTTACAAAGCAGACATGCAAAGAAAGTCAAACTCTCTTTACAAAAAGGTAAACCAACTATGCTGAACAATTTTAAAGTTGGAAGAGAAAATGAGATGGAGTTTTTTGTCCTACCCTACCTTTTTGAACTGAAGTACACAGACAAATAATTAACCATTTCTTTTCTAACGTGATTAGTAATGGGTGAAGTTGCAGAAGTTGCATCACAGAGCTAGTGCAAGATGAGCATTGTGTAGAGCCAGTTGAAGCTGCATTGAAACTGCAGTTTGGACCTTTAACCCATTGGTTCCCATTAAAGTCCACTATATGGAGAAAAACCCTTGAGTGTTTTCCCCAAAAAAACTTTTTTTATTTTTGACTGAAGAAAGAAAGACATGAACGTCTTGGATGACATGGGGGTTAGTAAATTATCATGACATTTTTATTCTGGAGTGTACTTCTCCTTTAAAATTATTCGTATGCAATTTCCCAATATCATGTACTTGCCTTGGGGTGGATGAATAAATTATTTATTTGTCAGTGAATGGTGCAAAAATGGTCTAAAATATACCATATCAAAGATTTTAGTAATGTACATATCAGAGTATTCAGGAGTATTTTAATGCACACAGTATGCAGTTTCTTGTGATGATAATGTGGAACTTTTCATTGATTTCTACTGTCACCGTTGTTGATATTAAGTCCTCTTTTATTTCTTCCCGCATTACTAAAAGTGATACGCAGACACTCATATCACATAACTGTTAGTCCTGCTGTATTTATTCAAGTTTTATTGTTCCCCTCTCGACCGAAATAGACCCACTTATTTGATTAAATGTGACTAGTTGCTACAGGCTTGCTTTAAGCGGTTTAATGTGCATAAATAAAACACACACTTAGAGCACATACATTAATGTAGTGTGCGGGTGACATTAACAGACATATTGTTGCCAAGACTGGAGAAAAAAAAAAAAAAACGCAAGCAGACGTTTCCAGTCTGGAATTAATGCAGGAGGCCACTTATTAGCAGCCTCTGCTGCCTTAATCTTAACCTGAATGGCTTTCATTTGATTTCCAGCAGTAGCCCAGGGCCTTGACGTATTTCTGTCACTCATGCACTTAACCTTTCACCTTTGAAGTAGAGTCTGTGCATATACTTCCTACTTTAGTAACACTGGTGCCTCATTATTACAACTCAAAAATATAGATGGCTTGAATTTGAATGCATTGGTGAGTTTAAAATAGCAATTAGTTAATTGCAGACGCTGAATAAAAACTCTTAAGTCATCTCATGCATCCCATCGCATCTGTAATTAAACAAAACAGACTTAACCTCAGGGTCTTTTTTCTCTTTTCTTTTTTCTTCTGCCAGCTCATTTGTTAAAAAAAAGAATAAAGAAAAAAAAAACAACAACTTACAAACAACATTAGTTGCTTGTACATAGATCATGTCTAGCTATTTTTGTAGCTCCATGCTGTACAGCATATAGAGGCATTTTGTATAGTCTTTCTGTTTGGTTGAGTTGAGCTAGTGTTGAGAGCAGCTGACTGTTTGGTAAGGTAGATTAGCATGTGGTCCATAAATTGTTTGCTTGAAGATTAGCCACCCATTGAAGGCCACTTCTCCAGCCTGACCCAGATCTTCCAGCAGAGCTGCAGATGAGGGATGGCATTGTTCTTGGCAGCGGGTAGCCAGTGCCGCTTCCCACCTGCCCCAATCCTGAGAGTCTTCTGGATGTTTTTGTAGAATAAACTCGGCTAATGGTGTGTGGCAGCATGGAGGCCTGCAGAGGACTGAGATGAGGCCTGTGGCAGACTATGGGCATTAAGGGTCACAGGAAGTGCCTGATGTACTCCTATTGAAGTGCTATATGAAAGTCCTCTGCTGAAATGAGTTAAAACAGCAAGTTAGAAACATTTGAGTTAAGGAAGCAAGCTTGATGTCACTTGATATTTTTAGATATTTTATTTTTCCTCTTTTCAAATAAATATTATAGTTATACTTGCATTTTCTATAGAACAGCTGCCAGTGGGACTTTCCAAGTTGGCCACTAAATGAACTAACTTGCCTTAAATGGATTTTGACACCATATCATTTTGTTTGCATTGCTCTGGGTATTTTCCTTGTAGATGTGTTAGCTTTTTCAGTGGGTTGTGTGAGAGTGAGATTTCACTGTGCCCTTTAATTTCGCTCGCTCCATGACTGGCAGAGTATTTCATCATAAGTCAAATAAAGAGTGAGCTTTGGTTTCATTGCTGTGCAAATGGTTGTATCTTACAAATGAAATGACATGAGGATGAGTATATGATGACAGAGTTTTCATTTAAGCCTCAATAGTAAGGATCTAGTTCAGATTTTTTTTCTTTTCCTGACAAATTTTTTTGCGTCCCACGACACAAAAGAATATATCCTTCTAATACGGTTTCCATTAAATGTAATTTTCTTAACTTTTTTTCACTTTTTTTTTCCTTCCATGAAGAATAATGCAACAAACTGGTTATAAACCTATAAAGCTATTCAAGTTATACAGTTAGGAGACTGAGGCATGTGGTGTACAGTGGAGATCTAAATCAGTCTATAAATACCTGTTTTTTTCTGATATATTGTTAATGTTCATTACTCAAAATCTAAAGGAATATCAGCTGTAGGTAAACCACTGTTCTACTAACATGTTTGATAAAATATTCAAGGCATTTCAACAAAAACCTTTATTTTGTGGACAATCCACTGATCAAATTTAGAGAAAAGTGACCACTATAGCAGCTCTTCTTCCACAGTTTGGTAACTGTAGTGGGTTTATTAACCATAACTTTGTCGTCAAGGAGTTTCCAGAGATTTTCAGTTGGGTTTAGATCAGGACTTTGGCCGATCATTATTTCAATGTTCTTAGCTTCAAGGCTGGTTAGCCATTCCAGCTGCAGTGCTGAGCCAATTCCCCATTAAGAGTCTCTGCATTCTCCTGTCTTTTTGTGTCTTTTTGGTTGACTGAATGAATTAGTGTCATTGTAAACCTGCAATATTTGAGAAATCATAGATATGGAATGACCAACTTCTCTTGCAGTGGCTGAAAGTGTCATACCTTTGGCATTCATCTGGACAACCTCCTGTCGCAGGGATTCAGTCACCTTAGAGCGGCCCACCATCTTGCAATCTCAGTGAAAATTGGAAGAATGCCGCCTGTTAAATAGGGTCAGGGTTATATAATTAAGGAAATTAGCACCAGGTTCCAGATTAAAACCAATAACTTGGAGGTATCTGTAAGTGTTATTTAATTATTTTTCAAATATCTTATTTCAGTTTTTATACTGTGCTTCAGAATACAGTTAATTTATGAAATATGCTTAAAAAACTGCCCTTCTACTCCTGTTAGCAGTAACCTTGAAATTTAGGAAAGTATAAGTTGTACATGGCTATGATTCTCTCTGTGGGAACCCAGAAAACCTGCCAAAATGCTTTTGCTTAGTTTCTCTGCTTCATTGGAAATGAGTGGAACTATAGTAGAAAAAATAATACAGGCTAAAACAAATGATTTAATTTGACTTGTTTTTAAGGCATTAGAGTCTTTCAGTGACCCTAGTGGACTTTTACACCAAAAATATTCAGCTCTGTAACATAGCTTGCAGGATAAGTTTAAGATCTTTTTTTCCCCCCTCCAGTGCCTTTTAGAGTTCTATAAGGATGGTAATGTTGACGGAAGGCTAATTATACCACAATGAGGAAGCTCTGGGAAAGCTTCCAATGTCCACAGACGTTCTTACACGACTGACTTCACAGTTGTTTGTAGCTGAAAGTCTTTGAGCGGTGGAACTGAAGCCATAAGTACGTCAGTAGGAGCCGCGGCCACTTCTATGCCACTCACTCTTTTTGTGCGTGGCCGTATTTATTCTCTTGTTTAGAGACCTCCTATCTTTTGATGATTTAAATATGCTGGAGTGGCTGCCCATCTTACGCTTTTGTCCTCAAGTGCCCTGGCCTCTCCACTTACATCAAGAATCACAAAATCAAATTGTTTTTTGCCCATTACATGCATCCTTGTGTATAAATGTTTTAGGTGATTTTTGAATGATGTCTCATTATTAAATCCTTGAGGAAATATTGTTTATTTATAGTCCTTTTTTATGTTCTATTTTTATTAATTGTTTTAGGTATTACTGTTTATTTATTTATTTATTTTTTCTGCTAATATCCAGTATTTCAGAGCTTAGTCTGAGCTGTGGTGCAGCAGTTACTGCACACTTTATGTTGATTTACAGTTGAGGTCAAAAGTTTACATACACCATGCAGAATCTGCAAAATGTTAATTATTTTACCAAAAAAAGAGGGATCATACAAAATGCATATAGTCCACAGGAGAAAACAACAATTGAATTTATAAAAATGACCCTGTTCAAAAGTTTACATACACCTGATTCTTAATACTGTGTTGTTACCTGAATGATCCAGAGCTGCTTTTGTGTAGTGATAGTTGTTCATGAGTCCCTTGTTTATCCTGAACAGTTAAACTGCCTGCTAATTCTTTGGTTTTTCAGCATTTTTGTGCATTTGAACCCTTTCCAACAATGACTGGATGATTTTTGAGATCCAGGTACAGAAGGTTCAAATTGCAGAAGGTTCAAAGTCCCTCAGTTGAAAAGATGGATCTCAAAATCATACAGTTTTGGAAAGAGTGCAAATACACAAAAATGCAGCAAAATCAAAATTTGTAGAACCAACCATCATAAAAAAACAAAACAAAACGAAACAAAACAACAACAACAAAAAAACGAAAAACAAAATAATCAAATGTATGTAAACTTTTGAATAGGGTCATATTTATAAATTCAACTATTATTTTCTCTTGCAGTACATATGTAAACATCTTTTATGTGAAATATCTTATTCAAGTCAGCACTAAATAAAAATAACATGCATTTTGCATGATCCCTCCTATTTTGGTAAAATAATTAACATTTTGCAGGCACTGCAAGGTGCAAACTTTTGACCTCAACTGTAGATGCGAGATTGAGTCTTTTAGCCTGAGTGAGTATTCTCATTCACTATATAGTATAGTAATAGTATATTATAAAGTGAGTTTGGAGTAAAAACGTTATTAAATGTGATATTTTCACATGATTTCAGGTGTAGCAACATGTCTAAACAGAGCCGTAGTTCACTGAGAAGCTACGCAAACAGCTGTCATTATCGCAAACGATTTATTTCGATTTCATAATCGCCCGATTAAATCGCTTGCAATAATGAACGTGATTCAGCGTATCTTTTCTGTGGAGTACGGCTCTGTGTAGTACATGCTGGTCCACCTGAACACAGGTGCTGGAGATTTACTGCTGATTACGCAACCGGCTTCACCGACAACATGCGCATTCCAATCGCCTTTGATCAATCGTGCAGCCCTAATGGTAAGCGATTTGAGCCATTTCGCTAACTTCTTCCAGACTTCTACAGCCACTGAATTAGGCCACCAAATGCTGCCAGTTTTCTGGCCGCTCCAATAACTCCTTTTTGCTGTTTCAAGAGCATAGATCTGTCACATAGACAGGTGTGATTGCTCAGGGTGCCCATTCCAGTGACATCTGACAGTTTGGAGGGACCTGGTAGTGGCTTGGTACCCCCCCCAAAAAAGCTCATAGCACCTTACCTTTATATTCTCATGCCAAAATTTGTTCTGAAAAGCAGAGCGGAAGGGCTGAAAAGAGGCTGAAGTAAGTGCGTTGTGTCTGGAGTTTATACGACTTTAATCCAGAGTTGCTGTGCCATTTAAACCCCAAAGGATGTTGCCACCATATGGGACGGACTCCTTTTGCATACAGGGCCTTTATTATTAAAGGGGACGCATCATGAAAATCATTGTGTTTCTGCTTCCACTGAAAACTTCAGACACACTCTGGGGACACTTGAGACTAATATTACATATGTGACCCTGGACCACAAAACCAGTCATAAGTCACTGGGATATATTTGTAGCAATAGCTACAATAGGTCAAAATTATAGATTTTTCTTTTATGCCAAAAATCATTAGGATATTCAGTAAAGATCATGTTCCATGAAGACATTTTGTAAATTTCCTACTGTAAATGTATTAAAACGTAATTTTTGATAAGTAATATGCATTGCTAAGAACTTAATTTGGACAACTTTGTTCACACCCTCAGATTCCAGATATTCAAATAGTTGTATCTCGGCCAAATATTGTCCTATCCTAACAAACCATACATCAATTGAAAGCTTATTTATTCAGATGAAAATTGACCCTTATGACCCATTTTTTTTACATATTGTAAAAAGGAGCATATTAGGTCACCTTTAAAAATGGTGTAAAAGACTAAGCAACTCAACTCTGATATCATTAGATAACCAACATATATGTTGTGAATTATTGTAGTAATGTTTATACAAGAGATGTTCTTCAGGTTCTTATTTGTGAAACTGAATTACTCTTCAGAAATGTTTAGGATGCAGTCAAACGCTTGAATCTCTTCAGCCTCAAACGTGACTGAATAGAAATTCAACGGATATCTCGTTTGCTATTAATTTGAACGCAATGTTCTCTTTAATCATTTGCTTAAGCTTATAATTAAAGTATGCTGCAAGCCTAGCAGTAAACACTCTGAGACCGCTTTATTAATGAGTGCTTTATTAGCTGTGGTTCAATAAGGAATACTAATATGAACATGTTAGTCCTCCTTTAGTATGGCTCATGTTTACAGTAGAGTCTTTATGGAGGGGCAAATGCGAACATGGGATTTATGCATTTAATTGTTTTCTCCAAAGTCACAGTTCCTGCAGACTTTAGCTTCTACTTTTAGCATCAGTTAGGAATCATGTCTAGTGGCTTGTGGCTAAATGTTTCTGACAGTTAATTACCCTGAGATTCCCCTCTTTTTTTTTCACCATCCACCGCTTAGCTAGTGACTAGAACGAGGCCGTTGCTGCTTACCTTAACGCTGCCCTTCATACATCTTTTTTCAGGACACTAATGTGCGTTATTAATCCTGAAAAATGTTTATTTTTTTAGTTTGAAAGAAGTTTTTAAAGATTTATCACATGTTCCATAATGGCCACTGTGATTGATAAGCTAAAATGCCATAATTCATGGTTATTTGGCTTGAATTTAGGATGCAGATTAAAATAAATTCAGTTTTTCATAGTAATAAACATAATGATGTTTAAAGGTGTCAGACTGTGAAATATACAGAGTCCTGGGAAGTAAATGCTTCGGTTCTGATTCTGCAAAACACACAAACACACACACACACACACACACACACACACACACACACACACACACACACACACACACATCTGCCTTGCATTAATATTTTAGGCCAATTCTCAGCAGCCTCTTAAAGAGCATTTGCTAAGTGACTTGAGCGAAAAGCTCTTCTGACAGGTTCTGTTCGCCCACAGTTTTCTTGCCGCCTCCTTTTCCATGCACTCACTGCCGGCGTTTTCGCCTATACTTGCGGCTTTTCCTCTTTTAGTTGTTTGTGTTCAGGGTCAGTGCTTAGTGAAGTAGGGTCTTTGGTGAGCTTGTGTTTGTTTGAGTCTTCAGTAGTTGAGTAGAAAATTCTGCTACTGTTCAAATAGTTTCTGTTCTATGTATCCCTTCTCTAAAAATGCATAGGTTTGTGCTACAGGTTGTCGCTTAGAGTGCACTCAGGAGAGAACAGTTGTAGCTGTTTGTAAGTAATGAAGTATTTGGAGACCTTGCTTGAAATATAGTCACTAGAATGTGTTGTTGTTACATGCACAAAGTATACCCTCACATGCAAAATTCATATGACTAACTTTTCTTGTGTCAAACTTAAAGGGATAGCTCACCCAAAAATTACCCCATGATTTACTCACCCTTAAGCCATCCTAGGTGTATGTGACCACCTGCTTTTAGACGAATACAATCGGAGTTGTAATAAAAATGTCCTGGCTCTGCCAAGCTGTATAATGGCAGTGAATCGGTCATTTTAAAGTCCAATAAAGTGCATCCATCCATCATAAAAAGTGCTCCACACAGCTCCGAAGGGGTTAATAAAAGCCATCTGGAGTTAAACAATGCATTTATGTAAGAAAAATATCCATATCTAAAACTGTATAAAACAATCTCTAGCTTATCGCTAACTGCTAACATTAACGAGCAAGTGGCGTTCCAGCAGATGACGTAGGCCTAACGTAAGCTCTGGTGAGAATATGCTAATTTCGTGAAAACCAAGTTTTGTTTACAGCAAAGGAAAACCAGTCTCCTCTTGTTTTATATCGAAATCTTGTGACATTTTTCTTTACAAATCCTCATTTTGTACTTCTAATTTATGACTGGTGATTGAAGCTAGAGATTATAGTTTATACAATTTTAAATATGGATATAGTTCTTATAGCATCACTTCACTTCAGAAGGCCTTTTTTAACCCTGGTACTTTTTATGATGGATGAATGCATTTTTTGGACAGCCGTTCACTGCCATTATAAAGCTTAGAAACAAAATAACTAAAAACTAGAAAATATGAGAATGAAACATATGGCTTCAGAAGGCTATCAGTTTAGATTTTAAAGTTACGTTTTTTTAATCCGCTTTAATCATATGCTATTTTAGACAAGCTTCACCGCTGCTCTTACTATTTTAATCATACTATAAAATAATTTAGCCAACTCTATTCTGTCTAATATCTCTTTTTTAGTTGACCAAGTGCTATAAGCTGGCTTTTCAGTCAGAAAAAAGCAGAAAGAATATGCTTGGCAAAGAGAAAATGAAAAGAGCCTGAGTTTTAGCCTCAGGGGCAACAGCAGTGTTGCTCAAACATGCATGCACGAGACACATGTACACATGACCTAATGTACAGTACAAAAGGTCATGTGTGCATGTGTCTTCTCACATTGATGCGCACATGCACAGCACTGGGTTGGTCATTCCTTGGTGTTTCTTCACATCCAGAAAGGTTCACAAACCCTCCCACTACCACCACCGTCCTGCAGCATCAAAGCGACTGAACAGAGCGCTGACCTGGACCAGAGCTTCTGCATTTCAATATCACAGACTGAGAGACTGAGAGAGAGCATCTTTCAAGAGAAGAAGTGTTTGTGAAATGTATTTTGACCCCTTGATTCTGTTATGTTTGGAAGAACGCTTGATATGACAGACGTGTAGTAAACTAAACCTGCTCTTTTCACAAACCTGCTGAGCTGCTTATTCAGGGTGCTTCTGAAGTTATCAAAGGCTTTGTGATGAAAACACAAGAACTTAATAATGCCATCTTACAAAATCGTTCCCTACTGTATATAGGCGTTGAGGCAGCTCACTATAGGTTTTTGAATAGAGCTACAGTGTTTTGCCCAGTTATTAGCCTATTTATTTTTTAATATATATTAGTGGAAAAGCACTTATAAACATTACATCCTCTATCTCCAGCTTTCTCCCTGTCTTACTCTTTTTTTGCTTCGTTAAATCATGTTAATATATATTAAGAGCTTCAGGCCACATGTTGAGATTTTAACATTCAGTAATATTATCTATCCTACATTCATCTTAAGTTTACCTCTGGAGAAAAGACACATTATTTAAGTAATATAAATGAACTATTTTACAATATTAGTCATTCCAAAGTAAACCTATTTTATAACCAAGAAAAATGTTCTTAAACATTGTTAGGCTGTTCTAGGTTATACAAATCTGGTTACACACAAAAATGATTTCAAAAGTATTAGTATTTCATGTAAGTTTTCCAAAATTATGTCTGTATATTATATAAAATGTGTAATATGTACACTACCAGTCAAAAAAAAAAAATATATATATATATATATATATATATATATATTTTCATGTTTGAAGCATTCTAGCTTTGATCACAGGAATAAATGTGACCCTGGACCAAAAAAACAGACATAAAGGTGAATTTGTCAAAATTGAGATGTATACATCATCTAAAAACTGAATAATAATAATAAATAAGCTTTCCATGTATGTATGGTTTGTTAGGATAGGACAATATTTGGCTGGGATACAACTATTTTGAAAATCTGGAATCTAAGGTGCAAAAAAATCTAAATATTGAGAAAAGTTGTCCAAATTAAGTTCTTAGCAATGCATATTATATTTAAGGTGGGAAATTTACAAAATATGTTCATGGAACCCATACAATGCAAAATATATTCAAATAGAAAGCAGTTATTTTAAATAGTAAAAATATTTCACAATATTACTGCTTTTGCTGTATTTTGGATCAAATACGTAAATGCAGGTTTGGTGAGCAGAATGTTTTTCTTTAAAAAAAAAAAAAAAAAAAAAACACTTTTGCCTGGTAGTGTATGAGCAATTCTTTTGGGTTAATATAGTATTGGCTAGTAGCACAATGTTAACATTATATTAAGATTTGTATGTATTCTATGAGAAATCATTAATTTATAGATATTTTCTTGCATATAATTCCTAAATACTAACATTTATTTAAAATTGTGAGAAAGTCTCCTAAACATAATGGACATAGACTATATACATTTGAGTTTACAGTGAATGCGAGTGGATAATCATGAGTATCTTGTACCTTACAGGCACTTACTACAGGTATTTTTGTCGACCATGACCACAGAGGAGCTTGCTTCTCAATCGATGGCGCTCAGGGTCCCTCTTAGTTCTGGTGGACTGTAATTCAATTGAGCTTTAGTGAGCTAGACACAGTGTGTGTCTGTGAACCTGAAGGATTCTCTTTCTGAGCATGTTTTAGACTGTAGTCTCAATACTTTTAGAGATAGGCATCTTCCTTTATGTATCCTGAAGAGCATTTTTTTTTTCATGCATTCTCTTGCCCTTTGTCTCAATTACCAGCTTCAGAAGAACCTTCTCTACTACAATTCCTCATGTACTGTGTTTTTTCATTTAAGTATTATTATGATTATTAGTAATTTTGTTTTTAATTATACACAAGTTGTATGTCCAGCTGGTCACCGGCATATTTCAGCTTCACTAGAAATACTGGACAACAAGGGTTACTAGAAATGGTTTGTTTTAGAGAAAAAAATCATGGTCAAGGTTTGGCTGCTTAGAATTTCTTGCTAGGTCTGATGTAACTGCATTGTTTCAAGTTTTGTTTTGCGTTTCTTTCCGTTTTATGTTTTGTCTTTCTTTTGTGCTTTTGATTTTTGAGTTTGGTTTTTGCTTTGTATTTTTGTTATGGATTTTTTTTTTATGTTTTGCTTAATATTGTTTTGTTGTTAGCTTTATTTATTTGTAATACTTTTGATTGTATTTAATTTACAGCTCAGACCATTGACTTGAAATAATTGTCTGAAAGTGACTGCAAAGATGACAAATTATATCCTCTAACCTCTATACTTCTAATGTTTTATGCTAAGCATCTGTAGGGCCCTGTGAAATCAGTTTTATTTTTTCCTGAAATCCATTTTTTTTATTTTAACTTATTTATTTTTTTCTGTAGTCCTTTTTTTCCATTTTCCATTTCCAATTTTCTAGACAAAACGTTATTAATCAAAAACCATGTTAATCACCAATTAATCATGAAATGTATTGTATTTAACAGTAATTTATTGATTTTTTTAACATAGTTTTTTAAGGCCTGTGACATTGTCCAGAGTACTGTGACATGGTTCTAGGTATTCAGACCCTTTGCTGTGACACTCATATATTTAACTCATGTGCTGTCCATTTCTTCTGATCATCCTTGAGATGGTTCTACACCTTCATTTGAGTCCAGCTGTGTTTGATTATACTGATTGGACTTGATTAGGAAAGCCACACACCTGTCTATATAAGACCTTACGGCTCACAGTGCATGTCAGAGCAAATGAGAATCATGAGGTCAAAGGAACTGCCTGAAGAGCTCAGAGACAGAATTGTGACAAGGCACAGATCTGGCCAAGGTTACAAAAAAATTTCTGCTGCACTTAAGGTTCCTAAGAGCACAGTGGCCTCCATAATCCTTAAATGGAAGACGATTGGGACGACCAGAACTCTTCCTAGAGCTGGTCGTCCAGCCAAACTGAGCTATCGGGGGAGAAGAGCCTTGGTGAGAGAGGTAAAGAAGAACCCAAAGATCACTGTGGCTGAGCTCCAGAGATGCAGTCGGGAGATGGGAGAAAGTTGTAGAAAGTCAACCATCACAGCAGCCCTCCACCAGTCGGGGCTTTATTGCAGAGTGGTCCGAAGGAAGCCTCTCCTCAGTGCAAGACACATGAAAGCCCGCATGGAGTTTGCTAAAAAACACCTGAAGGACTCCAAGATGGTGAGAAATAAGATTCTCTGGTCTGATGAGACCAAGATAGAACTTTTTGGCCTCAATTCTAAGCGGTATGTGTGGAGAAAACCAGGCACTGCTCATCACCTGTCCAATACAGTCCCAACAATGAAGCATGGTGGTGGCAGCATCATGCTGTGGGGATATCCTGGACGAAAACCTTCTCCAGAGTGCTCAGGACCTCAGACTGGGCCGAAGGTTCACCTTCCAACAAGACAATGACCCTAAGCACACAGCTAAAATAACGAAGGAGTGGCTTCACAACAACTCCGTGACTGTTCTTGAATGGCCCAGCCAGAGCCCTGACTTAAACCCAATTGAGCATCTCTAGAGAGACCTGAAAATGGCTGTCCACCAACGTTTACCATCCAACCTGAGAGAACTGGAGAGGATCTGCAAGGAGGAATGGCAGAGGATCCCCAAATCCAGGTGTGAAAAACTTGTTGCATCTTTCCCAAAAAGACTCATGGCTGTATTAGATCAAAAGGGTGCTTCTACTAAATACTGAGCAAAGGTTCTGAATACTTAGGACCATGTGATATTTCAGTTTTTCTTTTTTAATAAATCTGCAAAAATGTCAACAATTCTGTGTTTTTCTGTCAATATGGGGTGCTGTGAGTACATTAATGAGGAAAAAAAAATAACTTAAATGATTTTAGCAAATGGCTGCAATATAACAAAGAGTGAAAAATTGAAGGGGGTCTGAATACTTTCCGTACCCACTGTATATATAATTTTGTGTATTAAAACTTCTGGTAAATATTTATTCTAAAAATAATTTTTAATAATACTTAAAATATTTGTAGTAGTACTATCATTATATCAAGTACTATATATTTTTTCAAGTTAAACCAAACTTTTTTTTTTTGTGAAGACCTTTACGTTTCTGTTTGTATATGATTTGACGATAGTTTTTCTCAAAAGAAAAACTGTAACAGGCTCATAAAGTGACTCTCAGAGCATTTTAAAGATTGTTTATGTGTTCATCTACTCATATATTTAGATGGCAGAGGCCAAAAACACCACAAGCGTTGCACGTTTCAGTGTGCATTAATTACAGACCGAATCTGGTCCACCAGATAGAACAGCACAAACCAGTATAAACCAGCCTGGGTCCAGCATGCTTGAGTTTTCAGACTATAATGACCGAAAATAATAGTGTTCCATATAGTCAGTGCACTTCAACACAGAAGTACACTCAAAGCGCCAAAATGTCTCTGAAACATGTATTAGACCTGAAATAGCTGTTTAACATTTATATTGCACCATTCAACCTGTTAGTAATGACTTTTCCAGCTCTGCGCGCAGTGGTACGCTAATGCTACATGATGCCATTTTCAGTCGTGGCAGGTGCAAATGTAGGTGTTTTTGTCTTCGTAAGTTCCGTATCAGTGTGGAATAACTGGATTGTATGCGCCACCCGTCTGCACGGCCAAACCCGTCTGTTACGTGCTGTTGGCGGATGTGGCTGAATTGACAGTATGTTGGATAGGCTTTTGCACAGAGCTGATTTCTTTCACACTCTCATTAGCCTCAGTAATGGACTACTGCCATTCTTCCCAGTCAACCGCAGGCAGGTTGCCACGTTCGACTCAGGTTGGCGCCGCTCATTTGCCGCAGCTGTCGTTCACTTTGCATTGTCTTCCCGTGCGTGTCTTGTTATTTGTTTTTTCCCTGCGAGTGATGTCAAAGGTAGAGGTAAACAATCTGTCTTCGAATGGAGAACTTGTTGGAGCCATTTCGAGGTACATGTTTGCTTTCTCCGTCTCAAACAGTAGTCCCCTTCCACTCAGTAATTGTGTTTTGTCTTTTTACACCTATTTCTCTCTCGCTGTCTGGCTTCGAAGCGCTCACTCAGGGCGGCGTATGAGATGAGGAAGGGGGTTGTTCTCATTAGCTGTGGATGTTTATCAGTCTTTCCCATCTCTGTATCACATATCAGGATTAGCTCTGCCGTACGGCAGCTTAGACTCTCTCACCCGGCTCGCCGTTTTGTCTTACCTCCGAATCACTGTTTTGTGCGGATTAGACCGCCGTTGTCTTTGGATAAGCCCGCTTTTGTGCGACCGTTTGAGAATGGCAACATCCCTGTCCCGCGTGGAGCCTTGCAGAACGGCGATTTCTGTTGCGTGTAAAAAAAAAAACCCCACAACTTTGAATCTGAACTTTTGCTGAACAAGCTGGAAGACCGGTGCTGCATTTCCCAACTGAAATGCCAGAATGTGTAAGGAAACACATTTGAGGTGCCCTGTTGAATAAAATATTGCGACACAG
Organism: Cirrhinus molitorella; assembly: GCA_033026305.1. Taxonomy (NCBI): domain Eukaryota; kingdom Metazoa; phylum Chordata; class Actinopteri; order Cypriniformes; family Cyprinidae; genus Cirrhinus; species Cirrhinus molitorella. Next base: position 7,779,181 of record CM065131.1, read on the forward strand.
TTTGCATCTACATCATCATCTTTTTATAGAGAAAGAATGTGTGGGCTGCTGAACAAATAACAGGAAGTGGAGGGATGAGGCTGGTTTTAGGTGAATGGAAAACTCCTAATGGTGTGAGGTCTTCAGCCTCTCTGCCTTATTTATTCAGTGGAAAACCAACCTGACATCATGTGACCTTTTTTGGCACGCTGTATGTTGCGCGTCCCAGCCGTGTGTCATTAAAAGAGATCATGCAAATTAAATAAATGGGATGTAAACAAGACTAATTGCGTTAGAAATATGCCAACCAATCAAATTAATAACCAGCAGAAATCAAAATCATCCATACCTGTGGAGAGAAAACACATCTATCCCATAGTGGCCTAGAATCCCGCTGTTAAACCATCAGTGGGGATCCTGACAACCCTGACAGTCTTTCATCCATTTTTGTACATGCTGTCAGTGCTCAGTTAATCGCTAACTCTCAGAACAGCAACACATAATGGTCACATGGACTACTTAAAGTGCTTTCGCGATAGAGATTGTGGTGTGAACCTGAGACCGTTTGACAAGTTAACTTTAATAGGCTGGTGTGAGTGAGGTTTTCTAGATATTTCCAAGCACACTTGTATACAGTCTGTTATATGCCTATTTAATTCCCTTCTCTGTAGTGCTGTCAAATGAATAATCATGATTAATCGCATTTAAAATAAGTGTTTGTTTACATAATATATGTGTGTCTACTGTGTATATTTATTATGTAATACACACACATGCATGAATATATTTTGTTTATATATTTGAAGGATTAGTTCACTTTTAGAACAAAAATGTACAGATAATGTGCTAGATGTGCCCTTTCTTTCTTCACTCGTAAAGAAGTAGTTTTTTGAGGAAAACATTACAGGATTTCTCTCCATATAATGGATATGTATGGTGCCCCAAAGTTTGAACTTCCAAAATGCAGTTTAAATCCAGCTTCAAAGGGCTCTAAACGATCCCAGCCGAGGAAGAAGGGTCTTATCTAGCGAAACGATCGGTTATTTGACAATTTATATACTTTTTAACCTCAAATGCTTGTCTCGTCTCTGCGATGCGCATGCGTAGTCTGTGTGATCCGGGTCAATACAGTTGACATTTGTATGTCCCTCTTGTTTTCATCTTCAACTTCAAAATCGTCTTACAACACCGTTTTACCTTTTTTTTGTAAAGGGCGTTTGATATTCTTTGTATGTTCACTTTGTAAACACTGGGCTGGTGCATCTGCAGCAATGTAGGACGATTTTGAAGTTGGAGAAGAAAATGAGATGGGAGTTTTTCGGCATACCCTAACTGTATTGACCCGCATCACACAGACTACGCATATGCATCGCCGAGACGAGACAAGACGAGAATTTGAGTTTAAAAAGTATATAAATTGTCAATTTGTTTTGAAAATAACTGATCATTTTATTAGATAAGACCCTTCTTCCTCGGCTGGGATCGTTTAGAGCCCTTTGAAGCTGCATTTAAACTGCATTTTGGAAGTTCAAAATCAGGGGCATGAGGTTTTCCTCAAAAAGCATAATTTCTTTACGACTGAAGAAAGAAAGACATGAACATCTTGGATGACAAGGGGGTGAGTACATTATCTGTACATTTTTGTTCTGAAAGTGAACTAATCCTTTATTATGTTGATATATAATAATAATAATAATAATAATAATAATAATAATAATTATAATTATTATTATTATTATTATTATTATATGAATCTAATTATATACATGTAATATTTTAAAGTATTTGACAGCAGAAGTTTTTTTTTTTTTCACTATAAAATACCATTAGGGTTTATGAAAGAAAACCAGAAAATGAAAGGAGAATGATATTAAAAACTGTATTATTAACTGTGAACTGTATTAATTTATTTTAAGACAATGATCCGTCATATTCCATATTTACTTGTGTATTTTTGTTTTATTATTTAATTTAGTATTATGCATTTTATTTTATTGTTTTATGCTTTTATTTTGTTATTCTTTTAAAGGTGTACTAAGCAATATTATAAAAAAAACGCCTTTGACTGCAGTGCCGAGTCCCAAAAAACACTTGTAGCCAATCAGCAGTAAGGGGCGTGTCTTGTAATGATAGAGAGAAGAGAGCGCTCAGTACAGATGTTAGTAGACCTGGCAGATAAAAAAGAGGAAAATGTCATAGGAACAAAAAATGTAAAAGATGGGTTATGATCAGGCAAGAGGTAGGACCCGCATAAATAAAAAGGTTTCTTTTTGAAAGGTGAGTAACATTGATTTTGCATCATTTTACACAACTTATCTGTGTTGGCTTTTGCTTGAATATGCTTGTGTCTCATCTTCGCTTGTTTCCGTGATCGTCGTTCTTCCAGGGTTGTGTAAGTATGTGTGGGGCGGAGAAATAGGGGCAAGGTCCTGTTGGGGTATGGGCGTGTTTGTTTTGGTGCTTTTGAATATCAACATCATTTGGCAAAAAAACACTTACTGCACCTTTTATTGTGTACTATTTTATTGTTATTTTATTTTCCCTTTTTTTTTTAGTTTTTAAAGTTTTCTAATGCTCCTGCTTCTTTTGCTGCTGCTTCTTAAAAGTGCCATATAAATGTTTCTTATCTTTTGAACTATTGAATTTTTTAATTTAGTCTGTCTTTTAAAAAACTTACTTTTAGTCTTAGTTCTGTGTCAGATTTACTTTTTAGTCAGCCTGTTTTTGTTTAGTCAAAATTTAGTCGACTAAATGTCTTAGCATTTTAGTCTAGTTTTAGTCAATGAAAACTAATAAAAAATGATTTTTAATTGATAATTGTTGTCATTTTAGAAATGCACTCTACATTATGAAACTGGTAACTGGAACTTCAGCTTACTTGCTTGTCAGTGATTTTAGATCATTGTCAAGGCTTCTGCAATGAAGAGCGTGTGCTCACAATTAAGCAAAACACAGGGCAGAAAATGTATTCTTTTAACAGAGAAGCTCTGATTTGGGAGTTCGAACTCTTGATGTCTCTTGATAGAATAGGCATTTACAGCAGCAGTCTGCAATACTATTTTATCTCCTTTTTTCAATGAAAATAAAGAGAGATTTTATTGTTTAAATAAGTTGTCTTTTATTGTTAACAATATTGCATGTTGATATAGTCACATTATCATTTATGGGCCGTATTGTCGTCTCTTATTGTTAACCAACATTTTTGGACATAGTTTTTGTTTGTTTTCAAACTAAATCTGAGGGTCTGTGGTGGGGTGCATTATGTACACCAGTATAGTTTGTAGTTGGTATAGAAGCAAGTTGTCCTAAATCACAAAATCTGAACCACTGTTAATGACTTAATTTACATATTTGCCCACTCCTGGTCACATTATTAAATTAAAATCCATTTCTCACAGCTTTTTGTTTCTGAATAAATTACCTTCAGTGAGCAGCACAAATTCTTAATTTCTCTTGCAGTGCATCCACAGCATGTGAAGTTTGAAGGTAAATCCAAAGCGAACCAAAAACATGAATAAAACATTGAAACAGCCATTTCTGAGTAAGCAGCTGCAGCTGCTGCTAGTACTTTCGGCGCTACTAAAATGTGACATAAAAAGAAACGTGTGATCAGGAGGAGAGAGGATCGAACCAAGAGCCTTTTTCCATTCCCATACTTTCCTGAAGCAAAAGGCCATCTAGCCAACTTAGCATTGGTGGCAAGTTGTACAGCTAATGTGAATTTACAAGGTCACAACTCACTCTGGCTGTGTGCATTATGCACAACTGACATCTGCAAGGTTAATTGTTATAAATAGAGGTTTACCTTTAATGCTGGTAACTTTGGAAAAATCTCTAGCATAATGCTATGGTGCAATTCATCAGCAGACTCAATCGATCCGTCCTCACTTTCGCTGCGCACAAGAGTTGGTTTGTGGACAGAATAGAGACGATTGTTAATTAACACTCTGTTTAGGTCAAAGAACAAACACAGGGTCAATGGATTGTCTTTTTGCATTTGAAACCACCTCGGTGAACAGTTTCCGTCAATGCGATGTATCCGCGGATGCATCGGTGGATCGCTTGTCAGTACATTTTTTGGCAGTTAAAAATCCGAGATTAACTTGGATGCCCTTTAAATGAGAAGCATGACCAATAGAGCACTGAGGAATGGTCTTCTAGGTCAGCATTTGTCCTTATTTTAGAGTCTTTATTGATAATCAATTGCTTTCCACTTCACTGTATACCAGCACATAGACAGGTTTCTCCACTAACTCTGAATACAAATACATGTAACGCTGTTGGCCGTTGATTTAGGTAAGCCGCTTTAGGATTAGAGTGAATCATTATGGGTAAAGCCATCCAATTAAACATTCCTCATAGACACCCCACCGCATGAGTCATGCTGTCTCTGTGCTTTTAGCTGATTTGAATCTGGTCGAGAAGGTCCTCGTCTGAATTCATTTGAATTCGGTTAAAAGGTCTCTGTTTTGAGGCGCGAGAGTAGCAGATGCTTTAAATCTTCAGTGCGTTTCCCTTTTTCTGGAAATTAGACACATTAAAGAACCTTTGTGTGATTCATTTATTCTAACAAAAGACCTCTTGAAATCCGCAGCGCCGTATACAGTCTTTCATGCAGTCTGAAGTGTTTAATATTTCATACATTTACGCTATGATGCTCTTTTGTATGGTTTTTGCTGTGTGTTTTCATTTGCATATCCTCTTATCGTGCCATATGCAACATAATTGGCTTAACCGACATTATTTGAGTTACTAGTTATGCCTCATGTGATCTATACACTCTCCGAGTTGATCTGTCAACTCAGCTGTTTGAGAAATTATTGCGAGCTTTATTTATCTGTAGGCTGTGCCTCCAGATGTTACATGATTTAGCTCCAGATGTTTACCTGTAGCATGGGCCACATATTCAGCAGTGAAAGGGGAATTTGTCATACGTGTTGTATTTGCAGTGATGGGGAAACAGTTTTGAAGCGTACTTATAATTGAATTAAACAGTCAAGTTAGTGTTTTGAGTAGTAAGCAACATGTGGGAATCAGCAGTTTCATTCCTTTTAAATGGAAAACCAACCTGTCTAGTCAACTTATCTCGCTCAAAACCTTTATAAAAGGGGATATCTAAATGTCAAATCTGTTCCATTCAGCAAATATGCATTATGATCTGTCATCTACAGTATCAAAGATGCCATATTTATTAGATGTCGTCGGCTTTCAAGTTTTGAGGTACTGAATGGTGTCAGTGGGCTATTTTAACTATAAACTTTATCGCCATATGGAGATATTAGACATTGCTGTATTCGTTGTGATGTTGACATCCTTGTTAAATATTAATTGTAAAATTGGAAATCCTTTGAGATTCCCACCCTGAGGCTTAATCTCAAAGCTAGTTCCACCCTGGGAGGACAGAGACAATTGTGGAGGTCACAGCGTGAACGCTGCACACAGCACGGTGTCCTTGTATAGATGTTCTCTTGTTTCCTCTATGGGATGACTCACGCAAAAGCTGAAGAAAAAGACTCAGTGAGGTGCAAAAGCTGGAAAATGCCTGATCATGTAAATAAGGAAAGTCTAGCGCCTCAATCATAAAGTAACGTGTTTCCAGTCCTTAAAGAGATCTAGAGGTGTGGAATATACATCACCACAAGTTTGGGGACAGTTTTTAACCTTTTTGACATACAAGATATTTTTTTCAGTTCACTGTCACATTATTGTTCAAAAATATGCATTCTAATATGCTGATTTCTTGCTCAAGAAACATTTTCCACAAGTTGGTATAATTCTTTAGGGTATGTTACTTTGTTTAAAATTCCTCAATGGTTGTGTGAGACAACACTTTTTTACCTTTTCAAAAACAGCTTTGTTCACAGTGACCAATGTGTTTCAGTGCATGTTTCATTAAATCAGTGGTTTCCAAACTGCTGAACTTTGGCATTTATTTAATTCTACCCCAACTTAAAGTAATATTAAAACTGAGCTGAAATTACCTTATCTTTGTGTGGATCCAGTCAGATTTGACCACAAAACATCCAGTATGTTGCCTGCAGAGTATATGCTGCTTTAGCAAATCATGCTGCTGTTCATAGTATCTTTAAAGTAGTTTTGTAGCACTTAATTGCATAAAGAACAAATATTGATATGGACTGTACATAGAGATCGGGTTAAGAAACACTCTTCGATACAGAAACATACCCTGTTGTTTTCATTGTTTGAAATATAAGCAAGAATGTAATTTGTCCTGAATATCCAAACAATTTCAGATGTGACGTTGATTTTACAGGTCCTTCTCAAAAAATTAGCATATTGTGATAAAGTTCATTATTTTCTGTAATGTACTGATAAACATTAGACTTTCATATATTTTAGATTCATTACACACAACTGAAGTAGTTCAAGCCTTTTTTTTGTTTTAATATTGATGATTTTGGCATACAGCTCATGAAAACCCAAAATTCCTATCTCAAAAAATTAGCATATTTCATCCGACCAATAAAAGAAAAGTGTTTTTAATACAAAAAAAGTCAACCTTCAAATAATTATGTTCAGTTATGCACTCAATACTTGGTCGGGAATCCTTTTGCAGAAATGACTGCTTCAATGCGGCGTGGCATGGAGGCAATCAGCCTGTGGCACTGCTGAGGTGTTATGGAGGCCCAGGATGCTTCGATAGCGGCCTTAAGCTCATCCAGAGTGTTGGGTCTTGCGTCTCTCAACTTTCTCTTCACAATATCCCACAGATTCTCTATGGGGTTCAGGTCAGGAGAGTTGGCAGGCCAATTGAGCACAGTAATACCATGGTCAGTAAACCATTTACCAGTGGTTTTGGCACTGTGAGCAGGTGCCAGGTCGTGCTGAAAAATGAAATCTTCATCTCCATAAAGCTTTTCAGCAGATGGAAGCATGAAGTGCTCCAAAATCTCCTAATAGCTAGCTGCATTGACCTTGCCCTTGATAAAACACAGTGGACCAACACCAGCAGCTGACATGGCACCCCAGACCATCACTGACTGTGGGTACTTGACACTGGACTTCAGGCATTTTGGCATTTCCCTCTCCCCAGTCTTCCTCCAGACTCTGGCACCTTGATTTCAGAATGACATGCAAAATTTGCTTTCATCCGAAAAAAGTACTTTGGACCACTGAGCAACAGTCCAGTGCTGCTTCTCTGTAGCCCAGGTCAGGCGCTTCTGCCGCTGTTTCTGTTCAAAAGTGGCTTGACCTGGGGAATGCGGCACCTGTAGCCCATTTCCTGCACACGCCTGTACACGGTGGCTCTGGATGTTTCTACTCCAGACTCAGTCCACTGCTTCCGCAGGTCCCCCTCTCGTTGTGCAGCGTTTTCTGCCACACTTTTTCCTTCCCACAGACTTCCCACTGAGGTGCCTTGATACAGCACTCTGGGAACAGCCTATTCGTTCAGAAATTTCTTTCTCTGTCTTACCCTCTTGCTTGAGGGTGTCAGTGATGGCCTTCTGGACAGCAGTCAGGTCGGCAGTCTTACCCACGATTGCGGTTTTGAGTAATGAACCAGGCTGGGAGTTTTTAAAAGCCTCAGGAATCTTTTGCAGGTATTTAGAGTTAATTAGTTGATTCAGATGATTAGGTTAATAGCTCGTTTAGAGAACCTTTTCATGATATGCTAATTTTTTGAGATTTTTTGGGAATTTTGGGTTTTCATGAGCTGTATGCCGAAATCATCAATATTAAAACAAAAAAAAGGCTTGAACTACTTCAGTTGTGTGTAATGAATCTAAAATATATGAAAGTCTAATGTTTATCAGTACATTACAGAAAATAATGAACTTTATCACAATATGCTAATTTTTTGAGAAGGACCTGTGTATAACAGTTCAACTAAAAAAAATTGTTAAGTGAACATTTCACATTGTCACATTGTCAATATCGTTTCCAAGCAACAACAGTGTTTTGTTAGTGAATAATTCTGCAGCTTTCAGAAAGTCAGTAATTATAGGATTAGTTGTTTTTTTTTGAACTTCCAAAATGCAGTTTAAATCGAGCTTCAAAGGGCTCTAAACGATCCCATTCGAGGAAGAAGTGTCTTATCTAGCGAAACGATCAGTTATTTTCAAAACAAATGGACAGTTTATATACTTTTATACTTATATACTCAAATTCTTGTCTTGTCTCATCTCTGCGATACATAGTCTGTTTGATCTGGGTCAATACAGTTAGGGTATGTCGAAAAATTCCTACATCGTCCTACATCGCGTCACAGAAGTACCAACCCAGTAAACATGCAAAGAAGATCAAAAAAAGGTAAAACAGCATTGTAGGGCGATTTTGAAGTTTAAGACGAAAACGAGAGGGGAGTTTTTTGACATACCCTAACTGTATTGACCCAGGTCACACAGACTACATATGCGCATCGCTGAGACGAGACAAGACCAGCATTTAAGGTTAAAAAGTATATAAATTGTCAATTTGTTTCGAAAATAAACGTTTTGCTAGATAAGACCCTTCTTCCTCAGCTGGGATTGTTTAGAGCCCTTTAAAACTGGATTTAAACTGCATTTTGGAAGTTCAAACTTTGGGGCACCATTCATATCCATTATATGGAGAGAAATCCTTAAATGCTTTCCTCAAAAAACAATTTCTTAACGAGTAAAGAAAGAAAGACATGAACATCTTGGATGACAAGGGGATGAGTGAAAGCTCATAACAGCCATTTGCTTGCTTACTGAATGAATGACACAGTGCCTCGCTCATTAAGAGCGATTTTAGTTTTAAATTTGCAAGTATCACTTTGTTTTGCTTTGTTATTATATTAATAATACACTTAATGGAATGTTGACGAAATATGACATAAAACATGACAAACTTAATATGGCTAGAAAAACTTTGCCTCTATAAAGGTGTAAAATACACCTGTAAATCAGTTTAAAGGGGCAAATATTGTCCCTTAATGGAAAAGATATGACTGCTGGGTACTCAGAAGAATGTTAAATGTTTTTTTTGTGTATCTAGTGGTGCATTACCATCAAAAACAAAACGAATCACTGCGTCCTCAGTGGCTCTGATGTCGGGAGGAAACGAAGACTCCTATGTTCACTTTTACATCCAAATACAAAACACCTGCTTACGAGACATTGTTGTCGCTGCAGCTGCTCGAGCGCAGAGAAAGTATTAAATAATTAAGTATTAATTAATACCTTGTAGAAATATACATTTCTTTTATCAATTTTTTTTTTCTTTGAAAATACTACTTTTAATTACTAACCCAGATTTTAAATGTTATTTTAAACACTTTTCAGCTGAGAACAAATCACTTTTTTGTGTAAGTTTTTCAGACAAGTGTCAAAATATTAATTGCTGTTGACGAAAGGGGAATGTTAAAAACAACAGATAACTTTCGCTTGAGTTGTGCGCCTTACACTGGCTTTTGCTGCGTTACATGGAAGCTACACTTGGCAGCAGGGGAAGGATCAAGACAGATCAAGGGAGGGTAGAAAAAAAAATGAGTGGTATACAAAAGGGATCTGAGAACAGAAAAGTACAGATGTGTTATTTTTAGTCTTTTTTGCTCTTTTATCTGTAGGCTTTGCACTTTTTATACCAGTTTTTGTTGATATCTAAAGTGGAGCACATTTCCACTGGATTTGTCACCGTTTTAATGCTTTATTTTAAACATTTCCAGTCATAATTCTTTAGTGTTCGAATTTGCCTAGTTAGACTAAGATTAGCTAACCTAATACGTGTAACCGTGTGCGACTCATTACTATGCCATTAAAATGAATACATTTTTTACAACAAGTCACAGTGATTGCATCTCAAATGCATTTTATGTTGTTGATTATTTTATACAGGCATGTACTGTGATTGCGTAGCGTTGTTGGACATGCCAGGTATCCATTATGGTCACCCCAACTTCTCTGAATCCTCATTTCTCATTTTAAAATATCTTATTCTCTGTTCTGTATTGTTCTTCAAGCATGCTTTACATCTCTTCTTTCACATTCGTCTCAGGCAGGCCGGCAGCTTTGTGTAATTTAGGAGCTGCTACAAAGGCTCTGATCTGCTTCCTCGATCCCTGTTAGGCATGGATTGATTTCACAGGGATGCACATGGAAATCTCCCAAATGGCAGGGTGATTTCTGAGAGGACGCAAGCGCGCTCTCGCGTACACATGGACAGGCTGTCTGACTGACGTCACGTCTAGGGATTCCTGCTAGCAGCATTGTCACAATCCATATGTGTTCATGTCTACAAAGACATTTTCTGTTGAACTAGGTTGTTATAATTTTTACAGATGTTACTGTTTTTGGTAATGAACATAAATGTCTGCATCCTAACTCAAGCTACTGTCAAATGTACATTTTTCAGAGACATTTCTGTCATTAATATTGCAGCTTTCACTGCAAACTGTGCTGAAGATATGCACCTTTAAAGTAAGGCAATGCAAACCTTTTTCATGATTTAAATCAATATCACTCATTGGATTATGCAGGGATGAAGACATTTATTTTTATATTAAGATGTTAATTTTGTTATGGCAAAATGACTGGAAGAATTTAAAGTGTAAGAATTCAAAAACTTGAAGTGTTTGTCATGTTCTGACCATAAAAACAGTCTGGTTTTTACAGCTTTCACTTGGGGGCAGAAATATGCCTTTAAACTTAAACGAAATATAAAATTTATAATTATTGATATCGACTGATATGAAAAATGTAATTGTGATAATAGCCCTACATTGAAGTCATAAAGCATCAGTCTCATGTCCTTTCAAATTCCCATTTGTTTCATTTTATTTCTTGTGGAACAAAATGCTTTCTTTTGTTGTTTTTGAAAAATTTGCTTGCATTTTTTTTTTTTACATACACCTTGCAGTTGTTAGTTATTTTACCAAAATAAGAGGGATCATACAAAGTGCATGTTTTATTAAATGTATTAATTTTAGTTTTTTAGTACTGACCTGTATAAAATATTCACATAAAAGACATTTACATACAGTTCACAAAATAATAGTTGAATTTGAATATGCAACTTTTTATATTCATAATACGCTGTTGTTACCTGCATGATCCACAGCTGTTTTTTTATTTTTTGTTTAGTGATATTTGTTTATGAGTCCCTTGTTAATTTTAATGCAAATATTTATTTAGTTCTGACCTGAATAAGAAAAAATCACATAAAATGTTACATAGTCCACAAGAGAAAATAGCCTAATTGTTAAATTTACAAAAATGACCCGTTCAAAAGTTTACATACAGTTGATTCTTAATACAATTGTTACCTGAATGATCCACAACAGTGTTTTTGTTTGTTTGTTTGTTTAATGATTCTTGTTCATGAGTCCTTTGTTTGTCCAAAACAGTTACATTTCCCACAGTTCTTCAGAAAAATCCTTCAGGTCCTTCAAATTCTTTGTTTTTTCAACATTTTTATGTATTTGGACCCTTTCCAACAATGACTGTATGATTTTGAGATCCATCTTTTCACACTAAGGACAACTGAGGGACTCATATGCAACTATTACAAAAGGTTTAAATGCTCACTGATGGTTTAGAAGGAAAAACTATGCATTAAGATGTAAACTTTTGAACAAAATGAAGATATATATATATATATATATATATATATATATATAATTTTTATTTATTTTTTATTAAGTACAGCCCTTCCGAAGCTATAGAAGATACTTACATATTTACCAGAGGACAATGTAAGTTAAATTTACCCTGATCTTCAAGTTAAAAAAGACTTGATGCGTTGTGTTTCCTGGGACCTGAAGAACAGCGGGCAGTTTAACTGTTCATGACAAACAAGGGACTCATGAACAACTGTGCATGTAAACTTTTGAACAGGGTCATTTTTTTATAAATGTAACTATTATTTTCTCTTGTGGACTATATGTAAACATCTTTTCTGTGAAATATCTTATTCAGGTTAGCACTACATTACATAAATTACATGCATTTTGTATGATTCCTCTCATTTTGGTAAAATAATATTGTATGTAAACTTTCGACTTCAATTTGGCAACTATTCACTTATAATTCAGTAAGATTTAATTCAGTGTCTACCTTTCAGTTTACCAAAGCTTATATTCATTTATCATGTTTTTGAATGCAAGTGTACTGTTCCTTATCCTCACTGCAGGATGCAGTAAGTAGCATCATTACACATGCAGCTTTAAAAAGGTACACAGACCTGTTACCAAACAGCTTTGAAGGCAGACAGCGGGGATTATTTTGTCTGTGGGTGAGTGGTGCGAATCAGCCTGTGAGACCGCCGGTTCTTAGAAAGAGCAGACTAGCGAAGGTGTAAACGGTAACGTCGGAACTACAATTTTAAACTTCCTCAGACACTGGGGGTCCCACTAATGTGTGAAACAGAGATACAAACAAACACAAGCTAAACGACACTCCCGTCCTTCTGTGCTCCACACTGACACCGGCCCACCGCACCCAGGTGGACCTGTGCCTGTTGCCAAGGCAACGCTATGAGCGGAGACGAAGGTCTGACTCCAAGTATGTTGCTATGGAAAGCAAGCTCACATTATTTGCTCAGTTGCTTCGTTCATCACACCGCATAAGCAAATAAATCGGCTAATTCCGAATTAGTAAAACATCCAAGGTCTGTTTTTCTTCGCCAGAGGTGCTCGGTTTCTGTCCCGCTGTGGTGCGAGGGTATATAAAAGTGCGCGGCTGTATGAAAGGCTTTTAATAACGCGCCAGCCATAGCAGGCCCAGGTGGGTTGAAATTTTCTCAGCAGTCAAGCTCTTTAGAACCAGAGTGACAAGACGCCTCCAGATTAAGCGTATTGGCCCTCAGTGTGCTTGAGAAGCAGCTATCAAAGAAAGAAAAAGCTGCCGGCCTAGCGAGGTGCCATTTGCAACCTTAGTCACAGATAAGAATGATAGAAAGATATGCTCCACGCATTTTGAAGCCCAGAGGGCCGATGGTGAAAGTCTGTTTATGAGGTACAAGAAGAACAGACCATAGGCAGTTATGTGATTTAATTGAATCACAGCACACTAAAAGTTCTCACTAAATTAAATTTTTGTCTCTGTTAGTGTTTATATCAAATGAGGCAAACTTGGTGCCGTTTTAGCAGTCTTTTAATGCTTGGTTGAGAAAGATGTGCAGTCACATAATTACATAGTTTCATCACATCATTACAGACATCATTTATTTACCTGTGTTGTTTTGGCTTATGCAGTCACTTTGTGTTGTCTGTCAAGCCGCAACAATAGCAAATTAATTTTAAAATTGACATTATTTTATGTAATAAATAATGAAATATTTAAATATACACTATCATTTAAATGTTTTGGCTCCTTTAGCTGTCATTTATTTATTTATCTATTTTTGAAACATCTTTGTTCAGCAACAATGTATTATTTTCATCAAGTGACAGTAAATAATATTAGTAAATAATAAAATTTGTAAATAATAAAAAGTAAAATCTTGAATAAATGCTGTTCTTTTGACTTTTTTCAGGATGTTTTTTATGAATAAAATGTTTTTAGTTTATACAAAAATAGTTAGCTTTAATGGTCAAGAGACACTTAAAACTGGAGTAATGGCTGCTAAAAATCACAGCAATAAATTGCATTTTAAATTACAACAAAATAATATAACTGTTAAATTATAATATTTCACAATATTATTGTTTTTTCTGTGTTTTGATTAAATTAATCAGCGTCTGTGAGCATAAACTTTTGAATAATAGTGTACAGTTTAGAATATATAATATTTTATATAATGTACACTGCCCTTTTTAATTATTTTTTAAGTCTCTTATGCTCTTCAAGGCTGCCTTCATTTGATCAAAAATAAAGAACAAAAACAATAATATTGTATAATAGTATTACAATTCAAAATAGCTTTGTTCCATTTTAATATTTTACAATATAATTTATTCCTGTAAACAGAGCTGAATTTTATCAGCAATTACTCCAGCCTTCACATGTCACTTGATCCTTCGGAAATCATTCTAATATGCTGATTTATTATCAGGGTTGAAAAAAGTTTTTTCTGCTTAATATTTTTTTGGAAACTGTGATACTTTTTTTCAGGATACTTGGATAAATAAAAAGTCAAAAAGATGATTGTGGAAGAAAAAAAAGTTAAAACTTTTATTCAGCAAGGATGTGTTAAATTTATAAAAAATGATAGTAAAGACTTATTAAAGACTTAAATATTTCTCTTTTGAATAAATGCTGTTCTCTTGAACTTTGTATTCATCAAAAAATCCTGAACAAAAAGTATCACAGGTTCAAAAAAATATTAAGCAGCAGCAGTTTCCAATATTGATAATAAATCAACATATTAAAATGATTTCTGAAGGATAAAAGGAACCAATTATATTTTAAAGTATATTAAAATAGAAAACCATTATATTAAACTGTAATAATATTTCACAATATTACATTTTTCTGTATTTTTGATCAAATAAATGCAGCCTTGGTGAACATAAGAGACTTCTTTAAAAATCTTATTAAAAATCTTAAACTTTTGATCAGCAGTGTATGTTAACATAATGTAACATTTAGTTTATATTTATTTATTTATTTTTTTACTTTAACACACAGCCAAATAATCCAGTTACTAATATACATTTTCTGACAGATTGCTTTTAAAAATTATCAATCGACCAAGATTTGAACTTGTCACCCTGCATAGTTAAAATAAGAAATGTCAAGCTACAACATCTCATACTGAATGAAAGGCTCTGACCCCCAGGGGGCCTAAATTCTAGATTCATTCCTGGAAGCTGCCTCTTGTTCTTTCTTTTTTCTTGTCACTTTCTGACGGCCAAATTCTTGAAGTTTTCTGCACTACATGCTCTAAGGCACCCAATGGATTACACACCCTTGAATTTTTGGGTCTTTTTGAGTGCGTATTAATGTTTCATAGGCTTTGGTTTGTCCATCATGAGTCACTGCAGCAACAGGTTGTCACTAACAGCCTTGTGTGTACTCTCTTAGGAAGGTGAAACTGGGTTCACTCCAATTTATGGGTTTGTTTCTTGTTCTAAAACAGTTATCACCAGCACAATTATACTGCCTTCTTGTTTGTGCGGGTGTGTGAATATTTCCACACAACCAAATGTGATTATGAGCCGGCCATACTACCAATTAATTGGCTCTGGAATCCTGCTGTTTATGGCACATCTTGCCAGCTCAGAGATGATAAATAAATAAGTGTATATATATATATATATATATATAACAAGCACACTGAATGAAGAATCAAAGCAGGTTTTCTCTGGACAGATGCTGAGCCAATTACGAGCACATAATGTTACTGACCATTCAACGTGAGACAGACACCTTCAACCCCCAGTGGTTTGAGAACATAAATTGTGCATTTATTAAGAGCTCATCTCCACCTTTCCTCTCTGTCTGCTTTTCTGCTGACACAAGCTACTAAGAAAATAGAAATAAACTCCAGATGAAACGCAAAGCAACCAGAGCCCTTATGACTTAGGGTACTGAGAGAGCGAGAGAGAGAAAGAGAGAAAAAAAAAAATAATTGAAGCTGGAGTATTCTTGACTTTCACACAAACCTCTTCGGATTAAGTGTGAATCCAATGACTCATTCGTCATTGGTGGCTTGCACAAAACAGTTTTGACTGTGAAACCCACTGTTGACTTAACACTTGTTGAACATTACGAATGAAATGTATTTGATGCAGACACATTGGTAATTGACAAAAAAACAAACATTGGGCCTCATTCATGAAACTTGCGAAAATATATGAGTAAATTCGGGGTAATTTGTGTGTAAAACAGACCTTCACGAAAACTCTACTCCGGATTCACAAAAGCTTCGTAAACGTCCAATTAGATAGTTAAACGTGTATGTTATTGAATTCCAGTCAAATAGAGACAGAGCGACATGTATCATAATCTGAAAACAAACCCCACCGGGGACAAAACAATATCTAAAAGCTGCTATGTGACAAGGTGTACAGTAAACAAGCTAAAAAAACACAGAACTATGTTTTTATAAGCTGTCCATCCAAAAAACGAGCGTTTAGAGACACAAAAGTAGTCAATATGACTACGCCCACTGACAGGAGACTTAATCGGCGACACTAAACATTCATTATTTTTAACCATGTCAAAGGATTATTTCACCACCCCATGTAAACATTAAAGGATAAGATATATTGAGAAACTAAACTTTATTGGTCTGTCAGTGCTTCTTTTCCTTACCTTAAGTTTGTTGGAGAAATGATCCAACTGAATGGCCCATCATGAAATTCCCTGACATCTACAAATATTTGTGTCCTTAAACGCTCGTTTTTTGAGTCAACAGCTTATAAAAACGTAGTTCTGTGCTTTTTAACTTGTTTACTGTAGACCTTGTAACATAGCAGCTTTTAGACATTGTTCTGTTTTTTGTTATAAGTCAGAAATGACAAGAAGGCAGCTTCCTGCAATAAAGTTAATGGTGAGCGTTGGATTGTTTTCCCCCCGCTGTGGGCGTGGCCTAAATGCGCTCTGTCTCTATAGGGCGCACATGCACGCTCATTCACAATTAACATAATACAAGCTCTACCATCTTCTTTCCTATTGGCTGTCGCTTCCGAAAGTCGCTCTTCATTTGCATAAAGTTGAAGGATTCTCAACTTTGTTGTGTTGGTTTGACCGCCCCATCTGGTCGCCAGTGGCCGCTGTCACTCTTGTCGCCGGAAGTCGCTCAAAATATATTATTAGGGCATGTGCCAAACAACAAATATTCAGTAACGTGTGTCTACCAAATAGATTTTAGCCAGGTAAAAATGTCAGGCACTCTTCTTAAAATGATTGGTGCTTGAAAATGCTCTGGTGGCAAGCTAAGAAGCTTTGTTATCAACTCAGCTATACAAAAAATAAATAAATGAATAAATAAGAGGGCTCGTGTTTCATGAATGAAGCCCATTGATCTCATTTTATGTTAATCAAAATTAAAAAACATAACATAATATGAAAACATAATATAATATAATATAGTAAAGTAAGGAATAATTGATGATTGAATTATTAAAAAATAATGCACACCTGAGATGGTAATGCAAAGCGGAGAAAGAGAGAGCAGGAGAAAGACAGTATGTGCTTTTCCATAAATATTAAAATGTAATTTTGTTGCAAAAACATGGAAATATTTTGTAATTTTTATCTTGTTGTTCACTATATTTATTTATTGGTTGTAATATCTGAAATTGTTTGATACAAAGTGATATAGACATGTAATGTTGTCAAGACCTGCCTGCCTGACCTACTTTAGCTGTGGGTTTCCTGGAAAATAATTGCACAGCTCAGACCATTCAGATTCAGGCATTCAACAGTCCACTCAACTAAAGTTCCCCGACTCAATGTTTTTATTTTTTTTTCCTGTAGAAAGACAAACACACATAGTAATGAAAGTGAAAATATTTAATGTCACAGATGAGTATTTACTGAGTAATCTGCTATTTTGTGCATGCTAACGGTGGCAGCACTTCTTGTGTTTTTGCCTCACATTTGCATATCTGTAACTCAAGAAGCACTAAACATATCAGTTGTATCTAAAAGTACCCACATTTGTTTTCTGACCACTAAAAATGTACAAAATTAAATTGTACAATTGTCCAGTTTACTCATGGAGCTGCATTCGAATCTTAATACCTTTGGGATTGAACTATCTAGGGCCTTTAAAACGAAAATACCAGAAGGAAAGCTTGTTAAGAACCAGAATCTTAAAGGATATTAAGATATATTTAATACTTCTTGAGTTACAGGCAAAAACAAACAAACAAACAAAAAACAAAGTAAGTGCTAACTGTCACCATTGGCATATAATGAAACAAAGATTGCTAAAGTCAACAGATTTTACTACAAATCTCTGGTTGTATCCAAATTTCAGTTGAAATTTTTGTTTTGACCCCCTTCAGCATGCCAAGAAATCAAATATATTTTTTAACTTGGTATTTTATATGTTTATTTAAAGGTGTAATGGTAAAATCACAGTTGGCAATGTTACACTAAATGTTTATTTCTCGCATATTTTGACATTTTATTATTTTATTTTAAACATTAAAGTAGAAATCTTTCTTTAATTTATATTGCTATATAATATTGTTATTTTAAGCTTAGTCACCACAAGATTTTTGGCAGGTCACAGGTAAATGTCCTATTTTATTTATTATTTAATATGAGGCAGCTGAAGAAGTAAGAATTGGGGATTTTTATTTGTATTTATTATATTATATTGCAGTTTAAACAAGCATGTAATCCCTGTAGGTTTTTCCTCAAACGAAGAAGAATTAAACTGTCTTTAAAAAGTTCCACTGTTGGGTCTATTTATATAATTGTCTGAAGAAAATTGCATTTTGATGCTTAAATTTAACAGCTATTACTCTGGGGCATAAGCAAAAATACACATTTATGTCTTTGACAAAAATACGCAGTTTCATAATGTCTTTGTTTTCAGTCTGATCTAAGAAGGAGAAAAGAGGAAGAGATTGTACCTCAGACCTCGTATATGACTGACTGACTTCTGTGGAGCAAATAATATATTGTGAAGAATCTGTTGTTCTGTCTATCTGTTTATTTACATGTTTTTATAAATAAAAGTCCCACCGAAAGTACTTGGGGACGTCTAAACATTTGACTCAGTATCTATTTCGTCATGCACAGCTAAACAATCTCCTTTCAGCTGGAACTCTTGCATGTGTGTCATTACGATATAGTGGTTAGCTGCTAATACTCTTCTCCTATGTAGAAGGAATTGTGGGATTTGCAAAAGATTGCATGTCTGGCCTGTTGTGTGCAGGGGGGTGATAAGTGTTCACTGCAGTTGCCTGGTAATTGTGCACGCACAGAAAGGCATTGATTGAATCGTTGCTCAACAAAGCAGAAACTGCTTATTGAGCTAATGTGCTAGTGTGTTGGGATCAATTTCACAATGTCACTTTTAAAGTATAGACTATGGAGAGTGGTAGGCGTGTCGGAGTGGATTGTGCCAGTGCTTTCATATTCATTTTTATGTGCGTGGACACGCAGCTTTCATAACCTAGCCTATACGTGCTAGTTACTGTGACTGTAGACATCCCAGACAGACTTGGTAACTATATAGTTTCATTAGTGATTTGTATGTGGTGTGGGTCTCTCGCTGTTGCAAATCACTTATTTATGCCTGTTGCTGCTTCAGTTATTTTTTGCTGGTAAAACAAATCAATCCTCATCAGCATAAAATCAGTTCTCTTGAATCTGCTGAGGAAATATTGCATGCTAAGCAGGATATGGGTGTCGTGATCATTGTGAACGCATGCAAACTTTATTTCTTGACCTTGCTGTTTCATTTATACCCGTCTCGTGATCGCAGCCTCAAATTTATTGGTTGCTGTGCTGAGCACTTTTGAGAAGGATATAAACATTGGATTTAACAAAGTTTGTCAGGTTACTGCCTTTGCATATTTGAACATTCAGGTCTCACTCTCTTCTTTTTTTTAACTATAAATATTTCTAGTAATATAGTCATAGTAATATTACTTGTGGACGGACATTTATACATTTATAATCTACTTACATCTGTAAAATTGTTTAATACTTTTTCTAGTTATAGTCATAGTAATAGGCAAAAGATTTATTACTGGTGGATTGACATTTATTACTATAAATTATTATATCTTAACAGATTTTACTATATTACTGTATTTTACTATAAATGTTTCTAGTAATATCTAGTAATAGTCTTGGTAATAATTATTATTTGTGGATGGAAGGTTATTCATAATCTACTTAAATTACCATTCATGAGTTTAGAGTGTAAAATTGTTTAATATTTTTTAAGCGTTAATAACAAGTTATTGGAGTAATAACATATTTTTTACTATACATATTTCTAGTAATATATAGTAATAGTCATAGTAATATTTATTATTTGTGGATGGACATTTATTCATGATCTACTTTTGTTACCATTCATAAGTTTGGAGTCTGTAAAATTGTTTAATGTTTTTAAACATTAATAGCAAGTTTTTGGACTAATAATGATATTTATTACTTGTGGATGGACATTTATTTATAATCTACTTATGTTACCATTCATAAGTTTGGAGTCTGTAAAATTGTTTAATATTTTTTAAACATTAATAGCAAATTTTTGGAGTAATAACAGATTTTTTTCTAGTAATATATAGTAATAGTCATAGTATTATGTATTAATTGTCGATGGACATTATTCATAATCTATTTACATTACCATAAGTTTGGAGTTGTTGCAATTTTTATTTTTTTAAAGGATTAATAGCAAGTTTTTGGAGTAATAACAGATTTTTTTACTATAAATATTTCTAGTAATATATAGTAATAGTCATAGTAATATTTATTATTTGTGGATGGACATTTATTCATAATCTACTTATGTACCATTCATAACTTTCTATATTTTTTTAATTATAAATGCTTCTAGTAAATAGGTACCATAAGTTTGGAGTCATTACATTTTTTCTTTTTTTAAAGCATTAATAGCAAGTTTTTGGAGTAATAACAGATTTTTTTACTATAAATATTTCTAGTAATATATAGTAATAGTAATAGTCATAGTAATATTTATTATTTGTGGATGGACATTTATTCATAATCTACTTAAATTACCATAAGTTTGGAGTCATTATTATTATTTTTTTTTTAAACATTAATAGCAATTTTTTTGGGATAATAACAGATTTTTTTCTATAAACATTTCTAGTAATAGGTTTAGTAATAGTCATAGTAATATTTATTAATTGTGGATGGACATTTATTCATGATCTACTTATGTACCATTCATAATTTTATATATATATTTTTTAATTATAAATATTTCTAGTAAATAGGTCATAGTTATGTTTATTTCCTCAAGTGAAATTTGTTAGGAAAGAAAAAAGTGATTAAAAATGGAAGTGAATCCCATTCTTCACCAGGTTACATGAACAGCATTTACTCTTATATTCCTTTCTCTCTCTCGCTCTTTGGTCCAGTAGAAATGAAGACAAGGAAAGAGAAATAAAAGGAGGGTCATAGATGCAGACGTGACGCGAGAAGCATCTCTTGCCGTTTCAGCACTCGGGCAGGATATAGCAACCCTTAAGATGGTTAAAGCAGTCAAACTGCAAGGGTGGTACAGTCAGTCCTGTGAGTTATAGACTGGAGATGACAAATGCAGCGGGGCCACAGGGAGAACGGCGTATGAGGGAACATCCAGGGGCTGCACAGAATACTTAAAGTCTCTCAAGGCCAGTAGGGATTTCTGTTTAAGAAACAGACCCGCTATGCATTTATGATTTATGTATATGCAAAATCAGAATGAGAAAGTAGATGTTTTTTATTCTTTTGAACTGTTCTACCGGACCAGCGACGGGAGAATCTAGTTAGCATTCTAGCTCATATTCTTGCCACTCGTTCAATCAAGTTAATTAATGGTTAAGGGAGCACTCAACTCAGTCCTGGTTAAAATCACAGTCTCAAGTGTATATTTCTCACACCTGCGTAACTGGTCATTAATATGCATGCTGATAAATATGTGTGTGCGCGTGTGTGAAACGTGCTGTTCTCACATGCTCTCACATGTGCAGTGACGAAGCTGCTCTCCTAATCAGCGCTGATGTAATCAGCAGTCGGCCCATCTATCTCTTTCTCACTAGCGTGTCTCCATATCCAGCACTGCTGAGACAGATTTCCCCACTGCAGTGTACTATTCCTGTTAACAGGTCGTTGCCATTAGGAGAGCTTATTTTCCAGTATGGGCATTTTGTGTGTATGAGTGTATACCGTTAAATTAAATAACATTAGCATGGCTTTTCCAATCAAAACAGATCAGTAAAAAAAACTGCTGGTGGTGTTGAATACAAGAGCTGGAATATAGAACACATTCATGTGTGACTATTTTGTGAGTAAATGTAAAAAAAAGTAAATATAATATAGTAAATATTCTGTCATACCTATCATTCTATAGTTCTATCTGTCATTCTGTCATTCTATCTATCCTTCTACCTATCCTTCTATCTATCATTCTGTCATTCTACAGTTTCTCTCTATCTCTGTCTGTCTGTCTTTCTGTCTGTCTGTCCGTCCATCCGTCTGTCTCTGTTACCAATCTATCTATTGTTCTATCATTCTATCTTTCATTCTGTGATTCTATCTGTCTATATATCTGTATTTGTCCATCCATCCATCCATCCATCCATCCATCCGTCTGTTATCAATCTATCTATTGTTCTACTATTCTATCTGTTATTCTATCTGTCATTTTGTGATTCTTTCTATCTATCTATCTATCTATCTATCTATCTATCTATCTATCTATCTGTCTGTCTGTCTGTCTGTCTGTCTGTCTGTCTGTCTGTCTGTCTGTCTGTCATTCCATCATTCTATCTGTCATTTGGACTTTTGTTCCGTTGTTTTATCCATCCATCCATCCATCCATCCATCTGTCTCTGTTATCAATCTATCTATTGTTCTACTATTCTATCTATTATTCTATCTGTCATTCCGTGATTCTATCTATCTATCTATCTATCTATCTATCTATCTATCTATCTATCTATCTATCTATCTGTCTGTCTGTCTGTCTGTCTGTCTGTCTGTCTGTCTGTCTGTCTGTCTGTCTGTCTGTCATTCCATCATTCTATCTGTCGTTTGGACTTTCGTTCAATTGTTCTAACTATCCATCCATCCATCCATCTTTCTGTCTCTGTTATCTGTCTGTCTGTCTGTCTGTCTGTCTGTCGTTCCATCATTCTATCTGTCGTTCGGACTTTCGTTCCATTGTTCTGTCATTCCATCCATCCATCCATCCATCCATCTATCCATCTTTCTGTCTCTGTTATCAATCTATCTATTGTTCTATCATTCTATCTGTCATTCTGTGATTCTATCTATCTATCTATCTATCTATCTATCTATCTATCTATCTATCTATCTATCTGTCTATCTGTCTGTCTGTCTGTCGTTCCATCGTTCTATCTGTTGTTTGGACTTTCGTTCCATTGTTCTGTCTGTCGTTCTGTCATTCTATAGTTCTGTTGATCCTTCTAAAGATTGTTCTATCTATCTATCTATCTATCTATCTATCTATCTATCTATCTATCTATCTATCTATCTATCTATCTATCTATCTATCTATCTATCTATCTATCCATCCATCCATCCATCCATCCATCCATCCATCCATCCATCCATCCGTCTGTCTGTCCGTCTATCCATCTATCTATCTTTCTGTCTCTGTTATCAATCTATCTATTGTTCTGTCATTCTATGTATCATTCTATCTGTTCTATATGTGATCTATCTATCTATCTATCTATCTATCTATCTATCTATCTATCTATCTATCTATCTATCTATCTATCTATCTATCTATCCATCAGTCTGTTGTTGTGTGTGTTGTTCTATTTATCATTCTGTTGATCTACTGTATATCTATATAAATGTTTTCTTTATTTTATTACATTAAGCCTTCTTTAAGCAAAAGAACAAAAAATCTAATTATTGTCCAACTGGTCATTTGACATGTTTGAAATGTTACAGTTTTCAGTTTTCCTAGAGAACTGTCTTGCCTTAGACTTCATTGTGGTGTGGTGTGCTGTGTTGTCATGACATCTTGCATGACTTTATCATGTACATAATGTGTAAATTGTAATTCACAATGACTCATGATAGGTTGAAGTACTGTGAATGGGCTGAATATTATAGTATGTACAAATCATAGGTATTATGCAGTTACATTACAAATATATCATTTCATGCTATTACTGCAAATTATAACTCTACATCTATATTGTACACGTGGAAAAAAGTCTCTGAAAAGTGTCTTAGGTTCACCAAGATTGCTTTTATTTGATCAGAATACAGTAAAAATGGTTGTATATGAAATGCTACTTTTTAAATGCATTCTATAATGAAAGTTTAGATAGTATTTTTAACAGGAATACCTTATACATTAAAAATCTCAATGCATTTCTTTCACACAGTTTATTTACAAAACATTTTGTTTCTGTCCTGTTCCAGCCCTTCCAAGCTACACCTGTGGAAACCCAGGCCAGCTCCTGAACGGCATGCAGCAGGGCTCTACTTTCAACATCGGAGACAAGATCCGCTACAGCTGCAACCAGGGTTATGTGCTGGAGGGCCACACCGTGCTCTCCTGTCTGGCCACTTCCTCCGGCACCGCTGCCTGGGACTTCCCTCTGCCGTACTGCCGAGGTGAGTCCGGGGGCTTCGAATGGGCCAGGTGGGACTGAATGTCCTCAAGAGACACTCAAGAAAAGGTTACCAAGTGTCTTTATCAGGGCTGACAGATATCCCAGCGTTTAGTAGCAGGTTGGCTGCACAGTTCTATTTTTCCTGGATGAGACGCACTAGAGCCCCCCGAGGTGATACCTGCCGACGTGTAAAAGCCGCACAGACGTGTTGTGTGAGACAGCGGGGTCACGTGGTAGCTGTTGCCTGGGGGAGAGGGATATCCAAATGCTCTCGGTCATGATACACTGAAAAGACGCTGACAGTTCGAGGCCAAATATTAACACAATGTTGAACCCCCATTGACATGACATGCTTACATTTTGCATCCATTCGGTTATGCACAAAGGCTCATAAATATGCACTGTACACGGGCATATTCACATATTCATGACAGTCTCGTAAAAACATACACAGGTCTTGCAGTTAATAAAACAATGAAAACGCGCTCCACAGATAATAGCATGTATAATGTATTAGACATATGCGAGTGCAATGCACAGTAGCTGTGGTCTCCAGATCGAGTGTGAGTGTGTTCTCGCAGGCCAGTATCAACCAGGGCCATCTGTGCCCGGGCTGGGGGACAGGAAGCCCACGTAAAGACACACATGCTCAAGCACGCAATGCCAGAAGTAGACCCCCACTTGCCAATGCTGAAGCTCCACTATCCTTCACTGGTGTCCTTCTGGCCCTTGTGATTCAGTTTGTATTCTTCTCGTCACAGTTTTTTGCTCCATCATATCACTCCACTTTCTCATGGATTTACTGAATCTCGATCCAACCATTTGTCTCCAGCTGCTTATTCCTTCTTAACTTTAACAATAATTTACGTAAAATATTGCAAGAGAAATAAGCATGCCATATTTGTATGAGGAACTGAACAGCAAAATGAACTGAACTGCGGTTCTTTGTACAATTAATCTGATGGTTCTTAGTCAGTTTGCAGAAAGGTATAGCTGGCTTATTTATGTATGTATGTATTTATTTATTTATTGCATTTTGGTTGCAGTTTTGTCTGTTTCAGGGTATTTATATATATTGCTTTTTATTGCAGTTTTGTTGGTTTCAGGGTGTTTATTTATTTAGTGCATTTTTATTGCAGTTTTTTTTGCTTCAGGGTTATTTATTCATTTAGTTGATTCTTAATGCAGTTATGTTTGTTTCAGGGTATTTATTTATTTATTTATTTAGTGCATTTTTATTGCAGTTTTGTTGGTTTCAGGGTATTTATTTATTTATTTAGTGCATTTTTATCACAGTTTTGTTTGTTTCACGGTTATTTATTTATTTATTTACTGCATTTTTATTGCAGTTTTGTTTGTTTCAGGATATTATTTATTTTGTAATTTTGTTGGGTTGTATATTTATTTATTCAGTGCATTTTTATTGCAGTTTTGTTTCAGGATATTTGTGCATTTATTTATTTATTTATTTCAGGGTATTTATTTATTATTTAGTGCATTCTTAATGCAGTTTTGTTTGTTTCAGGGTTTGTTTGTTTTTCAGAGTTATTTATTTAGTTATTTATTTAGTGCATTTTTATCACAGATTTGTTTGTTTCAGGGTTATTTATTTATTTATTTATTTATTTTGTGCATTTTTCTTGCAGTTTTGTTGGTTTTAGGGTATGGATTTATTTACTGCATTTTTATTGCAGTTTTGTTTGTTTCAGGGTATTATTTATTTTGTAATTTTGTTATTTATTTCAGGGTTGTATGTTATGTTATTTATTTATTTACTTAGTGCATTCTTATTGCAGTTTGTTATTGTTATTATTGTTTGTTTCAGGGTATGCATTAATTAATTAATTAATTTATTTTGTTCATTTTTATTGCAATTTTGTTTGTTTCAAGGTTATTTATTTATTCATTTATTGCATTTTCATTGCAGCTTTGTTTGTTTCAGGGTTATGTATTTATTTTAATGTTCTCTGCCCATGGCAAAAAAGCTCTTGTTGTCAGTTAAGTAACTTTAGATTGCATATTGCATATTGTGTATGTATTAATTAATCTTTTTTTCCCCACTGTTTCCCCACTTTTCATTATTTGAATTTAATTTAATTTAAATAAAAATAAATAAATAAATAAATAAATAAAATTCTATGTAAAAAAAAAAATAGCAATTTTGTGGCAACCATTGCGTCATGTATATGCAATGCATCTTAGTGCCACATTAAATAATATATATTTATTTATTATAAAAATATATATTATATTTATAAAGTCAGATAGGAAGTAACACCAAAAAAGAGGTGGTTTATTGACACTGTTCATTCCTATTCACAGTCTATTTACAGTCCACTAACAGTGCACAAAATGTATACAATTGACACTAAATTGCTGTTGTATATGTGTGTATGTGTTGTAAATAAGTTGGCTCAGAAATCTTAACTACTTTTGTATCCTCTATTATTCTGCATTGTTTATCTCTCTTCCATTTGGATTTCTGATTTCTGATTAATTAACCATGCGGCTCACACCAAATGTACACGTGTACAGCAAATATCAAATCAAAGGCTGTGGTAGCAGACAGCCTCCTCTCTGGCTCTGATTATGGGTGGCCAGAAGGTGGCAGGAGGTTGGGTCATTTCCCTTAAAGGAGTTGCACAGTGTCAGTAAGGCTCCAGAAGCCATCTTGCTTCTGTCCTAATTACTGCTCATCTTCCAGGCCTCTACACAGCGTTCAGTCTGCCTTGTGTACCATTTCCTGAGCATATTATAAATATTTGATCTAATAAGCCTACATTTATATGCATTAATACATTCTTTCCCAGATGAATATATGTTCAGATCTCTGCGTCTAAGCATCTCCACATGGTCCGTATCCTCACAGCCCTCTTAACCCCCTCATTCACTCGCACTGTGGGAATACATTCAGTATTCCACATTCAAAACGTCAAAATGGCGGGCTGCTGGCACGCCACCCTCCTCTGTGGCACACTGAACAGGATGCTCGTTCCAAAAGGAAGATGAAAGGAAATCAAAAAGTTGAAATCTCACGGACTGGTTGGATCTGTTGTTCCTCCAAAATCCTTTTCTTTTTCCGTTGTTCTTCTCTATCAGTGCTGGCTCTCGGGTCTCAGGGTGCCGCTGCACAGCACTCGCTGCTGTGTTACCATGGCAGCCGCAGAGCCAGAGGAAGGCGGTATGAAGAGACATGAAACACAAGCAGACCATCTTTTGTAGGAGCTTAGATCTTTATGCATCACACATCATCCATTTATCCAAGCCAATTGAACAAGTCACTTTGACATAAAAGAGACTTCCTTGGGCAGTTCAAAGGTCTGCTTGAGCTTATTAAGAAAACTCATTGATTTAAACTAAAATTCTATTGCGTACAGTAGTTGTCAAGAAATAGGGCAGCCTTACAAAATTGGGGGTGCTTTGATACTGTGCCATGTTTTTTTTTTTTTTTACTATAATAAATTATTGCCATGTGTACACTCTTAAAAATAAAGGTACTGCACAACGCCATTTTGCCTAAATGGTTCCATAAAGAACTCTTTTAACTTGAGCACCTTTAACATCTTTCAAGGTAAGAAAGAGTTGGTTCTTTAAAGAACCTTTGTCTGGTTCTTTGTGGAACCAAAAATGGTTCTTCTATGGCATCGCTGTAAAGAACCTTTTAAGGCACCCTTATATTTAAGAGTACATTGTACAGTGGGGCAAATAAGTATTTGATACACTGCCAATTTTTCACGTTTTCCCACTTACAAAGATTGGAGAGATCTGTAATTTTTTATCGTAGGTACACCTCAACTGTGAGAAACAGAACCTAAAAAAATAAAAAATAAATAAAAATCAGAAAATTGTATGATTTTTAAACAATTAATTTCCATTTTATTGCATGAAATAAGTATTTGATACAATAGAAAAATAGAACTTAATATTTAGAAAGGTACAGAAACCTTTGTTTACAATTACAGAGGTCAGACGTTTCCTGTAGTTCTTGACCAGGTTTGCACTCCAGATCTTTTAGGTTTTAGGGCTGTCACTGGGCAACACAGAGTTTTAGCTCCCTCCATAGATTTTCTATTGGGTTCAGGTCTGGAGACTGGCTAGGCCGCTCCAGGACCTTGAAATGCTTCTTACAGAGCCACTCCTTAGTTGCCCTGGCTGTGTGTTTGGGGTCATTGTCATGCTGGAAGACCCAGCCATGACCCAGCTTCAAGGCTCTTACTGAGGGAGGTTGTTGCCCAAAATCTTGCGATACATGGCCCCATCCATCCTCCCCTCAATATGGTGCAGTCGTCCTGTCCCCTTTGTAGAAAAGCACCCCCAAAGCATGTTTCCACCCCCACATTCTGTCTCTGACAGTTGAGGTGTACCTACGATGAAAATTACAGATCTCTCCATTCTTTGTGGGAAAACTTGAAAAATCACCAGTGTATCAAATACTTATTTGCCCCACTGTACTTCATGTTCCATGGCACAAAAAATGGCTTTGCTGTGGTAAAACCAACAGATTATGCGTGTCTCTTTCTTGATACTACTCAGTGATGGATCCTTTTCACGTTTCTGGTATTCTCAGAACTAAAAAGCATCACAGTTGGGTCGGGCTGGGTGATTTTTAAGATTTTATGGATTAATTCGAATTTAATGTTTTGCCACGATTAAATTTTTTTCAGAAATCGAGGAATCACGATTTTGACTAGAAATATTAGCAAACATTAAAATTAGCCACTTAGACAATATTCTAATGATAACAGTAAAGAGAAAAGAATGATCCAACCACATGTCGGCGCACCTGATTAACTGTTCACAAGTGACGCGTTCATATATAGGAAAAAGCACATTTGAGCACCGCATTTTTATAATGCCGTTTCATGCATGAGATGCTGCAAGAGATGCGAGTGCAACAGTCAAATGCGTCCATGTTTACATAGAAAAGCAGCGCAATTGAATAAAAAACCTGTGAAGAATTACTACAGTATGTCTGATATTTCTTGTTTGCATCATGATGACATGCTGAAAGCTGCTGTTCATTGTTTTTACAGAACATTTATAGTTAATAATAGTCTACTGGTTATACTTTCAGTCCTTCTGAATTTGAATTACCTTGAGCATTTTCCTCATATTATTTAACATATAATACGAGAGTAGTTGTAGTTCATGCTTATTTTCTGCAAAGATATTTAACAAGTGATTTTCTCAATATTTAGATTCTAAAGCCCCTCAGATTCCAGTTTATTAAATAGTTGTATCTCGGCCAAATATTGTCCTAGTCTAACAATGTCCTATCAATAAAAAGCTTATTTATTCAGCTTTCAAAAAAAAAAAAAAAAAAAAAAGACAAGATAAGTTCTGCTTAAAAGAGTTGGTATCACTAAATGATTTTAAATGTATTTTAAATGGTTTGGCTTTAGAGTCATTTGATTGTAAATGTTTTGAGTGATTGTGTATAATTCTGTTTATCTAAACTAATGTATGTGTAACTAAATGTGCTGCCTATCTTGGCCAGGACCCTCTTGTAAATGAGATTGTAAATCTCAAGAGTTTTATTTCCTTGTTAAATAAAGGTAAAATAAAAAAAAAATAAAATTTCAATTTCCAGAAAATGTACCCTTATGACTGGTATTGTGGCCCAGGGTCACATTTGCTCTAATAGCAAAAGAAAAAAAATCAATGACAGTCTTTCCAAAATGTTAATGTCAGTCAGAAGAATTTACTAAAATGTACCATCATTCCCTCAGCTGTTACATAAGAAGCTCACTTGAAGTGTTAACTAAATAATAAAAATGCAAATATTGTGTTGTATTAAATGCCAAAGTAATGCTATATGTTATATAAATGTTATATAAATACTAAACAAAGTAAAATGTTATAAATATAAATTATCATTTGAAAGTTTGTAATGGTTAAGATTTGTATGTTTTTTTAAGAATTCTCTTATGATCACAGCTGCATTTATTTGATTAAAATACAGTAAAAAATAATAATATTGTGAAATTATAACAGTTTTAAAATAACAGATTCTATTTGAATATCTTAAAATATAATTGTTATAATGGCAAAGCTGTTTTTGTTGTTGTTGTTGTTTGTTTGTTTTTTAAATTAGCCATTATTCTAGCATTCACTATTCCATCCTTCAGAAATGTGCTGATTTTGTGCTCAAAAAGCATTTTACATTTTTATCAATTATGAAACAGAAGCTATAATACATTTTTTTAGGATTATTCTAGGATTTAGTATGATGAATAGAAAGTTCAAAAGAACAGCGTTTATATGAAAATAGAAATCTTTTTTTAACATAAGTGTCTTTACTGTCACTTTTGATTAATTTAATTCATCCTTGCTGAATAAAAATATTAAAGGGATAGTTCACCTAAAAATGAAAGTTCAGTCTTTTACTCACCCTCATATTTTTCCAAATCTATTCATCTTTGGAACACAAATTAAGATATTTTTGCTAAAATCCAAGAGCTTTCTGACCCTGCATAGACAGCAAGTGATCTACCACATTCAAGGCTTCAGAAAGGTAGTAAGGACATCGTTAAATATGTCCATGTGATGTTAGTGGTTTAACTGTAATTTTATGAAGCTATAAGAATACTTTTTGTGCGCAAAGGAAAAAAAATAACAACTTTATTCAACAATTTCTTCTCTTCCGTGTCAGTCTTCGATGCATGTTCAAGAGTGTACTGACCCCAAACATTTTAACAGTATTGTATGTCTAGCGAACCGTGATTGGTTGCATTTCTGACATCTGCATGCATAGTGAATTGTAATTGGTCATGTGTTCTTTGCATATTAATGCCAGCACTGGCATTTCCTTCATGAAGTGTTAATCTAGTTTTTAGTGATGCTTTAAAGTTTTCGCAAATACTAAATAAATTTTCACAAAGCCTTTTATAAATATTAGCAGTTTAGACATGAAGTCGCAAAGTCTCTACAAGATCAAACGACCAAACTGAGAGGCAGAGCTGAGGCCAGTGATCGGCGTGTTCTACTGAAGTGTGAAGGAAAGTCTCGGCTGGAATACCAATAGCCGGTCCTCCCTCCCATGCCTCCATTGCGCTTTTTTTCCCCCCTCTCTTCATCCCTCTGTTCTAGAACTCTCAGAGGCTGCTCCTCACATATGCTCTGTGTCTCTCCGGGGAAATGTACGAGTGACAGATCCGACGGAAGACTGACAGGGCCCAGGTCCTCCCGCCGTTTTCCACTCACAGAAAAGAAATCATGCGATTAGCCAGTCACCGCTAATGAATCCCATGCTGGCCTGTCAGAGAAGAACTCATCACCCATCAGTGACAAGCAAGCTCCTTCACCTGTGTGAGGCACATACGCACACTCTGCACTCGCACCGATGACAGAGAGTTTGTTTATTTGGTTGGTGAGAGAGAATTTTGCCTGCTAGGTAGGTGTGATGACTCACTTTTTCTCTCGCGTTGTCTTGCCTTCCTCCCTCTCCAACTCACACACATGAACGCCAACTCAAACGCCTCCTAAACAAATCTCCCATCACTCTCTTTTCCCCTCAACCCGTCTTTTACCCCAGAGAGCGTCCTAGTTATCATTATGAGTCACTCACTCGCTCACACAGAGGCTCTTTGCTCCTTTACTTGCCTGGAAGGCAACATATCCACTTGGCATGCACCCATTATTCAGAATTCTTCTGTAGCTATCAAACTGGAGGCTTTATAGGGCAGGGATGTCTTTGCATGCCACTTTTTTACTGTAAAGGTGATGAAAGGCCTGCTTTTTTTCTTTGGAATTTTTCATACATATTGGAATTTAGTATATAAACACTACTCAGCTTTGGCATCCCAAGGATAATATTGAATTTTGTCATATATGTCAATATTGAATCAATAGCCAAAAATACACTGTATGGGTCAAAAGGTTTTTCTTTTATGCCAAAAATCATTACACTATTAAGTAAAGATCATGTTCCATGAATATAGTTTATAAATTTGCTACCTTAAATATATCAAAACTTATTAACTTTGATTAATATGCATTGCTAAGAATTTCATTTGGAACTTTAAAGGCAATTTTTTGCACGCTCAGATTCCAGATTTTCAAATAGTTGTACCTCGGCCAAAAATCGTCACAATCGTCACATCATACATCAGTGGAAAGCTTATTTATTTATATTTCTCATTTATTCAGTTGAAGTGTAAATCTCAATAAAAAAAAAAGATCATTATGGCTGGTTTTGTGGTCCAGGATCACATAAAAAATGATTAAATATATATAAATGGAAAAAAGTGTACATTTTTTAACTTAAAATGTTTCTCATTTGTTAAATTACTTTCCATAAAAAGTGAAAAAATAAATAAATTATGAAATTAACAGTATGAATACAAACATTTTTTTTTATATTTGTGTATTCAGAATAAAGAATTCTGAATATTTCTACTAATTCTATGTAAATAATTGAATTAAAATGGAAAAAAAAATAAAAATAATAATAAATCTGTACACTAATCGTTGGGCTGATAATATAATTAAACAATGAAAAAAGATAAATGCTAAACAGAATGACGGTGTCAGACTTTCGGACCATTGCAGAATTGGATTTTCAATAGACCTTAATCTGGACAGATGAAATTGAACTTTGCGAAGGTGAAAAATAGGCTGTCAGGGATAGGCTTAAGGTCTTTTAAGGCCGGGACACACCAAGCCGACTTCAAAGAACTAGCGTCAACAAAAGCCGATGGTGTTGTCACCTCGCGTCCGCAGCGTCTGGACCAAAAAGCTGCACTTAAACACGCTCAGACTACAGCCGAGCGCGAACTATACATGTGCGCTCTGCACTTGCGTGAGAGGAATTAACTGTCTGTATCAGCAGCTGTCAATAGTATATATTCGTCATTCAAAAGGAGAAACTGAAACAAGCATATATGAGATATACGCAGATATTCAAAATGTAAACACCACATGTAAAGCAGCACTTGCTTACCATTTTGAGTATCAGTTATGTTGATATCTTTTCAAACTCACAACTTTCAAAACTGTTTCATGGATTTGTTGTCTAATGAAAGTTTTTGGAAACATGTTTTGTCAGCAGAACAATCGTTATGTTGTCCATTGAACGCACCACACTTCTATTCCTCATAGCCTCGATTCATTCCTTTCAAACATTAAATATGACTTTACCTTATTCTAAGGTCTGTTGAGATGACCCAACCTTGACACCTCAGGTAAACATTTCAGATTCTATATGATTTCTACCAAAACTCACCATTGATATCTTGTTGTCCCCAGTAGAGTTTTTTTTTTTTTTTCAACTTTAGCAGCTACAAAAATGCTTTTAGATGCAACCTGGTTGTCTTAACAATTTTTTATGTTCATTGTCTCTAGCATGACATACATACAATGCCTCTTAATGTGATATTGGGGAATAGTCTTTTTGAAAAGGAGGTCAGGTATCTAGACTCAACTTTTCTCCATGTCAAAAAGTTTTGATTTCTTTCTTTTCTCAGGGGAGGGACGGATAGCAAAAAAACGGGGGGAGGGAAGTCAGCGGGTCTGTTGCTTCGCCTTCACCCTCAGTTGGCTCGGCTCTTTTTCCCTCACCTCACGGACTCGCTGTCAGGAAGAAAGACTGAGTGAAAAATAGAGAGATTGCATTTGATTCACTAAGGAAGGTTGGGAGAGCCAGGGGGCTCAATTACCACAGCAGCCTTTAAGTGCCTATTTGTTATATAATCGTCTCCTTAACACAGTTTTAAAGAGTAGAACAGGTTTTGACTACAAATAATTAGACAGAATTATACATAGATCTCAATTAATTACCCCCATGTTACAGTGAGTTGCATCACTGGCCTGCGAGTGTTGCCTGAAACCTCAAGACCCTCATTGTGTGTCACAGAATCTTCCTTTATTTCCAGCTATTTCTCCACTTGAAGATCAAGGAAATGTATTTCATAAGTTAA
Organism: Cirrhinus molitorella; assembly: GCA_033026305.1. NCBI lineage: Eukaryota > Metazoa > Chordata > Actinopteri > Cypriniformes > Cyprinidae > Cirrhinus > Cirrhinus molitorella. The sequence continues at coordinate 7,813,249 of CM065131.1, forward strand.
ATGTGTCTGTCTCACCTCTTTGCAGCGGACGATGGCTGTGGCGGCACTCTACGGGGTCAAAGTGGCATCATCACCAGTCCAAATTACCCCCAGGAGTACAACAACAACGCAGACTGCACCTGGACCGTGCTGGCCGAACCAGGTGACACCATTGCTTTGGTCTTCTCCGACTTTCAATTGGAAGAAGACTATGACGTTCTGGAGATAACTGGCACAGAAGGATCTTCTCAGTGGTGAGTGCCTTAACGTTTAGATTTTTACGTTTTTCAGGCATCACTGGGGAAACCGAAGTGTAGCGTTCTTCGCTAAGAGGCGAGAGCATTTGTTGTGGTGCTGTTGGCAGCGGGTAGGTGTTTTACGAGAGAGAGAGGAGGCCAGGAGAACCACAGTCATGAAACATCTCAGCACTTGTTTAATGGAACAGAACCAAATCACAGCTTGATTCAATTATTCAGCACATAATGCGCACAGAGCTTGGACCAAATAGAGGGGATAAAAACGTTGCAGTCCAGCGCAAACCTTGTCTGGGGAGCACCGGAGTACTGTTCATTTATGAAAATGGTTTTATGGGCCTCTTAGTCTCCACGTTCACACAATTTCCTTTTCACACCCATTAAGTACTGTAACAGGCTCTCAGAAATTCTTATTGGATCTGGACAGGGACTTTTTTTATCAAGCTTTAGACATAAATGTTGCAGTCCAAAGACAAAAGATGAGGCAGTGTGTCATTTTTAGAATATGTTAAGATATTTTCTTCTGTACTGTTTTAATATGCAGAGAAGGATGACATTTTTAGGGCTGATTTGCTGGTTTTTATCAGGGGACAGTTTTGGAAACCTGTTTGAAAATATTAGTTGTACAAAAATTGTACACTTAAAGTAAAGGATAGTTCACCAAATAAAGAAAATTCAGTCATTAATTGCTCACCCTCATGTCGTTCCAAACCCGTAAGAACTTTGTTCATCATCGGCACGCAAATTGAGATATTGTTAAGATATTTCACATTCAAGACTCTGGACATCAATAAAATACATCAGAGGTTCAACCGTAATGTTATGAAGCTGCTGGATGAATAATTTTCATAATAATTTCCATCAAAAAGATTTTTCACAGACGAAAGCAAGACGATGACAAAACAAAAACTCGTTTTGAATGACAAAAACTATGACAAATCAATAGAAATTTTCGTCAATGAATAAAAATGAGATGAAAATGTTAGGAAGGGATGATTTTAGGAGGAGATGACATAAGCTGGCATATATTTGCTGCACCTCTCAAAAAACGCTAAAAAAAAGTCAATATCTGGAAGTAAGAGAAAAGCAGACATATGGATGAATTTGAAGAAGCAAAAGGGAACTCACACAGTGCAAAAGTACTCTTTTGCGTCTCATGAACGGAGAAATACACAATTTGATGTCAAATTGTCCGCTTTGAGTATTCATGTTATAAGTGATTTTATTTAATTTTAATAGGCATGTTGCGTGTCACAGCAGTTAAATCTGTGTCTGTTATGATGAAACCTTAATATCAAACATACACAATGAGTTTGGCCATTTTAGAGAAATGCTTAATAAATGCATTACACTGTAAATAAACCCATTTTAGCCGACTAAATCTGCTTTCTAAAGTAAGCAGCACAGCAAAACAGCTCATGTGCTGGTCATCGCCTAATTAGGACCCGAAGTAGATAAATATCAAGTGCGCTTTTTCAAACAACAGTGAGAAACTATGTATATTCATGCAGTGTGTGTGTGTGTGTGTCAAAAGATTAAATCCGATCAGAAGCTAGTGACATTTAAACACCTATATCAACCCGATCACTTTATTTAGCGTTTACTCCGCTCGGATTCATCAATCAGAATGAATTCATTCCGATGGAAGCAAAAAGTGTCCATGTAAATGTACCTAATGACTAAGACTAAAGCAAAATTTGCTGTCGAAATTAATTAACAAAATCAGCAAAAGATTGATTGCTACTGCTGCTACATCACAACTTTAACAAATTGAGCCTCATGGTAAAGTGTTAAAACAATCTTGCATATTAAGAATATCAAAACAAAGCTTTAAAAAAATTAAGTTGACAGTATTTTCTCAATAAAATAGTGACTAATTGGACCAACGCTGCGGACTTTGAGACCAAAGCTCAGTTCCATTGAGGGGTCCAGCCCTATACATACGTAGGCCTTATTGAGTCGTGACACCCTGCACCGGAGTCGCACGTCTGCCTCTCCGACACGCTCTGTGAGGGTCAACGGAGGAGTGCTGAAGGAAGGTTGTTCCTGGCTAGAGGACGCGATCGATAGACCCCACTTCTTTCCGTCCCCTTGCTGCCACCATGCACGGGGTCACTGCTGAGCCCTTAATTAAACAGGCAATTAACAGAGGGTGAGGAGCGAGCAGACGGAGGGAGACGAGATGCTGTCGTTCGACCTTGGCATGTTCTAGAAGCCTCAGGGAGAGTAAATAAAAAAAGGAACGAACGACCTAGCACTAGAACTTCACGGGCAATTAACCAATAAAAATGGCCAAAAACGAACAAAAGAAGAATCAAATACAGTAAGAGCGGTCAGTTGCTGCACAGCACCTGTTGAATAGCCAGGTTTTAGTCTCTGAGGGATTGTGGAAAATGTTCTGCTTACCGAAGAGTGGATTTATACAGTTTAAAGGCTTTACAGAAAAAAAAAAATCTGTAATTTTACTGTATAATACAGAATTTGGATGAAAATTTGGATAAGTTAAAAAGTATGGTACACTTCATGAAATTACAATATGGATAATATATCTGAATATTAAACTGCAAGAACACTAGCACTCTATTCTATTTATATTTACTTGTTTAATTTTATTTGTTAAAAAAAAAAATACTTGGTCTGTATTCTATTTCTATTCTAACTAGTTTTTTTAATTAAAAAAAAAAAAAAAAAACACTGGTGTTTCCTATTTCTGTTCTATTCCATCTATACTGCAAAAAACAATGCTTTTCTTATTTACATTTTTTGTCTTGTTTCCAGCCAAAATATCTAAACATTCTTATATCAAGAAGGATTTTCTAGACAAGTAAAAATTATTGTCTTGATTTCAGAAAAAAAGAAGTTAAAATTAAGTGAGTTTTTGCTTGAAACAAGCAAAATAATCTGCCAAATAATTTAGTTTTCTGCTTGAAAGAACATTATTATGTTTACCCCATTGGCAGATTATTGTGCTTGTTTTAAGCAAACACTTACTTAATTTTGACGACTTTTTCTGAAAACAAGACAAAAAAAAATTTTTCTATAGAATACTTCTATAGAAAATCCTCTTGATTTAAGAATTTTGGCTGGAAATGAGAATAAAATCTAAGTTAGAAACAGAATTCAAACAGAAAACAAGATTATTTTGCTTACCCCATTGGCAGATTATTTCAAGCAAAATGAATACGCTTAATTTTGACTTGTTTTTTTTCTGAAAACAAGACAATATTTTTTACTTGTCTAGAAAATCCTTCTAGATTTAAACATTTTTAGATATTTTGGCTGGAAACAAGACAAACATTCAAAGAAAGAAAAGCATTTTTGCAGTGCAGGCTCACATATTGGTATAAAAAAAAAAAGTTGTTAAAGTTGAATGAATTTAATTGATTAGATATCTTTCTGAATATTAAACCATTAAAATGGAATCCAGAAAAATTAAAACAGAAAACTCAGAGGGCCATAAAAAAGTTAGCGTTGACATCAGCTGATGCTAATTTATCTGCAGATTTCTCAGTTCTGTAGCTGGCAGGATAGGTCTGAGTAGGTGGATTTACAAGTGTGTGTGTGTTTAGAGGTGAAGAAAAAACACGGTCTCTAATATAAGTGGTCTTCCTTGTAGATGCCCCGTAACGAGAAATGTCAAAGGCTGTGTGCAAAAATCAATATGCAAGTGATCAGGAAACCCCCCCCCCCCCAAAAAAAACAGTGTTGCTCTGTCAGGACCTGTTTCTATCACCCTGAGCATTTGATTGGCACGAGACGTGTCTGTGTGCTGTGCAGGACCCAGCAAACAACACTGGACACTCAGTCATCTGCCTGCCTATATTGAGTAGGGCAGCAGGGTTACCCATGAATCACTCTAAAGAGCCCCTCATTCCCTCTTTATCTCCTTTAGCACACATCCACTGAGCAGCAGAAACGCTACTATATCAACATGGGTATCCTGCTGGGTAAAACACCACTAGAAGCGTATGAATTCACACGATGTTCCACCCACTAAAGGTGTATCTGTCTTGACCTATTTGAATTTTGTCAGAGCCATGGCTTGGTATGATGTATCATGTGTTCATACATAACCGGAACCACCTACAGTATGTTTATATATATGTATATACTATATATTTATTTGTATGCTTCATACATCAGAGATTCTGTAGTTGTTGCTTTGTTTTTTGCAGATCTGAGGCTCTCAGTCTTCTGGGTCTCTCTGATCTCTTGTTACTCAGCAGGGTTGAGAGCAGAGAGCAGGCCGGTAAACCCTAGGCTCCTAAACACTGCCATAAGGAGTGTTTGTTATTTATGCATCTAAACAATGCTTTATTCCTCTCTCTTTCTCTAACTCACCAGAGTCTCTGTCTGTACATCTCCACAGAGACTGACTGATGTTCAATAACTACTTGCGTTATTGATTACCTGTTTCTTCTCAACTGTGAAAGAGACTGGTATTTATAGAAAGCACTGGATTTTTGGGATGGATCCATGCCTCAAAAGGTCGTTCTGCAGCCTGCATTGTTTCATTTTATTATTATTATTATTTTTTTTTACGTTTCGTGTATACAGTGTTGTAAATGCGCTTGTTAAATCATCATTTCTAATGTCCTAAAAGAGCAATTATCCAGCATATGGAGATTTTTTTAGACCAACAGTATTCCCTTAAATATTGCCCCAGCTATTCTGTTTTCTGAACAGTTTCATTTTCAGAAAAAAATGTTGCTTATTTGTGAGATCCCAGAATGCATTGCAGCATAAATAAATAATGCGACTATTGTTATTTTGCAGTTTGCTGACTTTATTCATGTTGCTGTTTTTGTTTTTGTCATTGCTGATGATAATAATTAATTATGTTTGTTTTTCGTCACTGCTATAGAAAAGACACATTTAATCGATATGTAAGTAAGAAATGGTGACATTTATAGCATTGTGATGTTTTGCATTGAACCTGAAAGGAATTCATTAGCAGAACCTTTAGCTGAATGAACAAATATTATGATTATTACACATCTAAACATTTATACACTACTGATCAAATATGACTAACATTAGACATTATCTACACATTTCAATTTCAAATAAATAGTGTTTTTTCATCAACTTTGCTTAAAGAATCCTGGGGGGAAAGTATAATTTTCACCAAAAATATTAACTCTCTTTAACATTGATAATAAATCAAAGATGTTTCTTGAGCATCAAATCAGCATTTTACTATGATTTCGGAAGAATCATGTGACTCTGAAGTGTGCAATAATGGCTGCTGAAAATTGTACTTTGCAATTACAGGAGTAATATTATATTTTAGGTAATATATTACAGGAATAATGATGTTTTAAAATTTATTAAAAATAATTTAAATTGTAATAATATTTTGCAGTGTTACTGTTGTTTAGTGTTCATTTTGTTAACGACTACTATGCCTAAAAATGCTCATTTATCAGCTTTTTTCTAATGACTAAAATGGACGAGGTCAGTCAATAAGGTCATTAAATGATAACTGACTATATCAACATCGATGACGATAAAAGACGAAACTAAAATGTATTTAAAAAAATAAAACTTTATTTTGTCTATTTTTATTTTCTTCAAAATATTATTGCGGACTACTGTACATTTTCTGCCCAGTATTTTGCAATCTGGCAACCATGCGCAAGCTCTCGCTCATTATTGCATAATTCAACATTCTGTTGAGTTGTCCCTATTAGTAATAGTGCAATACCCGCAATGTAAAAATACATTTCTCAAATGACAACAATCAATGCGATTTTAATTTTGAGCAAAAAATCAAAATCAATTTAACCATTATACAGCATGACGAAATGTTTTCATTGACTAAATCTAGACTAAAATGCTCAGACATTTAGGCTACGTCTGCATTAATCTGGTTACATTTGAGTTTTTTCTTTTAAAAGCTGCCCTCACGTTTTCCTGCAGGACAGCAATTGGGAGTTCTTTCTGTCATCTTTTTAGGACTGTAATATGAATAGTGTGCAAAGTAAATATCTGTAGCAACAGTGTGAAAGTGAATAGCACATAACAGGCACAATTACCTATATAAACATAGATGTGTATTGGTACAATATGCGTCACATGACTAAACATGCGCCATCGTTTTCAAAAGCCTCCTTTTTTACAGTCCACACTACAAAGGGAAAACAGCGTTTGCAAATGTATCCGTTTTCCTTGACAAAAATGCTGTTTTAGTGTGGATGGAAGGCCAAAACGGAGATAAAAATACGCATTTTCAAACAAAAACGTATTAGTGACTAAAACTTGACTAAACAAAAACAGGCCAAGGTTGATTGCATATGATAATAGCTAGGACTAACTAGGACACAGGACTAAGACCAATTTAACCCTTTAACTGTCACCGTCCTGTTAGCGGGACGCCCAAGTTTACTTCACCATATTACAAATAAATCCTAATCTAATCATGACAAACTATATATTATTGGAAAAGTCTAATTCTCCTAAATAGACCACTGTTTAGTGTTACAAATTATGTAGGAAAAGTAATAGATTAATTTATGACAAGAGTGCACCTCAAAAAATCTACATCATAACAGGAGTTCTGACCTTTATCACAGTAAGACTTTCTTCGTTGCCTTTTTCCCTATCACGCTTTAGAAATCATAATATACATGTTGTGCCCCCCATCACACACCACCCATTGAATTTGGGTCACAAGAATGTTGTTGTTTTTTTGTACATACTGTATATTAGTTGTCGTTTATACATGGGCAGTATTTAAATGTGTTTCGTAAGATTTTTTTCACTATATTATATATTGTTATAAAACGGTTAGTTCCATTCCTGGATTCTGATTGGTCAGCAGCTGTGTTTTATTCACGATACAGCACGGCTATGACCGTTCCACCCAATGGTTCTTAGTATCACTGCGCAGCACCCTTAGCAACCACCCTTAGCAACATAAATATATATTAGTTCTTATTAGAAAGCAATAAGAGCTAACAGGCTAAAATGTTTCAAGTAAATTTTGATTTATATGACGTTAGATGAGTGGTTCCATTAACAATTTGGAAATACACACCGATTTCTGCTAAGGACAGCACCATTAAACTGTCTGACGCGCTTAATCCAACACACCTGAAGTACTCGTAAACAAAGTCTGGTTTGATGTGCAGTTACACACGGACTTATAGAAAAAGAGGGGAACCGAGAACTCATGCCAGACTCATTCAACATTTTAACCGAAGAAAATGGTCTCAAGTATGGCACAATGAGCTTTAACTTGTTTATCAGGCGGCTTTGCGTATATCCACTTCTAATACCCTCCGATGTGCATCATTCAGTGTCCTGCATTAGCCAAAATCATGACTGTCTTTGAAATATGTTTGATGATTGCGGCTGATGCGCCCGCGCCCGCGCCCGCTCTGTGTCCCGCATCTGGGATGCTGCTGTTCACACGCGAGAGCACGCCAGGGAAGGCGATTGATTACGGATTTAAATCATTTTATAATAACGAAAACAATACCTTAAACCAGAGGTGGGCAAACTACGACCAGCCAGGCGTTTTCATCCGGCCCGTGAGGCAATTGGAATAAACTGGCTAATTTGATGCAATATCAGTAAAGTCCAATAGATGTCGCATTTAGTGTGGTATATAGCGGCTTTCGCTTTTTACGCTTCGTTAAACATAAGCGCCTAGTCATTCTTGACTGCATCCAAACCGCACAGCTCAGATACAAAATAAAAAGTCAAAATATACACCCCGTGTAAAACTGGCACATTTGTAAAATGTTGCTGTTTTTAAAAATGTGAAAGTGTTCATTTGTTGGACAAGTGCAAAACAGATTGGCGACGAATATGAAAGGCAAGTGAGTTTGCATTGCGCATTTACCAGCAACGTTCAGTTTCTCTTTTAAATATTTAGGCTGGGCGTTTATAATAAATGTTTATAGCGAACGCCACTATAATTTGTGCTCGTTTTTTTACTTACAGTGTCAGTCAAATGTTTTTGAATTGTTCCTAGCCTGTTTGTATTTGAGTTCCATGAAATGACGCATATAAGAACATTCGGTTGCAGTTAGAGACTATTTTTTACAGCGGAAGGCTTAATGATTTTCCTTAATGAAAACATGAATACATGTTTTTAATATTTGCATTGTGTGGTAACCGTTTTATAAAAGCAATAAGGTACTCGAGGCCGTGCTGTATCGTGAATAAATCACGGCTGAAGGGGTTGCGTGAATAAATCACGCCCTTCAGCCGTGATTTATTCACGATACAGCACGGCCTCTCGATACAGCACGGCCTCTCGTACCTTATTGCTTACAGATAGTAGTTGACAGTTGAGAGCTTGAGTTGCCGTGGCAACCCTGGGCATCTTCAGACAACACAGAGGACTGCCTGATTAACAGCAAACTCTTGTCTCTCTCACTTTTTTATTGAAAAAAGACAATTCTCATCTGTTGAGTGGACCTCCAGGGCGGGGTCTGCAACAATATATATATATATATATATATATACCAGGAGAAAACTTAAAGGGTGGGTTGCACCAACAAGGATTAAATTAAGCAAAGTTTAGAGCTAATCAAAGATTTGTTGATCTAGGATTTATTTTAAATCGTGTTGTGTTGCACCACTTAATTTTAAACACAGATTAACAAATCTGGGATTAGAGTTCTAACCTGCGATTAAAACCTTAGTCTGTGATTAATTTTCTCCGCCATGATGGATTCGCCATTGTTATTAAATAGCAACAATGTTAAATAGGCTGTTTCCTATCCTAAACGGTCTCTGCCATGAGTTGTTTTTTGTAAAGAAAACCAACTTGTAAATCTTTATAAACTGCTACGTATAGATCATTGATCAAACGGCTGCTCAAGCAAAACAAGGCAATACACGGATTTCATAACTTTGTAAACATATTTATAGTACCAATTAATGGAGTATGGGTTATGACAAAACAACCGAGATAAGAGAAAACAACTGGCATGATTCGTGGAGTGACTACCTCTATTCGTGACAGCGCCGCACTCAAAATTCATCCTTTGAAAATCATTTTCATAAGTGCATTACTTTTCTTACTTAGATTTTTTGTCTTGTTTCCAGCCAAAATATCTAGAAATTCTTAAATCAAGAAGAATTTTCTAGACAAGTAAAAATTGTCTTGTTTTCATAAAAAAGAAGTTAAAATTAAATATTTTTGCTTGAAACAAGCACAATAATCTCCCAACGGGGTAAGCAAAATAATCTAGTTTTCTGCTTGAAATAAGATTATTTTGCTTACCCCATTGGCAGATTATTTTGCTTGTTTTAAGCAAAAACTCACTTAAATTTGACTTGTTCTTTCTGAAAACGAGACAATAATTTTTACTTTTTTTTAGAAAATCCTTTTTGATTTAAGATTTTCTAGATGTTTTGACTGGAAACAAGGCTAAAAATCTAAGTAAGAAAAGCATTTTTTGCAGTGTAAAAAAGGGATTGACAGTTAAAGGGTTAAGAGACTAAGGCTAAATTAAAAACGGCTGACAAAAGGGACACTATGTTGTTACTTTTTGTAACCCCTAACTCTAACTGCCCCAGAATTTTTGAATGATCGTATAAAATTCATTTTCTACACACTCGGGTTTGTCTGGATTTTTTAGTGCATCTGTAGATGTGTAGAACACTGCGTCATTCACTACTCTTTCATCTTTTCAAAATCTCACATCTCTCTATACTCTGTGACTTTATTGCTTGCTGACGTACATCTTCCTTTTTAAGGTCTCCCCGGCTGTGTTTAACCTCCGCAGCACTTGTTTTTAGCCCGTCTCGGTCTCTTCATGCTGGAGACCAGGATGTTCCAATCCTGAGTCCTCAGGGAGAATCTGTCATTCTGCTGGCTGCCATTCACGAAACCCTGCGCGCTTCTAGCAATAACGCGCTGTTCGTTTGGATGCGGACAGAGAGACGGTTGTCGCACGTTTTGTTTTGCACATTTGGCTGGCAGCGGCGCAGGCTCAAGTAATTGCCCACTTGCTTTCCTGTCGCTCTCTTTAGATTACAGTCTGGATTCGCGTGACTGGTAGAGGATTTGTCATCTGCGCGCTGCACCATTTTTGCCTGGTTTTAAGAGATGAAGTTTTATTTATAAGAGGTGCTTAGCAAAAAAAAAAAAAACCCTGAGAGCAAGTAAGCAACATGCATTGTAAATCACTTTTCCCATTTTATTTCTTTATTTATCCAGGGAAACACGTATGCCTCGGCTCATTGGTAGAGGAGTGAAGCGTACCTTCGTTTTTTTCGGGGAGTGTTTGTGTTAAACATGACGGCTGATCGGCACTCGAGTCACGCTGATCCCCGCAGAGACAATTCGCTTCCTGTCAGTCTTTCCTCTGCAGCCTCCCCCTCATTATTATTGAGATGCCATGAAACGTCAGGATGCAGGCAGGCTGCTCTAATTGTCAGATGAAAGTGTGCCATTCTGAAGTCGTTCATAATAAATGCCATTTCTTGTTTTATTTTTCTCCTCTGCCCTCTGGTTACCATTTCTAAAATGGTGCGAATCTCGGCCAGTACAAACACTGGGGACGGAAGGTGTTGCGTTTCACATGGAAATCTGAAGGAGTGTTGCAAATGTTCAGTTCTCCATGGTTTAGACACATGCCACGGATAATTACATCAGACTGTAAAAGCAGGTCAGCGTCTTACTGTGGAGGGGAATATCAATACCATTTCTCTACTGGATGCCTTTCTCGTTCTGCACTTCTCCTTGTGCTGTTTTTTTTTTCTTCTTCTTGTTTATATGTTTCCCTCCTCCCGTTGTCTTGATTTCTTTTCTATTTTTTCTGTCTGATTGAAGATAGCTAGAGTTCAAACAGAATGAATTGTCTTTTGAAGGGCGGATTCATGATTCACAAAATGCATAATTTGTTCTCAATTCAGCCAGATCAAATTCATCTTTGTCACAGAACACATTGTTTACTAGAAAGACAAAAAAAACACAATCTGTGTCATAATCAATGCAATGATTTGGTGTGTTTAAAGGGACGTTTCACCTAGAAAATAAGTTGTCATTTTCGTTGTTGTTTATTTATTTATGTAATTTTTGAAGAATCTTTGGAGCAGTGGTTTTCAATCCTGGTCCTGGGGACCCACTGCTCTGCACATTTTGTGTCTCTCCCTTATTTAACACACCTGATTCAGATCATCAGCTCATTAGGAGACAGATCCATCTACTGAAGTGAGTGCGTTAAATAAGGGAAACACACAAAATGTGCAGAGCAGTGGGTCCCCAGGACCAGGATTGAAAACCACTGCTTTAGAGTTATATTTTCTTTCAGTTTCTGAACTAATTTTGCTCTCTCTCCCTCTCTCTCTCTCTCTCTCTCTATATATATATATATATATATATATAATGCTGTAAAATATACATGAGTCAGTTAGTACTAAATTGCTGTAATATTGAAGGTTAAAATGAACTGATTTGCATATAAATGCTTAAATTACACTCAATTAAGTTTTTATAATAGTAAACTTTGACTAATTATTTCTACTCAAATTAGTTTTTTTAAATATAAACTTTTAAATGGTGGATATATTTAAATATAAGCACTGAAGAACAGGAAAAATTATGAATATGTTCATACAAGGTGCTTAAATATTCCTAAAGAGGTACTTGAAAAGTGTTTGAATTATTGAAAGATAAATGTATCTGTGTTAAATTTTACCAATAAGCACATATCTTTTCATACAATTAAAAAAAAAAAGAAAAAGAAAAATAATCATACTTTTTTGCTTATTTAAGTTAATGTCAACTGAAACTAAAACTGGTGAGCTAAGCCAGTAGTAATACTGACAGTGTCGTGATAATATGACTAAAGGAGCAAAAAGAAGAAAAGATCAATTCAATTCAGTAATTTATGCTGGATCCAGTTGATTTAAACTTGTGACTTTGATCATTCATTATTCAAAAGCCAGGTTAACTTAAAAATTCAAATTTTGCTTGTAATGATTCTAAAAAGCACATAGTAATGGGTGAAATGGATCTTTTCGAAACTCCAAATCAGTTAAACTAATGTCACAAAATCATTTTGTGTTTCGAAGTGCTCCGTTCATTTGTTTCAGATTGGGACTTCGGCGCAGGTTTGCGATCATTTAACTTAGATTGGGACTTCAAAACGCATATCGCTAATAATACGATTCAGACCGAGACTTTGGTGCGGGTTCATGAATCATTTCATTTGGTGTATCGGAGCATGCATGGTGAATCATTTGTTTCAGATCAGGATTTTAGATCTGTTTAAACATTAGAAAACATCAAACAATTAAGGCAGTGAAGTTGAAGTTCTGGAATTTAATTTTGTAGTGTCTGTACGAACCCTGGAATATGTATTATGATGCATATATTTAGCAAAATGCTCCTCTTTTCTAGTTTATTCTAGCTTATTTTTTATCTTTATCTGAGGTAAATGTGACGTTAAGTCACATTGTTTACAAGCTGTTATACTGATGTCTTTGCAGAGTTTAAATACTGAGCAATTACACAAGACCGAATACGGATTTCTGCAAATTGTACTTTTTTTTTTTTTAACATGCCTTTGGGTGTTTATTCATGTTCATTTTGTGCTGAAATTGGTATTAAAGTGGAGATGATCTGCTTCTCTTAAACTGAGGTGCTACAGCGGTCTGTCACTCCAACAGCGCCAAAACTGCATTTATTGTTTAAATACTGTAACAAAATGGACAGAATTTGAACTTTGGTACTTTGTTTAAATCAAAAGTAACAAAGCACAACGTTTATAGTGGGAGGCACGCTATGACGTTTCATTCATTATTGTTTCGTTAAAATGATAATTGATTAATTATTTTTTTTTACCCAGACCCACAGTTTGGTCTAAAAACAGTTGTTTTGAATGTTGTGAAAGTGAATAGCCAATGTGAAACTATAATGTGCAATATGAAAGATTCTTGATATGCTAAATACATTTAATTATTCATTTTAGAGGAGATTGAAAATAGTGAACAACAATGTAAAACAGTAAAAACGGTGACTATTAGCATTGACTTTATATGCTATATCAACTGACTCAGTATTGACTGACAGTTCATCAATCAGTCAGTCAGTCAATCAATCAGTAATGATTTTGGAATGACATGAGGGTGAGTAAATACTGACAGCCTTTGTGTGAAGGACTCTTTTATGTTTAACATGACAAATGGCTGTGGTTCTATTATAAACACAACTCAAAGATGCCTGAAAGCATCACATGTAAGTGTGGCATGTAACTCTGGTCGTCTTCTCCCAGAGGAAATGACAAAGAAGGGGCTGTCAGGATGATGGGAGCTGAGTGCATTATCATTATGGTTTCTGGTTGTACTGCAAGCCGTTTCACATAAGACTAAACAACGACATCGCGCTGGGCTTCGTGACATTGCCGCTTCAATTATACCACGAGATGTGCTACTCTGCATCTAAAGTATATCCTTCCCATCCTCGCAGAATACCGTACACACGTATACGGTCCATGAATAATACACAGGACCATATGTTCTGGAGGAGTATGTGCTAAGCATGCAAGCAGAGATCACATACAAGCATATGTGTTTTGGCTTACGGTCTCTCTCTCTTTTCTAGCCTGTAATCACCTGGGACAAAACCTACGTTTTTTAAGACTGCAATGTTTAATAAGTAAATCCACACTGCATCATCTGGATTTCAGCTTCAGTGTAAATGCCTCCGAGGCGCTTATCATCTTCTCACCCTCTCTATGTTTCCACCATGTCTTTGCTGAAGCAGCGGAATTAAACCGAAACTATGTTTTGGCTTCCCATCAAGGACAGTGTGAAATCAATAGCTGTCTCTTTAGTCCGCCCGATGCACTTATCAACTTTTTTTTTCTTCTTTTTTTCGCGAGTCATGTTTTATTTAGGCATGTGTTGGTCTAATGTCTCCATTTGAACCGAGCCCATCCATCAAAACGGCACGGATGACCGGCGCTTAGCTGGTGTTTGGCAATATCAGATTGTTCACACGCGTCCGCTCGGCATGTAAACATATCACTCTCACACTTCTGCCCAGCAGACGTTCGTATGAAATCTAAATCGACAGAAGCGGGTGAAGAAAACGGTCAGCAACTCTCATATTTAGTTGCTTCCTATCAGTGTCATGACCTAAATCAGCATTTTCTTCCCTCTTGGAATGGTACAAGGGAGGGCAAAGTGACGCAGCAGTGCATCTGAATGAGGTGACGGAGCCTATAAATATCTTTTAGGGCATTCTGTGGGACAAGTGGGTGTGAACCCATTGATTCTGGCTTGACATGCTCTAAATTGACCCCTTCTAGGCCCCAGCTTGGGTATTTGGCCCACATTGGAAAACAGCAAGATGGAGTGTGTTCTTAAGCACGTTTGCTGTTACGTTTGCAGCTTTGTTCCCTGTAATGATTGACGTGGACCGTACTATGAGAGATTAAAGGTAATGGATTAGATCAGCCCCTCATTCCTCACTACTGATTACCCAGCACTCCTCTCATTTTTATAAATGCCGGTTGACTGGGATTGGCTCCAGTTTGCTCTGTGTTTCACAGGCATCGCTAAAGCGCACACACTGCGTGACAGCACACTGAGCAGCTGCAGTAGTTCTTATTGCCTGCAGCACAAAAGCGAGCAAGGTGTGTGGAGGTCTTGGCAAGTAGCTGTCTGATCACTTATTCTTTCTGACTAAAGATCATTAGCTGCGAGGGAACCATGGGGCGGCTTGAATTGGGCAAACCTCTCAACTTTTCTTTTATGTTTTAAAATTAGCAGTATCAGTTAGTCAGAAGTCAAATTATCGGTGTAAAGTCTGGTCCACATTCTGTTGATACAGTCTTAAACCTATAGTAGTTTGGTAAGACAAATTAAGATATTTTGGATGATATCTGATAGTTTTCTGACCCTGCATAAACATCAACGAAACTGACATCGCTGGTTAGCGATCACACTGGCCGATACTGAAAGGAAACTAAAACAGTGGTCTACTATTTAAAAAATGACTGAACCATACTTTGTAAACAAATAAATGTATTATTATTAATTATATATTTAAAAATATTAGTAAATGTTGACATTAACACACTAACAAGGAACAATACTTACATTCTACAGCTTTTATTAATCTTAGTTAATGCTACAAATGGACTCCAATGGTTACCATTTGATATAAACAGTCTTTAAACATCTACACTAAAGCCGTAGTATTAAAATGACACCATATGGATATTGTATGTATAGTCTCACAGTTTAACTGTTTCTATTCTAGAACACTTGATGAATATCTTATCAAATGTAACATATTTTAGTCGCAAACCGAGCAAAAGCCCAGCGCCGCGTCCAAGAGATCTCGTATCAGTTATCACACACAGCAGACGCATCGTGTTCAGTTCAAACTGCGGTCTAAAACTGTTTATTTAATCACTAAATGGAAATTTACTTGAAGGATCATTTAAAAAAGCAACATAGATGAGTTTGAAGGTCAGTGTTTAAAACAACAGAGCAAACAGAAAGATCCATATTATAGCTCTCTATGTGAAACATACAAACTTAATTAGAGCCACAGAAAGAAAAAACATTTAGCTAAAAATGCACAATACACAATTCCAATCCATGGTAAAGTCTTTTTGTACATTTACATTGATTTTGGACAGATATGATGTATTTAATGTAAAACTGTGATAGTGCTCAGGGTTTCTGTCAGCTGAATGAACACAGTTTGCCGTCTCGCATCACTAGCTTTAAATATGCAACTTGCTGGCTAACAAATGCATTCATGTGATCAGCTGGATATAAACTAATGCAAACAGATTGTAACAATTGTGACATTTAACATTTGGGTTGGACTTACTGTTTTGGCCACATTGTTTTAACCTCTTGAGGTGCAGCTAATGTTCACTTTCTCTCAGCCTTGATAGCAAACATACTGCTGTGCTTTGTCTACGAAAGCAGCATCTAGTCAACAAAGTACTTACTAAGTAGTGATAGGAAAACATGCACTATAGTTCATTGTCAATGTTGTAAATCTGCATTTGAAGTGTCCCGCTCTGTTTAGGCCACAGTATCACGTGTGTAAACAAACAGCATGTGTTTTCAGTGATTTCCGTCTCTAGAGGCCGCTCTCATCATTCATATCTATGGCTCTTATACTGTATAATGACAGCAGAGCCTTCTCAGCTGCTTCAGCAACAGACGCAACCCGGATCCCAATCGTAATCAACTATCGGTGCCGATTATCGGCAAAACCTGTACGTCGGTTGACCTCTAGTAGAAATATGTATTGTTGTATATCCCAAATATCATCAGTTAAGAACCAGCTCTGATACCAGTACTATTTTGGCTGAAAAGAGTAACTCTAGCTTATTTTGGACAAGAGCCGTCTACTCGAACTCAAATGTAAAAACAACCAACCACCAAGGACATATAATGTGCTATGCCAATGGGGCCAGTGCCTTGGGGTCTTTCACTGCCAGGGGCCTCCAGCTGAGATCCCTGCTGTGGCTAGAGAAAAACCACCGCTGATGTAAAATTGACATAGAAACAAACAGTGCCTGAATGTGTGCCAGTGACTACTGGCACAGTGTGAAATAAATGCACATGTTCCTGGCTCCTCATCAGCTTTGATGTTTTCAGCCAGTCACAGTCCATTCGTGTCTCATTTGCAGTGTATTACTCATATATTGTGTACATTCTTGTAATTGCAATTTTATTGCATTCACTTGTGACTATTTTTGGAATACTTGCATGCTTATTTCTTTATTTTAATTTTTTCAAAGATATCTTGCAATTGTGAAAACAGGGGGCCTTCAAAGAGTCAGGTACCTCATACTCTGTCATTACCAACCACACTTAAAGGAAGATACATCTGAAAATAATGCTGTAAAAACAGACTGACTTCTAAGTGGTAGTTAAAGGGATAGGTCACCCAAAGAAAATTATGTCATTAATTACTCACCCTCACCATCTTGTTCATCTTTGGAACACAAATTTAGATATTTATATGGAACCTGAGAGTTTTCTGACCCTGCATAGACAGCAACTACCATGTTCAAGACCCAGAAAGGTAGTAAGAGCATCGCTAAAATAGTCATGGTGCTTTCGTGAATGCACATCAAAGTCTGACACGGAAGAGAAGAAATTGTTAAATAAAGTCGCTTTTTGTTTTCTTCACACACAAGAAGTATTCTCGTAGCTTCATAAAATTAAGGTTGAACCACTGTTGTCACATGGACTATTTTAATGTCCTTAAAAGGTAGTCCTTACTACCTTTCTGGGCCTTGAACGTGGTAGTTGCGTTGTTGTCTATGCAGGGTCAGAAAGCTCTCGGATTTAATCTAAAATATCTTAATTTGTGTTCTGAAGATGAATAAAGGTTTTGCGGGCTTGGAATGGCATGAGGATGAGTAATTAATGACATACTTTTCCTTATTGGGTGATCAAAAATGTTAGTAAAAAGTTGGTATTTTGTGGTTATAATGTGTAATATATTTCTGCTCAAGTCTAATTTACTAGCATTTTCTCACTGCTAACTGCTTCATACAAAATATTCAATACCATGAATTTTTCAATACTTTCTTTGAAGCATTCATGTTCAGCCATGGAACAACCATGTTCCTTGTATAAAACACTTTATTTCTTTACAGACTGATCAAATCAAGTGCACTTTGAGTCTTAGATGTTGTATGGCAGCCAGTCACATTGAATCAAGTGATTTTAGCCATGTTTGTGTGAAATATGCATTAGATAGAACTGGGATTTTATTGCTGCACGTACACTGGTTAAATTAATAGATGGACATAGATACAGAACATCACTTTCATTTCACTGAATTATGGAAATCAGATTTTCTGTGTACAGTGTCCATTTTGAATCGGTTATTTTAATTGGGCTATTTGATGTAGAAATTTGTGCCATCACAATAAAGCTGATAAATGAAATAATTATTGCACTTGCTCTCAAGCTGTGTTCAGTAACTGCAGTATCAACAGTATTTAAATAACACTTCATGGATATTGCCAACGGTTGATCAATGAGATGTATTTTAATGGAAAATAACGATCGTCTCGTTTGGGAACTCTGGACAGCAGTTCTGCATCAGGATGTGTTTTTCATATGGCGTACAGACAATAAAAGACGAGAGATGAAAAAGGGCTTGCCTAATCTATGCCGCATTGTTTTGAAAGTCTGGTGCTTTGTTTCAGCATTGTGGGTTTTCTTTTTATTTGTTGAGTTTATTTTGTGAAATATTGATGAGGGTGGGAGAGACAGCGGGCTGCACTCTTATTTTACAGCCTGCTTTAATGAAAGTGCTCTGCGTTTCTTCAGCGTTTTATTTCATGAAGCACAATTATTCTTCGCACACCATATCCCACCACTAATCTTCGCACCGCACACACGCACGCAAGAGGCATTAACATGATTAATTCATTTTCAGCCAAATAAGATGGCTATTTGCATAATAACACTCAAAGACATCATGTGATGTGAAGGTCTTTTGTTTAACAGTTCTTCACACGCTGTAGATTTGGAGAGCATGTTTGAAGGAGTAGTTTACCTGAAAATGAAGAAACCCGTGTGCTGTTACTTATGGGTTCGAAAACAGAATTTGAATTTGTCTTGCGCTTTTGTTTCTTTCCTCTGTACAATGGTTAATGAGCCATAAAATGGTGTGTGGTGTTCATTCATTCCTTTATGTATTTATTTATTATTTAATTATAAAAATATATATGCATCATTACATTTTTATAAGAAATTGTAGAAATTAATACTTTTATTTAGCAAGGATGCTTTAAATTGGTCAAAAGTTATGAAAAATGCATTTCTATTTCAGATAAATGCTGTTTTTCTGAACTTTCTTTTCATCACAGAATCCTGAAAATTCTAGCTGTTTTCAACAACAACATTTTTTTTATTATTTTTTTGAGCAGCAAATCAAAATATTAGAATGATTTCTGAAGGATCATGTGACTGGAGAAATAATGCTAAAAATCCAGCTTTGAAATCACAAAGATAAGTTACATTTTATTACTTTTGGATCAAATGAATACAGACTTGGTGAGCAGAAGAGACTTCTGTAAAAACATAAAAAATCTTAACTTTTGACTTGTAGTGTATGTTGCTTGTTTATGAGCTTTGGAAGCATTACATTACATTTCTGTTCTAATTATTATTTTCTGTCTGTGCAATGGTTAATGAACCATAAACATTAGTCATTTTTTATCAGCTATATATTTTTAATTAATATATTAATATTTACATCACCAGTCACAAGTTTTTGTACAATAAGATTTTTTCACCAAGCCTGCATTTATTTGATCTAAAATACAGCAAAAACAGTAATATTGTGAAATATTTTTAATATTTAAAATAACTGCTTTCTATATGAATATATTTTAAAATGTCAGTTATTCCTGTGATCAAAGCTAAATTTTTAGCATCATTACTCCAGTCTTCAGTGTCACATGATCCCTCAGAAAAAAAACATTCTAATAGGCTAATTTGCTGTTAAAGAGACATTTTTTATTATTAATATTATTATCAATACTTAAAACAGCTGAGTAGATGTTTTTCAGGATTCTTTGATGAATAGAAAGACCCAAAGATCAGCTTTTGTAACATTAAACACTATACCATTCAAAAGGTTGGAGTCAGTATGGAGTCATGTTTTATTTATTTATTTTTTGGGGGGAAAGAAACTGTAGAAATTAATACTTTTATTTGGCAAGGATGCTTTAAATCAAAAAGGGATGATAAAAACATTTATGTTACAAAAGATTTCTATTGTAGATAAATGCTGTTTTTCTGAACTTTCTATTCATCACAGAAACCTGAAAAAATTCTACTCGGATGTTTTCAACAATAATAATAATAATAATAATAATAATAATAATAATAATAATAATGAATATTTTTTGAGCACCAAATCAGAATGTGACTGGAGTAATGATGCTAAAAATCCAGCTTTGAAATCACAGGAATAAATTACATTTTATTACTTTTGGATCAAATAAATGCAGGCTTGGTGAGCAGAAGAGACTTTAAAAATCTTACTGTTCAAAACCTTTTGACTGGTAGTGTGTTTAAGGACTTTGGTGCTGCATATTTATGAGCTTTGGAAGCAAATTTAGCAGTATATTTACTTACGTGCTGCACATTTTGAAAATGAGATTTATGTCTGGAGGCAGATAGCGGCAGTGACATACAGTTAACTCTTTAACACGACCCCTTTCGAGTCCATCTCTTGAGTCATTTAGCAAGCCACTGTGCTGTGTTTATGAGTTTGATTTTCAGATAGACTCGGTGTTGTTCTCTCTGACATGCTTCAATACCTGTGTATATCAGCATGGCCCTGCATGTCTTTGTGTCATTGAGTTTCATCGGTCACGCCTCGACATCCTCATTCAGAGAGCAGCGTTCCCTCCGAGTCAGCAAGCCACGCTGCGCTGGCTGCTCTCAAAATGGCTGACTCACTCTAAACAACACTAAAACACTATTCTATCTGCCCAGCACTTCTTATCAAAGCTACGACTGGGCAACTGTATAGTGGACAAATCCTTACACAGCAAGTGTACTCTGAAATGTAAGCTGTGAAATAACATGGTATGCGGTCAGAACCACTGTATACACAGCTCTTGGGTTGCTGCACAAGTTCATTGTCTGGTCATTGTGTTATATAGAGGGCACTGAAAAATTGAGTGATGTGTGTAGAGAGTTTATAAATGATTCAATTGAATAATGAATAATATAAACTGTGCTTAATGTACAAGTGCACCATATTGGAACCGATGCAGACTTTTGTGTACAGATAAAAACTGAACTGTGCCATAAATGACAAGATAAGCAATTTTAAGACAGTGGTTGAAGTAGGGGAAATAAAATCAATGATTTAAGTAAGCAGTGGGATAGTGTTTGTAGGTGTGTTTTGATAGAGGAGAGATGGAATCGGGTGATGTGAGAAACTCAGAAGGGTCAAAGGGTAGGATTTACTGGAGCTTTTTTCTACACTCTAGGAATATGTCAGCAGGGTATTGATCGGCATGATGGGTGATCCATCTTAATCCAATACCTCAGGATGAGAGGAGAACTTTGTGCGCTCCATCATATGACAGGGGTCAAAAAGTGAATATTTGTATGTAGTGTGTGTGTGTGTGTGTGTATGTAAAAACTGTGTATGCATTTACTGTATACAGTACAGTGCCGTTCAAAAGTTTGGGATCGGTAAGATTTGTAATTTGTTTCTTATGCTCATCACGTCTGCATTTATTTGATCAATGTAGGAAAATGTTTCATTTTGTAAAATATTATTGCAGTTTTAAATATTCATTTCTGTGAAGCAAAGTTGAATTTTCAGCATTTTCAGCATAGTTAAAAAGAAGAAAAAAAATTGTGGTACAATATACACTACTATTCAAAAGTTCAGGGTCAGTACATTTTCTTTCTTATTCAACAAAGTGATAGTAAAGACGTATTTTGTTAGAAAAGATTTCTATTTTGAATGAATGCTGTTCTTTTGAACTTTTTATTCATCAAAGAATCAAATAAAAAAAAAAAAAACAGGTTCCAAAAATATATTAAGCACCACAACCGTTTCAGCACAGTTTCTGATGGATCATGTGACACTGAAGCCTGGAGTAATGGCTGATGAAATAAATTAAGTGTATATAGGAGACCAATATGAGAAATTCCAGTAATATTCCAATATTACTTTTTTTCTGTATTTTTGATCAAATAAATACAGCCTTGATGAGCATAAGAAACTCCATTTAAAAAAAGATGAAACATCTTATTGATCCCAAACTTCTCAACGGCAGTGTATATGTGTAATAGGTTGGAACAATTAA
The DNA here is from genome assembly GCA_033026305.1 of Cirrhinus molitorella. NCBI lineage: Eukaryota > Metazoa > Chordata > Actinopteri > Cypriniformes > Cyprinidae > Cirrhinus > Cirrhinus molitorella. The sequence continues at coordinate 7,835,288 of CM065131.1, forward strand.
AAAATATATAGATACAATTAAGTAATGATACAATTTTTAGGGGGAAATTTGATGAATAGAAAGTTCAAATAAAACATTTTTTTTAACATACTAAATTAAACCTTTGGATATGGGGGAAAAAAAGAACAGAATATCCCCCATTAATTTTATCTTGCTTGTTTCGGGTGTCTTCCCTTCCTGTCCTATTGATGGGGGTTGGATGCCTCATGCGTTTTTAATTAGATGAGGTGATTAGGAAATTGGGGGAGAGGAAAATTAAAAATGGGATTAACACGGTTTTAGACTCCGGGAGACAGAATGGAATAAGAGCGATGTGCTATCTGCTGCACATCAGTCGTCTGATTTGGCCATTATTAGCTTCCTGTTCACAGTGAGTAGCGCAGGATTACACAATGCTTGGTCAGGGAGCAAGAGGTAAATATCAAGGCACTGTGGACAGAGTCCAGCTCTGATATTGGCATCCCATGTAGATTAAATCAGCTCTGTCTACTATATCTGTATCAGGTTGTCTAATCCATATTATGGACATGGGAGTAGACATCTGAGCATGCATCCTCTGGCTTCCTGTTACTGTTGAATAACATGAGAGGACTTTATATTTCTGCAGACATCACCTGTTGTGTTATAAGTTCAAGTGGTGAAGACGACATAAAACGATGTCCTTGACTCATATGATGTCATGTTTGTGTACTGGAGCAGCCGTATTTGCAGTGAACGTTAACCAATGTGTCACATCAATTCATATCAATCCTTTCTTCCTGAAGCAAGGGAAACAATCATATGCTACAGCAGCAGTCGGCTCTTTTATTCCCTTACTTTTCATTCTCTCTCTTCCTCAATGTCAAGAACATGGCAATAATCAAAAATGTGGTCTGACTCCTTTGTGTTTTTCCCTCAGATAATTACATTGATATCTGCCTATTGAGATTCAGAGGCTTTCATTCAGCCCACTGGCCTTTATTTTTCAGTTATTAATACCTTTTCTTTTCATTTTGGATGGTTTCACAGCCATGCTTGAAGATGACAGCGAATGTTTTCCATCTGAAGCTCGTGTTCAGCAAGTTAATGTGGAGTGAAGTAGAGGAGGACCTGTATTGTATGTAAATGTATGTTTGAAGTCTTGAAATAGTAGGTTGGCCGGCTTTGAACTGCCGTATTGTGCACATTCTGTTTAGTGAAAGGAAATTGGGGGAATATGTATATCCAAAATAATTTGATGAAATGTCTTACTTGGAGAACTGAAAACAAGGGGAAAAAGTTTTAATAATGCTCACTCTTTTTCGAAAACACCGTTAAAGTTTGAAAGCTTGTCACTAAAATCTATTCATTTATACTTCAGATATTATATATCGTTGGCTTATCTTTTGTATTTTGAGCAAAAATGTAGTCAGTAAAAAAACAAAACAAGTTTAAAGGACTAGTTCACTTCCAGAATCCAAGATGTTCATGTGTTCCTTTCTTCAATCGAAGTTTTTTTAGGAAAACATTCCAGGTTAGTCCACAGTTCAATAACCATGGCTTTCGGTTCGGTTGTGTTTCCCTTTTTTGTAACAAATTAACAATAAAATACTCCTGTAAACCTCTGTAGTTTGTAGTTAAGTGTGGATTATTATGTCAACTTAATATTATTTTTTCAATTTTTATGCAAAATAGGATGGGTAGCATCTCTAATATGGATAAAGGTATCGCTGCAATGAATAAAAACAAGTTATAATGTTAAATGTTTTGAATGATGAAATGTAAGGACAATAAATACTCGTCTGCAATAATATATGGTTTATCTGTGTTCTTCAAGCCACCTTGTGTATTTTCATAATGATTAAGTATATTTGTAAGACATTGCTAATCGACATGCATAGAATATGAGCACAGAATGTATTGTCTGCCTTACTTTTTGATACAAAGCCACATCAGATCACATAAGGAAGTTATTTCAAACACTCGACTGATGTTGTGAATTAAAAACAAGTTATAATGTTTTTATAACTTTTATTTTTATAACTCTTTTGTTGGAGAACAGGTTTAGAAAGGCTTATCATTGCATGTCATTAACAGGGAAGATGCTCTGCATGTGTTGCTTTTTGAAATATAAGCGGGGAAGCGAAATTATTAAAATGCGAAACCGAAAGAACACAATTCACAAGCACATATTGAACCGTGGATGTCGTACCGAACGGTTTGATTGTGTACAGCCTTTAGGGCTGTGCAATTAATCGAAATTCAATTTTGATTTCGGCTTCAAACTATTATGAAAATACAAGAGATAAAGAGATTTGGTGCGCTTTTGCTCCTCCTTAAAATCCCAGTTTCACATGCAAATCAGTAAAATCATGTAACGTGACTTGCATAAAATTAACACGCTTGATTTATTAATGTTTATTTGATGTCGTGTTTTTAAAAGCATGAAAGAGAATTTGCGCTGTCCTGTGTATGTGTTCAGGGACGGAACAGAAAACGGACAAAAAGTGAAAAGGTTTAGCTATTGTTTCAGCTATTAAAATAGTTGAGTTTTGTGTGTAATGGCAAAGTGATTAGGCTTATATTTCATTTCGGATTTTTATTAAGTTAAGTTGGAAAATTGTTGGGAGGATTTTTTTGTTCGTTTTATATAAGTTTTTGCCTTTTCAAATCATCACGACTTGACTAAAATAAAATTTATATAAAACAGTTCAAGTATAAAACAATGTTGGTTTAAACGTTAGATAAATGTGCGCTATTAGGCGCATATTCAATCGTTTGTGCAGAGAGTGGAAGCTAAAGCTGCTTTGCAGGACATGAGGGCGCCAGCACGATCACTTGCATTTTTTTTCCAGTGGAAACAATTTAAAATTCTCTATCAAAACAGCTACAAAAACTTGCAAATACATGCCTTACAGACATGATAAATGCATATATAGAAAGCTTTAAATTAATAACGAAAACAAAAACTCTTTCATTATGTAACCCGTATAAAGATGCATTTCTCTCTTTGCGACTGACTCAGAATACACTGGTTTATTCATGAATAATTCAAATATCTCCTTACTATTTCCCCCCCGACACATTCATTGTTATTTATTTTTGCTGGAGCTTTGTGGCAAGTTTCAGCCTATTGCTTGAATGCGAAGCTGCACTGAAGGCACTGCTGCTGGCTGAGACACTAAACGCCGTCCAAGCCGGTCTCGAAAGTGAAAGCGTAAGTGAAGTCTCACTAACGCGGCAATTTTTTTAATCACCGTAATTGACGGATGTCTAAAATATAAAAATAAGAAGCCTAAAACAGGCCCGATGCCCAGCCCGCGTCTGAACTGTTATGTGAAAATTGGTCTAGGGACATAAAAAACGGGCTAAAATGCAGGGCTCTAATCAATCAAATAAAGTTCCAGACACACTCATAATCGTGTTAAACAATCGTGATTACAATATTGACCAAAATAATCGTGATTATGAGTTTTGCCATTATCGAGCAGCCCTAAGAGCCTTTTAAAGCTGCATTGAAACTGCAACTTGGACTTTCAACCCATTGATTCTCATTAAGGTCCACTACATGGAGAAAAATCCTGGAATGTTTTCCTCAAAAACATTTTTTTCTCGACTGAAGACTGAAAGACATGAATATCTTGGATGACATGGGGGTGTGTAAATTATCAGAACGTGTATTCTGGAAAAAAAAAAAAACCTATATATTCTAACCACAACTGCAGCTCTATTATAGTGTGAATCTGTGAAAAAGAATTTTGTCATTTCAGGACTACTGCATGTGCTGAGTCTGCCCTATACTTTTTATATAAATTTGCGTTATCTCTGTTAGGCCAGAATTTATTTTAGTTACATATTTTATTGGAGGTAATAAAAGTTGCTTTTTTTCGGAGGCACACTATAAATAGCAAGTCTATAAATGCGAATGATAAATGGCTGCTGGTGCTGGAGTATTATTCTGGCTCTTTTTCAGACTGTTCGGATAGCCAGGCCCGAGGCCAAGAAAGGAGGTTGGGACTCGTGCCAAGGAGTCTTAAAGTATTCACCTCTCAGCCTTCAATATTCTTTCTTCTTTTTATGCTCATGCCTACCTGCCACCTCTGCCCTCCCAAAAATGCTTTGCTTTCGCCTTTTTGTCTTTGAACTCTACATTGAAATACTGCATCGATAGTTTTAAACTTTATAGTTGTCCCTTTTCCTGGTCTGCCCTCTCAGGATGTACGTATAGGTAATTTGGTGCTCTGTCACATTGGTACAGATAACCGGAAGACTCCCTGGATGTCAAGCTGAAGCTTGTAAATGCTGAACTCTGTAATAGCAGCCCATTTGCTCAGAAATCGGCCTTTTAAGTGGACTTGTCCTCACCTATCGTCCAAATCCCACCAACCCAACCCCTCCACCCCTGCTGACTGCAGTGACCCATAAAGCCGATTAGACCGGCCCTTTGCAGTGGGCTTCTACTTCAAAGGAATGAGAAAGTGGGAAAGCCAGAGATATGGCCAAGAACAGGAATATTAGTTACAGGAAATAGGTCTACAGGCTTCCTCCAAGCTAAAACAGAAGCAATAGTGGATGTGAGCTTCATACACAGTGGTTTGATTCTGGAATTTTTTTTCTCCCCAGAGTAGGATGTACTCTTAAATCTGTTGCTTGGATAATTGCTCACTATAACAGTATACTGTTTTTATAGCTATAAATGAGCACATGTATTTAATTGCTAATGAAGCAAACTACAGCTGAGGTCAAAAGTTTGCATATACATTGCAGAATCTGCAAAATGTTAATTATTTTACCAAAATAAGAGGGATCGTACAAAATGCATGTTATTTTTTTATTCAATACTGACCTGAATAAGATATGTAAACATCTTTATATAGACCACAAAAGAAAATAATAGTTGAATTTATAGTTCAAAAGTTTAAATAAACTTGAATTTTAATACTGTGTAGTCACCTGAATAATCCACAGCTGTGTGTGATGTTTATTTTGTTTCCTTGCTTGCTTGCTGTTCTTCAGAAAAACCCACAAATTCTTTGTTTTTTCAACATTTTTGTGTATTTGAACCCTTTCAAACTATGACTGTATGATTTTGAGATTACATTTTTCACACTGAGGACAACTGAGGGACTCATATGTGACTATTACAGAAAGTTCAAACACTCTGATGCTTCAGAAGGAAATGCATAAGTATCTTCTGTAGCTTCTGAATAGCAGTACTAAATGGAAAAAAAAAATAGGCAAAATAATAAAATTGTACACATTTTCATTCTGTTCAAAAGTTTTCACCCCTGGCTCTTAATGCATTGTGTTTTTCCTTCTGAAGCGTCAGCGAGCGCTTGAACCTTCTGTAATAGTTGTATACGAGTCCCTTAGTTGTCCTCAGTGTGAAAAGATGGATCTCAAAATTATAGTCATTGTTGGCAAGGGTTCAAATACACAAAAAAGCTGCAAAACCAAAGAATTTGTGGGACCTGAAGGGTTTTTCTGAAGAACAGTAAGCAGTTGATCTGTTCAGGACAAGGAACTCATAACAGCTATCGCTAAAAAAAACAAAAAAACACCACACCTGAATGATTTTTCTGAAGAACAAGGTCATTGTTATATCTATTATTTTCTTTTGTGGACTGAATCTCTTTTATGTGAAATATCTTATTCAGGTCAGTACTAAATAAAAAATAACATGCATTTTGTATGATCCCTTCTATTTTGGTAAAATAATGAACATTTTGCAGATTCTGCAAGGTGTATGGAAACTTTTTACCTCAGGTGTACATGTGCAAGTATGTGTTTTATTCTACAATTAGAAACATTAAATTGGATCAAACTTGACAGCAAATACATAAATATAATTACAAAATGTCTTTATTTCAACTGAATGCTGCTCTTTCAAAAATATCAATAATCTTACCAACCCCAAACTTATACAAGCTTTGACAGATATCATTTTCCAGAGAGGGAAACAGGAATGAATAGCTCTAATCATGTGACTAGTGTGTCACATACAGTAATATCAAGACCACCTTCGCTTTTTCCATTTAGACCCTTTCAGCCTTAAATTTTAATCTCAAATTGTAACCGCTGGGTTTAAATGGTTTCATGATGATTTTTTTTTTCCCCTCTCACTCTTTTTCTGTGCACCAGCAGCACTAAAAGCAACAGGTTTTCTAAACAGGTTTCCCAACCACTCCATCTTTCTTTGTTTGGATAAACTAGTTACATTCTAAACCACTTATTACAGGTATTACCACCTTTTAAATTTACACCCTTGGTTGAGCCAGAAGTTAGTTTAGACCACTCTACCAAAAAGGAAAGTGTTAAGGAAATGTCTGAGTGAGCCAGAGGTGATGTTTTTGGTCAACGTTTAAACATCAGGGGGTGAAGCTAAGGGTTATTATGGCATCTGATGCACCCTAGTTCTATAACTTGTGTCAAATACCCACAGTGTGGGAACTAATTTGGGCACTGAGTGTAGAAAATGAAAAGACAGTTTAAAAGTGATATTTCAGCTCCAACCACCCAATTCCTGTCCTGCGCCTTTCAGTGTCCTGCTTGAGAAAGCGAGGATCTGGAGCCATTTTGCAACTCCTTTCTGGGAACCTTTGATCTCTAATCCACTCTTATCTTGGTGCTGGAATAAATGTGGTGGAGGGGAGGAGGAAGCTTATACAGGTCCACTGTATCGCCTGTTACCTTTTTTTAAAGCTTTATTTAAACTTTCTTTCGTCTTTGAAGAAGTAGTGATGGTAGAAAATTGAGCTTTCAGAACTGGTCCTCCCTGGCAGGAGGACAAATGAAAAAAGTTACTGTATCCCCATCTCCAGCTCCGCTTCATCTTTCACGGATATTGACCATTGCATTAAATGAAACAAACATGTCATCATGCTGGTTATAGCTCTTCCATTGGCTCTGGCAAAAGTCAAGTGCGCTGACGGTAGTTGATGCTTTGGGGGCGGAGTGTCATTCGTTGTCTTGGCCTGAAGTGACAGCTGACATAATGTTTGTGTCACACGCTTATGTAGTCACTTCTATACTCACATAACTGATTATTACACAGCTGACCTACTAGTGAAATCCCTTGAGGTCATGGTGTACTGGCAGCTTTCTGAGGCAATTTGGAATGACAAGTTAACCTGGAGCTTTATTTACAGCACTGATGGCTTCTCATTTTTCTGTGATACACTGAAACCCATTTAATTACTGCAGTTGTTCTCAACTGGTGGGTCGTGACCCAAAGCAGTTTTTGAAGGGTCATAGATGGCCTATACCTAACCATGAATTTAGAAACTTTAAGTTTTACTTTAGTTGCAGTTTATGCAATTTGTTTTTATGTGATTGTGATCCAAAGCATACAATATATTTTGCTGTACTTTTTAATGACCTGTCATGAGAGTTTGATCTGAAGCAAAACCAGCTGAGAATTGCTGGACAATTTTTGCATATTTTGCTTTAGAATATAATGTTTGTTATTGTAATATTTTAGCATTTTTATTGTATGACATGGGTCATGTCTCTAAGGAACCCCGGGTTTAAGTGATTGCTTGAGCACAATGAAGATTGCTTGCTCATTATGGGAATCGAACCAACAGCCTAAGTTTTTTTGTCCAATATTGCAGTTAAAATATTTCAAAGTCCTTAAAATAAGACACTTAAGAAGCGGCATGTAAGACAGCTATTGTTCAGAAATTAAAGTATCGTTATGCCCTTGTATTAGGTATTTTTAACACATGGTGTTTTGTCTTACTCCACTGTTATTGTAGATTTTCCCCACTTGATTTAAGTTAGAAATAGGCAAAATGTACTTTAAATAAATTAATCTTATTTTATTTATTTAATCAATTTTTACTGAATAACAGTTTTTAAAAAGTTTAATTAAACTTATTTAGATGACTTTTTTTTTCTCAGCCCAAAACATTTACAGAAATGAACCCAGCGTTTTAACAGTGAAAAGCACAGAATCTAGGACTAGATTGCATGTATATATTTAAGAAAATATAGTATGTTTATATAATAAATATATTTATATATAATATAAATTATATGAATCTAAATATATACATGCAAATATATGTAAATATATATTTTTTTAAATATATACTGTATGCGTGTATCTTTATATACTGTATACATAATAAATATACACAGTACACACACATATATTATGTACACACAAGCGTTTATTTTGGATGTGATTAACTGTGATTAATCATTGCCCAGCACTAATTACAGTTAAAACATTGCAGAAATATTGTGATTATCCCTTGAAAAAAAAAACAATTCTATAAATTTTAGTAGAAGTAGTAGTAGTGTTACATACATTTTACTGTACAATAGTAATATATTTCTAACAATTTCTTCAAGTTAAACCAGACTTTTATTTTGATGGGTTGCCATTGGGGCTTTTAAGTTTCTGTGTGTAAAAGATATGATGATAGTTTTACTTAAATGAAATGGTAAAATATTCGTGAAGTACTCTCAGAGCAGTTCTGGAGATGTTGTTCATGTATTTATGTCCTAATTTAGTGAGACGGCAAATGCTGGAAACATTTCGAGCGTCATTGTACGCTTCAGTATGTGTGTAGTAAATGAAACCGTGTGTCTGCGCCATTCATTCGACACACAGAACATGCAGGAACATTATTTAAACAGTCTTTGTGCAGCTTAATATTCGCAGACTCTCCATATCGTGATTTGATTTAAGTGTACTGGCCTACATTTGATTAGCTCATCGAAACTTCCAAACTTTGCCATTGCGGAAATCGTAGGGCCCTATGAATCCCAACCACTAGACCACCAGGAGAAGCCTCTTCAGTAAAACCCCCCACATCTAGTATTCCCTTTTTCATAATTACTTTACTATCCTCCAGACATAAAGCATCATGCCCTTGAATTTTGTGCTTAAATAAAGAGCTTTGTAGTACAGTATATCTTTATCTACAATCTTTTTCTCAGCATATTAAATCTTGCTCAGTGCCAAGCAATGTCAAATTCCAGGAAAATCCATTCTTAATCCATTTAGGGACCCTCGCATGGACTACGCAGCAACCGTCTGGCTGGTTTGACCCAGACAGATCCATATTCATACGTTGCTAGCTAGTTTCACCTCTTCTGATTCCTTTTGGTATTAGCAGTGCGACATCAAACCAGCTGCTTCTGTCTCCCTCTACCACATTGAGAGTTTAAGGATGGAGCTCGTTATATTGGTACCACTATAAGCATGAAGTCTGGAGGGGCTGGAGATATCCATCATTAACCGTGATGGGAGGATGTGGGAGTACAAACACTGAGCTGATGAGCTCCAGAGGGATGGCTTCTCTTAACCATTAGTCATGCATGGAGAACTCCATTGCTATTAGAGAAGCTTTTTTGTTTTTTTTGGTTCTCGTCGGTGTCTGATTAAAGACGTACGCCGTAGATCAGTGCACATTTATGTGGTAGCACCCTCTGTCTTTTACTTTTTTTCATACACGCATGCAGGCCTTTTTGGAGATGCAATTATGCATTGCCGAAAGGATCTGTGCCAGCAATCCTTTTCTTTTTTTGGGTAGAACCCAGCTGTGCAATCCATGTCCTTTGTTAATGCTGTCAGCATGGCTTCCAGTTGAAAAGTGGATCACAACAGGTTAAAACTTGAGCAAAAATACTAATTTTGGGGGCTGTTGGTTTGTCCGCTTCCACCTTTCTTGTGTTGTAGTCTGCAGTCTTTCCAGAGGCTGTGGAATTAATGAGGGAACATTAACAACAGTGGCGCTGTTTCCTTAATCTTGGCCTAATTAACTGACTTTCTTTTTTCAGATTGCAGCAGTTTCCACTGGAAACTACATAGCTGAAGATTCAGCCTATAAACTGACAAATAGGTCAGATGAGTGTGTGATTATTTGCTGCTGTTTGCTGAGTGATTCAGCTTAGACTGCATCAGAAGTAGTTTTGGACCCCGAGCCCCTAGGTTTGACATTTTTAATGAACGGGGTATAAGTATCACCACTGCCATTCTAGTCTGTTTCATCAAAGGTACCCTAATGTAAGATCAATGTATGTAGCAGATTCATGCCTTTTTTAAACGCTTAAAAGGTGGCATTTCTACAAATGCAACACTTTAGTGGAAAAGAGCCTGGTTACACTGTTAAATCAGTCATTTTATTCACCACCGGCAGCTTCCTCCCAGAAAATGCTTTGAATTTTTATGAAAAAACTTTGATGAACTTTCTTAGTACATAAATCTCCATTTTAAGGTTTATGTCAGTGTAGGTATTTTGAATATTTTGCTTAGTGGAACCTAATCTTTCATATGAAATATCTAAACTTTGAAAACGTCTTAAGATATTAGTGTTTTTTTTAAACTAGAGATGGAGTTTTGGAAATGTACAGTCGTGGCCAAAAGTTTTGAGAATTACATAAATATTGGAAATTGGAAAAGTTGCTGCTTAAGTTTTTATAATAGCAATTTGCATATACTCCAGAATGTTATAAAGAGTGATCAGATGAATTGCATAGTCCTTCTTTGCCATGAAAATTAACTTAATCCCGAAAAGAACTTCAAGGAAAGAGTTTCAATTCTTGTTAAGAAGTCTTCAGGGCGTCCGAGAAAGTCCAGCAAGTGCCAGGATCGTCTCCTAAAGAGGATTCAGCTGTGGGATCGGAGTGCCACCAGTGCAGAGCTTGCTCAGGAATGGCAGCAGGCAGGTGTGAGCGCATCTGCACGCACAGTGAGGCCAAGACTTTTGGAAGATGGCCTGGTGTCAAGAAGGGCAGCAAAGAAGCCACTTCTCTCCAAAAAAAACATCAGGGACAGATTGATCTTCTGCAAAAAGTATGGCGAATGGACTGCTGAGGACTGGGGCAAAGTCATATTCTCAAATGAAGCCTCTTTCCGATTGTTTGGGGCATCTGGAAAAAGTCTTGTCCTGAGAAGAAAAGGTGAGCGCTACCATCAGTCCTGTGTCATGCCAACAGTAAAGCATCCTGAGACCATTCATGTGTGGGGTTGCTTCTCATCCAAGGGAGTGGGCTCACTCACAATTTTGCCCAAAAACACAGCCATGAATAAAGAATGGTACCAAAACACCCTCCAACAGCAACTTCTTCCAACAATCCAACAACAGTTTGGTGAAGAACAATGCATTTTCCAGCACGATGGAGCACCGTGCCATAAGGCAAAAGTGATAACTAAGTGGCTCGGGGACCAAAACGTTGAAATTTTGGGTCCATGGCCTGGAAACTCCCCAGATCTTAATCCCATTGAGAACTTGTGGTCAATCCTCAAGAGGCGGGTGGACAAACAAAAACCCACTAATTCTGACAAACTCCAAGAAGTGATTATGAAAGAATGGGTTGCTATCAGTCAGGATTTGGCCCAGAAGTTGATTGAGAGCATGCCCAGTCGAATTGCAGAGGTCCTGAAAAAGAAGGGCCAACACTGCAAATACTGACTCTTTGCATAAATGTCATGTAATTGTCGATAAAAGCCTTTGAAACATATGAAGTGCTTGTAATTATATTTCAGTACATCACAGAAACAGCTGAAACAAAGATCTAAAAGCAGTTTAGCAGCAAACTTTGTGAAAACTAATATTTGTGTCATTCTCAAAACTTTTGGCCACGACTGTAGAGAGCCCAGGTATGCTTTGAAGACAATGGCTGTCTGAAAAACGCTGCCTTTGCGTATGGTATATGAAAATAGGAAAGGACCAAAACATCGGCTTTGTTCACACTGAAGGCAAATGTGGCCCAAATCCAAATATTTTTGTAATGAAAGTGTGAACAGCAAAAACTGCATGGAATCTGATCTTTTCAATTCCGATTTGTGTCACTTTCATGTGCGGTACTAAATCCGGATACAGGTCCGATGTTTTGCAGTGCGACTGCAGTCTGGATCCTGCGCTTATGGGAGTCACTTCAAAGAATTTACTAACCGAAAGTTAAGAAAGTTGCAAAAGGTAGTCAAAACATGCAAAAATGATGGCTCATTTCAAACTCTTCTGTCACATCCTTGTCATTATTTTTCATACTGCCTGTGCGTAATTTCGCAATTAATTTTACTGGCATTACTTTATGTCCTCCGTGTTTACATCCGTATGGCGGTGCGCTGCACAAGTGTTGCCAAGTCCACAGTTTTCCCACAAAATTGGGCTACTTTTTCCACTCTTGCCGTGGGTTGTTTTTGAACTCCATGGGTTGAAGTGACCCTACTTACTTGATATTCACCTCCCGAAAATGTGATTGGGCTAGTTTTGGACAAAACATTATTGGCCCTTTTTTTTTTTTTGTTTTGTTTTTTTTGTGAAAACATGGCAATGCTGTTTGTAATGTTTTTTTTTTGTGCATGCAGGTCAGTTCAGAACCATGATCTGTGCACACTGGAAATCTGGTATTGGCCACATTTAAAACAAATGAAGTGAACAGCTAAAATTGGATCTGAGAAAAAAATCAAAATTGAACATTGAACGTAGAAATCCTGTCGTCTTAGGCCATGTTCACACTTCAGGCAAATGTGGTCCAAATCAGAATTTTTTATTTTTTTATTTTTTTTTGTTTTTGCTCACTTGTGTCTCAGATCTGTTTTTCTCATGACAGTGTGAACAGCACAAAGCACAAAAAGGGAAGCTGATCTTTTCAAATCTGATTTGTGCCACTTTCATATGTGGTACTAAATCTGATACAGGGCAGATGTTTCGCAATGCGACCGCAGTCTGAAGAGTCAAAAAAAGAATTAATGCGACTTTTACATCACAGTATCTCAACATTTGCCACAATTCTGTGCTCATGTGAGTGAGTTTACAGATTTTACTTACCCAAAGTTATCAAGACAAAAGGTAGTCAGTGGATGTGTGATGTCATAACTCATAAGTATTACAGTGACAACTCTACATGCACAAGCAAAATGAAGGCTTGTATCATAAAAGTTTCTGTCACATCCTTGTCTTTATTTTTCATATTGCCTGCGCAAACTTTTACAGGCTTCTGCAGCAGATCACAGTATAAATAAATACATAATTACTTCGTCTTCCGTGTTTTACTTGCGTATGACGGCGCGCTTCGCAAGTGTTGCCAAGTCCAAAATTTTCCCACAAAATTAGGCTACTTTTTCCACGCTTGCAACGGGTTTCTTTTCAACATTTCAAGTTGAGGCGACCCTACTAAGACGACATTTACTGACTAGTTTTGAGGAGCGACTGGGTGGATTTTGTTGTGCAAACGTGGCAACCCTGTTTGTATTGTTTTTTTTGACCATACGGATCAGTTCATAACCATGACCTGTTCACACTGGAAATCTGATATTGGACACATTTAAAACAAAAATGTGACCAGCTATACAATATATATATATATATATATATATAATTGAGCATTAAGTCTCACAGTGTGAACGTAGAAATCCTGTCCAGCTGAGCCCAAGCATCTAGACTATGGTTTTAATGCTTCATCTGTGTTTGCAGCCCTTTTATTTGTCTGTGGGATGAGTGGTGGTCATTGCGGAGGGAGTGATTGTGGGTGGGTACAAATGACGAAGCTCTTAGCATGTTTTAATTAAAAAAAAAAGTCTTCAGGGAAATCTTTATAGTGCTAATCGAATCACAGCCTGCAATGCTGTTTAACTCAAAGATTGGCTGTATTATGTTCATTTTATGTTACTGCTGTTTTCCACTAAATTTCCCCTCAGGGATGAATAAAGTAGCTAATATGGTCATGGATGGAATAAGTAAGCACCATCATAAAAATGTACAGCATTCCACAGTTTTGACATTACTTTGGGGTATAGTTTCATTAGTTGTCACTATAAGACTGTAAATCCAATTTCAAAAAACATTAGACAAAGGATTCATTACACCTTAAGTGTTTGGACACAACCACCTCACAATGATAAAAATCAATTCTCTCCTTCTTTCAATTCCCCATATCAAGCCTTTTTGATTTTCTAAACAGTATGACAACATATTGCTCAGGCCCCGCCCATGAGTGCTGTAGGACTGACCGCTATAAGCATATTTCCACCATCAGCCAGTTGTACGCTGTCCACCATTTTCTCCACGCTCAAGCAGCTGAAGCGACAACGTCTCGTAAGCAATGCAGGTGTTTTGTAGTTGCATGTAAAAGTGAACATAACAGTCTTCATTTTCTCCCGACACCAGAGCCACTGATGACGCAGTTAATCAGTTTTGTTTTCAGTGGTAACGTACCACTAAATAAACAAAAAATGGAAGGGGGGTGGGGCGAGCAGTAGCTCATTTTAATTTAAAGAGACATGCATCGTCGGCGCCGGTAGCCTAGTGGGCAGTGCGCCGACATACAGTGCTGTTGCACTTCGAGTTCGAGTCCCGGCTCGCAGACCTTTCCCGATCCCATCCCCTCTCTCTCTCCCGCTTCACTTCCTGTCAGTTTGATCTGTCCTATCCAATTAAAAGGCAAAAATGCCAAAAATAAATCTTAAAAAAAAAAAAAAAGAGACATGCATCAAAATGGGTTGCTGTAAACAGAGCTGTTTTTGACAAGGTAAAAAACGTGTTATTTTACACAACCATTGCGAAATTTTAATTAAAAGTATGTTGCAGACATTTTATGAAGACCCTAAAGAATCATACCAACTTGTGGAAAATGGGTGTCCAATGTCCCCTAGAAATATGCATTTATTAGCTATGTCTGTCTGAATTTATTTTATTTTATTTGATTTTATTTGATTTTATGCACCTACATTTTTTTTCTTTCACATACCAGATTGAAACATTATTTTATTATTTAATTTAATGAACTATTAAGACAGTTTTATTTTATTTTATTTTATATGCATATAGTAAGACAGTTTTGTTTTATTTTATTTTATTTTATTTTATTTAGACCTTTTTTTTCTTTTATTATTTTATTTTAAACACCTCAATTTTTTTTTACATACCAGTTTAAACACAACAGGTGCTATTTTATTTTGTTTTATTTTATTCAAACTGTTTTTATCTTTCACATACCAGTTTAAAACAATAAATGTTCAGTAATCAGTTACTATTAAGGCAGCCTTTTACAATTCTTAAAATAAACCTTGATACGAAGATTCAGACTGCATAATCATTTAGACCCAGTTTCCTAAATAATAAATACAATTATGCCTTGTTCACAGCACTCCAACACTGCACAATGTGACACTGAGAATAGAATATGCTGTTTGCATACATATTTAGGACTTGTGTTGCATGACAAAAAAGCCCTAACAAGGATATAAAATCTGCCATCTTCAGAATATTCTTGATGCGGTTTCCATGATTAAGATGAAGGGCTTATTATTATTCGGTTTGTGAGTATGAAGGACAGATGTTCTAATAAATATTCAAACTATTTAAAGGGGTTGCATATAAAGTTTTTAAAAGTTTTTACATTTTTAAAGGAAGCCAGTGGAGTTGAGTCAAACATATCAAGAGCTTTGCATATAACACTGCACTGTATGGGGTGCTATAACAGAAGATCAAAAAACGTGAAAGCACGCCTGGAGTTTGCCAAAAGCATCATAGTGACCCAATTTGCGATTTTAGATGATTTTGTCAAAGATGTAGATACCTGGTTGTGCATTTTTTTTGTATGCATATAATTGATAAATATATTATGTACATATTTATATGAGAAGTGTGAAGTGCTGTATTATCTTCCTAGGTTATCTTATGTTATCCCCTATATGTGGTGTTCTTCCTGAAGACAGTTGTTTTGTGTTCCCATGTGCAGTGCGTGTGTCTCAGCTGGATGTAGATTTATTAGATTTGTTATAAGGGTCTTCAGTTGTGAACGACACTTGTCCTGTTTTAAGTCATGCGCTCTTGTCTAACGTCACCGTTTTTACCGGCTAAACAGATCACTCACTCGGCTCAGCTGGATGTAGATTTATTAGATTTGTTATAAGGGTCTTCAGTTGTGAACGACACTTGTCCTGTTTTAAGTCATGCGCTCTTGTCTAACGTCACCGTTTTCACCGGCTAAACAGATCACTCACTCGGCTCATGTAACTCTGGGTCTGGAGTTTTCTTTCTTTCTGTCACTGTGCACTCTTTTGCTCTTTCCCGACTGCAATCTTTCATTTGTCTCATATGCAGACTCACACACAGTGGATCCATACGGTCTGGGTGATTGATCACTTTAATATGTATCACAGTTGATTCACTTCAGCTCGTTCTGACTTTCCTTAGAGTACGAGATGTAACATAAAAAATATAAATCAATGAAGCCGAATGAAGACAGAAAACACTGAGGAGGAGAAAGAAGCCAATGATATATCATGCATGCACACCAAAGAATAAGCTCTGGACAAAATCCAATCAAGAAGAACTCTGGGAAGAGCGATTATGATCTCTTGTGCCTCTCCACACTAATACCCACAAGGGTATACTAGTCTATCTTCTATCCCCACAACTCAAGCCTTCATTCTTCTGATGAAAGTGTATAATAGATGATAGCACAAGCCAAAACGCTTTTGGATTCAACAGTATCAACAGTAAATTTTTTACTGTGCTGTACTAAGAATATAAAGTCTGTTATTTTTGTGTATTTTGTTTTCTTTATGCAGTGATTTCTTTATCTGATGACTGCATAATTGAAAGAGGCACCGGTCTTATGTGTCACCAGACTAGTGTTGTTTCAACTGTTCTTGTCCATACAATGAAAGTTAGCACTGTTTATTTATGTATTTATTTATTTATGGGTGAATTGTACCTTTAAATAAACATCTACCTCAGTCTGTAATAAAAATGGTTTATAAATCTTCTCATTTTAAGTGTTTCCTTGTTATTTTCTGCTGAAATAAAAGCTTGATGATTTAACGTTTGCAAGCAAGCAAATGAATACATAAATAGTACTGTAGTTGTGCTCTTGTTAAAATATAACAATAACAACAACAATAATAATTGTAGACATTAACATAATTGCAAAAATTATTATTATTAATGTTTTTTAATACATATTTTACAGTTAAATTAATGCATAAATAAACATAAATAACTAATACTAATTTATTATTATTAAAATGTATTATTATTTTATTATTGCTGTTGTTATGGAATATTTTACACTAAATAGTGTTGTAATTGTACTGTTGTTATATTATTAAAATGCATTCAAAATACCAATACTACTACTACTACTACTAATAGTAATAATGATAATAATAATAATAATAATAATAATGTGATTATGGGATATGTAATATTTTCATCACCAGACTAGTGTAGTTTCAACTAGTTTCAACAAGTTTTTGTACATACAATGAAAGTTAGCTCCATTTTGCTTGTTTGTTTATTTATTTATTTATTTATGGGTGAACTGTACCTTTACTACCTAAGTTTGTAATAAAAATGGTTTATAAATCTTCTCATTTTCCCTGTGATTCTGCCTAAATAAAAGCTTGATGATGATTAATAAATTGTAACTAAATAAATAATGTAGTTGTACTCTTAATAATAATATATCAAAAATAATAATAAAACAACAAAAACAACAACAAAACTATTATTATTATTATTATTATTGCTATAGAATATTTTACATATTTTACAGTTAAATTAATAAAAACTAAAAACTAAAATAATTAATAAAGCTAAAAGAGCTTATTATTATTATTAAAAATACTACTACTGCTATTAGTAATAATAATAATTAGTAGTAGTAGTAGTAGTAGTATTAATAAATGTATTATTATTGTTATTATTGTTATGGAATATTTTACATATTGTACTAAATAAATACATATTATTTTAATAAGAGTACAATCACAATACTACTTCTACTACTACTAATATGTTTTTATAATAAATATTATTGTTATTTGTATTATTGGTTTGTTATGGAATATTTGACAGCTGAAGTAATTAATTAATTAATTATTTGTATTCTTATTATTATTAATAATAATATTTTACAAATAAATAAATAAATAGAGTATTGTAATGTAATCGTGCTGAAATATTATTATTATTATTATTATTATTATTAAAACATTACAAATAATTATTATTTTTTATGTTGTTGTTGTTGTGATGTTGTTATGGAATGTTGTATATATTTTACAGTTTAATAGTATTATAGTAAGATTTCTTTGAGTGTAATTGAATGAATAAATGAATGAATTAATTAATTAATAATACATAAATGATAGATAGATGGATGGATGGATGGATGGATGGATAGTGATTAGATGTGTTTCCCCAATAATGTGCACAAACAACACAAATGTGATCATTTCAGACAAATAGTTAGCAGCTCATTGTTGTGTGTTGGATGATGTACTTAAGACCAAAGTGACTGTTTTTCCACCAGCTTGCACTAACTAGCATACAAATTGAAATTCAAACTGAAAATGTATAAAAAAAATTTTCGGTGCCACTAATGATGCATAAATTACACACTTCACCTTTAATCCCATGTAATGTAATGTGTTGTCCTTTGGATGTTAAGGTTCTAGCATGATTTATATGAGAGCATGCTAGCAGACCTCTGACTTGCTGAAAGCAATGGGGGCAGATGGTAATCAGTTCATATTTCTGTGCTAGATATATGCTAATATGCCAGATTCCCTCTCGAGGCATGATGAGTATGTAGATGGATGATAGAAGATCTAATAATCTTGCTGTTGTGATACTGATCATAACCAGTGGGCTGGCACAGAGAAACTACCTTCACTAGACGCAATAATGAAACAGTATCTCCTTAGGGGCATGTTTCCGAATCCCTCCGATATGCACCTTTGCCCTTTTCCTTTTTGTTTTTTTTTTTTGGTCTCTTGGAGAGACGTCAACATCACGTGACATGTAGAGAATTTTGACGTATGACTTCAAGGTGCATTAGCATTGTCTGGACAAGCCCTTCTTCCTGTAAACAGCAGGTTAATGTCTCTCTATCCCTCCTCTTTTTATTTGGCTAAGTCTGACAACTCCGTCTCGGGTTTACTGTTGACATTTGCGTGGCGGCTTCCTCGTTTATCATCGGGGGCCTGTGTGCCGAGAGCTTGGAGAAGGAGGGGGTAAGCTCTCATAAAGCCGGTGCGTTCAGCTGCTCCTCAGCAGATAGCTCTATCAAACCGACCCACCCCCCTACAATCCATCCGTTTGAATCCATCTTCATAAAGCCGCGACATCACAGAGAAGCGACAGAGCGGAATCGCTAACTCTAATACGTAATGTGCTAAACATTGAAATTATGACTCATAAACACCATAAATGTCAATCTTCAGGTGGGCAAGAAGGCATTGCGTCCTGTTTTCCTAAGCATCCTCACTTTTTGTGTGCAGACTCGTGTAAACAAACAAGAACCCGCGCTCAGTTTGAGGCCGGACCGGGGGGATGCTGACACAGATACAAACGCCGTCTGTGTGTTTTTCTGGTCTGCTGTATTCATGTTGTGCAGGTTCTTTCACATCCCTCAACATAGGAAAAGAGGCGGCTGTGGAAGAGAAGCCCCCGCTGCGTGGGTCTAAAAAAGCACTAAAAGAGTAAATATCAAAAAGCAGTTTCTGTAGTAGAGAATGCACACTGCACTGTCAGCGGCTCTTTATTGTACACACACCCAGGTAGCAGTAGGCAAATGGATGTCACTGTGTTTCAGAGAGGACTCAGCTAGTGCTTTCCACCCCACTGCTATCACTGCCTTCATTGTTGAGACTGTTTTTGGCCGAAGAGAGAAGCAGATAAATTAAAATTAGATGGTACCAGTGTCAGAAATGAACTTTTCTATGAAGAGGCAATATTTCCCCTCTGGAAATGATTTCCAGGAGATTTTATAATCACATAATCATCTTATTATAATTGCCATACTATCTTTAATGTCAATTACCTAAATTTACCCAATTATACTAAAAAAAAAAAAAAAAGGGCTACTTTCATACGTTGCAGCGGGTTGTTTTTCATGTCCGTGGGTTGAAGGGACCCCAATAATGTAATATTTAGCTCCAAAAATGCTAAATTCACCAGAGGAACCCCACCACAAAATGTGTATTTTACCCCCTGGAATGGGATTGGGCTACTTTTGGGGTAGTTTTGAGTATTAATTGGGCGGGTTTTGTTGTGCAAACATGGCAACCCTGATTTGCATCTGATCCATTTGATCTGCACTGTGTTGTTTATGATAAGGGAATTTGCAAGTGTCTCTGGCGTTTTCAGCGCTGACTAATCTAAGTGCCTCTGATTGGCACTTAGAATGTATTCTTAAGTTCAACAAACTAATTTGATTGGTTACAAGGCTGTACAAAACAGCATGTATAAACAATCTGATGCAGTGTGAGCGAATCTGAATGTAATTCCACGAATTGACACTTTTCATTCATTTTTCACATTTCATTTAAATTTTTTGCCCCTTTGTCTTGAACTTATGGGGCATTTTTTTTTAATTTTGTGGCATTTTTGGAGACTGTATTCAAAGAAAATACGGCCCAATTTTATGTTTTTTTATTCACCTTATACGACCCAGTTTTACGTTTTAAAGTTAAGCGCCCTCTAGCAGGTGTAAAAATAATGGCAGTAACTTTTTATATTTTTTATAATTGTATTATATTTTTGCTTGGTATGCATAGCAATTTAAATGGTAATTTAAATAATTATTAATCTAATGCATATTAACAAAAATAAAAAAAAGACTAAAGACACTGCTGAGCAAAAGTTTTTGGTTGGTAAGATTTTACTTTAAGTCTTTTATTTGATCAAAATGAAAAACTGATATTGTGAAATATTGATCAATGTAAAGAGATAAATAAAATGAAGCAATATTTTTTATGTTTATGTATTTTAAATATAATTTTTACATTTCTGTAATGACAAAGTTTTTTTTGCTAGTCTTCAGTGTCGCATGATATTTTAGAAATCAAATGAATAAAAATGTTAATATACTAATTTTGGTGCTTTCATCAGTATTTTTTGATGAATAGAAAAACAACATTTATTAGAAACAAATATATAAAAAAACATATATATATATATATATATATATATATATATATATTTTACTGACCCCATATTTTTGAACGTTGTGTATAAATATGAGAAGATTGTTTCTCCAAAATGGTCATTAAGGTTAAATTCTGTCATTAATTACTCACCCTCATGTCGTTCCAAACCCATAAGACACAAATTAAAATATTTTAGCTGAAATCCGAGAGCTTTCTGACTTTGCATAGACAGCAATGCAACTACTACATTCAAGGCCCAGAAAGGTAGTGAGGACATTGTTAAAATAGTCCATGTGACATCTGTGGTTTAACCGTAATGTTATAAAGCTACAAGAACACTTTTTGTGTTAAAAAAAAAAACAAAAAAAACATGCAAACACAATGACTTGTGGTAGTACTGATGCTGTCTATGCAGGGTCAGAAAGCTCTTGGATTTCATTAAAAAAAATCTCTATTTGTGTTCCGAAGATGAACAAAGGTCTTATGAGTTTGGAACAACATGAGGGTGAGTAATTAAAGACAGAATTGTCATTTTTGGGTGAACTAATCCTTTAAAGTTATTTGACCATATGACTGAAATTATAGGAAGGTTGGACTTGACTGTTGACATTTTCAGGGAAAAAGTGTAATTGTGAAAAATCTAATGTAATATTGTCTGTGAACTAGATAATCAATAAAATAGTTTCGCTAGTGACGCTACCACCATGCTACTGAGAAATGTCCAGCCATGGGAAAGAAAATAGGCTAATCACTCTTGTTTGTGGTAGGGAGGAACCACAGATGGGTTTACAGCCCGGTCTTTAGTGATAAGCCAGAGTAAATGTGCATTTGTGTCTGTTTGTGTATGTGTGTACATGTAGTTGTGTATGTACGAATGTGTCCAAGGGTGTTTGCTGCCCTGGCAGATTGGATTTTACCATTAACATGTGCATGAAATATGAACAACACTGTTACGTAACAGCATGCAATTTATTTTTCTCCACTCGCTATTTCTTATTCATCCTTGAGTGACTGTGAGCTATTGGGTGGAAACTCTGTGCTGACATTGTCAAATGCTTTGCCATTGGCTTCACAGGTACAATCTGTTAAACATGGTCAATGTGTATTAGCATCAGTTGCTAGATTCTTTTGTTTGTTCAGATAATTCTCTGTTCATCAGTCGGCTTTATGGGTCTTCAGTTCAGAATAAGAGTTTTGTGTGGATTTATATTGGCACTGTTGTGGATTTGATGTGGCATTTGTAGCATTATGGTGCGATTATTACTATCGTGGTGGCTACACTTAGTCATTAAAAGGAGAATTTCACTTGTAGAATGAAAATTTCCTCATAATTTACTCACCCCCATGTCATTCAAGATGTTCATGACTTTCTTCAGTCAAAAAGAAATTAAGGTTTTTGAGGAAAACATTTCAGGATTTTCTCCATATAGTGGTGGCCAACGGTTTGAAGGTCCAAATTTCAACAGTTTCAATGGATCTTCAGAAGGCTCTACACGATCCCAGCCGAGGAATAAGAGTCTTGTCTAGCGGAATAATTGGTCATTTTCTAATAATAATTTATAGACTTTTTAACCATATTGGGTTTTGGGCAAAACACAGTCGGGAGGCTAATGTATTACAACAATATTTTTAACGTGCACAGGACACCTACGTTTGCTTCACCATATTACAAATAAATCCTAATCTAATCATGACAAACTATATATTGTTGGAAAGGTATTAGGAATAGATATTTTACCACTTTTTTGTGTTACAAATTATTTAGGAAAAGCAATAGAGTAATTTATGACAAGAGTGCACTCAAAAATCTACACCTTTTCACAAAAAGACTTTCTTCTTTGCCTTTTTCCCTTTCACGCTTTAAAACTCATACGAAATTATCAACGTGATCTCATGATAATTCGTATGTATTTTACGTAAAATGTGGTTCTACAAAACGTACATTTACTTACGTTTTTCAAGACACTAAAACGTACAATATTGACGTATTTACAGCATCTAAACGTACAAATACTTACGTATTTTTATCATTTAACGTACCAAACTGACATTTTGACGACAGTTAGAATCCTTATGAATATTGAAATAGGGACATTAATTTCATTATTATTCTTGTTTTAGTTGTCATACCAATAGCCTTGTTTTCAATTGCATTATTAAATAGTTTAATTGTTTACTTAATATGAAATTATTACATTTCATACTGTTCTGGGATTTCCACTGCCAGCTCGTTTCCAAGAATAGGTCTACACAATGTTAAACAAGACTACACTTTAAACTCTTAAAATAAATAACATTTCTGCAACATTTTAACGATTCATGAATGTAAAGTTTTTTTCGTGGCAGGACACAAAAGGCGTCTTCTCCGACGTGCTGTGACTAACAATAGAACCATAAAATACACACGCATTATAATTCTAAAATGAAACACTTTTATTTGTGCGCTGTGTCATCCAGATCTTCAGAATCCATATGACTGCGAGGAACAGACCCAAATTCAAGCCTTTATCCAGCGATCTTCATCTCCATCCCGAACAGCGAGTCCAAATAGCAACTGAAATAAGCCCGCACTGAAGTGCATTTTAAAATTCAAATATTGCCACATTTAGAAACGACAGGTTTTACGGCAGGAAAATCGAACTCTCATTGGCTCTCGCCTGCCTTCGTCACAGATTACGACATGACGTGTTTCTGGTGAGCTGTGTTTGAATCTGGTTTGAATGATGTGCGGGCGCCTTCACGAAGCGGTCGGGATAATAATCTGGATAATATTTTAGCGATTAACAATTTAAATTCTGCTCTTCACCTCAAACAAACCTACTGTATTCCGTCAGAGAGGACTGCGGCTGCAAGTGCGTCGTCATTTGGATTACTTTTTGGTGCGGCTGTTGACATTTTTGCAATAAATAAATGATTGTGATTGCACTTTCAGTCTTTCATGTTTTTCTTTATTATTGTACAGAGAGAGTTATGGTTAACGTTAGATTTAGAGGTAGGAGTGGGATCAGTGACTATAAAAATGTTTTTTATGCTATATTGTTACTAAAATGGTAATTTCCTTGCATATTTTGGTCAGTTACGTTTTATATCCGTTTATATTGCTATAAAATGGGTAGGTTAAGGGAGCTAAAAATCTAAATCGTGTATTAATAAAATGATTAAAATGCATATTTTCTATAAAATTGGGTAGGTTTAGGTGTGGGGGTAGGTTAAGGGGGCTTAAAATCTAAATCGCTTATTAATAAAATGATAAAAAGTCATTGATACGAATATCTTAATGAAATAAAGATACGCAAGTATTTAACGTTTTTTAGCTAAAAATACGTAGCTGTTTGTACGTTTTAAACGTTGAAATACGTCTAAATTGTACGTTTTTGCATCGATAAGAACATACAAAAATGTACGTTTTGGGTCTCTAAACGTTATGTAAAAATACCTACGTATAAACAATGAGACTAGGCTGAAATTATATATCACTTGAAAATCTCAAAATTCATCCTTTGAAAGACATTTTAAAATCAGACATTGCATTACCATGGAAATTGTACTTGAAAATCATATTACAAAATGTCTTTGTTCATGAATTATAAAAAATGTAACTTTGGATAGTGCATTTTTGTCATCTATGTTCAAAAAAGGGAGTGACAGTTAAAGGGTTAAGCTACTGATTTATTTACTTATTTTCTTAAATGTGCCTTATTTAATGTTATACATGATTTATTGCAGTAATTATTAAATACTGTAGTATTTTTTTTTAATATTATGCATTTTTATAATTAATCAAATAATAAAAAATATGGATTGAAATGCATAAAATTTATATTGACTGGATTTAATATGTTTATATTCATTAAAATAAATAAATGAATAAATATATTTATTTATTGTTTTAATTAATTATTTATTTATTTTTCGCAGTTGGTCTATCCATGTGTCTCATCCATGATTACTTGCTCACGTGTGGCTTGCTTGGCATCCAAACATGCGTATGCTGATGCAATCCATGTGGAATGACTAACGTTGTCTATTAAAAACATTATTTGTCTCAAATGCATCTTGAAGGACATTTATGCTTGATCTTTTCATAATCTGAAAACTATCCTGTCATTAAAACTGCATGAAGTGGCTAAGTGTAAATTCCTCTTTTTCTGATCTTTACATATAACACAAGCATTCATAGCGCAAGTCTTTTGAATAAGGAGAGATGTTTACTGCACTTAAAACATAATAATTTTATTCAAAGTTTAAAGAAAAAGTTATTAATTTTCGTATGTACACTGAGAATCATGAATGCTTCTCCGCACACAATTATGACTGTGTAAACCCTTAAATCTATTAATTTACTCTCTACAGAGTGAAAAGCTGTCAAAGTTTGTTTGTATTTGCATGCTTGTTAACCTCCAGATCTTGAGTCATTGCGGTGCTATTTTCCTACAAGGACGTTTGGATAATAAAATGGTTGCTGAAGGCCTCTGTTGAGTTCTGTATAAAACTCGTATTGCCTGCTTTACCAGCAGCACAGAAGGACATAAAGTAACCCTGAATGTGAATGCCTTAATGCAGTGATCTGTTTAGCATTAAAAACAGTCGATGCCTGTGATCTATTCTGTCACCGCAAATAGAAAGAGGCTCAGTGGGAGAATTCGTTTCAGTCAAAAATAAACACGCAGCCCATTTATTTTGAGATTATGAATGGCGGAAATGTCCACAGGCAAAAACTCTTGACGGCGGATGGATTGAATCGAGAGCGCATGAACATGCAAATGTGAATAATATGTAGAAACCAGTGAATTGTGGACTGTGAGATTTTAGGTGTTTTATTATGAAGTTGAGTGCAAAATCAAACTTAAAGTTATATTAGGCTATAAAGGGGAGTAGAGATATATTAAATACTGATGCCATGATGATGTATTGAACATATATGAATAAGCTGTGTCATTAACTAGCAATTTTATATATGGATGTATAAAGCAGACTAATGTTCCCTCACACACCCACTTACTGACACACAAGCGTCTGCACACACTGCCCTATCAAGCCCACACCGTAGTGTTTTGTTATCTATGGTAAAATAGCAATGGATCCTTTTTATGGGCCTCTTTTATGGATCCTCTGGGAAAGCTCAATTACACAGCTGCATCCACGAGTGACCTTGGAAGCTAATTTGTTTTTTCCGGTTAACTACAAATCCAGGCGAATGGGCGATTACAGTGAGGTAGATAAGGAAATACTTGTTATTATTTATTGTTTCT
Organism: Cirrhinus molitorella; assembly: GCA_033026305.1. Lineage (NCBI taxonomy): Eukaryota > Metazoa > Chordata > Actinopteri > Cypriniformes > Cyprinidae > Cirrhinus > Cirrhinus molitorella. The sequence goes on from CM065131.1 coordinate 7,861,397, forward strand.
GTAATCTTTAATTTTTATTATTATCATTTGCCTCATCAAAGGCACATGTGGAATAGGAAGGTCATTTTAGCTTTTGCAATTATGGGAAAAAGGCTTATTTTAATAGTGAGATCAGTGGAGGTCTGTACGTGAGTGTTTTGTTTTCTTTTATGTTCAGATGTTTTCCTGTAAATGTCATTTAACTTGTGTTCATTTTGCTCTATGCGGTTTTATTTCTGAAACGAGAGAGAGTCATTACATGTCGTTAAACAGTGCAACATTGTGTTGCTTTAATCACTCATTCATGGCTTTCGTTAACTTAGATTTTGTTCAGTTTGCCCAGGCTTTGTTGTCATGTAATTGCAACAAAATAAAAGAGGGAATTCAGTTTCTTGGTATAATAGTTGGCGTGCAGAATTACTCAAGGACCCTGTTTTTTTATCATGTTTAGTTTGTGATTCAAAGTAATGGTTACAAATAATAGAACTACTTTTATGTTTATTTTGGAAGATAAAATAAAACCTTGTATCACACAACAACACTTAATCTTATAGCAGAAGGACAAATGACTCTTCATATTTTTCTAAAATGTCTGGTAAAAACAGAGTGATCGGGTTTAAGTACTAGCTCTTGCACAGCTTAGTAATAAATAGGGAACAGAGGACATGGTCATAAAGATGCAACAGGGATGTTTATGAGTTGCAATCTTAAAGGGACAGTTCATCCTAAAAAAATAAATGAATACAATAATGATAAAATATATACAAAAATATATTTTCCTCAGGAACATTTGACTTTTCTTCTGTGGAATTCAAAAACAGTTTAATTTAAGTTATGTGTCACACCCCTGTGAACTGTCTGCCTTGGTCTTTCCCTCGCGTACCCTTATTTGGAGTTCCTGTCCTCGTTAAGTGTTATCGCATCACCTGTATGTGTTAATCATTGTCCTTTATAGGTTGCAATCAGTTCTTGTCTCATTGTCTGGTATTAATGTTGTTTTGGTTGTTTGTGTATTCCTGCCTGCCTACCTGTTGGATTACCTGTTTGTGGATTTTCATTAAAGGTACTTTATTTGATTTCGGCGTTGCATTGCGTATCCTTTCACAAGCAGCCCGTGACTGAATACTGGACCGAACAACAGTAAGCGGCGTACTATACCCCTCGTTTATTTTTCTTGTTTTGTCAGTGTCTCCTTTTTGGTTTTGCACTGATGCACTTTTGCACTTTTGCATCAATGATCCCTCAAGGACAGCACCAAGGACTTTGCGTTCCTATCGGAATTCACATGCTAAATCGGACAGAGCTGAGGATAGCCTCGAAGCCAGAGCCGGTACCGTCAGACCAGGTGCGTGAGCCAGCATCAGAGCTCCCCATGGGGGATTATGATGGGGGAGGTTCTGCCCACTCACAAACGCTGAGGGTCAGCCAGCACTGGACAATGTAGACCAGGATCTCATAGACTTCTCCTCTGATATCATCATCCCGGATCAAGTTGTCCCACCCACTGTCCCTCTCTTGCTTTCTCCCATCTGCCATCCCTCATCTCTGCCTCCAGCCTCTGAGTCCTGGACTCTGCCTCTGGCCTCTGACCCAGTAGCTCCACCATGCCACCAAGCTCCCTTGTCTCCACCGTGGCCCGTCAGTCCACCAGCTCCACCGGGCTTCCTCATCATCCCAGCTTCACCTTAGTCTGTCATCGACCATCTGCCACCTTGGGACTCCACTCCTCCGGCTACGCCTCGTTCCTCCTTCCCACCTGCGGGCTTCTCCATCCCTCCAGCTCCTCCTCTGTCCTCTGTCGCTCCGGCTCCACTACGGCCTTCCGGATCCCCACCTTCGCCTCGGTCGCCGGCAACATCTGCTCTGGCTCGGTCCTCCGGATCCTCGATGTTGCCCCCCTGGAGCCATCAGCTCTTTCTCCATCATCGGCTCCACCGTGGGCCATCATCATGGCTGCGGCCTGGGTCTCACCTGGCTCCACCTGCTCCGGATCCCTTCTGTCACTTCCTTGGCTCCTCTCTCCATTGTCACCACCGAGGACCCTGTTAGTTGGACTCTTCCCGGGAATCTGGCCTCCGCTGATAAATACTTCCCCTGTCCATCTCACATCCACCTTCCGGCCGTCCATCCTTCTATGGCGCGAGGTTGTGCTTTCCGGGAGGGGGGAATAATGTCACACCCCTGTGAACTGTCTGCCTTGGTCCTTTCCCTCACGTGCCCTTGTTTGGAGTTCCTGACCTCGTTAAGTGCTATCACCGTCACCTGTCGATGTCTAATCAGTGTCCTTTATAAGTTGCATTCAATTCTTGTCTCATTGTCCGGTATTAATGTTGTACCTACCTGTTGGATTACTTGTTTACTCTACTCTTTATTTGATTTTGTCGTTGCATTGTGCATCCTTTCACAAGCAGCCCATGACATTATGTACAGGGGTTGGACAATGAAACTGAAACACTGGCCACTATAGTGTTGGAGGTTTCATGGCTATATTAGCGCAATCTTGACTTATTGCACATTCCACCAGTAAGAGCAAAGTGTGAAGGTTGACTATGTGCACCCAATGGTTCAGACATTGTACCCTAAAGGTGGTGCCATGTATAAGTATGATAATGCACTAATACACACAGCAAGACTGGCGACAGAGAGGTTTGATGAACATGAAAGTAAAGTTGAACATCTCCCATGGCCTGCACAGTCACCAGATCTGAATATTACTGAGGCACTTTGGGATGTTTTGGAGGAGCGAGTCAGGAAACGTTTTCCTACACCAGAATCACATAGTGACCTGGCCACTGTTCTGTAAAAGGAATGGCTCAAAATCCCTCTGGCTACTGTGCATGACATGTATTTGCCAATCCCAAGATGAAATGATGCTGTATTGGCCACAAAAGGAGGCCCAACACCGTATTAATTGTGGTCTAAAACCAAGTGTTTCAGTTTCATTGTCCAACCCCTGTATGTTCACCAGATGAGAAACACTGACTCCATTGTAACTGAATGGAAAAGACATTTTTGGTTGTCAAAACAGAAAAGCCACTTTCATTAATGAGGCTGTTGGTAGATGAATCTGTTAGAGAGAGCTAACACTTCTGTTAATCTGTTAAAGGCCAAATTTTAACTGATTAAATAGCTTGGCCAATATATCATTTTATCACTACTTATGATGTCTTGTTTGTATGTTTATAGCTTTATGTGCCTTGCTTTAGGAAGTGAACAGGGACAGACAATGACCATAGGATGTAGAAATGATTGAAGGAAAAAAAAAAAAGAAAAAAAAAAAAAAAAAAGATTGAGGCCAGGCCCTGCTCCATCCAGAGGGCAATTTCTTTCAATCAGGGTCTATATTGTATTTTCTGTAAAAAGAAAGAAAGTGAGGTGGAGGGGGCGGGAAAAAAAGAAAGAAAAGCCTCCTCAAGATTTAACAAGACTGTGCCGTGGAGCCAAAGGGCATCTCATGAATAATGGATGATGGCGCAATGGAAATCAGTTCCTCTCCAAACTCGCTCAGACTCCTCCCCCTGCTGCTTTAGGGACCTGGCCATGCTTTCTCTTTCTACCACATGTGTTATATGTTTTCTGCTTTCTTTAAACATGTTACCATGACAGTGTTTGCACAACTATGTACATACAGTATAGTACACAGCATCTCACAACATTCACCATATAACTTGCTTTGCCCTAGAGCCTAGTTTTTTTTTTTTCTTTTTTAATTCACGTTCTTTTTAATATGATAAAACAAACATTACAATGGTGAAGAGATGAGCAAGAGAAATTGCAGAGGGTGTGCAAAGATGGCACACACAAACTGCCTAGTCTCTAATGCATTTTGTGTTTTGTATTTGCATTTTGGTCTGGTCAATATAATAATAATAATAATAATAATAATAATGTTTATTTATTTCTTTTTTGAAAAGCATTTTGTATATAAGTCTGGTAAGAACATTTTTGGCCTAGTCTGGTTATTTAAATAATAATAATAATAATAATAATAATAATAATAAATGTTTATTTATTATTTGAAATGCATTTTATATACAAAACTGGTAATAACTTTTTTGGGCCTAGTCTGGTTATTTAAATAATAATAATAATAATAATTATAATGTTTATTTATTGATTACTTTATTATGTTTTTTTTTTATCTGAAATGGATTTATATACATTATTTATTTATAAAATAATAATAATTATTGTATTTTTTATAAATAATAAAAAATACTATAACTTTTTGTAATAATATTTGTGTTATTATTTATATAATAATAATAATAATTATTATTATTATTATTATTATTATTTAAATGATGTATTCAATCATGTTTGTGCATTTTTGCGCAGACTGACACTGCTGTTCCAGTATTTATATTATTTGATGTTGTGTTCATTTTTATTTTAATCTATGAGTATGATTTGAAGTAAAACTGTCTCTATATACCAACATAATAGCAAATAGCATTTTTTAAAGCTGAAAAGTGGCCTAAATTGAAAACCCTGAGAGAGAATTAAAAAAATACATACTTTTTTCTTCTACTTTCATTTTTCCACCCCTCTTCTTTTGACCTTTAATCATTCCTTAAGGGCCATAAATGTGATTGGTGATTGGTAAACTCAACAGGAGAGACATTGGAGACTCTAAGTGAATCTAATAGCGGTCCACAGCCAGCAGGATTAAACCACATGAAGGTCAAAGCTTTCGCCCATGCAGCGTTCTCTTCTTTTCCCGAGCCCTAATTCCCAGCTCTGGACTCAGTGGTTGGGAGTCTGATTTGTTTTGTCACTTCAGAGCGAGAGCACACTCTTTCCACACCCACCTCTCTCTCTCTCTCTCTCTCTCGCTCCTGTTCCCGCTCTCTTATGATTCACAGTCATTAAAATACTGGAACTTTGGAGCTTTAAAGTCACCCTGACCCATGCTCAGCCACCGGGCCTGAGCAGAATATAAAGCAGCGGAGTGATTGATCTGCTTAAGTATCTGCAATTAAGCCGCCACTGTGTGTGAGACAGGCGCTGCGCAGTTCCATAGATCCCAAAATCAACCTCTACCGCTGCAGTCTGCAATCAAACACGAACGCCGAGCGCAGGGATCGAACATAAAAGAACTTAATCACGTCTCACCACATTTTCAACCCCTCGGTTTGACCAGCGAGAGCAGAATCGGCGTCGTCAGGCCATTTGGCTTGTCAAAATCCCATTTTTTCCCCTGAAGTTCCAAACATTTGTCTTTTTTTTAGTCAGTTGACCTCCCATTGTAAAGGTATCGAGACTTGGTCCGTGATAAACTGAGTGGCGACTCCCTTGCCCTTGACTTCCCCGCTCCGATGCTATAGAAATTTCCGATTAATCTAGGAAGTTCATTGGATGGGGATCAAGAACTCATTTAAAGCTGCACTCCTGAGGCACGTCTGGGCAAAATCTAATACTAAGAATGAGGGCGAAAGGGGGTATTGAACTTGCAAGTGATACCCTTACAGCGTCTTCCATCAATCCGTGTTTGACTTTCAGACCTCTTTGCTAGGTGCAAATTGTTTCTCTTAAAAAGAAAGGAAATAAAAGAGCGAACGCAGGGTCGTCAGGCTCTTTTCAGTCTGCCCTAATAGCATATTTATGAGTGCTGTAATCTATAATGACATTTTCGATACCACCCCCGCTCTGTTACTTACACGATCCTGATCCATTCCCTGGGATAATCACTATACGTTAATGGGGGTGACTTGAGCCTGAATTGCTTTTTAACTCAAATGGACATCTCAATTGCTGCACTGCAGGATGGACAAGAGAGTGATTCTTTAAAAAGATTATGGGTGTGGGGAAACAATGGGGAAGTGTGTTTTATGTGCTTGACTTTACTTATGTACCCATGTTTTGTGTATGTAGCTTCACTTATGCACATTAAGTGTGGCTGGTAAACCCTATTATGTGCATAATCGCATTGTGCATGTCTGGTTTTAAACTCATGTCCATGAGTGCACTTTCAAATTGCTGCTGTAGTACTTCCTGTCTGGTGACTGTAGTCCATCCATCATATTGATCTGGGAGATTTCCAGGCTTGCCTTTGAGTTTTTTTCAGCTCCAATGAGGCACCTGTGAGATCATTAAATCTGTGTGAATACGAATGGGAATGGGATAAAGGTCATCATGTGTCTCATTTTCAAAAAATGTCTACTGTCAATCACACATTTTAATGATTTATTGATGGTGATGCTTACATGTTATTTAAAGTGGTCTTCTGACAGTTAAAAAGGTCAGTTGATGATGGGAAAGATTTCTGTGTGTGTACTGTATGTGGTAGCTACAGTTTTACATACTCTTTTAGTGCTAAAATAAATCTTAATTCAAATTAAGCTGAAAGTGGCCATTTATTTTTTTTATTATTTTTTTTTTATTTCATTTTATTGTAAAAAGGTTATTTGAAGAATGAAATAGGCTTCTGTGGGCAATTTATGTACTACTGTATAGCCGCAAGTTTGTGTACAATTTTACCTGTGTTAAAATGGTTTAGATAGTAATTTATTGTATACAAATAAATAATACTGGAGGAAAAAAAATATATATATATATATATATATATATATATATATAATTATTATACATACAGTTTTCAGGGGCAATAGTAATGCATCTTGATGCAGCTTTTTAATAGCATTGTTTTATACATTAAAAAGATACTGTTTTTATACATTAAAATACAGTTTTTATATATTAAAAAAATACCCAGACAATTTATTTATTTTTTATTATATGTGTGTATGTATTAGGGGTGGCACGGTTCACAAAACCCACAGTTCGGTTCGTATCACGGATTTAGGGTCACGGTTTTCGGTTCTGTACAGTTCTTGGATTTTTGGATTTTTGGAATATTATCATGCACTAACTGAATCAGACTTGACTTTAAGCACATTATTTGGACCATCTCTGAGTAAAAGCTAGGTGAGATTTTGATAGAGATTTTGATAGTGCAAGAGAGAAGACAGTGATGATGACATGTTTTTCGTTTATGCAATAAATCCAGCAGGGCTCTGCTTACTTTTTGTTAGAAACTTAAAGAGAGAGAGAGAGAGAAAAAAAAGAATGTTGAGATTAATGTTTTAAATATAAAATTTTGAATATAGAAATATTAAATGATTTAAATCACTGAAAATATACTTTAAAAATGAAACTACAAGCCAGTAGGTGGCGTCAAGTCACTTATTTAATTACTGAATCATATTCATTTGATTCGTTTGAACGCTGATTCATTGAGGAATAAAGCAAGTGACTGTGTTTATGAATGGGAAATTGACTCACTAGATTAGTGTAAAAACGCACGTTCATTCATAAAAAAACACAGCTGTGTTTGAATGGAGATGCGCTGCGGTTCAGTTGTGACATTGTTTCAAACTAATTTTCACAAAGAAATGGAGCAAATCAGGCAATAGTGTTAAGAGTCAGACAATGTAAGTAACTTAATATTACCTTCTTGTTTATTTAACTGTTGTATTAAATCAATATCTCATTTACAAACTCCCTTTATTGTTTACAGTGCGTGTAATGGTGCGCTGTGATTGGTTGAGCGGATCTATCGCATTTTGCAGAGAAAGGAGACTGGCGTTTGTCGCGGTTTGGGAAAAAAGGGAGAACACATGACAGAATAACACTGCATATATTGCATTTTGTGTAAAATTAATAATGGACTTTTCAATACCGACCAGATACAATAGTAATGTTGGCAATAACTCTTTTTTTTTTTTTTTTAATGGCATTTCGCGTTTTGGAAAAGAGCTCTTCATATTGAATGCACTTTGCACAATGCTTGAACACATTGGCAGTTCTATCTACAGTTTCATTTCCGTTGTCATCGTAAGTAACATGAAATCCAAAATGTTCCCACACACCAGAATTGAACGTCGTGGCCGTCGTATCCTTCATTATCTCCTCCACTTGCCATTTCTGCAGCACTCCTTACTCCACTTTTACTGTCTATATGTATGTTCGCGCGAAACTGTCTGAGGCCAAACTGAGGCCAATGCGTCGAACCGTGCGGTGCACACACGAACCGAACCGAGACAAGCGAACCGAACGGTTCGGGTGTTTTTTCATGTACCGTGCCACCCCTAGTATGTATGTATGTATATATATATTAGGGCTGTTAAGCGATTAAAATTTTTAATCTAATTAATTACATGATGTGGCGATTAATTAATCTAATTAATTAATTATCTAATTATCACATTAATTAATTAATGTGGCGATTAATTAATCTAATTAATCGCAAATTAATCGCACATCAAATTTGGCTGAAAAATTACTCCCAAAAGATAATTTAAAGTCATTGTTGTGTAAAGCGTCAAACAGACATTACAAAAAGTAAATATTTAGTTTATAAAATGTATGCTCTTTTGTACGGTACCATGAGGGTGAGTAAATGATGACAGTTGTCATTTTTGGGTGGGTGAACTATTAATAATGTATTTCATTAATTTTATTAATATTACTTTGGAAATATGAAATTATTTCTTAATGAAATGATACTCTAATAATAAAATAAAACTGCCAGTTGGTGGTGGTAAATTCATTTGATTCATTCAAATGGCTGATTCATCATCAGCATTAGATCGATCGGAGTGTAACATCAAAGTACTGCAATAGCTATAGAGAGCGGCTTTAACACCAAATGCTGGCCGCTGGGTTCAGTGTAGCCCTTCAGATACAAAGCAAACCTTGAACTCTAAGCGCGACTTGCGCATCAGTGGTTCGCTCCGATGCGCGTGCGCTTTGGTCAACGCAGCAACCAACCGTCCTCGCGCTGCGCTATGATACTCATTCATTCCAATGGCTTGCGCGGCACGAGGACAGTTGGTTGCAGCGTCGACCAAAACGCACGCGCATCGGAGCGAACTGGCGCATAAGCCACACACCCGCGCTCAAAATTTAAAATGAAAGCCTCTTAATGCTTTTGAAATAGCTTTCGTGGTACTTTGATTTCATACACTGTCTTTGTGTTGCTTGGAGACGAACAGTTCTGCTCAGATTTGCACTCGTGTTGTAGTCGATTGCACTTAGCCTATTGCTTGTGTGATATTGCTTAACTATATGATGTAAGTATGAGACAAAAACTTTTTTTGCTTAAATTTTAAGGACATTCTAACTACGTTCTCTAAGCTCCATCAAGCAGTGAGTCAATCAATCAACTGTATTAAATGTCAGATGACCCATATAGGTTTGGAGCGGGGCCAGTGCGTTAAATGCGTTAATAATTTTAACGCGTTATTTTTTACCGTAATTAATTAATCTAATTAACGCGTTAAATTACCAGCCCTAATATATATATATATATATATATATATATATATATATATATTGGATTAAGTTTTTTTTTTTTTTTTTCTGTTTGCTGGTTTTATTTTCACTGCTATTGTTTTGCAATGTCACGATGTCTTTATTTGCTTACATGGATCAATTAGTTGAATGTCGTGCTATTAAACCTCAATATTTGGTACACTTGGTGTGTGACATGTGACATTTCTACAGTATTTCATCAGTTTTTTTTTTTGTTTTGTTTTTTTTAAAACAGCAATCTTATTCTTGACGCCTGCTGTGGAGTTTCAGTTTGTGAGAATTGTTTGTTTTAGTATAATTTGGCAAGATTTAAACATTTTGACATGTTTTCCTCAGCTTTGGTTTAATTGGATGTAATCATGAAAAAGATCTTTCTCCTGTGGTAGAGGAAAGTCTTGGCTAAGGATCAGTTGACACACTCATTTTAAAAGATGATTATGAAGAGTGTTTTCAATATTTAAACAAAGCTTCTGCAGCTGTCTTACAAATCACAGCTCTATACGACTGTTCAAACAACGCTACTATTTTTATTGTGAAAAAAATCTTGCTTTCAGAAAGCGAATGGGGTGAATGAGAAAAGTACTGAATTATAGATGAATAATAGAGAGATGTGAATCCATCCTGATGTGTGAAAACAGAAGCTCAATGTGACCCATGTATATCCACCTGTTCCAGTGCGGGATCTCAATATCGGAACAAAAGCTGGCAATAGCGCAATAAAAGATGCAATCTGCACCGAGACTCACTTAATCTGTTCGGCGGTTGCCATCGTAAATCAAGTCTAATGTCATGTGACAAGTAGTCAGAACTCAACGCCACTTCCATTATTCCAGCAGGCCTCAAAGGAAAAAGAGGCTAGAGAATGGGGTGGGGGAAAATAGTAATAAATAAATAAATAATGTGCTTGAGAGGATGAAAACTAATTTCAGTAAAGGCGGACCTGTAGGTGATTGATTCTGTGGAAGGCATTAATCTTGTTCTCACCATCTTCATGCCCATCAGTTATTGTGAAGATGGTTTTAACATTACATGGGGTGTCACGGTTTAACCGTGAACTGTTTTAGGGACACAAGTTTGGTCAGGGACTGGGTTGAACCATGGTGAACCATGCTGTGGTTTGGATATATGATCTTCACATTTTTTTTTTTTAATTGTATTTTATTTTATTAAATTATTTTATCATTTTAGATCTTCAAAAGTAAGGTGATGTGATTTTATCACTTGATAGGCTTCTTTCATTCTAGTAAACATTTTGAACACAATCTTGTTGTATCTTGTTGTTTGATTTTTTAATATAAATTAAATAAAATATTCATTCATTCTCAAAAATGTGATTTCATCACTTGATAGGCTCTTTCATTCTAGTAAACATTTTGATCTTGTTCCCTCAAATAAATAAATACATTTTAAATATTCATTAATTCTCAAAAAAGTGATTTTCATCGGTCTTTACTCACGGTCTTTAAAAAAATAAAATGTTCATTCATTCTCAAAAAATATATATATATATTTTATGTATTTATTTATTCCTTCTCAAAAATGTGATTTCATCACTTGATAGACTCTTTTATTCTAGTAAACATTTTGAACGCAGTCTTGTTCCCTCAAATAAATAAATAAATAAATATAAAATATTCATTCAGTATCAAAATGAGATATTTATTCATTCATTCATTCATTCTCAAAAATGTGATTTTTGCACTTGATAGGCTTCTTTCATAGTGGTAAACATTTTGGACACACAGTCTTGTTCCCTTAAAAAAATCAATTAAAATAAATAAATACATGAATTACTTAAATATTCATTCATTCCAAAAAAAAAAAAAAAAGTTTTTATTTATTTATTCATTCAATCAAAAAATGTGATTTCATCACTTGATAGTCTTCTTTTATTCTAGTAAACATCTTGGATACACAGTCTTTTTCCCTAAAATATAAATAAATAAAAACATTAATTAATTACATTTTCATTCATTCTCAAACATTGTTGTATGTATGTATTTATTTATTTATTTATTTATTCATTCATTCATTCATTCATTCAATCTAAAAAAAATTTGATTTCATCACTTAATAGGCTTCTTTCGTTCTAGTAAACATTTTGGACACACGGTCTTGTTAAAAACAAACAAACAAATAAAATATTAATTCATTCTCAAAATATATATTTTTATTTATTCTCAAAAATGTGATTTCATCACTTGAAAAGCTTCTTTCATACTAGTAAACATTTTGGACACAGTCTTGTTCCCTCAAAAAACAAAAACAAATAATAATAAAAAAAATAAAACAGAAGTGTATATTCAACTTAAGTTATTGACAGAAAGGTAAAAAAGTGATAAATGCTAGCCTTGTCTGCAAGGGTCATAACTAACTAATCTGCTTTCTCATGTGAACAAGCATTAGTTATTGTGAATGGTTTGTTTTATTTACTTACTGAGGTGGGATATTGTTTGTGTATTCAGGGTGGAGGTTCATGTCAAGTAGATGACCATAGCTGTAAATCCACCAATCAAAGTAATGATACCACGTCCTTCTCTTGAAGTTTCAGCACAGTGGAGCTGAACGGTCCTAGGAGAGCGAGTTGTCCAATCCCCTAGATGACTGACAAAGATGTTCTGTCAGTCTTGTTCCTGTGTCCCATGAGAGCACTGGGCCTGTTTCAGTTAATGAGCCCCAACTGCACTAATGTGTGTTAAAATAGGACTATGTGATTCCCTGCTGCTTTAGCATCACAGCATTATGACAGGCACCGGTGCATCAGTAGCGCTGTGGTACACTTCATTCTCCATGATTACACCCTTGGGCTTCAAGCTTCAACACTACAACAGGTCCACGCGCCTGACTTTCGAGGGAATATAGTCTCGCTACAACACTGTGAGAGAACTTATTCACTCCGATTAGACTCACTGTGTTTCCTTGACCACTGTTATTGTCGTGCGGGAAAATCAGGCAAAGCACATACTTGGGCTGTCAGAAGGATGGCACTTTCTTGTGAGATGTGCTTGAAAATAAACAGTTGGTTGCCATCTTAAACACAATGTGGCTCAATTTAGCTCATCTGGAATGAAAAAGCTCTTTCGGCTTTCAGTTTCTTTTCTATTATGGGGTGAATAAAGTGGCTTAGGGGGTCTTGTTGTCGTATGTGTGTGTGGAATTACTACAATCATTAAACGTGAATCAGTCAGCAATGGGCATGTAGACACTGCAAAGTTATAACCTCATTTTTTTTTTTTGAACATTTCTCGAGTAATACCAGACACTGAGTTCCCCACAACAATGTCATCATTTACTCATCTATTTCTCATCTATTTCTCATTTTTCGTTTAGGGGTAAAACTGTTAAACGAAGGTATACTGTTAGCAAACATCCCGATTTCGGCTCCATGACGTTTTAAAGTAACGTACCATTGAACTGCACCTAAACCTACACGATATTATAAACAAAAGCAATGTGACGTAAAACTCAATCACAAGCATGCTGTTTTAGCTTGTTTTTCGATCTCTCATCTTTCAGCTCTTTTCATTGTGAGCCATGTTTTTCACAGGATTTGTACCCAAGGATTCCTCATTCCTCAAGTCCAATTCCGTGCTGCCTGAGCTTCTGAACAAGCTTGTTACGTCCAGAAAGTGAAACATATGGAGCTGTTATCATAACTGTGTATGAAAACGATTACAAGTGCTCACTGTTTTACTGCCTCTAATGTTCATTTCTGCAGTGATGTGTACTTATTGGTACGCATTTTGCGTCTTGTGAAAAAGTTCCCACACTTGCGTCATGAGATCAGGTAGAACTTTCCCCCATTTTTTCCAGTATTTTGAGGAGGCACTGCCTCCTTTGCCTCCTCTGGTGAAACACCCCTTATATATAGAGTATCTCACAGAAGTAAGTACACCCCTCACATTTCTGTAAATATTTTATTGTATCTTTTCATGTGAAAACAGCTTGTAAGAAGAAATGACACTTTGAGGTTACACAGCTTGTATAACAGTGTAAATTTGTTGTCCCCTCAAAGTAACTCGACACACAGCCATTAATGTCTAAACCACTGGCCACAAAAGTGAAAATGTCCAAATTGGGCCCAATTAGCTATTTTCTCTCCTTAGTGTCATGTGACTCGTTACTAGTGTTACAAGGTCTCAGGTGTGTGGGGGGAGCAGGTGTGTTAAATTTTGTGTTACCGCTCTTTCTGTCATACTGGTCACTGGAAGTTCAACATGGCACTTCATGGCAAAGAACTCTCTGAGGATCTGAAAAAATCCAGAGGTTGTGTTTGGGAAATAGATGTGAGTGCTGCTAGCATTGTTGCAGAGGTTAAAGGGTGGGGGGTCAGCCTGTCATTGTTCAGACCATAAGCCACACACTGCATTGGTCTGCATGGCTGTCGTCCCAGAAGGAAGCCAGTTTGCTGAAGACAAGCAGACTACCCTGTTGAAAAAACAACATATGCTGGTTAGGTAGGTTTTATTGCTGGTATGCTGGTTTTAGCTGGTAATTTGCTGGTTCATGCTGGTTTATGCTGGTCATGTGCTGGTTCAGGACCAGCTAAGGACCAGCATAAACAAGCAAAGGACCAGCATAAACCAGCTAAGGACCGGGATAAACCAGCTAAAACCAGCATCAAAACCCACCCAACCAGCATATGCTGTTTTTTTCAACAGGGTAAGGACATGGATTAATGGAACCATGTCCTGTGGTCTTTCTCTAATGAGAAACTTATTTGGTTCAGATGGTATCAAGCGTCTGTGGCGGCAACCAGGTGAGGAGTACAAAGACAAGTGTGTCTTGCCTACAGTCAAGCATGGTGGTGAGAGTGTCATGGTTTGTGGCTGCATGAGTGCCGCCGGCACTGGGAAGCTACAGTTCATTGAGGGAACCATGAATGCCAACATGTACTATGACATACTGAAGCAGAGCATGATCCCCTCCTTTCGGAGACTGGGCTGCAGGGCAGTATTTCAACATGATAATGACCCCAAACACACCTCCAAGACGACCACTGCCTTGCTAACGAAGCTGAGGGTAAAGATGATGGACTGGCCAAGCATGTCTCCAGACCTAAACCCTATTGAGCATCTGTAGGGCATCTAGAGTGGAAGAGGACTCCAGTGGCAACCTGTGAAGCTCTGGTGAACTCCATGCCCAAGAGGGTTAAGGCAGTGCTGGCCACACACAATATTGACACTTTGGGTCCAATTTGGACATTTTCACTTAGGGGTGAACTCACTTTTCTGTACTCACTGACTGTGTGTTGAGTTATTTTGAGGGGACAGCAAATTAACACTCTTATACAAGCTGTACACTCGCTACTTTACATTGTAGCAAAGTGTCATTTCTTCAGTGTTGTCACATAAAACGATATAATAAAATCTTTACAAAAATGTGAGGGGTGTACTCACTTCTGTGAGATACTGTATATAAAATAAAAAATATATTAAAAACTCCTTCACAAAATAAAAAGTGACTAATCCATTACGTCATAAGCCACAGACACACATATTGCATGTAGTCATTTAAATGTTAATGATTTCGTCTGCAAAAAGAGTTATAGTGCTAGTGACTCAGACCCATTTTTATCCCCTTCCCTCAGCGCTGGTGGGCTTGGTCGTTCTGAGCTGGAGAAGTTAAAAAAAAATACTTTATTGCATCAGATGCGCAATAAATAGCAAACGTGGACTAAACTATTCATACCTCCCCATACATCTGTTTCTTTCACTCTCCCTCGCTGTTTAGGTCTGTCCTTCTTTGTGCTTGTAGAGCTTATTGAGCCAAATCTGACATTTGGTAAATACGGTGAGAATAAGCTTACATTCCTTTGTCAGACAACTTTCTGTTTTCTTCTCAGCTTATGCGATTAACGCTCACTACAATAAAGAAGCTGTCCTACTGTGCCTGTCTTATCTGAGTAATTAACACTAATTCTGACAATCCCGAGACCTGAGCATTGGTATATCTAAGCTTAGGGCAGGTGGGGTTTTATTGAGCAAAGGGGAGATATATATATATATATACAAATGTTAATTTGTTTGTCTGGATCTTTTTCACATGTGGATGATTATGCACGCTAATTACTTTGAAACTGGTGCTATGTCTGTCAGTGTTTATTTTGTTGATGTGTTGTTAGTTTACACAGTTTGCACTTAGTAGACTCCATGTGGTTGTGAAATATGCTTTTACTTTAAATCTTTTTCTTTCCTCTTCTCTAGGTGAAAACAATAGTTTATTTCAAAATGAAATTCTATAATCATTATCTTGTTTTAAACCCTTTTGACTTTGTTTCTTCTGTAAAAACACAACAGGAGAAGTTCTAAGGGCCGATGGTCGCTAGATGTAATTACAATAAATGGGGCCTGAAGCTTTCAAGCTTTAAAAAAAAGACCTACAATTTGGTCTGTTCATCACTTCATCATAAGTTATCGAATGGCTTCAGATTTCTTGGAATATGGCACATGAGTCACATGGACCACTTTTATGGTGCTTTGTTGAAGCTTGAAAGCCTCGGTTCTTTGTAATTGCATACTTTCCTTTAGTG
Organism: Cirrhinus molitorella; assembly: GCA_033026305.1. Lineage (NCBI taxonomy): Eukaryota > Metazoa > Chordata > Actinopteri > Cypriniformes > Cyprinidae > Cirrhinus > Cirrhinus molitorella. Next base: position 7,877,223 of record CM065131.1, read on the forward strand.
TTCCACAGAGAAAGGGAGAAGAAAGTGAACTCCACTCGATAAATCCTGCCTTCTCTTCAATATTACAGGTTTACTGGTCCAAACCTGCCATCACCCATCATCAGTAGCAAGAACTGGCTGAGACTCCACTTCACATCCGATGGAAACCACAAACTGAAAGGCTTCAGTGCTCAGTATCAAGGTAAGAGATGGGCTGTCTTGAGACTGATGCTTTTACTTGTGTCTATGTAACTAGACACAGAAACAGCTCAGGGGTGCTGGCTGTCAAAAACATCTGGAGAAAAAGACTGAAGAGACTGGAAAGGGAGAGATGGACAAAGCAAACAGAGAAAGTTGGATATGTGCTGGCCTTTATTTACAGTGCATTCTACACAGCATCCTGCCCTTTAACCCTTTAACTGTTACCGTCCCGTCACCGGGACGCCTACGTTTACTTCACCATATTTCAAATAAATCCTAATCTAATCATGACAAACTATATATCGTTGGAAAGGTCTAAGACTCCTAAATTGATATTTTACCACTGTTTTACATTTACATTTACATTTAGGCATTTGGCAGACGCTTTTATCCAAAGCGACATACACGTTTTGTCCCAAGTGAACATACACCCGGAGCAGTTTGTGGGTTCGGTGCCTTGCTCAAGGGTCTCACCTCAGTCGTGGTATTGAGGGTGAAGAGAGCGCTGATTAATCACTCACCCCACCGACAATTCCTGCCGGACCTGGGACTCGAACCTGCAACCTTTCGAACCTGCAACCTTTCGGTTACAAGTCCGACTCCCTAACCATTAGGCCACGGCTGTTTTGTGTTACAAATTATGTAGGAAAAGTAATAGATTAGTGCACCTCAAAAATTGTACTTCACAATAGGAGTTCAGACCTTTTTCACAAAAAGACTTTCTTTGTTGCCTTTTTTCTATCACGCTTTGGAAATCATAAGAAATTATATATCACTTGAAGACTTACAATTTCAAAATTCATCCTTTGGAAACCATTTTAAAATCAGACATTGCATTATCATGGAAATTGTACATGAAAATCATATTACAAAATGTTTTTGTTAATGAATTATACAAAATTACATTTGGATAGTGCATTTTCATGTCAATGTTCACAATAGGGAGTGACAGTTAAAGGGGTAAACCAAAAAACAGTCTTAAGTAGCGCAAGTATATTTGTATCTATAGCCAAAACTACATTATATGGGTCAAAAATATCCAAAAATCATTAGGATATTAAGTATAGACCTTGTTCCATAATGATATGTTGTACATTTTCTTAGGTAAATATATCAAAACTTAATTTTTGATTAGTAATATGCATTGCTAATAACTTCATTTGAACAGCTTTAAAGGCTGTTTTTTAGATTTTATTTTATTTTTTTTGCACTCTCAGATTCCACATTTTCAAATAGCTGTATCTCAGCCAAATATTGTCCTGTCCTAACTAATAACTAATATATCATTGTATTACGTCAGATTATGTATAAATCTCAATTTAAAAAAAACAAAAATGACCCTTATGTCTGTTTTTTTGGTCCAGGGTCACATTTTAGCTTCAGTTTGTTTATTGAATGTATTAATGATTGCTGTCTAATTAAAAGGTTTGATTTATTGTATACATTATAACAAATTATTTATAAAATATTATAAATATGACAACTTTTTTATTATGTTCCTAGTTCCAAGGGTTGTTCCGATTCCAATACTAGTATCGGAAATGCCACCGATACCACAAAAAATTGTAGCATCGGTATCGGAGAGTACTTGGGTCGACGTACTGATCCGATACCATTTTCTTAAATAAGACCTAGGCTGTGTCCGCAAGCTTTAAAATTCTACCTGCAGAGGCAGCGGCAGAATTCCAAGGCAGGAAGGCAAGTTTGCGTTGCGGTCCAAGCTGATAAACGGTCAGCGCTGCGCAGCTCAAACGTAGCTTGGTTTTGTTTCGTTTTATGTTTCTCATATGCAACAGAAATTGAAATGCTTATGAGTTGAACAACGCGGTGGCCGGAGGTACCTTCTTATCAAATTTGTTATTTCTGACTGGACCAAACTGCCAGTAAACGATGACATATCTCATATGTAGCAGGGTCCTATGATTTCTGCGATGCGGAAAACGTGGAATCCAGTCACACAAACGCAATGTACCGTTTAACTCGGAATGTCATGGAATTTGTCAAAGTTTGGATGAATTAATCATAAGTAGGTCATTACACTTAATTCAAATCATGATATGGACTAATATTTATAAATATTAAGCTGCGTTATTAATAATAATATTTATTAATTCTGCGTGTCTCTGTGTTAATGAATGGCGCAGATTAGCTTTTTTGTTTACTGCTCCATATTACAGGGCTCCAGAGTCCAGACTGACACATTTTTTTTCTACTGCGTTGTTCAGCTCATAAGCGCTTCAATTTCTGTTGCATATGAGAAACATCAAACGAAAGCGAAACTAAACCGAGCTACGTTTGAGCTGCGCAGCGCTGACTGACCGCAACGCGAACTTGCACGAGCCCAGCTTTATTTGGGAGTCAAATTGACTTCACGACACTGTTACTGCTTTGAGTTCCAGCGAGAAACATTTAAATTCGCCGCACGATGATCTAATGAGAATCTTTCAAATTCTGCCCAGAATTCTGTTATAAACAATGCTGATGTACGTCAGAAAATTAGCAGTATTAATGCTAACTATATAAAAATAACACTGTCAAATATATGTCAGATAATAAAAATAATCTAGTTCACTTTATATATTTGTTCATCTTTTATTAAGGGATAAGTCTGAAGCACAACATAAAAGAATAATATAATTTTATACTATTAGTATCTACAGCTGTATATACTAAAACACACCCAGGTATTGGATCAGTACTCGTTATCGATCGATACCCTGAGCCCAGGTATCGGGATGGGAAAAAGGGTATCGGAACATCTCTACTAGATACCAGTATGAATGTGATTCTTTCGACTTTTTTTCCCTCACGTTCTGTTGCAGCCCTTCTAACAGCTTGAAAAAAAAAAATTGGTATAATATTTACAATTATTTAATGTTTTAATGGCTTGCAAAGTTAATTTAAAAGTTGTATTTGTTATTTTACCCATACACTACTGTTCAAAGGTTTGAAGTCAGGAAGAAAAAAAGTTGCATTAGAGCATAATTGTTAAATAGTTCACTTCCAGTATAAAAATGTCCTGATAGTTTACTCACCCCCATGTCATCCAAGATGTTCATGTCTTTCTTTCTTCAGGTGAAATGAAATTAAGGTTTTTGAGGAAAACATTCAAGGATCGTGGACTTCAATGGGGATCAACGGGTTGAAGGGAAACAAAAACGATTGCTTATTTTTTAAAAAAACAAAAACAGTTATATACTTTTTAACCAAAATGTTTGTCTTGTACTAGCTGAACTTCACACATTACGTTAATCACGTTGGAAAGGTCATGCATGATATAGGCGAAAGTACCGACAGTACAGTGTTTACAAAGCAAATGTGCAAAGAAAGAAAGAAAAAAAAGGTAAAACAACATTGTTGAATGTTTTTGAAGTTGGAGGAGAAAATGAAATGGAAATGAGATTATACCCTAACTTTTTGAACTAACCACAGGTGACCTTTCCAATGTGATTACGTAATGTGTGAAGTCAAGCATTTGTGGTTAAAAAGTACATAAATGTTTATTTATTTAATTTTTTAAATGACCAAGCATTTCGCTAGATAAGACCCTTATTCCTCGGCTGGGATTGCGTAGAGCCCTTTGAAGCTGCATTTAAACTGCTATTTGGACCTTCCACCAGTTGATCCCCATTGAAGTCCACTATATGGAGAAAAATCCTGGAATGTTTTCCTCAAAAACCTTAATTTCATTTCGACGGAAGAAAGAAAGAAATTAACATCTTAGATATTTTTTATTTTTTATTTTTTGGAAATTAACTAATCCTTGTACCATATTTAAATACATTTTGTAGCATTTTCCCCACAACCAGGGGAGAAAACCTGCAAAAAGTGCAGAGATTGACTGTAGGTCTATCACAACTGTTTGCTCTCAGTAGTTATCATGTGCCCTGCAGAGTTTTCCCCTGCCTGCAGTTAGAATTAAAGTCATATTATTTGAATCATCTTGGTTAAGTGTTATTAAGTCAGTTAAAGGTCATGAATACCCCCAACTTCTGACACGCAGAGATACACACACACACACACACACCAGCTGCGCTACTAGCGCCACTCTCATCACGCTCAAGTTCAAAGGTCAGCACTCAAAGGAGATGAGCAGAGGAACGGGATTAGTCAGCTCAGCTACGGGAAACAAAGACGGAATCTGCAGGAATTTCACCTCCTCCGTAAGCAGATCAGAGCGATGGGATGGGATTACAGGGCTGGAGTTTGATAAATAAATACTTTTAGAGTATCAGGAAGAGAGAAAGGGGAGCTAAGCTCTTAATTAGATTTCCCACTGACCTCTCTCCTTTTATTTTACCTTCCTCTTTCCAACCTTTAGTGAAATGCTCTGCAATGAGCAACATCCAATTAGAAGACACTCTTTACATAATAAGCTACTTCGCTTCCTCTCAATCGGTTTTCAACTCTGAGATTAGGTATGGAGTAAAGCGATTTTAGAGGAAGACATACTCAAATAGTCTTAGGGTTTATATATGTTACACATTCTATGCTATTTTGATCTTTTTTTTGGTACATTATACGGGCATAGAATAGAATAAAATAATAGCAGTCAAAGGTGCAAATACTTTTGGCAGCTTGTTTTAAAACATTTATTTTGCCACTCCAAAATAGAAAAAAAGAAATGACACTTTACTTTTAAAGTAGTTGCAAATATCATTTAATCAATATGCTTGTTTTTGCTGAGACAGCTGATTGTGAATGGTAAATGTCTCCATTACAAATGCTTACCCAAATGCTGAGATTCTTTTGAGAGCATTTAAGTGCCGAAGCTTTGAGACAATGTAACCGAAAACAATGACTGGCTGTCTGTGTGTGTGTGTGTGTGTGTGTGTGCGTACGAATGCGTGCTGGCATTATTTTGTCGCTTTTTCAACAAACATGCCGCGCTTTGTTCACACACAATAGGCCTTTTTCACGAGAATGACAGCTTCTTTGAAAGACTGTAATTGTAATTACAATGCGGTTCATGATTTGTAATGCCTAGCAAGCATCTGGCCCTGTGATTATAGTTTTTTTCAGCTTTTCCTAATCCTTCCTGCTCTCCAATAAACATGTTATAATTCTTTTGACTTCCAGTGAAGAAGATGACAGAACTGAAGTCCAGAGGGGTGAAGATGCTGCCAAGTAAAGACAACCACAGCAAGATATCAGTTTGTAAGTCAACCTTTCCATGCACATGAAGGGCATTTTCCTAAATCAACTTTACGTTTACATTCATGTGCTTGGCAGATGCTTTTATCCCAAGTGATTTGCCTACAAGGTGTACTTTATCAGTTTATGCATTCCTTGGCAGTTGAACCCATGACCTTGGCATTGCTAGCGGAATTATCTACTGTTTGAGCTACAGAAATACAATATCAATAACAACACTTCTACAGCATTTATTAATTTAATTATTGTTAATTTCAGCATTTACTAATACATTATTAAAATCACAAGTTGTGTTTGTTAACATTAGTTAACACACTATGGGCTAACATGAACAAACAATGAATGACTGTATTTTTATTTACTAACATTTACCAAGGTTAATAATATTGTCAAAAATGTATTGTTCATTGTTACTACATTAACTAAAGTTAACAAATGACACCTTATTGTAAAGTGTCACCAAGACATTTGTTACAGACAATTTCAAATTAATACAATTGTCTAATAGCAAATAAATGCTGCTCATTTGAACTGTACTGAAAACATCCTGGTTTGTATTAAATAAATAAAAACAAATAATAATAAAATAAGCAGCACACCTTGCGAAAATCAGCATATTAGAATGATTTCTAAATTTAGAATATTAGAATGATTTCTGATTTCTGATGTGACACTGAAGACTGGATAAATAATGCTGAAAATTAAGCTTTGGCATCACAAAAATAAATTACATTGTAAAATATATTAAAATAGAAAAAAAATAATATAAATAATAAATAATAATCTTACCTACCCCAAACTTTTGTATTTTAATTATATTTAGTAATGCTATGTTTGGTTGATAGGAAGGTTGATTTAAGAATCTGTCCTTTTTGTTATTCAAATCAAATATGAGTGAACCAGGATCATAAAGTAACGATGGCTTGTGGTAAAAATGCCACCAAAATGAACAAAATGGCCCATGAATTCAAGACAAACGGGCTGCACAATTAAACAACATATAACGGCTGTCACGATCGAAATGAAATGTCAAAATGAATGAAAAGTGTCGATTTGCTCACACTGTCTCAGATTGCTTTTACACGCTGTTTTGTGCAGTGGTGAGCCTTATAACCAATCAAACGCATTTCTGTTGAACTTAGTAATGCACTGGCCAATCAGAAGCACGTAGATTAGTCAGCACTGAAATCTCTGTAGATGTTGAGTGCGCACACTTGCGAATTCCTCATCGTAAAAAACACAGTGCAGATACAATGTAAATAAAAGGTTCATTTCATAACTTCAGTGATTATAACAGTTTTTGCATAACTCCTGTTAGCCTTGGCTAATGTCATGAACCAACATGTTTGTCTATGAAGCCAGAATGTGGCATGCCTAAAATAAAACAAACACGTTTTATGTTGTGTTCTGTATCTATATTAATAATCATTATTGTAATATAAAGAGCAATAATCTACAATAATGTTCCTATGTCTCTATGATTTTTTTCTTAATATTTCACTGTTGAATAGAACCATTCAACATTACAGTATAATTGAGAGCTATCATTTTAACATTTATTAGACCTTACAAACTAACTTCTAATTTAAGTGAACTTGAAACAATCTTCACATAAATCCATTATAATAAATCAGCAAGAAAATAAAACCTAAAGTCATCATACACTAAATTATATACAATTCTAAATTATATAAAGATACAGCTTAAAACTACAGAAGTTGTTAATTTCCTCTTTTTAATTTTTTTCTTTGATTAACAGCGATCACAGCAGTAGGTTATTAGGATATTTTGGCTGCTGTTACTTTAAAAGCTGCCGCTGCTGAAGCTGATGCGGATCTGACACTGCTTTAAAGTGACTTATAAATAATAAATACTTACATGCACAGTTTTAAGGCAGCTTTAATAGCCTTTCTTTGTAAATGTATGTCTTAACTGACGACATAACTACTACATTGCATACTCGCAGTTTCATTTTTGTTTGAATATGATACAGCGCAGCACAGTATAATGGCTGACAGGACAAATACATTAGTTTTTCTGACATATGGCCTGACAACATCTTATCTGACCGCAGTTTACTAATGTTCTACTGAAGCTCCATGTCACCGGTACTATTTCCGTGCTCGTTTGACTCTGGTCTGGTGCTGAAGTAAAGTTGGAGCATGCGTATGAAAAGTCTCCCATTGATTTGCTCGTAAGGATGCTCTGCGCTTCTAAATAAACACATTTCTTTAGCAGTTGTGAGTGGGGTGGCTAAACCTAGCCCCACCCCTGTGTTAATTGCGTTAAATATTTTTAATGTGTTAATATGAAAAAATTAATCGCCTGCGTAAACATGATAATTTTGACACCACTAATTTAGGTACAAGTTTAAACAGTCTATTGTTATTGACAACAGTTTAAAATATTAAAGTAATTGGGTAAATTTAAGTATTTGACATTAAAGACAATGTATGTTTTTTACAATAATTAGGAATCAATTTCAGGTAGGCAAATATTGCCCCTTAATGGAAAAGCTAATTTCTGATACTGGAATGAACTGAATCAAAACATTTCACAACTTTGAAATCTTAGTTGACCTTAAAACATATATATATATATATATATAACAATTTACAGCCAAAGCTTTTTTCAACCCTGTTGAAAATTTCAGGGTTTTTAAGCATTGTCAGCATGTAGATTCCATTTGTCCACTCTTTGGTGAAAGCAGTGGCATGTCCTCACACTCGGCACAAGCACACAACCTTGAACGGTAACGTTATCTTTATTTTACGCTGTGTCAATTGGAGACAAATGGAGCTATTTTTCTCCCTAAGGCCAGAGGGGAGGGGAAATAAGTTACCGTTTCCATTGTCGGCAAACAGAGAAAGAGAAAGCTTATCGAGGAGGGGTAATTGCACTGTGTGCTGAGAGGCTTCTTCAGCCTGCTTTCTTCTGTTACGCCGTCTTTATTTACATTTCTATTACCCCTGCATCATTGTGAGAAAATGTCAGCCTGCCCATGTGAGCATGTGCCCATTGAGGGTGCCATCAGGGATCCCAGTACCGTCACCGTGGCCGGCAGTGTCTCAACGGCAGCGCTGACAAGTTTGGCCTTTTGTCCCGCATCAATATGCATGAGTGCCGGCACCCAGGCACGCCTCGGCCAATCAACATGTGTCACTTCAGGTTTTCCCTCCACTATCCTCTATTGCCTCCTAGCTACCTATTGCAGAAAGCGAGGCTGCGGCCAACCTCCTTGACCCTGCGTGTCATATCCACTTCCTGCGGGGCTGGATGAGCTTGTGTGTTTTGATGCCAGCGAAAATTTTGTGCTCGCATAATGATGCCTGAAAATATCCTGGCATTCTTAAGAGGACTGATTGATTCTTTTGTTCATTCAATAAACCTCCTGGGCAGGCTGTGTAGATGCTCGAATACACTTACAGATAGCCTTGCTCTCTTCACAAGGTAAATCCATTCTGATATTCAGACCAATTGCACAGTTGCGGGTATGACGCTGCTTTTATCAAACAGTTCAATAAACCAGATGTTAATTTCGAGAATCTTACATTTTAGACAAGATTTGGCTTTTTTTCTGGCAACAAAAATAGTAGGTTAAGATGCCCTTTTAGTGTGCTTTTATTAGGTTTAGCTAGTACAGGATGATGATGATGCATGTTTTAGTGTATTATTAATAGCATAGTTCACCCAGAAAATACAATTTTGTCATTAATTACTCACCCTTATGTTGTTCCAAACCTGTATGACCTTTGTTCATCTGTGGAACACAGATTAAGATATTTTTGTTAAAATCTAAAAGCTTACTGACCCTGCATAGACAGCAATGAAACTACCATGTTCAAGGCCCATAAAGGTAGTAAGGACATCAGTGGTTCAATCATAATTGAGAATACTCGGATTTCTTAAAAAATATCTTAATTTGTGTTCCGAAGATGGGTTTGGAAAGACATGAAGGTAAGTAATTAATGACATATTATTTTTTTTTTTTTTGGGTGAACTTTCCCTTTAAGGGGCACAAATGGAAACATTTGCCAATTTAGTTCAAAATTGAACATTTGAACAAATAAAAATAGGACACCCTACCTGGGATAGAAGCTTCCTAGAATAAACTTATCCTCGCTGTCATCATCTTTTGTTCCCTCCAGATTACATAAAATGTAATATTTGTATTCCTAACAGAATTACATGATTGTTAAACAATACATAAATTAATATCTATGAAAATGTATGAATTTTGAAGATTAAGTTAAATATTGATGAAACAGTTAACCGGTTAAAATATGCACATCTGAATTACACTATATGATTAAATGAATTATGTATAGGCCTATATTTTGAACTGAATTTCATAATAGCAATAAACTATGAATTTATATTAAAGGATTCCATTCAATTGGCCTCAATTAGGTTATGATGAATAATAAAAATGGTTAATATGCTCATCTAAATCATAGAATAACTGAGTGAAGGCGAAGTTATATATATATATATATATATATATATAATAACAATAAAAACTAAAACACTTACTAGAAAAGGTCAAATATTTACATTCAACCTATGTGTCATTTGTCCAATAAGCATGAACATGCAAATGTATTGAATTATTTGGTCCCATTTTATATAAGGTGGCCGTAACTGCTATGTACCTAAATTAAAAAAATAAATAAATACAATAAATAAGTACAGTGTACTTGTGTTCAGATTATATTGCAGAGCACTTTTGCTACTATTGAGGTGGGATAAGGGTAAGGTTAGAGAAAGGTTTGGTGGTATGTGTAGGTTTTTATTGTGGGTTGACGTGAGTCAACAGTGTAACTATAAATGTAATAACATAAACTAATTGCAAATGTAATTACATGTTGGTATTTTTTAAAATAAAAGTACAATGTAAAAACATGTATGTATGCAATAAGTGCATTATATCAAATGATTAATTTAAATGTAAGTACATAGTAGATAAAGTGGGACCAATTATTGAAATAAAGACTTCAGATGATAAATAAGTTTGGAAAACCCTGTTATCCACCAAATGTTTAACTTGAAGCTTGTCACATTAATAAACCTTACTGAATCTGAGTCAAGATTCTTAAAATTATAACCATACTCTGCTGTTTTATGAATACCAGCTTTATTCTCCCGTTTTGTCATTTGCAGTATCGCAGATGGGGGTGGCGCAAGGACACAACATGTGTCCGGATCCAGGAATCCCAGAGAGGGGCAAAAGAAAAGGCTCTGATTTCAGGTGAGAAATGAGTTTATGGATTACTTATTAAAATAGTCCACTGAGAGGACACGGAGGAGAGAGGGAAGAGTAGTGCAGTTAATTTAGTGTTTGTAGTGCCAGGATGATGAATAGCAAGAGATGCAGGAGGTGGGCACCTGTTTAATTTCTCATTGGCCTTTTAATTCTCAGGGCTCAGGGAGGATATTTGATCAGCATAAACATGGGCTGTGGGCTCCCAAAGGTCACAACAAGAGGGAAAGGAGAGAGAGAAAGAGTGAGAGAGAGATGGAAAGAAAGAGAGGAAGGTTATGCAGTACCCTGTGCATTAAAACATTAAGATGGGTGTGCTGTATTTATATAAAAGGGAATATTGTCCTATGTTCAAGATGTTAATGTCTTTCATCAGTTGAAAATCAATTAAGGTTTAAAAAAAAAAACACATTCCAGGATTTTCCTCCATATAGTGGATCAGTAGATAAATGGGTTAAAGGTCCATATTGCAGTTTCAAAGGGCTCTACACGATCCCAGCCAAGGGAAAAGGCTCTTATCTAAAGAAACAATCTGTCTATTTCTAAAAAAAAAAAAAGTCCTCATCCTCAGCTAGCTCAACTTCACACATTACATAGACATGTTGGAAAGGTCACACGTGACAAAGGCAGAAGTACCGACCCAGTGTTTACAGAGAGAACGTGCAAAGAAAGTCAAACAACCTTTACAAAAAAAGCAGTAAAACAACGTCAGACGATTTTGAAGTTGGAGGAGAAAATTCGATTTTTGAGTTTTTTGCCCTACCTTAGCTTTCAAAGTGTGTGAGCAGAGCACAAATTGAGGAGCTGAAGTCGGAACGCCATGATTTTTACTTGCTCCAAGAGTGCGCCACTACGGTTCCTTCACGAGTACAATTCATGCCACCCACCCATAATATAACTGCATATTTAGCAAAAATTCAAACATTAAACACATTAAGCTAGATTGATAAAGCTAGATCACTCAGATCAGTAAGAATGTGAAGGTTATAATGACACATTGCCTCACATTTTTGTATATATTTTCATGTGACAACACTGAAGAAATGACACTTTGCTACAATGTAAAGTAGTGCGTGTACAGCTTGTATAACAGTGTAAATTTGCTGTCCCCTCAAAATAACTCAACACACAGCCATTAATGTCTAAACCGGTGGCCACAAAAGTGAGTACACTCCTAAGTGAAAATGTCCAAATTAGGTCCAAAGTGTCTATATTTTGTGTGGCCACCATTATTTTCCAGCAGTTCACCACAGCTTCACAGGTTGCCACTGCAGTCCTCTTCCACTCCTCCATGACGACATCACGCAGCTAGTGGATGTTAGAGACCTTGCGCTCCTCCACCTTCCGTTTGAGAGTGTCTCACAGATGCTCAGTGGGGTTTAGGTCTGGAGACATGCTTGGCCAGTCCATCACCTTTACCCTCAGCTTCTTTAGCAAGACAGTGGTCGTCTTGGAGGTGTATTTGGGGTCATTATCATGTTGGAATACTGTCCTGCAGCCCAGTCTGCAGCCAGTACATTGTGGCATTCATGGTTCCCTCAATGAACTGTAGCTTCCCAGTGCACTTTGAAGCTGCACTGAAACTGCAATTTGGACCTTCAACTTTTTGATCCCCACTGAAGTTCACTGTATGGAGAAAAATCCTGGAATGTTTTCCTTAAAAACCTTAATTTCTATTCAACTGAAGAAATAAAGAAATGGACATCTTGGATGACATGGGGGTAAGTAAATTATCAGGACATTTTTTCTGGAAGTGAAATGGAACAATGCAAACATTTAGTAGTAAAATAATAAAAAAATCACGGCTTTATACAGCGGTAGGAATGACCCAGGAGAGAAACCTGGAACCTGGAGTGAAATGTGAACCATCATTTATGATCGAAAAAGAGGACAGAGAGGGAAGGAGATTGAAAATGAGACAGAGGTCCGGACCTATTTAATTGAGTGGGGACAGAGCAATAGTAGTGTCACTTCCAGGCCCAGTGCTACTACAGAGCGGCCTGCGGTGCAAGTTAGGCTGTCAGCGTCCCCCCGCAGGGTGAATGGCAGCACCCCAGAGGATTCTAACACAGACAAATGAGGACAATCCGTTTTACACTCACTAGCTCTCAGGGCAATCGCAGCAGGGAAGTGAAAGACAATCGAAACTTTTTTACTGGAATGTTCTTAGCTCCGGCTACCTGAGCACCCCTTCATCAGCAGCTAGGTAATGGAAGCGGCACAGCAATGCATCGCAGTTTCCCAAAGGCTGTCCATTACCAAGATCAGACAGGACCACTGCTGCTGGCTGGAGAGAGAGGGTATTTATGCTGACATGCTATTTGATTTAGCCATGAACAGATACCAGCTTACATGTAAGAGGTTGGGAACTGCTGTGAAGGGCTTGAGTCGTCTAACATTAGCATTTTGCACAGTTGGACAAGAATCTAGGGGAATGATAGAAGATGATGTTTTTCCCCTCTTTTTCTTTTCCAAAGAAGATGGAATTGAATCTGATTTATCGATCTAATCACTCTGCAGTCAGATATCTGCATACAATGACTGATAAATTCAAATTAAATCAGAAAAATCATTACCTCAGTCCACCAATCTCCTATGCTAGATTTATGTATTTTCTAGCACTCTGTGGTTGCTTTCTTTCACACAAAATGCAATAATTTCAGGTCATCTCAATATTTCATGTCCAATTATTTATTTATTTGCTAAGTAGCCGTGTAATAAGTAGGATCATTTGCAGCCGGCCAGTCATTATCTCAAAATAAACTTCCACATCGGAGGCCTGATTACTCTGTCAGATTTATTTTGCCATAATGACCGCCTGACTGTACAGAATGTACGTAATGTAGAATTTATGCTGTATGTGTTGGTATTCTTGCTAAATAATAGTCATTTCCACTTGCAGGCGGGGTGCTACCGTGCACTTTTCTTGTGATGAAGGATACGAGCTTCAGGGGTCTAAAAGCATCACCTGCTTGCGAGTTACGGACAGTTATGTTGGCTGGAGTGATGACCGGCCTATCTGCAGAGGTATGTCACCCCCTCCAGGTTTTCAGTTTGTTCAAAATTAATCAAAAAAGTTAACCAAGAAGTAGCACACAAACGTATTTATTTTATTTTATTGTTTTATTTGATTTGATTTGATTTGATTTGATTTGATTTGATTTGATTTTTTTTTACTTCATTTCATTTTCATTTTATTTATTTATTTTATTAATTTAATTTAATTCATTAATTTAATTTTTATTTTATTTTATTGAATTATTTTATTATTTTATTTTATATATAAATTTATTAATTTATATATTATTATTTAGATTTTTTTATGTTATTGTATTTTTGTTCTGTTATTTTGTCTTATTTTATTTTTTTATTATTTTTGTATTTTAGGTTGTTTCGTTTAGTTTTGCTATTTTGTTGTATTTCATTTCATTTTTGTTGTCTTTTAATTATTTATTTTATAGTTTTATTTTATTTATTTGTTATTTTATTATTTTATTGTATTTTTATTTATTTTGTTTTAATTTTTAGTTTTATGATATTTAGTTTTATTTTATTTTATTTATTGATTATTATTTGATTTGATTTGTTATATTAGATTTTTTCTTGTTTTGCTATTCTATTCTATTTTATTTCATTTTTGTTTTGTTATTTTATTTTATTATTTTTGTCTTATTTTCTTATTACATTTATTATTTTTTTTAATTAAATTTTTATTTTTATTTTATTTTATTTTATTTTATTTTATTTTATTTTATTTTATTTTATTTTATTTTATTTTATTTATTTTATTTTATTTTATTTTATTCTATTCTTGTCACACAATCTACCCATGTTGGCCCTACCTTGTTTGGCAGCATTTCAAAAAGTTATCATATTTCTTTCTATTTGCATACCAACTGTATGAACTATTTTATGGTTAGACCCTTTTTTCATTATTTTAATTTAGCATTGCTTATTCTCTGCTGTCCATGACCCCGTCAGAATAAACTAGAGCCTCTGAGCTAAATGAACAAATGTAAATGAACCCCATTCATGTGCCCTAATAAAGTCTCATGTCATATTTACAACAAACAAATTTATCACAGCAGATTTAAGCCCTTTTGTTTAACACATGGTTGAATTATTTGAAATCTCAGTGTATCTCTGCAGAGTTAAAGGGCCTTGATTAATGACCTGACAATGAAAGAGGACAATGAGAGAGAAAAAAAAGCAAGAGATGAGAGAGAGAGAGGAAATGGAGAGGATGACAACAGATCTCTAAAGCAGATTTTCTAAGAAAGAAGAGATGGTATCGCTCAGCCAGTAATCAGCTTATTTAGCCTCACCAGGCTCCGATTAATTACTTTATTGAGCCTTACTTAATTTCTGACTTTGATTGGCTAGGACAGCCCCCAGGACTTCATTCCTGCAGCAACTGTTACATCCCCAGAGAAATGCTGTCCATACTGCCACCTTTGCCTTACGCCGTAAATTGAAGCGCGAGTCTGGCATTTAGTTGTGGTACCAACGGCATGCATCTTAACTACATGCTGCAAAGCCTGTCAGTGGTATGATATCTCAAGAGAATACACAATAGGGTCCAAAGCTGGAAATAAAAAGTAAGAAATAAAGTAATAAATAGTAGTAAATAAATTATTATTATTATTTCATATAACTTTGTAATTTATTTAATACATTTTAAAAGTATTACAAAATGCTAAAGTTTGGTGTGAGTAAGATTTTTAATTTCTTTGTTTTGGAAAGATTTTTATTTTATTTTTATTCTATCAAGCAATTTTTTTTTTATTATTATTTATTTCTATGCAAAATGCTGTTATTTTGAACTTTCTATTTATCAGAGAATCCTGAAAAAGAAAATGTATAAAAACTGTGCTGTTTTCATTATTGGTAATAATAAGAAATGTTTCATAAGCAGTGAATCAACATATCAGAATGATTTCTGAAGGATCATGTGACACTGAAGACTGAAGTAATGATGCTGAAGTAATGTAATGTAGCTTTACCATCACAGGAATAAATTACATATTAAATTATATTACAGTGGTTATTTTAAATAGTAATAATGTTTCACAATATTACTGTTTTTTACTGTATTTTTTATAAAATACATGCAGTCTTGGTAGGCCTAAAAAACAAAAATAAACTATTTAAAAAAAAAAAAAACTTACTGACACCAAACAGTGGTGTGGCATTCTGTATAATGATTATTTTATTTTATTTTATTTTATTTTATTTTATTTTATTTTATTTTATTTTATTTTTTTGTTTTATTTTGATTTATTTTATTTTAGTTTAGTGTTTATTTTATATCTAAATAAACAAAAACTGACAATATACACAATGTGCATTTCTTAATATCTTACATCATCAC
This sequence comes from Cirrhinus molitorella, assembly GCA_033026305.1. Taxonomy (NCBI): domain Eukaryota; kingdom Metazoa; phylum Chordata; class Actinopteri; order Cypriniformes; family Cyprinidae; genus Cirrhinus; species Cirrhinus molitorella. The sequence continues at coordinate 7,893,188 of CM065131.1, forward strand.
TCACTTCATTTATTGACTCAATCACTTATTCATTTGCTCACTCATTAAAAGTTATCTTAGTTATCGTTCCAAAACCTTAAGACCTTTGTTTATCTTCAGAACACAAATTAAGATATTTTTGATGAAATCTGAGAGCTTTCTGGTCCTGCATAGACAGCAACTGAATGTAACTGAAATGTTCCCAGACCTATACACGTAGTAAGAACATTGTTAAAATCAGTGGTTCAACCGTAATTTTACAAAGCTACGAGAATACTTCTTGTGTGCAAAGAAAACAAAAATAAGGACTTTATTCAACAATTCTTCTCTTCCACATCTGCGTTCTGAAGGTCTTACAGCTTTGGAACAACGAGAGAGTGAGTAATTAATGACATTATTTTAATTTCCCTTTAAGAACTACTAGTGTTATGATAGAGAGTTTTAGTTGAGATGTCATATTTGAGTAATACACTCCATTTTAATATATTATTGTGAACATTCAGGCCATCCTACAGAATGCAGTGTCTCTTACTGTAGCTCTCCACCAACACGTTCACACACGTAATGCATTAGCTCTACCTGCTCCCTTCTCCTTCGTATCGATTAATTTCTCCTGAGATGCTCGGCCAGCTGTGGACTATTAGTCTTTCATTAGAGCTACATATCCCTTCTCCACCACCACCAGTGGCCTTTGCCACCGTGGAACCCTCAAGCTTGACAATCTTCGGGAGAAAGTTAGTTGGACAGCTTTGTGATGGATTGCACCAGTTGCCTTTGTTTTTGATTATTTAACGATCAGTTTTTGGCACATCAATGTGGGCTTGTGGAAAAAGGGGAAAATGGACCTGGAATTTGACCAGATGGACCAAGGTCCCTTATCAGCCCCATTACTACTATGTGAAAAAGGTTGATATTTAGCTATTGCACCCCAGCCCCCGTTTCTTCATCACTTGCTCCTTTTCACCACTAATGTAGAGAATGATTATTTGTCTTGTTCCATTGATTTAACACTCTAAATGCCAGGCCATTATTCAAAACCGGTCCATTTTAATTGCATGCTCCAGGAAAATCTGAATCATAAGAATAATTAGTAATGGCGCCACAGAAAAAGCGCCCATAAATCATTGTCGCTAAATACATAAATACAAGCATAAAAGTTCAATAATAATAGCGTGTCCTTGAGGTTTTCTCTCTTTCTATGTGTAGAAATGTTGTTTCCGTGATTTGCAGGATTTTAAAGCATCTAGGACTTGCTCAGGAAATCTATAAAATACATTTGTGTGTTTTTATTGGCTATTTAGAAATCAAATCAAGCTTCAAACCATAATAGAACCTGAAATACACAATATATCATGAACAATGAGTTTTGTTTGTAGAAAACTGAAGTCTTAACGGCCATTTAATGCTCAGTGTTGGTCCAGTGACCTAAAGTAACTCTTTGGACTGAATCCTTTTTTTCCATTCTCTCTACCACAGGCTTTACATCTGAAACTGGAAATGTGCATTGAGAAATCCAGGCTGCTAGGAGGTTTCTTTGTTATACCTGAATCTAATTTGATCAAATTCAGTCTCAATTAGGTGAACTTTAATGATTATCTTATTGCAGCACTGCCTTTACAACTTAAATGCACTTGGGCTGTTTCACAGCTGAGCCCCTGCTAATAGACATCTTAATAGGTATCTAATAGCATGATTATTATGTAGGAGAGTATATTGGTTCATTTTTGAGTTTGAGTTTTATATTCTTTTATATTCATTTATTCATCTGTTTAGAATCATTAATCATTAATCATTCAATAATTGTATTATTATCATTTATAATAACCATTTGTATACTCATTTAATTGAGTCATGTGTTAGTCATTTATTTTATATTATTATTTTTTAATATTATTTTTCCATTGTTGTTTAGTCTCATGACTGTTTTTTTCAAGGGATATGTGTTCATGAGTGAGAGACAGTGTTAATTTTGATTTAGTCTTAGTCATAGTCTTTTGACTAAAATGCCATTTAGTTTTAGTCACTTTTTAGGTTTATTCTAGATTTAGTCGATTAAATATCATAATTTGAGTCGACTGAATCTACAGTGAATATGTCTGCTCTTCTCTTACTCCAAGATGTTGACATTTTTGAACGTTTTATGAGACGTGCACCAAATATATGCTACCTTATGTTTTTATTTGTTGGCAAAAATGTAGATAGATTTTAGTCATAGTTTTTGTCATTCAAAATGAGTTTTATTTCATTTTCATCTCTTTTTGTTGGTGAAAAAATGTTGTTGATGAAAATTATGACAAATTATTCGTCAACGAATTTAATACTGCTGAGAGACAAGGTTTCTATTTTAAGGTTTTTTACATCACAAGACAATGTTGTGAAGCAGTGATTTTTTCATTGCTATTGATTGTGGTATAATAACACTTGTTGGATTTGTGCTGGTCAGACAAAAGCGTGCTGTGGCTGCGCATGTGCATTGGCTGGTCTAGCTTGAAAAATAAGTTTTTTAAATGCTATTTGAGCATAAGAAACAACATTCATGGGGCAGTTCATTTCAGATTTTGTTGCTGATTTGAAATATCTAATTTAATTGCAAGTTCAGCGAGCCATTTTTGAAATTTCAGGATTCCCCCATTTATTTAGATAGGACTTGGTCTTGGATGAGCTGTCTGGAGGCATTGCAAATATGGCTGCAGAGTGAACAGATTTTCGTTGAAAGGGACTTTGGCATGATCTAACAGGAGCAAATCCCAGAATGTTCATTGTAGGTTTTATTTTTATAACCCTAAACTAACATTTCCAAAACATTGCAGGGAGGTTATTTTGCATGACAGCCTAATACTTATACAGAATGTTAACTAATAGTTATTCCTTTGTTTTATTTTTATAACCATTAACTAACATTTCCAGAACTCCAGATTTTGTGTGTGTGTGTGTGTGTGTGTGTGTGTGTGTGTGTGTGTGTGTGTGTGTGTGTGACAATCTAATAACACCTTGAATTGTGACCTAATGGTTATTTTTGTTTTACTTTATAAACGATACATTTAAATTTCCAGAATGCAGTTAAGTGTGTATGATGATCAAATAAGAATTTCTATAGTTTATTTTACTTTTTTATTTAATTTTATTTTTTGTTCATTTATTTGCTGGCTTGCTTGCTTGACAAAGAAATATGAGCTTTGACAGAAGACTTTTTTTGTGTGTGTGTGACAATCTATTAACAACTTAGAATGTAAAGTAATAGTTTAGTTAAATTTTTAAAACAACAAAATAAGAACTTTTACACAATTGTATCTAATGGATTTTATTTTTACAATCACTGTAAAAAAAACAACAAAAAAACACAATTTGAGTGAACTTAAAATAATTTGTTACCCTGCTGCCTTAAAATTTTAAATCTGAGTCAACTCAAATAAGTTTATTCAAGTTGAAATTACTTAGCTGCTTTAGATATTTGAGTTGATTTAACTTTAAATGTTAAGTTGTCACTTAGTAAAACACAACATGTTAAGTTTACTAAACTTTTTTCAAGTTTACTGAACTTTTAAGTTGACTCAACAAATAGTTTTTTACAGTGCATTTCAGAACATTGTTAGGAGGTTTCTTTGTTATACCTCAATAATAATTTCTGCAGAATGTATACAATTATTTTATTTTTATTTTTAAACCATAAAATAATATTTCTAGCACATTGCAGGTAGGATTTTTGTGACAACCAAATGAGAACTCTTATCAGATGTTTACATTTATTGATTTTTATTATTATTTTTTTTAATTTTATAGTTTTATATATACTTTCTTTCTTTATTTCTTTCTTTAGATTTGTTGTATTATAATCATACACGCCTAGAATGATCTCAAGATTTCTCTCATTGAGAATTTCTTACCCCAATAAGTATGATGATCGACAAAAATGCTATCAATGAATGTGCATTATTAGCAAACCCCAAACCTTTAAAGCAGAAACCTGCAGACAACACACATTCACATGTTGTGAAGGTGAAAATTGGGGTCAGCCGGTCCTGATGTTAATTAACTTTCCAAAGACTTTTGTTCTTTAATGTCAGCCCACCTTAAAGTGCTTGAGGAAACTTTGTGAGAGTGTGATTGTGTGTGTGTGTGTGTGTGGCAGGGGAGGCCCTGAGGAGCTCACCTCAGACATAGCTCATTAAAAGCTCCAGCTGGTCCCAGACCTGCAGAAACATTCATTTAGTGCAAACACGCTGGCTGTGCCCTCCCTTCTCATTAGACATGGAGTGCTTTCATTCGAGGAGGTATTTAAAGTCCTCCTGGAGGCCGCAAGAGTGTTGCTTTAACTCAAAGAAAAGTCACAGAAAAGTCAAGCACCCAACATTGGCAAGGTCATTGAACATTCGGGTCACACACCAGTCCAATCAAAACCAACAACCTGAGATAGGTAACAATAATCAAGTGTGAAATATTGACTGCAGCCGAGGGCTAAGCCTTTATACGTGTGCTTTTTTAATAATTTAAGATTTTGTTACATTTCGTCTGTAGCCAAGCTTTGAAAATGGTATGGATAGGGTATAGTATGAGTGAAATCTTTCTAGTCTCTCTGTTGAACTCAACAGTGTTTGCAGTCCTTTACTTTTTAGTTTTAGTCTTGATGTTGTGGCACAATGTGCTACAATGGTTTTTGAGACATTTGATAAAACGATAGATAGGTAGACAGACAGACAGACAGACAGATAGATAGATAGATAGACAGATAGATAGATAGATAGATAGATAGACAGTCCCTCTTATATTACTTAGTGATGTTATTACAAAACATACTAAAACACTGTTGCAGAAATATATATATCAATATTTAATGTGTTGGCTGGTCACAGAAAATATTAAGTAATTTTCTTGCCCTTGTTTTAAGTTCTATTCTGCTACTGCAGACAGTTATGGAAGCCTGTTTCCACCACTGAATAAAAATGGTAATGGTAATTGGAAATGGAAAAAAAAAGACTTTTTTCTCACAATTGCTATAAAGTCAGAATTGTGAGACAACTTACAGTTCTGAAAAAGTCATGAATGAGTTTATATTTTGCAATTGTGACTTTTTTTTCTCAGAATTGAGAGTTTATATCTTGCAATTCTGACGTTATAACATGAAAATGTGAGTTTAGGTCAGAGTAGTGAGATATAAACTCGCCATTCTAAAAAACATTTCTCCTCAAAAATGGACTTTAAAAATTGCAATCACGAGTATATATCTGGGAAAAAAAAGTCAAACTTGCAATCCTGAGAAAAAAGTCAGTATGCGAGTTTATACTTTATTTCTCACAGTTGTGAGTTTATAGCAAAATTCTGAGAAAAAAAGTCTGATTTGTGAGTTTATTTCTCGCAATTCTAACTTCATGTCTTAGAATTGTGTGATATAAACTCGCAGTTGTGAGAAAAAAGTTGTGAGGTTTTTTTATGTTATATTATTTCTCAGAAGATTATGTCTCACAGTTGTGACTTTATAACGGTTGCAAGTTAATAAAATGCAATTCTGGCTTCATATCTCAGAATTATGTGATATAAATTCATATTCACATTCAAAAAGTCAGAATTGTGTCAGAAAAGTCGTAATTACCTTTTTGTTATGAATTATGTTTTATTCAGTGGCTGAAATGGGCTTCTATAGACAATGGATGTGTGATTAAATAGAAAATAATTATTTCATATTTTGTCAACATGTTCTGTCAGACAATAATGACATTTTAATAGATGGAGCTCAGATTCAAAATCAGATTGGTTTCATTGCTTTGTAGTTAATTCTTTTAGATAATTTCCCTTGTTTTTAGTTCTATTCTGCTACTGCAGACAATTATGGAAGCCCGTTTCTACCACTGAATAAAAATGGTAATAGTAATTGTGACTTTTTATCTCACAATTCTGACTTTTTTTCCTCGTAATTGCAATTCTGAGAACATTTCTCCTCAAAATTGGACTTTAAAAATTGCAATAGAAAAAAATGTCAGATTTGCAAGTTTATATAAATTCTGACTTTATCAGAATTGCAACTTTATTTCTCACATTTCTGAGTTCATAGTCAGAATTGTGAGTTTATATCTCGTAATTCTGACTTCATGTCTTAGAATTGTGTGACATAAACTCGTAATTGTGAGAAAAATGTCAGAATTGTGAGTTTATATTATATTATATCTGCAAGTTTATGTCTCACAGTTGTGACTTTATAACTGGTGCAAGTTAATATCATGCAATTCTGGCTTCATGTCTCAGAATTGTGTGATATAAATTCACATTCACATTCAAAAACCACCTTGTAGTTAATTCTTAATTCGTTTAGTTATAGGTTTCTGGCAGCGAGAGAACACAACTGAACATAGTCAAAAATATAATTCCTCTGTAGATAAACTATTTTTTTGTCACTGGTTTTATGCCATGTTTGAAGTAGTATCAGTGACTTTCAGTAGTGTGATAACATTTCTTTCTGTTCTGTCATTCAGAGAACTGTTACTGTGATATTGGTGCTAAAGTGGTCTTTATCTTTTTTCCCCCTTTAAAAGACTCACATCTTTCAAAGATGAGATGTTGTTTCACTCTCTAAGAGTGTCAAACTGCATGATATGCTCTTTAACACGTCGTGTCTCTCTTCTTTCAGCTCCTATGTGTGGCGGTCAGCTCCGTGGCCCTAGTGGCATCATCACCTCCCCAAACTTCCCAGTACAATATGACAACAATGCTAACTGCACCTGGATCATCACAGCTTCGGACCCATCCAAGGTAAACTCTACCGAAAAACCAACATGTCCTCCAATTTATACGACCGACGTAAGTCGTTTTCACAAATCCTCAAATACGTCTCTATAGAGCGTATTCAACATCAAATACGTCTCTGTAGAGCGTATTCAACATTTGCTTCCTTATCAGTAACAGGTATCTGCTTCAACCTTAGCATTACGTGTAGGTCAATTAGTAGCGCGTTGCACTGCGAAGTGGTATAATCATATGAACACAGGTTCAATACCAGAGAACGCACATTTTCATCGTATGTTTTTTTTGGAATATGCACTAGAAATCATGATTTTGCACTATTTCTGTAAGGGGTAGGTTTAGGGTGGGGTTAGGTGTGGTCATTTATACAAATTACACCTAGTAAAACACGTTTAAATTACCGTGAGATCGATGTAAAAAGTCATACGCGACACTATCATTATTTTTACGACCGCTAGAGGGCGCTTAACTTTAAAACGTAAACGTGGGTCGTATTTGGTTGATTCAAAAACGTACAACTGGGTCGTATTTTCTTTGAGGACAGTCTCGAAAAACATACCAAGTAAATTCATTTGAGCTCTGCACGCTGCCAAAACATAGCTTCGCACTTGAGTATTAGAAAATGTAATTTGAAGTGAAATATTAATTAGGCCCAGGCAAAGCCAATATACTTTTTTTCACCTTTTCTGTTCTGAATTAATGGGAAATTCTGATTTAAACTTGGTGAAATGCACACTACCATTCGTTGGGGCCAGTAAAATGTATTCGATCAAGAAAAAAACATTAATATTATGTATTATACTTTAAAATGTTTAAAATGTAATTTATTTCTGTGATGACGAAGCTGAATTTCAGCAGCAATTACTCATCTTCAGTGTCACATGATACACAGAAAAATGCAAAAACATTATTATTATTTTTTTTTTATATGTATTAAATTAAATAAAATCGTACTGACCAGCTAATCTTATTGGAAACAGAAGGCATTTTCAAATTAGCTTGAATATTTAATAAACAAACACATAAGGGAACAACTTTGTGAAGTCTTCTAGGAAGTTTCTGTGGGCACAGTTTCCATGTGGGCCTACTAATAACTGCAGGTTCCAGGGGAAAGGATACACTGATATTGAGAGATGATGTGCAATATCCAGATATTTCGACACTCACAACAATGAAGCATTGACGGTTATATTAAAGGAGAATGGAAGATAAGGAAAACTACATTTGAGCAGCTATCACAAGAGAAACAAAAACTGTGGCGCTGTCTGTGTCATGACTTTGGCGTCGAGTTCAAGGCCATTTTCTTACTCCCTCGCCAGATTTTCTTTATCTGGGTTCAAATAAATGGCTTTACAAATCTCTCCCCTCATCACCATGACTCAGTTGGGAGAGAAGGGGAGCGAGAGATGGAGGTGGAGCGGCTCCATCAGTGCCCCCTGCTTTTTCTCTGCCGCCCAGTGCGCTATTTCATCCTGTGTGTAAAGGACAGTTCTGCTTCACACTGTCACGGCTGGAGAGCAGGGCACAGATGAAGATGGAACATTGCTGTTTTTGCTCTTTACAACCGTAATGACATTCTATTTTCGTTCTGACACAATAGTACCCGGAAAAGATGTGAGGTTAGCTGTGAGACTGAGGCCGTATGAAATGTACCTGACAATGAGCTTTTGATTTCGCTGCAGCTGGTTTGCTGCCTGAGCCAAAGACTCTCCCAGTGTGGAGAGACCCCAGCAGCTGTTAAAGCCTTTAGCATCACAGTTAGCTTGAGTTTGACATCATTTAGCATTTGTTGATGCGTAATAAATGTTTAAAATGTACATGTGGTTTAAACCACAGGCCCTGTCATTTTATTCTAAACATGTTAAAAACCTTATCTCCATCCCAAAATGCCATTACACACAATATGTAAGCTATGGAAGCCCGTTTCCGCCACTGAATGAAAATAAAAAAGGCTATTGCGACTTCGTATCTCACAATTCTGACTTTATTTCATGCAGTTATCCTCAAAATTGCATGATATAAACTTGCAATTCTTCTTTTTTCCCCCATTCTGACTTTTTTCTCAGAATTGTGTGATATAAGAATTTGCAATTCTGAGAAAAAAGACAGAATTGTGTGAAAAAAGACAGAATTGCGATTGACAATTCTAACTTTTTTCTCGCATATGTGAGTTTGTATCTCGCAATTCTGACTTAAATCGCAACTGCATGTTATAAAGTGAGATATAAATTCGGAATTCTGAGAAAATAAAGTCACAATTGCAAATTTTAAAGTCAGAATTGTGAGACAAGCTTGCAATTCTGGGGAAAAGTACATTCTTAGAATCACTATTTTATAAAAAAAAAATATTCAGTGGTGAAAACTTTGCGTAATTCCACCACTGAATAAAACAATAAAAAAACTTTTTATCTTATAATTCTTTTTTCTCACAATTGCAAGTTTACATCTTAATACAAACTCACAATTCTGATAAATAAACTTTCACTTCTGAAAAATAAAGTCACTCATGACTTTTTCTCAGAATTGCGAGTTTATATTTTCCAATTGTGACTGTATTGCGAATTTATATCTCGCAATGTTTGCTTTGATGAAAAAGTAAAAAAAAAAAAGAAAAAAAACAAACAGCAACTATTATTATTATTATTATTATTATTATTATTATTATTATTGTTGTTAAAAATAATAAAAACAGTGAAGGAGTGTTAAGTATACTAGTATAGTCATAATATTTGCACTAATATTTTATAAATCTAATATCGTAAAAACATAAGTCTTTTTTTCCCCCTCAGAACTGGACTTCATAACTTGCAATTGCAGTTCACACAATTTTGAGAAAAAAATCTGAAGTTTGTGTGAGTTTATGTTATGCGGTTCTACGAAAAAAAGCCAGAATTCCAAGATACAAAGTCACATTTGCAAGAAAAAAGTCAGAATTGTGAATTTATTCTGAGAAAAAATTGAGATAATAAATATCACACAATTCTGACTTTATAACTTGCAACTGTGAGATTACAAACTCACATTTGTGAGAAAAAAGTCAGAATTGAGTTTTTATCTTGCAATTATGATTATTTTTATGCACTTCTGATTTTAACAATTACAAGTTTATATCATGTAATTTTGAGGAAAAAAGTCTCAGAATTCAGTGTAATAAATTCAGAATTGCAAGATACAAACTTGTAATTCTGATATTTATTATCTCACAATCCAGATTTTTTTTTCATAGAATTGCATGTAATAAACTCACAATTGCAAGAAAAAAGGCAGAATTGCGAGATACAAGCTCTCATTTTTGCAAGAAATATCTCCCAGTTCTGACTATATAACTTGCAATTATGAGTTTGTAACACGCAATTCTGAAAAGAAAAGTCAGAATTGTGAGATAAGTCACGATAACCTTTTTGGTTTTGGCGGAAACAGGCTTCCATACCAAGATTACATGATGGACTCATTTAAAAAACTTATGAAGTGCAAGTGAAATGTAATTTAATAAACTTATATGAAGTGCAAGTGAAATGTAATGACATTTGGTTAAAAGTGTGATATGTTTAATCAACTAAAACAAGTAACATACCGAAGTTCCGACGGAGGCGAGTCTGTAATGCCTCAGTACCAGATTCCCTGCAGCTACAGTTAAAGATGCTCTTGCTACTCAAAGATGTCCATTCTATTTATGTCAGTCGTGGTGCCTAATGACGGGTGCTGGAAAACGGCTGAACTTGGAGCTAATGAATGAGAGAAACAGATAGAACTCTGCAGGGAAGGCAGCGCGTGGAACCGCACCGGGCTGAATCCCCCGCTCACAGACAAACATTAGCTCAGAGTCTAGACGCTGCGTTTCTGCCTTAGACGGAGGATCCCCAGAAGGCATAATAATAGAGAATGAGTTGTTCATGAGAAGACATGGCTGATTGCTTTTGTTGTCCTCTTCTTTTTTTAATTATCAGGCCGTCTTTTGTTCTGTGCACTATCGTTATTCAGCGCAATGGTATTATCTGCTACTCCACTGCAGGGACTTCCATTTTGACAAAAAGCCTCGTTCCTCCAACAAGTCCCGCTCCCTGTTATGTAGTCTTTGAGCATTATCGCTCTCAGCTGTGAGACCGTATTCACATTGTCTTTTGTCTAAAGCCCCAGGAGTTTTATTATTTATTATTATTAATTAATTAATTTATTTATATATTCTATGCTGGTTTTTTTTTGGTTTGTCAGTGTTTCTCTTCCTCCAACAGTCAAAGTGGTTGTACTGTGTGTGTGTGTTGTGCTCATAAGTTTACATACCCCTTGGAGAATATGCAATGCAAATATTTTAACAAAATAAGAGGGATCATGAAAATTGCATGTGTTTTTTTTTTTGTTTTTTTTTAATTTAGTCCTGTCCTAAATAAGTTTTTTTTACATGACAGATGTTTATATTTACTTAAAATGTATTTTTAGTTTTAATTTATTTATTTAATTTACATTTTTGCCAAATAACTTCCTTACTGTTATACACTGTCAAATGTCAATCAGTATGTATGATTAATATTTGTAGAAATGTATGGACAACAACAACAGTAATAATAATAATAATAATAATAATAATAATAATACTTAATAATAATAAAATGAAGCAGTGTTAAGTACAATAGTATATTGATATTTGCAATAATAATTTATACATAGAGTATAGTATTTGCAATAGTTACTTATATTTTTATAGTATTATTATAGTATAGTATTATTGTTGTTTTGTTGTTGTTGTTATTATTAATATTATTATTAAAAATAATAAAAACTATTGAGTGTTAAGTATAATAGTATAGTCATAATATTTACAATAATATTTTATACATTTAATATAGTAATTGCAATAGTTTTTTTTTTTTTATACATTTGAAGACAGAAATGCTTCTTTTAATAATTCAAGCATGTTGTTTAGTCAAATAATTTACCTGTCAAATGATCAACATGTATGATAAATATTTGTATAACTACTAAAGTTTGCTTTCGCATGAAATTTATATTACCTTCCATGGAGAATATTTGCTTGGGGAAAAGAAAAATGTCTCAATCACAGACAGCTGTGATATAATCATGTGATGATAATTATGCAAAGTTTCCTAGATTAAGCGGCAGATCTTCATCCTCTTTGCAATCATTTGATGACTAAACACTATCAAATCACTTTCAGTAATGCCTTATTTGTTCTCTGAGTTGTGTTGTGTGACTTTATATAACAAAGGTTTTAGTATGATGGCGTGATGGTCACGTTTCATGCTCTGCCTCAGAGTATTGACTTGCTGGGATCAGCCTTTGCATCATAATCACTCAATGAGTCAGCCGAGATTCGCCCCGCCCACAGCGCTGTCACTCACCGAGATTCACCCGAGGTGGATAGCATGTATACTGAGTGTGGTATGCTGAGAAAAGAAAGGTTCAGAGGAGGTAAAGGAGGATGAAGTCTTGTTCACTCCCGGCGTGACCTAGAACGCTGCCGCTCCACCCCTGGCACTCTTTGTTGCGGAGTGTGTTTACCATAGGACAGAATGCAATTTGCATTTATATAAGCTTTTTCATTAGGAGTTGGTCTCAGAGCACTCCAAAAACATTAAGAATTTGGTGGAAATGTGGCAGCCAATTTGAAGAGGCAGAACAAACAGTGCTTTTTTTGTTTATTTTTATTTACACTTTTTTCACCGTATTTCTTTTTACTGTTTACCAGCAATAAACCTTCATATGTAATTGTTCATCTTTCCACTTTTCTCTTTTTGTATAAAACATTCAGCAGTCCTGTTTTCGTCTCGGAGAAGAATGAGAAATATGCACCTTTGACTCTTCATTTTTTCTAAACCGAATGCATAAATTCTTTCTTTGTTTGCTTTTAAAAATGCAGAGCGTGTTTTTGCTCTTCTGTTAGCTAGTGTGTGTAATCTGAAAGTTACTGATTTAAAAAAAATGATGAAATGTTTGGTGTTATAATTAGGTTCCTCATCCACAATAAAACTACATTTGTTATTTTATTCATTTATTTATGACCTTCTAAATGAATAACCAGTGCTGTTTTGCTATGTTTCTGTGCGAGTTTTGAAAGCTGACTCTGATTGTTCTCTGCGTGTAGGTGATCAAGCTGACTTTTGAGGAGTTTGACTTGGAGCGGGGCTACGATACTCTAACTGTGGGAGACGGAGCTGTAATCGGCGATCAGCGGACAGTCTTTCATGTGTGAGTACTTTTGTTCCTCTTTTGCTTTCTTCTCTGTCCTCTCTCAAACTCCTCCCAGGCTGTGTCTCCCACTCTTAAACTCTCCTCTCTGTGTGCATAAACCTCCTCCCCCATCTTCTTTCATCTCACAGCGTCCTGTCTTTCTTCAGCCCCTACGTTCTCTCCTCCTCTGCCGTTTCTTCCTTGTACCCCCCTCTATTTCATCTCATTTCATCACCCCTCTGAGCAGAAGTGTATGGTAGAAATACCCCAAGCTTTATTGTCAATCACTATGAGTCTCAATGTTAGAACAAGATCACTCCTGCTCCGAAAGCGCATCACACGTCGATGCCCCACGATGCAGATTTGCGCACCAGATGCTCCGGAAACGTTGCTGAGTGTGTTGTTATTAATTGTGCTGAAATTTATGGTCTTCATAAAGTTTTATCGATGCCGTTTTATGTGCGCTCTCTGGCAGAGGTGTACAAGTGCTTGTGTTCCTTTCGAATGGCCCTGGGCGCTTTCTCTCTGGTTACTCATAGTCCCCTGATGGTCTAATGTGCTTAATTAGCAGGTCTCATAAGCCCTTATGGACCAGTTCCGCAGGTCCCTGAAGGCTAGTGCCTGGGGAATCAGGGAACTCCCAGTGTTCCCTGAGAGGTGCCAAATGATAGCGTACATATTGAAACTGAATCACTGTTTTACACTGTTTGTCTGTCTTTTGATTTTAAGGTTGTCTGGGACTACAACTCCAGATCTGGTGGTCAGCACCAGCCATCAGATGTGGCTCAATTTTAAAACGGATGACACAAGTGGCTCCCTGGGCTTCAAGGTTTCTTATGAAGGTAAGTTGAGGGAACTCTATCACCCAAAAATAAAAATTACCCCATGATTTACTCACCCTCAAGCCATCCTAGGTGTATATGACTGAATTCTTTCAGAAGGATACAGTCGTAGTTATATAAAAAAATACCCTGGCTCTTCCAAGCTTGACAGTCAATAAGTGTTGTGGTGTTGAGTGTCTCCTCTTGGTTTATTTTTTTTCTGACAAATCCTTGTTTTGTACTTCTAATTTGTGACCGGTCTTTAGTTTTGCTCTCTCATCTGCACTTCCACGTTTGTCACTTTGTTCACTTCTGTCCTGTGTCATCCGCTGGAACACCACTGTCTTATGAACGTGCATATGACAGTTAGCAAAAGCTAGAGATTACAGTTTATAAAGTGTTAAATATGGATATTTACCCACTCAATCACTTCAGAAGGCCCTTTTTAACCCCCTGGAGCCATGTGGAGTACATTTTATGATGGGATGGATGCACTTTTTTGGACTACAAAATCACAACAACCATTCACTGTCGTTCTAAAGTTTGAAAGGGCCAGGACATTTATTAATATAACTCCACTTGTATTTATATGAAAGAAGAAAGTCATATACACCTAGGATGGCTTGAGGGTGAGTAAATCATGGCATAATTTTAATTTGATCCCTTTAAGTTGTTCCAAGACTTTATGAGTTTCTTCCTTCTGTTGGACACAAAAGATATTTTGAAGAATATTGGTAACCAAACAGCTGACAGCAGCCATTGACTTTCATAGTAAGAATAAAACATCAAAAGTGGACAGTAGTGAATTATGTTTTATTTACTCAAATAAATTTAAAAAGTATCTGTACTTTATCAGTGTTTTTCTTTGGAAAAGTTTTACTTCACTACATTCCAAAGCGTAATGCTGTACTTTTTACTGCACTACATTTCATAAATATATATGTATATATATATATATATATATATATTTTTTACCTTTAATACTTAAGAACATTAAAAATGTAGTACTTTCTTGTACTTAAGTAAATCTTTGAATTATTTTTACTTGAGTAAAAGTAAAAGTTTTCTAAAGAAAAACATTCTGATAAAGTACCAACACTTGAAAAGTACTTTTAAGCTAAGTAAAAATACTTCACTACTGTCCACCTCTGTCTATAACTACCAATACTATTACTACTACTACCTATACCATTGTCTGTAAATATAGTGATGACCAAAAGTATTAGAGACTAGTATTTTCACCAGCTAACAAAATATTTTAAGTCAGTTATTTCTATCTTTTGCTATAGTGGGAAATATCAGTTTACATTTCCAAACATTCATTTTGCCATTGATTGTAATAATCCAGTGAGAATTTTGCATGGACAAGGAGTCTGACAACAGCAAGTGCTCCACACAGAAAAACTATGCGCAAGTGCACCTGGGGCAAAGGCTGCTTTAAATGCAGAGGATGGTCACACCAAAGGTTGATTTAATTTAGTTAATAGCAGTTAATTGATAAAGAAAATCTATTTATGGCATTATTTTTGACAGCCTCCTCATTTTACAGCATTTTTTTACCAAGTGCCTAAAACTTTCAACAGATAGCTTTGCAGGTAGGTTTCTTGAAGTATCTTGTAGACGTTGCCACAGTTCTTCTGTATTTATTCTGTCTCCGTTTGTTCTGTATTTTCATGTCATTCCAGTCAGGCTGGATGATGATGAGATCAGGGCCCGTATTTATCAAGCTTCTCAAAGTGCCATTTTAGTCTTAAGTGCTGAGAATTCATGAAATTTACTCTTACTTTCAAACTTAAGTATAAAAGCAAGTTCATGACAACTCTCGAAGGGATTGGCATGGTAATGTACATGACAGTGTTAATGTATTTAGTCTTGGCGGAATAGTTCCACTATGCTGCTGCTGCGGCAGAGCAAGAACCGAGGCTTGCTACTGCCAGTACATATGCTGCTGCACATATAACATATATGAATAACCCCCATAGCATACATGAACCACCTCATAGCAGATCTATACAGGTGGAGCTGGGGAAGGTGGAGGCTTTCTGAAGCACGCTGCAAACTGCTACATCTAGCACTAGTCATATATTTGAATGTTGAGCAGTGAGCTCATTGGCTACTGATACAGGACAAACCAATCGGCTGTGCCATGTGTTTATGATGTCATGATATCAGATTGAGTTGGACCCATCAGACTGCATTCTAGAGTTTCATGCCAGAACACTGCATTTATCAAATTTCTTTAAGCTAAGAATCACTCTTAATCTCCCAGTTATTTAAGACAGCTCGAGAGGTCTCTCAAGTGGTTAGGAGTTGTTAGTAGGGGCTTGTGATGTCGCTGAGGAGACAGAGATGTGCGTGAATCTTTCAGGTCAGAGAGGAAAAATGTTTGCAAATGTGTGACGATGAGCAGTTAATCAAACAATTACATTTCCTCAGTTATTCAAAATGAGCGAAGAACATTTACATGACCAAAAAACATCATAATCGACTTCAGTTTAGCAAAAGCATTATATGTTCTTTAAACAGCAGGTTCCTATATTTTTGACGGATGATAATAATAATAATATTTTTCTTGCTGTTGTCAAAGGCATCAGCAACAGGCTCTGACTATCGCCAATACACAATACTATCGTCCGTCGGCACAAACCTAAATTAAAGGTTGTGATGACGCTTTGTTTCCTTGTCATAATGTATTCTCTTGAAAATTTTGTATTGTCAAATATGTGTTGAATGTAAACTCCTATAGGGCTGTCAAACGATTAATCACGATTGCATCCAAAATAAAAGTTTGTTTACATACTATATGTGTGTTTACTTTGTATATTTATTATGTACATATAAATACACACACATACCTGTATATATTAAAACAAAATATTTATATGTATATATATATATATATATATTTATACCTGTATACAGTTTAGATTATAAATAGATATAAATATTTTAGATATAAATCTAAATTATTTTTTCCTTATTATATACATGCATGTGTGTGTATTTATATATGCATAATAAATATACACAGTACACAAATACTTTTACAGTAAACATAAACTTTTATTTTGGATGCGATTAATTGCGATTAATCGTTTGACAGCACTAAACTACTATGAGGAATTTAATCATTCAAAGTGAATTTATCTGAGAATATTCTTAAATAAGGAAATCTATTCAGTAATTGGTCCATGTGCATTTCATCATCCAAAATCCGTTTTGTGGCACAGCAAAGTGTCGTGAATCATCTCTAAGACTGACACTTAAGATTTGATCCTACACTTCGCTTAAATAATGACTGAGATGCTTGATAACTAATTTTTAAGCGGAGCTTTGAGCCAAGAATTTGTTTTACACTTAAGTCAATTCTTAGCAGTGTTCTTGAAAGTAATTCTTAGAGTCGTGATAAATACGGACCCGGATCTCTGTGTGGAGCACTGGCTGTTGTTAGACAAAAATCTCACTAGATTATTACAATTAATGGCAATGTAAACTATTTCTCACTGACACATTACAGCAAAGGATATATAAGAAATAACTTTTAGTGACTTAAACCATTTTTTAGCTGGTGAAAATTCTAGTTTTCTAATAATTTTGGCCACCCCTGTATTTCATATTTTATTTAAAAAAATATATATTAATGAATGTGATAAAGAATGATTTAATATGATATAGTCTTAAAAAAAAATATGTCAAAAATGTCATAAAGCTGTGGAGTACAATGATTATACATTTGGTAATTATCATGTCAGTAGAGTATTCTCAGTTGAAGACTCTTACTGTGGTTGTCATTGCAGTGATGATCTATCGCTGTAATAAAAAAAAGGCATTGTTATTTTTTCCTCCTCTATTTCTGTAATACCATAAACCACTTATGTCTCATATGAATCAGATGGGTGGGCATGGAAATCCTTTGAATGCTTATTTACTCTTTGTTTACTTTGTTCTTGATTGCATGTCATTTTAAGGGTGAAGCAGACATTTTATAATGAGGTCGTTGGCAGACGTCCGCATTGATGTTATAGACATAACTGGTCAAATCTTGTACCGTATGATTTCCTTTGAGCAAATTTCTCAATTTTCTTGTAGCTTCCTGCTATTTGCCGCACTCTCTGGGTATCTGCTGAGAGTACGAGAACAGCCTGTTCTTTTTTATTTCCTTTTTCGCTTTCTATTTCTCACTTCACCATTATACCTTTCGCACATGTGGCGAGGGTCATCAAAGCAGTCTGTGATCATTTAACCTTGCTGGAATGAGGGCCATGGGATAGGAAGAATATCATGCAAGAGCGCCTACTAATTTTCAGTTTGTCTGATTGGAAACGAGAACACCAGAGCTTTCATCCTGGCCCTCTTTCAGAATTGTACCGCACATGGGGGACTTTTGGCACATTTCATAAATTACAAACCAATATTTGCTGTCAGATCCACAATAAGCCTCCAGGCCCTGAGTTTTTTATGCATTTTATCCACTGCAGAAACGAAAGTTTCTGACGAAAGTGGAGCAGTGTTCATACCCCCCAACATGATTAAAACAATGAGAGACACTTAATTAAGATGAGGATTCTCTTTGAACCTCTGCCTCTCTGCCTGCGGGACAAGATGCATCCTTAAATTATTGCATCGCAGATTTTCAGATTTTCAAGCATAATTGTTTAAAAAGTCAGTGCAGACAATGCTGGTTTTAAGCTAGATCCATACATAAGTATATAATACAGGAATTTAAATAATTTCATTGATCGTAACTAATCGCATACAGTATCTCACAAAAGTGAGTACACCCCTCACATTTTAGCAACCATTTTAGTATTCTTTTCAATGGACAATACAATAGAAATAAAACTTGGATATATTTTAGCTTATTCAATGTGCAGCTTGTATAGCAGTATATATTTACTGTTCTATAAAAATAACTCAACATACATCCATTATTGTCAAAATAGCTGGCAACAAAGGTGAGTACACCTCAAGTGAATTTGTCAAAACTGTGTTCAAAGTGGCAGTATTTTGTGTTAGCACCATTGTTCTCTAGCACTGCCTTAATCATTCTGGGCATGGAACTGGCCAGAGCTGCACATGCTTCCACTTGAGCATACCCAACAGGTGTTCAAGAGGGTTCAGGTCTAGAGACATACTTGGCCACTCCATCACCTTCAGCTTCAGCTTCCTCAGCAAGGCAGTTGTCATCTTGGCAGCATGTTTGGGGTCGTTTTCATGTTGGAAAACTGCCTTTCGGACAAGTTTCTGAAGGGAAGGCATCATGTTTTGGTTCAGAATGTACAGTACATAATAAAATCCATGTTTCCCTCAATGAACTGCAGCTTCTCAGTACCAGCAGCACTCATGCAGCCCCAGACTATCATGCTACCACCACTATGCTTTACTGTAGGCGAGACACAATTTTCTTGTTACTCCACACTAAAGCATGGCCACACATGCTGGACACCAGCAAACTAGTTTATCTTAGTCTCATCAGACCATAGGACATGGTTCTAGTAATTCATGTTCTTAAACAGGTTGTCTTCAGCAAACTGTTTGCAGGCTTTCTTGTGAGCCAGCTTTAGAAGAGGCTTCTTTCTGGGATGGTACCCATGCAAACCAACATATTACAGTGTGCGCACCTGACACACAGAACGAATACTCAACTTTGTTGATTGATCCTTGCGAGGCTTATTCCTAATGGAACCTGTCGTGGCAAAAATATTCTTTCAAAAGGTTTATTTCTTGCAAGAAAGGTCAGACAGTCAAACAGAACACAAGTTACTGCAGAGTGTAAGACAAAGGAAGGAGGGCAGTCCCTCACTTTATATCTCTTCCCTGGCCCTCAAGGTTATATCTCCTAACAGCTGGTAAGCTGGTACTTTTCCACACAAAAAAAGTCAAAGTCAAAAACACATTTTACTATATCATACTTCTGAAATTCAGTTTCACAAGCATATATAATCAGGCAAAATGATTTTTTTCTTCCACAAACCCATCTTGGAAAACTGTATGACCCTGGTCACTGTAGTGTAACTCTGTTTCAGGGCGTTACTGAAACTCTTATAGGCCATCTTTGTGGAGAGCAACAATGCTGCTTCTCAAATCCTCAGAGTTCTTTGCCATAAAGTGCCATGTTGAACATTCAGTGGTCAGTATGAGAAAATTGTACCCAAAGCACCAAATTTTAACTGCTTTAATACAAGATACAGAAATTTGTATAGTCCTGTCAAGCAGACAAAAACAAGAACAAGATAAAAAGGACATGTGGCTTTTATTGGCTAAACGACATACTGCTGTTATCACTTAGGGTGTACTTACTTTTGTTGCCACCCATTTTGACAATAACAACTAATGTTGAGTTATTTTCAGAGGACAGTAAATCTATACTGCTATACAAGCTGCACATACTCTAAAATATATCCAAGTTTCATTTCTATATTAATGTCCCTTGAGAAGATATACTAAAATGGTTGACAAAATATGAGGGGGTATTCACTTTTGTGAGATAATGTATGTAAAATTGAAATTTATAAATAAAAAATCTAAAATCTGAATAAATCATCTTTTCATTGATGTATGGTTTGTTATAATAGGACAATATTTGGCTGAGATATAACTATTTGAAAATCTGGAATCTGGGGGTGCAAAAAAGAAAAAAAAAAATAAAGAAAATCATATTAGCATATTACTAATTAAAAATTAAGTGTTGATATATTTACGCTATGAAATGTACAAAATATCTTCATGGAACATGATTTTTACTTAATACCCTAATGACTTTTGGCATAAAGGAAAAAATGATAGTTTTGACCCATACAGTGTGTTTCTGGCTATTGCTACAAATATACCTGTGCTACTTTAGACTTGGTTTTGTTGTCCAGGGTCACATATGTCAATATTTGCTGAGAAAATCTATATCTAGATTCCAATCCAGAATCTTCACAGCAACACTCTACAAAGCAGTTGGATGACGTTAAGGTTTGCTGGTAGATCATACTACATGTCAGCATGTTACATTGCTTTGAGGCTAATGGACATCCGAGCAACTTTGACGCTCCATTAAGAACAGGGCATCATAACTGATGACAAACACTCCATTATTATTAATAATTTATTTACGATCTGATCGCAGCCATAAAAAAAGAAAAAAGAAATGACACACAAAAAGCAGGCATGCCAGGGGCATATCCTCTTCTGCTCTACACTAGAGGAATCACATTTAACTTTTCTCACTCATTTTTTTTTTCCCTTATGCTTTTTCTGCATTTTTATCTCGGAAACTCAGAAATGGAGAGAAGTTGAATGGTAATGTGTTGGGAACAGTTCATGTCAGTGTTTTTAGAATATTTTGCTGTTGTCTTCCTGAAGTCAGTTTATCCTCTTTAACGATGTGCTAATATACAGTAAAAACAGCATTTTTTTTTTTTTTTTTTTTTACAATTTGTAAGAACCGTTTTCTCTTTGACTGTGTTTTAAACTGTAATTTATTCCTGTGAAGGAAAAGCAGAATTTTCAGCATCATTACTCCAGTCTTCAGTATCACATGATCCTTCAGAAATCATTCTAATATGCTGATATGGTGCTCAAGAAGTATTATTATCAATGTTGAAAACGGTTGCTGCTTCTGTTTCTAGAGCGCGTTTTGAGGATTCAAATTGTTATACACACTGAGATATGGCTGAATACAGAAGGAGCATAGCCTATTGCCGACCCCAGGTGCATGTTGGGGGAAAAAAAAAATTCTCAACTCGTATGATGGGTAAAGATGAATGGATTTATTTGCACTCGTGCCTTCCTGCTTTATTAGTAATCCTTCATTAGGAAGTCAATGACTTCCATCTGTGTTCTGCGAGTTTAAAAAAATCAAAGTGACATGAATAAATCATAGGAAATTTGAAATGGGTAAATAACAAATGCCGCCCCTTATGAAAGTGCACATGTCAGCTCTCAGAGACAGTTTGTTTGTCACCAAGCAGAAGACAGCTGTAACAAAGTGTTAGCTGGGACACTTAAGGAATCGCGCATACAAACACTCCCACAGGGATGACTTTCTGCGGAACATTTTTCAGCTCAGGAGACACTTTCTCTCACAATCCTCTTGCCTTAACTGATTGGTATGGTCAGAAGTAAACTCAGGGTGTAAATCCCAAGATAAAGGATAGAGATTCAGTCCAGGTAGAGGCCTGTCACCTGTCCAAAACTGGAAAAATGTTGCCTTCTCTGGCAGTATGTGGAAGGCATCAATGCACATCTGACTGTTTATACATCATCTGCTCTGTTAAAGTGACCTAGGCTTCATTCAAGCATTGTGTGCACACCATGCATTTTAATTCATATTACAGCATTATTAGAGCTGTTTAGTAACATGTCAATTCCAAACTCTTTCAAAAAGTCTATAGTGAGTTGTTTCCCATGTTTGTTACATATGTGACCCTGGACTACAAAACCAGTCATAAGTGTCAATTTTTTGAAAATGAGATTTATACATCGTCTGAAAGTTGACTAAATAAGCTTTCCACTGATGTATGGTTTATTAGGATCGGGCAATATTTGTTCGAGATACAATTATTTGAAAATCTGGAATCTGAGGGTGCAAAAAAATAAAAAAAATTGAGAAAATCGCCTTTAGAGTTGTCCAAATGAAGTTCATAGCAATGCATCTTACTTATCAAAAATTAAGTTTTGATATATTTACGGTAGGACATTTACAAAGTATCTTAATGGAACATGATCTTTATTTAATATCCTAATGATTTTTGCCATAAAAGAAAAATCAATAATTTTGCCCTATACAGTGTATTTTTGGCTATTGCTACAAATATACCCCAGCGACTTATGATTGGTTTTGTGGTCCAGGGTCACATATTTTAGCTAATTTGTTCATCTTTTTTTCAGCTACAATCTCAAATACCAAAATATTTAATTAATATTTAATTAATATTTTTATTTAATATTTAATAATTACTCAGCCTCAAGTCGCTCCAAACCCGTAAGACCTACATTCATCTTTAGAACACAAATTAAGATATTTTTTTTAAGAAATCCAAGAGCTTTCTGACCTTGCATAGACAGTAATGCAACTGACACAATCAAGGCCCAGAAAGTTAGTAAAGATATTGTTAAAATAGTCCATGTGATATCAGTGGTTCAACCTCATTTATGAAGCTACGAGAATACTTTTTGTGTGCAAAAATAGTGACTTTATTCAACAGTTTCTTCTTATTTTTTATGAGAGTATCACAACGCATGCTGAGGTGGTGCTGATGCAGGAATCGGCGTAGTGGTCAGAAAGCTGTTGTACGTACTATACAGTTCAATAGCACTGGGAATATTTGTTTCACTCCACTTAACTGTGTTCACACTTAGTGACAAGTCTTTTCAGTCAAACTAATTTGGATTTGTTTATAAGCACTGATTCAAGCAACAATGATTTGTTCTACTGATTTGTTCAAAAGCACTAATTTATGTAGCAATGGAATAAATGAGTAAGTTACTGAATCATTCACTCAGGTGATTTATTCAAAAACACTGATACGTTTTTCAATAAATCAAGTAATTGCTAAGTTCTGTCATAAAACTTTAGATGGCACAGGCTGATGGTCCTTACCGTAAACTGATGATATTTACTTATGCTGCTTCATATTTAAATGGCTGGTTATCAGTGTTGCTAAGTACTTGGTACTAAAGAATTACTACTTTAACACTATTACAACGGATTGTACCCTAATAATGTGATTATTTAGCCCCTGGAATGTAAATTTTACCAGGGCAGCCCCACCAAAAAACATTTAACTTACACCCCGGAATGCAATTTTTACCATGGGACCCCCTCTAAAACATAAAAAAAAAAAAAAAAAAAAAAAGAAAGCTGTTGTATTTATCAAAATATGTTCATTTGTTTTCTGATGATGAACGAAGGTCTTACAGGTTTGGAACAACGTGAGGGTGAGTAAATAATGACAGAATTTTCAATTTTGGGTGAACTTTCCCCTTAAAATAATATTTTTTTCAATGTTTTTCCACCTTGTGTGGAATGGAAAGGTTCCATAAATGCCACTTGCTTCATGCAACCATATATGGCAATAAATAAGCTTTATTTTTAATAGTGTACCAATAAATATATAGCTCCATTTAACATACTGCAACATGTCTTCTGTCACATCTGCAGAAATCCACAGATGTTTCCATAATCAGAACTGAAAATGTGAAAAAAAAAAATCTGAGTATCTCACTAGATCTCATTCCCTGTAGTGCTCTCTCACTCTCTCTTAGTAGTGGCCTCTTTCTCTGGCTTTGGCCTTGTGATTCTAAATGAGCCCTGACATACTCAGACAGGTGAGGGTATAAGGGAACAGAGTGAAAAAAGACAATTCATTAAGAGAGCAAGCCATTCACAGATGCCATTGGGGCACTATTGGAGGTAGTTTGCATGAATATGCTTTGCTGTCAGATGGAGTGAGTTAGAAAGACAAATGCAGAGGAGTATAAGGCTTGTACCTGTATGTGTAGGTGGATGTAATTATAGAAGAATCATGTGTAGATTCCTGTAGATGTGATGGAGAATCTACATGTATAGTCTATGTCACCATTTCTCTATATATATATATATTCCATGGAATCTCTGGAAACTGGATTCTGATTTTTATTGGTAAATTAGCCCAGATACTAGATCACTACATTATATTCCTCAGCAACAAGGTGGTAAAACCGCTGTTTTTGAATTAATTAGTTTTTTGCAGAGAGAGATGCGCAGGCGCGCAGCATTCAGGTAACACACACAACTGTCATCTTTCTCTTTCTCTTGCCTTTTCTCTCTCTTTCTCAATAAATTGATAATTTATTAAAATAATGCTGTAATTCATTCAAATAAATTTGATCTTACCGCACTATTTTATCTCTGATTTAATGCTGGCAGAATTCTAGAGATAATGTGTCTAACTGACAAAAATAACTGTAATTTTTACCCATTCGGTCAAATACTGCGCTGCAAAGAGCAATACTAGTTTTAACTTGTCTATAAATTTGCAAATGACCATGGAATAAACAGAATAATCAATGGCTTGCCGTGCATAAAAGGATCTTATATACATACACGTACACTGTTTTCAAAATAAAAGTAGCACAACTAATGAATCCTGTAATAATTCAAAAATGAATCCTGTCCAGAGGTATAAGCTATGTCTCATTCTTTTTATTTTTCAGAAATTGACCAGGGTGGATGCGGAGACCCTGGAATCCCTGCCTATGGCAAGAGGGAAGGCACAGGCTTCCGACATGGAGACAAGCTATATTTTGAGTGCCTTCCAGCCTTTGAGCTGGTAGGAAAAAAGAACATTACCTGCCAGAAAAATAATCAGTGGTCAGCCAAGAAGCCAAGCTGCGTGTGTAAGTGACAGACCTTACCCAAAATGCATTACTTTCCACACCCACATGATCACACCTGGGAGAATAGTGCACCATTATTACTGTCTGGGCACGTCAGAAAGTGAATCTAATAGCAGTGTCTTTAGCACAGTATGTCCCCGCCGATACTTTCTCTCACCGGCTGAGCCATTAAATCATTAACTGAAGTTAAAGCCAAAGCGACAGTTCATTTAAGGCATTTAGTTGCTATATTTACTGTATTAGGGTCTGAATTTGCCAAATTTAACTGAACTGAAAAAGCTTTTTTTGAGCAATAGGAAAATATAAAAAGACATGTGAGTAGAGACTTTTTTTGCTGTTTAAATGCTTGCATTGAGTGTCATAATATTCAGTGTTGTTTGGCAGTTAATGCTTGTCCAACTTGTTTTGATGTTATTGTTCTTTCTCTATTATTTGGATGTATACCGTCAATTTGCCCTAGACTGTAGTCATTTGTCACTATAATGGCTACCATCCTATTACATCAGTGAAATTGCAGTTGACTCACAACTTTGTTTTCTACTATTTTATGACATTATTATTAGCTCAGACAGCAAAGTCTTTCATACGAGGTGGAACCATAACGATTCGTCTTCAGTCCACCACTGAGCTCATTTTCATTCTCCCCATGGCTATTTAGTGATGCTTATTGCCCTCTCAGCTTTGTCCCAAATCCTGAAAATGAGTTAATGCCTGCGGATTTTCCCAGCAGATAAACACTCTCTTTCTCTGCAGCATCTTTAGTTGGATTATGTAGCAAGATCACAGTATACATGTACACAGGGGTGTCATATACCTAATATTTTTATGTAATATTATTTTAGTCACTCACTTGGCACTTTTCTGGGTACATGAATAGGACTAATGGTGTTTTAAAAATGTAGTTGTTACTTTTGAAGGTAAGACCTGTTTATTAAAGGAATAGTTCACCCAAAAATGAAAATTTCCCCATGATTTACTCACCCTCAAGCCATCCTAGGTATATATGTCTGTCTTCTTCCAGACGAACACAGTCGGAGTTGTTTTAAAATTTATCCTGACTCTTCCATCTTTATTATGGTGGTGAATAGTGGCTATTATTTTGAAGCTCCAAAAAGCACATGTATCTGTTGTCAAACTTACCAATGCGCCTCCGGGAGGTTAACACATCTTCTGAAGTGGATCCATGGGTTTTTATAACAAAAATATTTTGTTTGTGAGTGTTCGTGAGACAGTCGAGTTCCTGGTCAGTGTAACCATATCTATACTCCAGTTCAAACAAATAAAACTCAAGCTCTTCTCTTTTAATTTGTTACTCACCTGAGCTTACACTAAGAATGCGGCTTACGTCATACGCCAAGTCAGAGGTCAGGGAACAATTTTAAAACAACTCCGACTGTGTTCGACTAGAAGAAGAAAGTTATGTACATCTAGGATGGCTTGAGGATGAGTAAATCATGGGGTAATTTTTCTTTTTGGGTGAACTATTCCTTTAAGTGTTTAAGTTCGGGCTTCCATTAGTCAGACAAAACTATAGCCTCGCACCAAAGTCACGCCATTGGTTGAGCCAATGTTGCTGTGTCAGGTTCAATAAATTGATAAATGTTTTAATAGATAAATGTTTCTACAAATCCTTTTTACACTTTTCAGGGGAAATCAGCATATGAATGGCTTGCTTCTGATTGCACATAATTCTGAAAGTACAGTTCAGGTCAAAAGTTTACTTACACCTTGCAGAATCTGCAAAATGTTATTTATTTTTTTTATTTAGTACTGACCTGAATAAAATATTATATATTATATATAACAAAGACATTTACATATAGCACCCAAGAGAAAATAAAAAAAGTTGAATTTATAAAAATGTGTTTGCACACTAACAATTCTTAATACTGTGTTGTTACCTGAATGGTCCACAGCTGTTTTTTTTTTTGTTAGCTTGTTTTTTGTTTAGTTCCTTGTTTGTCCTGTTAACAGTTACACTGTCCGCTGTTCTTCAAAAAAAATCCAAAAGTCCCACAAATTCTTTGTTTTTTTAGCATTTATGTGTATTTAAACCCTTTGACTATGATTTTGAGATCCATCTTTTCACACTGAGGACAACTGAGGGACTCACGGATGCGTCAGAAGGAAACACAATGCATTAACAGCTGGGGGGTGAAAACTGTTTGAATTTGAAGATCAGGGTAAATTTAACTTATTTTGTCTTCTGGAAAACTTGTAAGTATCTTCTGTAGCTTCTGAAGGGCAATACTAAATGGAGAAAAAAAAAATATATATATATATATATATATATATATATCACATCTTCATTCTGTTCAAAAGTTTACACACCTGTCTCTTAATGCATTGTTTTTCCTTGTGAAGCATCAGTGAGCATTTGAACCTTCTGTAATAGTTGCATTTTAATTTAGTTTTTTATAAATTCAACTATTGTTTTCTCTTGTGGACTATATGTAAACATATTTTATGTGAAATATCTTATTCAGGTCAGTACTTGTGTTAAAAAATAACATGCATTTTGTATGGTCCCTCTTATTTTGGTAAAATAATTAACATTTTGTAGATTCTGCAAGGTTTATGTAAACGTTTTACCTCAAATGTATGTTAACATCGAATTTCCAGAATCATTTTAAGAACTATTCACTGAAACTTGCTTTGAGGAACGAAAAATGGCACAAAAGCCATTTTCTAACCTATTTTTAAGAGTGTATATAAGCAAAATAGTGAACATTTCAGAAAATGTCTGTTGTTAAAGTCTGAGAGGTCTTATAAGTTGCAGTTACAGATGCTGCTATCACACTGTGCACATCCTCCAAGCTGTAATTTTTCCTCTGCTGTCTTGGTGTATTGTTTAAGCAACAACAAATGACCTCCCTATGCATTGTGAATTGATTTTAGCTTCAGTGGCGGTTTTAATCTCGAGTCCGCCTCACTGTTTGACGCACGACACCTCCTGTGCTTAACTGTTTCTTGTTTTATCTCTTTGTCCTTTTCTCAGTTTCGTGTTTCTTCAACTTCACAACTCCATCTGGGGTCCTGCTATCGCCAAACTACCCACAGGAGTACGGAAACAACATGCACTGCGTGTGGCTGATCATCGCCAAACCCGAGAGCCGCATCAACCTGGCCTTCAACGACCTGAGCATGGAGAAACAATTTGACTTTCTGTCTATTAAAGACGGCGGCAAGGCAGAGTCACCAATTCTGGGCACCTTTTCTGGAGATGTGCTGCCATCACCCATCACTACCAGCGGCCACGTGGCCCGACTGGAGTTTCTGACTGATCATACGTACACAGAACGCGGCTTCAACATCACTTTCACCAGTAAGACTGCTCTAGATTCGTGACTTTTTATTTTCTGTGGTAAAAAATGAATAATTAATTCAAGTTATTTTGGGCAAACCTGTTCGCACTTTTAAGTGGAGCGTCACATTGAAGTTAAGAGACCAAAAAGTCAATGTATAATAGATAACAATAGCATTCAGATGTTTTGTCATGCACCAAATTTGAAAAGTTTCTGGGAGTTAAAAGCTCAGAAGTTGTCTTGTTATATGAGACGGATTAAGAAAGTTTTTATTTCCCCTCAGGAGAGAATTGTCTTTATTTCACGACTGAATATCTGCCGTCCTTCAGTAATCACTATTCACGGGGCATAGCGTATGGCAGCGGCGTTGATAGATGCTTGAGTATCCATGTGAGGAAGAACAACAAGAGCCACAGATTTAATTAGAATTTATTTCCAAATACATATATAATTAAATAAAGCCACAGTTAATTGAAGCTGTCTGGAGGTGATCCCACATGGTTTGACTCCCCATGCGGCGTGTTTTTGGGGGAGTGGGAGGGATGCTCCAATCATTCATGTTAATTAAGGAGATGACAAACTCCATCGAAAAGCTTGTTGACACATGATGGTGATGGATTACATGCACAATCGTTGGATTTGAGATACTTTTTGAGACAACATGTTTATTTGCAAAGAAGGAATCCATGTTCATCGCATGAGGGGGAATTTAATAAGCTTTAAATAGGCTAGTTTTACATTGACTGTGTCTAACAGATGTATTTGGTAGTAGCTTTTATCCAAAATGAAACATTTTGTCAGGTTTTTTGGCGTTCCCCAGAAATCGAACACATGACCTTGGCTTTGTTAGTGCCGTGCTGTACCCGAAATGAACACACTTTCTAGAGAGATTTTGTCTGCTGGTAATACATCTTCTCTGAAGTCCTATCGATGGGTACTGAGTAGCTCCAAGCTTCCCAGTGAAGCAAGAAACTTAGGGAGGCACATAAATCAATATTTTGTTCTAACTAAAATGAATTAGTGTAGTTATACAGCTGAAACGATGAGCCGAAAAGGCTTCAGTTCAGTGGCCATATTGAGAACTCCCTCTTTAATTTATAAGTGGTCTTGTAAAAGTTGTCCATTCATGAAAACGAACTTTTTTCTTTCTTTCTTTCAAAATGTGGACAGACACTGGGCAGAGATGCCAAAAAAGATACATCAAAAGCAGTAATATTGTTCAATATTTTTTTTTTACTATTTAAAATAGCTGCTTTCTATTTCAATACATTTTAAAATGTAATTTATTCCTGTGATCAAAGCTACATTTTTAGGATCATTACTATAGTCATGATTTGTCATGAATCATATTACTCCAGTATTCTATAGAAATCATTTTAATATGCTGATTTGCTCTTCAAGAAGCATTTATTATTAATAATGTTTGAAACAGTTGAGTAAATTTTTTTCAGGATCATTTGATGAATAGAAAGATCCAAAGATCAGCATTTATCTGAAGAAAAAAAAAAAAAAAGCATTTGTTACATTATACACTATACCATTCAAATACTTAGGGTCAGTATAATTAAAAAAAAAATAAAATAAAATAATAAATTCTAGAAATTAAAACTTTTATTTAGCAAGGATGCTTTAAATTGATCAAAAGTGATGATAAATACATTTAAAATGTTACAAAAGATTTATATTTCTGCTAAATGCTGTTCTTCCGAACTTTCTATTCATCAAATAGCTGTTTTCAACATAATAATAATAATAATAATAATAATAAATGTTTTTTTTTTTTTTTTTTTTAAGCAATAAATCCAAATATTAGAATGATTTCTGAAGGATCATGTGACTGGAGTAATGATGCTAAAAATTCAGCTGTGAAATCACAGGAATAAATTACATTTTAAAATATATGCAGATAGAAAACTGTGATTTTAAATAGTAAAAATGTTTCAAATTCTTATCGTTTTGGCTGTACTTTGAATCAAATAATTGCAGGCTTGGTGACCAGAAGAGACTTCTTAAAAAAAAAAAAAACATTTTAAATCTTACTGTTCAAAAACTTTTGACTGGTAAGGTTAATATGTATTTTTTTGCATCTCTGATTTAGTTTTTCTGGTTAAATACATTAAATAAAGTGCTGTTGTTGCTGTGCCCAGCTATTTTTGCCTTTTAGGTTGAAGTTAGCATGGAGTTCTCTTCCATATTTCATATTCTTGCCTCATTGTTTTTTTTTCCCTGTAGCTTTCCGGCACAACGAGTGTCCTGACCCTGGCGTTCCAGTAAACGGAAAGCGCTTTGGTGAGAGTCTACAACTTGGCAGCTCCATCTCTTTCCTGTGTGAGGAGGGGTTTATGAAGACCCACGGATCTCAGACCATCTCCTGCATTCTCAAAGATGGAAATGTTGTGTGGGACAATGCAGTGCCACGTTGTGAAGGTCTGTCCTCTGTCTAATAAATATGCAAAATTCATAATTAACAAGTTAGCTTGAAAAAAAAAAAAAATCATACACTCCAGTTCAGTTTGCACTTTATTGAACTTTTAGAAAGTGTGTTCAATTTGTTTTTTCAGTAAGTACATTCAGAGACAGCATGAACTGTTGGTGCAGCTGAAATGTCAGTGGAACAAAGAGTCATAATCTTTACTTTCTCAATGTGCTGAAGAAGTATTACCTGCCTGAATTCCTACAAATAAAAATAAAAAATAAAAAAAAAACACATCCTTTTTTAATGGAATGCTCTGGTGTATACTACAAATCATTGTATGCCATTTATTGAGCAGTGCCTTTTATAGATGCCCTTCAGTACGCAGTTAAAAGATGAGATCATCCACAACAGCCGTTGAACACATTCTGCCGTTAGATTTTGCATTTTAGGAAAAGCACTTAAGAATTTGGGAGAGAAGACAGAATTGAATATGTTGTAGATAAAGCTGCATTCATGCAAAGACCAAAATACAAAATTTTAAAAAGTAGCATCAACACTGGAGCACTTCAAACCTGAGGTTTCATCAATATTGTTGTGAATTTAGTCAAGAGGTCATTTTTTGATGTTTAGATGTGCTCTTGGTCAAATATTATTAAATTTGCAGGTAGCAAATAGTGGGCTGTTTGAAAGAAACCTGTGAGCTGTCTTGTCCTCTCTTTCTTAGTTTTCACTTTTATTTAGCCCTTTTGTTCTCTTTCCAGCTGGTTTCTTTACATCTTTTTGGATTTCTGTGATTGCGACTTTTTACACAGTTCAGACTTTTTCTTTTTCTCCTAAATGCATCATTCAAACTCACAATTCTGACTTTTTTCTCAGAATTGTGAGATATGCAATTCTGAGATATAAAGTCAGAATTGCGTGATATAATTTTGCAGTTGCAAGTTAAAAAGTCAGAATTGTGAGATATAAACTAGCAATATTGACTTTTTTTTTTTTTTAGAACTGCATGACATAAACTCACAATTGTGAGAAATAAAGTCAGAATTGTGAGATAAAACTCACAATTTGGACTTTTATTCTTACAAATGCAAGTTTGTATCTCGGAATTCTGACCTTTTTTCTCGCAATTGCGAGTTTATGTCTGCGTGATATGAAGTCAGAATTGAGAGAAAAAGTCAGAATTGCAAGGGAAAAAAGTCAGACTTGTGAGATAAAAAGTCACAATTACCTGTTTTAAATTTTTAATTCAGTGGCAGAAACAGGCTTCCATAATATTTATCATGTTAAAATCGAAAAAAAAAAGCTTTGGTCTTCAAATTTGGCAACGAAATAAACTTGTCGTCTTCTCCCGTTCTTTAGCTCCGTGCGGTGGAAACTTGAAGGCTTCTAGCGGCATCATTCTGTCCCCAGGCTGGCCTGAGCTTTATAAAGAGGCCCTCAATTGTGAGTGGATCATCGAGGCTCCGCCAGGATATCCTATTAAGATCATCTTTGACAAGTACGTACAAGACTTTGCTTTCTCTTTTCTGAACTGTCATGTTGTTTTTAATAAGCCTCGTGGTTTCATTTTCCCCTTCTATCTTTCTGTCTATTGGTTATCATCATTTCATAAATAGGTCACTAGCGCACTGCAGATGTTCACTATAGACTTGGAATAAAAGTATCCGGCTATTCATTTCCCCAGCTATCTCAAGGATTCGTTCTGAATCAATATAAATACCTCTTACCTCTGCTTATATGAATGGCTTTATCTACAGTCATATGTGATTGTTGAACATTTATTATAAAAAAAAAGGACACAGGTAGGAGAATTTCCATTTTGTTTTGCTTGTTTGTTTGTTTGGTTATGTTTTGTTTTTGTTTTTTTGTTCTTGTATTCTGTTTGTTTTTGGTTTGTTTAGTTTTGTTCTTTTCAGTTCTCTTTTTGTATTTTGTTTTGTTTTCCTTTGTTTTGATTTGTATTTTGCTTATTTAGCAGATGCTACTATCCATAGTGACTTAGTGACCTTGTATCTTAAGAGGCATTTAGCTTTTGTTTTGTTTGGTTGGTTGATTATGTTTTTCTGTTCTTGTGGTATTCTTTGTTTTGTTTTTGTTTGTTTTTGTAGGTTTTTTGTTCTTTTCTGTTTTCTTTTTGTTTTTGTTTTGTTTTGTTTTATATTTTATTTATTTATCCACAGTGACTTAAAAATGGTAAGTTCAACAACAGTTTATCTTAAGTTATTCAAGTTATTTATCTTCAATCTTTATTTTGAAAATGTATTTTGAGTTTCAAACATCATCCAGGGGTGCATTTCCTAAAAGCATCGTTATACTACTTCAGTGGCAAGTTCTGTTGGTAACAGGGTTGGAAAATAATGAGGGCTTGTGGCAAAAATTCCACTAAAATGAACAAAAATGCTGCATAAATTCGTAGTACACAATAATATGTGAAAATGAATGCAAAGTTTCAAGAATTCAGAATTACTTTTAGATTTGCTCAGACTGCATCAGATTGCTTTTACATGCTGTTTTGTGCAGCGTTGAGCCTTATAACCATGCTTTTCTGTTGAACTTGAAAACTGCGTTGGCTAGTCAGAGTTGCTTAGGCGCTTAGAAAACACCAGAGCTGTGTTAAGTGCACAATGCAGATACAATGTAAATAAAATATTAATTTTGTAGCTTCAGTGATTTTAAATGATTTTAACTTGGGGGTTTTGCTAAACTTATGCTAGACGTCATGGACCGACATGTTTGTCTGTGAAGCCGGAATGTGACGTGCCAAAAACAAAAAATATATATATATATTTGTATTTATTTTATTTTTATATATATTTATATAGCAATATTAATAATCATAGATTATAGACATTTCATAATTGAAAAGCTTTGACCCTGGTTTGTAGTAACAGAAATTGTGACCATTTTGGGAAACGCACCGTAGAACTACAGTAAAAGCACAGAAGAACTACTGTTTATTTATTCATTCATTCTAGAGCAGGTTTCTTTATTTATTGTATGTGTGTGTGTTTAGTATGAATGCATCCACCATCAGTTGTTGTTAGGATTTTTTTTAAAGGTGAGGCTGGTGGGACAGCTGATATTTTCCATCTGACTGTGAGTACAGAAAGCAGCTGGGCTTTAGTGGGCCGCTGCTGCAGGAAACTCAAAACAACACACATTGCTTTGGAGCGAGCTAAGTTTTCAGTTTGAATGATGTGGTATCTCTGTTCCAGCTGTAAATATGTGATATCCTGCAGGAACACAAGCAAACAGGACTGTGATGAATCCATGTAGTGGCACTTTGTGGTGAAGCTGCCATGCTGATGCATAGCACTCTTCTGATCCACAGATTCCGGACAGAGGTTAACTACGATGTTCTCGAAGTACGGGACGGACGCTATCCTTCTTCCCCTCTGATTGGCAGTTATCAGGGTACACAGGTCCCGCAGTTCCTCATCAGCACCTCCAACTTCCTGTACCTGGTCTTCACCACCGACAAGAGTCACTCCGACATTGGCTTCCGTATCCGATATGAGAGTATGTCTAACTATTGTATTTATTACCATTTTGATCGAAAAGAGACATTTTGGTAACATTTATTTATATAGTTGTCTATTGACAGACAGTGACATGGTAGTCACATGGTAAAATAACACAAAACTATTAATTGCCTGAGTGATAAGTGTAATTCATATTCAAAGTGTCTTGCAATGCTCAGAATTTTGTCAAAGCGGGCTAGTTAGATAAAGCTTGATACTATCTTCTCTCCAATGAATTTCATGGCTGCAATTACAAGGATCTGATACAACAGATACCTGTGAATACTAGCAGCTATGAAGGCATCATTATAAATAATAGCCACGTGCTCTTTACTATGCAGTGATTTTAATCAGGTTCTGTAATTATGATATAATAGGATGGTGATTATGTTGTGAAATTATATCAGTCATGCGCAAACACATGACACAAGCAACATTGTACACGCGTTCATACGCGTGAGACTGTAGAATTGGCTCCGTCACAGTTTTGTGAACTGAAAGAATGGCTTTTATGCTGGTATGACTCATGTTTGTAACCTTTTCTTGTTGTTTGTCTATAAATCTCAGTTCATCCTAAATTATTGAGTACATCAACTCAAGCAGAAAGTGCTGTCGAAGACTTGGTATTACTTGCGCCTACAAGAATAATGCAACTTTTGAATGATCCAAATGAGCATTCTATAAATCTAATTTTACTAGCATCATTAGATGTGTTGATATTAAAAGGCTGACCAATATAGATAAGCTGATAATTATTTTAAGATAAGGATGATAACTGATAAATGGTCCATATTAAAATGCTGTACTATTTTGTAAAAAAAAAAAAAATTATATATACAATTATGTTAGGTTAGGTTTTTGTGTTGTGTTGTGTTATGTTATGTTATGTTATGTTGTGATATTAGGTTAGGCTGGACTAGGTTAAGATAGGTTAGGTTATGTTAGGGTTAGGTTTTTATGTTGTTACGTTATGTTAAGTTATGTTAGATTATGTTGTGTTAGGTTTTTATGTTGTTAGGTTGGGTTAGGTTGTTATGTTAGGTTAGCTTATGTTATGCTATGTTATGATGTTAGGTTAAGTTGGACTAGGGTAAGTTAGGTTATGTTAGTTTTTTATGTTGTTAGGCTAGGTTAGGTTTTTGTGTTAGGTTATGTTAGGTTGTTATGTTATGTCATGCTATGATTTTATGTTTTTATGATTTTATGGTATGTTGGGTTAAATTAATGTTGTTTTTTATGTTGTGTTCGGTTATGTTAGATTAGGTTTTTATGTTATGTTACGTTTTGTCATGTTATGGGATTTTGGGTTAGGTTAGGTTGGGCTAGGTTAACTTAGGTTAGGTTATTTTGTGTTTTTATGTTAGATTATGTTATGTTAGGTTTTTATGTTATGTTATGTTATGTTATGTTATGTTATGGTATGTTATGTTATGTTATGTTGGGTTAGGTAAGGCTAGGTTAACTTAGGTTAGATTTTTATGTTGTTAGGTTTATGTTGTGATATGTTATGTTATGATGTTATGGTATGTTAGGTTAGGTTGGGCTAGGGTAACTTAGGTTAGGTTGTGTTTTTATGTTGTGTTAGGTTATGTTTTGCTGTTATGTTGGGCTAAGTTAGGATAGGTTAACTTAGGTTAGATTTTTATGTTGTTAGTTTTTTATGTTATGACGTTATGGTATGTTGGGTTAGGTTAGGTTGGGCTAGGTTAACTTAGGTTAGGTTATGTTTTTATGTTGTGTTAGGTTAAATCACGTTATGTTTTTTTTATATTGTGTTAGGTTATGCTAGGTTAGGTTATGTTTTTATGTTGTGTTATGTTATGTTAGGTTACATTAGGTTTTATGTTGTTAGTTTATGTTAGGTTAGGTTTGGTTTTTTGTTACGTTATGTTAAGTTATGTTATGTTTAGGTAATTTTTTGGTCCATTAACACAGATAGTCTTAACCAAGTCAAATGGTAACGCTTTGATTTGTATATTAGTAGAATAAACTTCTGTCCTGAAAAGTCAACTGGGTGAGTTGTTTTCCACATTAATGTTTGTTTGTTTTCTCTTCAAGCCTTGCAGCTCCAGTCGGACCATTGCGTTGATCCTGGAATTCCAGTCAATGGTCAGAGGCACGGCAATGATTTCTATGTGGGGGCACTGGTGACGTTCAGTTGCGAAGCAGGATACACCCTCAGTGACCCCGAGCCCCTTGAGTGTGAACCTAATTTCCAGTGGAGTCGCCCTCTGCCCAGCTGTGATGGTACGGTCCACTCTTTACCTACCGCAATAGTCACCGCCAGAGAAAAGGACACATTAGAGATAGGTCATTTATTCAAGCCTAGTCATAATCGCTCCCAGACTGGAAGGGCCTTTACGGTTTGAAGCTACCCTTTCCGCTCCCTTCTCCTATTCCACAAGGCCTTGAATATTTAAGGCCATTATTGATTTTTCCCCTTGGGTAATGATAGGAATAATTCGCCTCCATATGTTGATGTCCTTCAGAAGGGCACTTTCTGTAAACTTTGTTTCACTACGATTGCGCTCAGCGTTTTGACAAATAGCCTTTATCTTTTTCTCTTTCCTCTAGCACTTTGTGGCGGGTTTATTCAGGGGAACAGCGGCACTATTCTCTCCCCTGGGTTTCCCGACTTCTACCCTCATAACCTCAACTGTACGTGGATGATTGAGACTTCACATGGTAAAGGTGAGGACGCTTTTTGAAGCTGATTCTTTCTTTGACAGGAATAGACAATGTTTTTAAATGAAACGCAGACATTAATGTTTTGTCTTTGGTAAACAGCGTGAGATGGAAACAGTATGTATTTAATAACTGGTTGAATTGTAAATTAAACCTGAACACCAGCCATTTTTCTTTACAAAACTGGTTCAGTTTAATTATTTTGATGTTTATGCTGTGAATCACTCTCTAATGAAAATATGCCAAATCCGGTTGAGGTCAGGACTACATTCATTTTTCTATCATTGATAACAAGCGGTTCAAGGCCAGATGCATTGAAACAAACCATGATTGACCACCATGCTTTAATTTCAAATTTTTCAGAAATTCCACATGCTCTGGTGGACTTCACACACGTGGCAATGTTTCTTCTGCCATGCGTTTCATGCATCATAATCACCTTGACAGAAACATTAGCATGTTCCAGATATTTCTGTATGTCTTTAGCTGACACTCTAGGATTCTTCTTGCAAAACGCCCACACCTCGAAAAAAAAGCCAAACTCGGCTTGCCATCAACTGATAAACATCAGTGCTTTCAGAGATGCTTTTCTAGCTTTATGCAAGTCAACAATCCTTAATCTTTGGCGTTCGGAGACCTCTTTTGTTCGGGATGCAGTTCACATGAGGCAGTGCTCCTTTTGAATAGAAAACTCCAAAATTGAACATTTCTTTTTTATAGTACAGAGCGGCTTTGACTAACGTCTTCATTCTAACCTCACTGATTGTACACAGCTGATGCTAACTTTTGGGGAAATCATTACCCTAGGGATTCACATACTTTTTCCACCTTGTGCTGTGAGTGTTTACAGAGTCATTGTGCCTTTTGTCTGTTGCGATAACATTTTAGGACCAGAAATCCAGATAAGTCTGAAGGTTTGACAAGTGTTTTCTTGCGTTTATGTGGGGCCTTTGTGAACTATTAAACAGTTGGTCCGTATCCAGTGTTTTTCTCTACCTCTTAATCTCCGCAGGTGTCCAGTTTACCTTTCACACCTTTCACTTGGAGAGTCCACACGACCACCTTTTAGTCACAGAAAATGGTAGTTTCTCTCAACCCCTGTGGAGATTGACCGGGTCTACACTGCCGCCCCCTCTTAGCGCTGGACTTTTTGGCAACTACACCGCTCAGATCCGTTTCCTCTCAGACTTCTCTGTGTCCTACGAGGGCTTTAACATCACTTTCTCAGGTAGAGACCTTTGTACAGTAGCTTAAGCTACATGACATTTAGAAGAAGAAGCTACAAAATATCAATCCGTCTTCTGCCCCCCTTAGAATACGATCTGGAGCCTTGCGAAGATCCCGGCGTCCCCCCTTTCAGCACTCGTAAGGGGTTGCAGTTCGGGGTGGGGGACGCGCTAATCTTTTCCTGTTTTCCGGGGTACCGTCTCGAGGGGCCTGCGAGGGTGGTGTGTCTAGGGGGGCGTCGGCGGGTTTGGAGTTCCCCTCTGCCAAGGTGTGTTGGTAGGTGGTCACATGCTTTTCATTTTGCTTTGTTCACAAATTATACAACATATTTCCCCTCATGTGCTCAGACATGCACACACATACAATGAAACGTCATATCTCAAATTACAAGGCTAAAGCAGGCTATGACTCACCATCTTAAAAAAAAAATAAATAAATACCACCAGCCCCAAATTTAGTCTAAGTCAGCATGGTAGATATCAGCATTTAAGTATCTTGGAGACCAGACTTCTTCAACTTAATTCATGCTGGAATGACTTAGATGCTAAATTTAGAATGTAATTTGCTAACATTATGATTTTGACATTCCAGTTGAAGCAAGCAATTAGGTATTATATATTTTCTCCAGCAATATCTGGCTTATCCTTGCTTCATGTTTATTTACCACACTTGTGAAACTAGGTCAGCTCATTTGTAAACATATGTTTGTTTATTTGTCAATGCACTTGTATTTAAACTTATTTAAATAAATAGCATATGGTTTACTTCACTTAAAGGGATAGTTAGCCCAAAAGTGAAAATGTTGTCATTAATTACTTCCTTTAACATTACTCTCATGTCGTTCCAAACCCGTAAGACCTTTGTTCATCTTCGGAACGCAAATTAAGACATTTTTGACGAAATCAAAGACTTTATGATTACCATGTTCAAGGCACAGAAAGGTAGTAAGGACATCGTTAAAATAGTCCATGTGACATCAGTGGCTCAACTGTAATGTTATAAAGCTACGAGAATACTTTTTGTGCGCAAAGAAAACAACAACTTTATTCGACAATTTTTGTCAGTTTCACGTAAAGTTCAGTTTTGATTCAACTTAGTTCAGTACCCGAGGAGAAATTGACTTGCACTCATTCCCAAACACACACCACCCCCTGACTGCCAGCATGAGTGTATAAAGTGTGCTTGTGTTTATACTGAGATCATGGGTGGTTTGTCAGAGGTCATTTGGCTTCTTACCTCCCTTGCTGCAGCTGAATGCGGATCGTCTGTAACTGGGAAACAAGGAGTTTTGCTCTCTCCCAACTACCCTGGTTTCTACAGTAACAACCATGAGTGTATCTACTCCATCCAAACCCAATCCGGTAAAGGGATCCAGCTCAGAGCGCGGGATTTCCACCTGGAGGAGGACGACATGCTTAAGGTCTTTGTGACATAGTGTGTATTTGTGCTTGTGTGTAATGTTGGGGATTATATGTGACCCTGGATCACAAAACCTGACATAGGTAGGACAGGTTTTTTGTAACGATAGCCAATACATTGTATGGGTCAACATTATTGATTTTTCTTTTATACTAAAAATCATTAGGAAATTAAGTAAAGATCATGTTTCATGAAGATATTTTGTAAATGTCCTACCATAAATATATCAAAACTTAATTTTTGATCAGTAATGTGCATCGCTAAGAATTTCAGTTGGATAACTTTAAAATCGATTTTTCTCAATATTTCGATTTTTTTGCACCCTCAGATTCTAGATTTTTAAATAGTTGTATCTCATCCAGATATTGTCCTATCATAACAAACTATACATCAATGGAAATCCGATTTATTCAGCTTTCAGCTATGTATAAATCTCAATTAAAAAAAAAAAAAAAGATCCGTATGTCTGGTTTTGTGGTCCAGGATCACATATGATGACTGTATGTGACTCTTTTGTGTGTGTGTTCAGGTATATGATGGTAGCAGTAACAGTGCTAGACTGCTGGGCACCTTCACAGGCACAGAGATGATGGATGTCACTCTAAACAGCACGTCCAGCACCATGTGGCTAGAGTTCATTAGCAACAGTGACAATACCAGCAAAGGTTTCGAGCTGCACTTCACCAGTGAGTAGCACACTGACACCCTGCAGCCATTACACAGCAGAACATGCATTTGTTTGTGTGTGTGTGTGTGTATGATAAATGATGTAGATAGGTGGTTGATGGAGGGATGAATGGATGGATGGATGAATATCTACCTACCTATCACAGGAGAGGTTTTGAAGGACACATGTCTTTTTTTTTTGCAGGTTTTGAGTTGGTGAAGTGTGAGGACCCAGGTGTGCCTCAGTTCGGTTTTAAACAGGAGGACAAAGGTCACTTTGCAGGCAGCACAGTGTCATATAGCTGTGATCCTGGCTACACGTTAAAGGGCCCGGAGGTTTTGACATGTCTCAGAGGGGAGAGGAGAGCATGGGACAGCCCACTCCCACTGTGTGTTGGTAAGACACTACTAAATACTTATACTCATTCAAATCAGCTTCTTTAGCCAATTACTTTAGGGACAACATTTCTAATTTTGACATAACTTAAAAAATATTGAATAGGGTCAGAGGTGGATAGAGTAGCCAAAAACTGTACTCAAGTAAAAGCACTTACATAAATATTTATAAAATTAAAAGTAATAGTCTGAATAGTTACTTGAATAAGAGTAAAAAAGTATCGGATAAAAAAAAAAAAACTACTCAAGTAGTTAGTTACTAGTTACTTTGGATCATAAACTGTTTATCTATAGTCTATTTTTATTTAGATATATAGATCAAATGTATGTAGTCACACAAACACATTGCTGTTCAAAAGATTTTGTATGTTTTTTAATGTAATTTATTTCAGTGATGCAAATCAGAATTTTCATCAGCCTTTACGCTAGTCTTCAGTGTCACATAATCCTTCAGAAATCATTCCAAAATGTTGATTCATTATCAGTGCTGTTCTTTATAGCTTCCTATTCATCAAAGAATCCTGAACAAAATGTCACCGGTTCCAAAAAAAATATTAAGCAGCAATAAATCAATATATTAGAATGAATTCTGAAGGATTATATGACTTTGAAAACTGGAGAAACAGCTGATGAAATTCTGATTTGCGTCACTGAAGTAAATTATATTTTAAAGTATATTCATTATGTATTATGTATAGATGTGTATGTGTGTGTATGTGTATATATAGCCTCTGACATGAAGGAGAGTGAAAACTCCTCACGTGACAGCTTCTGAACATAACGAAACAAATGTACATTGGCGGATCTTCTTCCGTCTGTTCTGCAAAATGTAAACAAATGTATATTTCTGCACACATAAATATTGTGAAAACATTAAGGCATTCCCCCTGGAACTGGTTGTGCTGCTGCGCAGAGCTAACACAGGTTTGGCGGGTGTTCATTTCATACTCTGTGACAGTTTATTTAATGTATAAATTACATTGTATTTAATGTATAAGGTACATGTACAACAAACTGGTAATGGCATAGTGGTATTGTGTACTGTAATCGAATGTGGCCATCTATACCTGTGGAACCATAGACAGCACACGCGTTGTTCATCTAATAAAGAGCTACATAGCTAGCAAACAATAGCCTTTGCAGATTTGCTTGTAGATCCAAAGCCATGTCTTCAACGCTCTTGATGTTCTTGAACTTTCTGTTACAACTCTGGAAAACTGAGCAAATCATTCACGAGTCAATTCACTGGTTTGCCAATTGGTTTGATCAAGCCCCTGAACAGAATTGACTCAAAAGAATGAATCATTCGCGAATGGGCATCGCTCATTGCTCAGAGAAAAGTAGATGGCACGTTTAGAATAAATGAACACATTTTTAACTTGTATTGCATTAAGATAAAGTAACAAAAGGAGTGCACCTGACCAAACCCAGAATAGCAAGTTGAATCGCTTCCGCTTGTCATAGAATGTGTTAATAGCTGTATTAAAGTCCCCATGAAATCAAAATGAAAGTTTTTTGCCTTTTAGTATGAATATGTTAGCCTTAAGGTTATCTGTAAGCTAGTGTGCTTCAAAACAATTACAAAATTTGTGGTTACAAGATATAAGCATTCAAAACTGTCTCTCACTTCTGCCAATATGAATCAACGATTTTGATGACATCTTGTAAAAGTATCCTTTATGTATTTAATCCCATTTTATTAATTAATGTCTTTGCTGCTGTCCTTTGTTGATCCAATTCAACCATACTAATAAGCAAAACTTACTTTAGAATAACTAACATGTGTGCTTAATTTTTCTCATTGCTGAAGTTGGACTTCCTTCTCCTACAGTTCTACTGTACAGATGTGAATTTTACATTTGCTAAAAACAGGGTTCGTATGGTCATGAAAAACCTGGAAAAGTCATGGAATTTTAAAATGGCCTGGAGAAGTTTTGGAAAAATAAATTAACCCACAAAGTTTTGGAAAAGTCATGGAAATTTGTTTCACGATCTCTATCAATAGTTATCATTCGCACAATCCGTCCATCCGTTCTCTGCGTGGGGTAACGGCGACTCGCAGTTTAGTAGGCTATGTGGTCAACTCACGCCGTGGACGAAGCTCTCTACAGCAAGCAGATGCGCAAACTGCCCAAAATGAAACTAAAAGTTTGGTGTCACATACAGCCAGGCAGTGCTGTATGATGCCTATAGAAGCGGTATACGTTTAATTTCCGATCGTAAAAACATGCTTCTTTTATTTTTTAAGGTATTGCGCCCAATAGGCAAAAATAAATAACAATGAACATTCGGGGAAATAGTAAGAAAATATTTGAATTATTTTGTGTATTCTGAGTCAGATGGATAATTTTAAATAGTTTCCACTGAAAAAAATGACGTGATCGCGCTGGCACCTCCATGTCCTGCAAAGCGGCTTTAGCTTCAACTCTCCGCACAAATGATTGGATAAGCGCATAATAGCGCACATTAATCTAGGTTTAAAGTTTAAATTGTTTTATACTTGAATTGTTCTATATCTGTGTTTTATTTTAGTGAAGTCGTGATCATTTGGAAAGGCAAATTGATCAAACAGCCTATAAACAGTCTTCTACCGACCGCTGTTTGTTATACTTTAAAAAACAAAAAACGTATATTTAACGAACAAAAATGCTTCAAACGTTTTTCTAAAATAAGTTTATAAAAAAAAAACTACACAAAATATAATTTTTTTACTTTGCCATTGCATACAAAACTGAACTATTTTTATAGGGGCTCTAGCTGGAATCCGGACAGCGCGAAGGTTCTCTGGGTTTTATGTATTTTTTTATGGAACTGTGTTACTCTGCAAGCGTTATTTAAATAAATGGCTATTTCGTATTCTACACTACAAAGCTTGCATTTATTTTAGTAAAAAAAAATATGTTGCGGTGAAACATGGATTTTCTTCTTATTTAACATGTATACATAGACATTTCTTGAAAAATTAGGTCATGAATATTTACATAAAGTCATGGAAAAGTCATGGAATTTTATTGATAAAAATGTGTAAGAACCCTGTAAAAATTGAACTTTTTATATTAAAAACAAACAAGCAAGCCCTGCCCAGATTTAAAAAGTAACGCAAAAGTAATGTAACACATTACTTTCCATAACGTAATTAGTTACCTTTTTAGAGAGTAACGCAATATTGTAATGCATTACAATGATGATCACTATTTTGTTAAGAGTTTCATATTGAATCTGGGGGTAATTTATTAGACTGTGGCTGTCATGCGCTGTCGAATGTAGCTTTTACGCAGCTCAGCGGCTCTGCTCTAAACAGATATAAATGAAACGCTATTGGCTATTTTAAAAAGGGGGCGGAGCTGCTCGATATGTCCTGCCCTACCTTCCTGTTTCAATTTAAATTACGACACAACACAGAATAACACTGTGTGTTTTAAGGCTCTTCAGTGTACCTTTAAATAATGACGATATCTATGGACTTTTAAGGTAATCAGTTAAACTAGCTAGCTGTTTTTACTGTTGATGTTTTATTAGATT
This sequence comes from Cirrhinus molitorella, assembly GCA_033026305.1. Lineage (NCBI taxonomy): Eukaryota > Metazoa > Chordata > Actinopteri > Cypriniformes > Cyprinidae > Cirrhinus > Cirrhinus molitorella. The sequence continues at coordinate 7,937,430 of CM065131.1, forward strand.
TTTGTTATATAAGAATTAAATTATCGAAAGGTTTATAAGAATAAAAATAATAATAATAAAAAAAATAGATATCAATCCTTATATGAGAAGGACATTGGTTCTGATCAACTTTGGTATCCTCTTTTAAGGCATCTTGAATAAAACGGCTTCATATTTAATGAAGCGTATGCAAGCAACAAGACCTGTTAAACCGAATATGGAAGTCTGTTGCGCTAAACCCCTATATCTTAAAATCTGCCTTACAGAAGTAGCTTATGGCGTTCCAGGAATTTTTAGTTACTGTATTTTATCACAAACTTTAAAGAGATAGTTCACTCAAAAATGAAAATTATGTCATTAATTACTCAGCCTCATGTCGTTCCAAACCCATAAGACCTTTGTTCATCTTTAGAAATTAAATTAAGACATTTTTTTATGAAATTTGAGTTTTCTGACCCTTGTGACATGTTTATTTTTGATAATCCCTATTTTTATTTTATTTGCCCACAAAAAGTATTCTCATACTGTAGCTTAATCAAATTAAGATTGAAACTCTGACTATAACCTTTAACCGTTTTCTTATCACTGAGCCTTAAACTTGGCATCAGAAAGCTCTCAGATTTTATCAAAAATATCTTAATTTGTGTTCCGAAGATGAACGAAGGTCTTACGGGTTTGGAACGACATGTGGGTGAGTAATTAATTTGAGTTTGATTCGATTAATTCAAGTGCTTGTATATTTTTTTCTTCTGCCACCCACCCTTTAACTCAGCCTGGATTCTCCTCAAAGTGAGTTCATCACAGACCCACTTTTCAAAGCGTTGTGCGATGCTGTTGAATTTTGAATTATGGTGCTTCCCCACCTGAGCCTATGGAGACCTTTAGGCAAAATTGAAATGCCCATATAGAGAGGGGAAATGGAACTGTAAAGGCATGAGCAAATATTTTTCATCCGCCACAACAGGAAACTAACTAGTACTGTAGAAAACAGAGGGTGGACAGTGAGAAATGAGAAGTTGGTGAGAATAAGAGAAAGGAGGGAGGGGAGGATAGAGCAAGAGAGAATGAAAGAGAGCAAGAAATGTAGTTTTATGACTTACGAAGCAGGTCATCTCTGGAGTTGAAGAAGATGGGTTTGTTTCATTGTGATTTATGGCTCTGCTGTCCACTATGGGAACGAAATTCATATGAGATGAGAAAAACTGCGAAAAAAAAAAAAAAAAAAGGGTGAGTGAGGAAGACAGATGAAAAAAACAAAAACAACTTGCAATAGATAAATCTCAACATTGGAGATATATAAATAAAAAGAAAGACCTTTGCAGTTTAATGTGTGCTTTCATTCTCAGTTTTATTTCTTATCATTATCTTAGTTTTTGAGTGGGACAGAGGATTGTGATCCAAAAAATGTCGGTATCGTTAGTATTTTTTGGCTTCCAGTACAAATAACAAATGATCCATTATAAAATTAAAACGAGTTTTGTTTTTCCTCAGACATAAAAACAACAATACAAAAAGTTAGTGGGCTAAGAAAGTTGACTTAATTCAAGATATATTCTTTTGAAACACTTCTCAATAAATACATCTTGATTCTAGAATGTTAAAATGTTTGTCTTTGAAAACAAGACAAAACTAGTGAATAAGAAAGTTATTTATTGCTTTTTTTCACTTCTGTCTTTCTCTTTTGCATTCAACAATTGATATTATTTTTCTCTCTGTGCACTAGTAGCAGAAAAGATCAAAAGTGTGTCTCAGTGTCTCTGATTATACCTTTCAGTATGTATGACAGTGGCTTGAGTGTGCATTGGAACACATTGCACTTGTGTGCTGTGACATGTATATCTCACATGACTACAAACGCCAGCCACCATGTAATTTGTGTCATTGCTTGTCCAAGACTGAAGGTGTGGAGGGAAAGTGTCTGGAACAAATGTGTGAAGTGCCCCTCCACTGGCTAGACTGAAGATTGAAGTTCTACTTCATTGCTATGTATCAGTACTGTTTTTGGGGAGTAGTACTAGATTACTGTTGGTCAATATTTGTATTCTTATCATTTTGTACAGGGGGGAAAATATACATTTTATTACTTACTATTATATTTTCAAAGCGTCAAAGTGTCCAATATGTCCTTTCATAAGGGAAAAAGGGGGCTACTGAGCTAACACCGCAGTCAAAAATCTTATATCTTATATTTCTTCTTATATTAATCTTGGATCTTATATTTGAATCTAACTTTTATTTAAGGACCCAGCGAAATCCATTTTAATGTAAAATGTAATTGGCTTCAACTGTAGTCATTTGTCTTTGTGAAGAGATGTTTCATCAATCACCCCTTTAAAACTTTGAGTCTTTGGCCTAAAACAGTATGTTTTAATTATAACCATTGTTGAACATAGATGGGCATGACCGAAATGCCAGTATCTACAATTAACTATATACAAAATGAAATAAAATAAAAACAAAACAAAAAAAAGAAAAGAAACTGAAATTTTTAGTCTATGCATTTTCATGGAAAGTATAACATGTGAATAAACCGGGGTAATAAATAAATAAATAAAATATAATAATAATAATAATAATAATAATAATTCAAGAGACAGATTGTGGGATATTCAAATTAACTTTTGTGTGGAAGAGGCAAATTGTTAAAACAGATTAATCTATGCATTTTCATGGAAAGTTTAACATTTGAGAGTAAACCAGTGTATATTGTAGATATATAGACTTAGTCTATCATGCAGCTCCTAAAATAAAATGAAATAATCAAGAAACATGTTGTGGGATATCCATAATAACTTTTGTTTGGACGAGGCAAATTGTTAAAACAGATTTGTCTATGCATTTTCGTGGAAAGTTTGTCAGTAAACCGATGTATATTGCAGATATATAGACTTAGTCTATCATGCAGCTCCTAAAATAAAATAGAATTAAAAATAATAATAATTATGAATTTAATAATAATCATCAAGAAACAGGTTGTGGGATTTTCAACTTAATTTTTTGTCTGTAAGAGCCAAATTGTAAAAACAGATTTGTCTGCATTTTCATAGAAAGTTTTACATTTGTGATACATATATAGACTTAGTCTGTAGTAAAATAAAATAAAATAAAATAAAATAAAAAATGTTACAAAATTCAAGAAACAGGTTGTGGGATATTCAGATTTCAAATGAACAACTTTTGCAATATCATATTGCAGATACATATACATATTACTCTTGCAGCTCCTAAAATAAAATAAAATGAAAATAATAAAACACTTTACCATAAGATGCCATTTGTTAACATTAATGTATTAACTAACATAGATGAACAATAAACAATACATTTGTTACATTATTTAAAAATCTTTGCTAACATAAAAAAAAAAAAAAAACATACAGTCGTTCATTGTTAGTTCATGTTAGTTCACAGTGCATAAATGTATAAGCATTTCTTAGTTCAAGTACACTAATGTGTTAACTAATGAACCTTATTGTAAAGTGCTACCAAATAACATAATACAAGGCAAATTAAATGCATAATAGTATGGATTTACTCTGTATTCTGTATACAATCTGATCCAGCTGCTATCCATGTCCGGATGGTGTATATGTGTATGCACTGTACGAGTTTATGCTGTGTAAGGGCACACACATTTGACCTCTGGGATGATGATGGGGGGGTGTTATATCCAGGGGTTGGATATAACACACTCATGACTTCCTGATCCGTGAAACTGGAACTGTCATATGCACTGGCCCCAACCTCCTGACGAACAAGTGATTTGTACCCCCGCTGCCCGCCACCACCAGCATCACCATTGCCCCTGTGCAAGATGGATAGTCATGTCTGGGGCAGGACGTATTACCAACACCATCAGTGATATTAGCCAAAGGAAATATGCCCTCCCCAGGGAAGGCTTAATCCTGGAGGTGATATACGGCCATATTATTCTGCTCATCACTCATAAAGCTCTGCTCAGTGCTGAATGTATTCTTTTAAAGTGGAAAGTTATACGCGCCTTTGCCACCTGATGATGCATCACTGCACAGCACACCGTGTACCATCCTTGCTTCAGGGATTTAGACACGAATGCAGAACGCCTTACGGAAGCGGACCTGTCACTTAAAGGCATATATGTAGTCCACATATAGTCCATGTTTCAAAATGTATTTCAAACCAAATAATCAATGGATAATGTAAAAATTAAATTGTATTATATTATTATAACATATTATATTATACAGCAGAATCACTCAAACTAGTGGTCTTTTGAACCTAACTGTGTGTGTTTGTTTCATGTTTTTTTTTTGTTTTTTGGTAAATGATGTAATGTATTGTGCTGCGGAGTTGTGAGCTGTCATTGAAGGATTGGACCTTTGTTTATCTCTTTCTTCACCCAGCCGAGTGTGGAGGAACGATTAAAGACGAGCCCACGGGCCGGATTCTGTCTCCTGGTTACCCAGCGCCTTACGAGCACAACTTGCACTGTGTCTGGACCATTGAGGCGGCACTTGGAAGCACCATCGGGTGGGTATCTACTCTTCCATTACGCCCCTCCTCACCATCTGTCTCTTCATCTCTGTTTTGCTTTTGATATCTTCATCTACCTCTAAATGTAACTTCCATACAACATCTTCGACCTTGCTTCGATCCTAAGCTCCAGGAATGTCCTTAACTGAGATGTCTGATGAAAGAAGTACCATTATGGTACTCCTTTTATATAGTACCATAGTGGGGGTGTAACGTGTTATAAGTATATACACATACTTCTTGCTTGGCTATCTAAATGGAGATGTTCCGTAGACTTGTGTTGTTTTTATACACAGCTAGTTAATACTATAACCCTAAATCATACCTGAACTTTCTGCATTTTTACCATTTTAAATGGGTCATGAACTGCCATCTGGTTCGTTTGGTTTCTGCAAAGACCTGTGTTCACTTCTGGCTACACAGTTGTCCCCAAAATAGTATTCTGCCACTGAGTAAAAAAGATCATATTAAAAAATAAAATTGCTGCTTTTTATCTCAATTGACTTTTGCTCACAATTACAAGTTTACATCTCGCAATTCAGATTTTATTCTCCTCAGTATTGCTAGTTATGAAGTCATAATTGTAAGATATAAACTCGCAATTGTCAGAAAATGTCAGAATTGACCCTTCGCAGACAGCTTGATTGACAGGCGATCATTTATAACTCAGAATCCGCCATTTTGTCCGACAAACAAATCAGACAGACAGTAGATTAACACTGGATTTAAACTTCAAAAAAAATGTGTGTATTGACATCTTCCATGGTTTAAATAAAATACATTCTGATGTTCATTCATGTTTATTTCATGCTTTAAGTAAATTAATATAATAACTAGGGCTGTCAGTCGATTTTTTAATTTTTAATCTAATTATTACATGATGTGTTGATTAATTAATCGCATATTAATCAAAAAGTAAATTTGACTGTGAAAATACCCCCCCAAAATTTATTTAAAGGTATTTTTGTGTTAAATGAGAAAGTAGCAAGTAGACATTACAAAGTTTTAGAAAGGAACCTGCTCTGTCTTGTCTGTCAGCATATTGTCAGTGTCCTCTTTGCTCAGTGATGTATTTTTCACTGCGTGTGAACATGATGTGTAGTGTGAGAGCGACATTGTTTGTCGGACATGCGTTTATTTAGATGCGGCTAATTATGAAGTCAGAATTGTGGCATATAAACTCACAATTGTAAGAAAATGTCAGTTGTGAGCTGACTTTTGTTTTCCCTTCGAAATTGGACTTTATAACGTGCAATTGCGAGTTTATATCTCAATTTGGAGAAAAAAAATCACTATTGCAGGTTCTAAACTGGCAATTTCAAGAACTAAAGTCAGAATTGTGAGATACAATTTATGCAAAAGTTTGGGAACCCCTTGCAGAATCTGTGAAAATGTGAATAGATTTAACAAAATAAGAGAGATCATATAAAATGCACTTTTTTATTTAGTACTGTCCTGAGTAAGATATTTTACATAAAAGATGTTTACATATAACAAAAATTTACATATACACAAAAAAATAGCTGAAATTATTAAAATAAAATTCTCTGCAAAAGTTTGGGAACCCTTGGTTCTTAATACAGTGTGTGGTTACCTGTTTTTTTTGTTTTTTTGTGATGGTTGTTCATGAGTCCCTTGTTCTGAACAGTTAAACTGAGCATTGTTCTTCAGAAAAATCCTCCAGGTCCTGCAGGTTCTTCAGTTTTCGATCATCTTTCGTATATTTGAACCCTTTCGAGCTGTGACTGTATGGTTTTAAGATCCATCTTTTCACACTGAGTGGTAACGGAGGCCAGCGGTAGGTTCTGTGCAGATAAAACCTCACTCCCCTGATCTCAAGAGGTGCACTAGCGACTGACGCTAGAGGATGCAGTCTTTAGCCCCTTGTTAGTGTGCCCGCCTCCCATGCCGGAGACCCAGGTTCGAGACGGGTGTAGGGGTTACATGAGGACAACTGAGGGACTCAAACACAACTATTAAAACAGGTTCAAATGCTCACTGATGCTCCAGAAGGAAATTAAGAGCCAGGGGTGAAAACTTTTGAACAGGATGAAAAAGAAAATTCTGATTTTTATGAAATATCTTTTTTATTATTATTATTATTATTATTTAGTACTGCCCTTCGGAAGCATGCTTCTCAGAAGACAAATTAAGTACAAATTACCTTGATCTTCAAATTCAAAAAGCTTTCACCCCCCGGCTCTTAATGCGTCATCTTTCCTTCTGGAGCATCAGCAAATGTTTGAACCTTCTTTAATAGTTGTGTTTGAGTCCCTCAACTGTCCTGTGAAAAGATGGATTTCCAAACCATACAGTCACTGCTGGAAAGGGTTTAAATATTACATTTACATTTACATTTAGTCATTTGGCAGACGCTTTTATCCAAAGCGACTTACAATAGAAGCAATCAGAACAACAAGAGAGCGACAGTGTATAAGTGCTGAGGCAAATTTCAGTTAGATAAACATGATAAGTCTTGCAAGGTTTTTTTTTTTTTTTTTTTAAATAAGTATATAGAAAAACTGAAAGGAGTAGGAAAGTGCTAGTGTCAATTGGTCAAGTGCTGGCGAAAAAGATATGCAAAAGATGCTGGAAAACTTAAGAATCAGGAGGACCTGGAGGATTTTTCTGAAGAACAGTGCTCAGTTTAACTGTTCAGAACAAACAAGGGACTCATAAACAGCACACAACAAACAAAAAAAAAAACAGGTAGTAGGTCATCGGGTAACCACATACAGTATCAAGAACCAAGGGTTCCCAAACTTTTGCAGGGGGTTATTTTAATAATTTCAGTCTTGTGGACTATGTGTAAACATATTTTATGTAAAATGTCTTACTCAGGACAGTACTAAATAAAAAATAACATGCATTTTGTAAGATCCCTTTTTTTTTTGTTAAAATTATTCGCATTTTCGCAGATTCTCCAAACTTTTGCATAAGCTCGCAATTGTAATAAAATGTCAGAACTTTTTTTTTTTTGGAACAGGCTTCCGCAGAAGACACTCCGATTTGTTAAAGTGACTCAATATGTCCATTCTTCTTAGCCTGTGTCCCAACACTCTCGCCATACTGCGTTTAATTGGTCTGATGGTATATTTGTCAGCTCTCGCCTTAGCCGCAAGCGTGGATTGGCTGGCAGGCCGAGCTCTAGCTCCATGCATGCCAGTATTGTTCATCGTGCTGTCACAGTCAGCAGGACTCAGAGAAGCTAGGAGGACATTAGCACTTTGGCAGTCCTACAGGCTGACCTCTTCCCTTCCCCAGCAAATCGCTCCCTTTCGCACTAATGAATGAACATGCCCCCTTGTTAATTGCCACTCGTTTCGCCAGCGTAATTTTGCATGAAATCTCGCTGCCGAGCTCTGTCTAATTTGTCCGGGGCTTTAATTGTGCTGTTTATCAGATACTTTCCCCGCCCTTCATCCGGACACGTTAAGAGCTCCCAGACACTGCTTTCTTGTTGTGTTAAAGTGCTTGGAAATTGACATTTGATTTGGTGTTGCTGTGTTAAAGGCTTTGTAAGGTGCCTTGAAGATGTGGAGAGCTCAATCAAATTTCCCTTTTATCCTGCGTTCTTTGTGTCCATAAATAGTTGGAAATGAGCAGTGAGGTGAGTGTAATTATATCATAAGGGTTATTGAGCATCTAACGTTGGTACACCCCTCCAGATACTCGCGCCAGACGAGGAGGCCACATGTAATAATTGAGGTCACCTGTCCTTTTTTTGTATAACCATGTAATTTAATACAGTCTGATATTCAGATGTTGCCTGTTTAAAGCTTGTACTTAGTCAGTGTCATGTAATCATTGATGTAAAAGTGGCCTTAAAAGGCCATGTTATTACAGTGTACTTAAGCGCATTGTGAAGCGGAGTGCCTGAAACCCCTCTTAACCCCCTTAAGTGGCCCCTAGTGGGTTATTATATATGAAATGTTCATTCACATATATATATTTAAAAGTTTGAGTTAAAGTTAAAGTTATTTTATTTTATTATTTTTTATACTATTTTATTTTATTCTCACCAAGGCTGCATTTATCTGATCATAATAGTAATATTATTAAGTATTATTTAAATGTAAATAATATAAATAATAATAATAATAATAACAGTAGTAGTAGTAGTAAATTCTAAACAACATAAAATAAATAATAACATTAAAAAAACAGCATTTAATAATCTTAGTGTTAATTTTAGCATTTACTAATGCATTATTAATATAAATAAAAAAAAGACAGTGCATTCACATATATATTTAAAAGTTTGAGCCTATAAGATATTTATTTTTTATTTTATTTTATTTTATTCAAAGTTTCTTCTTAAATAATACACCAGCCTTGGTGAGAAGAAACTTTAAATATATAGCGTTGCAATAATAATAATAATAATAATAATAATAATAATAATAATCAGTTGTAAACAAAATAATTTAAATACACATTTATTAATCTTAACAAAAAATAATAATAATAAAATGTATTTAAAAATAAATAAATAATAATAATAATAATAATAAATAAAATAAAAAAACACTATTTAATAGTTTTTGTTAGTGTTATTTTTAGTATTTACTAATGTGTTATTAAAATAAAGTATGTTCATTCACATATATTTACAAATTTGAGCCCATTATTTATTTTATTTTAATATTTTTTATAATAATAAATATAAATTAAATAAAAAAACAGTTTTTAATTAAAAACAAATTAAAACTAATTAAACTAATGAAAAAAAATAATAGTAAACAAATTAAAAAGCATGTAATAATCTTAGTGTTAATTTCAGCATTTACTAATGCAATATAAAAAATAAATAAAATAAATGTTAATTTACACACAGTGTGTGTGTGTGTGTGTGTGTGTGTGTGTGTGCTTAGTTAATTTTTTTTATTATTTTATTTTATTTTATATCTTATTGCAATTTAAATAATGTTTTTCTATTGTAATATATTTTCTTTAAAAATAATAAGGTAAAAAATATAAAAAAATATATATAAAAAATAATAATAATAAAATTAAATGAAATGCAAAATCATTTAATAATAAAATGAAATAAAAACATAATAATAATAATAATAATAATAATAATAATAAAACAGCATGTAATTATCTTGTTAATTTCAGCAATGTATTATTATTTATAATATGTATTATTATAATACGAAAAACTGCAATTAATAATCTTTGTTAAAAATAATAACAATAAAAATAAAATAAAGTAAAACAAAATGAAATAAAACAAACCATGTACAGTCAAGCTTGCGTTTTTTGGCTGGCAGACACATCTAGTACAACATGAAGACATCAGAAGTGTTTACCACTGAAATCTGTAAACACTAAAAGTAAACATAGCTGAGCTTGAGAGTGTTTAAGTGTGTGTGAGTTATTAAAAATATTATTAGATGAAAATCATGTTTCAAGATCATGTCCCGTAGGCTGCAGAAAACTCCACGCCTTCTTTTCTTCTTCTGATAAATCACAGTAATTCTAATTTATTTGAAAAGCCTGTTGGCAATAGTAAACAGCTGTTACAGTGTGTATTTGTGTGTGATGTGCTGTTTATTTGTTTATTTGTGTCTTTAGTATATGTATCTTTATATGACTTCAGCTGAGTATTGCAGGTCGTGTAATGAGGTGTTTGTGCTTATCACTTTCCTGTAGTGTATATGTGTTTATTAGATCCCCTTCCACAGGCACACGGTAATTAATAGCTTGGGTCCCCTCCAGTCTCAGACCTAGTTCCCCACCGTAAGGTATGCACATACATTCCTTTGATCTCATCTTGAGTAATCAATTATTCAAGATCATTTGCAATGCATTAGGATTGGGACGATGTCTTGCACTAATACTAGGACTCTGTTCAGAATATGCTGTCCAAAACGATAAGAGTTTGTGAAGCAGAAAGGACAGCTGTCTCTAGGGATCATGTAGTACCTGATATGACCAAAATCAACCCATTTTGTGCCATGGTAATGTTTTACACACACACACACACACACACACACACACACACACACACACAAACAAACAAACAGTTCTATACTTTTTTATACACTTTTTGTAAATACACTATCATTCAAAGGTTTGTGTGAGTAAGAAAGAAGTGTCTTATGCTTAACAAGGCTGCATTTAAAATGAAATAAAATAACATTTTAGTAAACAACTATGATATATATATATATTAATAATGCATTAGTAAATACTGAAATTAACATGAACTAAGATAATAAAATGCTATTTTGTATTTTAGTTTGTTATTTTTTATTTTAGCATTATTATTATTATTATTATTATTATTATTATTATTATTATTTATTAACAAAGCTTATTGAATCCTGTATTTTATTTACTTTAATAATGCATTAGTAAATGCTGAAATTAACATTAACTAAGATTATTATATATTTTGTTTTATTTTATTATTTTTAAATGCTGAAATTAACATTAACTGATTATTAAATGCAGTTTTTTTATTATTGTATTTATTTTTATATAATTGTATTATTATTATTGATTGTTATTTTTAACTAATATTACTAAATGCTGTTATATATATATATATATATATATATATATTACATGCTGTTTTTTATTTAATATATTTTTATTTAATTTTAACATTATTTAATTGTATTTATTATTATTATTTGTGTTGTTGTTATTATTATTATTATTGTTGTTATTTAACTAACATTATTAAATGCTGTTTTATATATATATATATATATATATATAATGCATTAGTAATGCTTAAATTAACATTAAGATAATTAAATGCTTTTTTATTTTATTTATTTTTAAATTGTATTATTATTATTATTATTATTATTATTAACTAAGCTTATTGAATCCTGTTTTTATATTTACTTTAATAATGCATTAGTAAATGCTGAAATTAACATTAACTACGATTATTATTAAATGCTGTTTTATTTATTTTAATAAAATATTAGTAAATATTGAAAAAAAAATAGTTTTCATTTATTTTTATCTTACTATTTTTAACTAAGATTATTAAATGCATTTTTGTAGCGTTGTTGTTGTTGTTATTATTATTATTATTGTTATTGTTATTGATATTATTATTATTATTATTATTATTATTATTATTATTATTATTAAGTTTCTTTTTTGCATTTATTTTTTTAAAAGTCCCTTATGCTCACCATGGCTGCATTTATTTGATCAGAATAGTTATATTGAAAATTATTTAAATATAAGTGAAAATTCTACATTTAGAATTTTTTTATAATTCTAATTTATTCCTGTGATGCAAAGCTGAATTTTCAGCAGCCATTACAGCAGTCTTCAGTGTCAAATGATTCTTCAGAAATCATTGTAATATGCTGCTCAAGAAAACCATCAATGCTGAAAACAGCTTAATTTTTCATTTTCAATTTTTTGGAAACTGTGATGCATTTTTTAGGATTCTTTGATAAATCTAAAGTTTAAAATTTCAGCTTTTATTTGAAATATAAATATTTTGTAGCATTATAAATGTTTAACACAGCCTTGCTGAATAAAGTTATTGCTGTCTAAAAAAAAATAAAAAAAATAACCATAACTAGTGGACTTCCTTATCCAGAGGGGCTTATAGAAGTGTGGAGACATAAAAGACTGTGTAAGGGTGGACTGGGATGTTTGTATGATGTGTCAGGATGCTGAGGAGGGGGGACACACTTTGGGGTTTCATGAGGCAGGGGGTGCAGGTGATATTTCATCGTTCTTTCATCACAGACACCTCTCTGCATCTGACATGCCTTTGTTTGGCAAAGGTGATAATTACTTTCAGCAGCCACTTCACACACACACACACACACACACATCCACACAGAGACAGATATACTGCCTAGCCCCAAATGTTCTCATCCACGTGGGATTAGACATCGGTTAAGCCTGCTGTTCCAGAGCCGGTTTGGAACATTCGAGTTGCAGCTCAAAGGATCGTACTGTCACGCTCAAGGCTCATCTGCAGTCACGAAAGAAATCTGAGGAATTAACGGAAGCTGGGGTCCCTCTTCCCTCCTTCCCTATTCTGCTGTTTTATCAACCTCTTTTTCTCTTCCGCCAAGCCTCTTTCATTAACCCTGTTCTCATCTCACTTCTGTCCCATCTTGTCAAAGTTTACACTCATTTCTGCTTATTATTTATTTGTCTTGTTTTATTCCTTTTTTTCCACACTCTTTTCTATTTGTTCTCCTGCGATCTGTTCTTACGATTCGTTCAGAAGCACAGCTTTTATTTGAATATTATTTACTCTTTTTATTTGTTCGTCTGCAATCTATTTTTATGATTGCACCAGAAGTGAAAATGCACCAGATTACACCAGAAGTGAAAACGCACCTTGATTGATGTTTTATTTTATTTTATTCATTTTGTTTCATATTTTTTTCATCATTTTCTTTCATTTAATTATCTTTTTAATTAAATTTCCTATTTTATGCTGTTTTATTTTTCATTATTTACTTTAATTTAATGTTTTGTTTTATTTTATTTATTATTTTGTTTCATATTTTATTTTTTATTTGTTTTCATTTAATTTCATTATTTAATTAAATTCCATATTATATTTTAATTACATTTTTCATATCATATAATTTTGTTAAATTATTTTATTTTATTATTTTTCCATTTCATTTTTAATTTTGTTTCATATTTTTTTTTTCATTTATTTTTGTTTTCATATCATTTTGTTTAATTTCATGTTTTTTGTTTTATTTTTCATTTGTCATATTTCATTTCATATTTTATTTTATATTATTTTATTTTTTATTTCAATTTTCATATAATTTTGTTTCATATTTTAAGATTTTATTATTATTTTTACATTAATTTTATTTCATTTCATATTTTATATTTTTCATTGCACCTAATTTCATATTTTATTTTATTAAAGTTTTCTTTTTTTTTTTATTTTTCATTTAATTTTTAATTTCATTTCAAATTTTATTTCTTTATTACATTTAGTTGTTATTATTATTATTATTATTATTATTATTATTATTATTATTATTATTATATTTTTATGCATTTAATATTTTTTTTAATTGTAGAATTTTAGGGCTGGTAAAGTTAATGTGGTAACTGTTTTAGTTTAAAATGTACAATAATTATTTAGCAGCTTTAAAGCAATTTGTAGGTTTTTAAAAATGTATTAGTAGTAGTAGTAGTAGTAGTAGTAGTAGTAGTATTTTGTTGTAGTTGTTGTTGGCTTAAACATTGAGTCTTTTTTTTTTTATTTAAGGTTTTGTTTTTGTTCTTTTTTTTTCCTCACCATAAATATAACACTTTTCTCTGAGACGCACAGGTTTTGTCTTCTGAATTGTGTCCCACTAGTGGCCTGTGTTTATTTATTTTTTGTATTTTTTTTACTTTTAGAGTAAAGATTTTTCTCACTGTAACAATAATGTGAAATTCGAAAATGGATATCACAGTAGGAAAGTTGTTGGCTTTGCAGTGGGGTGTTTTGCTTTTAATTCATGTAATAGTTGTCTGGCTAACAATAGTCTTGGGAGCTGAAAGGTACAAAACTCTTCAAAATAAAAAGATGTCTTGGCATGCGGGATGCTTAACATCCTATTTAAGAACAGGGTTGCAGACACACCACGATACGCAACTGCGAACACAACAACAAAACCACTGCAAATAATACAGAACAGCAGTTTTTGGCATTATTTATTCATACTGTGGTGCATGCTGGGAACAATAGTCCTGCCTCAAGCACCACAGACATCACTATGTGATTCTTTAGTAGCCTGATCAGCAAGATCGACCAGCTTGACCAGCCAAGATGCTAATGAACATCGCTATGTGTTTTTTCCACCATCCTGGACAAATGTGAAAGTTCTGTTTTTAGAGTATAGAGACTGTACACATCTGATCAATTGCTTTTTTATCAGCTGGTTTGTGCAAGTGCTGGGGAGAGAAAGACCCCTGAAGAGACTAGAGTTGATCAATCAATTAATGAGTCTAATTTTTAATGGGCTGTGAAATTGTGCCGTCTCACTTGCAGCGTCTCCTTAGCCATTACTCTCAATATACAAACTGTCAAAGTTTGAACCTCACAATTTTTCTAAAAGGTTAATGTACCCCAAAATCCAATGCGCTGCTAAATGGAGGAAATGTGCTCGCGCGCACCTAAAATAATCTGATGAAAAACACCCGGATGGTTCTCCTGTCGGCGTTCTCCTGGGAGCACTTTGCAGTGGGGATGGCTGACAGCAGTGAAGGGAGGAGATCGTGGATTGTGGGGAAAAAAAAGTGCTGTGCACTTGTTTTTAAGGTGGCCAGGACCTCACATCTGCTGAATCAGACTAAAAACTGCTTCTTACATTTATTAAATCTGCCTACACAGCAGATAAAGATAACTAATCATTAATGCATCAGCCAGTTCTACCCACCATATTCTACTCTAAATGGCATTTTTCAAGTTATGTAATTAATTAGTCTATATTTAGCAAAGTGTTTTTTTTTTCTTCCATGAAGTCTAGCATATCCATTCTGTTTATCAGCAGATGTAGCTAGACAACCTCAAGCATGACCTCTCTGATAAAGTTCTTTGTTTGAGGATGCTTGAAGCTAGT